>OU026157.1:137808678-140208678 GCA_907269105.1 Volucella inanis
TATTGTCTTGATATTGATATTGAATTGATCTGGTTTTGCAGTCGAAGTTGATGGTTGTCCCGGATTAACCCATGATTTTTTCATCGCCAGTATTATATATTTCAAAAGTGGTTTTTCGACTTTCCATCTGTTTTTCATTCAATTCATGTGGCACCCATTTTTTAGATCTTTCCCATAGCTTTTAAACGGTCAGAAATTGTTTGCTGTGCAACATTTAATATTTCTGTCATTTGTTTCTGACTCAAAGTGTCAGAAGGAATATTGTTTACAATTCGGCGTATTCAAACTTTTTTGGTTGTCTTCTACGTTCTTCATTTGTCACATTAAAATCGTTATCTCTGAACCGTGTCGCTTCTGAAAGAGCATGATCACCATATGCCTCGACAAGCATTTGATGCGACTCTGCAGCACTTTTCCTCAAATGAAAACAAAAAAATTAATGCTTCCGCAAGTCATCATTTTCTGGTACAAAATTCGACATTTTTCTAGAGTTTTCGCAACTAAATCGGGAAAAGGATCGATGTTCCATACGGTTTTGGAAGTTTTTATTGTGACTTTGTGACTTCTTCAATTTAGCGCTGGAACTGAAAGCAGTACATTTAGCAGGTGCACGAAAAGCACTATCTTCAACAACTGCGCTATGGTGATGTCATGGAAATTTTTGGCCTCTTACCGTTGTAGATTAATTAGCGTCAGGGTAAAAAGAGCAGGTGTACAAGAACCAGATCCTACTATGTGCCCAGAACTTAAAAGTCTATAAGGTGAACGAGTCATTCGCCCACTAAGTCAGTAAGCAATAGATTCTTGTCTTAGTTCCAGTCCCGTTGTTTGTGTAAAAATTAACAAACTGTCCGCCCATCCCTAAGGATGTGACGATTTTTTTGAACTAGTTACAAGTTAGTCGAAATTGGTGCGTGTGTCGCGCCATTCAAGAGTGATTAGCTCGGATGTTTGTCAATCGTTCCGTCCAAATTCCAGTGTAAGAATACTTCCTATTCACTAAACCTGAGAGGGCACCTCATTAAATCATCTTCCTTGTCTTAGCCACGCGGAACCGCCAAACCTTAAGCTACGAATTACGAGCTTGTTTGTCAAAGACTGACTTTAAATACTCTAAGAAGCGGTTACTGTGCAGGATTCATCATCAAATGCAAATGCTCCGCGCTCCGTAGTTTGATTTCACAATACTGCCAGTATAGGTCGTACATATGCTTGTATTTTACAAGTTTTTCATAGGATCATCCGTGTCCTGGCACGAACTGATTAATATAAAGGTTTACCTCGCCATGTTTTCCTCTTGTCTATTATTTGATGTTTGCCACCAGTTGGTACATCCAACGTTTCTTTGCCCATCTACTTCTGATAGCCACTCTTTCTGCATTTTTCGTTAAAGACTGATGCTGATATCTTGGTATATTCTTGACGATAGGCATTCGCCGGCTATCGCCCTGATTACATTCATCGAAACCCTTCTGTTTCAGAGAAGTATGAATGTATGTATGAATGTGTGAATATGTCAACATATAAGCTGTGTTCATCCGGATTGATTGGCCAACCCCAGCAAGCAGATTTCTCATTTGCCTACACTAGCAGCATCCAGTGGTAACTGCACTGTTGGCCCTTTCGACTACGTCTTTTAAATATTTTCTAAAATTTAGCCAACAGAATCCCTCAGAAGAGGGTCTGTTTTGCCGACAAGTCTAGTTCCAGACCTGACAAGCGAAACCATGTTATTTTGTTGTTCAAGAGTTGTGTATGTTCTTTTATGGCTATGACGACTGTTACTGCGACGTCGTCTGTATATCCAATGATGTTCACCCTTCCTGGTCACCACATTCGCAGTACTCTATTTTAGAATGTATTCCCCAAGACTGGCACCTAGAACTGACCCCTGTGGAATTGCTTGACTTATTTTGTATTTCTTGGCTATTCGTCTCCAAATTCTTGTCCAAAATAAGCAGGACTTTTTAAAAATATGTCAAAATTTAATGATATTTGTCCGAATAGAATCGGAGTTATTGCATCTGGAGTGACAGTATGTTTGTGTCATCGGTACAAAAATAATTGAAGACCAAAAAGTTCTCAGAATTCATCATTTGAAGGACATCATCAAAACGAACGAAAACATCATTTACAACATTGAGACCGGGGATGAAACGTGGTGTTTTCAAAAAACCCAAAACAACTCGTTTGGAGAAGTTAAGAGTGAACAAAATGTTGCTTTACTTTTACGATTCCAAGGACATTGTCCACACAGTGTTTGTGCCACCAAATAAACAGTTAATGCGCAATTCTATCTTGGTGTTACGAAGATGTTTGATGCATTGTATTCGTCGTATTCGGTCAGAATATCGCGCAGAAGAAAGATCGATATCTGTGACGATTTTTGGGCTAAAAATCGCATTTTAACTGTCAGACATTCCTCGTATTCGTCTGAAATTGGTGCGAAATGAAGAAAACATAGCCGCCGTAGTGGTCAGTTTCGAACAAGAACCGGTCTATTCGGCGCCGATCAGCTGAATTGGGCATCGCCAGAGAGTCAATTCGGTTTATTTTGTGGTTAGATTTGGGGTTACTTCCGTATAAGATTGTGCTGACGCAAAGATTGAAGTTAGACGATCATAGACAAAGCCGTGAGTTCGCCAATTGGGCGCTGGAAATATTGGCCGGAGATCCGGATTTTGGCCAAAAAATCATCTTCTCGGACGAGGCCCATTTTTGACTCAGCGGCTGTGTCAAGAAGCCAAATTGCCGTTATTAAAGCGAACACAATCCACAAATGTTCGGACAGACATCAAAGCATCCACAAAGATTGACTGTTTGGTGCGCTCTATGGCACGGCGGCATCATCGGACCTTATTTCTTTCGAAATGAGAAAGGAGACACCGTTACCGGCAAATTTTCTCAATTATAGAGCGATGTTAATCCACTTGTTGTGGTGACAGCTCGACAACATTGTTATATCCGAGCTGATTTCACAGCGAGCGTCTATCAATTTGCCGCCGCAACCATGATTATTTTCTTTGAGGGCACGTCAAGTCCTTAAGCTACGATAACAAGCCAAGCACGTTGGTAGAATTCGAGGCCAAATTTTGACATGCTATTGTAGGAATAACGCCGCACATATTGGACCGAGTCATCAAAAATTGGACGGACTGCTTGAAGCATTTCCAGCAAAGCCAAACACCAGAATCAATTTTATATCTCACACCATTGTTGTTTCATTTAAATTTTTTCCCTGTCGTTCTAATCTGGTCACCCTTTAAAAGGAGAAGTGCCTACCTCGTTGGTGATCACCATGATCGCTTTGGTTATTTGTGATCGTCAATTTCCGTGGCTGTTTGCCATAAAAATCGTTATCGTCATGATTGTCCAAGACCTTTGTGATCGATATGATCTTGATGATAAAAATGATAATCATGATCTTCGTGATCGTAAAGAATTTCGTGATCCTCATGTGCATCATAATCCTCGTCATCCGCATGATCTTCGTATTCGTTAGGGTCAAAGTGAGTGTCACTATTTACGTAAATATTCTAATCTACGAGTTCGTCATCGTCATTATGATGACCATGATTATCTTGTATACTTTCTCTGCTCGTTGAGTAAAAAGTAGACCAACAATTATTCTACATCTGCGAGTCCTTTAAAACTTGTCCCAACAGTCGATATATTCTAAGGTATTCAAGGTGGGTTAAGTCCAAAGACGACTTCAAGGTTATAAACAACGCAATAAGAACCTTATTCAACCGGCATCCTTAAATAAAATAAAAACGTAGCAGTTTTATTAAGAATTGTTTATTGCTCAAGGTATCGTCGTATTCCACGTTTGACTTTTCCTGTTTTCTCAGGAAATTGATCGCCATTTCCCAATACGACAGCCATATGTCTTGGCTAAGAACGCAATGGAGCACAACACCGAATAACGTTCAATGAATGCAAGTGCCATGCAATGTGCACATCTTGACATTATTTTACTGTGTACCTCTGCCCGAAGGGAATGAGCCTCCTCTTAGATGCTATGGATATACCATATTGAGAACGTACGAGTATTATAGTTCTCCAATATCCTCTTTAACAGAAAGTGCACACATAAAAGAAATCTTGCAACCGCTATCCTTCGGAAGGAAAGGGGAGTTGGATAACTGATAAGATGGTGGTTGGGTTAACCTAAAAGACACAGGAAGCAACGCTTCAGGTCATAAAGGACATTAAATTGATGATGCAACACACAAGGATGCGTTATGCATGGTAAAATGCAAACAGGAAAAGGTACAAGCAAGAGAACTTCCATGGATTATGGTGTCAAGGAACTTGTATACAAATGGGAGTATCCTTTTTTTTATCTCTTTTTGGGTGTGTTTGTGTATGAAGAATCATTTCTTATTCTTTTTGTGGCATTGCTGTCGGTTTAATTTGAATTTATCGCTCAATGCAATTTGCATTTGAGGTCAAACCTTATCGATTGTGTAAAACACGCAGACATCCATAGAGCCAATCTATATTGATGCGATTAATTATGCTTTCCTGTCGATACTGTTGAAGTAAGCCATTAATCTACTTAGAGCAACTAGACTACAGTTGGTGGTTGTTGGGTGAATGTGAATTTATTCTCAAAAGAGTATCTGGTTTGGTTGAAATATTTAAAAGTGAAATTCATCTAACCCAAAAAGCCATTAGCGCAGTTTGTGGTTTTTGTTTCGACTTAGTAGAAGATATGTGGACTGTAGCAAGTCATCATTCTTTTAGTCTCTCTCTCTAATGATCAGATGGCACAGCGTAATGGGTTTCTCGAAAGAAGCTTACTAAGCATCGAATGTTGCCCGGCTTAAAGTATTTTTTTTTCTGCTGCTTTTATTACGCCATGCTACACACAAGGATTAGATACAAGTACTGTGACGTATACTCATACTTAGCATTTCTTGTTCATAATCTTAGGCAAACCTCTTTGAAGTACTCCTTCTCCTATCTCTTAAGCAAAAGAAACGAAACGTGAACAAAGAATCCGATTTTAATATCCTGTGACCCAAAGGATATCCTTTACGCCATACTATGGCTTTCTTTAACCCTTTGTCAGAAAAGTGCAGTTGAAGACTTCCTCAAAAGGATATCTTTTTAAGTGTGACACATAGAGACTTGTATCAAAGTAATAGTAAGTCATACTTCGAAAGGATATTTAAAAGGATTCAGCGCAAGGCTGGGTTTGAGCACATGTTGTGCTAACGAAATTCATTTAGTTAAATGCAAGAGCAAAGAAACTCCACCCCCCCCCCCCCCCCCCACAGGACTTTTACCAGCCTCTTAAATTAATTGAATTTCCAAAGGAGCTGCCTCAGTTCACAGGAATGTGACTGAAGTGCATGCTAAAGTTTTTTTTTTTCCTAGGAGTTAGGATTCCTAAAATTATGAAAAAGCGTATGGGGTTAGGGCGAGGGAAGCAATATGAGAATTAACGTCATTTGCATGGCAATAACAGCGCAGTGGCAAAAGTTTTGAAGCATTAGTGAAATTTTCACGAACTAAGGGACCAAGTTGAATTCAAATCGAATGAAGTTTGAATTTTCATCTGCGTGAGTGTATGAAATGCTGAATAGAAACGAAATTGCTTCAAACATTGTTCTAAACCAACTCTTCCTTGGTCGGGAAAATTTAAGTGGAAGTATAATTGCAAACGCTGCTCTTTGATAGGGGAAGATACTTCCCAATTCCAGTTGGTTTAGAGTTAGCCCTGTACTTTTTGGTGTCTACTTAGTCCCAATTTAGGGTTTTCAAGAATGCAACTTCCTCTCTTTTTAGACCTTTACCCAAGACGGTTGATTTGGTCTGCCTACTTAACCGCTACTGTTGGTGCCTTTTCCATACAATGTCTTTGAAACAAGGTAAATTAGTTGTGTTGCTGTACACTTGAGGAAATTTATCATATGCGAAAATCACTTCCAAACGCAGGACCGTAAGGCGGTCACTGAATCAGGCACTATTTCCACTTTTTCTACATTTTTGTACCATTAGATTTGAATGACTCTATTGAGAATAGAAACCTTTAGCAACTACAATAGAATGCTGGGTTCAATCTCTCCCCAATATACTAAAAAACAGAGAAAACATTTTGGTGTCAACATTCCTCTAAATGTCAATATATCTGGTTATATAGAGATTTTTTATGATAGCGCCGTTCGGAATGGTTGAAGCCGTAGGCCATTTCTCTGTACGCATAATGATTTCTGGTAGTAAGCAGACGAGAGTGTGCTTATGGAAACTCTTACCAAAGACACTGAATTGGTCTCACCTGTTGCTTTGAATGACTTCAGAAAGCTGTAGGCTTAGAGTTACCTCGCCGAAAGGTTTCGTGCTTAGGTTCACATTGTAGACTTTACCTTCTACGCACGTATTAAGGCATCCGTCGTTAGATAATCTAGTTCCAAACCAGGTTTGACCTAAAAATTAAACTCTAAAAGAAAAGGTACAACCAATATACGAGAACTAGAGACACGTCTTTTGACGATCAACACGTTGATGGTTAGCAATCTGAACATCTGGCAAACCTTTTACTACTCATTGCATTGTCGATTGCTACGAACTACGAGTATGCTTTGTTGAGCCGATGAAGGGGGCGAAGTATTTGCATCTGTGGCGACAGCCAGGATGTGCTGAAAGCCTTAGTGAACACTCTCCCAGTTCGAGATGGCAAGACTTTGCTGAATGCAGTCTGCTGAATTCACTGAATCT
This sequence comes from Volucella inanis, assembly GCA_907269105.1. NCBI lineage: Eukaryota > Metazoa > Arthropoda > Insecta > Diptera > Syrphidae > Volucella > Volucella inanis. The sequence goes on from OU026157.1 coordinate 137,815,405, forward strand.
GGTTCGACTCTCAGGTCACATTAGGATTACGAGAAAAGAAATCTCCGATGGACTTGCTAGAAGTCGTTTTGATAAGAGTTTAAAGGTTTCCATAACTGCATAACTGCAGATGGCATAACTCTCATGATTGTCGCCAAAATAAACGAATGCTTTCCGACCTCTCAAGGAGTTTAGCATCTTTTCTGCTATCTCTTAATAAAATGGACTGCAGGATACTTATTGGTGCCGTGATGGGTACTACGCTTTTGCTAAGCACTTAAGTGAATTGGACGTGAGTGTTTGGTTTACACTCGCGTTAGACTACAGATACTTGGGACCAGTGCGGTGGGTACTGTTACTGAAGCGTTTACTCATCTTTATGCAAAAGACTGAGAAATGTCATTAAATTAACCTGACCTGTGACCTGATAGCACATCTTATAAGAAGCCATTATGTAACATAGGGTTGAGTCCTAATGTTTTTGAAACCAAACCCAAAACCATGAATTCGCTGCTTGTCGAGCATTATAAGAGTAAAGAAAGTTATTAGCTTTCTCCATAAGTCATAAGCTGCAATATTGATATAAAGGATCTTAAAAAGGCACGTCTCATGCTAAAATTAATTCCAATAGACGCTGTTACAGGTTTCCTAGAGAGCTATGTTCTGCTCGTCGATCATTTTAGGCTTTCTAAGAATTTGATTTAAGGGAATATAGCCAATGTAGCTACCGCCGTATTCAAAATTAATATCGAAAACTGGCTCAAAACATCTAAGCCTTCCTGAGCTCTTATATTTCCTCCGAAATATGTGTATGGATCCTGATTTACCGGAACGAATGTGTATCGAATCGTTGGCAATCGTAGAAATCAGAAAAGCATACACATAAAGTGTATGAGCAGCATTCCAAAATAAAGCTATGGCGAAACAATATTCAGACAGCCGACGTCGGGGACAATGCTTTAGTGGAAAGACAGCATCCTTAACAAAAGACACTGGAAAATGATAAGCTGGAAAAGGCACTGATCAAAACCAAATCGGTCTTCACTTGATATGATTTATGAAAGAACTTAAACGGCCAATAGAAGCCAGTTCTAAATAATGTCCTGGGCATGGATTGAATTCGCCTCTCAAACATCTCTTCTTAAAATATGCGTTGACCTCGGCATGTCGAAAAGGGGAATTGAACCCATTGTTCGTGATCCGCCCTTGACAGCCAGTGAAAAGCAAAAAAAACTCGTGTAAACAACCTTAAGGATGTGTATTCTAATCTCTTATGATTGCTATGGCAGTAGTGTAGTAAAGTAGGAAAAAGATGCGAGGGTGGCTGAATGCAGAAAAAGGAGAAAGTACCTAAGTAATTCCGAGAAAATTCATACAAGGAAGATGCATTACACTATCGGTTTGAGGATGTTGCTTCCTCGAGTGTGTACCTATGTTATATTTGTGTAAACATTTACCAAATCCATTTCTATATTCTCTTCTAGTTCCGTTTATTTGCATGTGTGACTGCTTTTCTTTTCTCTTGCTCCATCTAATTCTGTTTTTTTTTTTTTTCGAAAAAAAAAAACAAATGAATATGCATACAGAGCATGAAGATATGTTAGTTTATGCAAACATAAACAACACACAAAAAATGGATTCAGATTCGGTTAAGGATATTTGTGTGTTTTTAAGGACAAAAAAAGTGAGAGATGTTGATAACAATGTAAGGTTTACGCTTTTGGCATTTTCCCCTTTTTATTTCGGTTTTTCTTTTTTATTTTTACTGGTACTGTAGTTGGCAGATGAATGGTTTTTTAGTAAAACGAGTCCATGTTTACAGTTGGTTAAGCCCTTTAAGGATATGTTTTGTATGTGAGTTGAAAGATATCCGTTCGGTCTTCGTGGCATACTCGTACGTTAAGATTGAAGGATTTACTTTAATATTGACGTTGAGATTTCTATTTCTATTTTTTTTTTTTATATTAAGACTTGTTGGCGGAGTTACTATACTTTAAGCAAACAACGCATTCCAGAGTGAGGGGTGCTCTGTGGTTAGGTTGTCTTAAACCATGAAACGAATTGCTCAGCAATGGAGTGTATCTGAAAGTATAATCCTGTAAAGGAAATTTCTTCTTCAGTACAAAAAAAGACAATTTTCCTTTTATATTAGTACCTATCTGCTCGTGGTGGTGTATGAGCAGGGATTTGAATAAGATATTCCACACACTTGGATTGTTATGCTGAGCATATAATACCTGAGCGGACGTGGGAGGTACCTATTTTTCCTGTTTTTCTTTTAGCTTTTGGATGAAGAAGGTATACATATGCTTTGTATAAAATTTAATGGAATGTGCTTAAAATCAAACATTCGTCTAGTGACTCCCTGAGAAGCTATAGAAGGCATTTTGTGAAAGTATAATCAAAAGACGGGATTTTTCAGATTAAGCCTATCTGCTACAATTGAAGTGCGATAATTGCACTGAGTTGAAGGTGTTCTCATCTTATTAAGGCCCTCTGGAATTCGTCCCCAGTGAGGCGGATTCCACTTTAACTCTACTTGCCTTCTTCAACTGGTGTTTAAGCTGAGATCCTGCTTGTAACTGCTCAAGTGTAGAATTGTTATCGTTTTTGTTTAAAGTTGCTACTGGTGAAATACAAATATCGCACCTGGAAAAAAAATAGGTTGACAGAGCAGAGTTCTCCATAAGCGAGTTGTATAAAAACGAAAGAATCCTTGAGACGTACTTCCTCTGTAAATAGACTAAGTTAGCAGGAATCAGAATGCAATCCTAAGGCCGAGATTCAAGTAACATCTGCTCAATAAACAATCCTGACAAATTTGAAAATATACAATATACGGTTTCAGGAGTAGGTTAGGCATCGTCCTTTTGGTCGTTTTAATTCACGCTCTAGAAAGATGTTGAAGTGGCTCGTTTAAAATTTTTTCAGTTTTCCTCTGTCGGGTTGGTCTTGAAGAAATGAAAAAAACAGCCTCTTTACGGCTCATTACCAATAAGTCTTATCGTTTAGTTTTGAATGCCATCAGCGAGGTTCAGCTTTTCAGAGCATTCGATTAGATTTGAGCATTGTACTCAAATTTTTGACAGACGAAGGCTTTCTACGATTATGTGAAGGCCAGATTAAATAGGCCCTTCAGACATGTGCCACATCAGAATTTATTTTGTGAATAAAACGTCTCAGAAGGTAATTACCAATCTCAAATCAGAAATCAATCAGAAATTTTTGCCAATAAAAAATCTGATGACAAACTCAGTTAATTACCTTTGAAGTATCAAGCATAACGGGGCCGATTTGTGAGAACTGTGTAGACCACAGGTCCACATTTTGATAGGACATGACCGATAAAGGGAGAAGTTGATTCGACTTTTTTGGTAACGGGTTAAAGACATCTGTTCCCAGCGCAGTTGTTTCGGGTGCAGGATTATCTCTTTAAAAGGAAGGCGGGTATACATATTTTCTGGATCTGGATTTGTGTAAATTGAGACTTTTGAGTACTCTAGCAAGTAGATAAGTCCCAATAAAGATTCGACGCAATTTAGAGTGAGGGAAGAGTTTGAGTTTGCTGCGGAGTGGGTAGTAAGCGAATTGATCTTGTCCACATTGCACACAGCTCAAATTTTATCGTAAAATATTATTTAAATGAGGAATTAGGCAAGATTTTCAGACACTGTTCTATTTTTTGCTTTAATTTTTGGTCATACGTAGGTGTAGATATGTCAAATCAGACATCAGGATCGTAAAGTTTGACATTTTCAATGGTACACGTGATCTGAACGTTTCGACCTACGACTGATATTTTTTTATAATTCATTATCTCAGCCTTATTTTACCGTGAACATTTTTGTGCGAAAACATTGTGCCGCTCAACTCACTTCGACGTTTGAGTATGAAGCACCTTCCCGGGCCACTGGTTTTTTGAATCAATAGTGGTCATCGCACAATCTAGGATGAATTTCGTGAAGGTCGTCCAAAATCGGTTGTTGTTATCGGTTGCCAAATAATATCGATGCTGTGCGGAACTGATATGAAAAGATCGTGAAATTGAGGAATTAACATTTGACCGCCAAAAGATAATTTGACGATCGCGGTGTTTCAAAAAGGCGTGAGTTATGGAATTGTTGAATGTATGCGTCTATCAAGATAAACCAAATCCAACAAAAATTGTTCGCTCACAAAGCATTTTGGAGCATTCATCATGAGGTTTAGTTTTCAAACTTTTTTTTGACAGATCACGCGTGACTACTATCAAACTGCTTTGTAATTTTGCTCAGTATCATTTGGCAAATCATCGTGGAAAAACTTATAGCACAACAGCGTCTCCAAATTGTTCAGTCGTATTACGAAAATCAACGTTCTGTGAGAAATTTTTTTCCTGCGATTCGAGGAACTTATGGTGCGCATAATCGACTTACTGAAACCACTATTGCCAATACCATTCGCAAATTTGAGTCACAGTTTACATTAGTGGATGACATTAGACCGATAAGACAACATCCAGCACGTAGTGAAGAGACTATAGCAGCTGTAGCTGAGAGTGTACGCAAAAACCGTGACGAATCAATTCATCGTGGTTCTCAGCATCTTGGCTTGGCGTATTCGACAACTTGGCGTATTTTATGTCAGGATCTCGGCCTGAAAGCATAAAAAATTCAATTTTTGCCAGAATTGAAGCCAGTCGACTTGAATTTGCTTCATATTTTCAGTGAAATGAAAATCCGCTGTTTTATCGTGAAATTTTGTTCAGTGATGAAACCCATTTCTGGCTCAATGGATACTTTAATAAACAAAATTGCCATATTTTGGCTGATGAGCAACCCGAAAAGTACCAAGAGCTACCATTACGTCCATTAAAAAACAACGGTATGGTGTGGTTTATGGGCTGGTGGAATCATTGGTCAATATTTCTTCAAAAATGAGGCAAGTCAGAATGTTACCGTCAATGGTAACCGTTATCGCACCATATTAACGGAGAATTATTTGCTTCCTGAAATTCAAGTCTCGGTGACCTCTGGTTTCAATAAGACGGCGCTACGAGCCATTCAGCGCGTGAAACAATGGACTTGTTGAGAGATCATTTTGGTAAGCAATTAATTTCACGTTTTGCTACGGTAAATTGGCCGCCTAGATCGTGCGATATCACACCTTTGGTTACTTTTTTCTCTGAAGATATGTAAAGTCTTAGGTTTTCAGGAATAAGCCTGCTATAATTGACGCTTTGGAAGCCAACATTAGTCATGTTATCCGCGAGATAACAGTCGCTATACTCAAACAAGTCACCTAAAATTGGACCCTCCGAATAAATCACCTCAGACTTAGTCGTGGCTAAGATTTACATGATATATTCAACAAAAAAAATGCCATGTATTGATCTTTTAACCGATGATAAAAATTTTAAGTTTAATTTCAAATTTATGTGTTTTATTTTACATTATAAATCAAACCTTACGATGAATCACTTTTTAGACCGGTCAACTCGGAGTGGTACACCACCATTTGTTTGCTAGAAGTCTGGCAAACCGGAAAACAAACCGTTAAGCGCGGATCATTCTCCATTTCGGTAAAGTGAGTTCGGACAAACAAGTGACTTTTTGAGCACTCAGAATATTAAATTGATGAGGCATAAACTGTCCAGCCCTGATTTGTCTCCCAATGACTGCTTTTCATTCTCACACGTCAAAAATAAATTGCGAGGTCAATTTTCTTCGACCCCTGAAGCAGCAGTTGATGAGTTTAAAATGCATGTTTTGGAGTTACCCGTTCGGAATAGAAAAAGCGTTTGGAATTGACTCATATGCATGCAGAAGTATATTAATCTTGATGAAGTAAATTTTAGCAACCTGAAGCATCAGAAGCTTTTCACGTTATATAAGGGCATTTCAGCATTTTGCGACAGCTCTTAATCTTTTCAGTCTTTTTCTTCGAGTTGGTCTTGTAAAACTTGAAAAAGCTGTTCCTTTATCCTAATCACCTCTTTACAGCACGAGCAATATTTCGGTTTGATAGTTTGCATCCGATGGGGGTTAAAGTTTCTTTTTCCTCAGAGGATGGAGTGTGTGTTCATATTACAGTGGGAATTTCGTCGTTATCTAGGAAACATAATGACTAGTCAGAATCTTTTACATCTCCTAATATTGGCTTTCTCGTATTGCCATACCATGTGGTTATTTTTCATTCCTCAAAATGTGTGGTTTCTGTACGAGGAATTTTCTGTAATAAAACGGCGATCTTAAGAGCTCCTTAGGCACAATAATGGCGATGTAATGATAATTAGATGGCATATTACTCGTTGGCATAGTTTGGGCCACTGCTAAAAGACGAGCTGTGAAAAATTTTCTTACGAGGACGAAATTCCAGATTGGAACTTGTTGCACAGACTGGTTAATTTTCTATGAGAGTCTTTTGTGATATATTGTCCTACTGTTCAAAAACAAATCAACCTATTCTTTAAATTTCGGGTTTAAACCCAGTTGAAGAGCTGGCTGTTTCTGACAGATATTATTCGAAGCTGTATGTGAGAAATTATTTAAGTACGACCTCATCTATCAGATATGGTAGCACTGATTGGATTTAGACCAATGCCATAGATGAATATATTTTTGTTTAACAGATATAGAAATATTTAATGTTGAACTCACCAGTGCTTTTTGACGAACGTTCTTCTGATGTTGTTATATTATTTTTTGATATGACATCCATTGTCGGTTTCTTATTTATTTATTTTAGCTTCAATAGCCTAAAAGGAGAAAAAAGATTCAATTAATTTTAACCACAATATATATGTAGTTTGACTTTTTATAAATTATTTTTTCTATTTCAGAAGACAAACAATTGGTTTCACAACACGCTACCCCTAAACTATGAAAGATCTACAATACATCATCAGAGCGGTGGCGTATACGTAACTATTTTGCTCTTATAAATCAACTATACAACATCTGAAACTTGGGACATTCACGTAAGTTTTTCAGTTAATTTGGATTTTTTGAACCGCACCGGGATTAAATTGGATGATTGACAATTAAAATTGAATACAAAAATTAGTTCAACTAGCAATTCACAATTAATTATCGGTCATAAAAAAAGTCTCCGCGATTTGTTGGTACATTTTAAAAAAAGATTTTCTTTATACAATCAAGTACATATTGGTCATTATTATCTATGACCTTTTGCCATTTTCCGGGTAGATTCATAATTCCATCGGTGTAGAACTTCTGTGGTTTATCAGCGAAAAACTTGTGATTTTCAGCGGCTCTTCGGTCAACAGAGTTTTGCAAAGACCGAAACAAATGGTAATCAGAGAGTGCAAAGTCTGGGCTATACGATGCATCAAAACTTCCCAACTTAGCTCCTCCGGGTCATGAAAGATGTGTATGGCCTAGCATTGTTATGATGGAAAACAACTCACTTTCTGTTGGTCAATTAAGGTCGCTCTTTCTTGATAGCTTCATTCAAACGGTCGAATTGTACACAGAAGAGGATTGAATTGACCGTTTCGCCACGTTCTAGTAGCTCATAATTAACAATTCCCTTCCAATCCCACCAAACACTCAACATAACCTTTTTTTCCTTCAATCCAAGCTTTGAAGTCGTTTATGGTCGGTCACCTGCCTTAAACCATGATCGCTTGCGTTGGATATTCTCGTATTTAATCCATTTTTTATCGCAAGTAATGAATCGCATCAAAAACGGTTCCATTTTGTTACGTTTCAATAGCGTTTTACTGTTGGTTATTCGGTCAATTAAATATCTTTGCGTTAATTCATGTGAGACCCAAACATCGAACTTCTTTGAGTAGCCTGCTCGTTTTAGATGATTCCAAAATGTCATACGATTCATGTTTATGGCCTCCGCTATCTCCAGCCAGCTTCCGTGCCGGTCTTGCTCCATCAGTTGCAAAATTTGATCGACTTTTTCAGTGACATTGCGATCAGTTCTTTTCCATCGAAATTTCCAGAACGGAATCGAACAAAGCAATCCCGCGTCCGGAGTCAACTCACAGTCTCTCACAGTGAACTGCACAAATTTTTCGGCGTATTTTTGCAGAGTTTTTCTCTTTTTTATAGTAAAAAAGCATCACATAGCGTATGTCTCCAGATATTCAAATCAGTATAACTTTTAACACAAGTCTCCTTTCTAACACGTGTTCGTTTGACACAATCAGATTAGTGTTTCCAGATAAATGTACACCAGCACCATATAGTGACAAAAAAACCCGGAGACTTTTTATATGACCTATTTTGTCGACAATTTTTTTCTCATTAACTTTAATTGTAAGTGCCGTACTTTCCTCGCCATCATGCACTTAAGAAAGATGACTTTTCTAGCCCTAACATTCGTGGCGTCTGTGTAAAATATAAGACTTTCTCCGGTGTATGCTAATATGGATCGAAGACATAACTTGAACTGTTGTCTTTTTCCTGTAAACTGATACATACATCTGCAGTTCTTTAAAATCTAAGGAAGTGACAAGAAGCTTCTGAATTAGCGTTTGCCTTTGAAATTGACTAATTTCCCACTGCCGCAATATTGTCGGTATCTGCCAAAAGACTGTGACCCAGATAGTTTGCTTCTCGATAGATGCAACATTGTCTGGATAAGTCGGGCTTATTTTTTACCCAAGCTCCAATATTATCGAAGCGTTGCACAATCCAAAGATGTAATCGGAAACTGCCACTTTGCTACTGAATCTATATCGGTACACTCTTCTGGTAGTGGGTTGAAAACTATTTGGCTTCAAAGTCCTTGTGCACAGTTGCATAGTTTCTTGGTCGTTAGTAGTCTTCAAAGTTCGTCTTCTTGATGTCCACTCCCAATAATCCGTCAGCTTATTGCTTGTCGTTTTTGACACTATTTTACCAAACTTCTGTTTCTGGCTTTCGGGTTGCTACGATGCGAGTTTTAAAAAAATTTGATGGACCTTGACTTTCGTTCTGCTTAATTTTTCTGCCAATATACTATAAGCTCTTCATCATTGAAGTGACGGAACTGAGGATTTTGTTTTAACATTCTGTAACCTAGATTTATGGCACTGGATTTGAGCGACTCGCATCTGTTGTAGTTGTGGTTGATTTGGATCTCCCACAGAAATTTTGTTGTTCCTCAATTCTACTTATATATTTCCCACTATGTAGATTCTGATGGCCCATTAAACAGATTTGGTGACAACAAGCATCACTTTAAACTTTTGCCAATGGGAAGAAAATGGTTATGGAACAACCCTGACAGCAGACCCTTTTTCAAACACTGATACTGGCGCTTGTGTTCGCTACTGTCGTGAGCTCAGGCAAAATAGATTCGGTCGAAATTTTGGTATCATTGCAATTTCAATGAAAATCCAGTGCGTGTTGTAGTGAAGAAGATTTGGGAGTTCAGTCTAACTAATGAATATCAAAGGATGGAGGTTCATCACAGTACGGTTTTATCATTCCTTTATACCTGAGCTTAGGTATATGTGAGAAATATTGAGAACGTAAAGTGGTAAGTCGGCTGACATTCACCATAGAATTTGAGACAGGACACTGTATTGCGGGTAAGGGTTACCCTACATCACATATAAGATGCAGTCACAAGCATTGCTCTTACCAATAAAATTAATGATTCACTTTTGCCATGTTTTCTGGATGAATTAACCAAAGTAACGTTGTCGAAAGCACTTTTAATGTCAATGAAAAGACCAAACTCCATTGCGATTCGAATGAAACGTTGATGAGACGATGCATAAGCAGCTTTGCTTACGTGAAGATCGAATATTTTTTCCATGTTCTTCAACATGTAGTCATTTTACTTTTCCGATTTTCAGAATAAAGGCTACTCTCACTGTTGGCCGAGGTTCCGGCATATGTATATGCCAGGGCTAAGGTAGCAGTGAAACTTCTTTTCAGAGCTGTCTATACCTTTATGTAGTATAAATCAATACGTGCAATTTGTGCCAGACAACTTGAAGCCGCCAAAGGAAGTAACAGCATGTTTGATCAATCACCAGAACTGATGACAGATAACAGGTTCGCTATGTAGCTTCGATTAAAAGATCTGGAAGTAAGCAGGTTCCGATTAGATTATATCTAAAGTGAATTTCAAGCTTGAAGCATAGAGTCCTTGCTTTTGGAGTGGTTCTAGTTATTTTTCCTTCTTCAAAGGATTTGAATCAGCCTGCTTGTTTTAAGGAGTGTTCTGATTTTCTCAAATAAGTCCCTTTATGAGGTGCATTTCGAAACACAAATTAGCTTCTTGTAGTCGTTTTATTTCTATCTGAAGTTAGAACAAGTTTTAAGTTACTTGTGTAGAAGCTTTTGAGTTTGCTCAAGTTCCTCTATGGTCTCTTTATGGCTCCGATACGTCCATTCAAAATATTTGTTGGGGCCACTGTTTAGTTTCTGAGTAAGTTGCTTTCCCTTTTGTGTAGTTTTTAGTTCAAGCGGAGCATTAACGTACTTACCAAGATGCTTTTTAAACCGTGCTCAGTTGGTTTTTCGTGGATTTCTTATTTATAACATGCCTAAGACTATGACTATGAGCCTAGGATTTGACATAGATTGTCCTTTTAATAATCTCGTAAGAGCACCAGGTGGATGGCGCTTAGTCAATTATTAGCTGCCTTACATTCGTAACATATATTTTCTTGCAAAAAGTCGACATCAATGATCCATTCGCATATTTACATGTATTTTAAGGGCATTGGATATGGATTTTTAAGGGAACGTAATCTATAAATCAGCTGTTTTACTCATAACTATCCTCAAGTTGAAGCTGCTGCTGCTCTGTTTCATTTCATCTATATTTCATTTTCAGTGACTACTTTCTGAAAAAGATATTTCGATATATCCCATTTCTATTTCTCTGGCAAGATGTTTGGCAGCAAGGATTCTTTTTCTGGTTATTCTTCAATTCCACTGATGATTGCGTGCTTTTCCGTTTCATTTTGCGGCGGGTAACAGCAAATACGTCAGTCTCCCCACGCTTGATTGTCCCTGCTTCAGCGTTGCTCATGTTTCCGACATCGGTTTTGTAGCTAGAGCCTCCCAAACTGTCGCGATAATTTGAAGAAATGCTATATAGTGAACAAATGCTCTCTACATGGACTGTTTGCGGTAGTTCTTCAGCAGGAGTAAGCTAAGTCATTTGCTGGAGTGCTGACAGATCATTCCTAAGACTTATATAATGTTTTCAATTCAGCTTCTTATAAAAGCTGTTTTTTTTTTTTTTTAATTTAAATAATGTTTCAATTCTTAAAAAGATTTTCGACACTAACATCCCTTAGGGTGATTGAATGGCAAAACCCGATTGCTGTCAATTACTTAAGGTCTAAAAAGACTCTTTTGTTATCCTACGGATGCTGCTAAAAAATGTCACCGTATAATATAATGTGTAGCCCGTACTAAGGACCGCATATTTTCATATCCTCTAGTTAAACTTCTTTCACGGGGATTATAACAGAGGAAGTGAAGGATATACCTTTCAGACTCTTGGAATGTTTTTACCCCATAACCGGACTTACATTAATTTAAGAAAAAACGAAATGGAAGTCCGGAATACTTGGAGCTTTGGTTCGTAAATTTGAATTGTTAAACTATGTTGTCCTTGTCCAGAACATCTAACCTGAGATCATTCTCAATGTATTCCAATAGAGGGTTCGAAAAAATCAGGATTTTAAGTGCTTTATGATTAATCAATTTCCTTTTCGTCTATTATTTCCTCGTCAACTTAAAATATTACTTATACAATAATTTTCGCAAGAAAGAAAAGAACTCGGAAAGTTTCTCATTTTCCATTTTCCATTTCCCATTGCCGTCATCAAGAAACTTCCTAGAGTAGTAGTGGAGTGCATCTTAAAATCTCAAACAAGAAAGGCATTTCCTCCAATCGATTTTGACTTAAAAAATCGAAATCGGATTTTTCTTTTCCTGCAAGTCAATGAAAATGAAAAAAGAGAAATTGGAAAACGTGTAAAATGTTTAAAGGAAGGAGAAAAAGAAAGGAAAAACCTCTGTCGTCGCTGTGCTGCCTCCATCGGAAGAACGAGCATTTAAGAAATTTATTCTTACAGTCGAATGAGAGGGTAGCACAAGCAGCAGGAGCGGGATTTAAGTTTTTTATTCGCCCCTTATGCACATTTCTTTATCTGAAAAATCCTTTTTTTAGCTTCCTTTCTGCGGCACTGCTATTTCTGCTACTTTCCTAATTATTATTTCACAGGAAACTTTGCTATTGTGAGTAGAGATTGCAAGGCAGATGACAACTGAATAGGGGTGAGCGAATACAACCCCTTGAGTGCCTTTAAAGTGCATGATGTTAGTGTGGTGGAGAGGTTAGATACTGGATACCTTCTACCTTGGAGCATGCCACTTAGTTGAGGTGCATTGTAAACGCTCTCGCTGGTACGAGTTGTTACACAGATACACGTAGCAACAAACGAAAATCGTGATGTTGTTTGCGGGTCCGGGAATCGTGTTTAGTTGGTCTAGTAGCAGTTGAATCGTGACCTGCACGAATATGATGCTGCCACTGATGATAAAGATGATGAGCATTTCTTTGAAAATAAAACATACAACAACAGTAACAACAACAGTTATAACAACAGCAGCACTGGAAGTTTCCTTATTGCATTTTTTATACACTGCGCTATGCACACAAGGATAGTGTACCTCGAGCAAAGTAATAAGGGGTGAGACTGCATAGTACTAGCTTCAACATGGAAATAACTGTATACTATATGTATGCAGTGTTCTTGATTTTGTAGTTGGGGTGGTTTTTTCAATGTTAAAACAAGTTAGTGCTTGAATGTAATAGTTTTACTTATAACAAACTCAATTTGGGAACACTGAAAACTTGAGTTGAAATTGCTTGAACTTTTGCCTGACCTTTCATGTCGATGTTTCGGTCTATGTCGAATTACTGGGAGTGGTTTTGAGAGGGTTTTTGGCTGTTTAAAGGTAGTTTAACACATTTGCACAAGCATATTTTCATCGTACACAAGGTGTAACTGAATCAATACCAAGATATGGATTGCAAATACTGACATTTTGAGCTATAGATGGAGCTCTGTTCGAAGTTCTTTCCATTAGAGTATGGGAGTAGTGTTACTGAATTTTTTTTTTAATTTTGTGCCTCAAAACCTGTAAGTTTTGAACAGTTCCTTCAAGCGTGATGTTTAGAAATTTACATGACTGCTGCTACCTTGTGGAAAGTTTCTCGTGATCTTAAAGTTTTTGGTGACCTTCACCGATCAGTGAGCGTGTTTCATTGTGAGTGGTGGATTTATTTAATTATTTAGGCTGCGCTACGGTCTGGTGTGAACTTGAGTTGGACTTGAAGACTCTTTGGGTCAGAACTGTGGTATGTATGCGGAATGTACATTCGCTCACTTGACCCAGCTATCTCAGGCGTTTGATCCCCGTACAGTTCATGGTTGGATCTCCTCCTCTATTCCTCGTGATTTGTGTTCACCGAAAATCACATGCAGTGCTTTTCTCTTCAAGGTCTAAGCTTCTGCCCCAAAAATCAGAACCGAGATGATAAGGGTCTTGTGTAAAGCAATTTGGTCTCTCGAGAGAACTCTGATTTCCGCGCTAATGCCGTTGCTGCTTGTAACTACGGAGCCAAGGTAGTTACTTGCATACACAAGTAATTGAGCGGACTTTAAAAGGACCGTGCCTCATCTAGTGTATTTAGGACAATCCTTTCTAGGGCGATGTTTAAAAAATGTCTTTCCTGACATTGAAGGTGTCAGTTAATTCATTGCTTACCTTAATGGAAGAGCGAGAATTGTCCATAGTCATCTTAGGCAACCTACCGAATATGGCAGGTATGTCGAAACTAGACATAGCGTTGTATAATTTGTCCCTGTACGCGTTGTCATACGAGTATGTATCTTTGAAGTCGACAAACAGATGATGAGTGTCGATCTGAAATTCTCGGCCCTATTCCAATATCTGCCATCGTGGACTTTACCCTGGTCTTAAATGGCAATGGTATGAACCAACCAGAGTTTTCATAAACGGTTTCAAACAATCCTTTAGGTGATGTGTAAGAAGCCTTTTCAGCCCATTCGAGTCAAAAAGGCTTTCTTTCTTTTGGATCATGATGCTGAGGTTTCATGCTTTGGGCATGCTTTCTTCTAACCATACCTTATAGATAGAATGGTTGAGGTTCGTACGCTGACCATAACCAGCTGCATTGATTAGTCCAGCAGGTAGTTCGTCTTATTTAACAGGTTTGTTCGATTTTAGCTTAATTTCGCCACGGTCAGGGAGATGCAGTACTCTATATGGTGAATGGTTTCTGCTCACGAGCAGCTCTCGTCCTTGGATGCAGCACAACATTCCATAGAACTAAATATCTTCCTTTCGGTTGATCTCCAAGTGATCGCTTTAGTGAAGTTGACCATTGTCCCACCAGTATTCTCAACTGCTTCTCAGCTTCATAAACAACTTGAAAAAAGCTAATTTTGGATCTCTGATTGATGTAACTAATTTTTGTCTATGAAACAAGAATGAATCCGACATAAGACATGAGGCTCTATCCACAATTCTTTCGCTAGTAGTTCGATTTATTACCTGCATACACACTTTCACAATCATGAGGCATCTGCAGCACTTTGTGACTATTTTGATTTGAATCGAAAAGCTTCCAGGATTGAAGACCTAGTTTATATGATACTTTTTAATACCAGAGACGTCCGTCAACATTCACAGGTAAAAAGCTTGGCAGTTTTCATCCTTAACTTGAATTCGCTGTTGCTTTTCATCAGTTTTAAAGTGAAGTGAGACTACTCTGTCCATCTTTACCAACAAATTTCAATAGCAATACTCAACAAGTCGTCGCCTAATGACCAATTGCCGTCCCACTTACTGTTTAGGTGAAAGGCAATATTCCTCAAACAAAAAGGAATTCCATGAATGCCTTGCCATAAAAACCGAAAATTTATCGAAGTCTATAAATAGTCTCAAGAGATGATGGATAAATTGGACTTTTGCGCCCTCATGATAAACTAACCCCAGCCTCGGATGCTAGTAACTCCTGTCATTATGGTATTATACATCCGGGTAAAATTGAACAAAACCTTAACTTAACCTATGATCCCATCTAATCCTTTAACTTTATCTACGAATCCTAAATTCCATTTCGTGATGCCCAAAACAATAAAACGAACTACATATGTTGAATAAACGTTTTCGTGCTGGGAATGTCCCTTGTTTCATTTATTTTTACCAACGTTCGCGTGTATCCTTTTGTCATTTCGTTTAACGTTTTACGATTTCTTTCATGCCATCAGCCGTCCGCCGTTTCAATCTCGGCTAAATCAACTTCCAATACTTCGAAAAAGGAAAGCCAATTTTATTTTATTCGGCATTCCGTAGTCTCAAGTCTGTAGTCCGTAGTCGTAGGCAGTCGGTAGTCTGTAGTGAGTAGTCGGTATTCGGCAATCTGTCACTACCCTGGTAATCGGTTCTTTGAAAAATGGCTCTATTCGTTAATGTCACCATTCAAGCTGTATACGTTTGATCGTAAATTACGTAAATTACTGGTATACCCAGACGGTCTAATGCTTCAGCTTTTCGAAGCCAAGGCTGGCTGGCAGCTGCAGTTAGACCAAAGCCAGAGCAACGTGATACCTACGATCTAATTAGGTACAACAATCCCATTTGGATGATTCCATTACCATTGCAGACGATTTCCTGGATTTTTTT
Source organism: Volucella inanis (assembly GCA_907269105.1). Classification (NCBI taxonomy): domain Eukaryota; kingdom Metazoa; phylum Arthropoda; class Insecta; order Diptera; family Syrphidae; genus Volucella; species Volucella inanis. The sequence continues at coordinate 137,831,073 of OU026157.1, forward strand.
TTTTATTGGAGCTCTGCCTTTTTGCCTTTTTATTTCTTTACTTCCGACGAAAACAGTCCTCCGAAAGGGAGGTGAAAGAAGAATGGCATTTTTCATACAATTAGGGACGAAAGCAGGCACGAATTTCGGGGGGCTGCGTGTATTATGGAAATTTCCATTAGGCGAGCGGAAAATTTAATTTCAGCGCACACCGACGTTTAATAATAAATCGTGTGCTTAACTGAAGCAATTCCTTAAAGACCGTACTCTACTGTGTGCCCTGCTCGTGCGGGAATTTCAGTGGAACTGTATTATGTCGAAGGCCAAGTTTTCCCATCGTCTGGGAAACCTTTTTTTATTTTTTTTTTTGCAAGTCCTCTTCAGGCAATTTGTTTATTTCCATCGAATGAGTCGCTGATAGATAAAGACTAATTGACTCGAGAACGAAAGTTCATGTGCCAGATATATGTTTAGATACCACTTAAAGGCGAAAAAATACTTTTATGTCCTTGGAAACGGCAAGTGAACAAGACTATATGTCATTACCTCTAATGGTACATATTTCAACCATGTCTCCGCTTTGCTACTGCGGCGCTTGTAGGGTGAAACAAGAAATTTAAGGATGAAAAGTGGAAAGAAGCTCAACACCCGTCTATATTAGGTAATTTCAAATCGAAAATGGGTTTGGGTATTCAGAATTTTCTGGGTCTTAAAATGATCTGCTCAGGCGATAATATACGACAGTATTCCCGGAACAATAGGGTACCTTTCAGTTCTATGTGACTTTTGATATGACTTTTTGGCACGGTCGCCAGTAGGAGAGTTCGTCTGATGCTACTTTTACTAATTTATGTCATTTATTCTCGTGAGTCGTAGGCCGTCAAACAATGATTGCGCAGTCATCATTTGAGTTCCCTCCAAGTCATCAGGAAAATTCTAAATTTCTCCTCGACTGTCCTTTCCATTGTATGCAGATTGCACCTGTCATCGTGCCGTGATGTAGTAGAAGTGACCTACTGAATGCCAATTTCTACCTCCTCATTGGGACAGTTTTAATTTGGTCTTTGTCCTGAAAAACATTTCTTCTCCAGATTTGAGATATCATTCCCAATGCAACGTTTGCCTTGGGAATTTTGCTGTCCACATGCAGACCAGTTCGACCAGATCATATAAGACATGGAAGGCTGCTTACTTTCTGTCTGACAATGAAGCTTAGGGCCGCAGGTATTGCATTGTTCGCCTCTGGCCTCAAGTTGTAGGTCACGTGGTACAGATATGTCAGCCTTGCAAGCAGCAAGGTTGATGTAGTCCATCTCAGCCTCGAGTTTTCTAAAGATCGCTGCCGGATCATATTACTGATCCAGACTTCAAATTTTTTTACACGTTACTGCTGTGAAAGACATATCGTCTCCATCTTCCAAGAATATGCAAGGCTCGTTATTAAGCACCACGATTCAAACCGTCGAAGACTATATTAAAATTGATTGACCTTAAAAGTAGCTAGACCTATACTCGACGATATAGGAGGTTCCAGTCTGAAAGCCTGCTGAAATAAGAAGTCCCTTTACTTGATCTAGAATTATTCTAGCTATTTAGTTGAGCCATAGGCGGAGGAACCCCTTCAATTGCCGTCAGGTTTCCCTATTTGTGCAGTTTTGCATTCATTTCTTGTTCCAATCTTCGGGAAAGGCTTCGGTTTCCTACGCTTAGAAGAGTTTCGTCGGGATGCCATTTATGCGAACTGCTATGGTTTTGTTTAGGGTTCTTAAAGCGTTACTAGAAAATAAGTTCCAAATTTAGGAGCCCGGAAAATATTTCCGCCATCTGGCACGCTGCTCCTCATCCAACTCCGCTAATTTCCATCTTTTTATTTCTACTAGATCTAGCTCGGATCCTTGCCGCAGAGAGATCTCTAATAACACTATAAACGATATCGCTGTTGCACCTCCTTTCTGCTTCTTTCACTTCAATGACTAATGCGTTAATGTAGTTACGGTTATCTCGTCTTACATTACACTGCACTTCTCTTCTCTTCATGCTTCCCTTCGTTAGTGACGCTTTTTAGTTATGTGTTTTATAATATGCGCGGGCTCAAAGAATGTTGAGTATCCTTAAAGTTTTTGCACACTGCGCGGGCAAAGGAAAATTAGGCAGAAAAAAAAGGGAGGTATCTATGTTACATAGAGTACATTGGTTTTAAATGTTCGAAAATTATAATGAGTAGGGAATAAAGAGCTCGGCTGCAGTTTACGGCGATATTTCAGAGTATGTCCTAAAGTAGGGTTTAGGGTATACTGATGGGTATTACTGTTGAAGGCTTGAAGGGACGGAATGCCACTGGTGATGGAAGTAGCGATAAAATACCGTGATACAAGGGACATTACGTCGGTATTAAAGTGTATCAATTGACATTGGGGTCACCTATGTTTTAACGCACGATTTTGGACCCTTTCTAGCAGGTGCAGAGAGACTGTAGGACATTTAACCAGGAAATTATCCTCGAATGCCTTATATGCCTATATTAAAGCCCGATCAGAGGAGATGAACTATTTTTTACATCGGTTGAAGAAACGTAGACATTTCGCAGAGTTTTTGACGACATCGAATACGTGGTCATTCGAACGTTAGTTGTCACTGATACTCATACCGAGTGGACAACTTTCGGTTTCGACGATGCAAGCGCCATGCAAGGATAATGACTGGGTTTCTAAATTTTGGTTTAACAATAGCAGACAGCATTGTGCTTTGGAACCATTAAAATAAAAGAGTGTCGGTGATAGAACGGAGCTTTAGGGCACACCACCACTTATTTTATGGATATCACTGACTTCAGATAGTCCAAGCCAACTTGAATTGAAAATTCTAAAAGGTAGTTTCTTATTCATTAAGAAAGAGAGTCATCGATTCCAAATGCATGCATTTTCGACAAAAATGCAACTATCTTGCTTTCGCCAGATTGATACAGACATCGGTTCAATTTTTCAGTAAGAAATGCACTCAAATCCCCAGTGGATCTGTTGCTACGAAAACCATACTGCCGGTCATGGTGAACTGTCCGCAATTCGAATATTTCATCAGCTGAGGGCTTATCAGCGTTTCCATGGTTTTGTAAAAAAGAGACGTAAGTAAAATGGGTCTGTAGGAAGAGAAAAAAACAGGATTTGCCTTTTTTAAAAACAAAAAGAGTCCTAGAGAGTAGGTTTGATGAAAAAGCTTAGGTAATGGTTTTTCTAGCATGGAAGAACACCTCTTCACAAGAGTCTGTGAATTGGCCTGCAAGATCGTACGATATAAAACCTTTGAATTATTTTTTATGAGTATATTTGAAGTGCTCATATGACCGAAGCCGTATATGAGCTCTAATAGCATGAGATTATCTTTACAATTCTATATGATTTCAAAGTTTTATAACTCTACACAAAAATCACACTTTAGAATTCACTGCGAACATTTTATTTCCTATACATTGTAACTTCCATACATTCAAAACCAACAAACAGTGGTGTCTGCCTTTTTGCATTCCTAATTTTTCTTCGGCCACGTTATGGATAAACATTTCTAAGATACATCAGATCCTTTAAGCGTGCATGAGTTCAAAAGAGAAAAATAGACACTGGTCACACAAGTGGCCTAGAAAAAAGATTGTCAATATGGTATATTTGCTGAAATTTTTCAGGACCGTGACCGCTCAGGCATTTGTAGAAAATGCAATGCCTTTCATTAGCAGATATGTCTCTCCAAAGGGTGATATGCATACAGTGACAGGGTGGAACGTTTTACCTGCTATTGATTGGCCTATTCTAGTATAAAGTCGAACACGTTGACGACGAATGTGGCAAATGGCGATGATCACTAAAAAAACGATCTTGAAATCGTGATCATTTCGCAAAAAAATAAATTCCGAAAACGGGATTACGTTTTTAACCACAGTCAAAATTGAGTGTAACCTTTAAATAGTTCAATTAGTCTCATTTAATAAACATTTTGTGATAAACATTTTAAGTGCGCTCAATTCAACAGTGATTTTTCCAGTTTCTTCAGTCAAACATTTCTATAAACTTATCTATCGTTGTAGCAAATTGGTTAACAATAATCACTTATTCGTATTTTGAGAATGAATGCTCATCAGAGCTTTGTTTCTCTTTTAATTAAATGGCTCTTTCGGCTCTTTACAATTAAGTGAAACCACCTCCTTTTGAATAGCCTGATCAGGCCTGATTGAAGAAAAATAGTTGAGTTCCCGATTGTTCATTAAACATTTTTGAATGAATTCGCGCTCACAGATTAATTTCAATTTTGTGTTCCGTCGATGTTAATTTATTTGGTCAATTAAGTTTTGCATGGAAAATGAACTTTTTAATTAGCTATCTGGCACTCGGAACTAATTGATGGATTTTATTTCAATGGACTGGCCAATGAATATATATAATGAACCACGTACTGGCGTGACATTTGCACCCATCACGAGTAGTTCTCGTAGATCACGTGCCCATTAATTGTGTAGGAAATTAAAAATTGTTTTCAATCTATCCCTGGTGTGCCATTGACTATTGCATTTCCATTCAAAACTTACATCAACAAAAGCGCATTTTATCACACACATTCAATATCGAAATGGAATAGACAGAGGGAGGGAATCCACCCGGAATTCACTCACCTACCATCTCTCAGGAACATCAGACAGACATCCCTGAATTTAGTATGATTTTTCAATTTATATTCCAGAATTTTCGGTGGAATTTCAATTCAAAATGGAAACGGATTTGCATGCGATACTCAACCCACTGTAGCCTAGGCCGGACCCCGTTGCATGTTTGTCAATTTGGAACGTATGCGTGTGTGTTTCAGGACTGAAATCCACCGGCAGCATTGAATAAATCATCGAAAATTAATTTTTTTTTCTTTAAAACCCCTTTCCATTGAAGTTGATGACTCAACTGACTTTGGTTCAAAAAAAAAAAGGGACACAAGCTGTTAGATAAACACTCAGATGCTGCGATATTGAGATACGAGCAGAAGAGCATTTTTTTATTTGCATTTGTATTTGTCGTTGCGGTGCCTATTTGAAATGGTTTTCTGTCTTCCACCACACAATGACATGGTGACAGATTCTTTCAATGTAAATAAGCAGAGAGTATTACACCTGAAGTAGCAAGAGCAGCGCCTTGGAAGGATAAATTGGAAATTCTTACCCCATCGTCAGACCCGCAGGCGGATTCGTGCCCGTTTAAGCCTGTTGACTGATACCTTTTCTTCCATTCTGACATTGATTTCTATTTAGTTTGATGTCTGATGGTGCGTAACTTTTTTCGTTTTTCTGCTATTTTATGTCCCGATCCGAACGAACAAACGAACCACCCACTCAAAAACAGGAAGAATCCTTGGAATTATTTATGAAAGAATGAAAAATGTCTTTATTGTGAAATTGGTCGCAGATATTTATGATGGATGCTCTCATACGGATAAGGGAAGCTTAGAAGAATAGGTTTTTGTTTTTTTCACTCAATTGACGTGGGATCGACGTGGCTGGTTGGCTCTGGGCACGAGTGTCGTTTTACAGTGTGATGATGACACGTGATCCAAAGAGAGAAATGTTTTCACATTTATCCGTTTAGAGATTTTTTTCATCTTTCAATTTTTCCCATTTTTACTCCTTGTGCGTGGGTTGGTGGTGTCCTTCATCCGGAAGATGGGTAAATGCGAATGGTTCTGTCACTATTGTCGGGCAAAAGGTTATGATTGTGCTTAGGTTTCAGCTGTCAGAGATGAATCGGGTAGATTGAAAATTTTTCATTCCAAGTACGAGTACATACGGATTTTGTTGTTTTTTTTTTTTTTTTTGTTTTCCTAGGGGTGGGAGGATTATTCTTTTTTATCTTAAAAAAGAAAGGATTTTCTAGGGTGGCCACAAGGGTTTTAATGTCGTTCATCATTAGAAATGAAATTGGACTGGGAAATGTCGTAAATTGATGACGATTACGAACATTTACCACTGCCAGATACGTGTGTGTGGAACAGAATAAGGTGAAGTTGAGCTGATTAGAATGGAAGCCTAATGGAAGAGTTTGAGAATTTTAAATTTTTAGGAATTGAACAAGTTTGCGAAGAAAATCAAAGTAAATCGCTGTAATCAACTTCGGTATAGGTAGTATCTGTTGGTGCTGAAGTTGTCCTATTATTTTTGTTTCGGTATTGAAAACGTTTGACGTTTAAGTATTGGTCAAAAATCTGTCTTATTTTCCGCATGGCCGGCGGTAAATTCAATAAAATTCCTAAGGGATTCACAATTGAGTGTGCTTCAAAAAGGCCCTCAATTTATGTATTCAACAGTATACATATACAATACCGAGAGAAGGAGAGTAGAATAGCACGTCTTTTGGAAAACCAATCATTGTTCTAGAAACTGATTGCCGTTTTTCGAACTGAAGTAGTCCCTATCACATGACTGTGACTAGTGTTAAATATAATCACAACACCACACTGATTCTCTACGGCGATTGCTTGCCAAAAAAAGCTGACGAGAAGCTCTATAGCACGATCTTCGGTTCCTGCTCTTATATAATGATGGTGTAGACCTAGAAAAGGATTACTTGAACTCTATCTTTCAAGACAGACGAGTATTAAAGGTAGCTCACAATCCTTAGAATAGTAGTGGTTCTGCCGATCTGAAAATTACAATACTTGCAAATTCCAACAAACTATGTGGGCTGCTTAAACCGTGATATAGAATTGATCAAGCTACAATTAGTTCCTTTTGCGCTGCCATAATAATTTTAAAAAACTTTATTCAAGAATCCTCCATCTTTTAGCAAATAAACATCATCCGAAAGCATGGACTAGGTACAGCCTGTAATTATTTCAAGGATTTGAAGTGATTAGTGCTTGTCTTCGTAGAAGAAGCGAACACTAACAAAGTGTTAAATAATGAGATGAATTCTCCACAAGCGAATAGTGTGAAGTTCTCCTTATAAAGAATTCTTGAATCTTAATTATCTTCTGTTGAAATAGAAGTGATCTTTGGAAAAGAAAGCCCTGGAGTTTTAATGACTTTTATACCTCCGTTGTTATTAACTTGTCCTTCGATCCAGTAATATCAAAGCTCCTGTTGCTGCGAAATACAAATCGATATCGACATGCTCAGGAATTGTTCCTTACAGAGTGTGGATTGATGTCGGGTTTTCCCGGATGGCTTAAAGAACGTTAGATTTCTCTCCTCATTCGGAAAAATTGCATCTGTGGCGACAGTTAAGCTTCGCTAAAACGCTTGCATAAGCCCTTCATCTTCGAGAATGCAAGCCTTCTCTGAACGCTATCATAGGACTGAATCCAATGAGACTTGTTAAGGTCCCATGCCACAATAGGATCATGCGAAAGGAAATACCAACGAACTTACTAGAAAGAGGAGGGTTTTCAAGTCCTAAACCTGTGCTAGGATAGTTTGCGTACTCTGTTAGGGCTTCCATTGACAGTTGGAATGAATGCTTCCCGACGTCTCTGAGAGGTCTGCGATTTTCTTGCTATCCCTCAGTAGAATAGACGTAGACTATTTACTGACGTCGTGCTGCAAATAATTGGCTCAAACACTATCGACGTTCACCGTGAGAGTGATGACGATACGGCCAAGCACTATCTCTGTGAGTATCCGGCCTATATTCGTATCAGATTGCAGGTTTTCGGCGCTGATAAGGTGGGTGGTGGTATTATAGCAACTTTGTTACAAAGTAAATTACTCGTCTTTCTATGCTTTCATAGCAATTCCAGAAAAAAAGAACAAAGAAAGAGTGCAAAGGACTTGTTCTGGGTATGAGTGATCCATTCCGACAGAAACAAAATTATCCATTTTACGGCACCAGCTGCAAAATTCAAACAACAGGACAGGTTTTGGTTGACCGTAAAATAAGAATGATGTACAATCTTAATTATTCTTAAACAGAAATCAAGGAGGAAGGCTAAGTCTCCTTAACATCGGTTACAAGGTCTTATCTGCCATTATGTGTGAACGTCTAAAACCCTTCGACAAAAACCTGATTGGTATCTATCAGTGCTATTTCAAACCAGTAAAGTCCACAATAGACCAAATCTTCATTCACACTCCGGCAGATCTTCGAAAAAGTTCAAGAAGTCCATATCAATACTCACCACCTTCTCATTGATTTTAAGGACGCAAATGACAGCATTTGTAGAGTGGAGCTATATAAAGCGATGTCTAGTTTTGGGATCTGTGCCAAGCTCATACGTCTGTGCAAAATGACGATTAAGAACGCTCGCTGCTTCGTCAAGGTCGGTAATGAGTTAACCGAGACAAAGTGACCCGCTGTCATGTGGCTTCTTAAACATCAAACTTGAATGAATTGTGCCTCACTGACAAGTCAACAGGTACAATCTTTCAATAGTCTGTGCAATTACTATGTACTAACATACGGCGATGATATCGACGTCATTGAGAAGAGCTCAGCGAGCTGTCACCGGTACCAAAATGGGCTTAGCGGTAAATGAGGGCAAAACCAAGTAGATCCTTTCAACAAAAACGGACACACGACATTGACGAATTAAACAGAAAATCACGGCTATATAATGGTTTTGTCTACTTTGGCTCTGCTATGGATTCTGCCAATAACACCTCACCAGAAATAAAGCCGAAGAATCAATCGTGTTAATCGCGGTTTCATTAAGCTATGAAGCCAATTGAGTAGTCAGGCCCTATCCCACAAAACTAAGGAGATTCCTCACAGTCCTACCTCAATTCTCAATCGTTTCAAGAGAAAAATTGGGAAAATTTTCAGTCCCCTTTGGGTTGACGGGCTTTGGAGGAGAAGATTCAACGACGAACTATATGAGCTTACAGTGACGACGACCTGGTACGGAAACTGCGCATCAGTGGCCTGAGACGACTATGTTATGTAGAGCGAATGGACAACAATGCACCGACCCGCAGAGTCTTTGAATCTATCCTAGTAAATATAGACCTCAACTTAGGTGGCGACGTCACGTCGACTTAAAGTGTGCACCTGTAGGCAGTTAGCTAAAGACCTGACTAACTGAAAAGGCTTGTTAGTTGAGGTCCAGGTTCACCCCGAACTGTAGTAAACCGAAGTAAACAAGTAAGAAGTCAAGATCTCGGGTATGGACTAACGCTTTGTTAACAAATTTCGGATATCCCTTCAAACAACGACTGTATTTTGGAACGTAAATACTGCCTTCACATATGAGAAGAAGATCAGATTGCTTCAGATAGGATTTATTGGTACAAAATATGCTGAAGGAAAACAAAGTTGGTAAGTACTATACACTTCTTCAATCTGGAGCAACCAAAAAGTCAGTGGATGCGATCAGCAGTATATGGTACATAGAACACAACAGGAATTGAGATTTTCCAATCATTTTTTCAAGCCGGGGATGCGCAAGTACTCCTACAACTAACATGATAAGACGACTCTACTTAAGCTCAGTAGAGAAATCTGAACTTTCGTACTCTACGAAAGGAAAGGAGCATAGTTCAAAAGCGTTATAGGCATAAATACACAAATGACTTGCTCGGATACCCCAAGATATATTAAACCATTGGACAGTTAAACAATTTGGACAGCTGTTTATCCAAATTTCCAATCAAGCACTGACAGTATAGAAACCGTAAAAGCGTTGGTGAGGTCCGTGTGCTCTGATGTCGTTTCTGCACAATTTTTCCGCGACAGGTATCTATAATATGTGTATAGTACATCGGTGATACTATTTAGGTTAATACTAGAAAAGGACTATTACAACGGCATGCTCGTTAAATTCTTCCTGCTCTATTCTCCCGACTGCTGCCAGGGGATTCAATATTTGACGTTGAATAGGCAGGCATCATGCCAAAATCCTTTCGGAAAAAAAAACATTTTCTGATTGCTTCATTTCCAACGAATTCGACTCGACTACGACTCGCCTGCATATTGTTATGGTTCTTCATCAAGCGGATGAATTCAACGAACTCATCTTTGAATTTTCTGTTCAAATCGTACCTCAAACGATCAGCTCAACATTAGAATAGGTCCGGAACCAATAGACATCACTATACGAGTTAAGTGGCATACATTAAAGAAAGAAAACAACTCTGAACGGCATGTCATCTGCGTACCTATAGTCAGGCAAAAGTGACGGTCGATGTTAACAGTCATGGCGCAGAAAATGTGGAAGGTTTCGACGACATTTGTGATGAGTAAGAGGAAAAATTGCAGTCATTGTGGTTACTCTATATTCCATATGGGACCACGAGAAATATAGAAGAAGAAGAGGTGGTACAGCGAGATCTGTTTTGGTCAACTTAAGAAATTTCAACAGCGGTGGTAGGACTTATATAATCTGAGTAAAATCAAATGGCTCTATTAAAGCAATGAGAGTGCAAAAGGATAAAGAAGTAGCAAGTTACCACAAAGGGTTCATTTTCTTTGACAAGAGTTTTTCCTGACGGTGTTCCACAAGGTTCGTAACTAAGTACCGAGCTATAACAAAACATTGTGCACACATCTTATATATTTGTGATCAAATGGACGAAGTGTTTCAGAGTTTGGTTAGCTCCGTAGGATGTTCTCTGTTAAAGTCCTGTGAGAGACATTAAGGTTAATGAGTAACACTTCACTATGATTGTGTTTAATTTTCTCGTTATTTAATGAACTTTTGTCCTTATTCAGGCTTCTTTTACACAGATAGCTTTCGTTTGGTAGATAAGTTGATTTAGGATATACATGATTGTATTCCAGGATGATTCCTTTGTTTTTGTCTCGATGAAGATTGCTAAGGATCTCATTAATCCCATATGCCGTTCATTAACCTGGCAATTCGTTTACCTTTTAACTCACAGTTTTAGCCACTTACACACTTATTTGCAACTCACCATCTTACATTCTTAATTCAGTCATTTGCGAGAACGATAAGGCAATCACTTCTGAAATCAAAAGACTGAGGAGGTAAACAATTTATATAAAAACCAGTGACACTGCCAGATCCAAGAAGAGAAACGTTTAAATGAAGTAATGTTCGGCGCCAAGGTTGTCTGGGTAATTCACATAAATTTTCCAGCTTTATCTGCTACTTGCCTTTAGTCCCAGCGCCTTCGATCGGATGTCGCCATTTAAAGGGATTTTGTTTTAGTTTTTGTTTTTTTTTCTTTTTTTCTATTACTATTTGCTATGACATTGCTAGCTATCCAACACCAACTATCTGGAGTCTGGTGAACTGGTGAATTGAATTTCACTCGGTGGGAGTCCTTGTTATTAGAAAGTCACTCAAAACCATTCCACATCGAAGGAGAGAGATGAAACTGAATTCGTAACCAAGGGGACAGAGCATAGAGTACAGGAGGAATCTCTCATCAGCACAGCCATTATGGATTTTCAATTCTTTGTAAATGGTATACCATTTCGAATAGGAGTTGACTGACGCCTCCAGAGGTTAAGGACTAACGAGGTACTCTATACGAGTACTCGTATACTCGTACGAATATGTATTTGCGTTAGGGTGTCCTTGTCAGTAAAGACAATTGATAGCGGTATATCGTCGTCGTTGTAGCTCGTTGGTCGTTGGTCGTTGGTCGTTTTTGGTGTCCAAGTCGTTATCGTTGCTGGGGTAAATGGTTTCTTTGGAAAAAATCCCATCATCCTCTGCCGCGTCGTTTGCCGTTTTGGGTGAATGTGTGAATTTGTCATCTTCACTTGAATGAAACGAGAGCAGTGCTGAATACCAGTTACACAATAGTAGTTATCGTCGTCAAGAAATCTTTTCATTTATCGGGATTCCAAGCATTAGTTGCCAGTGGGAATACAAGTACCATAGTGAGATAAAGTGGGGAATGTGAAAATTGAAATGTTAACTCGAAATGGTTGTTTTCTCTTTTGGAGGTGCCTCCTTCTCTACAAGTCATGTCGAACTCCTAAAGTGCTTGTTTCCATTAGAATCGTTCGGTGATTTTTTCTTTATTTTCTTATCTTCAATCTTAGAAAGTTTAAATACCGTACTAGATGACTTCTTGTCAAATTCCGACTGTATTTCTTCTTAAATTTATTGGTAACGTAGACGAACGTGATCTTGTTATGTAAATGCGAATGAAATTGACTCTTTTATTCTCTAAGGAGTACCGACAACCCAAAGAACAATGAAAAATTTCCCCTCGAGTGGATGTGACTTATTTTTATTTCCATCTCCAACAAGGTCACTTCAAAGGACCTCAACTCTGCCAACAACATCATCGTCATCAGCATCAATATCGACTTTGATTTTGTCTTTGAAATATCGACTTTCACTGCCTTTTGCTCCCAATTTTAGATACAAGGTTTCCTTCTAAGCCCCATTAATTCCAGATTGATTAATTTTGATAAACGGATGGGGAAAAGTCGATTTCCTGCGGAAAGGACGAATCTCGATGCAAATGGGAAATAAGAGGGCCATACTTATTGTGTCCCGTTTGCTTTATTCAATATTAATGTTATTGTAACTTTTTGGGGAATTAAAAAAGTTAGTTCGTCTTCGGGGCTACAACTTAATGCGAAGGACCGTATTTAAATGTCATGAAAAGTTAGGAGAAGTATCTTAGTTGAATAAGAGGTCCTTTTTGAAAGCTGTTTTATGTTTTATTCTTCTTTTTTTGTGGGATGCATGAACGGACTAAGTTGATTATTTAAATTTGAATATTTAGGCGGCAACCCTCTGATCATTGTGTAGGTAATATGGTTCATTTGAAGTAAGATGTCACGTTTTATTCACGGAGTTGGAAAAGTTTTTAACTCAACTCAACTTACGAACAAAGGATATTCATTTAACATAGTTGCGCTCTAGGCACGAATGTACTTTAAAGTAATTTTGCACGAATAATTGACACTTTTGAAAATGATTAAACTAATTCAAATTGGCATTAAATGATGAGAACTCTAAGAAGGACAACTTCTGTAACCTTCACTTTGACATGGCAATGATTGTTTGTTCTGGTTAATTGTACACCATATTTGGAACTCCGGGTGTGATGTCTTCCTTTATAGTTGCCATAACAAAACTAGTTCCTATTTGAATACGCACTTGTCATCAGATGAAAAGCAGGACTAATTGTTCATGCTTTGGCGAGTCAGAGAAAATACAAGACCGCGATCTGCAGCCGTAAAAGGCAATCGTGGAGAATGTTTTTCTCCAATATTGAGAGCACAATAAAGAAAAGGAAATTTTTATCTAGGAAACCTTCAGTAGCTGAAGATTTAAACCTACCCGATGATAGTTACACGAAGTTCCAGCACTGAGACTCTGAGTCTCTAGCTAGAAACTCGTTTCCCAAGATGCACTCCGACTCCAGAAAGTGACGAACACCTTCATAGCCAACTGGTTCTTTCTCCTCTTACTATTTCCATAGACTGTACGAAATCATTTTAATCATATTTCGAAACACGAAGTAGACTACGAAATTGTTTCTAAAAAGGAAAAGGGAAGTGAAGGTGGTCTTCATTTTCAAGGCAGATTAGCCCAGCCATACCCATTCAACGACTTCAGACCCATCGGTTTTAAAACTTTGGAAATACTGCTTCACACTCATATTCATAGTAAACTGCACCCCAATGATTTAGCTACAAACCGAGGCCCGAAAACAGCTCATCAGCATGAAGTAGTCAGGACGTTTGAAAAAAGTCTCTATGATAGAAAATACACTTTGCTGCATTCCTTGATAACGAGGAAGCCTTTAGCAATGTTAATGATGCCGCTATATGTAAAAGTTCAACAACCGCAACATCAATACAAGATTAGGAAGCTTAATTGTTACAAGAAAGTCCATCCAGCATGAAAGATGTCAACTCTTCTGTGAACCTTAAGACGGAAGGGACCAAAAGCTATTTTGTAAGAGGATGATTAAGTCCTTATGGCCGCTTCAAGGTTGAGCCAGTTTAATGGAAGCCAAATCTGAAGGACCATGCTCCAGTAGAAACGCATGGCTTCCTCTGCCATGGATGGAATAAACAAGGAGACAGGAACCCAGCGCTAGGATCGTCGGACTGTAGTAGTGCCTTTCAGGCTAAGATTTTGGCTGGAGCGGAAGAGACCAGACTTGTCCCAATAAAACCAGTATCTCACGAGGATATAACCATGTTTAGTGAGAGCCAAGCTACTATAAAGACCATCGCTGCAGTTAAAGCTTGTGAAGCGCTGTCACTAGAGCATAAGGTTAAGCTCTGCTGGGTCTCTGAACACAAAGGAGTAGCCGGTGACAAACACGTAGACTAGTTATTTCGAAAAAGGCTTTTTTTATAAAGAGCTGGCGGATCGAAGTATCAAATGATACAAGTCAAATCCAATGACAGATAGAAAAACCTTCCAACTTGTGAAAATTCAACATAATTATGGCTGAAACTCAGCAAATCCAAATCATGTAAGATTCTTTGAAAGACCTTTCAAGCCATCATCTTCTGGCTACACATGCAATAAAGCTGCGCTTTACTGATGACGAACTCTGCATAGACTATAAGAACGTGCCCTCAGAGTATGCTCTCCACTTTCTATGCCTTATGCAGTATAAAAAAATCTGAGACAAAGATTCTTACGAAATTACTACTTCAATGACCTCTCGAAGGTATCTGCTCAAGACCAGTGGTCCTCGAACAGCGACGTAATGTCTCATTCTGTTTTAGTGCTAGAAATCGCCAGAATCACTCAGCCCATTCAAACTTTTAACCGTAACACCCATCTTGCTATAAATATTCATCAGTCTACCCTCAAGCCCACTTTCGGACGTACTCTAAAATATCGGGATTCGTTCCTAAGCCGTTCAACTCGCTTATGGAATGCTCGCCTAGGTCTTTATTTCCTGGTCATAATAACCTTCAAACATTTAAAATCAACGCTCATCGGTACATCTTTGTTTTTTTCCTCCCTGATTTTATAAAAAAAAAAAAAATGCAAAACTTATGGTTCGATGAAGAAGCCCGATGAGGCGCCTATGCAGACACTGCTGCTTAGAAATTATATAAAAAGGAAGAGGTAGAGATGCCCCCTATTGATATTGTACATGAGGCTTAGAGGTTCTACCGGAAGGAAGAAGGAGTCTAACAATTCCAAATGCAAGCATGCAAGGATATTGATAATAACGTAGTAGAAGAGCCGTAGTAAATACCGAAAATCAATTCTTAATACTGTTTAACGGCGATGGTGATCTATATTCCTTTGTCAAGAAGAATGTTGCAATATTCACAACATAAAGTTAGAATAGCGGTTTCCAAATTAAATACCGATAATTTGGCTGAATCAGAAATAAATTCAGAATAAATTCAGAAATTCAGGCTCTGAAAATATTCGGTTCTATTCCGAAGGTACAATGCGGCAAGCGAGGTCTTCATCTTCTAGAGGCGCTTATCCTAAGGTTCAATTGAGAATTCCCTTCATAACCTTTCCTGCGAATTTAATATTATTAGAGCAAGTGCACCCTTTTCTCATATGAACGTTTGCCAAAGGTACTTGGCAATCATTTGATCATAAAACATTTAACCTAATCGATCACGTTGCCGCACTCCTGCAAAGATCAATATACATTCAGGCTACTATCTAGTTTCAGCTACAGTGCATCTACGAGTATCGCAAGCTACAACTGCAACAAACAGCCACAACTTTTTTTGCTTGCGCCTTTGCAACCAGCCAATAAGCCGTAAGAAACACCTTAACTGATGAACTTGGTGGCTCTCGGCCACGTTAAAGAAAATCCTGGTTTGATGAAAAGTGTAAGCAAGCACTTTTGCCCCATGTGCGACGATGGAGGTAGGGAAGTGCAGAGGCGCTACTTTAAGAACATCTGTGGTAAATCAGCAAAACTAGAACACATAGAATGCATACACAAACTTATTTCCAAGATTTTATCGGAGGAGAGTATCAATTTCCCGTTTCACAAGAAAGGAGACTCTCTCAACTGTGGCAACTACTGTGGTATTGGTCCTAATAAATAGTCCATAAATGTATGGAACAAACATAACTCGAGAAATCAAAGTTGCAAGGTTCTTCAACTGATTTTCGATCCTGTTTGCGTTAACGGCCTGACACTTTGCTACAACATGTTCTCCTTAAAAACTCTTTTCTTGACATCTGTATATGATTGACGCTATACAGCTTATACAGCCTCTTACATATTGCCCAGGCCACAGGTTTGAATCGATTGGGGACCGATCAATTGTTGGTTTTGAACAATGGGGCTCAGAACTAAGCACAATATGTGCCTCAAAGACTCACTACAGTTTTTAGAGCTATGAGCGAAATAAAGTCCATAGTGTCTCAAGGAAACTTTACATAAGATTTTGTTTTGGTACTGACACCCAAGAAGCCCCTGAATCTATGGTTTTAGCCTGACTTGTAGAGGAAGACTCACTTGTGGCAGTATCGTCTCGGCTGTTGTTTTACCCTTTATCGCTATATCGCCGACTTGTCTGAATTGGCTCGATAGGCCCCAACACTAAACCCAAAGGAAAGATTAGGCCTTACACCTCACTTCGAATTGGTCTAGTTGATGGGGCTGGTTTCTCCTAAAGTAAGTACCAGGCCACCTAAAGCCACTGATTGACGTCATATTTATCTCAAAATGGGATGGTGTATCATAGGCTGAACCTTCTGTAATCCGGTATGTGCACATGTATACATCCTCCTAATACCAATTAAAATTGCGACAAATACTTGCGCTCAGTCCTCAATCAGTATTTGATAAGTTAACGATGTTCCCACTTAAGCCTTTCAATTCAATTGCGAAAACCCAAACTATTCTATCGAGATTGCTTGATAAAGAAAACTTCAATTCACCCCCTCACAAGCACACACTTCTATGCCATTGTTTCAACTGCCATTACTTGAGTAAAATTTCAATAAAACTTCGAAACAGGCATCACTTAAAACCCAATTCATTCACTCAATCAACGGTAAAATTTCGTAATTTCAATTCCATGTTCAAATTCATGTATCCGCCCGTACATCTCGATCAATTAAGTTGAAAACCATCTCCAGCTTTACGCGCTCACGTTTTTCAATTAAAAAGAAAAAAAGCACAATCTCACCATTCACGTGTTCATCGACCCAACTTTCTATTCTTGCTAATTGCACTTCGAAAGACAATGAGCATTCCATTCCGTCAACACTCCATTTCAACACACCCCGAAACGACGTTTTCATTTTCAAGCAGCATTCACACTTACCTGGAAAATATGTACATATGTGCCGTGCACACGACACAACAGACAGCATGAGTAAAACTTTTGTCTGTCGATATTGTGGACTCATCACCCAACAACTATTCACCATCACCTTCTTCTATTCACCACTGCCTCCTTCTATTAGAAATGTGCACTGAAATGCTTGAAAAATTAATTTCCGTCAGCCACTTTGCAGTTGAACGACAAATGAATCGATGTTTCTCTTTCGGTTGAATAGAGTGAGAAAGAGAGAAAGAACGATATAATACGAATAAGAGGTAGGCGATCCACTTAGGAATCCTGCCGCGCGTCGTCATTTTCAATTGTCAATAATTTTGTTCAAAAACTTGTGTGTGTGTTGTGCTCCATGCCAACTATCAGCAAACTTGAGAGTTCAACTTTCTGCTGAAATTCGAAACTCGAAATTCGAAACTCGAAACTTTTCAATTTTTTCTTCCATTTTTCTATTTTACCTCATTTTGACAGTTGGTTAGCAGAGAATGGAATTGGAATTGGAACGACACAAAACAGTGTGGTGGCAGCTAGTAGACAGTAACGGTTAGTGTCAATTTAACAACAAACGAGGTGTGGGAAGTTATCCTTAAAAATGTCATACCAAACAATGTGGCAATGACAATGCTTTAGCCAAGTTCTGTCAATCACGACACGTTGCAGGCAGATATCACGTCACACGTACAAAGAACATATAACGGATTTTATCGATCGAAAAATTATATAAAATCGCATGGCTTTGCCAGAGATCCGGAACTCGGAAGTTGGAACTCGGAACTGAAGTCTGGTTGCTGAGGTTTTGATTATATTGCTTTGTTTTGAATCCGTGGGGTGGTAACTGAGATTTGTTGAATATTTTATGTACAGCACAATGTACGATTGACAGAAGTGGTATTTGGTATGAGTGATCCTGATGCGGGTGTTTAAGCACTCAAGAGGGCATTAAAGCAAATGTCGTGAATGACATTCGAATTTTTAGCAAAAAGAAAAGGAAAGGAAAAATGTTGAAAAATGAAATTTTATGTTGTAGTGGCTTGAGCAGTTACTGTGACGGAAGTGAAGGCTATGACCGTACTTAGGGTTTGTGTTTGTTTGTGGTTTGATTTTGACTTAAATTAAATTTCACTTTGTTACAATGACAACTTGTGGTGAAATTACATAACGTTGACGTCAGCACAATTTCCTGAGTACTCACTCCACTCTTTGAAACGATCACATACTTACTTACTTGGATAGCGCTACAGTTAAAGGTCGACCTGGGCTTAGGCCCAGTAATATTTTCGAGTTACGCACTTGAAAATGATTAAGGTCCCTTTCCTTCTTCATTTCATATACTATGTTCTGCCACCGGATAAGTATCGAGGAATATTCTGACCAGTTCGATAACAGTGTATAGCCCGCAGAGATTTTCCTCTCCAAAAAAAAAAGCTACGTTATATTCGTAGCTCTCTATTGTGATGTTTCGTCCTGTTTCGCCCCCAAAAACCACTTATGTCGCTTCTTTTTCAATACTTGCAAAGGTATCAAAGACAGCCATCTATTCTGCTAAAGATATCAATATCAAGAGAGTATGCATGTACTTGCAAAGTACTTGTGTTGTTGCAGTAAGCATTCCCATCATCGTTCCACACAATCCGGCGGGTTTGGGATGGATGTCCAAACTAGATAAAGGTTGGATGAAAAGTTTCCGATCTCAACACAAAGATAGCAGAACTCCTTGAAAGATATTCGCCAAAAATTTAGCTATTTTGAACGCGCAGTTGTTGTTTGACCACCCCTTGAGTGAGTCGATGTGAGTGTTTTTGTGTGAATGAAAAAAAAAACGAGTGCCGAAATTTAAAATCTGTTAGACGCTTATAGGGACTCTGCGCCATCATTTACCACAGTGAAATTTTGGGCAGCTGAATTCCAAAAACTGGAATCACTGACAAGATCGCTCAAGTTCACCAAATGTTCTAGACAACCGTCGAATTGGCAGAGGCTATGAACATGTCCAAAGATCTTGTTTGTTACATATTGAATGAAAATTTAGGCATGAGAAAGCTGACCGCGCGTTAGATGCCGCGTTGGCTCACCCTCTACCAAAAACGTATTCGAATAATCAATTCCAACGCTCTGTTGGCGTAGTTAAGACTCAACTAATCAGAGTTTTGACGCCGATCAATTACTGTAGACAAAACTTGGATACACCATTACTCGTATACTCCAGAAACAAAAACTCAGTAAAAAAAAAGGAAATTCGAACGAAGGAATTGTCTACAGAAAAAGCAACGGCCGTCCCTTCGACTTGGAAACTGATGGCAACTGTTTCTGAGATAGTCATGGAGTTGTCTTAATCGATTATCTTGAAAAAGGAAAAACCATTACAGGAGGGTACTACGCATCGTTGCTTGGTAAGCTAAGGGGAGAAATTGCGGACCATTTGCAAAAAAAAATTGTTTTACTAAGATAATCTGCTGTCTGCAATCTGGCGATTGCCGTTTTTTTTTTTTTTGGGTTTCTGGAGATTTTCATCGAATGGGGATGCCATCGTCTTCTTTCACTTCACTATCTTGCAGACAATGACGCCAGGTATTATTTGGAAGGGTTGAATAGATTGAGGCATCATTAGAAATGTATAGACTTTCAAGGAGACTACGTAGAAAAATAAAAAGAAATGTGAAGAAAAAATCGTCTGAAACTTTCCAGACAACCCTCGTACAATATGTTTTAATGATGCTGTCATATGCCAGCTTGAAATTGATAAAGAGGTGGCGAACATCGCTCCAATCTTCCTTGCTCCTCTCTAGGATCTGCCGTAGTGTGAATATTTAGTCCGTTGACGAATGGTTTCAGTTTCAATGCTTTGCGTTCGGACAAGATATTGCTATCGATTTTAAGGAAACCGATGACTATTACTTGCGCAGTTAACAAAGACTCCTTTCCTTTGAAACGGGCAAACGATGCAGAGCTAAACTTTACATCAAAAAAAATTCTAAAACCTTAGTCACTGTGAGTGAAAGTACTGTACAAGATCTGGACTTCTTATTTGGCCGTATAAGATACTCTTGGTGCAGGAACTAAGGTCACAGGACCATAGCTTCCGACGGAAATTCGCGGTTTTTCATTTAAAAATTTTGTTTAATGATGAAGCTTAATTGACTCATGAGATTGAATTGTGCCCACTGTCCAGTGTTTGAAGTCATCTTTACGCTGGCAACATCAGTCGGAAAATGAGGACGGAATTCGGGTAACAGTTTATAGCCAACCTTGTGAGTTGGCTTATAGAGGATTCGATCCAACGACAAAACTACACTCCGCGGATGACTCCCTGGAGGAGTACAAAGTTACTACTCAGCTTGCCGCTTTCAAGCGAAGATATACAAACCCTTATGACGTTGAACAAAAGGTTGGACCATCTGTTGGTTTCTTTTTGAATCATATGTTATTTTGACACTGACAGATCTTACGCGCTCAAAAAAGTGACAGAGCATTATATATATTTTCCCGGTACGAAATTGGAAAATATTGAAAAGTTACTTCAAAAGTAAGATGCTGTGTTGCTGAAACAAGGCAAATTTTGGAAAGAAATGCGCTTAACGAAGAATATTACAGCTGCTGTCGAAAGTGTGCACCTTAACTCGGGAACTTCAACGCGCCATAGAATTCAGCAATTGAAAATCAGTCGCACTAGCTTGAGGAGGATTTTGCATAAGGCTCTCGGATTATGCATTTACGAGTTCCAATTGACTCACGAATTGACGCAAAACGAACACCCGCTTCGTTATCGCTTCTTGAAATCGACGAAAATTTTGCTCAAAAAGACTCATTTCCATCTCGGCGGCTACGTAAATAAGCAAAAAGTATTCGAAGATCGAAAAATCCGTACGCGGTCATAGAGAAGCCAATGCATCCTGAATATGTTTAGCGTGGCTTTTGGAGTGGCAGCATTATTGGTCCAATATTCTTCCAAGACGAGTAGACGAAGACACACTACAATCAATGCAGAGTTCTTCTGAGGCATGATAATCGATTTTTTATGCTCAGAAATTGTCGTTTTTGTGATGTTGCTTGGTCGCCTGTTGCTTGTTGGACCTTTTTTTTTTGTGGGGTGCCATTAGGAACAATATTTCTCAAGCTATTTGTAAAAAAGAGACCGAAACCAGAGAACAGTGCTTTTTTGTAGCTTTTATTAAAAATAAACCAACATATGGCTCGCCCTTTGTATTGTAAAGAATCAGAGAAGGGGGCGAGGCATTTGCCAACAACGCTTTAAACATTGGTGAACCCGGTCATGTCTTTCATCAAGAATGCAAGAATTCAATAGACGCAGTCGAAAGGCTGAATTCACTAAGTCTTGTTTCAGTTTCAAGTCACATTGGGGTCATGGGAAATGAAATCGCCGATGAACTCGCTAGGAAAAAGCTCAAAGGAGAGTGATTGATTCCTGATTCCAACTCCATTCCTGTGGAGGGCTCGATCGGTGGAGGTGCCGGTTCTACTATATTATACTGAACAAATGCTTGCATCGATAAGAACAATTTGGTTGACTGTTTTATAAAAAAATAGCCTTCCTGTTCCTTTCTGAATACTTAAATGAATAAACCATCCGCTATCTTAAGTAGTATTTAGCCCCACTCAAAGTCGATTAGCTTTTCTGTTTTTCCGGATCTGGTTGCGTATAAGTTCAAGCGTTAAAATCTCCTCACAAAATTATGACATTGCTCGAGAATCTTTTCGAAGTGGGAAAGTGAGCGCATGTCAGCCTCATATTGGCGAATTTAGGCTTAATGTCGATAGTTAAGTATCGTAAGCTCCTGCTTCTGTTCTCTCCGCCAGTCGTCGTAGGGAACAGGAAGTCACATGGGGCTAAATCCGCTGAATATGATGGCTCAGGCGTGATTTTTCTGTTGTTTTTGGCCAAAAAATCTCTCACAAGTAACGATGAATGAGCAGGTGCATCATCGTAATGCAAAAGCCATGAATTGTTTTTCATTGCTTCTCGTAAACGGTGCATAGCTTCAAGGTAATACTCCTTTCTGACCGTACGACCTTAAAGTAAAAACTCCTAATGCACTCCTCCACAGTAATCCAAAAAAAAAAAAAAACAGTGATCAAAACTTTTTGACATTTGATCGAACTTGGCCTGCTTTTTGCGGTCTTGGCTCTCCCGGGTGCTTCCATTGGAAGAATTGGGCTGTGGTTTCGACGTCATTATCATATAGCTATGATTTGTCACCAGTTTTGAACCTTTTGAGCAATTCAGGATCATCATTGACGTCATTCAAGAGCTCCTGAAGTTTCGAAACAAACTTTGCTGACACACGTTCGAAGATTTTCCAAAACAATTTTCTTCACAGCTTCGACGTTGTCATCTTTTTTTGATGTGCTGCGGCGTCCAGAGCAACGTTCGTCTTTGGCATCTTCTCTTGTAAATTTTTTTTTTACTTAGAGCAGATCCGCCGTGTGTTAGTGTCAACATGTCAAGTGTTTTAAAGCACTTGATTCCATTTTTTACCTAAAATTTGATGCAAATTGAAAATCGACGAGCACACCAAAACATGTCAAACCTTTCTATCTGTCAAAAACAAACCAAGAACGATATACTTGAAACTGTGAAAATATGTTCAAGACAGGTGTACCAACACACAGCAAAAAAAAAAAAAATCGATAATCGAATGCACGCTGGCCGCGAAATTTCCAAAGTCACCTTACTTTTTGAATACACCTCATATTTCAGTTCTTTATTCTGTGATTTTCGATAGAACGTCTCCTCGTTCTATCAGCAACTTTCCTAATGAATGTGAAACCACCCCTTGCAAATACAGAGGAGGCAAACTATTAGCTAGAGCTGACCTCTTTGCTGATTAATTTTGTGAGAAAATTCTAAGTTATCTTATTAGTAGGTCCTGAAAAGATTTGAATGATGTTCTTCTCATAGTGAGAATTCCATGAGAGCAATTAAACAATTTTTAACCACATTGGCCACATTACGGTGGAAAATCTTAGTTCAATATGAGACCATCCCTTAACCTTCTGCCTCCAAAAACCACACAAAACAAATTTAACCCCTTTGAAACTCTTTGACATGTAATCAAATCACGATACCTTGTAACTAACTACACACTACAGCGGCACTATCAAGTAATTTCCACTTTCCAAAACTTTACACTATACCCTTGTCAACAACCCCTAGCATTTACTTAATCTGAATAACTTACAACCACTACGCATATGGAACATTTAAAACTTTTTTATGTCGCCTTTAATAAATAAAAAAGGTTGTTACCGACACGGGGAGTCCTAATACATAAAAGGCAACATCCACTTCTGTGTTACGAATACTCGTATGCCTATCCCCTAGATGTTATAACTAATTGCGTAACCAGCTATTCACAGTCATCGATTTTATACACCCCCGCATTTGTCAGTTAATTATTCATACAGGAGTTTACAAACTCATAGATAGGAATTTTGAAAGACTGTAATAATGTATCCTTCTTCTTGTCCTTACCCGTATCGATAAGAAAGAAAATTGTCTTCTTCACATCTTGTCTTATGTTGGGGTTTGGTGGGTAAACTTCAACTCCTAAGGGATGCTCAACTTTATCTTGACACAATTAACGACAACTTTTTTCTGCATGTGATGGTGTGTGGAGATAATTATCTCAAAAAGTATGGCAGCGGCGGCCTTTTAATTTTTTGCAGAAAATGTCAAAATAATATGTGATGTGCCCCGGGGGCGGAAGCTACGCCAGTAACGCAACGTCTTACTGACAAAATTAAGAGCTGTCACGCTGGCTATAGTGACAGGATATAATGTCAAATTTTGCGTATACTTCACCTTTCATCTTTTCTTTGTTATCATTCTCGAAGCAATTTTCACTTCGTTAGACTTATGTGGCTCGGGGTGTGGAGAAGAGGTATAAATTGAAGATACCAACATCAGGTAGTATGTATACGTTTGATAAAGAATATCACTCCCCGGACAGAATTTAAGGGTGCAATGGAGAGTAATTATTAGTTAGAGAGATGGAAAATATGAATAGGTCTTCGAATTCATTATGGTATGGCAAACATAAGCGATAACATTTCCTTGTGGGTTAATTGACACTGGACTACAGGTTCTCTAGGTCCCCTATGGCCTCGGCCTAGATTGAAGATTGTGCACATTGATGTTGCGAACGACTCACTTACGATCATGACTCAGACGAAGATGAGCAACGACTTGAGATTGTGCTCTAACAAAATGCGTACGTCAAGCATGTCAGAAGTAATACAGAAACATCGAAGCCTTCTTGACTGACATAAGTGTGATCCATAAGGGCACGGGATAGACACAGGCGATATATACTACACCAAGGAATTGGTGCAGATCGAATGTCATACCTTAGTAATAGATGAAATAGATGAAATAGCTGAAATTTGCAGAAAATACAAATTCTTGCACATGTCTCGACGAACAAAGTTGAACACCCTATCCAAGAATCTTCTAGGACTACAGTTTCAGAGTTGTCAGCGAAAATTTTACAACTTAATCGAAACAGATGACATTTTTGACAGACTTATTGAAAATGATAAGGAGCATAGAGACTCCAGAATCCAATTAGCAACCTGGTTGACTTCAAAATATTGAACCGCTAACAAAAGTGAAGTTATGATCAATGGAGGACATGCCTAATAGATGCAAACGTTGACTCAAATCATATCCTGATCGCTCTTCTATTTAAAGTGTCAAAAAACGCTGGAAATGCACAATATTGAAAAATTATTGTTAAATATCTCACCACGCGTGGAATACGGTGTCTACAATTAGCGCCTCAACGAATGCAAACTTCCGCAGGATCGCCAAGAATCATCAGAATCACAAAGTAGCAGAGACAATTTTTAGAAAAATCCAGTAGTATGTGGCAGAACTGAGAGAAAGAAATGCTGTGAAAAAATGAGAGACCAGTCAAAGTAGCCGCAAGAGGAAAAACTAATCCAATTATGCTGTACTACGTCGAAAAAACTGCATGATGTCCGGTGTACCTTAGAAATCATACTGTGTGGTCCTGACATACAATGGTCATTATCTTCAAGAACTTTGTGTAGCTGTTGCTCTTCATGCTCTTCAATTTTGATTCTGCCAATTCTACGCTATAACGGCGAGTGTAGGACAGAAGGACAGAGTTGTTTATAAGGTCAAAAGCTAAAAGAAATCGTTGTCAGCAACAGAAACTGTGTGAACTTTCCCACATTGTGAGCCTCCGGACGTAGGTTTATGGATTTTGCGACCGGAGCACATGCTTTCCTCACCTTGATATGTATAAAGAGACCTACCTGACTCCTGATTTATAAAAGGTCTACCAAATCGGTCACTCTTCCAGTTTTTTTAATGTCCGAACGTTTTGAAAAACTAACATCGACTCAGACCATTGTCTTAGTGTTACAAGGTACGGATGTGGATATATGTATCAGTCCAAAGCCATCGAACTATCGTGAGGAAGTTCAACTTCGAACGGCTACATTCGAAAGAAACCGCCAGCATTGAGTGTAGAAAACAAGTATTTTAATTTCCAAAGCAATCAGTGAAGCTACCTTTGATGTACTGGATTTCAATTCGCCCAAAACACAGAAACTCTTGATTCGATGAATATGACACAAATATACAGAGCTGCCCTGCAGAAAGGATAAAACTGGCGACTTTTACCAACAGAAAGTTAGTTAAGAATGTAGGCTCCTTAGAAGCAACAAGAAAGAGCACGAAAAACGCTCGATCGAAGTCTTAGAGAGGTGTTGCCAGAAGTCAAAGCTTGAACAGAAATCTGCATGGACGGAGAAGGAAACAACATTTGGAATTTGGAATGGTTATTCCTGCAGACTGTTAAACCGTGACCATAAGCAACATTCCACCGTCAGATAGAAAGAACCGCCCAACCTGATAGGTCTACCGATCAAGATGAATTCAAGACAGTAGTTTTCAAGCTTAAATCTGACAAAGCTGCTTGAGCTGATGGCTTAGCTGCAGAGCTGATTGAAGCAGCAGGTGAGGATTGAATACCTAGCTAGGTTACCTTGAGTGTATGGATACCTGTGCCCCAGATCAGAGAGTTTTCGACGTTTTTACGAAAATGCGTCACTGTTACTTAACAGATTAAAAGTATGGTCAACCTCGCCTGCATAGGTGCTTTCGCAAGCAAGCCTGCCTCTGCTCAAGACTCACTAATGAGTTTTCTTTGACTTAATATTCATATCATGAGATGCACTGTCACAGCCATCATTTCAAGAGAAGTGGTCTTGGGTTCAACAACGCACATCAGCTTTGATAACTTTGCGATCGATTGGATTTTGATTCTAGTCTTATGGATATGCCTGATATAGTGACACCATTACTTCATACGAAATCGTATACCCATGCATGGTCTCGGTCAAAATCTGAGCTAGGAAAGGAATGTAGTCGGAATCTCACCGATTTAGGATTCGGCGCTGATGTCTTTCTGGTAGAGGACAACTACAGATTTCACTTCTCGTTAGTAAAACTTAAGAAGAAACGTTGAAGGTAGCGATAGCCAAACTGCATTTACGGCCTGAATTCTCTCACGACCCCAAAGCTAGTTCCAAAATGCAAGTCTATATTGAACACAACCGGAAGGCTGAAATCGCTGAGCGTTTGTGGGTCCATGGAAAATGAAATTGCCGACGTACTCGCTCAAGGACAGTTTTTCAGGATCAAGTCTTACTATTCCTCAGCGGAAACCTCTGCAGGTGGCTTACTAGCATCGTGAAGCTTTTTTGTTAAGCATCACGGTATGTTCCGTCACTTATGTTTGCTGTGGGAGAGGTGTTCGATCTACGCATTTATCTGACTGCAGGTACTAGGTGCAGTTAATATACGCACTTCATCCCTAAAAATATTTAAGACGAATGTACATTGGTACCTTTCCATCTTTTCTTTCTCCCTAAGTTTCTTTCCCCCTCTCTGCGTGCAAAAATTTGAAGGGAACTTAAAAGGAGCGCGCCGGATTGGTTCTTTGCCTGACTGCTGTCGGTTAAGTTTGCAGCTCAGCTACTTTAAGCGAATGAATTATGAGCACTCTAGGTAAAGTACCTCTGGTTAGAGACGTAAAGATGTATTGAATCTCTGGTTGATGTATCAATAAATTGGACTAGGAACTTTGTGTAACAAACGCGACTTTTAACAAGTTAGGACTCCACTAAGTAATCAGATGAGTTTCTTTAAATAACTCTCTTACACATGTTCAATTCAAGTACTTTTACCTTCCAATGGCGGCAATGATTTAGTGATTTCAGGCTGGGTGGAGTATTGAAAACAACAACCCTTCGAACGAACATTTATAGATAAAGTATAACAATGCCAGAAGCCCGAGGCTACTATAAATACTGCAGTGGTAACAACAAAACGACACCGCCAGTGTATTGACGTTCACCCATCCTCTTAGATAGCACCAACCCTCTCCTTCGTTACTTCCTTCAATCTACAATATAGTAAAACCATGGAAAAAGGAAAATAAGAAAACCATCCTTCCTTCTTCCATTTGAAAAGAAAATGACAGGAGAAAAAGTTTTGTTTAATTTTTTTTCTTCTCCAACCTTCTCCTTCGATATCTATCCATCTTTTATCTGAGTTTCCGGTATTTCACTTCATTTTTAGCGATAATTTCTTTCTCTCTATTGCTGTGCTTTTCCTCCTTTGTTCCTTTTTGACCTAATTCACCTGTTTGTTGTTGTGTGAGCTATTTAAAATGAATAAAACTACCCACTCAATCGATAGATGAGGACGGTATGGTGGTTGAAAAACTTTACCCGATTATTGCCAGAGACAGGAAGGAACAACAAGAAAAAAAGGAAAACGAAAGTGTACTCCTTAAGGACCCTTATTCATGGATAAGAAGTTCTTCTTTTCTCTTGTTTTATTTTTGTTTTTTTTTTTGTTGTTGTTGTTGTGGCAGCAGCTTTTTAAGATTTATTCAGCCTATCAGTTCAAAGGGTTTCTTGTGAGTGGGCTTTAAGAAGCTAAAAAACGGTCAATTGATATGCATAGCCTCTGTGATGATATATAGGTCAAAGATTTACCAGAGAACGATATCTAGAATGAGCTACCGAACGTTACTTGGACATGTAAGCCGATCTTCGTTGAATTTTGTTCATTTCTCCTTTTTTTTGGTCTCTTCGGGTTTTATTCCATTTCTGACATCAATTTGGCTTTACAATATGTTAGAGGTGGCATTTGCATCACCTATTGATGAGGAGAGGGCACAGAGAGAAACAGATATTGTGCTGTGGGTGACAAATGACAAACTTACAAAGGAGCAGACGGCAATGACTGGAGCTCTTAACCTTGACCATGTCAATGTATGGAATTGCCCATATGACATCAAAGTAAGCTGAGACTTAAGGCGATTTAGAAAGGCAAAACCTTCTAAAGGTCATCATGTTGATTGTGTTGAATTGATAGCCATTTACACATTTATATTCATATCATGAAAGGCATAATGTGTTTGGCAGATAATCATCCAAATTCATGCTAAGTTCAGGGGAAATATGAGAGATTTGGATCAAAAGAATTAAAGGCAAATGCCACTTTGGTGTCAACTAGTGTAGTTCACAGAGCAACGAACATTTCACCGACAAGTCTGTAGTAAAATGAAAAGTACTGACCATAGACTTTGAAAGAATTTGTCTAATTTGTCTTTGAAAATGTTCCTTGCATTCCATAAAATGCAAGAATAGATTCAACCATTGGTAGGTTATCAAAACCTTCCTCGCTGTTCAGAAAAGACATTGACTTCTAGATATTTAACCATTGCTTTGATAGATTTGTCTCTCTGACTGTTGCATATGCGTTTTTCTAGCGAAATAGGTGAGGAGGATATGAACCATATGGTGACATTCATAATTACAGTATCTCTACTTCTAAGATCGTTCAGTTACTATCGGGCTCAAATGGACTTCTTGTCTGATACCAAGACTTTTTAAAATTTTACAGAAACAGTAACTTGGCCGTCTTTGAAAATGTTTTGCTTACGGTTTTCCAGTGTCAACTTCTCTTTAGACTGAGACTTTAAAATCCTGTATTTATGGTCGTGCAGTCAACATAATGAGTGATAAGACCACTCGCATGTGGAAATCTGGAAACTTCTCTTGATATCTCAATGGCTGATAGTAAGGGTCGAGTCAACAGCTAGTGTGGAAGTTTTTATCAAATTAGACATACATTTATTGTGCAATCTATTTAGAGTATTATTGATTAATAAAGTTTAATCTATGGCAATTACAAATAAAGTAAAATATTGTTCATATAACGGAAAAGTACTTCCACGGCTTTTGTTGTAAGCAACCATTCGAAGGTCGAATTTATCGATGACTTTTTGAAGAATATGTGTGTCAATCTCCACTTTTTCAGTTTGGATGTTAAGTTTGAGATCCCGAATTTTCGCTGGGTTATAGACGTAGACCTTACGCTTCAAATAACCCCACAGGAAAAACTCTAAAGGTGTCAAATAACATGACCTTGGAGGCCAATCAACTCCGCATCTAACCGAAATAATGCGATCTTCAAATTTCGTACGCAATAAGTTGATTGACTGATGGCTTGTGTGTGCGGTAGCACCAACCAGTTGAAATCAGAGGTCGTCAATAGCCGGTCAACATGTTTCGGCAACGTTCTCTATTTATTGAAACTGTCTCTCTAGCCTCATCTTCGAAAAAGTACGGGCCAATGATGCCGCCAACCCGTAATCCGCAACATACAAGGGTTTTGACAATTTATTTTTCAATATAATCCACCTTCAACTCGATGTACTTTTCTCCGTAGAGTACGACTTTTGTTGGCCTGCAAAATACTCCTACGCGGTGTCGATGACTTCCTCGTTTGACCCGTAACTCTTTCCTGCTAACGATTTTTTAACTTTAGGGAACAAAAATAAGTCGCAGGAGACCAAATTTGGAGAACATGGGGGAACAATTCGTAGAGCAATTCGACTAATTTGGCTGTACTTTTTCTTCGCCAAATCAGGTAGATTTTTCTTTATTTATTGAAACTGTCTCTCTAGCCTCATCTTCGAAAAAGTACGGGCCAATGATGCCGCCAATCCGTAATCCGCAACATACAAGGGTTTTGACAATTTATTTTTCAATATAATCCACCTTCAACTCGATGTACTTTTCTCCGTAGAGTACGACTTTTGTTGGCCTGCAAAATACTCCTACGCGGTGTCGATGACTTCCTCGTTTGACCCGTAACTCTTTCCTGATAACGATTTTTTAACTTTAGGGAACAAAAATAAGTCGCAGGAGACCAAATTTGGAGAACATGGGGGAACAATTCGTAGAGCAATTCGACTAATTTGGCTGTACTTTTTCTTCGCCAAATCAGGTAGATTTTTCCTCAAATCGGCGTTGAATCGGTCCAATAAATCAACGTAGTATGTTCCTGTGATTGTTTTTCCGTTTTCCAAATAGTCAACGTGGATCAGACCTCGCGCGTCCCAAAAACGGTGGCCTTCAACTTTCCGGCGGAAGGCACGGTCTTCGCCTTTTTTGGAACACGTTCACCGGGTAAAGCCACTGTTTCGATTGTTCATTGGTCTC
This sequence comes from Volucella inanis, assembly GCA_907269105.1. Taxonomy (NCBI): domain Eukaryota; kingdom Metazoa; phylum Arthropoda; class Insecta; order Diptera; family Syrphidae; genus Volucella; species Volucella inanis. The sequence continues at coordinate 137,861,804 of OU026157.1, forward strand.
TGGTTTGTAACAATGAATCCATGTCTCATAGACGTGCACGCAGAAACTTCTCCGGATTTCGATTAAATAGGGTCAAGCACCTCTTCAAAGAGGTCTTACGATTGCGCTTGTTCTCTGATGTGAGCAAATATGGCACCCATCGCGCAGACAGCTTTCTCATACCCAAAGTCTCGTGTAGGATATGGCTAACGCGTTCAGTTGAGATGCCTGCTATCTCGAACTTTCACTCGGCGGTCCGCCAATACGAGATGAAATTTGTCTACGGTTTCCTCTCTGGTAACCGTTTTTAGGCCACCTGGGCGCGGTTCATCAAAACCCGACATGTGTCCAATGGGTCCCATACACAAGAATGAGCTTGAGAACAAGAATCGGATCACGGAGCGATACTGCTCTTTTTCCATGGTCGCAAAAACTACTTACATGATGGGGTGTCAAATGGGCGTCAAAACAAAACTTAGATTCCGATTGTCACCAAATTTTGACAGGCGGCATAAAAGAGGTTATTTTAAATGATGGTATACCCATTTTGGTAGCGCCACCTAACATCCAATCAGTGTACTAATCAAACAGCCCTCGTACAATGACTTTTTTGGGTCCCTTGAAACGACAATTTTGTTTATTTACGTAGCCATCCATCCGAAAACAGGCTTCATCGGAAAAGATCAACTTCGATGACATATTTTCCTGGCGATGCAACATCGACTTAACAATTGGCGCATCATAGATGCTCAAAAGGCTTCAATTGTTGTGTAATTTGGATTTTATCGGCGTGCAAATGAAGATCAACTTTTTAAATTCGCCGTAAAGTGCTATAAAAGAGGCCCAGTTCTTGACTTTGGCGACGAATTGAGGTGCCTAACTGGTTTTGAACAGTTTCGCTCACAGTGGTGATGTTTTGGCGTATACCTGCTAGTCGAGTGTGCTGATGTAGAGTTTGACACGATACCGAACCAGTTTCTTCAAAACGCTTCACCGTTGCACGAATTCCGGACTCACAAGGGCGTTTATATTGACTGAAAAATTCACGAATTTTACGAAATGTTATTTTTACAAATCGCCCATTTTCGTAGTAAGATTGAATAACACAAATGTGGTGGTGCGTAGTGAACGACTCAATGTCTAAAATTGCCAAAGTTTTTATAACATTTGTCAAAAAGATCAACCATACTAAAAATAAATAAATAAATACTTTGTAGCGACAGCCCGATGTGGGCCAAGGCTTATCTTCTCGCTTCTCGCACTTATTTGTATTTCTCACTAAGTGAATTTTTAATCTCCTGAGCAAAGACTCCTGCTGTTTATCTCCTTCCAGGATTTGAACCCAGATAGGTTGGCGTGACAGCCAGTAAGCCACCACCAACCATATTGAATTCGCTCCATATGTTGGTGTACTTATATGCAGCGGACTGCCGACATTTAATTCAGCTAAAGGTCCGACGTATACTTCTCAGGTGTGTTGCAACCGATTCCAATGTTTGGCATACATACAGAAGAATTTAAAACAGGCGAGTCAAGGCTGGAATATTCAAGATAAGTTCCGTTTTCCAAACCGAAATACGCGCATAGACTATTATGGTAGATTTTCAAATATTCGCAGAAAAGGAATGCTAGCTCTGTTCGCAAACCAGGCCTCCCTAATATTAAAACATATGAAACAACATCCAGACTATTTTGGGATCTTATTCAGCTGCTTAAAAAACCACCTTTCTTAAACGGCATGATGAAATATCTAATGAAAATGCCGGAAAGATAACTGCTTTAAAATTCGCTATAAAATACACTGGCACAACTAAAATAGAGAAAGGCACCAGCACTGTGTGCTAAATTTGCGGGAAAGGTTTCAAATTGCCATAAAAAGGATAAACATGATGAAGAACTTAACCCTCTACCGCATACAAAGTCAAATATGGCCTTACATTTTATGATGCATATTTTACCAAGAAAACCTTTTTGAAATAACCAGAAATTGCTTTTCGCCATTAGTGTGTATCCTTCCACACAAAGAACAGAAATTTATGTTTCTGCCTGACAATTACAGCTAATGACATAATTTATATATTTTAACAAGTTGCGATTTTAACTGCTCATTACAACCAGATACAGTTGACAAAAAAAATTCTTTCGAGAAAAAAAAAATACTTCAAATATTATAAATAAATTTTTAATGCAAAAAAATAGTATTAGTTTTACATTACAAAGCCATAATGTAACTTAGTCAACATAACTAAGCCAGCATAACAACAACCGAAGTGGAGCAGAATATTGGCATGGGGATTCACATGTCTTGTGTTCAACTGCTATTTTTGCAACATTATTGGAACAAATATGTTGGCCAGCAAAATATTTTTGAGACAATGACATGCACCAGGTCAGGAATAGAACATCAATTAAATAGCAGCCTCGGCTTCGTTGGCAATGCTTCAAGCGGTCCGTCAAATTGTTTTTTTTTTTTTTTTCGTGGGTAGGTAAAAATCTTCATAGGCACCATAAACACGCGCTCATAAGAGCACCGTCAAATCACCATAGCAGGCACATAAGTACAAACACTTACTGCCTACCACAGTAGGCACAGTAGTGCCTAAGCAAATACTTTTGGTAGTGTGAGATTCCTACTCACAAAAACTTCCCATTCTCTTCCAGACTACGACTAAGTTTCCTTAACAAGTAGTTCCATCTTCTGTAAAATGTTCACGATTTTTTAGGTAGCCTTCCAGCGGAGGCGCCTACTATTTCCGTTAATTCATACGGTTTGTCCTTACGGCGCTGAGTCGATCGGTCTTTTTGCACGAGACGAGTACGAAGATTTTAAGCAGAGCTTGCTAGTTCATCTTTAACGGTAGTAAATCCTAGGTCACGGTGAATATAGCTATTCCTTAGATACCATGGAGCATTTACAATTGCTCTAAGCGCTTTTTTTTGAAAGTTTTGTAGAATACATATGTTACTTGCTTTAGTACAACACCAAAGTTGTATACCATACGTTCAACATGGTTTAAGCACTTGCTTATATAAAAGCAATTTGGTATACAAGCTTAGTTTGGAATGTCTTCCAACAAACCAATACATTTCTCTAAGCCCAATGTCGAGTTCTTTACGTTTCTTTTTTACAGTAGACCATTACAGTGTACAGTAGGAATAAGTACGGATCAAGGATACTTCCTTGTGGTACACCACCGTGAATTTCTTTGAATTCCGAGAATTCAAACCCATGTCTAACCCGAAACAGCTGGTTTTTAAGGTATGAATTTACTATTTTGCATAATTTGTCAGGTAAGATTTGCCTTAGGTTATATCCCAGGCCCTTGTGCCATACCTTGTCGAAGGCTTGTGACACTAGAGAATATTTGCTTGACATTGTTTCGGAACCATTATGACTTCGGCGACTTTCCATTGGCTGGGAACTTATACAATAAAAGTCTTATTGAGGCATTTATTGTATGAAGTAGCTTGACTACCGGTTTTTGGGGGAGCTCTTTTAGAATATCGCTCGTAATCAGATCGTATCCTAGAGCTTTATTAAATTTTTTATGACTTGGTACAATATGTCCTGCAATTGCGTATCGTATGTTGGCCTCGAATTCTTCCAAAGTGGTTGTTAGCGTAGGTGTCAAACTGCATGATCGCGGCGGCCAATTGATGAACGCTCGCCGTGAGATGACCCAGTCGCCAAATTTCTAATTCACATCTTCGAGCATTGCGTGCTTGTTGGCCCCACAGCTCGGATATATTGATGTTGTTGAGCTCTAACCACGGAAAGTCGGTTAACATCGCTCTATATCTGAGACCATTGACGATAACGGTGTCTCCTACCATATTTTGAAAGAAATAAGGTCAGATGATGCCACCATGCCATAAATCGCACCAAATAGTTAATCTTTGTGGATGCATTAATGCTTGGTCGAATACTTGTGGATTGTGTACACTCCAATAATGGCAATTTGGCTTGTTGACATAGCCGCTGACCCAAAAATGGGAATCGTCTGAGATGATGAATTTTTGGCCTAAATCCGGATATTCGGCTAACATTACCAGAGCCCAATTAGCGAACTAATGGCATTGTCTTAATCATGCGGCTTGAATTATTGCCGAGTTTCCTTCGCGATGCCCAATTCATCTGATCGGCTTCGAATCGACGTTTATGGATCTTCTTCGAGTACGCAGTATGCAGTCATGTTTTCTTAATTTCGCACCAATCTCTGTCTGGTTGGTGTCTTAAGATCTAAAAGATACTTTTCAGACTTATCCACGGTGCGACGAATTGCCTGCACACTGAAGTCATAATGAAAACCGAGCTCATGACGAAATTCAAGAAAACGTAAAGCGATGCATTGATGCAATGGCTAACCTTTCAGAATATTTTGACAACTGGATGTCATTGGCAACTTTAACAGCTGCTGAAATACTAGGTGGAGTGAAAAGTAACCTCCTTGACCGCCAGAATGCGTTGCTACTGAAAAAAAGATTATGGTGCCTTGAAGTCCGTTCATATTTAGGCAGACATGTCAAATTTTAGTGTGATACTGTCTTTAGTTTTGTTTTGACAGCTGATTGTTGTCGACGTGTTTGGCATCATGTTGAGTATGTACAAAAACGATTTTCGTTCTCTCATAAAACATTATTTTTTGAGAGGCAAAACGGTGAAGGAAACAAAATAAAATTTGGATAAATATTATGGGGCTAATGCTCCGTCAAATATTGGTTTCGAGAGTTTCGTGGTGGCCGCAACTCCACTACCGATCAAGTCCGCAGCGGCAGGCCCTCCGATGCGGTTACAGATGACAATATCAAAAAAATACATGAAATGGTGTTAGCTGACCGGAAAGTGAAGGTGCGCGAGCTAGCAGATAACACTAGTATACCACTATATACTAGATACTATTAGTACTGAGCGCACACGCCATATTTTGGGCAATATTCTGCATATGAAATAGTTATTCTGCCGCTGGGTGCCGCGCATACTCACTCCTGACCAAAAACACGAACGCGAGAGCACTTCGAAAGAGTGATTGAGTGACTTGCTAATCAGGAATCGGGTAGACTTTTGGCGTTGATTGGTAACTGATAAACACCAGAGAACAGAATGGGTGAACGGCAATGGACTGAAGCCAGCACGAGTGCTCCGAAGCGGCCGAGGGAGGCTCGATGGGTCGGAAAAGTTATGTCATCTGTTTTCTGGGATTGTCAAGGCATACTCTTCGTGGACTACCTTGAAAAAAGAAAAACCATCAACAGCGAATGTTATTGTGCATTATTGGAGCGATTAAAGGCCGAAATCGCTGCAAAACGGCCTCACATGAAGCGAACAAAATTTTGTTTTTGCAAGACAATGCACCGGCGCACAAGAGCATCGTAACCATGGATTAAATCAATGACTTACGGCTCCTCACTCGAGGAAATCATCGACGCCACGGAGGTGTATTTTCCAGACCTTCCGAAAAATACTTTTCGGGTGGGATCAAGAAGTTGGAAAATCGCTGGAATAAGCGTATGAAACTAAAAGGGGACTATATTGAATAAAATAAAAATTCATTCCCAAGGAGGTTATTTTTCACCCCACCTTGTATAACAATTGGAAAAACTATCATTGCTATCGTGTGGTTAAATGAGTATGTACACCTTGTTTGCACGCAGTTCAAATAAAGGCAAATTGAGGAAGAAAACAGACACGATGCCGATGCATGTTGATCTTGAATACTCGAAGGTCATAATAACTAAACAGCAAAAGTTTAGACAGGGTATCCATATCTGGCTCATATTAGAAGCCATTAAGCACTGCTGTGAGTTCAAGAACGATTATGAAAGCAAATACCACTGTTGTCAGATAATTTCTGAAATTAAAAAAAAAAGTATTGGAGGAAGAATGAATCCCTGGGGCGCACCAGAATTTGGTACAAAAGTAAATTTTTGGCACGATAGTACAGAGTAGACCAAGGTCTAGTCTCTGCATCTTATTCTGGTCTCTACTTTGTTTGTGGATAGAAAGCGGCGGCCTACGATTTTCTGCCGATTGCGAGTAGCGGGGTAGCGAGAGACTTTTTCCAGGCAGAAGATATATCTTTTTGGACCTTGCCATTGCCCGCCGAAAAAGGTATTAATTGTTCTTAGACTATGGGGTTGCAGCATTTGAATACGGAGAAAAGGCGATTTGTAACCGGAGTTGGTCGAAAAAGAAGTGCTTCGTCGTATTGTATGCTATTGAAAAGTTGCGACTGTTGGAAAAAATTAATCAAAATTAAGAGAACACTATCAAGTTGTATCGCTTTGATTCTCATCCATGTATCTAACGATTTTCTTCCACTTTCTTCTCGGAAACTCTTACGTTTCGTTCAGCAGAAAAAGCAGAGTCAGAACTTCTAACCCGCAAGTGCAAATTTTGCTAAGTAAATTCAAAATCAGAGAAAATTGTGTAAAGTGCAAGTACATTTACGTATCTTTTGAGTGCAAGTGATTAAAAAGATATACGCAGAAGCCAATATAAGGGAAATCGTTTATCTGCAACCGGGCCAATGTGATAACCAAATTGGATCAAAGTCCTGGGAAATCATTGATCTTAATGCATGAACCATAACAAAAACGATTTGCAATTAGAGCGCATTGACGTCTGAAGCCCGCCTTTAATCGATCTGTAACCCAGCATCATGGACTCAGTTCATTTATCACCATATGGTCAATTTGGTTTCAAACAATCTGGAGCTGATTAGAACTGGCCCCATTATACGGAGGGTGCTGAGTTGATTATTTCTGTAATGGATGTACTCCGTCGTGAATCTGAAGAATGCGACTCCCTGCAGGGCTTTTAGCTAGCACATTCATTGGGCGGTGGCACTGGACATGGTCTGGGCACACTTGTAATATACAAAACATGTTACGTGAGGAGTATCTTAATAAAATAATGAATTCATTTTCTATTGTTCAATCCCCGAAAATATCTGATGCAGCTATCGAACTGCACATTGTACATGCCACATTCTCCATTCATCAGCTCGTCGAAAATAACGAGGAGACATTCTACATCGACACCGAGGCTCTGTACGACATATGCTTATGCATACGACCTCAATAATTTAGTTTCAATCACAATGTTTGTAGTGACAATGTGCTTACGATTTGCCGGTCAATTGAATGCAGTTCTCTGCAAATTAGCCTTTAACATGGTTCAATACTCTCATCTTCATTTCCTTATACCAGGATTTGCTCCACTCACAACTAAGCTTTCACAACAAACGTTCGATGCCAAAAGACCCTTTGGGATCCTCGTCACGGACGTTATCTGACCATCACATTCATACTCAGAGATCCAATGTCAATGAAAGAAATCTACAGTCAAATGTTCAATATCCAGAACAGGAATAGCAGTTACTTTGTCGAGTGAATTCCGAACAATGTAAAGGTTTCCGTTTGTGATACACCTTCAGGTAGTCTTAAAATGTCATCTACATTCATTGGTGATACCACAGCTTTTCAGCAGATTTTCAAGAGGATATCCGAATAGTTCAGTGCAGTGTTTCGTCGTAAGGTTTTCCTTCATTGGAACATCGGGTATGGATGAAATGTAGTTTATGAATGATTTGATCTCGGAATATCAAGATGCGACAGCTTTGGATGATGTGGAATTCGATGAAGAATAGGAAGAACACAATACTTTCGATGAGAGCATTCAGAATGGTTTACGAAAATGTTGCAATAATTAATCGTTTCATGCTCAATCAATAGTTCATAGTTGTTATTCCAGTGTTAATTGCGAAAAAAAGTCACCACCACCACCTTTCGAGGTGGTTGAAAGATATAGTGTTGAAAAGTTATAGCCGGTGTTGTGTGTGTAAAGATTTAAAGTTTGAAAAAACAATATTTCATATTGTATGACAATATAAATGAATTGCATGGCAATCTGTGTATTAGCAGGGCATATGGGTATTAGGAACACATATGCCAGATGTCCTGAAATTAAGACCAGGGAACTGGCGGAGGCAGAAGGCGGCATGCGTGAGCTTAAAAGATAGAAGTATAGGCTTAGAAGATAGCGAAATTGAGTCAATAGGCAGGGAATTATGTTCAGAAAATAGGGCTACTGACTGACAGAGCTTAGCTTGTACTCGTAGCAATAGATTCAGGTATTTTTAAATACTAATTTGGGCATAAATATGGGAAAAGTGCTACAAATACAGGTAGTCGAATGCCAATATACTACGAAGATCTTTCGAAAGAGGTAACCACAGCAGCTTTAAAAGAAATAAATTTTACAAAAATCGTACTTTTACGAGTTATTAAAGTTGCTTCACATCTGTAAGTAGTCCTTCTATACTCATGAAATAAACAAGGGCATTCCTTAAATTTTTTATTGCCACATTGTGAGAGATATTCCTGCTTTTTTGAATAAATTTCCGAAGCAATAATAACTTTTACTCATCAATATTCAGTTTCTTATTAACAAACCGCTAACTTAAGGAAAATCGATATCAACCGAGTGTCGTCTACTAAATAAGTTGGACAGTATCCAGAAAATTGTCTTTGCCTCGAATACATCTTTCTAACAACGCAACCAACTAAGTCAACGAACCGTTACTGATGGTGTTAACTTTGAGTTATCTTTGTACATTTCTTCCCACCATGGCAAACAATAGATATCCTTCGAAATTCAAAAATACCAAAAGCAAAAGAAAATGTTGAAACAAAAGCAAAAGATAGATCCTTTCGTTTTTTTTAACTAAGTCCTCATTACAATTCCGCAAATATTTACAGTTCTTTCGACGAATCATAATTAGCCCAGTATTGCCAGGACCCAAAAATTGCCAGTTTTTTAACAATTCATCCTAACCGGCAACAAAGGGCCAACAAAATTTCCAATTTTCGCTAAAGACTTGACAATTAAAAATAAGAAAAAAAAAAAAATAAATAAATAAAATAAAAAAAAGTGCCAACATCAATCCCATTTATGCTGGAACATTTGTAAAAGTATCACGTTTGACGCAGTACATTTGTAACCGTCGAATTGTGTCGTGTCGACCGTGCCCTAATTACATTCAAAATAATTTCTCGCTCTCCGAATTAAAACATCTAACCCAACAATTAAACATAATTCTATACACAAGCATGCCTTTCCGACGTGACTGATTTCAAAAAAAATACATATTCGACTTCTGGTCGTACTTGCACTCTCGACTTCCTTTTGAGGTCCTTGTTTAATGGTATTTGGTGAATCCTCATTCTATAAGCAACTCTTTTTGGCTATCAAAGTTTTCGAATGGAGTTTTAGATTTTTTTTCTTAAATCCAAAACTTTTCACACGACATACAGATACATAGGGTGGTAAAGTTTCAAGGGATAGCAAGTGGTCATTTATGTGGTTGTGGTGGTACTTGATACATAATGCTCGGTGTAAAATATAAATTAGACTGACGACCCCAGTTTCCGATTCAAGAACGAAACTCGACAAATACTTGCATTTTAGAAAAGTTTTCAAAAACAAATTCGAATGTTAACCAGCCCGAACTCTATCCGCAAGGACACCACATTTGGAAAAAGTTGAAAATTGTATATTTTATTTTATTTTTTTTTATTTTTTGTCAGTGTTACTGACGAACCTAAATAAATAAAAACATACAAAGGAGCACGGAGTTTGATTGATGAATCAGGCTGGTTGAAGATGATGGCGATATTTTCGTGTTTTTTTTTGTTTTTTTTTTTAGCTTTTGCGTTCCGTCCTGTGCATTGTGGTAAATGGACTGTGATGGAGAGAATGCCCGCTGGGTACTATTTCTCTTATTTCACATTTTAATGGGGTTTTCTTTGGCTTATTTCTCGTTTTTTTTTTTGGTTTTTTTTTATTTAATAATGAAAAATTAAATAAAAGTGTCGTGCTGCATTATAAAACATTCGACAGCGTGCAGCAACTAGTGGGGGTGGGACAGTGGTAACACCAGAGTATCCGGCCATTTGTTGACAAAAGGTTTTCAAGCCTTAAGGGGAGTATTGGCATACATATATCGTTTTTTGTAACGTTTGCCCATTGCCTCCGCCCGCATTCCTGTGGGGATGGTTAATGGATTTTGTTTGTCAAAAGGTTTTGAGCGACCGTTTTTACTAAAAGGAATATTCTACTTTTTCGGTAAATATTAAGGGCTAGGGTTCAGCGGATAATTTGTTTTCGGTGTGTGGTAGCATAGTAGGGAGCCGATAGTAATAGCCACAGTGGAGTTGGAAAACTTAATAAACATGATTTCAAAAGGACAGCAGATATTTACAGAAATCTTTTGGTGAAACTTCGCTACGGTCAACCTAATTTTTTCAAAAATAAATTCAGCTTTGATATTTTGATCCCAACGTAGAGATTCAAAAATTGGAAAAAGGGCCTATGTAACATTTTTTCTACTTTACTGCTTAGTGTGTTTGTGCTGATTAAGATGGCACATGTTGCACGTCTGCTATTATCAGCAGTGTTTTCAGCTTTACCATTCTTTACTGCTGACAACAAAACTTAGCTGCAAACAACACTGCGCCAAATTATGTGTTGAAGCAGAAGTCCTAGATATGGCGTTAGCTTATTCGACATAAAGCCAAAGAAAGTTAGAGTCAACCAAAACCAAATAAGTTCAGGTTCTTCTTCGCCGCAAGAAAATAACGAATGACTAGATAGCAATGACATTTTTTCTAATTGTTATGTTTCAGCAGCTGTCAAAATTAATAATGACATCCAGCTGCCGCACCGTGAAAAACTTTGCGAAATGAAGAAAACATAGCCGCCGTAGCGGCCATGTCGAATCGGCTTATTTTGCGGTTTGTCTTAGGCCTGCATCTGTATAAGATGGGTCGACCATAGAGAACGCCTTAAGCTTGCTAATTAGGTTCTGGAAGTTTTGGCCGGAGATCCGAATTTGGGCCAAGAAATCATATTTTCGGACGAGGCCCATTTTTGGCTCAGAGGCTATGTCAACAAGCAAAATTGCCATTATTGAAGCGAACAAAATCCACAAGTATTCGGCCAAGCATTAATGCATCCACAAAGATTGACTGTTTGGTGTGGTTTATGGCGTGGCGGCTTCATCGGACCTTATTTGTTTCGAAATGAGGAACGTTACACGGTTGCCTTTAATTGTCTCATAAAGGAATGTTAAGCGACTTTCTGTGACCAGAACTTGACAACATCGATATATCCGAGCTGTGGTTCCAAAAAGACTGTGCTATATGTTATACAAGCGACGCAACCTTCGAAGTTGTGAAGGAGAATTATGACGACTGCTTCATCGCAAGGCGAGCGTTCATCAATTGGCCGTCGCGATCATACCATTTGACACCAATCGATTATTTTCTCTGGAGCTATGTAAAGTTGACACTTGACACGCTATTGTCGGAATCACGCCGCACATATTGGACCGAGTCATCAAAAATTAAACCGATTGCTAAAAACACTACCAGCGAAAACGAGGCGGCCATTTGAATGATGTGCTATTCCACACATAATGGCATGAACAGAAAGACAGGATCAATTTTATATCTCACACCTTTGTTATTTTATATAAATTTTATTCCTATCGTTTTTATCTGGTCAACCTTTGGAAGAGCCCTTGAAAACTCTTGAAGATGAAGTACAGGCTGTAGTAGCTCATATTTCAAAATTCCCTGACGAATCATCCGAATTGACTCTTTCGGTGTAGAACTTTTGTGGTTTATCAGCGAAAAACTTGGCCAAGTGATTTTCAGCGGCTCTTCGGTCGGCTAATTTTTTACCATCAAGAGAGTTTTGCAAAGACTGAAGCAAATGGTAATCAGAGCGTGTAAGGTCCAGGCTATACTGTGGATGCATGAAAACTTCCCAACTAAGCTCCTTCAATTTGTTCCGGGTCATCAAAGATGTGTGTGGCCTAGCATTGTCATGATGGAAGACAACTCCCTTTCTGTTGGTCAATTCTGGTCGCTCTTTCTTGATAGCTTCAATCAAACGGTATTGCGATTGTGCACAGTAGAATGTCGAATTGACCGTTTCGCTACGTTTTAGCAGTTCATAATAGACAATTCCCTTCCAATCACACCAAACACTCAACATAAACTTGTTTGCCGTCAATCCAGGCTTTGAAGTCATTTGTGGTCGGTCACTGGCCTTTGGCCATGATCGCTTGCGTTGGATATACTTGTACTTAATCCATTTTTCATCGCCCGTAATGAATCGCTTCAAAAATGGTTCCATTTCGTTACGTTTCAGCAGCGTTTTACTGTTGGTTTTTCGGTCAACTAAATTTCTTTGCGCTAATTCATGTGGGAACCAAACATCAAGCTTTTTGGAGTAGCTTGCTCATTTTAGATGATTCCAAACTGTCATACGGTTGATGCTTAGTGCCTTCGGTTTTAAGTGATGGGCCGGCGTTCACTCACAGCATTCTCACCGTAAACTGCACAAATTTTTCGCCATGTTTTGCAGCGTTTTTGCCTTTTTTATAGTAGAAAATCATCACATAGCGTATGTTTTCAGATATTTCACTCATATTCAAATCAATATAACTCTTAACACGAGTCATGTGTCATAAGTGTTTCCAGATAAATAGACACCAACACCATCTAGTGACAAAAAACCGCGGAGATTTTTTCTATGACCCATGACATATGATAAGTTGAAGCTGCCTGAAAGATATAAAGTGCAGAAGCGTACTTACTCTAAAATTTTTAATTTAAAATTTAACTTGTCTTTTGGGAATACGTTCGCTATTTGTGATGCTGGCGGAGGCACAGATGACCATCACAAAAACTATATGTAAGGCTGCCTTTGAATAACAAAACATACACAGGGAACGTGATACACAAGGTGAACTCTGTTATGTAAAAATGAACTTACAGCAACCCGTACCTAAACTAACAACAAGTAGTGCATTCTACTAGCGTCAATAATGGTCTTATAACTTTGGTTTACACGTAATTCGCAATTTTTAATTGGACTAATAATGAAGATGGAGTGCTGAAATTTGGAGGGCGTTTTATAACTTTTTGCAAAGTTTTAAATTTGCTGCATACAGTCATCTTGTGATATGGTTTGATTCCTGCACTGGCCAGAATAAGAGTTTCCTTATGATATGTACGGGTGTTTACCAACTTCTAATCCATGAAGGTACAATAAATTTAAGGTGATAGACCATAAATTTCCTATTGTCGGGCACACTTATCTGGATTTAGATTGAGATTTTGGAAGGGTTGTGCAAAAAATCAGAAGATTGGAAAATGTTTTTACACCTGATCAACACAAGGACCTAATTAGAAATGATAGTCCCAAAACTATTACTATTACTGATACGGACGATCTATTTAGGAATACATTACCAGCTACCACACTGGACGAAAATTGTCCTTTTTGTAAAGTTGATATCAACAAAAGAAGCAATGTCAAGAGCAGTAGAACAATAACTATTGACAGGGTGTCTTCAAAGAATGAAATTTCTCATAAGAAAAAAGAAGACTTGAAGAAGCAATTGAAATATATACTTGAAGAACATAATTTGACATTCTTTAGTATCATTATTTTAATGGAAATGTTTTTGTTGAAATTAGGCAGCAGATATCATATTGTAGTGTAGTTCAGCACTATACTCGACACAAAGGCCCTTCATGCACTCAAAGCCTTTCAAACCGACTCGTGAAAAAGGGCTCATGTGCACAAATTTAAAATTTTGAGAAAATCTGTTATAGGCTAGTGAGTAATAGACATGTGCCAAAGAACTAGGAACAATTTGGAAAATTTTGTTCATCGTGGTGTATGCAAAGAAAAGTTACCAGTAGAAAAACTTCAACTGTGATTATCTCGAAATATGAGTAATGTCACATAGGCTCTTCTTTCACTTGCCCCTTTTGTCAAAACTAACAACCAGTCTCATGAAGTTGACAAACCAGTTGGTGAAAAGAATATAGTTTCTCTCTCTTGTATAATAGAAAAATGCTATCGTGACTCGAAAGCTTAAAATCGGAAATAGGTAGGGTTTCCTGCGAAAATGTGCTAGATAGTGGCACATGAAATGCTTTTATGCATAAGTTGCACAAATCGATTCGATGTTGAACCAGACCCATCATTCACATGAAAGATTATCAATATTTCTGAGTTTTTCTTTTATAAGTAGCCACTGCTCAAGAGACTATGAAGACCCTCAAGACCTATGAAAATATTTGGCACAACGCGGGCGAAGAAAAATTAGAGAGCAAAATGAGGGGTTCCGATGTATATTGGTTTTGAATGTTTGTAAATTACAATAGCTGGAAAATAAAGATGCTCTCAAGGTATTCAGAGGAGCGAGTTGTACAACTTAGGAAAGATTTAGGTATTTCAGAGAATTCCCGAAGGTAGTTAGATAATATTGTTGTCAACTTTGAGTTTTTTTCGCAGGGTTTGTATCGTATTTAGCAGTGCAATGAGTTTTATACTCCACTTATTAGCGAATAAAGGGACCAAATCAGTAAAGGTAAAGTTTTTCCTATATTTGTCCAGGAAATCCAGATATTTCACAGCTTCCTGACGACCTCAACGTAGGTTATCATTGGAATCGGTATATAGAATTGACAGTTTTCAGTTTCGAAAATGCAATTTATTCCGTTTTAATAGCATTAGACTGCTTTGTGTTAGCTCTGTGTTTTGGAGGAATGAAAAGAGTCGGGAGACCTGGAACGGATATCAAAAACAGAGAATACTGTCACCAGCAACGAATCGCACTTGAAAAGAAGCACCAGGCAAGAGGTCGTTAATCAAAATTAAAAAAAAAAAATCAGAGACAGAACAGAGCCCTGTAGCACGCCAGCATTTATTTTGTGGTTATTAGACTTGAAGCCGTTTAACACAAGTTAAAGTGAATCGATTCAAACAAAGAATCGTCAATCCCAAATACAAGTATTTTCGGCAAAACAGTCTGATATCAAATGGGCCTGACAGCTCTTCAGCAGAAGGGGAGATATACTATCTAGACCAGCGAAGAATTTTCGGAATGAATTAAGATCTTTCAATAATTTTGCTACTTCACAAGTGGTCCCATAAAATGTTTAGTGCGTTCTAATGTTGGCCTATGCATTCAACTGTCTTCGAAGTGGATAAAAAGCAGACAAGCCGTCTTCGAGGATATAACGGCTGGAATGTCATTAGAAACGAACGTTGGGATCGATTATGGCTCAGAGTTCTCATTGTTTCTCCAATGTACCACCAATAAAATTTGCTACCTTTGGGACATTGTAGTATTTTTGTCTCAGGTTTTGGTCATATTGAAATTTAACAATTTTATGAAAGACGTTGCAGTTTTTCGTCATCTATCGGGTTCTGTAACTCTGGCAGCTTCTTAAAAGATCGATTCGTACGACGCCTTTTCTTTTGGTTTCATACTCTCAATCCGACAAGGGACAAAAGATCTCTATTTTAAATAAAGTAGTCTTTGTGATCATATCTCTAGGGCCATTCACATGGAAACATAACGACAGGTTAAGAATTCCTAAAGTAGCTAAGTCGATTTCAATTCAAAGTCGACCTAGTTTGCCATCCAATGATTTTTTTTTTTTTTTTGGAATTGTGTGGGTGATGTATGTAACTTTTATTGCCAAAAAGTTGACTTCTTTGGGCAAGTTTTTAAGGGAAATGAAGTTAAAGATACCATGTTCGACTAAATCTATTACATCTCTACACCCAAAAACAAGATCCAAATCCAGAGTGCAGACTAAAAACAGTTAAAACAGTTCTCCCAAATAAAAATGTCCAAAAAAAGAAAAATTGTAAAGTAAAGTAGCATTCTTAGGTTTGATGACTAAGGGATCCATAATGTATCATGAATGTATCGATGTAACGTATTGAGCTATGTTTACAACGGCGTTGAAATTCGTTTGGAGCATAGCGCCAAGCCGATGTACAACTAGTGTAGTAGAATTGTCAGAACTGTTATATTTCTGCGGACTGTGATTTCAGTTTTCAGTTAAACGTACTACCAAAGAATCAGATAACCTTTTTGCTGGTTTTTGAGATGTATTCATGCCTCGAGATATTACAAAAGTTCTGGAAAAATCAGCCGAAATTCCTCGCCACGTTAAGAAGACGTGGCAACTCTTATGTGCTCTGTACATGAGATACGGTCCGATATTGCATTTACAGCGTATCTTAGTCGAATCAACAAGAACCATAAAAAAGTGTATTCGAATGCTACAAAGCGCAGTCCCTAGTTATTAAAATAGCGCTCTCCATTTCAAAAGTCACTTTGCAGACAATGAAATGCCTGAAATTTTAATAAATTCGGTTATAACTCTGCCTCAAGGTAAGGCTAACCTGAAAAACTTAGACGTGTTTTGCTTAAGCGGTTACAGTACCAAAGGATATGCTCTGCTGTTACTTTTTGCTCGTTGCACATGCGACAGTTGTTGTCTTTGCTTTTAGCTAGTAATTTATATAGCTTTTTACAGAATGTTGTTTCGTCTGTTCTTTCATTACCATCATAACCACGGGCACCCAGATTAAATGGACTCTATTGACTGCATTATACAGTCACAGCTAATTTTTGAGGTTATCTCAGAAGTGTTGATAGTAAGTAGGGCCACTTAGCTGTGACAGAGAGTAGACATAATTGTTCTTGTTGGTGGTAGATCGGTTCTCCCTAATACAGAGCACTATTGCGTGTATCTCAGATTGAAATACTGAGATCCTACTGTCAGTATTTGCGAACAATGAAATATTGGTGGTTTGCGCATCTGGTATTGATAACTGTCACTCCTGGACGGGGTATGTTTTCAAGTTGTGGGGAGATGCATATTGAGGGGAGAGCAAGAGGAAATCAACAATCAGGCACCGGAGCTGAGTACATAGTGTTATTTACGGCTATACAGAAGGTTATACGGTCCTGCAGAAAAGAACAACAGGGAAGAACATAGGCTCCTCAGAAGAAAACAGAATGGGTACGGGAAGCTCACAATCAAGGCCTTCGAGAGGTGCTACCAAAAGAATGAATTTTTGCCAAAGAATAAAGCCAGAACAGAAGTCTCATATTAGAAGAGCAGTCAGTCCTTGGAATCAGGAATGATTATTTCTGCAGTGTATTAAACGGTGATGACAAACAATAGCCCATTGTCAGGTTGAATAAGCCATCTAACCTGCGCGAAGGCAGACAACCTTTTCGTCCACCCGAACAAAATGAGGTCAAGATAGCAACTTCCAAGCTTATGAGCCTGACGGCTTAGCTGTTTAAAACAGCAGGTACCAAGTAATGGTCGGATATGGGGCATACATCAACTCATCTCCAAAATTTAGATCGACGTAAGTATGCCCGATAAATAGAACTTTAGTATGGGAAGATGGGAACTGGACCAAATACATATAAAATTCTGTCTGCGGTCAACTGTCTGTCCGGCTCTACCATCTCTTCATCAATTTCAAAGCCGCATATGACAGCATTTATAAAGACGTAGTGTTATATCCCTTACTTGACTTATACATAATGATGATGGAGGGCTGCTCCAAGACCAGAAAAATATCAGAAAAAGACAATTTTCAACATCGTTCTTCAAAGAATTATGTGAAACTCGTAAGCCAGTCACAATCTTTGAAAAATCTGTTCAACCACTCGCATACACAGACGGCATTGACATAATAAGAAGAAGAAAGGGAGCTGTTAATTTAGCAATTGCGACTATTGAAACAAAAGTGGAAAAATTGGGCTAAGCAGCCAAGGAAGTAAAAACAAAGCGGGGCACACAACATCGACGCTTGGAACAAAGCGCCATGATATGCAGCTACAACTTTGAGGCAGTAAAGGACTTCATCTATCTCGGCTCTGCTATGATGTAAAACTCAGTTAAATCGCTGCTTTTGTAGGACTTTTGAGTAGTAAAACCCACTCTCGAGCAACCAGAAAGACTTTGTAGATGGTCCTGGTCATTCCATTCCTACTTTGCGATGCCGACCTGTAAATGGACACTAGCGTTCCGACCCGGAAAGTTTTCGATAACCCAGGGGAACAACGCAGTAGAGGATGACCTTATCTAAGGTAACTCACACAAGTAGAATGGAATCATAGCCAACTTCGTGTGCACAACTAGTGGCAGCTGGAAAATTATCGCGTCAGCTGAAAAGGTCTGTTAACCAAGGCACTGGTAATTCCCGAACTGTAGCTCGTCAAATCGTACTTAATCTGTTTCAGAACCTCACTAACTTGCACCCCATCATCATGACAAGTACTTCCAAAACTTGTTAAAACCATTGACGTGAAATGACTTGCCTCTTTACCATTAATCTCAAGTATTTCTCATCAAAACTATTTAGGGAAACACAATTCATTACAAGACAACGGATCCATTTTCCAGAAATCTGTTTCACTTTTATTGCAACCACAAAACCTCATCTAACAGTTTTAACAATGTCAGTCTCTCGATATGAAGAAACAATTTCCACAAGAATTTCTCAAGAACCTAACGACCTAAATAGAATAACCCCTTCTAACTATCTCTCCATGTTTTAGTTGAATCAAAGTCTAGCATCAAAATCCTTTAAACAATCCTCTAACTACAATACTTCTACCACTTGGTAGAGTCCCTCCCTCCGACAATATCCCTCTGAAAATGTATATTTCATCTCTCTGTTGGCTTTTTAATTGCTCATTATGAATATTTGAGTCGCCATAAGCAAACGTTTTCAAAGGGCTGGGGCTAGTGGATGCCAGACCAGACCATGCCATACCAAACCAAACCAAACGAGATCACCCTACATTTCTGCTGAATAATGACGACGGAAATTAAATTTCTGTTTTCCAACCTTCTAATTGGGGAGCTTGAAAATAACTTAGATATGGCGAACTCATTAGAGAAACTTCGGGTACATCTATAGCGAAGGACTGTGATGTTCATGTACTAAAGCCCGATAGAACTTTGTCATGTGAATTCACATGACAGTGTTTATCTAGAGAATACCGAATGTAATTTTCGAAAAGATATAACAACTCATTTTGGTGGATGCGCCAAGCCAATTTAATCAGCAATCCATTTTCTATCAAAATATTTCAAAGAAATGTTGACAGAGAGTTTTCCGGATACATATGGTCTAAACAGAAGTTTCATCTGGAAAGAGTTACAAAGCATTTCGGTTTCGATTTTTATTCGAATACCTGTTTCTCTATTTTAAATTTTTTGTGTAATGCAAATTCTTAGCTCTTAGGAACACTTAGAAAAACTCAATCTGAAACCCACATTGCTGAAATGTTTATCGAACGTGTTTACCTTATCACGGTTGGGTGATTGCTTTCACATGGACGAGTGTGTGAACTCTGGCATTTGTTTGAGGAAAGTTCCGCTTTTCATTCTGCTGTCGAGTGCAGGACATTTCACACAAACCCACACCCTAAGGATACAAACTTTAAATTTAATACCATCAAAGCAAAATGAAATCGAAATACGAACTTCCGAAGAGCCATACTGCCCCACCGATATACAAATTCCTACAAACCCAGTCAAGAGGATGCTCAATCTCAAACATCTCCAAAAAGGACATTAAAATGCAATCAGCTTTCGTAAAATCGTTTTGTTATTCATTCACATAGTTAGCTGCTCATGCCTCTTTTCAAATTCGCATTGTTATTTCTGAGTATGAGGAAAGGTAATGCATGCAATAGAGACTAGTACGAGTACATACCTTTTTCGAATGGGACGTGTCCTGAATTACGTGCAAAAATTATCCAAAGAATCTCAAGACTTCGGGCCACCTGTCGTACCTGAATCCGTATTTCGAGAGTTTCGAGAACACTCGATTCTTAAATTACTTGTCAACACTTTGAGTAGGTCCTTCGTAAATTAAAGCGTTTCACGTACACATACACCAACGGTAGCGGACACGGGACTTTCGGCGACTTTCCTTTTCAATTGTTGACACTTTTTTTTTATTTCTAATTTCCTTTTTTACACCGTTATTTTCGCTTTTAGTGGCTAATTTATTTATTTCTTGGAATTTTCGTTAAACTTTCTCGTTGGGACGCAACGATTGTAGTGGGAGCAAGGATACGAATATTTTTCAATCACAAAGAAATCTGTAAACACCACTTGGAAAGAAAGGAGAGAACAGGCCGACGAAACAAGAAGTTGAATGACTACACACAGGTGTCGGTGATGATGATGATGATGGCAATAACGACTACGATGACGACGATCGTAATGATGGAGAGAAGAACGATTAACTTTTTGGGGGTGGAGATTTTTTTTTTTTTTTTAATTTTTTCACAAACTAATTGAAGGAAAACACTAGAAGATATTTTTTTCTTTTTTTTTTTTTTTGTAAATCTCTTTAGCCACTGAAGTAAGAAACACTGAGCAGGTGATTTTTTTTTTTCTTTTGCTTTTTGTTGAGGGTGGAATATGGAATCTTGCGCTAAGGATAACTCCTACGCAACATCTAATTCAAATGATTAACCGAGAGTAACTGAAGGTGCTGTACGAATGCGTTTAACTTAAAAGATATTTGTTGAATCTATTCGGCAATACGGACAGCATCCTTTTTCATAGAGCCTTAAATTACTCTCTCTCCCTCTCTTTGACTTTCTCTCATTTTCATCGGGCATTTAGGGGGTGGATAGGGCAAGAATAAAGGTAGAAAAAGAGCTTTTTTGAAATTTGTTTTGATTTTTCTTGGTTAAAGTTGTGATTTAAGTCGGTTCTCAGCAGTGAAAGAGAGGGAGAGAGAAAGGAATAATACTGGGAAATTATCCTCATCAAAGCTTTCTGAGAGAACTCTACACCCCATGGTCCTCCAAGAGTACTCGTATCTGAGATACATATGACACCTTTAACACCAGACTTTTTAGGATGTTTTAAAGAATTGCGCATTTTCGAAATAAGGCATAAGATAGATTTTAAGTTGACTGTTGTATACCATAGATGGTATCTATGGTGAGAATGATACTATGCTGAATGACAGCCCGCAGTGAATGAGTTGTCGACATACATTTTTCAATGGAAGTCTTGAACCAAAACAAATAAAACACATATGTACATACATGTCTCTACACATGGTAGCCCAGGAGATGATAGGTTTGCGATCTAAAAAAGGAAGATACTCGTAATGAGGGTTATGAGTTATTTTCGGTTTTAATGAGATGCTTGTTAAGAAAACTTTCAAGCTGGTAATTTAGATAATGTGATTTGATTATCTAGGCAGCAGCCAATTTTATGCAGAATTAGACGGATCATAGAAAGCTTAGATATCTTTGCAAGAAAGACTAAAGTGTGTATTTGACACGTTGATGTATCATTTATGGTATGTATGTCCTGTGTCCGCTTGTGGGTCATTTGGTCATTGAGTTTTCGGCATTGCGACTTAGTTCTCATGTATTCAGCCATAGAAGTACCGCCTTTTTGGAAAGTGTATATTGTGGCTATTGACGAAGTTCTTCATTAGATGTTGCATAGACAAAGTTTGCCTATGGTATGCATAGTGGTCACTCTCCAAATATTGCTCCCAAAGCATGTGAAACTTGGTTTGTTCCGTCGTATTTTTGCTAATATGGAAGTGTAATTTCGCTTCCTAATCGAATGGTTCTTAATCCGTGCTTCGGGATTTTAAGAGTAGTAATACCCTCTTGAGTGTACAGTTCTTAAAAAAAAACCATGCCGAGTTAGAGGTTGGTATCGTGGAGTCAACGACAACTATGCCAGAGATCCACAAGGCATGTGATGATGCAGCAGTTGTAATTTGTTAAATTGTTTAAATCCAATTGTTTCAATAACCGTGACTCGTGTACATCATTATCGAAGGATGTCAGTGCCCGATTGGGTGCAAAAACTAGAGCCAGTCAGTTGAATTTGTTGGTGACTTTTCTGGGCATAAGATATGAATTAGAGATACATCAACGATAAAATGTATTGCAGAGTATACTTAGTCAAATCGCATATTCTTCTTTTGGCCAACAACCTCTGATAGCTTATAGCTTAGTATTTGTTGCATCTGGGTCATGTCTTTCTAGGTGTAGTGCAGTTAGTAAGCCTATGCCACGCAATATTGGCTAGCTTGGGAATTTCTGAATTAAGCTGCCCTTAATCAGTTCAAGGGGTGTATTGGCTGAGTCTGATCCATAACCGTTGAGGGCTGACACTAACCTAATGAGCTCGTTCACTCTCTTGCTTCTTTCAAACCAAATGTGCCCTCGACTATAGACGATGGTAATTTTATATTAGAAGTCACTGTTTTACTAGTTTGAATTATACTAGAGGTTAAATAAATTCCTTTGATTGTGGCCTAGGTATCAGTAAATATAACCTCTTCACCAAATCATGGAAATTTTCACTGGTTTAGTCCGATGGGAAGGAAAGTAACTTAATCATTTACAGTTTATTCGAGTAGTTAGACGACCCCGTCTAATACTTGATAATGAATACTTTCCAGTCTAACTAAACTTCGCACAAATTTAAGTTAGGGGTAGCATAATTAATATGAGACTATCTCCAAATAACCAACTGCTTGATCACGTAAATTTTCACACCGAAATCAAGTCGCACTGAAAATCGCTAAATATCTGATGAACAGGACTATGGAGAGCAGTTACAATCAATACAACAAATAGAGAATATTTTGAGCAAGGTCTCATTGCTTTGGTGGTTTCAATAGAAGCTGTCAATTAAACCTTGCTTAAGCGATCGACGTCTTATTTTTTGTGCAGCTCAGGATGTCAGATGATGTGAAATGAAAACAAAATCGCTTTTGTCTGAAATCTCCATTTATTATCAAAATGCATAGAAAGAGCTTGCTTCTAATGTTTAGCTTCAACTCTGAGTCAATTATCGTGCCTAAATACTTAGCACAGGTTCATCATTTTATTTCTTTCTGGATTCACACGAGATACGATACAACGAATTGGGAACCAAGAAGTCCACTATGTAAGCTGCTACATTGAAAGTATCGCAGTCGACAATATTGCCGAGTTTCTGGAATCTTTCCACTTTATCAACACTTTGGCTATTTATGCATACTTGACCCGAAGATTCGCTGGAGCTGCCATCTGCAGTGAGCGCTTTCGTGATCATATAAATAATTCCACTGTCGTGCCTGCTGAAAACATCCCTGTTGTAACTATTGCATTACTGACAATTGCGTTTATCTTACCGTATGCTTTCCGATATCTTTCCTATGCGATGTAGAGACTTTATTTTCCTTCTTTTTGACACCTGGATTACTTTCAATGCAACCTTCTAGACCTTTTTTCTCTTCAATTGATCTCCAGGTATCCTCAGAAAACAAAGCTTTATTCGTTACAATCACCCGACAGTTAAGATAGTTAATTAATTGTTGCTGCGTTGGACGTTCGTAGTTTTAATGTCAACTTTCTACTATTCTCACATCTACCTCCTTGTGATGGCTGACAAAATTGTGAATTTTATTAAAGGTTGCTTTCTTTCATGGCATATCTCCTACTCAGGCATTTTATCTTCTATGACTAGGTGATCATCATCACCTTCATTGTGGATGCCAAGTCTTTGTTTATGGATTAAATCTCTGAACTTCTAGTTATGTACCTTTTCATTCATGTCCTCCGATACAATGGCTGTGGCTTCATTGATATTTGGGATTATTTTCGTTCTAGGATCTGCAGTAGAAGCCTTCCTCTACTGTCCTATTTCTCAGTGTAGAAACTAAAGACTCTGTCGGTAATAACATCA
This sequence comes from Volucella inanis, assembly GCA_907269105.1. NCBI lineage: Eukaryota > Metazoa > Arthropoda > Insecta > Diptera > Syrphidae > Volucella > Volucella inanis. The sequence goes on from OU026157.1 coordinate 137,885,426, forward strand.
CATATACTCGCTCTAAATATCCTAGCTATCCTCGGAGCATATTTCTGACCCTGTCAGTAATGCCGTAAAGCCTGTGAATTCTATTTCAGAATCCGGCAAAATCGCTCGCACAACCTGGATGTCTGGATGTGTTGATGCGTTTTCCCTAACATTAACGCTTCTGTGACATAATATCGTATTCGAGGTAGACAAATTCTTGAACAACCTGTTGATGGTGACAAAACTAGACAAAGTGTAGCTCGTCACGAACCCTTTCATACGGGGCCTAGAAGTCGATTACAAGGTGAATTTATCGATCTGGACATTTTGAATTTTCTGCAGGATCAGCTATAGTGTGAATATTTAATAAGTTGTGGATTGAAACTGCACTGATAGGGCTCAATCAGTTCATTGACAAATGGTTTCAAGCCTCTGCACAATACACATAATATAAAGGGACAACTATCGCTCTATAGTTGATGCAACTTTTTTCTTGTGAATAAGTCAAATTCTTCATTCTTCAGGTATTAACTGGTTGGTATGCTGTTAAATGGTATTTTTCTAGCCATCTGATGCTGCAATATGTAAAATAGCTCGACAGAAATAAAAACCCCTTGAGCCCGCGCTAATTTAAATAAAAAAGGAAAACACTTAGACACTGTTATCCTTGCCTCACTTTACATCATAGTTATAGTGGTATACCGCTCCGTAACAAGGCCAATTAGCCTATTATTAGTCGAAAAATGACTATAACTCCTCATCGTGAGAACACTCGTTGCTTTAGTCTCACTTTTAAAGCAGATCTGCGTCCAAATGGGCTCTGTTTTGGTCCTTGTAGCACAGTTTTCCATTCTTCGTTTGTCCGAAAAATTTTACCGTACGTCCTAAGTGGCAATAATATTTGCTATCGGTCCAAGCAATACACTTGTTGTCGTAAAGTGGCCTTTTCAAAGTCCGAATATTCCATGCAGATCCGAACTTTGTTGTCCTATTTTTTGTCTCCTTGATAGTATAAGTAATTCCGTCCTAATGTGATGTTATTGTTTGGTTCGCAGCAGTAGAGTTTTTACGAAATCGCGCACCAATCTAGAAAGCTAGGCACCAATTCTTTGACCTCTTGTGTAAAAGGGGCTAAATATTTTGAAGCCAGTGTCTTGCTTTGGGTTTGTGAGCATTGTAGTACACTCATAAAGGGTTAACCCGCAGCAAAATAAATATCACCAAATACTTTGAAGTATGTAGCTTTCATCTACAACCTGTTACGCCGACTGATCATGCCAATAATTATATTGCGATTTTCTTTTGCTCATAATTCGACGGGTTAGACAAATCAAGCCTAAGTGGACGAGCCCAATGCCTGGTGGCTACCACGATAAGCTTATATAAGCACAATCGACTTTCTGTCTTAGATGTATTACTAGACATACCCAAATACACGCTCCTGAGTTCCTATCCTAATCACACAGCGCCCAACCATAACTGCCTTGTTGGTGTTTTACTAAAAAAATGACACATTCACATGATACATACAAGCACCGAATGAAGTTTGCATACCTCCACCTCAAAATGTGGACTTTGGAAAAGGGTTAAGGCATACTCAGCCATATCCGGGATCAAATTTAGTAGTCTCATGAGACTTATGCAAATTTCCAGAATTTGATGGCCTTGTAACAAAACAGGAATTTTTCCTCAGGGCAAGGGTTCATTTTAATATTAAAAAGAAGCATAAAACGGCAATGCCCTTTGTGGCCGACAATGTGTTTCTTTTGCAAAAATTCAACAAAGACCAAAAATATCAAATGGTAAACCGCTTAAATATGCCCCAACAGCTAATTCACTAAATGAAAACCACATCTTTCTTATTTTCTTTTGAAGTTCATATTCACAAAAAAAAAAAAAAAAAAAAAATCCAAATCTACTGACTTTTGTGAAATAAAAACACTTAACGACGACTGGTATCCTTTTACGTTTTATAGATCGTCACGACAGCCGCTGGGAAGCATGAACTCACTTTAACAGTCAATTACAGTAGCACATACAGGAATAGGTATCTAAAGAACATTATAAGGGCAAAACTCGCGAATGGAAACTTTTTTAATGATATGCTAACAATTAACACCGAAATCTCTCTCTCTTTGGGCTTTCATAAAGGCCCCTTCACCCGCAGGATACAAGTAGAAAGAAACTATGAAGGAGTATTTATAGTGCAAATTAAAAACAAAATAATGACACACGAAGGAACATTGGAACACAAAACAATTTAACGACCCTTCACATACATTCATCACTATGCACATACACACAACTATGACACAATTGTTCGTTCTATTACTTTATCAACCCCTCCCCCCGCAACATCACCCTCCTATCCAACTTGTTAAACGTAAAACATCTCTAATTAGTGTTTAATGTTCTCTCGTCTATTATTACCCTTCACTAGTGTTCCAGATCTTGTGTGCTGTACGAGTACCCATCTCGAAAACAGTTGCGAGCAATGAAAAATTATACGAAACTTTTTCTATGTATCTTTGTGACAGCTTTGTTGTCATCCGTTATGCATGCATAAAAAGGAGCAGGAACTGGTCGTACAGGAATTACACCTGTGTCGGCGGCAATTGACTTTCTAAATGGTCTCAAGTTTTAGTTTCAGTTTCAGTTTCATATCCGGTTTCGAGGATGTTCTCTTTCCATTGAAGGACCTCATATCACATCAATTGCTACTCGGTCGAGACGTGACGAAACGTTTTTGTCTGACTGATCTGCTCATCCATCATCGATGTGAATAGAACTCCCTTCTCTAACCCATCATATATCTGCAGCTGGTGTCATGTCTTAGTCTTGGACAGGATATTTTTTTGTCTCGTCTTCGAAGTGAAAGATTGTCAACTGACAGGCAAACAGTGTTTCGGAATGCACATTGACGGAAGAGGAAAACATCTTCCAGAGTTTTCTCACGATTACTTATTAAAAGTTCCGTGGGGGCGCTGGGGTAGGAATAGGTACTGGTGGATGAGGATGATGGTGATAGTGATAGTAGTTTCGGTCATCAATAACGTTGATGTGCAGCAAGTCCAACACCTGGTTTCCTGTTAACTATGATGAATGATGCTTTACCATCTTCTCCATGCATTCGTACGAGTATGTGTTAAAGAGTAAGGTTACTTCTTCCTAATCATGTAGTGACGGTCTGGAAAACCAACCCAAGTTGAACGAACAAAATGCAGCAAATTGAGTTTGTTTGTTAGCAGCTGATTTATTGCCACATGTAGACAGTAAGAGAGCAGAGGATTAACAGCTTCGACTGGAATTTATGTTCGAACGTAAAAAGGATTTTCCATTTTCCATTTTTCTTCACCCGATTTGCAGAAGGATACCCATAAATAGAGGGGAACCAGCTACCAAGAGATACGAGCGTTACTAGTTGGCGTTGATTCTTGGTTCTTGGTTTATTATAAGCGGAATGTTTACCAATGGATTTGGATGAGATTTTAGGTGGGCCTTGAAACGTCTTGAAGGATTGCAGGCGCTTTGTTAAGATAACGAGTAAGTTCAGGGATATGATGAAATGCGGTATGAGTAGGTATATCTTATGAATAAACTTGTGTGTTTTCGATTCAACCAAATCCCGATAGACTTTAGAAGGGGACCACAAATGCTTTGCCAAAGTGTAGACTCGAAAACTATCTTAACAAGATTAACAACCTCAACTCAATAGTGAAGTAGGCCAATTAAATAAATTTTGTCCTCCTCCGCAAGAGGTAGGTAAGTCTCTTTCATGGTTAGATGGTTGGCTTAAAATCGATCTCAATGAAGTTCTCTTAGACTAAGTTCATTTGTATGGAACAGACTTTGGAGATACCACCTTGATCAAACAGATTTCGGAATTTATTCAGAAAATTAAAAATAAAAATTTATTGATCTAAATCTATATTGTCCCCTTCAAAGTAATCCCCAACACACTTATGCAAGCGCTTAATCCAATTCTTGAAACATTTTTTATATTAGGTTTTCAGTATGTCCACTAGGGCTTCCTCCGATTTTTCCATTACTTCCTCTCGGCTGCTGAAACGCGTTCCCCTTTGTGGTTTTTTAACTCGATTGAACAAAAAGTCTCAGGGAGTCAAATCAGGTGAATTCGGTAGCTGTTGTATGATATTTGTTGCATTTTTCGTCAAAAATTACGCACTGTGCGACGGTGCGTTGTCATGGTGCAAAATCCACGAGTTTTCTGCCCACAATTCTGGTCTCTTTCGGCGAATTGCTTCACCCAAATTTGTTTACTGTCTGGCCTTCTGGCAAAAATTCATGATACACCACACCGTTGTAATCCATGAAAACCGTGAGCATTTCCTTCTTTTTTGACTGAAAATGACTTGGTTTTTTTGGTCTCGGCTCATTTGGTGAACGCTATTCACTTGCCTTATGTCTGGATTCCGTGTCGTACTCATAAACTCATGTCTCGTCTCCAGTAATAATCCTTTTGATGCATGAAATTGAGGTCTTTTAGCACCAGCTTTGCTGCTACACGACGGAAAGCCAAATCATTTACCAAAAGATCTTGGACGGATACAGAGGCAAAGTCCAAGTCCTGAAACAATTGACGGTAATAGTGTTTCCTTCCTAATTTCGAAAGAAATAAGATCCGATGATGCCGCCATGTCATAAGCCGCACCAAAGATTGACTCTTTGTGTATACACTGACGCTTGGCCGAACACTTATGGAACGGCAAATTTGATTGTTGACGTAGCCGCTAAGCCAAAAATGGGCCTCGTCCGAGAAGATGATTTTTTGGCAAAAATCCGGATCTCCGGACAACATTTATAGCGCCTAATTAGCGAACTTATTTCGTTGTCTATAGTCATCTGGTTTCAATCCTTGCGTCTGTACAATCTTATACGGCGATGCCCAATTCAGTTGATTGGCGCTGAATCGATATTTCTTCAATATTAGCTGCTGCTACGGCGGTTATGTTATCTTCATTTCGCACCAACCTGTCAGGTTGGTGGGTTAAGATCTAAAAGAGTGTACTTACGCAAGTTCTAACTGCCCATGTTGACGAAAAGGCTGACGAATAGCTCAAGTATAAGACAAGCCAAATGAGCCATCCTGACCTTCAACAAAAATGCGTCTAATAGACGTCTACATCCCAGTCGACTCCGGAGTGCCGAATTTGGCTTGAAAAAGAAGAAACAGCTGAACACATCTTATGTGAATCTTCAGCCCCAACGGAATTAGACGAGAGATTTTCTTCAGAGAATAATTCGGCTCCAACGATCTTATTAATTTCACTGCTAGTAGTGTTATTAACTCAATTCGGAAGGTAGAAAACCTACTAAGGTAACAACAGTTCTGACTAAATGGAACAAAAGATGTTTTAGGTCAAAGTGTCTGGGAGGTAAAAGTGAGTGTCGATTTCTTTTCTGATCCCGGACGCGGTCCAATTGCATTCATAGTCTCAATCGTAGTGGACTTTGTTTCGAGAAAACCCTGTGCAATCTACCATGGTTAACTTAGCCTTGTTAAAGTTTATTCTTACTTTACAGCGAAAGTTATTCCTTAATAGGAATCCGAGAATGACAACAAATACAACAGAATAGATCCCGCTTAGGGCTCAATGAACTATAACTGTTTTTCTACGGGTGCAGGTCTCATACTAAAGGCTGATCTAATTATGATTATACTGAATGCATTCTAAAATCGATCAACTGTACAGTACTAAAGTACTGTTTGACGGATATGCCAGCACCTTTTAGCGATTACGATCCAGAAGAGTGGGTCTGGCCGCCTGTTCTCCCATAAAACTACACTCCAGCTATATGCAAACTCAACTGCACTCCCTTCTTTTTGTCTGACTATAGATACATAGTAACCACTTCTTGCAAAGCCCATACATCCGGTCAATTTAAAACTTTGTTTATGATGTCCTTCAATAAAAAATTCAGACTCAAAAACTATTTTTGAACTTTTTAGCGACTCAGCCGTTCCGGAATGACCACGTTTTCAATGGGTTTTGCGTTAGACTAAAATCCCTATGAAAACAACTCTAAAAGAAATTCTATTTTCCATGAAAAAAAAGGAAAAAATCCAAAAACGTCGATTCCATATTTAAATACACACTTTCATAACGCAGAACTATGAAAACTCACCGTACAGGATTAGATTTCCATTTTGTGCTGACTCATAGTCGTAGTTACACAAAAATTATTTTCCATTCATCTATGCATCTGGGATGTTCTCAAATGCTCGTATTTATGTTAGTACGTTGGTATGTAAATGTCAGAGTTTGTATTTGCATTTCTCTCGCAGGAATTCAATTGTTTATCCACACTTTGCCGTTGGCTACCTTCCAAAAAAAACAAGAACAGAAAAAAATGAAAAAAAAAAAAAACCTGCGTACCGTGGGTTGCACGCTCAGTGTCAGAAAACCCCTTATTGCAGTTTATTACTTTCACCAACGGAATTGGTACCCTCAGATACTATTTACTTTATGCATACATCCGAGTAGAACCATACCAGCAGGGCCGGATCTTACATTGCACCGCATTTCTAGGTAAAACGGCGCGGATATGGTAGTTCTGAATATCTATTCCTAGATAAATAGGTCAGTTAGATCTTTAATTTAGACCTGATAGCGATTGCGATTCTAAATTGTCGGGTGCTCTGGATGTATCGGACTAATATTGCTATCTTCCTATTTTGTTGTGGGCAGAAAGGCATCTAAGTTATGGTATACATATTTATATAAAACTTCTGTGGACTTTATCTGTTAGATGCGGCCCTGAATGGCACACTGCACCAGACAACTACACAAGCTATTGGCTTTAATATTTGCACATACGAGACGAACAAAAACAACGAGAAGTACTAAAAATATGTAAACCCCCGCCGTTGGATAAATCTCTGAATCACAGTGGAAAGTTTGTTAACAGGGATGCTACAATAGTAACCCAACAAAAATGGTTAGTTATACCTATACAGTATACATACATATTCACGTAAACCAACAACTAAACCAAAAGAGAAGAAGTGGACTCAGAGCAAATTGGAATTCGTTTCTGTGGTTAAAAGGAAGACATACAATATCCCCTTGTTTTCCAGCTCCACCGCCGCCGCCGCTACCGGCATTCTTGTGGAACTTTGCAGCCCTTAAAAATAATTATTTTGTATAGCTTTCGTTATTGTACCATCTCTGAGGGATTACAGTACCAGCAGCGTAGTCAACCAAATTCTTAACCAACCCTCCAAGCAGACTGTTAACCAACCCATTCGTTCGTCTTTTGGGCGAAGGGATGAAACAATGTCTAAAAAGTTGAATTAAACGGATTCACTGGCAGCTAACTTGACTGCGTCAGGGGTTAAAACCGTTCTCATCCTTTACCCTGTCTACTTTAAGAGTTCGCTTATTAAAGTCTCCGGCAGTTGGCATTTTAAAGGAGTGTGGATTTGGCGGGTAGATACCTTACAGAATGGCTTGAGGAATCTAAGTCCTTTTATTATGAAATTTTCGATAGCTCCATTCGGGAATGCTCGCATTGTAATTGAGTTAAATTTGAGACACGTGCTGAAATGATGAATCTACCCATTAAACGCTAGTCAGCGATGGGCAGTGAAAGTTTGAAGACTTACCATAGCAGTCAGAAGGTCTTCAGGGTGGGAATTAGGTTTTGGCATTGTATTCGGATGGGATACGCGATTGGTTTATGACAACTATGAGATCAAGGCTAATCTGCCTAATCGTGTGATTAAGTCACGTCTGAGGAATTATTTATGACACCTAAAGAGGGAGGCAAGGAGCTATTAAACTCACAGTTTTCAATGCAGAAAGGCTTATCTAAGGATAGTTATGGTCAATTAAACTTTATGCTTCTGATTGGTTTCTAATTTTCGTTTTGTTGATGCCTTTATGTGTGCTAACTGGTTTTATAGCTCATAACTGCTTTTATGGCTGTGTAACTGATAAAAATTAATCAGCTATATGTCTGCAAATACAAGATCTCTCTTGCTGTGCGGTATTGATTTTTTTAGCGAATTTCGTCGAGCGACGTTGAGAAACACAATGATAATCATATCTACCTATCTACAATTGAAAGACATGTTAAGGAAGACGGAAGAAGCAACTTGTTGCAAAGTTATCCATCAACATCCGGTTACTGGGTGTTTACAACGTCCGTTTGATACACTTTCGCCGAGGTTTTGACATCTTCCTCGTAGAAATGGAGCTCGGTGACCACATCGTAAGTGACTACCCACCAAACAATTACAGAAGATGTATGAAGACCGTGTTAAGCTCTCGGAACGAGTTTAGACATATGTCACAATGACAGAGCATCTATTTTACCGTTCTTTTTGTTAAAAGATTCTTCAATGGTGAAAATTCTCTCGCTTTATAATGTGCGACATGCTATTTTTTCTGATGTCCTTAATTCGATTTTCTACGACTTTGATGATAGTGCGCGGACGGCCGTATTTTCCACGGTCGACTATTCCAACAGTACCCTCAAATAGTTTTGTGATTTTTAATGACATGACATCCGAAAATTTTTCGTAGCCCCATTTTTGAAATCTAATTAGGACAACACGATTTTCGAGCCCCATTCCATGATGACAACTGTCATCAAAAAGTTTTTACGCGGGAGCTTTGCATAAATGTCAAATAACCGTCAAGTTGTAGGTATATATTGTATTAACTAGGTATAGATCCACCAATCTTTTTATTGTACAAGATCTTTTCTGCCATTTTCCGCTGTTCCATTCAGTTTAGGTAGGATTAGTCCACAACTGACCAAATATTCACATTGTAGCAGATCTTAGAGTAAGTCAAGCCGCATGTGACGATATCCCTAAAGGTAACCTATTCAGAGCCATATCTGCTTGCGACATCTCTGCCAAACTCCTATCGTAATTGCCGACGTTGGGGCAGCTCATATACTCGTACAAATCGTAGAGTATTGGGTCCACAATACTTGAAGCATTTTCTTGTGCGGATATTGGTTGAGCTTACATCGGAACTAGAAACAGGTTTGGCACAGCAAATTCGAGTTCTGTCATTGCTATCACTTTTATAAGCTGTGGGCTGCTGAGAGATATGCACTGTACATGTGGGTGATGACGAACCAACACTGCTTCAGCAATCCGCATTAACTGGACAACGCTCAATCCGTAAAAATAGAATATCAATACCCTGAATGAATTTCGTCTTTGTAATCCAGATATCGCGGTAAGCAACCAATGAATTTAAACCTCCTGTATACCTACTGATAGACCCCCGAAAATTCGGGACATAGATCGGTGTGCCACCGAACGAGATGAACTCACCAGCATTCTCGAACTTGGGATGCACACATTTCTTACGGAGAATCAACAATTCGAAAAAAGGCGATTAAGTCTAGCAGACGCCTTTAATTTAGAGATATTTGCGAACAACTTAGGTAAAGCTTATCAAGTTCTATTAAAGAGACTGAAACTCCTCCGCATACAATCGCAATGTTTGCTTTAGTTTTGCGACCTAGCTGCAGTTAGACTCGAAAAATTATTCCAAGCATGCATAAGTGTGTGCGAGGAAAAATCACCTGAAATGGTGATCGCTATTCTTATTTGGCGAAATGTTTAACGCCTGTGTTCAAGAGGGCGTTTCTCCTTAGTTTTGGAAGCACCAATGGCTATTGCTTTCCAAAGAGAAGTGAGAACCCTAAGGATTGTTCGTCGTGTCCTCCTAGTTGCTTGCTTGATATGGTCGAAAAAATCCTTGAGCATTCCTATTGGAACACCACTTTAGTTCAAGATGCTTTATAGGGCAGGTGTCGAAAAGGAGTTGCCATTGTAACTCTGAACTTGAAAAACACGTTTAATTTAGTGAATTGGGAACAGATTATGAATCGTCAATATCGGACCGAAATATGAAATACCGATCTATCTCTGTAGAATGAAAACTAATTATTGTTCGAAAAGAATCCTCTATGATTCTGACGAAGAAGTTAGAGCGCACGAAATTACTGTTGGTATGCCACAAGACTCGATCTTAGGCCGGCTACTGTTGAACATTATTCACGATGGAAACTTACGTCTAACGATTCCATGTGAGGCATCGATTATCGGTTTTACTGATTGCTCTGGTGGTTATACCAAAAATACTACAGAAACGAAGCAGTTGAAACTGGACGTAGCTGGTTAGCTAACACTGGTTTCCAACTCGACAATCATAAAACTGATGCGGTGCTTTTGAACATTACCAGATCAGATATATGAAAAATTATCGAAATCTGTAAGAGTGCAGAATAAAAGAATCCGTCTTTTTGGAGCTGCGAGTTCTATACTCACGTACGCACCGAAATATGGTCAAATATCCCACAAATTGAGTCTTATGTACTGGTAATCAATTCCTTCCACAGCCTTATCTCTCCTGTAAGAGTGCGTTAAGAACAATTTCGTTACACTTAGAGTAACTCCAACGCTATCTGTCGCCATATCTGGTGAAGAATCGGTAAAACTCAAAAGTAAGCGAGCAAAAAAAACCTTAACCATATAATGCAAGCTAAGTCTTCAAACCGACTTTGGCGACGTTATGCGTTAGGGTAGTACCGTGGGGGGCAGAAATCGGTCTGTTAAAGTGGAGGTGATTTCAGCTGCTAAGAATCCCGCTGTAAATGAGAGCAAAACCAAGTGCATTCTGCCAAAATGAATGACGAACAACATCATTAAATCGGACAGAATGTCAAATCAGACACCTACAACTTTGAGGTGGTTAGGGATTTGGTCCGCTATAAACTCTGATAATGACAGCTCATCGGAAATCAAATTAGTAACGAGATTTTCAGAAAACACTTTTGAGGTTTATCTTTTCAGTCCTATTCTATGGTGCAAAAGCATGGATGAAACTGACGGCAGATGAAGATATAATCGGTCGCTAGAATTTTTGAGTGAATTGGAGTGAGATATACCAACCAACTATTTGAGCTGTAAAGCGAGATTGACTGTTTCTGAACAGTAGCCATCAGTCTTCTGAGATTGCCTGGACATGTACGAGTAGAACGATAAACGATTCGTCCTGAAAAATATTCGGTTTCTCACTTAAGAGAGGCCCATAAATGGAAAGGGGTCATAACTGTCTTGACGTGCACAACTCGGGACACTAAGCAAAGTTCCAACGACCAGAGAATCTTGTTAGTTGAGGCTTATTTTTCAGTCTGGAATGTAACGCCATCTATGTGATGAAGTGGCAAGTCGTCTATTATAAAGGCACATGGATGTATTGTTTAATTTAAGCACACATTGCCATATTAAAGTCATGTTTCCATTGAAAGTAAAAATTTTGATTTGACTATCAATTGTCAGATTTTCGTGATGTATCTGACAAGTGGGTGCCTTTATAGTAAGTGAAATCATAAAGTAGTTCGTAGCAGAACCACTCTGCACAGATATCATAGAAGAGCAAATAGGAAATCAGAAGAACAGACATTCCCAGCAAGAATAGACTAAAGCAAACCTTGCCATATAAAGGCAGCTGCATTTATAGACAACAAAAGTTCTAATGTAAGGTCATGTGAACTTCCAATACCTTCTTCTATTTCCACCGATTGTCGTTTTTCCTTCAAAAGACCAGATAAACTTTATTAGGATCAATTATAGAATCTCTCCTAAAAGGTGTTGGTGTCATTTAATACTCGTATTGCTCCTAACAAGAGCACTGTGTAGGTGCCAATATCTTTCACCTTACGTTTTCCATTGCAAAAGAGTAGAGCACAGGGGACACACGAGTTAGCTGACAGAATGAATGCATTTAGGGTGGAATCCTTCTGCGGAATTTTTTACATCGAATGGGAGGTGTTTTTCAGCAGGGATTCTCCTTTTTCAGCGTTTTTCTCTTTCTTTTTTTACTGCCTTTATACACGAATCGAGGAATTAGCTTGATGGATTCGGCAAGAGAATGAGCTCTGTAATGGTAATTAATTTAACAGGATGTCGAGCAAAAAACAAAGAAAAAAAAAAACAAACAGAAACGGAAAAAAGGAAAAACATTTTAACGACTCTTAGTACTTTTGTACTTGTTTCTGAGAATTTAACCTTTGTTGAAATTTTATTGCGGAAAGTGGAGAATGAGAGCTGCAAATTAGATAAAAGCGTATTTAAGGCACTTTTGGAAATAGTATTATATTCACGGCATACTGTAGAAATTGGCAGCTTTGTTTTTCTTTCAACGCCAGACCACAGGACTTTTTCACCAAAACGAAAAATAAAAGGAGAACATAGTCTGGAGTTCTCCTTGTTGTTGCCTTTTTATTAAAGGCAACAGTTAATAGTCTATGGGGCTTCAGCTGAGGCATAAAGGAGTTACAAAAGAGATGTCGCAAGCCTATTTGAGGAAACTATGACCACGGAGTGGTATGAATGACTGGATGTAAAGCAAGGATACCTCTATTCTTTTCAATCATATTTTGCCACTATCTGCTAAGTAAGAAACACCTATAAGGCAGGCTAAGATATTGGTCCTGGAAAAGAAGAACATAGCCACAGCTGCGAAGTGGCATTATGAAGACACTTTGCCTTTACAAAGAGTGCTATGTCCCATCAAGTCTTTGAAATTCAAATATCGTTTAAATGTATGATACCTAATGGCTGAAACCTACATTTGAATGATCCATTTAAGTAAGCTGGTGGGAAAATTCTTCAAAAACTATGCAATTAGATCCAAAAGACTAGCAACCGAAAGTAGGCACTTGAACGTGCAACAACAATTGCCTCTTTGGTACTGTAGTATGTGTGGACATTGGAATCATGGTCTCAAGTACGCAGTTTCAACATCTCGACATTTATAAGCGAAGCTGAAGGTGTTCCGGCCAAGCTACCATCAAGCCGGTTAATTATATTTCGCCAGTGGTATTCTGAAAGTCTGTATGTTCGGAAGGACATAAAAGAATTACTGTGAAAAAGTTTGACGTCGAAAGGCTGTTGGAAATAACCCCATAACCAAGCTCATTCCTTCCACTTGATATTCATATCCTGGGCTGTACTCTCAAAGCCATCTCCCGTTTAAAGAGAAATAGTCTTTGGTAAAACACATACAGAAACTTTGATAACATTGCGCGCCGACTGTCTTTTGACTCTGGTATTATGGACATGCCATTTGATGCTATGACATCAGAACTCCTATTCCTTCTACCAAAGCGTCAATCGTAGCTAGCTTATTCCTAAAGGCCTGAGACTTTACATATCCCCAGAGAAAACAGTCCAAAGGTGTGATATCGCACCATCTAGGCGACCAATATACCGTAACAAAGCGTTAAATTAAGTGCTCACCAAAATAATTTCTCAACAAGTCCATTGTTTCACGCGCTCTGTGGCTCGTAAGGTCGTCTTGTTGAAACCAGAGCTCACCGAGACCATGTGCTTGAATTTCAGGAAGAACATAGTCCGTTAACATGGCGCGATAACGGTTACCATTGACGAAAACATTCTGATTTAACTCATTTTTGAAGAAATATGGACCAACGATTCCACCAGCCCATAAACCACACAATACATTTGTTTTTAATGGATGTAATGGTAGGTCTTGGTACTCTTCGGGTTGCTCATCAGCTCAAATACGGGAATTTTGTTGATTAACGTATCCATTGAGCCAGAAATGGGGTTTATCACTGAGCAACAATTTCACGATAAAACACCGGATTTTCATTAAGTTTTTCCAAAGTCCATTCACGCAAATTCAAGTCGCCTGGATTTATTCTCGCACAAGTTGAATTTTGAACGCTTTTAGGCCGAAATCCTCACGTAAAATACGCCAAGTTATCTAATACGCCAAGCCAGCTACAGCTGCTATGGTCTAATCGGTCGAGTATCATCCACTTATGTAAACTGGGACTCAAATTTGCGAATGGTATTAGCAATAGTGGTTTCAGTAGGTCGATTATGCGCACCGTAAGTAAGAATAAAACTGCTCACAGAACGCTGATTTTCGTAATACAGCTGAACAATTTGGAGACGTTGTTGTGTAGTGAGTCTTTCCATGATGACTTACCAAACGATATTGAACAAAAATGACAAAGCAGTTTAATTGGAGTCACGCCTGATCTGTCAAAAAAAAAGTAGGTCTTAGAGCTGCTTACCAGAGCATAAATCCAGCCACTCGCTCAACCTATAAGCAATTGGCCTAAGCTCAAAAATGTCATCTCCTTAATCTTCTCTCAAATCATGTCACAAATCAACATCAGCTTATTTAATTGTAACACAAATTACTGCCAAATGCAAATCGCTTGATATTTATTTTCTCCCCTCCTTGTGCCCTTCGTCTTATTCCTCATTACAATTCAAGACAACCCCCTTGAACAATTTATTACAAATTTAATCGTGCACATTTTAAAACAAGAAAATCTTCTCCAGCTTAAGCATCCTAGACTAAAGGGGCTTATAATGTACGAGAAGCATGGAAAGTGCACATATGATGCTGTCAAAAGGATTTACCTGAATAATTCCTTCTTTCTACTTCACTCCCCAGAAGGTGAGATGGAAATAACTAAACACACACAAAGCAGCCACAGTAACACAGTACTCGCATACGTAACATATGTCAAAATTGATGAACATCATCCCTCAACCATGCAGCATAGCCGCGAGATACAAGAGCAGTAAATTTGTTTCCCGAAATGTATCTTAAAGCTCTAGACAACATTCGTTCGACGAAAGGAAAAGGATTCTGGCGCCAACTTTGCTACTATTTCTAACAAATTCCTGACTGGCACCATCAAAGGATTTACGATGTAAACCATGCGAAAATTATCGATCCACTACCGAAATCAAAACATATAAATTATCTCGGCTGTTGGAAGGATGTTGGTGGATGAGCAGTGGAAGGGGGAAAAACCCCAGGATAAATCCTTTCTGAATTACTACATGCGGCGACATCCTTGTGCATAGAATTCACCTTACTAGTACGAGTAAATCATTTGGAATAAAGCTCGCCATGAGTGAAATTTTCTTTGAGACAGATGATGACAGAATATATTTTGCTGTGATGTGATGTGATGCTGCGACTGCTGATTTCAAATGATTGTGTATGCGTGTGTGAAGTATCCTTTTTTTTTTTTAAATATCCGTTTACATACTCGTATACAGTGCACAGAGCGATGACAGACACAGCCAGACATGTAGCAGAAGACGCATTAACATAGCTTATACGTCAGTCGCGTGTTTCGCCCATATCGTCCTTATCCTCAGTATTGCGTGCATTCAATTGAAGCGAACTTTTAGTTTAAAGGATGTCACTGGGTTGGGTTGATTGCGTAATTTGTCAAACAGTTTTGACAGATTTCCGTGGTATGTAAAGTTCAAGTAGTGTTGGCTTTTAACTTTTCGTTATTACATTTTCAGTTGATACGAACAGGAGAACGTGACTGTGAGGGCTGAGAGAGAACCTTTAAGTTTTGTGGAAAATTTGATTCGCGAAAACTTTATCGAGGTGTATGATGAATTCTTTTGATTGAAAGTGATTTTCGTTTTTTGTTTTTTGTTTTTTTTTTTTTTTTTTTGAACTAAGCAACTAGATTTAAAGGATGTGAAAGGTTAAAACATAAAAGCTCGCCTGAGTTGTAGAGATTTGGTATTCTCATATGCACTGTTTGCTGAATTATTACTAAAGTAGGGAACTAAAAGAAGGGAACTGTGGAATAAGCGATCAATTCTAAGAACACATTCAAACGAGCACATAGTATTCAACTCTCTTATGGTATCGCAACATGTCCTTTCAATCATGAAGAGTATGCTACAGAGGCAGGTTGTACCCTAGAATAAGACATCAATTAAGATATAGCCCTTATGTAGCATGCCAAGAGCTGATGGGTCTTAAAGCACTAATTAACAAGAACTTCTAAGTAGTTTCGCTCAGATGTTTGAAATGGTGAGTTAAGCTAAGTAGGTCTGAGTGTGAGCCACACATCTGAACAAAATTTATTTAAAATTTATTCCAGCCCAGGTCTGGCTTAGGTTTTATGGCAACAGCTGGTGGAAAGCTTGTAGAGACCGAATATTGACGTTCAGATTACTCCGTAGAGTAGAATATAAAAGCATCACGCAATATCAAGCTACAAGGGAAGGTAGTCTGATGAGAAGGTAGAAATCCTCAGATTCGAGAACGGTGAGGGGTTTGTCGATTTTAGCAATGCCAACTACCTATTCACAGATTTTAAACTGTTTAAGTAGGTCACCCAGAACTAACCTTTCCTACCACATTTAACCAGATGGATCACGTTCAATTTAAAAGCTGTCTTCTTCATCTCAAACAGACTAACAGACCCCATCGAAATTTTCCATTATTCCACCGACTTTTGGATCTCTTAGTTAGCCACTAAATCAGTGACTGTTTCAAGCTAGAAGCAGAGATAATCGGCAAATATTACTACATGACTATGGTGGTCATGAAGGGCAGAAGAAACTGCAACACATTGTTTCCAAGAGTCATCATTAGAGAGGTACCCATTAAGCCCAGTAGAAGAGCTAAGCACATAAATACTTGAGCTGCCCGAGCCGAAGAAACGTATCTGACGTGCAAACGATTCCGTTTTTAAATAAGCGTTTCAGACTATCAAATTGCTCAGTGATCAACGGAGTCTCTAGGATAACAGATATCTTCTTCACTAAATACCTCAAATGGAACAAGCTATTGAACATTGATGGCATATTGTCAGCTTTCGAAGCTGAGTGTTTCAAATAATAGTACTCGGATGCCCGACAGGAGCAACCTGAGAGACTGCCAATATTGGCGGAGGAATATATGAAGAAAAAGTTGAACTTTTCCTTGCTAGGAAAGCTTATGGCAATTTAACTGCCACTGCTCATCTATTTTTTAAGTAACAATAACAGTCACTTGAAAGAGGCAATTCCCGTAAATAAATATATCCGTACCATTCTGATAGATTTCTCATTAAAGCGTTTTTCAATAAAACAGCTCCAAATGAGAACGGCGAAGCACTAATAGATATCACTATATGACGCGAGAAGTGGAAGTTGATCGGTCACATCTAAAGATGCGAAGACAGCACGCGCAGGCAAATAGAGTAGTTGAAGAGATATCGAAAACTCTTCGGATAAATTGTAACAAGATGGAACGCATCGGCAAAATCAAAAAATATGAAGTACTTAGCTAGTATTACATATAGAAATCTTTTAAAGAAGTCATTTCACGTCACTCATACCTTAGAGGAAAGTCAAAAACGTCTAACGAGACAGGAATGACTGCAACGCCTTCTTTAAGCATATAAAAGTCCAATATCACCAAAAACTGAGCCAACAAATACGATAGTGTCCCAAAGGGACTATAAGCTTTTCGTTATTCGTTATAAATACTAGAAACCCTGTCCCATCCTTCATCTCAACGCTCTCTCACACTTCGTAGCCAGTTCAATGCTTCTAGATTATGCCATGTCTCCATAATGCTAAATAACTTTGACAATTCTCAACCGATCGGTTTCACAGAGCACGATTTGAATACGTTAATTAAGTACATATTCAACCACAAATTTAAAAAAAAAGCTGGATTTTTGGAAATGAATTCTGATGACCGACGAGGCTTATTTCTCCTAATCTACCAGAGTAAAAAAACAAAATTGCTGATAATTCTCACTTAATTCATGAAACACAATTGCACAATGAGAAGGTGACTGTTTGAACCGATATTTGCTCCAAAACTATCATTGGGGCAAATGTTTTAAATTTGGAAAGACGTATATCTTCGGTTCTTTTAAAGCAGTGTTTTTCCAAGTCAGCAAGTCCTTTCTATCAATTCAACTTCTTCTTAGAACTCGTTCTAAGTAGATGGATCTGTCCACTCCATTTCCAAAAATGCAAACCTTCTTTTTGCTCCAACAAACCCATTCCACTTACGTTCATTTCTCCTAAGGTTATACAAATGCTGATTAACCGTCAGCTCACGAAATATCTTGGGACACAAAACTTACCTATGAGCAGCATTAGGTCCACTGGTGATTTAATGGCATGTCTCACCGAAAAGTGAAATGAAAGTCTGCACCAATCTGACGAAAGCAAGATGATTACACTTAATATTTCAGAGATATTTGACAGATCTGGCTTCCAGATCTTTTGGCGAAAATACGTGCGTATAGAATCGACGAGTCTCTTCTTCAATGGATTAGGAATTTCTTTTTCCGATATATTCAGTTCAAGTTGTTTTGGACGATTTCAAGTCCGATACCCACAAAATAAATTATGGTGTACCTCAGGGCTCGGTTCTGCCTCCGACGCTCTTAACTTTCATAAATGATCTTATGCCTAACACTTGTAACCCAGTATTTTCCTTTGCTGACGACAGTACTCTTCTCTTTTCATTTTCGTTCGCGGACTCAAACACCTATTGTGCGTTTTAGAACTGGAATGGTAGGGTATATTAAGCTCACTTAACGGATGGCGAGCTTCTAAAAAACTTTCCATTCTCGGTATGTATGAGTATGTTATGATAATATCAACTTACGTTCGTAAACCACATACGAGTATTCGAAGTCTCCAAAAATCATGCCGTGTCCTCAAATGATTTATATATACTTTTCCCACTTTGGTCTGGTCTCAATGACCGCACCTTAATTAATCACTTTGTTCACTGCCAATACTCAAATGAAATCGCTTGTAGCATACCACCCCTTTCGCAATGAATGCTCAGCAGTTTAACACTAAATCCGCTTTAGTAATTTCTCTGAAATTCTCTGTAATTCGTTCTTAAGTCCTACAACTAGCTCCAGCCATTATAACCTGCAAACATTCAAAACCAACGTATCGGTATCTCCTTAATTTTCCTTTACCTGTGTTCAAATATTTTATTTTAAAAAAAGTAAACTTGTCTTAATCCTTAAATCTTCAGACCTTAAAAAGGGAACAAGACCTATTGAATTGTAGCGTACCAACGTCATCATTGTCATTTGTCTAAGGTCTTCATCTGTTTACAGACTATCAAGATTGTCAAGCTCTCAAAATACCAGAATTTTCAACTTCTTCACTAGAATGACGACAGGGATATCCATGTTTTAAGTAGAACTGCTAAGATTTTAGAAGTTAAGTATATTTACGAGAATGGTAGCTATCCAGCGCTATTTCTGTCAGCAGTGGTACCGTAACTATCAATAAACTTACTCAAATCAGTCTTTAGATTCTGTATAACGCACGTATATAGTGAGCGAAGAAGTAGAACAACAGTCAATCTGGCCAGAGCTCTCCAATCTAGCGCTTAAGATGATCCCACCAACCCTTAAAATGTAAATCAAAGGAAGCAAATAAAGTGCTTCAGTTCTGCTTTCGCAAACGGCACGACAGTACGAGAGGGGAGAAATTGTGAAAAAAAAACTGCAAATTGCTCTTTAGTGTCTCATAATATCAAGTTTTCACGAGACTTCGTTTCTTCTTCATGAAAGTGCTCTTCTTCCTTCGGCATTTTCCTCTACAATCACATAGCGTTGCATCCTCCAATATCCACCCACAACCTTCGGAAAAGGATATTAATAAGAAATCTTTTTGCCTTTATTCAGCAGCGATGTCTTTTTATTTTCTCTTTCGAAAAAAAAAATCAACAACAAGAATAGTCCTCAATTGAATAGGGGCGGGATGGGGTGGATTTGCTTGCTAAATTTTCCAACACAACAATCTTTAATAAATTTTTTTTTATTCCCAAAAAAACGACAGAACAAGAAGTTTTCCCGAAGCAAAAATTAGGGATAACAAGTGCAAACGGCCAACGAAACGACGAAAAGTTTACGAAAAGATCGCGCAAATCTCGTTTTTCCCTCTTTTGCTTGAGAGGGTGCTCTCCATTCTGCGACTCCCCCTTCCCGAAGTCTCAGTTTGGTACGCCGGCAATGTTTTATTCCCAATTGGGCGGTAAAAGTTTTATAATTAAAGTGAAAATGATTTGAATAAATGAGCCCGGCAGCAGAGGAGTTTTTCAAGGGATGCCCTGGCGTGGTTGTGATAGGAAAGGCACATGCCTGTTACTTACACCTCGAGTCCTTAAAAGATAAGTAGTTTTTTTCTTTCGCCCCACTTGAAAACGATGCGACACTTTTGCCGATAACAAATAGGACGGAGGAGGTATTTCATGGATTCAGTCGATGTATTTCAGTTGCCTAATTTATTGCCAATCACTTGAAAGCGATTTATTTTTTTCACTCGCAAAGATTTTTTTGTTTTTAGCCAAAAGTCAGTCATGGGAACAGAAGGGGCAACAAGAACAGAAGCATTTCCTTTTTTTTTATGAAATTTTTTCTAAAATTCCGAGTTGACCTATATTTTTTTTTCATTGCTATTGCTGATTGAACCTTAGGGCGTTGGCAGCTGTTCTATTTTCTTATATTGAGCCGGACAATTTGTTCAGAAAAAATAGAGGTAACCTTTGAAATTTGTAGTCAAGCATCTACTTAGTGAAAAGATACCACTAGCATAAGGTTGAGGGCAACCCTAGTTACTGTAACTGCATTTAACTGCATCTAATTGTTGATTTGTTGAGTTTTACGAAATGTATTGTACTCAAAGTGGCTTTTGAGATGATTGTCAGGAAAACTCTTCACTATAAGTTGAATAATGTGGAAGTGTAAACGAAAGTGCTCAGAAAATTTCATAGCGTTTATCATGAAAATGTCATAGAATTTCGGTCTGATATTGAAACATAAGTCCTTCTGATTTGAATTCCAAATAGGAGTTCCACTAAGTTTTTATAAAAAATAAGTTTTAATTAACAGAAATCATTACATCAAGGCTGTAGTTTAAAAATCGTTGAAGCTATGTTGTGCTATGCAGTATGAGGATGTGGAGAATAATTTTGAAAAAGTTGCAGAATTTCATTGAGTGGTCTTGACTAAGAAACCATCCGGGTACGAGAAAACAATGCAAAAGCTTGAAACTACTGATATCTTTTGAGAAGAGAAAATCACTTCTGAACCTCTCCCGCAATTCAAATGTAACTTTGAATCCAATCAAAATTCAATGAATTCGACCTTCTGTCAGCGTTTAGAGAAGCCCTGCATTCTTTAAGTAGCTTGGAGCTGGTGTGATGATTTAGTTAGTCTTCAAACGTAGCTAGCCTACGCTACAGGCGCATACACATTCATATAATCGTACCTTACTTACTTCGCCAATTTATTACAATATTCATTGCCGTCAAGACTGTGTATGACGGCGGTCCCAGAAGTACCCGACCCAACAAAGAAAAATTTTGTAAAAAAATTTATTTATTTTTCAACATAATCACCTTTCAGCTCTATACACTTTTCCCAGCGATGTTCAAAAAGTTCGATACCCTTTTAATGATAAGAACTGTCTTGCTCCTCTTCATCGTTGGAAAATCTTTGACCACTGAGCCATTTTTTCAAGTTTGGAAACAGAAAATAATGCGAAGGGGCTAAATCTGGCGAATAGGGTGCATGAGGTAGCAATTCAAACTTTAATTCATTAATTTTGGCCGTTGCAATAACGGATTTGTGAGCTGTTGCATTGTCTTGATGAAACAACACTTTCTTCTTAGCCAATGCGGCCATTTTTGCTTGATTTCTTCGCTCAAATGTTGCAATAAGTTCGCATAATACTAGCCGTTGATAGTTTTTTCTTTTTCAAGATAGTCAATGAAAATTATCCCACGCGCAACCCAAAAAATCGAAGCCATGACCTTGCCTGCAAATGAAACGGTCTTCTCCTCCTTTGGAGTCGGTTCTTCCTTTTGAATCCATTGTTTTGATTGTTTTCTTATCCCGGGTAAAAAGTGATGGATCGAAGTTTCAGCTAAACACTTAATTGAAACATCTTCACGACACTGTTTTTGCTCGAGTGTGAGCAAACGCGGCACCCATCTTGCACACAGCTTTCTTATGTCCAAATTTTCAAATACCATGCGATGTACCGCACTTTTTGAAATGCCTACAATGTCTGCTAGCTCGCGCACTTTCAGTCGACGATCATCCAGTACCGCTTTGTGGGTCACATCACATAACTATGACCAATTTTCTCCATTTTCACAAATTCACTGAAAACGTTCACTATTGATGGCTGCCAAGCCAATACTAAATAACGTGGTGCTTTCAAACTTGAAACATATGCTTTATAGACTGCGTACTTTCCAATACATCGCCATCGCATATCTCCAGGAAGACAGACGCAAGTTTTCCTATAAAAAAGTAAAATCTAACGTTGGCATCCTTCGAAAATATTCTAGTGAGACCCAAACACCTTCCTTTCCTGAAACAGGTTCAGGTCTAAACCATTCCTGAGTACAAGGGCTCATATTTTTGCAGCAAGGGGAGTTTTGGTATCATTACATCAGACGATAGAATTAAAGGACTTCAGCACTTAACTCAGTGCCATACCAAAAAATCACTTCTTTTCAACAGAATATGGCTTTAAAAGTGATAGATAAGCATACCTAGTACAAAAAAAAAAAAAAAAAAAACACATGCAGCCCAGGCAAACCCTTCACATATTAACGTGAAAGGTAGTTCCGCCAAACAACTGAATCATAGGACGACGCATCGTTGAAAAATCAGCAAACAAGAACAACCTCAGCTAAGAGAGAATACATTGAAAGCCCATTTTTAGTGCACTATTCGTCGATCATGTCAGAGGCCGATTCCGCTTTGGAGCAAACGGTCGCAAGGCATAATAACATTATCTGCACATGCCGTTTGATATGGTGTTCAAGCTTTCGAGATGGCAGTCGACGGCATCCACTACAGTAGAGGAGACTGTATGTCGCCCTATTGGCAACCCCTCGTAGTCTTGACGAGCGTGTAGTCATGTTTTCCGGCTACTCTTACTGTAAGTCAGGGGTTCGGTACTAAGTTCTTTGTTTGTCAATATATGGCTCTAGTAGTAAGTGCTGGTCGATTTTGACACATCCAAAACGTCTTGAACCAAGCTTAGACATGTGGTAAACAAATCGTTTTGACACATTAGTGATTTTGTTTTGGCGCCCTATACTTTTGGTTGTGTGAAAATGCCTGATTTTGTGCGAAATAATCGTCATTTGCGGGAAATGTTAATTTTCTTTGGGAGCCTCAAAAAGTTTACAGTGATGCTGCTCTAAATGAAATAACGTGCCGTGATAAGTTTCGTCCGTCCGACCGTCCGCGTGAAGGTAGGCCGAAATCCTTCGAAGACGCTAAATGAGAGGCATTGTTCGACGACGATCCGTACCAAATGCAAGAAGAACTTGCTTCAGCATTAGGAGTTGCTCGCCAAGCCATTTCCAAGCGATTGCATGCGAACTTGGGTTAATTATAATTTTAAGCCAAGGGACGTTGAGCATCGTTTTTCCGCCTGTGAACAACTGCTTTAGCGGCAAAAAAAGGGTTTTCTTCATCGCATCGTGACGGGTGATGAAAAATAGATTCATTACAGCAACTCAATGAGAAAAAAGTCATAAGGACTGCCTGGCCAAGCTTCTATGACGTCGACTCGACCGAATATTCACGCTGCGAACTTGGGTTTCTTATGATTTGAAGCCAAGGGACGTTGAGCGTCGTTTTTCCGCCTGTGAACAACTGCTTCAGCGGCAAAAAAAGGTTTTTTTTTGAAAAATGAATTCATTCATTACAGCAACTCAATGAGAAAAAAGTCATGAGGACTGCCCGGCCAAGCTTATATGACGTCGACTCGGCCGAATACTCACGCTACGAAGATTATGCTGTGTTTTTGGTGGGACCAGGTCGATGTTATTTATCATGAGCTGTTGAAACCCAACAAAACCATCACTGTGAATTGTGAATCGAACGCATTATTATTACTAGAA
Source organism: Volucella inanis (assembly GCA_907269105.1). Classification (NCBI taxonomy): domain Eukaryota; kingdom Metazoa; phylum Arthropoda; class Insecta; order Diptera; family Syrphidae; genus Volucella; species Volucella inanis. Next base: position 137,909,167 of record OU026157.1, read on the forward strand.
TGGTAAAGTCATTTCAAATGATAAGTTCGTAGGTTATTGTGGCGGCTAAGCGGCTTTTGATATTTCATTTGTAGGGTCATCCAATTCGTGGTCCGAGTTTGACATCTCCGTTTACGTCACATACGTCAAACCGAACTGTCATCTGAGACTGTATATGTTTAGTCCAAGGTTTGCCATTTTACAATATGGATCGTTTTACAATTGCTGCAAGTGTTAAAATTTTTAAAACTTACTTACTTACAGACTGGCTCTGTTGCAGACACGTTCTACAGAAAATATTGCTGCCGTTAGTGAAAGTGAAAGATCCAAATCTATCGATTCATCGGTCAGCAAAAGATTTGGGCTTGTCTTACAGCACATTATGGCGTATTTTGCATTTGGATTTTAGTCTACAACCTTATTAAGATCAACTCACTCAAGAATTGAAGCCAGTTGAACAAACGCAGATTGGGTGCTTAAATATCAGCGTTTGGATGGCTCATCTTCACACAATATATTCTTCAGCGATGAGGATCATTTTCCACTCGGTGAATACGTTTACCAACAAAATTATCGAATATGGAAAAGTTAAAATCCACATGGAACTGCCGAAAGACCATTGCATCCACAAAAAATCACTGTGTGCAATTTGGCCTGGTGGTGTCATACGTGCTGGCATACATCTGAGCAAGCCTGAACAACTATAGCCTTCCATCTTGTTGGATAGTTGAAGTTGCCTTATATCCGCGATTACCTAATCTTTAAACCGGAGGTTTGGTCTTTTCCACTTGAACCTGGTGGCTTGAATTCGAAAACCCTCTTAGTTGGAGCATTATCTTCCATCCGCTCGATGTGGCCGGGCCAATGAAATCGACGGATTTTTGCCTTCCGTAGTATGTCTACACCTTTGTACAACTCATAGACTTAGTGGTTGTGTCTTTTCGACGAAGGATTTTTTATTTTTTTTCAAAAGAACCTAAAACTTGTTTCACTGTATTACTTGTCGTCCAACTTATGGCTTCTTAAAGCAGGACTGGAAAGATTAACGCTTCGAAGAGCAAGATTTTGACTCTGCGTTAGGAGTTTTGACCCAAGTAGTTTCGACAGACCGAAGTAGCAGCGGTTGCCTTGAGTAATTTTTCGTCGAATCTTCATCATGATGTGGTTTGTGGAGTTAAAATTTGCCCAGATATAGGTGAACTCCTTTACTACCTCAAAGTTGTAGCTGTCGATAGTGACGACGGAACTGTATATTTCGTTTTTTCCTCATTAACTTTAAAACCCGCCTCTTCTTCAATTGTCGTGAAGGTTTCAATTACGACACGCTGGAAACGTGCGATTATATTAATATCATCCGCGAATCCCATATGCTGATCGGACTTGAAGACAATAGTACCTTCCGTGTCGGCTTTTGCCCATTATACAGTCTGCTTAAGTGCTGATTGAAAAAGTCACACCGCAGCGCCTCTCCTGTGCAGGCTTGGAATAGATTGGAGGTTCTACTGCCAAACTACACAGCGCAATGCAAGTTTTCTATTGTTGTGCGACACATCTGGATCAGTTTTCCTGGGATCCGGAATTCGGCCATCGCTGTCATACTGTAATATGCGGCATTGAAGTCGATAAAGAAGTAGTGTGTGTCGACTTGGCACTCGTTGGTCTATCCCATGATTTATGTTTATGTGGGAATTTTGTCTGAAGCTGCAATGATATGGACTGATTTGTGTGGTGCAGTACAGTTTCAAACGTTCACACAGTACACTGAATAGGATCTTATAGGCGACGTTAAGTAGGGATATGCCTCGATAGTTGTTATAGGACATGTGATTGACTTTCTTGTAGATGGGACAGATAGAACTGATATTCCAGTCGTTGGGCATGCTTTCGCACTCACATGCTTTGCAAACGATCTGATGCATGCTCCTGATGCATTGCATTCGCCTTTGAATAGCTCGGGTGGCAGACCATCCCAGCTGTATAGCTGTGCCGACTTCTTCTAGCTCGGCAGGAGAACTAATTTTTCGACTGAAGATGTGTTCTATCTTCTCTCCATTAAGCAACTATTGAAAGTATTGCTTAAATACATACACAACTTCCTGTTGGTCAATGCCAAGATTAACTTCCCAATTTCGAAGTGCTTGGACACTTGGTTTTTCATCTTTTAAAAAAACTCGTGGTGTATTTCCTTCTCCAGAAATCCTTGATAGAGAGATGGGAGACTGAAAAGGCTTTTTTTTCTTTTGCTGCGGTAGTCTTTTGTTCCCTCTTCTTCCGGACCTATACTCATCCCACGCTGCTCTGGTGACGCGTTGCATAGTTTTGCTGTATGCCGCTTCTGTTTTCTTCCTTTTTTGCGCACATCCATCATCATACCACTGATTCCTTTGCTGGAGTGGTTGGTAGCCTAAGGTTTTTTCGAAAATTGGTAGGCAATGGCATATTTTAGAGTTTTTCGTTCAGGCGCTAATTGTAGTCTTTGACTATTTCCCGAGTGCATAGGCGTCCAATGTTGAACCTTCTTTTTGGATGTTGTTGCAGCTATTTTTTCATTTGACAGTCAAACTCTGAATCGGGCTGATACCAGGAAAATGTTTACCCCTCTGAATATTTTAACATCCAGGATATTTGACGAGTGGCGTCCGTCAATTAGCACGTAATCGATTTGGTTGACGGTTTGACCATTCGGAGTTAGCCACGATGCTTTATGGATTATTTTGTTAGTAAACCTCGTGCTACGTATCACATACAAAGTTTAGCTGTCGCCCAGTCCACTCTCAAATCGTAGTCCATCTTCGCGGCGTGTTTTTTCTTTTGATTAGGGGGTCAGTGTGTATCTGAGGCTAGATTATATTTATTTGTAACATTTATTTTTTTTTCGTCAGCCTACAGCGGTTGGAGAGAGGTCGCTGCATGCATTAGTTCACTACCGATGTTAGCTTCATCCGTGTGTTGTTGTTACAATTTCTCGTGTCGCCTTTGCCTTTATCAATGTAAAAAAAAATCACTGCCTTCGTTTTTAATTAAACAAGTCGAAACCCTTTTAAATCTAAGATTTCCAATTGTCGAACATATTTAGAGGATATGTACAATTCTTTTCATTTATTGCTTTGCTAACTTTGCTAACTCTGCCTTCCGTAAAATATGCCGCCCCCTCTTCGTGTACACTAGTCAAGAGAAGACCACTGGAGCGAACGGCACTGGAGGGAGTTCCTGGTTAAATATTGTAAATTTCATTGCTAAGCAGGTGTCCCTACCTCTTTTGAAGCTTGTCTTCCTTTCTATTGTGATGACTCTGCACATTCGGGCGTCCTCTGTCTACCTTTTTCTTTACCTCTTTCAGCCCTATCATTTTCTCTGCAATTTTACTAAGCACACAAATGTGTGGCACCGTTTCAATGTCTTCAATTTTGTTCCATCAGAATGCGTAAACCTCAATGTAAATACCTTCAATTTGATCCCACAAAAAGGGTTAGAAATTTCCTAACAAACTTTAACTTCAACTCCGGCGCCAACGGACTGGAATGTGACACCACTTGCAAAGGATCCGATTAACATCTTAATCTCCTGCAATAGCTAGAGTTATGTGCCTGCTTCAAGACCATCCAACCAACCAAGCAACCAATTAAAAACTTATCATCCGATAGCATTATTAAATCAAATTACCATTTCAGTAATAAAGCTATTACATCCAATTTCTCATTCTTCTCCCATTTGCCTGTCAAAAGGAACACTCTCTAACCAGGGTATTAATATTGGGTGACAACAAATCTCACTTTCTATCCCACGCTCATCTCTCCCCTTCATCGTTTCCGTCTAATTTCTCTTGAAGAACTTTTCCTTTACGCAAACACGATATTCATCGGCCACCATCAGCATCCATTCCATCCATTCATCCCGAAATCCCTTTCAAGGGAAACTTTTTCCAAATTAGTTCTTGTCCTGAAAAAATAAAAAGTAAAAAAAAACACACACACATACACACAAAAACCTTTAAAATATTATTACGACCAGCATCAAAGACGAAATCGAGGATAAAAGCTGAGGCAGGGGTTGACGACTTGAGATAAACTAAAACCAAATAAAAGAATCGTAAAAAGAAGAAATATGAAACCATTAACAAGGATTCAAGTGAAAGACTATGGGAAACCCCATTAAAATCATTTTTCTGCTAAGCGAAATGGTGATGCTTCAACTTGGTTAGATGCCTTGTAGTTGCTCTGGATCTGTTGTATCTTCGCCGGTTATCCAAAACCGCAAGTAACAGACAAAATTTCAAAAAATTCTCTCATTAATCCTGCGAGTAAGCGCACCTATTACTTGTGTTTGTTAAAGTTTTATGTATTTCCATGGTTTCAGTTTATTTGCGAGAGCTATTTGACCGCGGGAGTAATGAAACTGAAGCCTGCATGGAAACTTCTAACAAAAGCCTGAAAAAATGGAGTCCTGCGTAAAGAAGTTTCAGAATTTCGGTTGAGTGCTGTGCGGTTGCTATAAATTAAGTCATAAACGAAGTATTTTTGGATCAGTGACTGCATTTAAGTCTTTAAGTTTACAAAGACTTAAGAGTGTATGAAATGTAAAAATCTTGATAACTTCTGGTGTATTGGCGCCAGCTTGAGGAGAATAAGGTTTCCTTTGCGGAACATATGCTGTACGAGTTAAGTTAGTAAAGGTTTGATGCAGCAGCAGATGGCGATGTTGAGTACGGTTCCTACAACACATTCGAAGCAAACTGATTTCCGGATGCAACTTGGATACCAGCACCTAAAATTCATGGCACTGGACTAAATTGTGTCTTGAGAGACAGGATGATATATCAGCACTTGAAGAAAAGATTCTGGAAAACCATAAGGCTTGTTACAGAAACCAGATGACTGCATCTTCACTAACTTAGGAGACAAATCGGTAGTCTTCTCTATGCATAGATGTCAGAACCCAACATGCATCATTGCAGCGGAGATAGGACGCCGCTGAAATATATGCTGAACCATGAGATATATAGTACAAACTCCAATCGATGTACCCTTTGATCTATGTCAGGCCGGTACCAAATTCCTAGCGGCTGCTGACCTCCTGCTGTACCAGAACATAGCCTCCGGTCGAGTCTCTCAACCTTTATTACCTAGATCAACGGCTAACAAAGACTGAGTTAGCCTTAGTACTAAATCCTTGCTATTTTTTGCACGCTCCGGGGATTGCGTACCTTTATACTGTTCGCATTTAGAGTGGGCGAGAGGAGACTAAGAATGAAAAAAGAGAGATACCGATATACGTTGGTCTTAAATGTTTGCAATGTATAATGACTAGGAAACAGAGAGCCCAGTAGGTCATTCCACAAGCGTGTTGCACTCCTTAGGAACGAATCACGATATTTTAGACCCGGGCTGGTGGACTGGTGTTATGGTTAAATGTTTGAAGTGGTGGATTGCTACTGTGCAGCCCTAGTCGACTAGAATGCCGCCAACTTCACAAAAAAACGCCCATAGCTTGAAGATCTGTAACATCATCATACGTGCATCCAGCCTTCGAAAGAGCTCTACACTAGCAATCTTTAACTAGACCTACTTTTATGCAAGAATCGAACCATGTCCAGTTAAAGATTTAAGATCAGCTCAGGTCGCTCCCCCTCTAGATCATTTGTCTAGCAGGGTCGTAAGGCCATCTGTCTGACTCCAATGTCAGACAACCGGTCGCGCTCACTTAGGAGGTACACAAGAGACAGCAATAATTGGGAAAACCCTTTTCCCTATTTTTTCTAAGCCAGCTCTTATTCGACCTTCAAAATGAAAATCAGGTCAACGGAATATGCGCAGCACTTGGATATTTCGCGTATCTTTCCTAACAGGGGGTCGTCCATCATGAGGTTCCAAATGAATGGAACACAGATAAAACCCTGGGGCATTCAAGCTGCACATTGGCACTCACACAGTCATTCAAGATATCCTTCGCAGAAAAGTAGCTTTTCCAAAGCTCAAACTTCTGGCAGTCGATATCACGCATTCTTCGAAACACCCTTCCCCAGCTTAAAATGTCAAAAGCACATTTAAAATTAATAAAAATGCTTAAGACATAGTTGACCATACTTACTCTTGGACTTGTCTTTCTTGAACCCGAATTAAGTCATATTCTCCAAAAGTCTTTAAACATAACCTTTCCAGCACTTTTCCAAGTACCAATAGCAGACTGATGCTCCCATAAGATTCAAGATTAGATCTTATCTTGTCAGTAGACTTTTGGAGAACGATCACCTCTGCCCTCCTCCAACCAGACGAAAATTAGTTCGTCTCAATGTATCTGCAGTATGTCCGTCGAAGAAGTTTAACACCGGCAGAGGGACCTCAGCTCGATCGTCTCTAGGCATTGAGTCCTTCCACTCCCTGTATGCGGTGTGTAATTTTGCCAATACGTATGACTTCGACCTCCGGTAATTTCTTATTTGCTCTATAGCTTGTGTAAGTATATCATGCCCATTCACTAAGCGCCTCACCCTGTGTCTGGCTTCAATAGTGCCTAGATATCTTGCTATGCCTCAAAGGGAAGAATATCTCAAGAATATATCCTTCGCTTTCAAAAAGTTACATATATGGAAGACTAGTGACGCCACCACCAGCATGGCACCAGAACCGCCGCATGTGCTGCACTCGTATTCATTCGGGCTCCACGAAGCAAAGCAATATACACTATATATAGGTATTTACTACAGGATGAGGGGAACTTCTGCCCGAGAAGATCTTGAAATTTATCAAGTAACATGAAAATCACACTTTTGCAGACCGCTTAATGGTGAAAATGAATAACATTCTCCTGTCAGGCAGAATAGTCCAGTCAGCGTAAATGACCACGGTTTTGAAGGTGATTCGGACAACAACATTGCTACACAAGCTAGACGAAGAATTTCTGTTTCCAATATCTTCTTCTGAACTAAGGAAGAAAGCACAATCAAGACCAACCAAAATGATTTTGTTCAAAAATACTTAAAACTCGAGCTGCTTTATGGTGTTAAAGCATCAGCTCTTGCGCAGGCGAATGTAAGTATTCTTGGTATTTACAAAAGAAGATGAGGAACTATGTGGACTTAGACATGTGGAGCACACGAAGAATCTCTGACCTGAACATAGAAAGACGACACAACGGGGGAAGACCGTACCTTAGATATCGTTCATTCAGAAGGAAACTAAAACCTACCAAACGTCTCAGACCAGAGGGAATTGGTAAGCAATGTGAATTGAGGCATGTGTTTCCCATAAGGCTGTATATAAATTGAAATAAACGTAATGGTATTCAGAAGGTGTCTCGCTACATCACGAGTTTCATTGATGTTTTTCTCAGGATTTTGCAACGAGGTTGAGAGGCATTGAAAACTGATTTTTGGAATGCTTTCTCTAAGTCCGTTGCGTTAATTTCTTTTTCTAGGCTGATTTAAAACTTGAAACTTACTTTTACAAGATGGGGAATCTTAACAATTTGAGTGAAGTTGAGTATCTCCTTTTAAGGAGCTGGCGCTATCTATTCTACTACACACGACACTTCCGAAGAACGAAGGACAGATTTAAAGAGTTTCCATTTGAAGGTGGTAAATAAGTTTGTGCAATATTCGCTTCCTAAAAGACGTTTCCTGTAAAATATCAAAACGCATTTTGCCAAGTTTGTCCGGGAATATGGCATCCATTTGTTGCTCGTTCGTTTATCTTTATAACTTTCCTTTCCTTTTTTTTTTTGTTATGGCAAAACAGTTTCAACCAGCAAATTAGGACACTTCCAAGAGCTCATTCATCCAATAGGTTTATTGGCAATCTGCTACTTCTAAAAATCGAATTACCCCACTGATAACAGACCCCAAAACATTAAAAACTTTTATGACAGACGAATTTGATTTTTTTTATGTTTAACTCATAAATGCTAGTCAGAAACCTAATCTAACCCATTCTATTTCATCCAATCCCTTGCGTTGGTTTTATTTTATCCCTTAGCGCCACCTAAACACTTTATATCAGTTTTTTTCGCTCATTGTCGTGATCGTTTTCATTTTTATGACTGCCCTAGTTTTAAGTTAAAATTCTAATTTCCATGCCGGAGCTTGCGTTAAACTGGCGTACAGGCTCATAACAGCAAACTATAAATCAAAAAAAAAAAAAAATCCTAATACTTCTTCTCGAAAAGCAATAAATCCTTATGGCGCCTGTTTCTTTCGTCTATCCGAAAACAAGCAAACTACGGAGCTGAAAAACCGTGAATCACAACCGGCAAATAATTCACAAATTATTTAACCCATTGTTGTTGATTTGTATCTGAGAGGGATTTGAATGTGTTTTTCTGTCATTTTCGATAGCGACGGATGCCTACACTTGCCATATGACAAATCGCTTATGCCACCATAAAGATAAAATGTCATGTGAAATGCCTTGTGAAACTAGTGCTCCTTGCACATATATTGTAAATATATCAACCAAAAATTATTACTTCATGTAACATACATACCAGGCGATCAACATGAAATCGATGCCTTGAAAAGGCTCTCTATTATTATCCTTTGCCCTAGAGTCTGGAAAAAAATCATCAAATCTAAAGGCATTAGGTAAGGATGGGAGAGATTTTCAAGACTGAGTACTTTGCGGATGGCAGAAATCTTATACGAGGAACGGTCCGGAGTTTGAGAAAGCCTTTGTATCCTCTACAGGCACACCCAACGAATGAAGATATTATGTCCATGTGAAGAGATACTTCAAAGGTGTCACCGTATCTGACAACATCATCGCATGCCACATACTGCCATTATCAGTGCATCTTCGCGGCTTCTTTGGTTGTGTCCTTTTCTTGGTGTATGGTGCGGTTTTGTTTTACCACGAGTCTTTGAATACGTCCTACTTTCACGCAACAGTTACCGTCCGTTTACGCCCACATACTTCGTTTGATGTTATCAATCGCTGCTGCTAAAAAATCAAAAAAAAAAAAAAAAAAAAAAAAAAAAAAAAAAAAAACGCCGCGCACCTTTTTCCAGAACAGATGTATGAAACCAGCTCGAAAATATACAAAAGTGGAACCGCTGACGCCGGGGGCAAAGCAAGGCATTCTGGCGCTGTTCATATCATCCAAGTGGATTAAATGAAAAACTTTTTGTTGTCAGTGTCATTTTCAGAGGATTACCTTATCCTTATCCTTATCCTTACTTCTTAATGCTTAGTCCTTAGTCATTTTCATTGAATCGATAAGCGGCATGATACCGACTTTGGGGATATTTGCCTTCTTGCACCTCGTCCTATTATAGAATTCCGACTTGCTTTGCGCACAAATTGTTTTGCCCCGGCTTCTTTTGGATGTGCTTCGGATATTCGATGATGAGGAAAGTCAAAATTAGGGGTGGTGAAGTTTCTTTTCGGTTTTTTTTTTATGTCCTAAGGGTAGACAATATGCCGACGGTACACATGTTGATGTGGTGAAATCCTCTTCGGAAATCATTTGACTTTTGATTTTCAGAAACGGAAACGACACGAAAAAAAAAAAACAAAAAACAGAAACTCCGTCTGAAGGACCTTGAATCAATTGGTTCGTTTACTTTTTTGCTTCTTTTTTGTGAAGAAGAAAACCTATTTGACGATATGAAAGATCGAAATGCTGATGTGATGATGAATTCATAAACGTGAATGAAGCATTTGTATTCAAATTCGGTCGTCTCTGTTGGGTGTTTCACTTCGGATGAGAGCAGTTTTGATTAAATGACTTCAGCAGATAATTTGAAACTCAATTTTCGCTTTTGTTGCTATTGATGTTATTAGCAGAGATGGTAATGGTGGTGGAGATGACGACTACGGCAACGGCAGGATACTGTTTGAATCGAAGTTATTTTGCATAAACTACAAGTACAGCAATCGTTGGGAGTAGAATCCAATCTGTGGTTTCAATTGACAGTAATGCGAAAGTCCTAATTGGAACTTTGAATTTACGAATTCCTATCCAGATCGGATCGGTAGGACTTGATTAATCCTTAGAAGTCGAATCAGAATATTGGAGGCATTGAACTGGAATAAGGTTGTTGTAAATTCGGTTGGGCATCTGTGCTCAAACTCGGCAGGGAATACAAAATCAGTTATCCTCCTACGTACAAAATCTAAACTTTGCTTAACAAATTGTGGTTTCAATTAATTTAACACACTTGGAGGTAGTGGTAAACTTCTAAATTGTAGTGGTATGGACAATGGGTTGAAATGAAAAGGAATAAATGAAAAAAATGCAACTTGACAGATAGTAAAGTTAAACGACCAGAGACTCTAACTAATGAGCTCGCTACCTAAGCCATATATCAATTACTCGCAAAAGTCGGTAATAGTAAGTAACCTGCGAGGAAAAGGAGCGATGATGGGAAGACTTTTTCACCGTTGATCTTCAAGAATCAAATAATGAGTTGCACACGTGATGAAAATTCTGAATGTGAATCTAAAAGGAATGTACAGTGATACCATCATCAATAACTTCAATTGTAAGCCTCAAATGTAATCGTCACCTTCACCACCAACATTGGGAAACATGAAACACCATCATCGAACCAGGAATAGTGCAGCTTTAGAAAGAAAAAGCAACAATTTTGTTAAAGTCCTTAGTCAACAAGTCAGAACCTAGAAACTTAAGATTTCCAGCCACCACTAAAGCAGCAACCATTTTTACTAGACGGGGCACCTTCATATATCAGACACATCTGAGTATACAAAGGAAGATAGTTAAATTGAGATGAAATACCACCACAAAGCAAGGATGCTCATAAAAAAGAAGAAGGTGATGACAGACGATAAGTCCTGGCGAAGGTATGATGATTTTGGGATGATGAGGAAAACAGAGGCTCCGAGTCGGAGACGCTCACGAAAGTTTTGATAGTAAAGGCAATTAAAACCAATTAAAACCGATCCAACCATAATTTAATGACCATATAGCACGGCCTTATCAACCGACACAAACGTCTAGGATATCGACATATTCTTTGTTCGAGAACATTGTCTGTCGATCAGGACAACGATTGGGTTCGGAAGCGTTAACAAACCGCTTGGCAACAGAAAATAATTCCAATTTTCCAGATTTCTCTAGCTTGAACGAGATTTGATGCGATACAAGTTGGAACTCAATCCGTAACTGGGAAAAGCTTCCTTACCACATACGAAAATGGATTAGGTCTACTAATAAACCCAAGTTGAGTTGATGGGTAGAGTAAGGAACATCACCATAACCCAGTCAAAGGGGTTAAGTATGATGGGTTAACGGAAATCCTAATCGTTATGAAGGTTAAACACATGATGGGACCACACAGTCTTGGAAACATTAGAAATAAAAACGGCGAATTGTTTGTTGACTTTTGTAACGTTAACTGGCCTTTTTTTTAATAATTTAACACTTAAGAGGGTATTGATACTTTTAAAACGCCGAAGCACGTGTTAGAGAAATCGAGAAAGATGTTTGAGCTCAATGGTTATTTCGCTCCATGGGTGACATCCAACATTTAATGGGGAGACTAAGTTCTTAGTGAAAGTTGGCTTGTTGTAAATTTTTAGTTAACTACTCATCCTACTTGATTTTTGTTAACTGAACGTCTTTTGAGAGCGGTTGCAATTCGAACACCGAACCTTCCGATTTGGAAGCTAGTCCACTACCACTTGAGTTACGGCTACTCTTTGCCTGATGATGTACACTGCCTACAAATCAGGTAAATCTCGACTGGTAAAAATAGAACATCGAACCAGATTCATCATATAGATATCAGCCTGTGTTTTAGGAAATAAAGGTGGAGCAGACATCTATATGGAGAGTGACTATGTTTCAATACGCTTTCGTACTACATCCTTTGAATTTAGTGAGAATACGGACGGAACTCCACATTCGCCAACAAATACGGGACCACATTATCGTAGAGGTTCAATATTCAGCAAACATTGACTAGCAGCGTAAGGCTGTGAAAAATGTTTTTTTTTTTTTTGTTTTTTTTCATCTGGAACATACTCGTCGTAGAAAAAAAAAAGCCAGAGGACGTGGCTTGCAGCTGACACCTAGACTACGATCTTAAAGCTCAGATTGTAGCAGCATCAGCAGTAGAACGATCCATGATGAAAGTTCAATACGGCATAAAACAGAAGGAAATGAAGCGTGAGGTGAAGGTCATCTTGTAAACGTATTAGACGGCAACCTATTGATTTCAAACAAATTGCTGAATTTACAACTTTTCTCCCAATCGAACTGAAATTATATCAGCTATCAGACAATTGGCATTGATGTATGCCACTCCACTTTTAAAAGCCATAACCAACATCTAACTGGGAAGCGTGCGTAATAGAAGAATTTGCTGAAAATTGGGAGAGGGGATTGATCGTAACACCGCTTAAGAAAGGACACCTGATAGAATGTGGAAACTGGAGAGCAATATGCGTTCTTATAACAGTAGCCAGTACGATAAAGTAATATCATGGGCAGAGTAACTCTGGAACAAGTTACAGCGTGTCTCACCCACGAGCAGGCAGGCTTTACGGTCGAATCCCTCTGCATTGAAAACATCAACATACTGCGGATCATTTATGAACAATCTTAGAGGTAAAGATCTGAGAATACTTGTTGTGACTTCGAGAAAGCCTTTGACAGCTTAATTCGATATAGTATATGGTAGGAGGGATAATTATGACTACCTAGTGAGGTTTCAGATAATTTCCAAGTACACAGCGGAGTGTAACGAGACTGTATTATTTCGCCCTTTCTCTTTCTTGTATTCACAGACGTGCTCCATGCATGGAGCTGAGATGGACAAGACTATGCCGATGACGTCTGCTGCTTTCACACAAGGTTATGGATCGATCTATCACAAATTATCCTTCACCTAAAAGTAGAGGCGTGTAAAGTTGATCTCAAAATAAATATGGCAAAAACTAAGGTTATAAGGATTTCCGTTTCCAAGACTGAAAATATCACCAAGGCTCTAATCAAAATTGCTAAAGATCAAGTCTATAAGGTAACCAAATTCCTTTATCTTGGAAGAAGTTGGAAGCACAGATCTAGACGTGGACAGCCAGATCAAATAAGAAAAACTGCGTTCGACATGATGGCTAAAACTTGGAAAAGTCATGAGATTGCTTCCATTCAATGTAGAATCCGTACTACGTGTAGTACGTAAACGGTGACTAACACTGTCAGAAGAAAGCTGAAAATCTTCATTAAAAGATGTCTACGGAACTTCTTAAGGGCCAGGAGCTTATATTCATCCAAAATAACAGTAGATTGGCCACACATTACGACGCGTAGACAGTTTCATTGCGGAATTTTCAGTGCAATGAAAGCCAGGTGAGTCGCCCAAGGCAAACGTGGAAAAGAAGCGTTGGGAAAGAATCACTAACGCTCGGAGGGAACTTAAGAACTCAGAAACAACGGCTAGTGGGTGTTTTTGATGCCCCACAAGGGGTTTTAAGAAATAGACAATGAGCGTAGGTGTATGGACTTAGTTGCGAATATTGTGCGTTTACAAACAGACCCTGTCTCTAGGGTAAAAATATCACCAAAGTTCGACTGAATAGAGTAAGTACAGCACTAATCAGAAGCCTGGACGCAAGCAAAAAATATGGCATCTATAAGTAATACTCTATCATATTCCGACTCGGTAATGTTTGTTGCACAGCACAAACCCAAAGTCTAGTAATAAAGTGCGACATCAGGCTAAAAGTAAGAACAACGCGCGGATTTTCTAGAGACATGTGATGATAACTTGAATACCTGTTGTTGATGAAGGAGATTCATAGAATGGAAATCACATTTCATGAACCAAGACCTGGACCCGCATTCTCTTTCCACCATTCGTTCTGTCTTAAGCATGAAGTCACTTATAAAGGCAATAATAACTTGTGTCACTCTTGCCCTACTTACTACACCAAAATTTAACAAATTCTTGAAGAGCTGCATGAATGCTTTCTTCCTATTTACTTTTTTACTTTTGATAGCAACTTTGTGTGGTATTAGGGCTCATCCAACAGATCTCTTCAGTCAGCTGGATCCATAACCAACTGGTTTTAACTACTGACGCTGAGTTGGCTAAAGTCTTCTTCTGCAGCATTTTATGCATTGTACCACTGTGATGTAGATGAAAGCCATTCGGGTTGGAATGTTGCTGTCCATTGGTGTAAGGTTGGTCCGTAATTGACAGAAATACTGGTGCTGCCGAACGACATTACTCTTATCGCGGTTTCCCACCGCCCTACTGAACCTGAGACGATCCGCACTGCCGTTTGCGACGTCTCTGCTGTAGTTGAGTCGCCTGTCCCCAACTGTCCGAGCGATATGGAAGATTAACAGGATCCCTAATCTATCCTGGATCAACCCTATTTGATCTAGGTAGAGGAATGCTTCCAGTAGAACGAAGCCTTCAGAGCGCACACTCTCGAGGTAAAGGTAATTAGGGTAGTAAGCCGCAGATATCAGGTTATTCGTTGAAGTCATTGCTCTTGCAATGTGCCTTCGAGTAAGCTAAATAGCGAAGCTGTCCACTCGTAACTTTTGTACTCCGACTCTTGTGTTCTGTGTAAGCGAAGGCAAGCCCTCTCGAACACCCGAATCTTTTCCATTATGCTTGCTCCTACATTGAACCACACGGGACACCCAAATACCAGCATGAGCCTGATAAGGGACATGTAGCAGATTACCTTTACCCTTGTATCGAGTTGACTGCTATAAAACAGTCCCTTTGTAAAGGCAAAAGCGCCTTTAGCTCTGGCCAGAGCAGCGTCTACATATAGAAACTGATCTAGCCAGATCCCAAAGTATCTGACTACCTTTCGACAGGCAAGAGGATGTCCGTGTTGTCCAATGATTGAGAACTTTCGCCAATCTTTTCTGGTATCCCTAGAGGCTCCAAACAACGGCGTCCTAAACAGAATGGTTTCCGACTTCTGAAAGTTAATTTTCAACTTCCAGTCATCGCAAAATCGTCTTATCTTATCGAAGTCACGCTGCAAGAGAGTATTAATGACCTCGATTCTTGGACCTGTTCTGTACGCTATAAAATCGTCTGCTTACGCACAATGTTCGGAATACCATCGGTACCTACTGATTTCTTAGCCCTGATTGTGTCGAAGGAACGGGGTTGATCACCCCCTCTGGCAATGCCATTATTTGCCATACTTTCGTCGCTGAGCCGGCTGAAACCAGAGCCATCGGATCGCCAGTTTTCTAATTCATTTCGAAAGTTGAAATCGTGCACTAAGATGTGACCTTTCAGGTGATAATTAGGGCCAATAGTATCAGTGGCCTTGTATACTTCCTGGAAAGTCGCCCCTATGGCCTCAACCTTCTCCTGTGGAAGTCGTCATCATCAGCGGGCTCATTTGTATCAATACCTGCTATTGTTAGTAACCGCTCGTTGTTTGTTGTCCGGGCTACTTTAAGACACTGAAGTTCATTTTAATTTTGTCTCCGAAATAGTTTATTTATTTGCGGGAACATATTTGAGTTGCTGGAGTTTACAGCCCGAATCTTTTATGTTCCAAAAAAGCATACCGAAATTCAGTAATTCTCTTTTATTAACGTTTGAATATTTTTAATCGACGACTTCAGTGTCCTAATCTCCGGGTCTTGTCTGTCAGTTAACTGTCTGTACAGGTTTTTGAGTTTCTACCTATAGCAGCGTAATTCGATCATCTTGACCTAACTTTTTGGTAGTCGGCTTTTCTTCACCTTTGTAGCAGCAGCTCTCATATTTAGTACCAACTGCCTGCCGATATTCAGAGTAGGACCATGAGTAGCTTGCTTGTGGTGGCCTTGTGAAACCTAGTACAAAAAAGGAATTCTGTTGTCCTCATGGGCCTCTTCGCCATGAGAATGGCGATCTTGGCCTTTTGGCGGCAATTTTTCTCACAAAATTTTCTTGACGGCTTACTACCATTTACATCGGCTTTCATATCGTGATAAATTCTAGGTATTGATCTCTTGGAATGTAAATACGCCTAGAATACTGGATATGTGACTACCTTCCTTCCTGCCTGATTGGGCTTTTGTGCTTTGATCCAAAAATTGCAAGATGGCCATGTGGATTCTGAGATGTTGTGCACATTATTTGACATAAAAGTCATTAGGGCATTGTTCATAGGTTATCTCGAGAAGTTTGTTGAAATGTTTCTTTTACAGTGGCATTCTTCCCCTAGGTTTAGGCACACGGGCATATGCAATAGACTCATGTCCATGACATGTCTTCAAGTCTGTTCCTAATGGTGAATTTCTATTGTCGTAGAAGATTTCACATTTTTTCATTGTCTATTTGTTTCGTCCACTTATCCCAAATTTTTATGATAGTTATGTCATGCGAAAGATATAACGACGGCTCTCAATGGATTGGCTGCTTAACCACAAAATCTCGGTGCAAGTCTTATTCCTCTACGATTCTTTTAGCTGATTATGCAACTGGAGATTTCTGACGTTTGATTAAAATGTCCAGTTCGTGCCAAAATAAAAACCATCCACACATTTTGCCAAGTAAGAAATGCAAATGTGAAAATCAAATTATCACCAAACTCAATCTCATTACTACGTCCCATTTAGGATAGCTTTCGTAACTCTATTCAACCTCTTCGTCAGTGCCCATTACCTATCTGACCCAAACTTAATCTGTTCATTTCCATTCAGTAAGTGCAGCGACGTCGACGACGACGGAACATTTGAGGCAGCCTTGAGAAAAACGTACGAGTATCTGTTAGATATTTGTATGTATGGCAGTGACATTATCAGTGAAACTCTGACATTATTTTTTTTTTTTTTTGAAATGAAAATGCAGTCAAGTTTGATTACAACACCTTTCGCAGAGAAAGCACCGAACGTGATCCAATTAAGAATAAAATACGCGTGCAGCAAAAAAAAAAAAAAAGAACCACCACCTTCACCTTCCAACCACTGGTTCTCGGCACATAAAAGGCAAGTCTGTTTGCGAATGCAAATGCGATATCATTCGATCCACTTAACCTAGAAACGAAGGCTTTCGTGTCAAAGTGTATTTCCGTAAGTACCTATAGTGCAGTAGCTGGGAGCATAATTGACCCTTTTTTTGTCAGAATGACTGACAGGCAAATTGGCAAAGCTCTTCCTTTCTCATTTTACAAAAATTTTACGCTGCGGCATATCTGTAGTAACCATCAATGCACAAAAAACCTTTCCCCAAAGGCTAGGTGCCTTTTTGTCGATTGAGAAAAACATCATTGACTCGCACAAATCACATTTTCAAAAGAATCCACCGCCGCCCCCGCACACCGACTGTTTTGTAATGGGTGGCAGTGGTGGAGATGAGATACTTAAGGGTGCTTTCAACCACTTTAGGGAAATTTTCATGCGCCCTTTTTAAGTTACTTAGCACTTGTGTGCGCATTTTGTTATCGCTGTCAGAGGGTAAAAGGAAAAGTTGGAGAATGCAATGAAAAGACGAAAAGTTCAGTTGCACATGAATGAGGCTGTGATCGATCCGTTTTTTTGGAAGAGAATGTTTTTTGAGTTTTTCAGGAAACCAATTTATGGATAGATACTTGAGAGCTGGATTCCATGATTTGGTGACCTCCTTTCATATGCATGTTCTTCTTTGTGATCACTCGGCATTTGTAGCTCTTGTGCCACAAGTTGAAATATCATCGGCAACAAGATACTTATGCATTTAATAGAAGCAGTCAAGACAATCAAGCTGACAAGCTGGGTGAGTTTCATGATAAACCGTCACAGAGGTCTCAACTGCTATTTACTGAACGTAATCGTATATATTTCTTTAAAGCCTTGCCTTTTGAATATGATAGTAATGAACTTAGCACTTTCTTTAGCAAACCGTATAATGCTTCTTATGTTAAAGATGAACGACGGCGATCTACGAGTATATGGCCTTGCCATAACAAACTAGTTCTGGTAACTACTTTTCAGAGAAATCCAAATCAGCTCTTGTCATCACTGGGAAACCTAAGTTAATCCTTCCCTCACTTCGAGTTGTACTCGTAATGGCTATTAATTTTTCATCAATAAGCAATTTTTATCACTGTTTGCAATCCCTCCTGAATCGGTTCTTTTTTTGAAGTTCTGAATGTTCAATTTGCTTATTCCCTTAAAAGGTGTGAAGTGATATTGTTGATGAGAAAAACATCATCCAACTCATTCTTTACCCATATCAAGGCTTGTCAGTATGACACAAAACGACAGTGGTAAAAAACACCGTCATGCCGCTGCAACAAAATCAATTTTATTTTGCTTGTAAACGAATGCGGATTTCACCCTCGTCCTTCTGTTAGTATCTGTGGAATGGAACGGCTTGACCATACATTTTTCATTTGCAAAGTCCATTGGGTTTTTATTGTTTTTGCTGCAGATGCGATAGTCAGATACTTGAACGCCCGCATATCTAAAATGGGATTCACACTTCACGTAAAAGTGTTTATTTTTTTTTTTTTTTTATTCATCCATTCATTCCTTTCTTTCTTTCACGCCGAGAGATTTTTTATATAATTTTTCTTCTGTCGGCCTTTAATTTGAAATTTGCAGGTTACTGGTATGTGTGTCGTTCTTTGATAGGGTAAAAGTACACTTATCAGATGTTAAGGGTGCAAACCAGTGTGATAGACTCGTAGGTACTGGGCTGAAGGGCCCAGTTGAGATAAGTGGTAGCACTTCGCACTGAAATTTAAGTAGATTTCACTTTCTTTAATTCGTGAGAGCCCATGGCGAATCAACAACTCCGACGCTTCGACTTTTTCAAATTCAACTCAGATGTCCTCGATTCCTCTTCACTGTCTTCTTCAATGTCATCTTTATGAGATCTGCTCATATACCTGCGATCCTCCTACGGATGCTTTCCTGTGTACGACTGTCACTAAAAATTCACGACGTACACTGTCCAAGCCTTCTCGAAGTCGCTAATTCTTCTCAGCTTATTCGCATTACATATAAGAAATACCTCTTCTAGACAACCTACGTCATTTCGTTTGAAGCTGCGACAAGGTCCCTTATAGTAGTATAAATGGTTCTACTGTCGCAGCAGTTTCCTATATATCCGCCCAGTGTACCCAGGGTGCCGTACTTTTTTTATTTACACGATGTTTTGAGTTTTTGACTCAAATGTGTTCCTCGATCCGTCTCCAAGTATCTTCCGATAGCCATGGTTTCTAGCGATACAGTTCCTGTCGACAAAGTAACTTCTGCTACCATTCGATGTTTTAAGCAGTTAGCACATCATGATCACAGAGAGGTGGCTGCACTCAGCTTTATCGATTCCGAGGAAAAGGGGCAAGCCAGAACTGCACTGCATATGCGGAAAACAGACGCGAAAGAGAGGGACCTCACTGACTAAAGTGGCGAACTCGAAAAATTCGGCTAAATTCCACACAAACAAATAAGCGACGATAATCACAAGGGCACAAAATGACACCACCCAGCATATGGATGACATAACCCGTAATGTCGAGGACACTAAATAGCAAGATAGGCGACCCAGATGCTGACCAACAAGAGTATCAAATGCGCAAAAGAACTGGACTACTTGCAACGAGGACGGCCGACTAAGAAAGTCAATGACCTCCCATATAACATCAACTACGGACAGCAAAACAGCATGGCAGCCTCATGAAGAGAATTTTACTGCTCGAAATAAGGATTTTGTGTTCATGCAGGGACTTTATCAAAACATCAGATACTACAGGATTGAGAGGTTGAATGGAACAGCCATGGTGCAGCTATCGATGTCCTCTGGTAACAGCCGTTGAAACCTAATCTCCGATACCTCAACATAAGAATTCGGGGGTATAATCCTTGCAGAAGGAACAAGAGAGGCTAACGAAAACTAGGAGCAAAATAAAGGGAAGGAAACGCCCGATCAAGGCCTTAAAAAGAAGAAGAAGAATATAATTTAAAAGTTTAACAAAAAACAGTCAAAGCCACACAGAAATCTGCAGTGATTGAAATGGAGTCGGTGCTGGGAATCTGGAAAGATTTTACCAGGATGTTAAGCGGTAAAATTCGATACAAATCACAATTCGAAACACCCCACCTCTTTATCAATTTCAAAACCGCATATGACAGCATCTATGGAAACGATCTATACAGCTACATGTTAATTGTTGGCATCCCTGCCAAGCACATGCAGAATGACGATGACAAGAATGCACTGCTGAGACCTTCAATGCCTGACAAAGACCTAAGTGAGGCGAAGTGTTGTCATGTGATTTTTTCGACATCGTTCTTGAAAAAACTGTGTGAAACTCACAAGTCAACTCCACAAGAACTATCTGTCAAAAATCAGTTCAATTGCTCTCATATGCAGAGAATATAATGGGAAGATCACAGCGAGATTTCAACGGGTCGTTTGTGATTGTTCAAGCAGAGCGGCGGTCAAATAAGTATATGCTGTCAACAAAGAGAGAAACAAGACATCCAGGACAAAATGTCAATAGCTAAAACTTTGCGGCATAAAGACGCTTTACCTACCCCTACTCTGCTCCGCTGTCAACTCCGACAACAACACCGAAGCGGAAATCGTACGGACATTGTAGGAGCTTAGACGAAAGCGGAATCATGGGAAAAGTTCTTCGGGTAATTTTCTGTTCCATTTACATCAATGGAGAATGGAGCAGACGTTTCAATAGCGCACTTAATGTGCTGCGTAGTGACACCAACCTCATCAAAAAAGCTCAGATAACTCGGCTTGGATGGATAGGTCACTTTGAACTTCGGTCCAGAAATTTTTCGACTCAAAACCAGATATCTTAAGTGGCACACAGAAGTGGAAAGAGACCTCAGCTTACTTTGCGTGCACAACTGCAGCCAGCTCTCTACCGGAGTTTTGCCCTCAAACCTACTAATTGTTCCCACTTCTTAGTTAAAATGCTCTTCGAATAGATGGTACAGTACAGGGACCTGGTATTTTTCGGTGTTGTACCTGTAAATATTGAGTGCTCTGACACGAGTTCTATGATCAGGATCAGTTAGAAGATGTTTTTGAGTCACACTTATCTTGGGACATGCCTAATGTTTAAGTAGATTGTCTCCAAAAAACTAGGCGGCTACCATTGCAAGACCCGGCAACTTACTTGGCAATGTCGTTTTAATATCCATGCAAATATCCGAGCGCATAACATGAAGGAAGTATTGTAATTTTTTGCGAGCCTTCACGCAATTTTTTAGGCTTCGCCCATCAATGACGTTGTCTCATAAAAAGCGGGGGCAGAGATAAGTACTTATCGTTACGAAGGTTGCCATTTGCCTGTGAAATTAAGTCTTCTAGAGAAGTGTTCACGCTAGATCCAAAAGACGTTCATTTCTCAATTCAATGATGTTTTCGTAAACCTCTAAATCTTCGGATTTCCTCTTCCCATCATCAATCAGTAGAGGGTTTTGTTGGTGCAGAATCCTACTTGCGATGGTATAATGTACCCTTCGTCAGAATTTGGTCGCCATATTCTGCCACTTTAAGTTCTTCCGTCCTATTGGTATTAATATTAACCTCACCCTGGATTTTTCCTCGCTTCCAGCTGGCCTGGTCAGTAAAGTAAAGAAGTGTGACTTTCGAGGGTAATCTCTCCCAAGGTCGAAGTGGGATCTATCGATAACTATCGCAAACCGATACTTATTCTATTTTTGGCGAAGGGTTTTCCCATTCTTCCTTATTTACTTCCAAATTTCCGAACAAATCCCTAATTAGTGTCGCAAGAATGCAAACTTCAGAAGCGATCGGTCGCAGAGACTTTTTCTTTTCATATACCCAACCATGATCCTTCTGAAAATTCTTTATAGTCGCACATGGTAGTCATTCATATCTAAAGCGAACAAAGTTAACATGCCTACATATGGAATACGCATCTGTTCGATAACTTAACTCTTAATTATTGCTGATTCACAAGGATTGTAGTCGTTGCTAATTTATAAAGTTAGGTCTTGCCAGACAAAAGTAGGGTGCTCCACAACCTGTCTGTACCCATTCTCAGTTCACCCTTTTTTTCTACCATGTATTCGCATTCGCAATGAATCTGACACACAGATACTCGTACGAATACTCATGTCTATTAAATTCTTCTCCTACTATCCTACTGGGTATCTATATGAGCGATGGGCAATGGAATCGACCACCATCAGCAGATATACGTAGAGTTAAGAATATGACTACGTGCAAGGCCTTTATTATTATTATTTCTTTGGTTCACAACTTTTATACATATTTTATGCCGTCATTCGCGAAGGGACAAATGGAATGGATACTTAAACTCACATAACTTGCATCCTTCACCGGCATAGCATAGCTATATTCCTTCAGAGTTTTCATCGTCGCAATTAAGCCTCTTATTTCATTGGATTGGGATGTTCTTTATTACACATGTTTACACCTCTATTTGCCAATAAATCGATGATGGTTTGGAGCTTCCTAGGGCTTCTGCCACAAGTAGATTTGTCGACATGTTGTTTCAGGCCGGTAGTGACTTGTCGTTGTTATCTTTGTTACAACAGAGGAAGAAGAGATATTATTCAGATACTCGTAGTCGTACATGGAGAGAATAATATTTGTGTTTTGGATTTAAGTGTATCGGTGGCAGGGATTATTGGTCACTGCTTTTTTACAGGATCCGAGGGAGTACGGATGAGTATAAAGGAATTTATGAACTGCACTTGAGGGATGCAAGTTTTAACGGCCTGTTGGGATTAATTTTTTTTTTATTAATTATTAAATCCGCCAGTAAACGAGATAAAGATATATGGTATTAATTTCTTTTTTTTTTTGTACTGAACTTATGTATGTTATGTATTGTTCAATTGGGATTTTGCTACAAAATGGTTTTATTATAACACCTTGTGCTCGTAGAAAGGGTTCGGGTTGGGTTGGATATTAATTTAGGTATTTACCTCCTTGATATGGTTTTTGTAACACCAACTGGTAGCATCTGGATTTTTCCAAGAGATTTGCGGGAAGTGGTACCGATTATAGGTCTCACCACAGAATAGCTTGTACGAAAATCTGCCCCATTAGTGTTCTGTCTATCTTTCTGGCGCATCGTATTCTGCTTTCAATGACCCTCCATCTTGAACAACAATTTGGTTATTTTGCTGCTTGATAAAGTGACAGTTAGAGCCAATGAAAGTAAGAGAGCAAGAATTTAACTTTACGATACCCAACGGATACGCTCTTGAGATTACCGGCTGCAAAGTATTATCTAAGGCTTCCATTTTAGGGTATAGGTACATCGATTTCGATGAAGTGGAAGAATCCGAAAAAAGCCAACAAGACGCACTTACTCGTAAAAAGGAACACGACAAACTTAAATAAAAAAAGTTAGAGAAACCTGTTAAGTACTCGAATGTTGGCAGGCAAATTGTTCAGCCAGCAGAAACTTTTGTAGATCCCCCGTTATATGGTTGAAATCAAACAAACCGAAAATCTCTAAATAGATCCCTAAGCGCTCACTTGGACGAAGATTTCAGACTCGGCCTCATACAATAACTTTTACGAAAAAATCGAAACACTTGGTGAAACGAGCAAACTCCTCAAAATTCTCGAATAGGAAAATCATCCAGACTGGAAACACTGGGCACATATACTGCGTCGAAAGCAGAGACTCTCCGTCTTAAACTTTAGACTCAGTTCCCAGATAACCTGATCAGAGCTATTCACAACCAGCTCATATTAAAGAAGCTGCAAGTGAGCTGAATAATAGATAGTCATCCAACAAGAAGTACCATTTTAAATTTCGTGTCATCGCTGTATTATCAACATTCAACTATCATTGTGATAACTTTTGCTAAGAAAAAACTTAAAGTTTATTAAATACGGTTCGATACATATTCGCACTTGGTGCGGGAATAGTGAAAATTCACTCCAAAATTAGTGAAAATATCGTAAAAACTTTTCGTAAAATTCGTACTGCTTTTGGTCATTATCAAGCACCATCTGAATTTAATCAATCAATTTGAACGTTTCGGATAGGTTAGAGATGCAAAGACTCCAACTCGTGTTTCTTCGGCAAGGTAACCTGAAACTATAGCCGCCGTAGCTGAAAGTGTGACTGAAAACCCAGATGTTTCCAATTTCGAGACGATCACAGGAATTGGGCCGATTTGCAACCACTTTACATGGCATATTGCATACAGATTTTGGCCTACGTGCTCATAAAGGCCCGGTTGACATGAGAATTGAAGCCAGTAGACAAAGCACAACGCCATTCTTTCGTTGATTAGGTCCTGGAAATGAATGAACAAAATCATGGTCTTTTACACAAAATTATTCTGAGTGACGAGGCTCATTTCCATCAGACTGGAGCTCCGAAAGCCTAAAAGAAATAGTGGAACAACTTTTTTATTCACAACGAGTTATGGTTTGTGGATGTTTTTGGGTTTGTGGTGTCATTTGGTCATATTTTTTCGAAAATTATGACTGTGCGATAGTTTTAGTGAATGGATTTGATTACTGAACAATGTTGACTTACTTTTTTGGCCTGATATTGATGGCATGGACGTGGATATCGATTATTTTAAGCAGGACGGTGCCACATGACATATACATAGTTGGTGAAACAACAGGCCCAAAACAATACGTCTCTTGACGTGTGATTTTTTGAAATGGAAACTTCAATTGGCCGCTTAGACAGTGCCATTTAACACCATAAGACTTTTTTCTTTTAGGGCTGTGTTAAAGATAAAATAAAGAAAAATTTTATCAAAAGAACGACTATTTTTAGGCAAAACCAAGGTAAACGTCGGACATATGTTGTACTTCATTTCTAACTTCAGAATTTAAGCTTTAGAATAAAATAAAAGTATTATCACTATTTATAAACAAATTGCATTTTTTGATTGATTTAAAATAACACCTCTTGCTGGAAAACTCTGATATCTGTCATTGGTTGTGGTGACGCCTGAGACCATCTAGTACACTGTTAAATAATATACCCGGTTCCGTTACAAAAAGGTAAAGACCAACTGCTGGCCATTCTGAGGGGTGCTACGGGTATTCTTACTGGCGATTAGTAAGAGTGGATTTGTAATGAAAGTCAGAACGGATGACAACATGCTCTCAAAGAACTTCAGACCTATCAGTGTGTCCTGCTCCATGTTAAAGAACATGGAAAGAATGCTGCGTATACATCCTCGGTCCGAGAAGCTTAATCCCTACTAATGCGAAAAATTCTTTCGAGACTACGCTTCAAAATCTGATTGGTAGAACCGGAGGCACCCTCGACAAGAGTGAATAAATTCCCCGGATTTTCTTCGATTTTAAGGGTACTTTCGGCATCACTACTTTTAATGGCATGCGTAACTCGGCCAGAAAACACATGATAGACGAATCATTTGTCTTGTGCCGTGATTACGGATGCTAAGCGAAGAACGCTCGACTTTGCTTTAGACACTTGGTATTCTCAAGAATGACATGACGTTAAATGCTATGACCCTTGCTGCTGCCAGCAGGGCGAAATAGACGAACGAGAGAACGAATGTAGTCAGGTTTTCACGGATGGCTCCAAAACTGACCTAAGATTTGTTATCGGTTTCTTTTTGATGAACTACAAAGTTAGTTGAAGAGTTTCTCATAACCCAAACCTGCGTTCAGATTGTCTGCGTTCTCGTTTTGGGCTTCAGGTCTGTGTAAGCATAACTGTTGCTTGCATATTTCTTCTGATCCTCTTCAGAAGTCTCTAAGATCTCAGTCACTTGTCTAGAAAAGACTGCCGGCTTTTCTCCACTTTTACTCGTGCTACGGTATGGTAGGCATAAGTCACACAATATCCGGGAACTCCGGCTATGAGAATTATGGCTACACCGCGAAGCACGGTACTGTAGGCAATTTATCACTAAAGCGTCATCTTTCAATGAAAGACTGTAATTGCAAACAAAATAGACACAAATCAAATTGTATTTAAACAGCTGAAGCATCAGAGAACTAGGAAGTCCTATTAAAATGCTCACCAAGATTCCCAACAGCTTTGAGCCAGCTGCATCCCTCCATTCTCATCTAGTTGAATAGTTAAATTCCGATGCTTATCATCACGTGCGGCCACCTTCCACCTCCTCAAAAGCGAGAAAAACAACATCTCACATGATAAAAGTTTGCACAAATTCTTCACCATTCGAGTTTTAATCCTGTGAAAACCGATAAGTGACCGTGCTTCACATCCTTACCAGCCGCTGGCGTTGTACAGAATAAATAATTAAGGATTATGAGATAAAAATACCCTTGCCATTCCTAACTTTCTGGTAAGAAGATGATTCCTTTGTACATGTTGCAGTATATGACCACATCATCACCACTTTCCTTGTACGAGGAACTTTTATGCAAAATTGTCGTTGTCGCTACCCTCGTTGCGCTGGTCGAGTTTTTGTTTTTTTAAGAAAGTTGAAGGCGAATTGCGAAAACCATCACGTTTGGGCTCTTATTATATCTTGTTAATGAAAAGTAAGGCGCTTAGAAATATTCTTTCTCTCCACGAAGACTCAAGAATACAATCTCATAGACTGACCTAGTTTCCAACCTTCTCGTCCTACACTAACCATCTTCAGGCATCTCTAGGCGACTTTGCCAGTTCACACTCAATTTTAATTTTTGCACTTAACATAGCTCACAATTTTACTTGGGGTCTGCAATCATTGGCACTTAAATTGCGCGCCAACGAACCCAGTGGTTGCTGTTGCCACGGTTGATAGTTGAGAAGTGGTGGCAACGTTCTGAGAATGTCTCATTTGCATTTCCCTTTTGGGAGAAAGTTTTAAAGGATCCATGAGGGGCACGCAGCGAGACTAGAGTTCTTTTTCACATAGTCAATCGGCTGTGTGTAACAAGTAAAAGGTAAGAAGCCACGTGGCGTAATCAGCGGTCATTAGAGAAGCAAACGATGCCCTTGTTACTATGTATCCATACCTCAGTTCACAAGCGAAATTTCGCGATGGATAGTTAGAACACGTTTCGGATATTTGCATATTTCTAGGATATCCGGTGTAATGGCTAAATCGTGCAGACTCTGGTAGTATAAAATAACTGCAACTGGGACTAGCTCTTTCTACCGAAATATACTAAACTTTGACCTTTTGTCGCTAAATGAGGCCGACTTGGGCGGGTATGTACTCGTACTTGTACTTCGGTAGACGGTATACCTCATGACCCAAAGTACGTGAGGTAAGGGCTAGTCACGTCTTGATCACGTTTTAGGCATACTTAAGCCATGCGAATCGGCTTCAGATTACAGTAAAAGATTTTGTCACGAAGTTCCTCGTTTTGGTTTTTTTTTTTTTTTTTCATTTTCGTCCTGTTTTTTTTTATTTTTAAAGAAATTTTGTTCACATTAAAATGCAATTTTTGGGTAAATGGGTTGGGAGTGGAATTATATCAAGGACTCTGTTTTCGCATTATGGGACGATTTAATGGGACATTTAGCAGACCCATTGGAATAACTAACGGTTGCTTTATATTCTTGGTAAAATTTAATCTTGTTCTGGTTGCTGTGAAGGAATGGAGGAAGGTATTTCACATTCAATTTGCACGTTTAATCGGTTGCTCTGCTGGAATATTGAAGACTGCGTCATGCCGGGTATTTGACGACACGTATACAAGGTTTCAATGGAAAGGTGTTAATCGTAGATACCACCCAAAACAGTCGTTATATGGATTGAAGACAATAAGAAGTCAAAGTACCCGTTCAATCTCTAAAATCCAAGGAAAAGAACCTGAGAGCTTGAAGCAAACGAACCAGGAAGGAAATTTGAAGATAGAGGGAACAATTAAACTTCAGACGTGTCACCAAGTTATAGGAAAATAATAAATTTAGGCAAAATCGGCCTCAAGGCCGATTTAAAAACAAAGGACAATTGCGGAGCATAACATGGCAGATTATTATGTTGTATTTCACTATGTGAATGACTTTCTGTGCATAAGCTCGGCTCAAACAAGGCGGCAACGCCGACGTTTTTGAGGGAGCTATTTGATGTCAGAGGTTGGTTCAGCGTTATACTCACCGAATCAGTTTCAGCACTCAAGCTCCCACAGAGGAGAAAAGCGGCTTTGCTTAGGATTATACGAGCTTCTCGCTCAAACTAGTGAGCAATATCGCAAGCACGGAATCAAGATCTTGGTGCATTGTAAGTTTTATAGTCAAGAGAACGACATTGACTCAGACCACAAAAATTCGAAGAAGTTCTGTGAAGCAAATCGCTATTTGGTACCCGAAGGTGACCGGTAAGCTATCAATTTAGAGAACGAGTCCAGTAACTGGTGTGCTGGGTTGCAACCGTCTACCTTACTTAAATGCCGTGTAGATTGCTATGAAGCACATGCAGCGAATAGAAGGCGTATAAGCCGGCGATACAAAAAATAACAATCTCAATGAGCAAACGAAGCGGAAATATGAATGGCGCCTTATTAAGACTCTAGAATCAGGCTGATGCTAAGAAGATAGATGGATTATTTCAAAATTCTGTTAGCCCGCTATAATGATCATGATTTCAGTATAAGGACGACTTACCCATTCAACTTGGACACCCCTTTTCCCCAAAAGTCCAAGAGCCTTTTCATCCGCTTTCGTCTGTAGCGGGATGATAAGGATCTTGTTCCTGGTGGCTTTACTACTCAAATGCCCGAAGAAGCAGCTATTTGAAAGAATGATTTTTCGCGCTGGTGTCGTTGTCGGACTTGATAGCGGAACCGGCGTATATGAAGTCCCTTACTACCTCCAAGTTGTACCTGCCTATCGTGACCTTTTATCCTAGACGTCGATGCTATGTGTCCCTCTTTGTTGACACCTTACCCCATATTGACATTTCTGCTTTAATTAATCAATGTCAATGTCGTGTGCGCTATTAGATCAACCAGATGAAAAGGAAACCGTTGTTACCACTCGGCGTTGAACTTCCTCTTAATAGTTTGCTGACATTGGGCTTATATGGATATGCGTATCCGTATTTTGCGAATAACATGACAATTTTCCGAAGCGAGGCGAGCCCCTCGAAACGTTCGTACAACCCAAACACTGGAGGATTTCCTTGCGCCAATCGCAAAATGATCTATTTGTTGGATTTCTAGAAGTTCTACTTTCTAACTGCTCTAAGGCTTTGCCGAGAGACTCGAAAAAGTAGCTTTAATAAGATTGTCCTTCTCCCGTGCGGGGCTAGAGCGTATTTGAGGCTAATTTACGCGTCATCTCAGCTAATTTTTCAGTTTCAGAATTTTCACGTGCAGATCCGAAGATCGTTGTTCTTTAACAGTTTACCAGGCTGTCGAATTGAATCCGTTATCATCTGAAACTAATTACTGGTACTTAAATCTACTTAACGTTTTACCCTGCATGAATAAGTATTTATTTTTGCTGTTACCAGGGACAACCACTGAGAGGTAGAGCTAGTACTACGCTACTAAATTGATTGTTGCGCCGCAGGCTCAATCCAAGCAATAGGGCAGTCAGTTTTTTCCCCATGAGTCGCCGCACCAATCTCCACAGCACAACAAAAAACTCTTGAACTATCAGTTCGATCAACGACACAACCGTAGAGATTAAGTGAAAAATCAGCCAATCGCTGTTTCTTTGAACTAAGAAGGGAATTGAGTAAAGACAGCATCTCCTGAACAACTAAAGAGATTCTATGTATGTTAGGCCTCATCATCATCCCAGCGGATAAAAATACTTTTAGTTGTTTTGGGAGCAAAGTTTTTTAAATTTGGAAAAAAGATAACATAACCTGGGCTAGACTTCAGTAAATTTCACTGCCGTGACATTTTAGCCAATGAATACCTCGACTTAGGTAACACACTCGAGTGGAGAGAGACGTTAGACTGCTGCAAAATAAAGTAAATAAGTAATTATATCGCTGAAACATTTTTATCAGAAAAATAATATCGAAAAGTCAGTTCA
The DNA here is from genome assembly GCA_907269105.1 of Volucella inanis. NCBI lineage: Eukaryota > Metazoa > Arthropoda > Insecta > Diptera > Syrphidae > Volucella > Volucella inanis. Next base: position 137,938,983 of record OU026157.1, read on the forward strand.
CTGTTGAAACCCATCTCCCCAAGGCTCCCTATAAAACGAAATTCGATAGATAAAAACTTCAATAAGCTATGGGGCATTGTTTGTAATGAAGACTTTTTCAGATTTTCGAATTCATTGATGGCTAGATGACTAGAACATGTTAAACGAGTAAAAATTGACCGTAAATTCATTGCTGTATGAATTACACGCTCTAGACAAAAATAACCTCAATCAACTAAATACTACTAGCTGTGAGCCTGCAGACTGTAAGGCTACCTTGGGCAGTAACCACCATCTAATATCGGATCTATTTTGTAAAAAGTTAATACTGTTTCGGAATTCAAGGTTTGAAAGAGTTTGTCGAGTAACTTGAAAGCTGTTTAAGATTTCATTGTTTCGTATCTTTGAAACACAATCGCCGTTTAGCGCTTTACGTACTTTAAATTTCTTTTAATCTATGGGCAGATTATTTCTTCAGGCTTTTCTTGAGAGAATTATCTTCCAGAAGTATGTGCTTTTTAGATACATTTCCATGTTACCTGGGTACCCTAGTTTGCATTTTAAATACAAAATTACTATGCACCAATTGCTTACTCCAACTCTTCCTCACAACTCACTTATTTAATTTGAACGTTAATCCATCTTAAAGGTAGCTAAGGAACACTCAGTACAATTACTCATCAGCTGGATATTTTTGCTAATTACTAAGCTAATCTTCTTCGCCTTCGGTAACCCCCCTCGTTTATCTACATTTTTCTTGGCATTAGCTACTCCTTAATTCTTGTTGTTCGGCCAAATGCTTCACCGAATTTAACAACCTTTGTCTCTGTCTAAGTTTCAGTTGTACTTGGTTAAATTTAACTGTCCTCCACCCTTTCTCGGGCAACCCATGAATGCACATTAGTTTTGAGAGAAGAAAAGTTTCGTAATTAAAATTTAAATAAATCATAAGATCTACACAGTCTTGTCTGTATGCACACCGAGCATGACGGGCTTCAGGTTAAAAGTTTAATTGTCATAGTGCAGAAGGAACAAGATGACCGAATAGAGCCAACCACTCGAATGGTATTACTTCTTCCAAAATCTTCCTTAACCTTTTCCAGAGATGGCAAACGGTAGAAGGGCGAAGGGAAAACAAGAACGAAAAGAAGAACAAAGAAAAGACGTTTCGACAGCCGGAGAAATCCAATGCAATTAAGATGAAAGTCGGTTCCTTCGGGGAAAACAATTTGTAAAATAATTCTAAGTTTCCCTCAAGATTGCTCGTTACTTCAGAGGTCACATACATTTGTACAATATTTCAGGATGTTGTGTTCAACGTTTTTTTTTTTTTTTTTTTTTTTTTTTTTTTTTTTTTTTTTTTTTTTTTTTTTTGACTAATTGGCTTACCTTTTGTGGTTCTTACATGTTCTGATCGAAGGTACTATGGAATTGGTAAAGGGTCGTAGTAATAACCAAGAGTCGATTTTGCAACTTTAACTGGATGTCATTTGGGCTCAAAAAGGGCTTACAACGATAAGTTACGAATGTCTGCAATCTTCGGTTCTATATTTGAAAAAACAGAAAAATAACGCACTTCCCTACTAAGCTACTCATTCGTATTCGCAGATGTCTCAAGAATTAGTGTAAGGTTCTCTATCACAAGACTATGTTAAGAAATCAGTCAAAGGATTCGGTGATTGAATGTTCATTATTCGTTTTTCTCGTGCGAAAAATTCCATCAGATTTAGATCCATGTTTTTTTCTAACGAATTTCCTCTAAGTCTCCTGGTACGAATCCTGAGAAAGCAGTGGAACAAAAGGACTCCTACTGCTATAACTGTCATTAACTGTTTATTGTTAGAGTTTTCTTGTCGGTCTTCTTTCTTATTACCAACGCATATGGGCGTGTACCTTGGCTTGAACATCTCTGGTCACACAAATATTTCTTAATATTTCAATTTTTTACTCGGAAGCTCATTTCTTTTAGGTCATGTCATCCGGAGGCATATTCCCTTAGTTACCTACTTTCAACGCTCGGTCTGCCTGTGATATTAATAGACAACTTCCTGTCGATTTCATTGTTAAACTTTCACATATAAGATATAAAAACACTTTGAATCTTGAACACTTTAGTTCTAGCTTAAAACGTCAGAAGCCATTTTAGTCATTCGTGTACCAGCATTTTTCAAAACCGACTGGAAACGAGAGCCGAAATTTTTAAACTCCAAGGAGTTTTGATTAAGCTAGTCCCTAAGATTAAATGTTATATTTGTTGCTAAAATTCTCCGATGCTCAAATTATAAACCAAGATCTGGCATACATTTCCAAATTGTGGACAAAAAATGAGTTGGTTTTGATATTTATCTAAGCAGGAACTCCATGTTGGCACACGGCATTTGCTGCAATGGAAAAGCGCTTAGAGCCCATTGCTGGTATGCCAAATTGATGATTCGCTGAGTCTTTAGAAAACTACGATTACGGCTTTCATCGATATCGATAGTACTTTCAACAATGCCAAAGCAAGGGCACTAGTAAGTAGCACTCTTAGATCTGGGAGACCCTTCTATGCCTACTGATAAACCGGTTTCTCATAAGAGGAATCGTCCACCAAAGGCTAGTAGAGTTCTGAGGTTCTAGTCATGTCAGTAGATTTCAATAGAAGAAAACCGTAATTCTTATTCTCCTTCTGTTTAGTCAAATACCCAGCAGTGTGTGAACCAGGATTGAATGTATCTATCCAGATGCAAAAAAGCCTTGCGACAAAAATAAGGGTTGTAACCGCAAATCTTTTTTTTTTTTTTTGAATTCCCAGTCGTTAGATTTGATGTACGTTGTTTCTGTTCTCAATTCCAAAACAGTTTCAGTGCTAAAATCTCAAGCAGGCTGTCCTGAGCTTATCAAAGATATATCGCGTAGTAGAACCGTCTCCAAATAGACCATTCGTCTAACCTAAAACTAAAAAATGAAAGTCGACCAAACCTCTGACTAAACCTTGCTTTCTCCTGTTCCCAAAGGCTTGTAAAGTGTTCTTCGACGTTCCACACTGAATATTTCTTTTCGCCTTCTTGACCATTGAGGCGTATTTTAACAATCATAGAGACACTCTTTAAGCGAATATGGAATGTGATATCTCATAGGGATGTCTAAGTTCACACCGATAGTCAAACATCTATACATTCGATCATGATCTTGAATGTGAATACTAAACAGATCAAGACCCAGAACTGTCTTGTCACCAAGGCACTTGAGGAAATTTACTTGTCAAAAATGGGACATAGACATCCACCCAATCTATGAGGATATAGGGTGCCACTCACTACACGTAAACTCATGTTCATGCCAGACGCGATGGACGGAATTAATTTTAGATAGACAGTTATCAATTTCAGGCTGCAACTTATTAAGATAAAAGTGGCATAGATGTATCCGGGACTGACAAGTAGTATTTTATCTATAAAAACGTCAGCCATAAGCATTCAGTGGACATCATCATGTATCACCGCATAACTAATTGGCCAGCTCCTTCGAATAGATCGGCAGAAGCTATCAATTGTTAAGCACAATTCGACGAAGAGCATTTAGCACATATAGGGCAAACAACTTTCGATATTTATGCATGAAGAAGTCCGAGTGATGGATTTACCGGTACATAGTTATTGATATGTTCTCCGCTCGACTTTAATGTTCTAAATACGTTTTTGTATATATCAATTCATAGAATTGGACCTAAAACTAAGCCTTGAAGCACACCTCTTATTTAATACTTCCTAAATCTCACTTCTTGTCTCTTCTCCTTTTCTCTTCTCTTATCTTCTGAGTTTGCTTTTATGTATACCATTTCATAGAACTGGATCTAACGCTAAACCTTGGGGCACGCCTCCCATAAATTTGTACCTCTTAGTGTTCTCTTCTTTTCTCTTCTCAATGTCTCTTCTTTTCTATTCTGAGTTTGCTATCATGCATATCAATCCATAGAACTAGACCTAACTCTGAGTTTCGGCGCACACCTCCCGTAATTTTATACTTCTTATGTATGTCTCTCTTCAACATCATATTGTGGGGTTCTCTCACTTAAATAAACTCACCTGTGACCTGCTTTTTTGCCTTAATTGCTTTGCATTTACTAGCAGGTCCATGTAGTAACACGCTCTATCATTGTCGAATTTGTGCTTATTGCCTCAGTCAAGTAGCACTAGATCAAACCTAATAAAGATTTCTAGCAGATCAATCTTTTCTGCTTGTCCTGGTATTCAATTTGAACATCCTCGGTATCTTTATCATCTCCTCTAACTTTAACCGCAAGACTACCCATCTGTTCGTGCATGCAGCCTTAGAATTTCATATGTGTTAATATTTTGCAAAGTCGGGATAATTTTCTTTTGAAAAAGACTCTCTGATAAGGACTAATTCGAAGATGACGGCTTATAAATGTTGTAGCCGAACAAATATTGTCAAATGTTCCAGCTGTGACCATGCTTCTTGTTTCAAGCTGGCTCACCAATTTATTTCCTATAAACGTGACTTCCTAGCAGGGAATGAGGTGAGTTATTTGGATGCTAATGCATTGGAACTCAGATAGTAATACTCTCGAAAGTAACCAGGAATAAGTTTGGCAAAAAATAATTATTTAAGCCAGATTTTGGATTAGACGAACAAAAATGAAGATATCTATTGTTATGGCCTAGCAGTACTTTAATGTAAAGGCCGAACATTTTATAACGAGCTAAGCGGCATCATCATCATGTCAGATCAGCAAGCTGTAGGCATCGATTTCCAAACATGTATAGGTCAATACTCGTAAGTGGTCGGTCAACAGAATGACGATGGCGAACAAATTGTCAGTTTCTACAAGGGATATGCCTTAACAGGGCTTGTTACAATATCAGCTGGATATCGTTTGATATCAAATCGATCACTTGGGATTTATATTGAAGCCCAGAACCTGACGACTGAACCTCGGTAATAGAGGAAATACTAGTCTGATACAGTGACTGGAATACATAGCTTTTTACCATCAACAATCCAAGAAAATTCTTTGGAATTATCTCAAAAAAGACAGAAAATGTTGGTCTGAAAGCTGAAATGGGTGCCTTGAATATAGGAAAAAGTGTTTACATAATTTAGCATTCCTCTTTACTTAGTAATTGGACACACAAATAGTTTATCTGCAGCCACCTTTCTTTAAAACCACATTTCAAATTGATTGCAATCAACTCAGCAACACATTAATCAATCCGCATTCAGGCGAGTTAATTCACTGCAAATACAAAGTGTTACATAGACGTGATGTCCTCATGTTAACCACAAGAAAACGGGTAATTGCATTCGATACCTGTTTTGGACTTGTCTCTTTGAACACAAACATTTCCGGTGTGGACTGGTAAATATTCCCTCCTTACAAGGACCTTCTTCGGTTACATAGCAAAGCCACCGCATTAATCAAACCTCAGCCAATTGATTCACCAAGATGCACTCAGTCTCTTCTTCCAGCTATGATTTCCAGCATTCATAACTGCTGCAATTGCTATCCTTCCTTGATTATTTTCCTTAGTTACTCATACTCCTAGGTGCACCTAGCCTCATTCTAAATTGAACATATGTAGAAGCTCCCCTTGAACTTTAACTGGCAGGAGCAAATTCGCAAAGAAAAACCCAAGAAGCTCTACCATTAGCGTTAAGTTTTGTAATTAAAATTTGAATTGTTAATTTTGGATGGAGCTAAGAATAACCTGGCAGGAAGCAGCAGCAGCTCCATATTCTTATCTTTGAGTTCCTTAGGAGAACAGTGTCGTGTCGTTAAAGAGCAATTGGCTTCCGCTTAAGTGGAAGATTGCTCATGTATGTTACGGAACTACTAGATGCATACTAAACATAGTGTAAGGTGTCTTCATTTACCTTACCTTTACTTAAAATGTATTTGATGGGGTTCTCTACATCCTCCACTCTGGTGGAAAGGGAATATGAGTATTCATACTGCTTCTGGTATTTACATAATGGAACATATTTAATGGAAGCACTACTACCAGATGAAGTTGTTTATATGCACGAGCCTCTGGAGAGTCTCATAATTTATTTGTCATTACTACTAGAGTCGGTAACAGGACTAGATTTAAGGTTAGGGTTGCCTCAAACTTAACACTTTGTTTGTAAGGAATACAATCTTCTTCATTCGGCCCACTCCTGAGGGACTAAGCACGAATGAGAAACAAGAGAAACGTGAAGAGGAAACTTTTTAATGGAATTTTCACTTAGTTCTGACAGATTTCATAGATTTTCTTCGTCACGGATAAAACGATGCTCCTCAACCACCGACCATATTATGAGTAGACTCGGATCAATTTTTGTAGGGTAAAGCAAGTTTTAAATTTTTTCTCCACACTTTCTATGCGAATCCGTTTTGATGAGAAATAGGATTCATTTTTTTTTTTTGTCCTTTTTCCTGTTTAAATTTTAAGCGCAGAACGAAAGGATGCAAAAGTTTTAGAAAGTGTTTGTGATCAACTTGATAGATGGATGAGAATATAAGGTTGCAAGAACACACGTAATGGGTTTCATCAAAAGTACCGACTTAAGCACATGGCAGCAGAATTCAATAACACTTGCCGTAGCATAGTTCTACAGGTTTTGACGTTTTGATTCTAGAATTTCAGTTAAGTATTGTCGTGGAAAGTTTGAAAATAAAGTTGAATACCTCCACAACTGAATCGTGCTTAATAAGATGAGTTTGAGTTGATCCTTTATGGCGGGAAACATTCCACAACTCAAAAGTTTTGCGCTTTACATTAATCAAGACGACTTAGTCGTATGCAGCCATGAGGAATGGAATTTATTCATTCGGAAAAGGCATTCGTATTCTGATGGCAAAGGATTCCAACCTAGAAGTTATTCTAAATTACATTTGGATTCGTTCACCCTGCTCCAATAGCTTAGAGGTATACATATTGTCTCAAGATTCATACGCAAAGGGGTGTCACTATGCCCAATTTCGCCGTCGCCTATCTATGATACAAATGTGTTGGAGTTCCTTCATTCACCCGAATACCCGAATATTTTTGTAATAAGATTTAACTTCACTCAAAAGGCTCAAGGATAAGTATCTGTTATAACTGGTTTGTTGTTTGTCAACATCAGGAAAGTGACCTTATTAATGAGAAAGAAGAGGGTAACTGTACTTCTTCAAACGATGCTGGCCTAAGTATGGATTCTTGTGGAATACCATCTTAATTGACTCAGAAGTGAACTTTCAGACGTAGTCCTCTTAGATCCCTCCAGTCCCTACAGTGCCAGCACCAACTTCATCATCCAACCAAATTTGTGCTCTTTTGAACCTTTCCAGCATGTTTATTGGATATCTCATTATCTGTGATTGATATGTGACACAGGTAAAACTCAATAAATTCACCCCTTCGACTACATTCAGAGATGCTTCAAGCTCTCGATGTGAATAGTCTTGACAGTCGGCATATGTAGAGAAAGATACCATACTTCGTACAATCCGCTTGTTTCTCACGACTTATGGAGAGCACTGCCATTAGGATGGCCTGCACTGTCAAATTCTTTGAATCAGGGAAAATATAAATATGGCATCCAAATCAAAGTCTGGCCAAAACCAGTGAAAGTACAGTGAAAGTCTATTCGGTATATTAGTAGCAACTAGTTCACATATCATCCATAAGGGTCTCGAAACTCCATTGCAGTTTTGTACCTCCAACCAAGTTTGTTAGGTTGGCAAGAATGTGAAAAAGTTCCGAGGGGCAAACTTCGACCCCGACCATGTATTATTTGGTGCCAAGTGCAGAGTTGAACTATCCTTAAAGGAAGAACTGCAAACTGTCCAGAAAAATAAATTCAACATTGGAAGCTTTAGGTACATTCTACACAGAGCGCCTGACCAAAAGAGTTTCCAATATACATTCATTATCCACAAACGTAAGCAATCTGTGGGGCTAGTATTGAGAAAAAAGTAGACGAGACCACGTGCCAATCACCTTCGAAAAAATGGCCTTGATATGATGGTAAAGAAAAGTGTGACCGAAAAAATCGAAAGATGCATCTTCTCATTTACAAGATTCAACATTTTGAGCTCTACCAGTTGATGCCCGAAAGGGGTTAAAATTGCTGACTCGGAAATATTGAACACTTTCAGGAGAAAAATTGTTCGTCAAGTACATAGGTGGTCCTCTATGTGAGGAAGGCGAATCAATCAAGACGGCGCTAAAAGTGGACAATAATATCATAGCAAAGATGTTCTTCCAATTACAGCATCTGCATTCAGGTTCACGACGGCAAGAAAGACCGAAATTTCGTTTCTTAGATTAAACTATCTATAGTGGGCTTGGTGGGGACAATTGATTGAGAACAGCGAATGTGGGATCAAATAGAATGTAATGCTTCTGTGTTTATGTAGAGACTCTTCATGGCTCGGGAGACCCTTAAATATACATTCGTTTGCCTTCGATTCTATGATTGGCCTCAACCGATGGCAGATACTAACTACGACAGGTTTCAAAGGGCTTCATTTCGATTTTTCAAAAAAAACACGTATTGTGTTAAATCCTATGATTTCATCGGCCTCATTTTGATGAGTCCAATCGTAAAGCGCGTTGTGTTGGGATAATATTTTTTGTACTCTGACACTGGTGGTCTGTACAGACCACGACAGGTTTCAGGACTCTGCACCTGAATCACCCTAATCGTTTTCATAGGGTACATCGCTACATCGAATCACACGGGACTATGACTGCTATGAAACAGTCTTTTTTTCAGAAATCAAGCTTTCACGTAGTCCGAAATAAAATAAAATATCCAGAACGTCACGCTTAACAGATATAACTGTACGGACTTTGTCTAACTAGGCTTTCCTATCAATTCATATAACGACACTAGCGCTGAGATCAAACGAAAAATAACTCTTGCCAATCGCAGCAAGACTTTGACCCTATATAAGACCTTAATACTCGCAGTATTGCTCTATAACGTAGAGGCATGGACTTAATCAAAAATAGACGAAGGTGCTCTTGGCTGCTTTGAGAAGAAAATTCTCCGGTTGATTTTCGGTCATGTCTGGAGTGGAGGAGGAGATACAACAACGAACTGTTGTACAGCGACATCGACTAAGCTAGAAGAGTGAAGTTTCAACGACCAAAGACCATATATAGCAGATGGACAATAATGCTGCGGTCCGAAGAGTCTTCGAATTTACCCCCGAAGGACTGCGACCCAGGTAGCGCACCCAACAGGGCGTTGACCTTAGCCAACTTAGGGCACGAAACTGGAGGCAGCTAACTAAAGATCGTGCTGGCTAAACACGGTTATTGGATGGTGTCGAGATCCAGCCCGGACTGTAGCGAAACCTTAATAAGTAAGTGATCTATATGTTTGTCAAAATATAGATACTAATCGAGCGAGAAACAAGGTGCGCTTTTTACCGCCAATGGATGTCTATGCTGTCCAATGCTATCCAACATTTTATCAGTTATTTCTGGTATCCTCAGAAGCTCATCTCAAAGGAGTTCCTCGGATGACCTCGATTTTCGTATCTGATCTGTCTGCGAACGTTATAGCGTGATAAGGGCAACCAGCTATCTAGATCACTGGTGTAAATGTCAAATTTTTATGGCGTTTTCATGTGAAAACCTTTTCTTAAAAATACGTTGGCACTTGCAATAACGAACTACTCTCCGATGATCATGTTGTAAAATATGTGAAGTAGCAGTTTCGGCTTCCTGTTCAAATTAAAAGAAAAATGGTGTCGAACGCCTTCTCAAAGTCAAAAACGCAGGCGCTCCCTCACTAGTTTTTGCATTTATTTCATTGTATGTCAGATAAACCCTTCAACGCAACATGAAGAGGATTATATTTGAGCTTAAAACCAAACGGATTTTACAGTCGTCTTCTCCCACTTTTGGTTTTCAGCGTTTCATCTTTTCGCACGAATGAGCTCGTCCATAACGTTTGTGGCGTTTACTTCATCAAACACTATAAAACTGTGATTTTAACATCATCAATTTCGACGTTCGTTGCGCAGGTAGTAGTGGTTTACATATATATTACATGGGCTCGAAAGATGCTTTCAGCAAATCCACGTTTTTCTGTGGGCCACGAAAATACCATCTTCATCGTCGACGCTTTCTGGACTTATAATAATCGTCAATAATATCTGGCTGTGTTCTATCTTTTGTGAAATACGGATATATTAAATGTTATTGTAATCTATTTATCTACAGAAACATATCTTTCTCCTTATTTCCGCATCGCTCCTGTCAATAAACTCTCTGTACAGCTGCTTAAGCCTCGAGTGCTGAGTCTTTTTTTGTTTACAGCTTTAAGTATTGGAGGTGTGATCAGTTTGTCGGTGGTTTTAAAACTTATTTTCGAAATCTGATAGATATATTTCAGCCACGATGGAACTAACACTTTGCAGGAAACTTCAATAGCTAGATACATCAGTTAAGTACTTGGGTCGTTATTTCCTTTTCTTAGCAGCTATGTCTGACTTCTGATTTCTGATTTCAAATGATTCTCCTAATTTTCGGCAATCTCATCACTTCCCGTTCGATTTGGTATTCGATATTCCTGTGGTGTGACAATGACAGCTGGTAACTTCCTGTCGGAAAAGAGGGAACTGATTGACCAAGTCACTCAATAGTACGAATCCTTTTTCAAAGTTACCTCCACTGTATTCATTGTTGGTCAAAATTTCATCTATCTCCAAGTGATATACTCATCACCTTACCTCATCTAAGATTCTATAATCCATACCATGCTCCACTTGACTCAGGTTCCCTCAATTACCTTCCATAATAAATGCACCATGGCATAGTTCCTTCCTTCAAATCACAAATGAAAACATAGCCTTGCGGCACGCAATGATTCAACTCACAACAGAACGAATCCTACAACAGTAAAGATTGCATCTTATTAAGGTGAGTCATTCTAAAATCCTTTTTCTACATTTCTATTCCTGCGGAACGACTTAAATTCATTAGTCGAACGACTTCATTTGCTTGCAGCGATTCTCCTATAATCTTGATGTCGTTAGTGCGTTTAAAATGAAAGTCATTAGCATGTTATTCTGTCATAATTAGCTTTCACTTTGTAACCTTCTGTATCGTTCAATTCATTTGCTCGGCGCCATTACCGTGATAGAATTAGAGACCTAGAAAGCAAAGCAAATATACTTCTAAGGGATTTATCTCCTGTGCTGTGTGTGGAGTGAAACTGTCTTACAGGGGATGTATCCAGCTTATGACTGTTTTAGCGACGGGTGGCCGACTTGAAGAAGTGGGGTGTAAAATTAATTAATGTTTACCTACGTAATTCGAGGTTTGGTTCATCCCTAGACCACAACACGGAAGGAAAAAATTTTTTTTTTATGTTCTATTCAGCCCTAAATCTTGCTCCTATCAACCGCTCGTCTTAGCCCTGTGTACGAGTAATCGTAGTCGAATCTTTGTCGGCAAATTCATAGGGGAAGGCAACATGATATGATTTACATGGTGAAGTCGGGTAACTGAAGTCGAAGTCTAGAGTCTGAAATGTTGCTCACGTAAAACTCTGAGTGGTGATTTATATAGGCATACGATGAGGGTACATTATTTTTTATTACGACCCGATGATGGGAGTCGATTAAGTGCCCTTAGGATGGGGATGGCATTGCCTGAATGAAATATGATAGCAATTCCCCATATGGCAAAGTACTTCAATCGTTTTGCTCTTCCTTGGGCTCATCAACTTTGCAAAAGTTTTCCACTCTAAATAGACGTCATTGAATTTATTGGTGTGATGGCCAGGATATTTAATTTAGGGATGAACACAGCGATTTATTTGGATTCTGCGCAATTTTTCCAAATAGAATGAAGGAAACTTTAAATCCATGTTAAAGAATGGCATAGTTAGATAACGGCTGTAGCTTCTTTGGAAGAAAACCATTTGCTAAGGAACTTAAAACCTTTAACTCAAGAGTCGAATTCAACGGCATCATTAGCGAATGTGTCATGCATCTTTCAGTGCAAAAGGTTCATACTTCAAAGACCGTTAAAAATAACATCATCTACGTCAAGACGATCATTTAAATTTTCTTTTTTTTATAGCATTTTACACGTTGTCTTTTGCACACGTATGTATTTGAGTATCCTTCTCTTTGTTTTAATGACCAAAAAAACAAAACTTAAACAAGCTCCAAGGAACAAACTCATACATTTGCACTCGTACGTTTAACATGACAAAAAACAACGGCAACGACCCGTTTCCTGAGTATTTTCAGAGTTTTTTTTCGGTTGAGTTGCCGAGGAAACACAAGCAACTTGTCTGCCCTCATTAGAATATATGTGCATATGTGTGATAAGGGCAAGAACCACTAGCAACAAGATGAAGATAAGATTCTCTATGTCCTAAGTGACGAAATGGAAACGTTTTTGTGTTAAGCATCCTTCCCTCAGGGCAGCATGCGAGTATAATAGCAAACAAAGCGACAAAGGACTTTGAGGTTAATTGCACAATACACAATACTATTTTGCAAAAGGTTTCTCAGTGCAGTGCTTAGCTCAAATTGCTTACCGGCATATATCACCGATGATAAAAAGATAATCATGTCAAGAAAACAGCAAACGCATAAGAATTTTAGCGTTTGGGTAAACGATATCAGGGATACCGAGTCTTTTTCAGGTCAGCATGAATGTGTCTCTATCGAGAGGAAACCAACCTATGTTCTGTTGGAAATTTTAGTCCTTCTTCGGGAATGAAGAATCTGAAGGACAACCATAAGCACGCTCTAGGTATCTTTTCAAGGGAAGAATAATTATATGAGCCAGCAAGGTAGATCTTCCTGCATTTTAGTTTACCTTATCTACTCAACCACGTAAGGAAAAGTAAAATAAATCACCTTTTCACGCAATTTTGGTTGGCTTCATTTGCCCTAAATTATTCACACATCGTACAGCATACGAAGTTAAAGCTAGAACTAATCACCGAACAATAGCCACAATCAACGTGTATAATATATACTTTGGCCGCACATTACCAGTGCTGCCATCGTCAGTGGCATCTTCAACAAACCACAGCAGGAGCGTTAACCTTATCCCTGTTTGTTCGTTTGTTTTGCGGGAACGTGACCGGTCGTCTTTGATCACGAAGCCGCGTATGGCACGTATTCACTTCACCAATTTACCACACAATAACTCACTCCGAAGTCACTAAATCACTGGCACAGAACAGAGGCTTCAGACAGCCGCCGATTTCACCATACCACCCCCATCGTATTCGGGATCTGTATCACCTTCTGACAGACAGGAATAAAAAGAAACGTCTTTCCACATGGGTATCACGTTGTACTCGTACCCGTTACTCGTTACCCGTCCAAAGATCAAAAGTTCATCCTGAACGCGTTATAAGTTCTCCATTGAATTATTACCAAGCAGATACGGATAGTTCTGTTCTGGTTAGACAGTCATTCTATCTGTCTGTCGTGCAACCTCCCCCAAAAGGCGTATATGGTACATTTCCAAGCATGAAAAAAACCCAAAAAATAATCCTTTGAACGCCTTCGCATGTACGATAAAGGCCGTGTAACTGAAAAGAATATAAATACTGTACGACGGCTCCCAGGGCCATGAGAATATCGTTGGAGTATCTTTTTATCTACTCGGTCTTGTGTGTGTGCGTGGGGTGCCTTATTAAATTACGATAAGAGATTGTTTTATGGAATTTTCGTTTGTGTATTTAATTCATGGGAATTTTTCGATACTGTCGAAGGCTGAGAGGGCGGTTGGTTAGTAATTAGTAGAAGGGAGTCGTTTGTGATAACGAATAACGCTAAATGGAATTTTTTCGCCAAAAAAAGTGCTGGCGTAAAACGAGTCAAAATGCGATTTTATTGAATTACTTCCAAGTAATTCATTATTGCTTTATCGCTATTTTGGGAAAGTTAATAGCTTTTGGCTAGAAATTAATGAAAGTCTGCTTTACCATGATTCACGTTCACCATAGCAACGAATTTGTAAAAGATTCTTCAGTTCTTCAGTGTGGCTCTGCACTGACGCCTTTGGCAATAAAGTTATTTCCCTATTAATGTCCAAGCGCTTTATGAACCATTTAAGCCTTTACCCATCAACTCCTCATTTCAGTTCCACGTGATGAAGTAACCAGCACTAAAGCACTTCTCTTTCAACAGGAAGGCGGCGAAGGAATCCAATATGAGCTACTTGAGCTCACCGCCTTTTGGAGTCACCTTGGCGTATTCGGTGCCCCGGTCTTTGGGGGGAGGTGGCGTAAGAAACCTGAATAGGCGAACGGCGGCTTTCATTACCTCATTGTGGGATACCGGACTGTTTGGTCGGTCCCTTTGTCCAGGGATTTTATAAACGACCTGCCCCTCAGAGTTGGAAATCGCGCGGGAAAACTCCTCATTAGTTTAAAAAAAAAAATCGCAGTTCAAAGATAGCCAGCAACCTCAGATATGGACGTTAATAATTATGACGATGAACGTTTAAGGACAACAATGATGGCTCCACTAAATATTTAATCTCCTGCACCTATTATCCAAATAGGATAATATAACGAATTCTCCACGTTATATCAGCATGTCAACATAAGCGACGACTTCAATGCAGATCTTTTAAAAAATGACTCTCGTGCTTTCCAAATCAATGATCTAGCACCTTCTCTTGGACTCCAAATTAACGTTATTATTGTTTCTATCTACTTATTTGTGTTAATTGTTGACCAACTCCCCTTAAATTGCATCTCTGGCCATAATCTCATTTTCTGCACGTACAACATTGGCTTGTCTTAATCTTCTGTCCCACACTCTTGTACAAAGATTCCAGCGCCATAGATCAGTTGGTATGGTTGCAGAGTTATGGCAGACACAAATTAATTTTCTACATCTCTACGACGCATGTGAACTTACTAAAACGGTATGTGTCCGTAACAAAATCTGTCCTTGGTTTATGTGTTAAGTTATAGCCAAAATAAAAAATCGCAACAAACTTTATGGAAAGTGGAAGTACAATTCTACTTGCCTCAACTGGGCTGCTCACAAGACTACGCATAATAGTGCAACCCATGTCATTCGTACTGCAAAATATAACTATTTTTTGGACTAATTTGCATCAGATCTGTGTCCCTAATAATACAAACTGTGTTAAATGTGACCTGTATCCCGACGTCCTTAATGACTTTATTCTGAGAAGAAGATGACATTAAACCTTACTTAAACAGCTTAAGAGTAAAAAAATCAACTAGTCTTGACAGAATTAAAAATATATATTTGAAGGAAGTGACTTAAATTTAAATAAGATATACATATTTACTTTATGGATGCTTCAAATGCATGCTATTTTCCCATTGCATGGAAAGTATCCCAAATTATTCCAATTCCTAAACCTGGAAAGCCTCCCAATCAAGTAGAGGGCTGTCGATCAGTAAGTCTTCTTAGTGGTTTGAGTAAGATTTTTGAAAAATTTCTTAAAGACAAACTTTAACAACCATAAGTACTTATCATCAAGTCTTGAGAATAAGTTATAATCTAAAACATCAAAGAACACGTAAGATGTCAACGGCAGCTACAGCCAAGCTGCGCTTAGAGCCTTGCTGAACCCTCTTACGACTTCTTAGCTAGTTTGAGAATGTAAGAGATCATTGAACGCAGTCAGAAGGCTAACTTTAATGACCCTTGTTTGGGTTCCAGGTCACAATAGGATTATAAGAAATAAAATCACCTACGAACTTGCCAGACACGTTGGGTCTGCCTGCGTCCTCTGTTAAGGCTTCCATTGACAGTTGGGTCTCATACGAGTACAACTGCAGATGGCACAACTGCTCGGGATGTAGGCAGAGACTAAATGAACACTTCAGACAGCAGGTTGCTTACTGACGTCGTAACGGAACATTAAACTTTTGCAAAGTACTTAAATGCGCTGGATATAAGTGATGCAACATCCTGCGATGTTCGCTGCGAAAGCGATGACGATACCGCAGAGCACTATCTCTGTAAATGTTCGGCTTACGCTCGCATCAGGCTGCAATTACTTGGCTCTTGTCACGGAAGAGCTTACTCATCTTCCTTCGTAAGATTAAAAGAATTCAGTAAAACGGAATTTTACAAGGAGTATAATGGACTAAATTTTTGTATGAGCGCTCTGTTCCGATGTCAACGGGGATCATTTTAGTTGATATAGAAAAAGCCTTTGGTTTTGTATGGCATAGCGGTCTTATTTTCAAAAATATTGTTTAAAATTTTCTATCATTTTTATGTAAATAAGTTTAAAGTTTTCTGTTCGTTTAATGTATTAGCGAATACTAGTAGTTCTGATGTGAAATATGTTAGTTATGAGGGTTCCAAAAAGTTCTGCACTTGGTCCTGTGTTGTTTAACCTGTCACACCAGATCTATCCGAAATTCAACTTTGCGAAACAACAATATATGATAAACTGAATGCAAGAAACTTGTTTTCGATGACATTCTGCAACCTAAATCCTTATAAGTTTTTAATAATTTTGCGACTAAGATTTCAGAATTGTTGGTTCGATGATTTCCTTAAGACCCGTTAATTACAGCTTTCAATGATGTCCAAGCTGCGAGTCCCTTTGTATTTAGTTTAAGGTCAAAATTTACACCGTTCTCAAGTTTTCGTATTTGCAGTCCAACAAATATACCTTCTTTAAGTTTAGCATCACTTAATTTAGATTTAAAATGTTAAAGCCTTCACCAGGTTTGTCCATATTGGAGGACAAACAAAGAGGCAACATTTTGTAAAACCACCCTGTCATCCTAAAGACAAAGCTATCAATTTTCATCCAGCACAAACTTTCCAACAAGAGTCCCTATACTTTATTAAGTTCAATATAAAATTTCATAGTATCGTATGTTTCTTTTAAAGTGATTGAATATGCTACAGGTATGAGGGATATACATCACAAAATTTAAAAGCTATAAACATTCCATCGACCGTAGAAGATTTACATTATGGGCCTGGTATTAACGATTCCGTGTAAGTTGATAAATTTCATGATTTTTTTCATTTCCAATTTTTTAAACGCATTTTTCCCAAAACCATGTTTTCCAAATTGGTACCCAACATTTTTTTCAAATGATTTTTGAAGAAACGCTAGTGGGTACCATCTATGTAGAGTCATACAATACGCTGGTATATTGTTGTTATTTTTAAATAAAAAAAAAATAAAATAAACATATCTCTGAATTTTTATACTTTTAGATAGTTAAACCCCCAATCCGAAATTTCAAATAGTTTTTCTTTAAAGAAAATACAAAAAAAATACCCTTTTTCCGGCTCCTTAAACTCGTTTTAGATTCATCAATAAAGAAACGCCATTCATTTGTTCGATAAGTGCTCCGTATTTCATTCATCAATCCATTAATGTCGTTAAAGTAGCATATGGATTCATTCTGTATGTAGGAGGTAGTTAAATGTTTGTTCCTTTTCCTTGGCAAAGATATCTTAGTTTTTTTAGATAACAGATTCCATTTTTGTAGTCTAGAACCGAGAATTTTAGACTGTCTGATTGATTAATTTAAATCACGAAACAAATTATTCAACTTCTGCTACTGAATTATGTGTGGTTCTTTCAATGAACTTCTTGGAGGTACATACCAATTGTTCTATTCATCGAAATCTATATTGTCGCCTTCAAAGTAATCCCCATCGACTGCAACACACTTAGGCCAGCGCTTAATTCAATCCTCGAAACATCTGTGCTTCCAGCGATTTTTCTATTACTTTCTCTCGGCTGCTGAAACGCGTTCCCCATTGTGGTTTTTTAACTCGATTGAACAGAAAGAAGTCACAGGGAGCCAAATCAGGTTGTATTTTTCGTCAAAAAATTACCAAGATGGCACTGTGCGACGGTGCGCTATCTTGGTGCAAGATCAACGAGTTTTCTGCCCACAATTCTGGCAAAAATTCACGATGCACTACACCGTTGTAATCCATGAAAACCATGAGCATTGCCTTCTTTTTTGACTGAAAACGACATGGTTTTTTTGGTTTCGACTCATTTGGAGAACGCCATTCACTTGCCTGATGTCTGGATTGCGTGTCATACTCATTAACCCACGTCTCGTCTCCATTAATGATCATTTTGATGAATGTGAGATCAGATTCAGCCTCTCAAATCATCTCTTTTGCGACGTCAACACGGGCTCTTTTTTGCATGAAATTGAGGTCATCATTAACTAAAATGTCTTGAACGGATAGGCAATGTTTAAGTCCTCTGCTATCTCTCTGATGGTTAATTTGCGGTTATTGACCAACAATTCTTTTGCTTCATCAATGTTTTTGTCGGTTTTCGATGTCGATGATCTACCACTGCGTTCATCATCTTCTATTGACGCACGACCAATTTTGAATCGCTCGTGCCACTGGTAAACGACCATTTTCTTTAGAGAATCGTTGCCGTAAAACTTTTCCAACATTTCCAATGTTCGCTCACCATTAAATTGAATACAAGTTCGTTGTTTCAAATTTAAATCCATATTTCTAAAATTGCAAAAAAATCGCCAACACATAATAAAATAGATGTACTCTTGGCTATGTAACTTTTGCAAATGTCCAGCTATAACGCTAAGATTTGGAGGGAATGCCGACAACAGATTGGAATGATGGGTGCGCCATACGACGGTTATTTCGTTTCTTTTTGATCAAGGTGGTGGTGGTGGATATTTCCTTTTCTAGTGCACAATTTTCTTCGCGGTCATCCTCATCACTTGACTTTGGACATGGTTCTCGTATTCTTCACGAAGGCACAGGAAGGAGCGCATCATTAGGCATTGGCATGGAGATTATTTATTATTCTGTAAATTCCTTATATAATATAATTCAAAATAAATTCATTAACATTAACCTATATAAAAATAAAATATAAAATTTAAGACATTCATTTGACATTCTGTATTTTCTATACTTCAGTAATGAAAAGAGTGTTGAATACCATTACACTAAGCAAACATGACAAAATAAATAAATTATGATGACCCTCAAATAAAAAAACTCATACATATTACTCAAATATTATATAAGCAAACTTAAACAGGCATAAAAGAGAATAAATTTGCTATAGAGCATCAAATAGTTGACTAGTATAACATAAAACTTATTTCATTGGTTATACCAGGAAGTCAAAGAGAACAGATTCTAAGCTAGCAAAGTTGAAATTGAGAAGCCAGTTTCTTGCGAGTATAAGAAACAATCTAGGCAAGGTAATCGATCTGAACGATAGAGGAAGTCTATTAAATAAAAATAATAATAAAAATTACGATAAGCAGTGGTATGAAAAGGTGGAACAGATACAGAATACGAAAAGTTTCCACGCAGGTTAAAGTTAGAAATCAGTCGGAAGTTCCGATTACCAGACTTCATAAAGAATGTCTTCAGCACCTTAAAGTAATATAAATGTCGGACGGAAAGAATTTTTAGGTCACAGAACAAAGGGTAAGTGAAATGTCTCCGAGATTTGCGGTTTAATTTTCGCAGAATATATTTCTGGATTATCAAAAGAGGTTGTATTTTATTCCTACAAGCACCTCCCCAGCAAGTAGTACCATATTGTAATTTTGAATGAAAAATACCATGATAAATAATTTTTAACAATTTAGTAGAACAGATATTTCGCAAATAGAAAAAGTGTCTAAGCGTGCAACAGAAATAGTTCCTTAAAGCTTCTACATGATTAGAAAAGCTCATTCTTGAGTCTATGGTGAGTCTCAGGTATTTGGCTGCCAGGCTGCCGTCAAAAGAAGGAGAAGATAAGCCACAGTTACAGTTTGCAAACAGGAATCTTTGATACTCTGGTGCGTGAAAGTAAATATTCACATCCAGATCAAGATTTGATGACAAACTAAAAATCATAATCTTAGTCTTAGGACTTATAAGCAAGTTGTGTTTATAAAACCATATTCTTAAAAGGCTAAGGCCCCAATTGAAGTGGGAAACCAGATCTAGGCGACTATTTGAGCCATATGAGAAACCTATATCATCCGCAAAAGCCGTTGGGGCACCTTTTAAATTAAGTGTAAAAAATGAGTTTATGTAGATTAGAAAGAGAATTGGACCTAGGACAGAACATTGGGGTACCCCTAAAGTGAAAATCATAAGATCACTCCTATTTTTTAGGTATGATCCAAACCACTCTAACATAAAGACACGAAAACCTGCTTTTTTTCGAGTTTATCCACTAGAATAAGGTGATCAACCATATCAAAGGCTTTGATAATGTCAATATATAAACTAGCAGTACACTTTTTACCATCTAAATTAGACATTATTTTGCCACAAAACTGTAGGAGTGCATTCTCGGTTGATTTTTGCTCTTGAAAGCCAAATTGTGTAGCATTAAAAAACTTAGCTTTTGCGAGATAACTCAATATCCTATTTTTCACAAGCTTTCCAAAAACTTTACTTATAACTAGGAGAAGTGAGATGGGCCTATAATTACACAGATCAACAGTATATTAGAACCCTTTTTGAATAATGGGATAACATAAGCACACTTGAGCTCTTCAGGAAAAATTCCCTCAAATATGCAGCGATTAAAGATGTAAGCTAGGACATCTATTATATGACAGGCAACTTGTTTAAGGAAGATATTAGAGATACCATCGGCACCACATGAATAAGTATTCTTTAAAGTGCCGATAACTTTTAAAACTTTAAAAGGAGTAATGGGCTCAAATGCTAAACTATTAGAACACATTGGTTCAGCAAAGCAATCAGTAGTCGAACAGAAACGACAAGGAGGTTGAACAGGACATGGTTGCATGCTGGTGGCTATGTTCGTAAAATAGCAGTTAAATACATCTGCAACGACTAGTTTATCAGATACAGCATTAAATTATATAGTAAAACAAAAATAACTGTCATAATAATGATTCACTTGTTCACGCCAAATGATTGGACTAACAAATGGCATCGACTTCTTTTCCCCATTTAATCATTCGATAAGTGTAACATAAGATGAGATACAAAACAATTTCGGAATCAATCCATTCTTTGTCTTGTTTTATAGAATGATTAAAATAAAGTTGGTAAACCTGCTTTACTTTTTCAGTTACAGCCCTTCCTTGGGCCTTGGCAATTTCACAAGTGCGACGACTGATTTTGTCCATATTTATTTTTATAGGTTGTATTGTACTGAACAAGGCTAACATTGGTACTAAACTTTTTTATCCCTTTATTAATAGAAAGTCCTTATTATCTCCAGAAAACAAAGTAATCAAATACAAAGTAGTGTTTCAAGCAATTTTGCTAGTTGTTAGTTATGGGGAAATTGTGCGAAATATCATCTAAAAAAAAACTGCAAATCACGCAAAATAAATTGCTAACAATCACGTTTAACCTTCCGTTGCATCACTCTACGCGAAATCTACACAAACGATAATCCTCCCGATAATAGTTTATTGCCTTAGTCATGCTTGGTACAATACACATAGAGTTCATGAATTCGTTCTTTAATTATTTGTTAGCTTTTAGTTAATTAATTAATATGCATGTTGTTAATTTATTTATTTATTTACATATATGCTTATATTTATATATATTTTTTCTCTATTTATTTATATAGGGTTTTCCAGTAGGGACTTGACAACTTTGAATTTAATTTGTGAACGCACTCTTTCACTAATCATCAAACTGTCACTGTCAATTTATTCAGTAAACTCAACATTTTCATCATACTTAAGTACACTAACTACCAACGTCTGCAAATTATAAAAATTTTTTACAGATATTTGGAGTCGGTGACTGCAATTTTAGGAGCGTTAACTCCAATTTTCGGTCGTAATTCTCGCCCTAGTAGACAGGCAATAACAAGTTTAGTGCAAAAATTTGAGGCTACATATTCGTTGTGTGATGTTGCCGTGTCAGTGAGACAACGGGTTGGTCGAAGTGTCGAAAATATCGCTGCCATTCAGACGTCCGTAGAAAACGATCCAAATCAGTCAATTCTACGGCGTTTTCAAGAATTGGGCATCGCTCAGATCACATTATGGCGTATTTTGCGTAAGGATCTTGGTTTACACCCATACAAGATCAAGTTGACCCAATTCGATTGGGTTCTGAAGAAGATGCGCCAAGATGATGAATTTCATCGCAAAACCATCTTCAGGGATGAAGCTCATTTTTGGCTCAATGGGTTCATTAATAAGCAAAATATGCGTTATTGGTCAGCTGAAAACCCACATTTGCTTCATGAATCACCACTTCATCCACAAAAAAATAACTTTTTGGTGCGGTTTGCATGCCGGCGGCGTTATTGGTCCATATTTTTTCGTCGACGATAACGATCGTCACGTTACTGTGAATGGTCAGCGTTATCGCGCCATGATCACCGATTATTTTTGGCCTGAATTGGAATATATGGACTTGGACGACATGTGATTTCAACAGGATGTTGCCACAAGGCACACAGCACATAGCACACGCTACAATCGATTTATTGAAGAGTAAGTATGGTGAGTGTGTTATCTCAAGACATGGGCCAGTCGATTGGCCGCCTCGTTCGTGCGATTTAACGCCGGTTGACTATTTTCTGTGAGGCTACGTTAAGTCATTTGTTTATGCCAACACGCCGTTGAAAGTGCTCAGAGCCAACATTGAACGCGAAATAGCGGCCGTTTTGGCCGAAATGTGTGGCCGAGTCGTTGAAAATTGGGTCCAAAGAATCGACCGCTGCAAACGTGCCCAAGGTGGCCATATGAACGAAGTCGAGTTCCATTCATAAATATTTTGATTTTACTTCAAGCCAATAATAAAGTTTTTGAAATATCTCAAATGGTTTGCTTTTTTTAAAAAAAAAAGTTGTCAAGTCGTTATTAGAAAACCATATATTTGTTTATTATTTATTTATTTTTTGGAGAACTATAAACTACCATTAAAGTATCAAATCTCTGTGTAATATAAGATAATGTGCGGTAACTCAGACTGAGTTTTTACTGAGCAAATAATAAATTTAAATCCACAAAAATATAGCAAGTACTTACAATCACCAGTCTATAGGACTGTGAAAAATGCGGTCCTATAACACTTCTCTCTTCAACCAAAGAGTACCATCTTTTTCAGGCTTTTCCTCTCTAAATACTATAGCACATGGGCTGAAAAGTCAGTGCCGTTTTATAGTAAAACACAAAATTTTTACAAAATTCAACTTTATTTATCAATATAGTTACCTTTGAGGACGATACATTGATTGAAACGATTTTTCAATATTTCGATACCAGTTTTGTAGTACGATTTCGGCTTAGCCTCAAAACAGGCCTCTGTTTCGGCGATTACTTCTTCATCGGTCTTAAATCTCTTTCCGGCGAGCATTCTTTTGAGGTCTGCGAACAAGAAATAGTCGTTGGGGGCCAAATCTAGAGAATACGGTGGGTGGGGAGGCAATTCGTTGCCGAATTCATTCAATTTTGCCATCATTTTCATCGACTTGTGACACGGTGCATTGTCTTGATGAAACAGCATTTTTTTTTTCTTTAAATGCGGCCGTTTTTCTGCGACTTCGTCCTTCAAACACTCCAACAACGCAATAAAATAGTCGCTGTTGATAGTCTGCTCCTTTTGGAGATAGTCGATGAAAATTATTCCATGTGTACCCCAAAATACGGATGCCATAACCTTGCCAGCCGACTGGCCGACTTTTGATATCTTTAGAGCCTCAGCTATCTCGATCAACTTCACTTTACGGTCATTCGTAATCATTTTGTGGACTTTTTTGATGTTTTTATCTGAAACAGCCTCTTTTGGACGTCCACTGCGTGCATCATCTTCGGTGCTTATATGACTACTTTCAAATTTTTCAATCCACTTGCGATTTTTTTCCAATAACAAAAGTTGGGTGAGCCGTGATGTAGTGGTATATGCATAGACTCTTCAAGCAGTGGGTCACGGGTTCGAGTCCCGTGCGAGGTAATTCTCTCAAAAAGCCTTTTCATGGAATTTGTATGTAAATCCCGTCGGCGTCAACTCTGACATGAAGGCATAACACTGATGTTGGAGTGGTTGGTACTAGCACGTACTAAGACCCACTTGTTGAGGATGCACTGCCTCCAGTTTGACAACCACCTCTGGAAAAAAATATCAAAACCTAACACCTGAGTTTCAAAACTACTACACTACCCGCCCACGCCTTGGTGAAAAGTCAGTAAAAGGGTATTCATATCCCCTTGGTGCGAGCGCAAAATTATAAAAAAAAAGATGCTTCACTCACAACTTTATATCTCGAGAACTAATCGTCCGACAGCTGACAAATTTATACACGTATCTTTTAAAGGTTGGTACTAACTTAAAATGGTATGGATTTAATTCAAGTGGTTCCCTCTCTTAAAAACGGCACGTACATATAATACAGCCCATGTATTATATTGACAAATATTATGAAAAAGACAAAAAGACAGGAAAACCAAATTCTAAAACAACACTCCATACTGTATCCCTCAAATAAACCTGTACTAAGTTTTGAGCATTCCAGAAAAATGTATGGTTTCGTATTCCTTAAAGCTAAATCCTCTCAACAAAATGAAAGCTCTGCTGTGTATCCCTTTAAAATTTGTTCTCTCTTTCTACCCCAAACGAAAAATTTAGGAGAAGTAAGTGAAGCTAATATATACGAGTTCAAAATAAAATATCCTCCCCAATCTCCAAGTTGTTGCTCCTTCCTTTGTGGAAGTTTAACAATTCGTTCCCTTAGCAGTTTTTTTACAAAAAAAAAAAAAAAACTACCTCCTGCGAAGCACATACATACATGCCGATACCATTGTCAAGAATTCAAATGTATGGTACTTCTGTCTTTTGATGTTCTTTAAATTACACCGACACATGTACAGTATCTGCCAAAGCAAACACAAAACCTGCTTAGAGCTTACAGTTAAATTCAAAATTTAATTTTCTGTTTATGAAAGATTTTAATTTTTTTTATTATTTGTCAAAATTCGATTAAATACAAATCAGGAGGATTTGTGTTGTTTTTTTGTCGGATTCTTATTTGCCAAAGGAAGGATGCATTGAAAAAATTACTTCTTATTCGGATTTGTGTTTTTCTATTGAATCCTTTACACAAGTTGTAGTCAATTCGTGTTGAACTGTCATGCTCCCTGCACTGTGAGGATTCATTTAAAATGTCTACAAAAAACCTTGCTATGGAGACGATATGCTTACGTATGTTAGATACTTGTATGCGACAATTCTCCTTTAAAGACCTGTTTTTTTAGTGAAAGGCATTACGAAGTACTACACACATTTTATTGGGTACGTAAACCATTTTTGATGGCGAAAAAGCGAAGAGAAAAAACAACGGCAGTGTAATGTTAAATGTGTAATGTGATACATCTTTATGAATAAGATATACAATCCCTTTGTTCCAGTCTTTAAGACCAACGACAATGTAGGAACTTTTTAAAAAGAAATCCTTCTTCTGCATCATGTTTAACTAGATAAGGTACTCGTACTCCTATACTTTGTATTTTTCGTTGTTTTTTTTTTCTTATTTTTTTGCGTTCATGATTCCTGAAGACGTCCTGGAATCGATATGTTTTTCTTGAAAACAAACTCTTCAAGGGCAGTCGATCAGATTCATTTCCATGGAGTTACATGGAAGAACTTTTGAAGCATCTTATTCAAGGACTGTATTCGAATCAATAAACAAGGCTCTTTGAAAAGATAATCAAGCAAATCAATGGGGGAGCTTAAATAGATGAGTGAGTAGAAATCAAAACGACCTTGTTGTTAGGATACACGAAAAATATAAGACTGTTTTGAAGGTAAATAGGAACCGTGAGGATAATTACAGCCCTAACAACAAACCAACTTGCATACCTGCAGACCACAGAGCCTAAAACCAATTGGAGCGCTTAACTTTAATAGACTTTCTGCCATACGCATTCGTTAGAATGGTGTCATAAGTGAAACATCGAACTAAGAACTGAAGACCGCAGTGATTTTGTCAACTTCGGCAAGTATTCCAGAACCGCTCAAGATGTGATGAATAACCATTGGTCAGAATGATGGACAGAGTTCCGTTTAAGTCTGCTTAAACTCCACCTAAATATAATATTGGATACTAATTCCAGGACTGATTCTTCTTGAGGAATTCGCAAGAGTTGAGTAGTTTTCAGAAGAAGCCCACCCTGTGTGGTCAGCGTCTTGGAGTCAATTGAAAAATTGAAACATTCAGTGAGGCAACCGAAGGCACTAGTGTTAAAAATTCCATGCCTTTGTCGGTTGTAGTTGGACAACATTGACAGATATGGACTTGTAAATGTGAGAGTTACGATGGCGAAAATACTGCTTACGTTTCCAAATCCCTGAGAAACTGCATAAAGAAGAACTCAGAATGGACTAGTTCGTCGACGGTATGTAGTATAGAGAAAGTTGTTCAGAACTTGTATGGTGCCCTCACCAAGTGTATTGGACTGATATTTTCAATGATGGAATGCATATTTCCAGTGCGCATGTAAGGAAAGCCCGACAGTTTTAAAGACTAATTAGGACAACGACAGGAATATTTTCAGATCCAAGCAAAACGAATAGAAGAGGCTTATACGAGAAAATTGGACAACTCGGTTGAACTAGCAGTCAACATCCTCGAAAAGAAAAAACCAATCGGGTTGGAACAGACAGAAAATTTGAATCGACAGCGGAGATTGTGTACCTCCTGCTCGAGACTTACTTCACAGATAACCTGATCACAACCGGCTCACCACCAGCTTCTATCACTGAAGCAACATGAGATGATTTGATACCATCGCACGATGTTGCTCTAATGAATGACCTGTTCCACCACTACAACTGATCTTAAAGGTAAAGACCATCTGTTGGAATCTGGAGAAATCACTGCTAACCTGATAGTGGCACACATACCAAACCACTGGTAATCAGTATGTAGTTTGATGCTAGATGTCTAGTACCAGATTTATCTAATAGATCTATTGTGGAAATCTTCTACTTTAAATAATTCTAATAAAGGGAAACTAAGTGAGCCGGAACAGTGATGTAAAGCTATTGGAAAAAAATCATAAAATGTCTGGTTTCTTTTGGGGCACTTAACTACATAGGACAGACTCAACATCCGCAACATCAAACCAATAGTAACAACAATCAACAATTGATGGAAAAGAGCGAAAGTAATTTAAATTGACGGAGGAAGGAGGAGCAGGTGAAATTATAAATACCTTCAACGTATTCTGCAAACATATCTGCGATGTGTTAAGGTAACTAGATTGATTGTCATCATTATTGGAACAGGAATGCAATACGCTGAGGTGCATAAACTTAAAAGTCTGTCAATCTGTAGAGTAGTGGTTTTGTGTGAATTGCGGTTGAAATATTGGGCTCAGAACATAACATGGCGCCCAATTTCTCTCAATGGCAAGAAAGCAAAACCCCACAGACAATCATAATTTATAAGATTTGTTTTCAAGGATAAATTTTCAATCGGAAAACAATATATTTCCTACATTGAACTGATAATCTAAATACTTTCCAACCGTCATTGCCTCTTGCACGTGAGTATCTAAGAAATTTCTTCGATCCAAACTATGTTTCGACATCATCGTCGATTGATTCACATAAAACAGAAAACTCACAAAAACAAATTCAATGCATCCCTAGCAGTTCAACTGCACTTATCGAGTTGGATAGCAAATTCAAATGCAATTTTTCTCCAAAAAATATCTCCGAGTACACATGAGTTTTGTCCCACAAAAGAACTACTATACTTCCGATTGATTCTTCCAAAAGATTCCACTCAAAACACTAAAACAAAACTCCAACTTGAACTTCTATTTCGGTATCCTTTTTCAGGATATCCAAAATCAACATTTAACATGCCTTCATATTTTTGTTTTACCAAAACTCAAATATGAATTGGAAAGACTTTGAGCTGCTTCGGTCATCCTCCAGAGAATTCTACGAAAAAAAATTCTTTCACTTTTATATCTCAACCTCATCACCCCATGTCAATTCATATTGATCATGTTTGCTGCTGTTTAATGGTGTGCACGCAATTGTCCTGGGATTTGCCATCGAGAGCAACAAATTCCCAATTGACAAACTAGAGTTAGAACGTGCAAGACTTGAGAATTATATTTTGGTCTTCCACTAGCCCAATCAATAAGGATTCATTTTTTTAAGAAGGGAAGAGGAACATTTTCGCCTAAAGTGAAAGAGAGAGAATGTTGTTTCATTGGGAAAATGGGAAATAGTAAACGTATTGATGAATATTTGACGTGAGCTTCAAAAGAAGGAAATTGCCTCATGATGGGTATGGTAATAGACGTCAAGGCACGGGATAGGAAATTAATTAAAGAATAAAGGGAATGTTCCCATGTTATTCAATCAATCATTGTAATCAAAAAAAAAAAAAATGCGGGCGTGAGTGGGAGGTTTTACTTTGTTGCCCCAATGGGTACCGACACATGTTTGTGCTATTACTGGACGGACATGTTCGTTTTGGGATTTATTTTTAGTTGAGTGATACTCAGAAACAATGAGTCGAACGATAGCACTACTGAGGGGTGTGCTTGTGCTTAATTCGACCAAAATATCTTAAAAAGCGCGAGATGTTACAACAAGAAAGTCGTATACCTATCAAGTCTGCAAAGTTCGAACGGGAGTCCGCTTGTATGAATAAGGATATCTTGTGGTAGATTCGCAGTCAATGCTGTGGATACGGAACAACTATTTCTGTAGACTGTTAAAAAGTCTGTTCCGCTGCTTAGGAAAATCAATTAATTAATTATCCTGTCCACTCAACCTTGATGAAGCGAAGTCAATATATACAATACCGAATTCAAGCAGCCTATCGGTACTAGCAAGCTACATAAGACCTTCACTGCCATACTATGTAATTGCCTTAAGCCTTTTGTAAACCAACTGAATGGTCTCTATTAGTGTGTGTTAAGCCTGGTAAGTGAAACATCGACCAGATTTTTACATCAAAGCAGATCCTGGAAAAGATCTTCCAAAGATTTCAAATCTAATTTCTCATCTATGTGTGGAATTTTACATAACCTATGATGGCGTTTATTAGAAAAAAATTTACACGAATCCATGGTAGACTTGTCTTGCTCTGAAGGATGCCAATCGGAATAATTTTACCGAGACCTTTGACATTAAAAAAGGCTTTTGACAAAGTGATCCACTATTTCTTTAACAACGTACCTGAGGTTAGGTATTGTGCCGGATTCGCAGGGCAACACAGCAACACGCAGAAGCGGCGAATATGACTTTGACGTTAAGATATCGGGTTGAAATTTTCTTGCAGGTGTAGCACATATGTTAAGTTTAAGCATGGAAGTATGGTTTGTAGCGATCGATTTTTTAGAGCCAATTTCTCATCAGTCTTCCACACATATCGAACTGCTTGCAATTTCGCGTTCGATATTATTCCTGAGCTCCTCTAACGTTTCTGACTTGTTGGCATAAATCAACAATTTCACGTAATCCTATAAAGAGAAATCTGGCGTTAAAACGCATGAGCGAGATTGCATGATTATCGAACTTCCCCTTCAATAGATTAATTTTTTGTCCAGCTGGGCTGTGTGGCATAGAGCACCATATCATCTTTCAACATGACACGATAGCGACGAAAAAATACGGTCGAATCAACTTCCGGCTGTAGAGTCTCTTGAAGAACATGTGGGTTTGTTGCTGTCAAATAACGCAACTTTTGAATATATTGACAAAGCCTTTAAGCCATTATCGATGAAATTCCGGATTTTCTTCAAACTTTTGCTAAGCCCAAACGGGAAACTTTGGCGCTTCAAATGATCAAGAGGCTTCAGTTCTCTAGTTAGTTTCATTTTGTCAAGGTAAAGGCTAAAATCTTTATACAAAATTCTCCACAATGTGGACTAAGACCTTCCCAATTCCTGTGAACCGCATGGAATTGACTGAGTTGGCTTATTTCGAACTGCTGCATTTACTGCTGCAATATTTCAGCATGTCTACCAGTAATTTGTCTTACTGGAACAGAAACATTCAATAACAAATATATTGACTCGAACTTATTCACTATAGTACGTACTGCGTGACTGGTCGGACGATTATAATGACCGAAAATTGAAGTAAGCGCTCTTAAAGTTTTGACCAACTGTTGGAAAAATAATAAGTAGCAGAGCCCAATAACGCATAACCAAAATAACGCACTGTAAAATATTGACCATATCAGTCATTCCCTGTGGCACAGAGGCGTTGAGTGATCTACGGTCTGATCACATTGACGGATGTAAGCGGGATATGTAGATATGTAAACAACTTGGTGTCCGAATTTGGTAGACATTTTGCTTAAATTTTTGATTTTACCCAGCATAAGCTCCTCGATTATGGGCTATTGTTCTTCATTCCTTGTATCATTACATCAGCTTTAGTTTAATTGTCGTAGGTGCTCCTTATATATACTCATAGAAAGACGGGGAACTTACTAGAATGTTGCTGAGCAAGGGCTGGAAAAGGGTTATTAAATCTTAGCAAGAGGCTGATGGAAACATTCACATCAATTTCCGCTGAATTGATTTTTATTCTACCCGGTCAAGGAGAAAGGGTTAAGACTAAGTAGATCTGCATCAGGTGCAGATAAAACTGACCTGAAATTTCTCCGACGAGTTTTACTGAAAGCATTAACTTAACCCCAAAACATCATCAACTCGCGTCTGTTAACATATCTTTATATCAGCAACGAAGACGAAGAATCTGTGACTAAATTATTTCTTTCAATCATCTCTTCTCAGTGAAAGTGGGTTGACAATATGAAAGATAGGATAATTAATACTCGGTTAGGTGATCTAACAAACTCTGATTAATGGACGACTGGATATACTCAATATTAGTGCTAAGGACCCCACTGCAAAAATCTGCAAATATTTTCATTTCAACTTCTGTATGATTCAAATGTTTTGACACAGGAATTGTTGATGAATGAATACCATCTACTGCTGGTACTAAACCTTCCATTTATTTTTCGCCAGATCTATCTTTTTGACAGTTTTTAACCTAAAATGTGTCAGTTGTCCATTTCCAGCTGTTCGAGAAAGTTGGTCTCTAATTCAGACAGTCTCAGACAGACAGTCAAATTTGATACTCTGACGATAAGACAATCAACATCAAGCAAACGTGTTAGCTATGCCATCAACTACCTAAGTAAAACTGTTTTCCACACTAAACAAAATTATTATAATGTAAATGACGTTGATGACTAAATATATATGTACCTACTCGTAAACTAGATTTTTAAATTTCGTCAAAGTCAACGAACGCAATGAAAGCTTAACTGTCATAGCAACACAAAAGTTCAACATAGGCCAACATTCTAGACCCTAATTACATATTCTTACGTTTTTTTTACGAATCTTACGTTGCTTACGTCAACATGAAGATCAATGCAATATTGTGATAGCTCTAACGCAGTATTATTTTTTAGCATTAAATCAACGAGTTTTATTATCTATTCAATTTCAGGCCGCCGAGTATGTGAACATTTGGAGTCAAATAAATTCCTTTGAGTGAAGTTTTCAGGTTTTTTTTTTATGCACGCATCTAAGTAGATATTCTCTTTGTCTTTCGTTTGTCAACCCATTCTCCGACTTAATGGTATAGGACTATGCTTCTATCTACCCTTTAAGAATTCGTTATCTGTTGTTGCCAGCATGGGACATTGTTATTCGTTTCGGATTTCCAATTTCTTCTATTTGTAGACCCAGTCTATGTACAGAAACTAAGAGATTCAGTCTCTTCACTCACCGTAGTGTTTATCTTGTGTTAAGATGGCCATTTCCCAACTTCGAACTCTGAGAATTTTTTTTTAAATTGTGGTACGACGAGAAGGAGTGTAAGAAGGTGTGTAAGTTTAACCATTGCAACCACAACTTAAGCCAGTTACTTTCCAATAACAACAATACTTTCCAAAATATTTCTACCTTCCACGTCTTTGTGGCAATCGTTTCTCATTTTCACAAACCTCCCTTTCTTACAGTTTTCCTTTGAATTTCAGAAAATTTTGCCAATTAAACTGCTTACCACAAATGGAATCTTTCCGGCTCTATGACGAACCAAGGAAATTGAGTCCAAAGTTTATCTTGTTCTAATACCTCTCATGTCCTTGCTTGTACCATATACACAGGTATTCCAGAACCACTTTTTCCCAAACCAAATCCAATGTACCCATCAAAACCCTAAAGGAAATCGAAGTTTGATTTAAAGTATATCCTAACAGTGGGGAATGTATTTAAAAAAGTTTTCAATATCAAAATGGAATTAACATAATCCATGAAAAACACTTGAAAGTTTCTAATCGACTTAAGCATGTAAGCGTTCTTGATAAGGCGAGTGATGCTATTTGGTATGCGTTATTAATTTTTTGTTGTAATAAGCTCGACAGGGATCATATTTTTTTCTGATGTCAGCAGACTCACACGTGAAATGTTGACATTCTAATGAACAATCTAGTAATCGGCTTTTGGTTTTAGGACTTTATTTAAGCCACTACACAATAGTACATCTTCCTTTACGTGTTTTCTATCTTTTAAACCTAAAAAAGTGGTGTTCATACATTCTACATAGGAAGTCTGTGATACAATAGCTACAGGGCATCGTAAAATGTTTTGTGATTAGTTGCATAATATAGACCATGTTAAGATTTCTTATCATTAAAATACTCTTAGGTACAATAATCCGTATGAAAACTTTCAAATCATCATATAGCGCAATACCCCTAAACCACCCTGAGAAATTTTAAGACACGCTGCATGCTTGCGAATCAACTGAGATCAATGGAAACAAATTCAAGCGTTTGATCAGAAAAAGGTATACACGTCCGAATTACTGAACCCCATAGCACATCTTTCATCAAACCGCACAAAATTAAAAATAAATCATTTGTACAGAGCAGAACAGGCGGGACCTCTATGATGGGAAGTTTTCTCAACCTATGCCTTTCACCGAACTTAGAATTTCCAAGGTGAAGAGTTGGATAGGATAGAGAAAGATATGGCCACTCATGCAAACACCAATTTTTGTTTATGGTATATCATTAAACAATATGAAATTATGTTGCCCTAGTTACGCAATGCCACAGCACCTTTTTACGGCCTCTTGAAATGATTTAAAAAATAAATCAAAATGGGACAGTGACGCATAAGACCACGACCATTGCCTCGAATCTACTTAGTTCTCTTCATTGAATTCATTATTTTTATTATTTTTTTTTTTATTATTTTCTGTATAACAAAATTAAGAAATTTAGATTAAAAATAAGTTTTGAACTTTTGTCAGTAACAAAAAATGCTAACAAAAGATGCTTTTCCTGCACATCTGCTCTATTATCTTCAAAACTGCAAACGCTACTGTTCGGATCTTCTTTTATCTTGTTAGGTTGGTAGCATCACAGTTTAAAAAAATACTTAAAACATTCTGTGCAAAATATACTTTGTATTTCAAAGCTTTCTTCTTCAGGGTTTTCTGCAAACGTGCATCTCATTCCCATTTTATCGGCTTTCTATTGTGATTTAGTTTAACATTTCCACGAGGTACAACCATTTTTGTATATTCTCACTAGAGAAAATCACCAGCTCTACGCACATTTTAACTGTTCAAAATTATAAGCAGACTCGACATATCTGGCTGATGAATCAACGAACCAAAAAAGCTAACAGTGCGACTGGAAGAATTACATAAGACATGGACTGCATTTGTAGAACTTCCCTTTCTATCAGCGATTTTTGCATTCCAACGTATGGAAATACCATCAACTGCGTCATCTATGTGCGTCATCTTGTCCAACATCTGCTTCTGTCTCCTCTAGTAGCAACATCATTCAGAATGTCCACTGAGTCTTCTACCTCAACTTGATTACTGAGTTGGACATGCTGCTCATCTCTGGGTTTTACTATAGCACTGTGGAACGACAGACTTATATGCATACATTTCAGTTAAATTTAGTGCATAGTGGCACCATCTTTTGAGTTGTTCATTTTATACTTATCTCCTAATCATCTGTTCCACGGCATATACTCGAGTCCTACGTATACCCCGTTTTATCGCTGCAAAGAAGCCTGGAGGAAGCATGTGCTTTAAAAATAACTGTCACATGAAGATGATATGATGAACTGGCTATGGATTATTTAAAGTAATAGAATCAGTGTCATCTTATGTCTCCCATTTCACTGCAAACCAGTCAAATATTCACAAGATATAATGAAAAAAATTAAAAGTATGGAGGAGAGAACTGAACCTTGAGGCACTCCAGCATTTTACGCTTTGAAAGGTGTGTTACAAAGGTGTGTCTAATTTATCTTCTTTCCTCAGTTTGCAACAGAAGTTTCCAATGCCATTTTCTGTCTAAAACCAAAAAAATAGAAGCAAGGAAGCTAGTTTTTTGCGTACTCTTAATACTCACCTCCGTCTTTGTCAACTACAATTGTTGAAACAGTCTCACTTTAAATGACAGCCTTATATATTCACCAATTCATATTCTTAAGTTAAAGTCAACATTTTGATAGACACATCGAAAGCCTGTTAGAATTACAAAACCATCTCCGAAGACACCTTGACGTTGAGTCGATCTCTTCTTCCATACGCACACGAAACTCTCACCTACCCACCTATTCCTACCTAATGAATAGAATAAATTTCTACTCAAGACATGTACGAACTGTGCGAAAATAAAAGAAGGATCAATCCTTTCATTTGAAATGCTAGTGGTTTTACATCACCAGACTTGTGTATCTACCGCCGCCCCAGCAACAATAGAAGCCCCCAAACAATCCGATTGATGAGCAAAATCAATTCATTGACTTTATTACAACCATCGAGGATATGGGGTGACTTAGAAACGATGACATGGCATGAAAGATGTGATGGTTCGGTGGTGCGAATACGAGAAGGACTCGTACTTCTATGAGGCCATCCAAGTGAGAATAAGTAATAAAATTGTCCTAGATTTCAACTGACATTGCCACTTCCACTTCCACTTGGAACTCATCATGAATTCAACTCATAGGATGTACAGCTTCGTAATATTGACTACTACTCCGGAGACGCCTAAGCAACTTGTGCAATAAATAAATAAGAAACACTTTTTCTCCATTTTCTTCTCCATGTATCTATGTCTATCGTCATACCTATTTCTTGGTCTTACGCGTATCTACCTGTTACAGTGGCAGGCTCCGATACTACATCCATATTGGCCATAAAATTATCTGGCTCCGATGTACTCGTATCTGTAGCCGCCGTATACGGATACGGATATGTTGCAATGAATTCAATTTCAAAGATATCTTCGGATTTTTTTTTTTTCGATTTTTATCGAACTACAGTCGATGGCATAAAATTTACAAGACCATTGTGGTCGATCGGGGGGCTGGCAGATGGCTGGCAAAGATGTGATACCTTGCTCGAGATCATAAATTTTAAAATAAGCAAATCGAATATTGTATGGTGCGGTCTTGAGAAGTATGCACTGCTTTGTTGCTATTTTCCAGTTGATTGAAGGCGAGCCAACAGTGGATAACAACAGATAAACAATGTTACTCTGCATGCTTGGATTGGATGTAAGTTGTGTATGTGAGACTATATCTGAAGACGAATAGGCCAAGGATACAGATATATTTGTACTCGTACATCTGCTTGCACTGGGGATGAATAAAATATACAGACTTGTGTGGTAGAGACTTATTTTTATTTTTACTACAAAGGAATTTCGAAGCGAATTGATTTCAAAATTTATTTCCTTGTAAATAATATATTTTGTGGCTAAACCAAGGGAAGATGAAATTGGTTGTAAAAAGATGTTATTACAATTTACTCTCTAACAATTTTATGGCAAAGGAAGAAGTAACATGCGATAAATTCGCCATGAGAGAAAATTTAATTTTGTATTCTTCGATCCGGATTTGTTCCATTAGATCAACAGATTTCCCTTTGCACTTTTGTACGAAGATATGAGGAATAAAGAAACAAGGACTCTTGATTTCGCTTAAATTCGGATTAAGGTAAACCTCTCAATGCTTGACTAACAAGTTTATTTGGTCAGTTAAGTGCACTCAACTTCAATTGCATAGACTAGTATTAGTTCTGTTGTTATTGAAGACCTGTCATAGGTTCATTGCGTCGTAAGCTAAACCAATATCCTTTTCTTCAATTTTTGAATTCTGGTCAACGAAATAAGATGATCGCATGTGTGACCTAGCAGTAAGGACCAGGACTCCAAACATTGATAGATCATGCAATCATGATAGATCTTCAGGTCCCCATTTTGAACATTTATTGACATTTATTTTCAGTAATGGTTGGCCTAAGAAGGCAAATGAGTAGTGAAGCCCTCTATAGGACCCTTATAATCCCAGCCCTGCTTTATGTGAGTGGTATTCAGTCCGGTTTGTGCTGAAGGACCTTAGAGAACGTGATTTAACCGTTGATCTACCACCTGAACAGTGGCATTGACCTGGTCAGAAAAGTGGAGATAAGTCGCCGACGACGCAGTAAAGGAAGACCTCGACTTAGTTGGCGTGCACAAATGGATGTCGACTTTAACAAACTTGAAGTTCGTATTTGGCCACAACTGGAAAGGACTATTGGTTGAGGCCCAGGTTCACCTCGGATTGTAGCGCCGTATAATAAAGTAAGTAGCTGTTTGACAAATGACATGAATAGACCTACAACAGAAGAACTCTTCCTCATAATTAAAATTTATTTTGAGAATAGATCTTCATATTGTGGATAAATTTCGAACCATCTACCATAAAAAATGGGGCAAAATCAAATAAGACGTCAGTGTGATGAGCATATGAAGAAAACTCTAGCCGCTTTGAATGAAACTGTATCGAAAGTCCGGAATTTGGTATTTTTGTCCTCCCAATATGTGAACAATGTTGTGAACCCACGAGACCAATATTGGAGCTAACGCTCATTGAAATTCATCTTCCTGATTCAGATAATGCAAACAAAAGAGCGTGAAGGACATTTTCTCTGCTTCGATCTGTTGTTATTAATAGCGTTTCTTGTTGTTCTTGGCGGTGAGACATCTATAATTTCTGTTGTTTTCTTAGCCCACAGAAATCAAAATTGACTGTACTGATTCTTCGCTCTACATATGCCTGGTATTTTTGTTTAAGTTTATAATATCGTCCAGGTCAACATAGTCCTTTAATACTTTTTCTAAATATTGTAATTTAAGCTTTCCATTGTGGTGTACTGTAGGAGTTTTAAATGTTCTTTTTTGAATATAGCATAAACCTTTCAATGACAGCTGACATCTTCCCTTGATCTTCCTTATATCAGCAATAGCAAAATCTTTTAAATATTCGAGCAAAGGACAGTCACAAAACAGCTTAAGAATTGCTTCCATATAGCCCATTTGCAAACGTAGTCATATAGAGCCTCGAAATGGACGACCAGGTGTCGAGTGGCTACTTCATGTCTCTCTATTTTATCCAAGATGTGCCGTAAGTTTAACATCAAGTGGATTTTGAGCTTACCTGTCTAAAATTCTTGCGGGTACGGATCCTACACATAACAAAAAGTTAAAACTTCAAGTATATAAGGAGACTTTTGACACGCGAGATAGAGCAGTTCATATCAAATAGTTTGTAGAGCATACACCGGAATATTAGCCTTCTTCCTCATAAGTAGAAATACTACCCACTGTTCCCTGACCCTTTTATACATTTCAAGTCGTATACCTGAAGGCTTTTCTGGTAGTCCTTCGTCATTTGGATAACATTTCTGCACTACCACCTCTCTATGTATGATCCCTATAGACCACTTTCTTTGTCTTGAAAAAAAAAAACAATTTGCTTGCTCGTAGAGGTAGCTCCTCCATACTATAAGGTTGCTTCATCAATGGCAAATTAGGTGCGGCCTTTCTGATAGCTTGCTGACCATGTTGTCTCTGGTTTTACTTTGCCTTTGTTTCCGATACAAATATCCGCACAAGGTACTGGTCCCAATACCAAAGCTGTGTCGATCTGATAAGTAATACCTATGTTCAAGTTACAACTCCAGGTAGTGTCGCACATACTATGATATATTACTCAATTTTGCTGCCGAAAAAGCCCCCATAGTCATAGTCACCAAGTATGATCTAAATGTTTTGCTTGGACTATTGGTCACATGTTTTACTGAGAAGCTTATAAAATTTTTCTCCGCTGTAGTCAGTTTTCGCTTCTGATAAAAATGTGCACACGCCAGACCTTGGCATGCGAATTTGTAGCCACAAAAGATAAATCTGCATCAGCACAGTTTTTTCCTTTTACACAGATAACACTTAAACGAAAAACTGTTGTCCCCACTCTTGTTTTTTGCTGACCCCTTAAGGTGCAAGAATGAAAGACATTCTTATGAACAAAAATTTCCACTCTTGCAGATGTATCATTGCAAGGTGTTGGTGTCTGAAATTATTTTTCTCTTTTTTGGTGAACGGCACGGAAATCGAACCCAGACTACAAGGCTCGGTATTCGAAGAATCTAACCACCGTTTCATGCTCCTCTCTTTTGGGTTGACATCGTTCGGTGAGATAACTGAGGACGGACAAACAAAATATCCCACGTTTCAGTTCAAACTTCAATCAAATGTATCTATCAGGAAACCAATTGATTTTCTATTATCACACTTTACAAAATCAAACGAACCTAACACCAAGAGGACATGCTAAAACAACAACCATAAACATCAAAGAAGTGTAGCAGCAGGGAGCACTAACAGAACAACCAATGAAACCCTTTTCAAAAGGCTACCATATGTACGAGCACACAAAAAAGAGCTACACGGCAACGGTACCGTGAAGTAACCGTATAAACAAGAAAAAAAACAAGCCCGAACCTGAACAACTTCCGATGAAAATTGAATTAAACTGTCAACATTGAAACTGAAATCGATAAATCGGCATCCCGCATTCCAATCTCAATGTCTTGCCTCAGCAACAATGAGGACATTTCCTAGCTTTGCTTGTTTTGTCATCCTTTTTTTTTCAATTTTATTTTCCTTGCGCTATTTCTTCATTTGTTTAAGGCATAAACATGGAAATTCCTAACTGCCATACATTCATTCGTACATTTGAACATCTCACTTGTAGACTCACAGATCGACGGCACCCAAGCAAGAAAAAAAAAAGAATACTCGACCAGAAGAGATACATTTCCACCGTCTATTTTAAATTGAAGCCAACAAAAAGGATTCGGCTTCTTTGAAACGATGACGACGAAGAAAACAGAAAATAAAAAGCAACAAAAACTGCCCAAGAGGATGAAAAAAAGGAGGCTTTTCTTCCAAAAGAGAACAAAAAAAAAATGGGAAGGACTCCCAAGAGGTTTATTTTGATTTTAACGTTTTACTTTAGGGCCAGATAACCTCTACCACGATGCGTGGAATCGGTAAGATACACAATGGAGCTGTTTTCAAAGCTAAGAACTAAAATAATTTTTTTTTTTTTTTCAATTTGACTCTGACGTCCGGATCTTAATGTTAGGACGAGGAACAAATTCTATATTTTTTATTTATTATTTATATATCTACTCGTATGTAATACTAACAATTTAAATTTTTTTTGGTAATTTTAGAGGAATTGGATTTCGATTTTGGACTCCGGGCTGTGTAGACAAGCCCCACTGTGCTCTGACTGTTGGCGTTAGTATGATAGTTGTTGCATGGCATGTCATTGAGTTTCTTTCTGGTTACTCCTATTTTTTTCTTCCTTCTTTACATCCACCTCCTTTAGCTCAACGCAAATAAAACGGGTTCTTTTTGAATTTTTATTAATACAGGACCGCATATGCGAAACGATATGAAGAGCTTTGTGTTTGTATCTTCCTCTTTTTGGAGTTGAGCGTCCGACTCCTGCTTTCTATCTGAGGGGTAGTTTTCGGGAAGGGTTTTGCAAGTCGAAGATATTTTGGGCTTGAGAAACATTGTGGCATGTAAGTGTCGTACCTTTGCGTACAAATATACACCCTCGTATGCGAATTTTATTATACATTGCTCTCTTGTGAAAACAGAGAAAGTGAAATGAAATTTGACTAAAGTCGAAAGTAGTTTGAAGGATGTGAGGTTGAGATTTGAAATACGTATGCCACAAATCAATATGGAGTTAACCACAATGACATAACCGTGGTTATGCGAAAGGAAGACTAAAGAGAAGCTTGCAGATCTCGCGATGTATTAGATCTTACATGCGACTTCGTTTACGTGGAACTTGAATTGCCTATTTAAGTACGAATAGTGATTGATAGCTGTCACGATTGATTATGATTAATAAACGAGAATTGTAACTACTTACTTATTACGCTACGAAATGAATCTGACCTCAACCATTTGTGCATGCCACATAAGACAAGGTCTTCCCTTTCAAATGCATTTCGGGCCTGAGGATTGATATGCATTCACTGTACATGTCTCAGCCATCTCAAACGACTGATGTACAGGTTTCTAACCATGTTGACATCACTGAAAGGCTGCTAGTTACATCTCCTCTCCTAAAACCCATTGACGGAAAAAGAACCAAAAATCTTTCAAGCATTCATAGTCTGCATAGAGAAGGAATATGCAATTAGTTGCACAGATTTTGTGAAGGTTGTGTTTTTCATCTAATCTTGCGAGTTTCGCACAATTTTCTCAGGTATGATGTTGCTAATGGAAAAAGTCAAATAAGAGCGCATCATCTCGTCAAAATCCTTTTTTGACTTCAAAGAGGTGGATGGGATTGCTTTCGAACTCTACGCAACAGCAAACATTCTCCATCAGGATTCTGCTGGGATGCCAAAATTTTCTATAGCTCGTGTCTGTAAATGATGCCATACATGATGATGTGTATCCAAACTGGTCTTTTTGGGTTTTCTCTGGCGTCTCCAGTAGTGTTAATACTTAATCAATTGTAGATTAACAAGGCCAAAAGTAGCACCAAAAGAGTCCACACAGATCGCTAACAAATGGTATTAAGCACTCAAACAATACAGCTGACAATACTTATACTTAGTGCAGCCTAGAAGGTCTCCTATTTTTATTGATTAAACATTCTTCAGATAAACTCTCCGACTGTCAAATCCTAAAAACTATTGCTTTGAAGTAAGACACTTTGGCTAAAAAGATCTTTTGTTCCATTCAGTCCGAAGTGTAGTTAGGATAGTAGGTTTTCTACCATCCCAATGAGGTTGTCAACACTACTAGTAGCGGAATTCAGTAGTTTGTTGCAGTTGAATTGTTACCCGAAGAAAATTTTCCGTCTAATTCCGTTGAAGGCTGGACATTCACATAATATGTGTTCAGCTCTTTTGTCTCCTTTAAGACAAATTTGGCACCCCGGAGAGTCGACTAGTTTCATTCTATTGAGGTGACATCGTGCCGACAGAGATTAAGATATCTGTTGATGTTTTCGTTGAAAAGCAATATGGCTCGTTTGACCTGTCTAAGACCCAAGCTATTCTCCCAATATAACACATGTAAAGTAAAGTAAAATTTTATAGTAAAACACAAAATTTTTGCAAACTTTATTTATCAAGATAGTTGCCTTCGAGGGCGATACACTGATTGAAATGATTTTTCAATCTTTCGATACCAGTTTTGTAGTACGATTTCGGTTTAGCCTCAAAATAGGTCTCTGTTTCGGCGATTACTTCTTCATCGGTCTTAAATCTCTTTCCGGTGTGCATTCTTTTGAGGTCTGCGAACAGAAAATAGTCAATGGGGTCAAATCTAGAGAATACGGTGGGTGGGGAAGCAATTCGTAGCCGAATTCATTCAATTTTGCCGTCGTTTTCATCGACTTGTGACACGATGCATTGTCTTAATGAAACAGCACTTTCTTTTTCTTTAAATGCGGCCTTCAAACGCTCCAACAACGCAATGTAATAGTCGCCGTTGATAGTCTACCCCTTTTGGAGATAGTCGATGAAAATTATTCCATGTGTATCCCAAAATACGGATGCCATCGCCTGCTCGCCACTCAGCTGACTGCCGACTTGACTCTGGTGGGAAGTGATGGAGCCAAGTTTCATACATTGTCACATACCGACGCAAAAATTCGGCTTTATTGCTGTTGAACAGCTTTAAACACTCCTCTAAATCATCAACACGTTGTTTTTGTGACTGTAAGCAAATGCGGCACCCACTTTGAACAGGGCTTTCGCATGTCCAAATATTTGTGTATGATATATCCAACACGCTTTTTTGATATCTTCAGAGCCTCAGCTATCTCGATCATTTTGTGGACTTTTTTGACGTTTTCATCTGAAACAGCTTCTTTTGGACGTCCACTGCGTCCATCATCTTCGGTGCTTGTATGACCACTTTTAAATTTTTCAATCCACTTGCGAATAGCTCGTTCGGCTGATACAGAGTGCGGGTAACACTTATCAAGCCATTTCTTTGCATCGGCTGCATTTTTACACATCAAAAAGCAATGATAAATCAACACGAAATTGCTTTGAATCCAGTTTTTTTCACAATAACCAAAGTTGCTTCACTCACAACGCTTTATCTCGAGAACTAATCGTCCGACAGCTGTCAAATTTATACACGTATCTTTCGAAGGTTGGTACTAACTGAAAATGGTATGGATTTAATTCAAGTGGTGCCCTCTCTTATGGCCAAATCGTCGGCTTTTTCATTTTTATCTATGTCCTCATGACCAGGAACCCAACACAGTTCGGTTTAGTTTCTAGATATTAGTTTTTGGAGTGTTTTGAAGCTGCACATAACTGATTTGGAGTCAATGGTGTGTGTCGGTGAATATATGAATATTTTCGCCTTTGATACATACTTGAATGGAGTGTATTTTACCTGAAACATACTGAAACTATTGTCCATTTCTATGGTAATATTAAAATTATGTCCGCGTATTCGAGCTCCCGAATCCATTTTAGAACCATCCGTATATCACTGTATGCAATTTTGACTGTTTGTTTGGTTATTGCTAACCCATGCTTTTTTCCTGGGAATCTCCGTGGAGAAGCATAATGATATGACCAAATAAAATTCTGGTATTTCGGAAAGCAGGATCCTTAGCTCCGCCTTCTTTGTTTATGTATAATTGTAGAGGCGTTACTACTATTATCGCTTCTATCAAAACTGTGAAGCAGGTCCGAAAGGATACGAAAATGTCCAGATATAGAGAACGCTATACTCTATTTAGCTCTGAAATAGCGGTCTTTTGCGTAACCTAAGTCTACCATACTGTAGAAGCATTTGTTACAATGGGACTATCATTGTACAAATTCATCATACTGCCATAAATGTACGGTAGGCTTAAAAACATTGGTTGCTTTAGTTATTTTGTTGTTTAATTGAGAGTTCTAGTTGAGCCTTTTATTTTACTTCCAGATATTTGACCTCGTCGAAGTTCTCAACGGTTGTATCGCAAGGAACTATGACATCCTTATATACCAGTCTAAGACTGTCTTAAGGACGTTTCGCATATATGCTGTGACTTCGTTAGTCTCTCTGTCCCTAATGATGATGACTACATCATCGTCATAACCAATTGTGTTTATTGCCTAAGTTGCTTAATTTTTTAAGCAAGTCATGAGTGACCATAGACCATAGGAGGAGTGATAATACCCCTTACAACCGATACTGATGCCGGTGTCGGCCCTGATAAGGTGATAATTATCCGGCTTTTAAGCATCGCTTTGATCCAGTTGATGGTAGGTTGACCGATGTTTCTAAAGCATTTGATATGAAGTCATATTCAGTATTGTTGAAAGCACCCTCTATGCCAAGAAATGCGCAAGGTGCCTTTTCTTTACAGCGGAAGGAATTTTTGCTTTCAGCTGTCAGCTTCATCGGAACACTTTCCGTCGAATATATACTGACATGGTTGTAGTGGAAAGCTATTCTCTAGTCTTCTCTGATATGGACGTCAATACCTCATTCAATTTCTTTCAGATAAAACGATACCAAGCTATAGGACGATATGATTAAGATAGTTTTCTGAGCTTGTTGCCTTGTTTGGCGATAAAGAATACATTGACCTCCTTCTAAGCTGTAAACCTAAATAAGGCTATAATGGTAGGTACATTCCTTTTTGTAACAGAACTGGGAAAAATTCCGTCTATGCCTGGTGCCTTGTATGGCTTGCAAGAGTTGATAACCCACTTAAGCTTAACCGGACTAAAGAGTTTTCCGGATAACCTAATGATCCTGCTGAGGTTTCTTGAAAGTGAAACTTCCGTTGACTGTCCGTAAGACATGTAAATATAAGAAGACCCTGTGAAGTGAATCAAGGTATTCAGGATTTCATCACGGTCGAGTGTGATTGTGCCATCTGATTTGATTAGCAATCCCTTGCAATGAAAATAATCTTGGGAGAGGACTTTATAGAGTCGTCTTACCACAGGAAGTGCTTCAAGTTTCTTGCAGTAAGCACCCCAGGAGGCTCCCTTTGATCTTTGTAACTCTTGGTTGTAGTAGGCTTGAAGGGATCTACAATATATTGTTCTCAAGTCCCGGTTCGTTTGGCTTTGTTGAAAAGTTTTCTTACTCTTTTTCGAATAGCTTCTAGATTTTCCTTCCACCATGGTTTTACCACAGTTCACTGTAAAGTTAGCCGTTTTTAAAAGATGATAGAATGATGTCGTTCAGGTGGAATTGGGTCTCGTGTGCATCCACTGTTGTTAGCCCTGTAGACGGCAGCAATACAGTTTTGACCGCTAGATTTCCGCGATATATCGTCGAGTTCGTAAG
The DNA here is from genome assembly GCA_907269105.1 of Volucella inanis. Lineage (NCBI taxonomy): Eukaryota > Metazoa > Arthropoda > Insecta > Diptera > Syrphidae > Volucella > Volucella inanis. Next base: position 137,983,613 of record OU026157.1, read on the forward strand.
GTTTTTGTCATATCGGCCGGTCGAGCAGCATGTTCTTTACGGCACAATACAATGTGCATATGATCTGATAAAGAAGAATTCTCGAACACGTGCCAGCCTTCCACCATATTTTGTGGAAATGGAGAAGAAAGAGTATCCGCAAAGACCTAGACGAATCGATTCGTCGTCGTTCTCAGCAGCTTGGCTTGGCGTATTCAATAACTTGGCGTATTTTACTTAAGGATCTCGGCCTAAAAGCGTACAAAATTTAACTTGTGCAAGAATATAAGCCAGGCGACTTGAATTTGCGTCATATTTCAGTGAATAGGCTCTAGAAAAATTCCATGAAAATCTGGTGTTTTATCGTGAAATTTTGTTCAGTGATGAAGCCATGTTTACGGACTATGTGCTTCCTGAAATTCAAGGACATGGTCTCGGTGAGCTCTGGTTTCAACAAGCCACAAGCCACAAGCCACACAGCGCGTGAAACAATGGACTTGTTGTAAAATCATTTTGGTAAGCACTTAACTTCACGTTTTGCTACGGTAACTTGGCCGCCTAGATCGTGCGATATCACACCTTTGGACTATTTTCTCTGGGGATATGTAAAGTCTCAGATCTTCAGGAATAAGCCAGCTAAGATTGACGCTTTGGAAGTCAACATTACTCTATGCTATGCTCGAACGAGTCGTCTAAAACTACTTCTTCCGAATGAACCACCTCAGACGTAGTTATGGCCAACATTTACATGATATTATTTCCAAAAAGTAAATACCATGAATTGGTCTTTTAACCGATAGTAAAAATTTTAAGTTCACTTTCAAATTTATGTATTTGATTTTACATTATAAATCAAACCTCTGGATGAATCACCCTGACACATTAACTTGTCAGTAAGCACATTAAGTGCAGCCCTTCTGATAACTACTTGGCATCTATGTATGCTATTGATCTTTAGCACTGGATGCAGGTTGTAAAGACGTTGACAAGAAGTTGAGGAATATGCAACTAGCAAATGTTTTATCCGTTGTTGTGGCGTTCAAGATATTCGACGACGTACCTTGGCTGGAAGCATAGTATAAGTCCAAGTATACTATGATCACTTGGTATGTTCAGGTGTTACGATCGCAACATGATCAGTTTAGTTGACTACTTATAATCCAGTGACCGTCACGTCCTTTTTTGAATATTGAGGGGAGGAAATCGTAGGCATCGCAGGTTTTCGGCGAGGAGCTCGTATAATTATTTCTTGGTGACATCGCCTATTTCATGTTTTGGATACGTGAGAGGATTGTTTCAGACGAAAGCTCAAGGCTTTACAGCAGTCTTGGGCTGCGTGTGGGCTGCGTAAAGGTCCATAAATTCCATGTGTAGATCCGAACATCATTGTCTTTCTTTTATTTGGAAGGGTCCTAAATAATTAATTTTGCATGAATTTGTTCATGGCGTTTATCAGAAACCATAAGGTCTTTTCGCTAGAATGTAAACGAAAACCAAAAAATATCAATTCATCAATTCATGAAAGATTTCCATTTTCATGTCTGCAAAATCCAACCGATCCAACAACTCAAGCTTACAGTCCATATAGGTACATACATCGAATAGAGTTCGCCAACTGTTCATCTTCAGCAATGAGACGCACTTTCATGCCAAGTAAACAGGCATAATTGCCGGAGTGATGAAAACCCACATGTCTTTCATAAGAAGGAAATGCACTCAAAATGTGTCACATTTTGGTATGCATTTTGAGATGGAATAATCGTTGAACAAAAGCATTACCGGAAATGCACAAACAGTTTTGTGATAACCCAGTTTTTTCGTGCCTCAGACGGATAATCTGTATCTGAAAGAAATATGGTTCCAATAGGACGATGCCCCTGGTCATGTAATCTTCACTTTTGCGACCAAGAAACCGCACATATCCCTGCATGTGCGGAAGGAAAATTCTCTTTAATTAAGGAAAAATAGACTCATACCTGCATAAGGTTTAAGGCTGTAACTGAAAAGCAGACCTTTCCCCTTGTATATCCTACATCTTATTAAGCTGGTAATAGTGTTTTTGCATCATCCGAGAGAATTCATATTTCCTAACAAAAAATAAGACGTCTTCTAATCACATCAACAAATTTGAACCCACAAGAAGCCTTCAGTCACGCCAAATTAACTTGGAAGTTTCCACAAAATAATCGGGAAACTCATTTTTCCTACCCTTAACCCATAATACATCCATTTGCAAGACATAAGATGCCATTTCAGTCAATTATTCCCCGCAATTAGGTGTCCAAACAAATTACAATGTCCTATCTCTCATAGTCCTAGAATAAAAGCAACGCCAATCATGTTTTCTGCTTGAAGACTCACGAGCCTTTTAATGGGGAAAATTGGTTTTCACGCAAAGTCTAAGTCAAAGTCCAGACTGTATGGCGACGAAGGCTGGTTAAGGAATGAAATCGCCTTCCCTCGTTTGGCCAATAATAACTTTCGATGGACTTTAGACCAAACTAATTGAATTTAATTAATACCAGATGCCAATTAGAATGACATGCGATGGGGTATATAGAAATATAGATGAAATATTACGGGCAAAGCTATCGGGAGTATAAAATCAGAGCTCCCAGATCGAAGGAAATTTCCCAATCGTGTGTTGTCACATATATTGTATCATATTTAGCCAAAATTCCTTTCGACTAGGATATCAGATTCGGGCAATTTTTCCTCATAAATGAATCCTCGAATCATTTTTCCCCCTTTATGGTCCATTTAACTTTCGACATCACGCGAATTTCGATACTTTTTATTTCACATTAGTGGTGAAATCCAAAACAACACATTGGCAACACTGATTATTAGGATAAAGTTGATTAGAGTGGCTTCGATGGCCCGTAACTTTCTTCTGATGATGGAGTTGGAAAAAGTTTCCTTCTCAAAGGATTTCATTAATTCTCAGCGATTAGAGTTTTTCCCTTTCCTATAAAATAGAAGAACAACGTCAAGGATAATACGAACATATCCCAGAGAGAAAAAATCGCTGAGTGAACGAAAATTCGCATAGTCGCATAGAAACGGATTTTTGTAACATGGATGACGAAACTCCTTCTATAGTGGAAGAAATTATAAGGGTTGGTGTACGAGTATGTTTACTGTGAAAAGGATAACAAGGCAAACCAAAATGCTCTACTTGGGCATATATTATATACATAAAGTGAATGTGTAGGTGAGTCATAATTACACTGGTACCCCAGAAACATTAACAAGTTTTGACTTTTAATTATAAGCGAGAAACAAAGACCTACGTATGGAAGAATGATCCATCCCAAGGATGAGTACACACATTTTGTATAAACGAACAAGGATGGTACTTCACCTACATATTCATGCATCAACAGAGGAGATGTAGGCAAAGCGAATACAATTACAAAGCACTTTGCCAGCTATTACGGACCTCGATCAACGTGAAGCATCCGTTCAGCGTGACTGCTGTTGCATTATTCATGTACGAGTTAACTGGCATGCACAATGGATACAGAGGGTATTTAATTTCAGGCAACAGGTTAAATGTTTCATAAGATCCCACCCCGAGTAGACTTAGTGGCTTGAAGTGCCTATGACGTATAAGATGAAGTCTTTTGGTAAAGTTGTGGTACTGCTCTAGGCTTGAGACATATTGGTGTCAAATATGTCAGGTTGAATTAGTAGTTGTAACAAGTGTTAAACAGTTCAAATGAAAATTGTAATCTTTAATCTTTTAATGGATTTGTTTGGTTACTGACAAATAGTAAAACTAAAATCAACATGAACGCTACATAAGATGAAATCAACACAACCAGATAGCCAAAGCTGTTGTCATTGATATGACAAATCGGCAGTTTTACTTTGACTTGAGCAGCAGAAGTAATTTTGCGATTACCGTCTGTAGGAAGCGACTCCCGTTTGAGCATTCCCCATTATCATCATTAGACAGCAGAACGAATTCGGCAAATGTGCTATATTTCTTAAAGTGGTTCTACTCATTAAATGCTATTGCTTACTTACTTGCACAGACGGTGCTACAGTCCAGTGTGGACCTGAGCCTAAGCCATTAAGCTTCTGCAGCTAATGCAGTAGCAGAGCACTCCGCCTAAACGCAAGTCTTTCTCCACCCGGAGGGATAGGCTTGGAATTTAAAACTTCCTAAGAAGTATTGCTGCACACTTCGGGATGGATTGTTAAAGTCCCACTTAGTTGAAGACGTCATACAGGTCCTACAGATGGCTGTTAGTTCTTCAAAGTCCTTAAATGTAAAAAAGATATTTATATATGCGTTGTATAGAATACAATGAAAACGATAACGGGATCATCTTGTCATGTGATAGCAGATCATCTTACTTAAACATCAACCATAAAGCCCGAAACACTATACAAAGGAGATAAACAAAATTAAGGACACCCTTAACTGCTACAAAACGGACATAACCATCAAGCAAGAAGTGTAATCGAAAGTACCGAAGAAAAAAAGTAAACGAAAAGCTACGATATTTTCTGTGGGGAATGTTAGAGACAACAGCGCGATGACACAGCGGTTGCAGCGTTTATTCGGACGCGGATTCGCCGTCAGAGAAAGACTAAGGAAACTTATCTGGACTTTCAGGTATATAAGCGAACGCTAGACGACTATCGTACAAAGGTTAAATTTGACAATACAAGCTCCGTAACAACTTGTGCACCAAAACTGAGGAAAAGCCCTTAATATGACTTAAAAATCTTTCTTGTCAATGCTATTGCCCCGCTAGGGTAGAACTATCGGAAAAACGGTAGAATACAGACTTCTCGACATTACGACATCACGACTAGAAAAGAGACATAGACTTATTGATTTTGCAGTTGCACGGAATGTAACTATACCTACCAAACTTTTCCACACTTTGATATCAATAAGAGATCCATAAGGGATTAATCATTTTACGATCAGCGCAAGGCCCACCTCCAGTATTTTGGGTGTTCAAACTTTCCGAGAAGATAGTATCGGCTAAGAGTATTACCTTGTTGTAGTGAAGATATGGATTCTGATATTCCTAACTAGCTAAAGACCGCCAGGACCTTCTACGATCGTGTTTTCTCTAACCTCTCGAGAGCTCCGATGCCGCCAGCATTGAATGTAAAAGACCAGTGACGTCATTGACAAAGAGCAATCAGATTTAGTTCAACCCGCCTCAAAAAAGAAACACCTGGTTCTATAAAGAATCTGGAAAAACAACAGATGAACAGAGCCAGTCCGCGGAAAGAACGAGAGGGACTTGCGAGCTCTATCGCATATAGGCATACAGCTTTTAGAAAATCAGTTAAGGCTGCTATTTTCCTAACATAGATATTCAGAGGTAAGACCTCACGAAGGACTTCTAGTGCAGCTTAGTGTCCCTACCAAATTCATTCAATTGTTCAGGATGACAAGAGAGAATTCACGCTACTCCGTCAAGGTTGGTTATCACAAACTAAAACCTTCAATGCCAGACAAGTATTAAACAAGACGCTAAATTGTCATGTTCAATTACTCGCATACGCAGATGGTATTGATATAATTGGCATGGAGTGCTGTCAGTTGAGTGTTTTCGACTACTACTATGACCTTAAATGAACGAAGGACAACAGGGAGGGACAAACAACATCAACGCCTAGAATAAAACGTCACAATAGGTAGCTACAACTTTGTTGTTGAAAACGATACCACCGTGAAAATCATGCGAGAATCAATTTTGCTAATCGCTGCTTCCTTGCGTTTAGAAGACAATTGAGTAGTAAGGCACCCAGTGCTGCATTGCGACGCAGAAGCTTGAACACTGACGAAATGGGATGGTAATGATGAAAAGTTATTCGGATAATTTTCAGACTCGTTAGCATGAAAGAATAATTAAAGAAACTTTTAAACAGCAAACTGTATAAACTGCAAAGCAATGCCAACCTCGTCCAATAACTTCGGATAACCCGATTCAGAGTAAGACCTTATCTTAGGTGCCGCACAGAAGTGGTAGATGGCCCCAGTCAAAACTGGAGACAGCTGGAAAAAGGCTGCTCTAGCAGGAGAGTCATGTTATCTAAGACCCTGGTCCACCTGGTGCTCTAACACCATCTAAGTATAGTAAGACCTGTGTTTCGTATGAGTGAAAGCACCCCAAATAATGTCATCTATCTAGAGAATTCCCTCTCTGAAACGTCTTCTTTCCACCTTGTCTAAACAGAGCTTATCCACAGAAGTTCAACAAGCTGAGCTTGAGGAAAACTTCTTCTTTATACTGTATTCAGCTACATTTTCACAGTCAGACTTAGCATGTGCATTATGTGCATTCTCAACCTGACTTGAGACCAGCCATATAGTCTACTAAGGGAAATCAAGTTTATGTTCTTTAAGTCAAAGTCAGTTGTAGCATCTTATCGATAAATTTGTGGAATATTCTGAAACCTGCAATACACTATTAAGAAACCCATTGTCCTAAACATCATACGACCACAAATGTCCAATATGTATCGTACTTTCTCATGGCCTACTATGTAAGCCATTAAAGGGGTACTTTACGGCGTCCTTGAAGTCCTATTCGGTACTTTGCATTTTATATCTCGTTCAAATTCTCCGACATTCCACCTTACTTTTATTGCAATGACAAGAATAAATTTTTATTGAAAACACTTTGTGGTCTAGCCTCTAGGTTCATCAATTTCATGGCACCTTCCTTAATCAAAAACCAAAAAGGATATCAATTTCATGGGAAGTCAATTACTTGGGACTTATCCTATCCAAAAATGTGTTTCCAAACACTATCGATACCTTTGAACGTTTTAACACACATAAAAACGAAACCAAACCAATACGACTTTGTGCAAACAAATCCTCCCAAAGGATTCTTCGAAAAAGGAAACAAAAAACTAAATCTCCTCTGAAATTTTGGAAGCTTCTTGCAGCCTTCTGATCTTCTTTCTTTACCTTTCCCCTGCTGATTCTCTCGAAAGGTATCAATTTTGTGGCCACCCATACAAAATACCCATTCCATTTTGCTAACCAGAATTAGTGTCTGGAATAGTTCACATGGGTCCTTTGACAGAAGGGGAAGATATAGCAAACGTACGCAAACCATCAAATCCCAATTTATATTTTATTCAGTTAAAGGGAGTTTAGAAAAGCTATAAATTGGATACCCTCACCACCTTTGTGTGTCTGGCCATGGGATAACCTTTTTCCAATGAAGAAAGAAGAAACCAGCCAAGACAAGAGGTACGCCCAAACATAAATGCTGATGAAGTATAGCTTTCTAAGGAGATTCTTTGGATTTTATCGGTTCGAAAAAGAAACAAAATGAGAGGGTGATTAGGAAGACGATGACAGAGTAAGAAGAAGAAAGTATTTCACCGCAACCCCTTTTTTTGTTTATCAAATATGCAACCATTAATCCGTGCAGCCAAATTGAACCGAAACTCTTCCACTATGTACTTGTTTGGAGTTCAAGAATGAAATTTGAATATTTTATAGTCCTTACCCTGAATTGTTATCGTCTTCACTATCGTAATCCTCATTTGTAAGAGGGAAGAAAACGGCTAGAATGTGGTTGTTTGTGCATAACTCATGGAGATCATCCCAAATAATTTGTATGGGCTTGTCCTTTGAAAAAGGATACGAATTGGTGAATTGAAGCAAGAAAAGATGTTTTCAAAAACCTTAGACATAGGTTGGGATCCGGGCTTAGTTTCAATAACAATGGATGGGACTTAAGTGAGCCTTAAGTCCATTGTTTTGCTCAAACATACGACGACAATTAGAAGGCAAATCTTCGTGAGTAACCTTTTTTAAATTTAGGACCGACGGCGGATGGAATAATATCGATCGAAACAGCTCGTTTCGATGAATTTTTAACTGATGTTTATCTATCAAATTGCTTACAATTAAAACTACAATAATTTGTAAGACCATCAATACATCATTCGACCATGCAACTGCTACAACATGGAGCTACTAGAAGTAGAAATTCAAGCAAACATCATGCAACGGATATTTGCTTCAAAGTTTATATGGACACCTGTCTCAACCAGCTCCACTCATTTTAACCGCAAGACAGCTAACAGATATTTCAGCCATCTAAGCCATTGTATTCGAACATTTCTGACCAGGTCGATCTGCCTACAGTTCATTGTTGCTTTCAATACCCACGCAGACAGAACGGATAATCATTTCCGAAAATGGTTCTTGACTTCTGTCAGGTGTAGGTGGGTCAGTCACTTGAATTTTTTAAGAGAAGACTCTGCTATTACAAGTGAGCCAAGTCTTCCTAAAGGCCGAAATGTTTGTAAGGCATTCGAAGATTTTTGCAAACCATAGCGCCCATCTCACAATGCATTGATTATGCGAGCATTTCTTGCCAAAAACAACACAACTACCACCCAACAACCACCAAACTTACCTGATCTGTCCTCTTGTGACATTTTTCTGTTTAACTGACTCAAACCACCGCTTCGGGGAAGGCACTTCGATAGCCGAAATGATAGAATAGAAAAATATATGAGCACACTGAAGACCATAACAATTATGTGGTGCCAAAAATACTTCGAGGCTGAATCAAACGCTGGCACAAGTTCATTGAAGTCTCCCTTAAATGATATTAAACTCATTCTTCATTGAATTTGTTGAAGACTAGACCTATCCTGCGAATCTGATAGAAACGCATTGCTATTATCAAGCTTCGTTTCTCCAAATAAGACAATATCGCCGCTATAGACGAATAATAGATCAGATTCTGGCATCGGTACACAACTTCATTAGGTCGGCACCTTACCTTAACCACATTTTTATTATAAACGGTCTCTGAGATCTTTACCGAATTTGAGGCATACACTTCCTCTCGTCATCCTTAAGTTGATAAAAAGGTGCTGTATATCAATCTTAACTTCAAATACATACTTTCGTTCGACCATATTTTCTCAATGCGCTCGTGAATGTTCCTTACAAAGTAAGCTCGCTTCTTTAGACAGCTCAGGCGCAAGACGATCAGCTCGAGCAGCCTTTTTTGACTTAAATTTAAATATCTTTATTTGATCCTAAATTTATGGTTGTTATTACATAGATTTAATGGTTCATCTTCTTAACCAGCACCGTTAAGCAGACTGCAAGAAATGGTTCTTATATACCATCAGCACTGACCGCGATTCTCCGGTTACGTTGGCTTGTTCGTCGTTCCAGGCTTGGGTTTCGTAGCATTGACATATGACTCTTTACAATGTAAAACAACTTACGAACCCTAATTCCTGCAAAAAGATCCATTTACTTGCTCGGCGATCTCTCTATGGTATATTTTACCCGTATCTTCTGAATGTAGAGCTCGCAGGCAGTCACGATTTTTCTGTGCAGCCAGCTCTGTATGCTTTTTGTTTCGCAGCATGGGGTTTCATAGCAGTGGCCGAGCACAACAAAACACAACTTCCAATGATCTTCATAATTTGATGCCGGCGGTATAGACCGTTGTAAATGTCCTCGCAATTTCTTTGCCTTGTTTTTCAGTATTTTCTTGTCTTTGTGGTTTTCGGGATATCCGCAACCGTATCCTGATATAACAGGGTACCTGGAAACGGTCGGACATTTTTTATACGCATTGTATAAGCAGTGTTGTGATTGTGTTGTGAGTAGTCAGGCTTTCTTTCATTTCTTCATAAGAACTAAATATGGAAATTTTGGATTTTACCGTATAAGGGCAAAAGCGTCACGAAAACAGTAACACCGATTATTGATTCAAATGGCGTACACAATGAAAGCCTATGAACAAATTCTATGATAGATAGTCAACCAAGCAATAAGATCCAACTTATGACAGCGTCTAATTTTACTGTGACCAGTGATCATCAGATCATCTTCATCGATATGGAAACGTAAACGATATGGTCGTAAACGATTAAAGAAATTGTAATAACGGTATCGCTTATCGATTAAGCATTATGTATTGTAGTTAAAATTTAGAAAAGTGTTAAGTTTAGCAAGCTTATCTGGCACAAAAAGGCGCTCTGTAACTATGGAAGAAATACTAGTACAAAGCATTACATGTCTTTTACTTTTTCCAACAGCTTACAAGAGAAGAAGACGATTGTATGTTTCAATGAGTTGAATAAGTTGATGAATGCCATACATTAAGTCTGCCAGCTGGAAATGGTGTCCAATCTAACAAAAGGACCAAAAATTCCTGAGTTCTTTTTTTGCTCGTCGAGGACATGAGACTCTTTTGTCCTACACTCTTTATCAGAGAGGTTTCGAGAACCAACATTCAAGATGCGGTAATTCCGGCGGCTACTTTGCATCGAAGTCACTGGTCTGTAGACCCCGATGCAGGTTGCTAGGACTTGCCAAAATATGAAGAGGTACCCGAACAAGGTTCTGGTGTCTTGTTGACATTATAGCAATTCTCTCTCATATAACTTTTTGTCATTATGGCGTCTGCTATATCCGTGTTCTTATCTTGAATGCAACTAGATAGTGGTCCGAATCAATATTGACTAATCACAATATTCGGCTGACAGTTGATTCGGAGACTATTTTCGACGAAAACATCTTTTTGATTATCGAATATCTATTTCTCAATCCGGTGTCTTGCAAGATAACATAACGAACATATATGTACGAGCTTGATATGCATGGCAAATGTAGGACGAATTAAGCTCTTTTCATGCTGTCATATTGTTACATCGGATCGCGCACTACATATGTAGTTACTTTGAGAAAGCGACGACAGACCTACGTCGTATTCTATGATGGATTCAAAATGAGGAACCGCTTACTGTATTAACACTTCTATGAAAGATACTCTCTTATTCAATTTTGTTCATTAAATTTTCCTATCGAAAAAGCTCGTAAAAACACTTTTCGGATGTGGTATGTAGACCTACTTATTGTCATGAACTTCATCTAATTGTCTATCGGCTATCGAAAAAAAAGCTGTAAACATTGCAAGTGATAGACAATTTTAGAGCTCTTCGTCTTTCGTTTACAGGGTAGATCCTATCTCACACATTGGCTTGTGCTATTTTGTCTGATTTATAGCAAAAAGGAGGAAGCCGAGTAATTGACAAGACCTTATTATCTCCATCTCCTGATTAAATTCAACTTTATGTCAACGATTTGAACAGTCTTGAATATTTTAAGTCGACTCCGCCGCCGACTTGGCATTTGAATTCACGTATTGGGGAACTGCCATGAATAATCGATGAAAACGCGAGCCAAGCTCTTTACGTAGTTGGCGGAGTAGTCGGCCGATACCACAAGCGTCGCTTTGATTTCTTTTCAAATACAGACCTGCCAAAGTGTGGGACATCAGCGGTTATATATGATAGAAGAAACAACTAAAAGCATTGGCATAAGCAGATGCTTGCTGAGTATTAAGGCTCACAAGGCTCGTTTTTCACACAGAGCCATCTGTTATTTTGCTCATTGACAAATTTGAATGAGCGAATGCTGCAATCATGCCTCCAAGTAATTTATTGGAGTAAACCACAAAAACCTGTCAAAATTCAAATTATTCCCAAAAAAATAAGTAAAAAAAAAGGAGATATTGAAATTTCTACATGGATATTACGTTTTTTTTTTTTTTTTTTTTTTTTTTTTTTTTTTTTTTTCTACTAAAAAATAATGCCAATTGACATATCTCCACATTGTATATATATATGGATGTATGCATAAAGTTGTAGATACATTTCGTTATGACGACCTAAAATAAAATTGCTTTGCTTCTAGCTGACTGACTGACTGCCTGTAAACGAGAGAACTCTGTCAATATGTCTACGGTGTAGATGGTGTAAAGTGTTCCATGTCATCGTCTATAGTTATAGTACACAATGTCAATACACCAACGGTAAACTTACTTATATACTTATTTTAACAACCGCATTCGACAGTTGGTCGTACGGCGGGGATATGTAAATTTAGATTAAGGCCAACTGCTGGTTGGAAATTGGTTACACAAATGTGTTACGCGCTTATTGGACTGGACTGTGCAAATATTTTGAATAACGAACATTTTTCCAACCGTGGGGTTTGGTTTAATGCCCGTGGTATCACTTGGATTATTAGTAACATAAAAGTGGCTGAGTGGATCTCCAATCTATTCTACTTAGCGAATTTTTCCAATTAAATTTCACTGAATTGATTGAAAATCATTCGAATTAAAATGGATTTTTAGAATAGATACGTTGTACTATATTTTACCCCACGCAAAAAACTCTAATTGTCACGCTTTCATCGGCTAAAAGGACGCCAGAAAATCAAACTCTCTCGACGCATATCAACATACCTTTCAACTCCAAAACCATTCAATTAACCAGTTCTTTTGACTGCTACCTATCCGTTGTCTATATTCTCCTATCAAACACAATAGGATATAGAACGCGACTTTTAACTAATTGTTTGACTGAATTTGTGCGACCATCTAAGGGATACAAACTAAGGTCACCTTACAAAGCGCACACAAGGAGACTTTAACTCCTTGTACCAACAGAAACTACATCAAGACTTCGGTTAAATGTGATAGATCCTTTCACAAATTGAATCCTCCGACGAAGAAAATGTCATCACAGAAAGACCAAATTGAATTAGCTAAGAATAAAAAGAAGAAACACAGACAGAACACGAGGTAAGAACTCGTTCTTCCAGATAAACAACCAAACAACTCATTTGCATAAATTAGCATCAACAATCAACCATCGACAGCAAGAACCGATGAACAGTGTGCCTCCTATTTTCAGTCATTCGTTAAACTTTCTCTAAAGGAGAACCAACAATGATGGGTTCATCCTCCTTGTGAGAAACATTACCTTGAAACATTATTTCTGTTAAGGATGCCCGTATTGAAAGATTGGCATGGATATTCAACAAAACATGAACATAACATTAATTCAATCTGTTGGTCACTAGTCTGGTCTGGATTTTTATGTCTGTATCTTTATGGTGTGTCCTTTTAATGTAAACATGGTATTCAAAGTTAGACACAGTATATGTAGATCCCTTGTTTATATGCTAAATATCAGGCAACTGTTTTTTATCTCCTCGGGGTGGAGACATCACACGCTCTCTTCATCAAAAGGATATAGTGTAATCTTAGGTAAACCTACACAGACCTTAACTAATCGTAAACTTTCATTAGAGTAATCCAAGAAACATGTGTAGTGCGACCAGGTAGTGCAAGAAATTAAAGTGACAATTCAACTTAGTAATACTTGCCGCATAATTATTCCTTGTCTCATGAAATAAGATCGTGGAAATGGCTGATTGCACCCAAAATCGGAAAGAGTAACATCTAGCTAATGAATCTTTCTTAAGGTATGTACACACCATGTGGATAGAATCGCATTATCACTTTCATGTCTCCACCTACACTTGTGTGCATCAGATCTTCAATGGAACGAATACACTTTGACACTCGTGTAGTAGCAAGAGTTTTTAAAGATCTTAACATTCACAAATACCCCTTCTTTTGAAATGGCGTTCTTCCATGCTGGCAAAACCACAGATAAAAAACAACATTTGTCCAGCTTGTCCCTAAAAAAAACCAATCCTCTTCTCTCTCTTCTTGCAGACCCATTTCCAATGTCATGGAAACGCTGATAAACCGTCAGCTCATGTAATATCTCAAAACGCGAGAACTTTTCAATAACCAGTAGTATTGTTTTTGTAGCAACAGGTCCACTGGTGATTTGATGGCATGTCTCACCGAAAAGTGGAAACAAAGTATACATCAATCTGCCGGAAGCAAGATACTTGAACTTGATATTTCCAAGGCAGAGTTTGGCACCAGGCTCTTTTGTCGAAAATACGTGTTTTTGGGATCGATGTCTCTCTCCTTCAATGGATTAGAAATTACCGTTCCGAAACCTTCAATTCAAATAATCTTGGATTGTTTCAAGTCTGATAATCACAAACTGACTGTTTTTTCTCTTCAAATATAAGTTTTCCTGTTGAGGTCATCGTTCAAGATCTATTGATCAGAGCATAAAGGGATTTTCTAAACTTCTTTCTAAAGCTTTTCCGGTTGATTTTTCTCTGAATTCTCCTCTTTAACAACATCGAGAACTCGCATCCGATTCCATATTCAATGTAGCTACATTCTGACAAGGAAGCCTCCACCAACACTTGTTGACAACTAGATCAGACACATTGCATTTATACTTCCATGGCATCATGATAAGTTCCATGCCCCTGGAATCACAGAATTCAATAAGTTCAGCTTTGTATTTTGTGATGGTAGTAATACCAAATCATAAAAAATACGATGGAATTACTGCGAATTTCTGTCATTCTCCGTTCGTTTCGTAGCGTCAATCCGAAGCAACAAGTGCAAAATTGCCCAAGCTTAGAGGAGAAACGAAAGGGACTTTCCGATAGCACACCATGGAACTACTCATCTATCATTCTTATTGCACGTCAACTCGGTTTTAAGAACGACGGACATTGTTCCTGGAAACCAGAAATTGTCAACTTGGAAATATTTCTTCCCAAAAGTCCATTAATTTCATATTTAATCACTCTTTAATCCGTCTACCACTACGACACCAAAGCCTATTCAGTTGCGACTCAAAACGTAACCCTAATTAAATGCTGACCCCTCTTTAGGAAATATCCCTCTTTTAAGCCAAAATAATCTCGGCTAAATGTGCGAAGTCTACTTTGGGTGGCCTCTTAAATCATAAACTTTTCCCTTAACACAATCCCTCAAGTTTTAATATCTCATTTTTACCGCCATAACCGTGCATGATTAACAATCAGTAGTATGTTTAGCATCCTTCCCCAGTTAATAGTAATTGGCACAGGGCCCGCATAAACGACTCTGTAAATATTACAATACTAAATGGCCACCGCAAATTGTACCCTAATATCACCGCTCCAACTCCTCTGAAATTCGGTCTGCATTATGACTCCACTTCGCTTGAAAAGTTTGCAAGACTTATTAACCGCTCGCTTACACGCCTAGTTTGATCCCTCGTCCTAATTACATTAAACGTTCGTTCGTTCAGTTAGTTTTTGGTACCTTCAGTCATTCGTTGGTTCCTTCAGTCATTCGTTAGGTGATATAGTTTTGTCTATATCATCCTTCACTTGTATAGACATGAAATCCCGTCCTTCTGATGGATCCTAGCTCTTCCAATCATCATCATCGTCGTTATCATCTTCAAAAGGCTCCATGCCCGCTGGCACGGAATAATCATAGTCATAGTGGTAGTATCATCTTGTGACTTGGCGCTACCATGTGGTGGATTACGAGTTGCGACATACCTGAGCACAGCTGACACGGCGGGAAAGATAGTAATTAGTTACGTGCTCGAAGGAATTCAGGTCAGGTAAGGGTGGTAGAAAGTTCATCCTCGCCTTTGTCGGTTTCAATGGAATGGTTGTAGAAATACGTGCGCGTGTAGACGAATCTGCTTATTATCTGCAACCAGAAGCAATCGGGACCAACTTTAGTGTAGGCATTCGAATGACTATTAGTGCGATGATGGAAGAGTTATTACTTCTGGCTTCTTGTCCATCTGCAGGGTATGAAGGAAAAACCTATAAGAAGACTTACAAAAACGGATTGCGTTACGTAAATACTGACGTACTCCTACATATCCAACTGGGAGAAAAAGAATTAATTGCTACTCTTCTTCGTTCTCCCCGCAAAGATTCCATGTTTTGTTGTGATTTACTTCTCGATGGCTTGCCTTTTTTCCAGTCAGAAGAATCCGAAAGAATTATGCTTCATTAGGCTGGCGGGTCAGCGGCATGAGCCGTATAATCAGATGTGTTCCAATGTATTCCATATGTGGGTCCAGAACACGTTTGATTTAATCGGATTAATATTAATGCTTTTGCAAAAGAAAATGTTTTTGCCACTCATAAGGGCAGCAAATACGTTATTTATCTTGGAGATACATTGGATCACTTTTTGGCTTCTAAAGCCGGATGAAGACTGTTTGGTTGCTCTTCGGAAAGGTGCGCTTTATATTTTCGTATATGGAAAGCTTTGAGCTGGAATGTTTTACCTTTGGAGTTGTTAGTAGTCAATACTTTGATGAAACCAACAAGACTCATGTATATATTTGGGCCTAACTGCCCACCATGATCAGCAAAATACGGCGATATTTTCAACTATACATTACCTTCCTTTTACATCGTTAATCATCTACACTTTCAAGAAGGGCTATGTCTAAGTGGATTAAAGAAGATTTTGCTACCGAAATATGTTAGTTCGCGCTGCTTCGACCTACGCACACAAAATAGTGTAGTATTCGGTAGCGACCAAAAAGACCCAACCTAGGCACCCACAATCTTACCCTCAGTACCTGCAAACTAATCCGTACATAGCCCAGGCTCTGATGGAAGAATGAATCCACGGTAACATCACTTCTTTCACAGCAAGCGTTGCAGGAGGTGGTGCTTCCCACATTAAGGTGATAAGAAAAGACGCAGTGATTCATTAAGACACATGTAAGCAGTCTGTAGTCTTTCCTGACGAGGGACAGCAAAAAGGCCGCTGATTTTTTAAAAACTTTTGGAGGAATTCCTTTGGTCAATGTGCAACCTGGAAAGCCACACCAGTTATGGTTCTCCACATAAGATTCCCAGGCACTCTCAACTCAAATTCATCTCGTGATAAGCATTCCCATGACCCTTGCCTGGCAAGTAACACATCCTTAGTCAGTTTTGAAGCCATCAATGAAGATCCGACTACATTCTTTACGCGTTTCAGCTTCCGACCAGGGCGTTTTTGAATGCGAGAAGGTCGGATGCGTAACCTCACAGCGATAAGATTTTGGTTTCAATGCTATTGACAAGTCCAAGAAATCGAAGTCAAATGACAGTCAACGCGAAAGACCAACGAAACTCCAGCGAAGTTTCTGTCAAAAATTATTTCTTTGTAAACAATATATGGCTGCATTCTGATATAAATTTCGAGCAAAGAAAGGTTCATCTAGAGCAGAACCTAGCATGATGTCCCCAGGCAGCGAAAACAGACCGTTCGTTGGAGTAATAACGTGTTTACATCAAAGTATTTCCCACAAAATAACTGATACATGAGATGGAGTTGATGTTATCATAGCCGTATGTCCGGAAGAGCCTCTTCGATGATAAGTCCTACGTCTTGTCAAAGGTTCCTTTATACAATATAAAAGCCGACAGTACTTTGGAGGATTTCCCCGTAACGTGTTTAGTTCAAAGAAATATGCTATCCAAGACAGTACCTAGTTTTCAGAAGATTGTCTGAGAGTCTATCTTCGATGTATCAACTGTCGATTATTTCTGGGGCTATCTTCGTTTTACAACAGAGCCGTGATCTAATAGATAGAACAGCTACTTCGCCTTTATATGCCTCAGCTAACGCTATAAAACCATTATTAATGTTTGAATAGGAAGTAGACTTACAAGTACATGTCCCGTAGCATAATAACTAACTTGCGCTCAAGGGGTTTTTGGTACCCGTAAAATATTTGCACACAACGCGGGTGATGGAAAGTTAGGGAGGAAAAAAAGAGCTATACCGATGTACGTTGGTCTTAAATGACTGGAAATTATAATGACTAGAAAATAAAGACCTCCGGAGGGCAGGAACGAATCACAAAATTCAGAAAACGAAAATGGGCTTGAGGGTATACTGATGGTTATTTGTACCGAGACGGGCGCTACGACGATTGCCTTTTTCTAAGCATTAGAGTCGCAACAAATGATAAGTCCCATCGTCGTGACATTACAAGTTTGGTTACTACCTTTTTTGGTGACAATAGTACCAAATCATTGAGAAAGTGAGCTGATGCAACAGCGGACTTAGACCTTATTCGTTCCGGAGCTCATGATTACAGGTGCTAAAACTGCTTTCGGCTCAATAAGACAACCTCTGCTTTTCATGGCTTCATTTAAAGTCTTTTAGACAGCTATGTAATGGCCGTCTTGAAATGTTGCAGGTTAATCTGGGTAAATATCATAAATAAATACTGGGAACTCGATTCTTACTTAGACTCAATTGGAAATGAAATAGAAATTCATCCTTTTGAAATGCGGTAAAGGACGCCCTCGGCAGAGGCTTTGTCTAAAAAATAGCTTTTAGGTCCGCAAATTTAGCCAACATGAAATATGTAGCATTCAATGTAAATATTTATTTATTAGAGGACCTTAAGAAAGTAGTAATACCTTGCTTTTATGAAAGAGATTCGAGCCTGAATCGTAACGAAAATACTTGTATACAAAGATTTGAGAGTTTTCTAGAAAGTTTTTCAAAAACTTGGATAAGGTATTCTGTAGTAAGCTACCAATCAGATAAATCCCCTATTCACGACATATATGGGCTTATCGACCGATGAACTGAAAAAAAATTAAGAACCTCAGCAGTCTTTTTTCTTTGGGAATTGGAGTAGTTCCGCGATAGTTACATCATTTAGATCTATTTAAGACCTTATTTGATGGCATTCACCGACCAAAAAAGACTGATAAAGAACTCCTCTCTGGACCATTCCCCGCTGCGAAATCTGTAAGCAGCACCTAGATCTGGAAGTAGTTAGAAAAGCTAAGATATCAAGAATAAATTGACCAAACTATATTGAGCGGATGGATGGTAAGGATATCCTGAATGTTTCGGTCCTGCAATGTGGTCTTTAATAGATCGAGAGCCCATTAAGCCTATTATTGGTGGGCTTTTAGAACTACAAAACTAGTACCGCAGTTACTTAGGGTCTGCCCTCTTTGGCAGCTTTCAAGCCGATTTCATCTCCCAACACTTGCACAGCAAGGTAATGTATATGACTCTGACTCTATTATCGTTTACTCTCTCAAGGACCGAGATGCAGTATTCTCTGAGTGAGCTATAAAGGGACGATGCGGCAGTATTGGCATCATTATCCTTGATTGGTTTGCTTAGCATATGTATAAGGTGATATCCTTCCCATTTCCCGGATAAGCAAAAAACGACCATCGTTCACTCTCATTAAAGCTCACAGCTACTAAGTGAATAACAGAGAAGGTGAAACCTAAACACCAAAGCCAACAAACTGTTTCTAAAAATGTGCGGAAGCATCTCCCTTTTCAAGTTAAATTGACTTGAAAATGCATTCCATCAACAGACAGGCTGACCGACTATCCGATAGCTTGCATTCATAAGTTCTCCTTTCTAAATGGACGTCCCTTTTAATTAACACGTGATTAAAAACTTATTGCCGATTACACAGCACATCCGTCAGTATGTCAATGTCCCCCTGAAGTAGTCAGAAACTCAACTACTACCCGAGTCCCATTCGACCGACATCAATTAGATCACCCACTGAAGTAATTTCCATCTGAATTGTTTAATTTTTTATCGCTTTCGTTCGGCAACGACACCACATGCTGTGAATTGGGTCTAACCACTGTCGCCGCTAATTTGTTGATTGATCGTCCTAACATCAAATGCACATGCCCGTACCAATACCCTTAACGTAGGATGGTTTTTCATTACATCGATGTAATGGTCGCCTCTGAAAAAATAACAACAACTACAAAAAACTACACTCTTTTGCAATCCCTTTCACAACAATTGCGCTAACAATTTCCCAGATAAACAGTGGAAACTCTACCCTAGACACATTGCAATTTCCGCACGCGTGGCCATGCCTGTGTGTGCTTTTGGAATGAAAATTGTTTGCATTACTCCAGCATGACTGTGCTGTGTGGCATGTTTATCCTTGTGCCTCTTCATTAGAGAGAAATTTAGGACACTCCACATACCGGGAGTTGTCTGGTACCCGGGAGTCTGATGCCGGCTACACTATTACCAACAATTACGGCCGCCGCTTTAAACTATTATTGGGTTTTATTTGCGGTAACGGTGGGTTAGAAGGTCCTGCATCATCCTTAACTGAACACAAATTGGAAATGTGAAAGAGAATCGCATTTGTAAGAGGTATGTGGAACTATGGTTGAAATGGTGCATATTTGTCCAAGTATGCTGGCGCAAAAGTTTTGTCGCTACTGTTTACGTAGAATTAAAAACTAATAACGGTAGCCGTTTTACTGCGGTTCTGTGGTATTTGATTTAGTAGAGGCCTGGTCCTGGTGTGCAGATACCACATACATCTCAACTGCACTTGTTGTGCAGTTTATAAAGTGTTTACCGTTAAAGGACACTAAATACGAGTACTTACTGGCACGTACGATTTATTGTCACATTGCTGCAGTTGTGATGAATGTCCTTTGGTAATGTACTCAATATTTCGACATTTACAAATGACTATGATGAAGGGAGTTGATTGAGCTTTTTCTGTGTGATTCTCGTTAAAAGATAGTCGTTGACAAGACAAGTGTACTAAGTCAAGACCCGGAGAAAATTTTCAAACGATCCTTATGAAACAACAACATTTGTAGTACTTCGTCAAGTCTTTGAAAATATGAGTGAGCAAAATCTGTGCAAAGAAATGGTTTACCAATAAATGGAAGCTCAAGGGTGATTCATAGTAAGTTTTGATTTTCAATAGGCTTTGTTCGACAGATCACGCGTGACTCCTATCAAACTGCTTTGTCATTTTTGTTCAGTATCGTTTGGCAAATCATCACAAAAAGATTCACACCACAACAGAGTCTCAAAATTGTTCAACTGTATTACGAAAATCAGCGTTCTGTGAGAAATGTTTTTCGTGCGATTCGAGGAACTTACGGTGCGCATAATCGAACTACTGAAACCACTATTATGCCAATACCATTCACAAATTTGAGTCATAGTTTACATTAGTGGATGATACTTGACCGGTTAGACCACATCCAGCACGTAGTGAAGAGACTTTAGCAACTGTAGCTGAGAGTGTACGCGAAAACCATGACTTGAGCAAGAATTGAAGCCATGCAACTTGAATTTTTGTCATATTTTCAGTGAATGGGCTCTGGAAAATTAATTGAAAATCCGGTGTTTTATCGTGAAAATTTGTTCAGTGATGAAGCCCATTTCTGGCTCAATGGATACGTTAATAAACAAAATTGCATTTGGGCTGATGAGCAACCCGAAGAGTACCAAGAGCTACCATTACATCCATTCAAAACAACGATATGGTGTGGTTTATCGGCTGGTGGAATCATTGGTCCATATTTCTTCGAAAATGAAGCAAATCAGAATGTTACCATCAATGGTAACCGCTATTGCGCCATATTAAGGGACTATGAGCTTCCTGAAATTCAAGCACATAGTCTCGGTCAGCTCTGTTTTCAATAATACGCGCTACGAGCCATAGAGCACGTGAAACAATGGACTTGTTGAGAAATAATTTTGGTGAGCAATTAACTTCACGTTTTGCTACGTTAAATTGGCCGCCTAGATCGTGCGAATTCACACTTTTGGACTATTTTCTCTGTAGATGTGTAAAGTCTTAGGTCTTTAGGACTAAGCCAGCTATGATTGACGCTTGGGAAGCCAACATTACTCGTGTTATCTTCGAGATGCCAGTCGCTATGCTTGAATGAGTCACCCAAAACTGGACCTTCTGAATGGACCACCTCAGACGTAGTCGTGGCCAACATTTAAATGATATCATTTTTAAAAATTAAACGTCATGAATTGTTCTTTTAACTGATGGTAAAAATTTTAAGTTCACTTTCAAATTTATGTATTTAATTTTACATTATAAATCAAACCTCACAATGAATCACCTTTTATAAAGAAGTAATCCCTGCTAGCCTTACTCATCCCGTATTATGGATTCTCTAAAGAAAATTGGACTTTTTTTTCTGATTCACCTCGGTTTTCATTACAAAGTAAGGAAGCGTACATTACAATTCAGGAAAGTTACTCCTTCAGGCACTCCTAAAGGGATTACGTAAAGTAAAGAAAAACATGGATGAAATGGACCCGATAAACTATCACAGAATAGCATAAATCATTCGCCATTATCATTTCAGTCTATCATGCAATGCTACGAATTCTCATTTTGTGGTTGAGCACCTTGTTGTTGCTACCCACTTTAGCATCCCCCAACAAATCACCCATTGCTATCAAGATTCGTCATTGTGTACTAAGTTGTGGGTTTCCCTCCGTAATGAGTTGTGTTCTTCACCCTCTCACTCGTCATTTGCGTTGTATTCTAACGTAGCGTTAGAATAAGTTAAAATAGTGCGTAGCACTAAATGATGGCGGTAATCTTATTACTATGTGCCTTCCATTCCAGACTGATTAGTATTTCCTGCAAATTTTCGGAAACAGAATAAGTTAATCTTGGTAGCTAGTGCGATGAATTCATTGGAATCCCGCCACGTTGTCATCCTTACTGACAAGGTGTCCATCTCGTACCGCGTAAATTTTAGTTCTAGTAGAATGGATCTGGTGTTGGTCTGAACCTTCAAGTCTTTTACATCCTTCTTGGTCAATATCCAAAGATTGACAGCAAAGTATCTGAGAATGACATTTGTTCACTCTCTGTACCAACAGAGGTATACTAGACTCGTCATTTGCCCTCTCCATTAAAGAAATTCACAGATTAAGGCAGGGGGAGTAGAGCTGTCTAGTAGAGATGCAAAAAGTTCAACTTCAAAGACGTTCTACCCCGTTTTGTAGTAAAACCAGCATCAATCAGGAGAAGTTGCAAAAAAGAGGGAAATTTAGGCACTTTTTTGCTTGCATTTTCATAACTCTTAAGCCAATAAAGATATCGTGGCAGTTTTTTTTTTTTTTTTGCTAAGAGAAAAGTTCCAAGGATATAAAATTAAGAAAATTGTAAGAAAAATGCTTTACAAGGTGTTTCAAAATCTTCTGCTGAAATATAACTTTCTCAACACAAGAGAGAAGTATAGTATTTTACTTTAAAAATAATCAAAAGTCCATGACTAAAGTATCGGGTTTTCCAATAACGATTTGACAGATTTTTTTTTTAGTAAAGGGCAAACCATTTGAAATATTTCAAAAACTTTATTATTGGCTTGAAATATAATCAAAACATTTATGGCCACAGCGGGCACGTTTGCAGCGGTCGATTCGTTGGACCCAATTTTCAACGACTCTGCCACACAGTTCGGCCGAAACGGCCGTTATTTCGCGTTCAATGCTGGCTCTGAGCTCTTCCAACGTCGTCGGCGTGTTGGCATAAACCAATGACTTAACGTAGCCCCACAGAAAATAGTCAACCGGCGTTAAATCGCACGAACGAGGCGGCCAATCGACTGGCCCATGTCTTGAGATGACACGATCACCATACTTACTCTTCAATAAATCGATTGTAGCGTGTGCTGTGTGGCTTGTGGCACCATCCTGTTGAAACCACATGTCGTCCAAGTCCATGTCTGCCAATTCAGGCCAAAAATAATCGGTGATCATGGCGCGATAACGCTGACCATTCACAGTTATTTTTTGTGGATGAAGTGGTAATTTATGAAGCACATGTGGGTTTTCATCCGACCAATAACGTATATTTTGCTTATTGATGAACCCATTGAGCCAAAAATGAGCTTCGTCACTAAAGATGACTTTGCGATGAAATTCATCATCTTGGGCATCTTCTCCAGAACCCAATCGGAGAACGTACGTCGCTTCAAATGGTCCACCGGCTTCAATTCTTGAATCAGCTTGATCTTGTATGGGTGTTAACCAAGATCCTTACGCAAAATACGCCATAATGTGGTCAGAGCGATGCCCAATTCTTGAGAACGCCGTGGAATTGACTGATTTGGATCCTTTGCTACGGACGTCTGAACGGCAGCGATATTTTCGACACTTCGATCAACCCGTTGTCTCACTGACACGGCAAAGTCACACAACGAATATATAGGCTCAAATTTTTGCACTAAACTTGTGATTGCCTGTCTACTAGGGCGAGAATTACGACCGAAAATTGGAATTAACGCTCTTAAAGTTGCAGTCACCGACTCCGAATATCTGTAGAAAATTTTTATAATTTGCAGACGTTGCTCGTTAGTGTACTTTACCATGATGAGTTTACTGAATAAATTGACAGTGAAAGTTTGATGATTAGTAAAAGAGTGCGTCCACAAATTAAATTCAAAGCTATCAAGTTCCTATTGGAAAACCCTTTAATAGCAGTCTGAAAGCTATTTCGAACAAAACAGTGATGAGTTAAAGTAAACGAACTCTTCTTTAAATGTTTTTGTTTCTTAAGTGTTTCACAACTTCTTTGTTTTTATTTTGTTGCACATCAGAGTTCACAAAATATTTCGGTGAATCATTTCATGTAAAACAGTAAAGAAAAAAGTAAACGCACCAAAAATTAAAATAAAAAAAACTGATTTCTTTTAAACTTTCGTTAATTCCCGATGTAACATCGAATAAACTTATCATTTCTTGAGTGTATTGTGCTTTGAGATATTTTTCGTTTCTGCCTTAATGAATAAATGAGTGGGCTGATAAAGCTGTAAACATGTTAAAGTAGTCTTCATTTTGCCGCATCGTTGAAACTTTGCACGTATGAGGTTGTCTTTATTTTTGGATACCAGAGCTTCTTCTAACAATTCTCCAAGTGGGTATCGATTTATACTCGATTATACCATATTTCGACTATGAGCCAACATTTTATGAAGAGTAGGAGTGAGTTGTTTTATGGATCATAAATTATTACTTCAAGCCTCGCTCTTACCCCTCTATTGACCCCAGTCATATGAGCTGTTGACTCTGATTCTTGAAAAAATGCCCTCGTCATCATTGGTATTTCCAAATTCTTGTTTTGGTCTATCCACATCGAGCCCAATATCATCGTAAAAATGATTTTGAAGCTCTTGTATTCTTCATTTTTCTGTCTCCTTGATTCCAATAGATTCAACAATATTCTCCCCCTCTTGTCGGAGTGTATATGCAAGTTTCAAAATAAATTCCGTGCTCCTGATTCTTGCATGTAATGGAGAGACTTAACATAGTTAAAAATAATCATAAATGGTGAGCCAACAGCTGATGTGGAAGTTTTCATTAAATGTGTGTTAAACACATTTATTATGAAACCAATGTGGGATTTTATTAATTAATAAAACTTAATTTATGGCAATTATGAACGAAATACAACATCGTTCATATGACTACTAGTACTTCTGTTGTAAATGACCGTCCGAAGGTCAAAGTTAATGATGACTTTTTGAAGAATAAGTGTGTCAATTTCCGCAATTTCAAGTCAAATGTTATGTTTGAGATCCTAAATTGTCGCTGGGTTATGGACATACTCCTTCTTCTTCAAATAACCCCCAGAAAGAAATATAAAGGTATCACATCGCAATCAACTTCTCCTCTAACCAAAATTATTGATTGATGCCTTGTGTAGGCGTAGCACCATCCTATTCAAACCAGAGATGGTTCAGACCGAGCATGCTGATATGGAGTTTGACTCGATACCAAACCAATTTCTACAAAATGGTTCACTAATACAAGAATTTCTTATTCACTAGGACAATTTTTCACAAATTTTACGAATTGTTACTTACTTGCATAACAAAAATGCTTTATTGGGTGGTAAATGTCTCCTCGACTAAAACTGCCAAAGATTGTATGATATCTGTTAAAAAGATCAACCACATTGAATTCAGTAATTTTAAAGTAAATGACAGCCAACATCCTCACCATCTGTTAGCTCAACCTATAGTAGTAGGAAGCAGCAGAAGAAAGCCTTATATACGAGCACATACGTACACATATGTACGTAAAGAAAGATGTAATGTAAATGAAAGAAGACATTGGTTACTTGAGTTCCAGGTTCATTCCGTTCTGCAACGTCTGAAGGTGTAAGGATACAAAACTCGAAAACACTTTGAAATGTTTCGACGAAATATTTTTCCCAAAAAAAAATTATTTTCTCTCTCACCAAGCCGTCCATATATCAAAAGCAAAACTTACAAATTAACGGTTCTTAGATATTTTATCGAGTAAGCAAAAAGTTTTGAAATGCTCATGCTGTCCCAGCGCAATAATTGTTTCCAAGAATGGTAGTTTGAATAGGAAAATCTCCCTAAACATCAGCTTTCAGTCTTGGAATGTGCAGACTATTTAGCCGATTGACCTAATTTTTGCCAAATTTGTCAGATCGAATTTTTTTTTTCACTGATAAACCGCTATTTAGTTCATTGAAATGTTATTAAAGCCAGATAATAGTGATAAACACTGGCCAAATCCACTACTGCTGTCATCTCCACTCCATTAACGACATTCTCTTGCAACGACTTTCTTGAATCGATTTAATTTTCAACGGAACGCTATTATCCTCTGTTTCATCAGATACACACATTCTTACTGTATCTTACTCCTGGATGAAGTTAAATTGATTTCTTTCAATCACTTTCCTATGTTGTATTCAATTTTCAATCACGGACACCCCCCATTGAGAACAGAGTTCCCCCTGCGACACCATCTTCATCAATTCAGTCTTAGTAGCGTCGTCTTTCTTCCAAATCTCAATTGAAGAAATTATCTTTTTCCCTTCTTTATCCCTTTTCCATTCACAGATACTGGATGCTCAAGCTTGTTTGAGTTTAAGTGCAGTACTATAAGAAATAGGAGTGTTGCAGCAGTAATAGTAGCATTAGCAGCTGCAGTTCAGCCCTTCATCGAAAAGATGCAGACGTTTGAAATTTTTTTATCATTTTTTAAACTAAAGATGAAGTCCAACTGTAAAAACGGTTGCGCAAATTTCTTAATCGAATTCAATTAAATTGAATGGCATCAATTCCCCGTGCTGAATGAGTAAACGAAAGCCGTCCACATCCTCTTGATGATGGGAATTCATCATGCTTAAGGACACTCTCCATACAAGGTGTAGGCAATTTAAAGTCTTAAAGCTAAGTCACTGTAATGCTGTTGTAGTATCAAAATTCTCCTCCCAATAATGTCTGTAATCCTATTTACCTATTTGGCCTGCCCCTTCATTAAATCTCAGAGAAGTTATACATACATTTTGGGAAACAAGAGAGTGGGAACCAAGGAGTTTTGCAAGAAATTGCCCTTGTGGTGTAACAAGTTATCAAAGTTTCAGCAATGAATGTACTAATAGGTAGCTTAGGTGCTTGCATTATTGGATCCTTCGAGAAAGTTTCCTCTGTTAGACATAGAAAGTACAACATCTTGGTTGTTGTATACTGTATACTGTATATTGTAAGTGAGGTATGTACTTGGTGGTTGTTAAACTGGTTGAAGATTTATTTTATCGGTATTCGAGGGAGTAGTCTTCTCTTGAATTCAATACTCAGCTGAGAAAGCACCAAAGATGTGGAGCTTTAATGCTAACGACAATGACAACCAAACTATCCTCATTGCAGAAAATACGAGTATGTAGGTTGGGAAATAGTTAATAGTGAAAGAGAAAGGAAAATTACTATTACCTACGATTGGCGACAATACCGTAAATTTGAAGTTTCAGAATCCATAAAATCACTATGCAGGTGGAAGCGATATAGAATTAGGCAAAATGCCAAGAAAACCTGAGAAAATGTCGGAGCTACAGGAAAGTTTTGCCAATAATGGGTTGAAATGAAGGTTGAATAGCTTTGGAAAAGATAATGTAATGACTACAGGTGAATTCTTGCAACATTGTAGATTTTATACAACAACCCTCGTCCAACAAATGGGATATTTGTCGAAGCTCTACTTCATAGTATATCAGATTGTATATTTAGAAAGTACCACAAGATATCTTGTGACCTTTCCAGAGGTCATCGTGGGCACATTTACGAAAGCCCTTCAATTATGTTGTGATCCATCAAGAATGAGTTGGGAGCCTCTATTATAATATTGAGGGGTTAGATTACCCATTCTGCTGATGATGTTGAAAGTAATCGTTCCTTTAATGTATCTTATGTATATCAATCGTGTATGCTAGGATCAAGCTTTGCATTAAAATTAACCAACCACATGCCTCTCACTTTTAGCCAGTAGAAAATATCTTACCTCTCAGGTACTCCAAACACATGACGCAGGAAAGACCCCAAACAACCATAGACATCAACAAGTTTCAGTTCAATTCATGGTCAACAGTCGAAGTGACCCAACACGAAGAAGAAATCAAAGACATCAGTCACGAAAGGCTGTGGCTGCAGTGTGATCAGAGATAGGAAGCAAACTATTGAACGTCGAATATATAGAGGTGATCAGAAAATACCAGCTCTTCCGAGGAATGGATCACTCCTCCAAAAATTTTCTAACCTGTGTGTCGCTTACCCTTAAGAGCAGCCTAAACCTCTGATGTAGTTCGATTCGCCCACCTCCAACGAACGAAAAGAGATACACATCAGCGAAAGTGGCACCCATTGAAACAGATCAAACTTTCAGAGCTAAAACTGGATCCTTTTCTTCTGTCTCGAGCAGAGCTCAAAGGTAGAAAGCTTCTGACAGTCCGGAAATAGAAAAACGTGACTTCGTACTCACCAAGAACTTCAGTCCTATCAGTCTAAGTTTGTTCATGTTGAAGAGCATAGAGGAGTTTGTTGCGCTCGATGTGTGAAAAACTGCTAAGGGATTGCAAACTCTGGCCAAGATGCAAGGTTGAAGATCCTGAGAAACTACACTTCATAATCTGCTCGATAGAATTAAAGGCGCCCTCAAAAAAAAAAAAAAACAACGAGTACGCGTCAAGCATTTTCATCGACAATGAGAACGAATCTGGCAAGTGTGATTCGGTTAAACAACACTGCACGCTTTACAAAAAGGAGTACACTTTATGCATTTTCGTCGACAATGAGGATGCATCTGACAAGCAGCTTTCGACAAGGCACAAAGCCAAATTCCAAGAAACGGTGTATTTTCGCTGTATAGGGTCACACCTTAGCACGTCTGGCTCCGCTTTGGTGCGCCAACTTCCTCTGCCCAATTATCAAACTTAAGCCAATCAATGACGTTGTCTAATAATAAACGAGGATAGATCAGTGCTGGTCTTATCGTAAAGTCTTCCGAGTGATGGCACTGAAGTTTGCCACGATTTGACCAGTTAAATTATAAACGGCCCGATATGGGGAACATATTGAACGGCGTTTACTACTAAGTCCAGGACTACTAAGTACTAGGACTTAAAAGTTGGTACCATGTGGGTGGGCCTCCTGACTGTGGTTTTGACCTTAATCGCAAGAAAGGCCTTCCATAAGTTGGTTGACCCGATGTAGAGTTTCAATAAATACTCTAAGATTGACAAGAGATTTTAGGTAGGCACATATCCTGACCCTAATGGATGTAAGGGCATCCCGTGAACTTAAGTTTTCACGACAGTTATTCACATTAAACACAAAAGACGTTCTGTTTCTTAATCTGGTCTTAAGTATATATCAAGCTCCTATTGCCTCGGTAGGATACACTGTACGACTATGTTGAAGCGGCGCACTAAGTTTTTGCTAAGCACGTAGTAAGTATTTTAGACGTAAGAGGCAGAACTTATTGATTTAAGAGTAATGATGACAGCGCTAAGCACTTCCACTGTAAATATCCGCCCAATAAAATTTGGCACTAATGTTGTGAATGCTAATAGTGTAGATGATTTGTCAGTAAAGACTTTACTTTCTTCCTTAGAAATACTGAGAAGTTACAGGGAAAGAAACATACAAAGATTACTCTGGACCGAAACCAAAAACCTACGATGATGACACGAAAACACTCTCCTCCTACACTGCGACAGGAAATCGAGACGTATTCTATGGCAAAAGACAGAAATCAACAACCAAGATAATTAAGGGTCCTCGTGTCTTGTTAAATAATTGAAAAGCACTTTCTGTCGCTGAATAATAACTAAGGACTTATTAAAAATGTGATGCGATGTAAGGACTACCTCCAGGACATTAGTTTTATGAGCCAAAAAATCAGTCAAAAGTTACAGGAGGGTGTGAAATCTTTCATACTATTATGATTTTTCCGGGAACTCCAATCAGCACGATGTGACGAGGCTTATTCATACCTCCTATTTTCATATCGTATCTCTCTTAGAACAAGGAGAATTGTCAAATTATCAAATTTTTTTCACAATTTCAAACTTATTTTTATAAATTGTCCAAATCTTGACAGCTTGAATTCCTCGCTGGTAATTAATCTCCCATCGGCGTTCAGTTCACCATTTAAAATTGATCACCTACCCTAATCTCTCTGACGTTCGCAATGAGAAATGTTCATTTACGGTACTCATTTCCCATAAATACTTGTCGTCTATCTTCAAATCCGGTATTGTATTCGTATAAACACAAATCAAGAAAAACCATTTATCTCCACCCACTTGGTAATAAAATAAGAACCCTCTGCATCCGTAAATTTTCATTCAATGTTATCACACAAACCGTCCTCTCTCTATGTCTTTCTGTTGTCATTCAAATTGTCGTACACCGTCAACGTCGCCGGTTCGCATTTTATTGTCTTATTTTCAATCTATCCGCATCTCAGCCGCTCGCCTCCACGAAAACGGAAACAAATCCTCGCGAAACGTTTCCCAAAACTTAAGAAGTAGTCTTGGGCGAATCTTAAATTCATATAACATATTTCGTTATTCGAAAATTCTTCTTGTTAGTCCTTGCCGCGACTTTGCCGTACACTTGCTCATAAATCCTAAATAAACGATGGTTGTCCTTCATGGCACAACAAGCGCGTGTTTAGCTTTGACACGAAAAAAAAAGTCTGCTCTGTCATCTTCCTTCTGGCTTCCATAGCGGCCCATCCTCTTTGATGGATCAGCGATTCTCCTCTGGGAGCTATTAAAGTTCAGCATGTTGAACATGAGCAGGAAAAAAAATGCTACATCCGCTTCTTTCTATTCTGCTCAGGATTAACAGATACCTAGTCTCCACCTCCTATCATCCACTACCACCTCCATCGCCACCCTAGATCCCTTTTTTTATTATTTGTCCCATTTTTTTACTGTCACTGTTTTATTGTATCTAAATCTGACAGAGAACGGATAGGCATTTGTTAGGCCAATTACCATCCCAATGGCTGGCAGGATAGTAAAAGTACCACCATCATCAGTGACAGGACTAGAAAATAAAATAAAAAAAACAACTCATCGCGATGGGGTGAGTGTCGTCGGTTTTAGGTTTTCTTCTGTCTGGAATGTTTTGCATTGCGATACCCTCGTCGTTTAAATTGTTTTAAACTGATATCACTTTCGGTGTAGAAGAGGCTGTGTTATCCTTTAGTGATTTGAATTCGTTTTGGTCGAAAAGTCATCATCTTCCTCTTAGCTCCTTGTAAACTGACAACCAACAACCGTCGGGGAATACTTTTTTGAAGCTTTAAGTAATAAGAGTCACGCGATTGAAAGCCTTGAGATATTTGTTGTCGTTCTTTCTGTTACTCCAATATTACCTAAATGGAATGTTGGATCCATTATGGAGCCCATCCTGTACTGTTTAGGCAAATAAAGGACTGACTCATGTATGCAGGCGAGCTTACTTGGATACATTTGCCCGGTTAGTGGTGGCTAAGACCTATGAGTTAAAATAATAATGCATCGCACAATTATTAGCAAACATAATGCCACAGGGTAAGGATTTACGCACAGTAATCATTGTGGGTAGATAGTTAAATGCCGGAGAGTAGAAAGCAAGCGGAAGTACAATAGATACATTCGGTAGGCAGTTGATGCTACAAGATACAAATAATGTGATTAATGTCATACTGGTATGTGAATTTGATTAAAGGCGAATGCAGTCAGAGCTCCTGAATAGAATAGCAGTTATGGCAAATGGGATTGTCCTTTGAACGATGCTGCTTCCATTTTCTATCGAATAGGTTTGTGTGAAAATAGATTTGATGGTAGTTGGATGGAGTGAATTAATTAGATGGGCATTGTTAGTTGAATTCTAAGTAGCAATTTCTTGGGAATATGACCGATGATATTAAGTTCTAATTTATACTATGGGGGTTCTTGTTGTGGCCTGAAGGTTGCTCTTATGATTTACGATAATGAGATTACGAGTTTGATCGGACTAATAATTGGATTTATGAGTTGTGGGTCAGGCTGCTAGAGTGGGCTCAACGAACAGTTTCAAGGCAAAGCTTAGATTGCGTGATTTAAAAAATAAAAATTGAATTACGGCCAGGATACTGTTTATGTGGTTTAGCTTATTTATTAAATTTATTCCTCATTGTGGTCCTGCTTTCAGCTAATAAACTGACTTTTTCGTACGAACTCAAAGAGCGCACTTTGCTACAAACAGTATAGCAGCTGATTTTGAACGGATTACTCATTATTTCTGCAACTTCCATTGACAAATGTAAAAATGATCCTAACATATCCTTGGTTCCCGCTTCCACTGAGATCACGCAATGCTATTAAGTTTAAAGAATCCCGCTTCAACCTCTTTCTTATCAAAACTGCTTCGCACAACAATTCAAAACCAGAAAATTTGGTTTAAGTGCACGATACTAAGGCTACTCATAGCATTCACTCTAGGGACAAGGAATTAGTGATGAAAAGATCTAACGAAAAATAGCGCCCCTGTGCCTTAAGATGAACCTGAGGCACATTGACATTTAATGTGGGTACCCTTAAAGCAGAAAAATGGGTACGTACTCATGCGTTCTAACCCCACGTGAATGAAAGGAAAAGACTCGTGAAAGCGAACGTATTATATGTTCATATAGGAATTCAATAACCTGCGGGGCAATTTTTTTATTCAGCCAGAAAGATCAACGTAAAATCTTCAAGAAATAGGTTACGTATGCAAGCTGGCATAATGACGGGTAAAAGTTTCGAACTAGAAAACGTTTCACACCAAATCAATTTCAGAAAGAGGGATTCCTGTTTGAACTTGCAAGCGAAAGCATATATGATGAAATGCATTGTTATGGAATGGAGCAATATATGTAAAACGGAGCTGTTATCACTTTGGTTGATACCATCAACTGGTAATTTAAATTTGGAATATTTTTAGAGCCTATGCAATAGACGTAGGCAGTGAGCGATCAGGAAAAAAAAAAACATTTTGAGGAAGGTTTCCACATATGCGAGCAAAATATTCACAAATAAGCAATTCAGAACAAACTTTTGGTGACAGAATTTTTCGGGAAGAGTTCAGTCGCAAAAGCGACACGTAAAAGAGTGCGGTATTAATTAATTTCATGGCAGCCAATGCAGCTCTGCAAAAAGCAAAACGATCCGATTGAAAGTTATCCGATAATGACGGCAAAAAAACCCGAGGCTTCGAAAAATGTGCATATCGATTTGAAAAAAAAATTTAGAAAAGTTAACAAAACGTGATCTAATTAGAAATAAGAAACTGATAGTGGAAACATTTGAGTAAGTCAGATAACCCCGCTATCTTCAACTAATGACATCGGTAAATCCGGTCCGAAAAGCAAATTCCAGCCAAGGTTTGAAAAAGGGAATTAACACTCTCTGTATCCCAAATTAATATGAGTCCTGTTTCCACTTATATGACAGTAGCATTGCGCCTCTTAAATTTTTAACCGTAATACTCGTCTCGCTATGAATGTTCATCAGTATACCCTTAAGCGTACAACTTACTTATAGAATACCCTCTTATTTTCTAGTCATTATAATCTTCAAACATTTAAAACCAACGTTCATCGCTACACTTCTTTTTTTCCTCTTGCTCGTTACTGAGGATCTCACTACCATAGACCCAAAACTACAGTTTTTTCACCAATGGCTACGCTCCACCGATAGCTATCAATTCAGCTACTACATCACCAAAACCAGCCATTTACTGGGCCCCATCAAGCGTTGCTATCGTATTGCTTCCAAGACACAACGAAATTAAAGATAATAAAACGGCAGATAAACTGGCGAGATTTAACCCTTAAGGATTCACTTACAGAAACAGTCAACGTTCCGCTAAGAATTACAAAGTGTAACATACACGTATATCATCATCATTTCCTCATGCTGGCAGCCAAGGCAGGCATCGATCTAAATAATTTCTTACACCCATTCTTTGCAAGTGCCCAGCTCAAGAGAGGAACAGAGACCGGTCCTAAGGAAAGCACATTTTTTTTATGACCTTGGGGAATTATCTAGTACAAGGATCGCCTAATGAATCATTTCCTCAAGCTGTGCTGTATAGTTGTTATAAGCTACGACAACCAGGTGCCCGAATCAAGGTAGCAAAACGGCACAACAAGTGCAACTCATACCTACCTATCTTTCTGTGTTTGTGGCAATCATAATATTACCAAGAAGAAATAAAACCAACGATCTGCGACCCCTAGACCAATTAGATATACTATATGTGAATAGATACTTTCGGTGTAGCTCCTGTACACGTGTTAATAAAGTGATAAAATATCATATTTATTTGACAACCAATTCATAGGTTCAAAAGGCAGAAACAGTAATGTATTCCATGACTTAACAAACTGACATCCTTATACGAGTAAATGCTAAAACAATTTGCACACTACAAATAGATATTTTGTAACATATCTGTTGCATCGTTTAGTGAATTGAAAACCAATACTCTTTGATTACTTAAACCTTTCAATCCATTATGAATGCTCATAAATTTTGTGTACTAAGCCTTTCACTAATTGTTAATAATAAAGCCGACGTAGTATCTCATCCAGCTTTCCATTGTTAACATTGTAAATGGGGGAATTCTATTAATCGTCATATACGAGTGTTTAAGAATACGAGAAAAACCGTAAGGGACATGTCCTTTTAACATTAATGAACCCACATATCCCTTTGAGTTGTTTCCCTAAGCCCAAACTATAGAAATTTGTTTCAGTAAGAATCCTTTAATGGTGGTAAACATAATGCAGATACAAGCACACGCCAACAGGATACCTCATCTACAAGCCAACAAATTAAATTTTCAGGTTTGTAGCAGAGATAAGCAATACGAGTATCGTCCTGTGGGACAACCCGCAGGATAGTTTGCAAAGGGATACCATAGTGCGCAAAAAATTCCCACAGGCACATGTTTGTGAAGCATAATCATAGTCACATCCCTTTTTGAACAATAATCGCTTTATAGTAGAAAAAGGGACTTACCTAGAACAAATCCTATTTGAGGAGTCGTGCAGAGCTTAATCTAACCATTATTGGTTTAGAAACACAATTATCAAAGTTATCTTCTCAATTTAAATGATTTAAATAAATCCTTTGAATTGAATCCTTTTGTAGTTGTTTATGTAAGCCGACAAAAATATTTCATTACGGCCAAAAGCTGGGTCAGTTGACAGTGTATTAGAATAAATAGTCCAGTGATTCAAACATAAATGCTGTTGGACAACTCGATCTAAAGGAAACCTGCCCGGAAATCAGAAAATTTTGGATAGCTGAAATGTGACATTAGAACTCCACTTATCTTCCGTCCTGGTTCATAACCAGGAATACCATTTTGATTTTATAAATCAAGCTGTCAGCATTTAGAAATATAGGCAAACTTGCTTGCAGTAGCTTCTGTAAATGATGGTAAAATATAAATCAAAGTCTGAACTGAACAGAATATATCTCTTAATGAGGTCTACAGTATGTTTTCAGACCAAATTAAAGTGCTTAAGGATTACTTCTTTTTATGACTAATGTTGTGTGAGTGCTCTATATTAAATGAAGTTGCTCTCGGGTATGAATCGAAGTTTGAAGATGGTTAGATGATGACGAGCGCTAAGGCCAAAAGAACATTCAGTCAGTGTTCTGTCAAAATGTAATCCTTCTGTATATTTAAAAACTTGGACGAAGGATTTGCCTAAAGATAGAAGGTGTCCTCGATGTTTGTCTCAGCTGTGAGCTGGAACAATGTTTTGCTCCAAAACGTCAATCGTTGCTAGTTTATCAACATAAACTTGTCGTAGATCCACAGAGGATTAGTCCAATTGACTTGTTTGATTCATCCGTATACCACTTGATACATTTAAGCTTTGTGGCAAGGTTTTTGCAGTTCCATGCTTTCCGTCTTGGGATCATTATAGTACACCTTCTGCCAAAGCACAGAACTTTAGTTAGACAGTTATTTATCACGCAGATTTCAAAGAGAAGAATCATTTGATCCATGTGATTTGAATGATTAATCTCTACTCTTTGTAGAAGCCTGACGGTGCTGGGAAAGGCTATCTTTTTTTTATAAAGAAATGGAGTGGCGTTAAGCCAATTAGGGCTTCTATAACTGCTGTGCGGCATGTGCACATTTCGCCGCTGCAGCTTTTATATGGCAGATTCTGTTTTATTTTGTTCCACTATACTCGTACTACTGATGAGTTTTCTATCGAAAACCATTCCAAGATATTTGTGTACTCCAACATAATTTTTGTGCTGTAAAGGGAGATTTGGACCAGACTTAGGTTTCTTTTACGAGTAAAGGGAACAAATATAGCTTTACTAGGGTTGATTTAGAGATTTCATCCAATACACTTGCTATCTGGATAGCAGTCTGCATCACATAGCAAACGTCTTTATGACTAAGTCGTAAGCATATCCCGTTGTTTGATAGCCAAGATTACTGCGTTTTAAAGTAGGTCATCAGTGAACAGTGCTCACTGATGATCACCTTGTGGACAACCTACCGGCTGAGATAGAGAAAGAGCTTAGTCTCACATGGAACATGTGAAGATTTTCCATTTTACGAGCATCCTACGGTAAGTGGTTTTCGAAAATACGATGTAAGACTAAGATTTAGATTAAATTTAAATTTAGCTGGTTTGGGGATAAAAACTACGTTTTCCTCCAATCCAGGCTTGTGGGATGTATCTCCCCCTAAATTAGAGTAGATTAGGATTATATGATTACGTGAGTTTATGTCCCATTCAATTTCATCTATGTTAAACATATTTCCAGATAAGCTGTTAATTTGGTTGTTGTAGAGATAGCTTGTATAGGGTTTTTCAATAACGACTTGACAACTTTTTTTTTTTAAATAAAAGGCAAACCATTTGAGATATTTCAAAAACTTGGCTTGAAGTACAATCAAAAGATTTATGAAAAGAACTCGACTTCGTTCATATGGCCACCGCGAGCACGTTTGCAGCGGTCGATTCGTTGGACCCAATTCTCAACGACTCGGTCACACATTTCGGTCGAAACGGCCGCTGTTTCGCGTTCAATGTTGGCTCTGAGCTCTTCCAACGTCGTTGGCGTGTTGGCATAAACCACTGACTTAACGTAACCCCACAGAAAATAGTCAACCGGCGTTAAATCGCACGAACGAGGCGGCCAATCGACTGGCCCATGTCTTGAGATAACACGCTCACCATACTTACTCTTCAATAAATCGATTGTAGCGTGTGCTGTGTGGCTTGTTTCACCATCCTTTTGAAACCACATGTCGTCCAAGTCCATGTCTTCCAATTCGGGCTAAAAATAATCGGTGATCATGGCCCAATAACGCCGCCGGCATGCAAACTGCACCAAACAGTTATTTTTTGTGGACGAAGTTTTGATTCATGAAGCACATGTGGGTTTTCACCCGACTATTAACGCATATTTTGCTTATTGACACACCCATTGAGCCCAAAATGAGCTTCGTCACTGAAGATGATT
Organism: Volucella inanis; assembly: GCA_907269105.1. NCBI lineage: Eukaryota > Metazoa > Arthropoda > Insecta > Diptera > Syrphidae > Volucella > Volucella inanis. The sequence goes on from OU026157.1 coordinate 138,020,954, forward strand.
TTGCGATGAAATTCATCATCTTGACGCATCTTCTCCAGAACCCAATCGGAGAACGTACGTCACTTCAAATGGTCCATCGGCTTCAATTCTTGAGTCAGCTTGATCTTGTATGGGTGTAAACCAAGATCCTTACGCAAAATACGCCATAATGTGGTCTGAGCGATGCCCAATTCTTGAGAACGCCGTGGAATTGACTGATTTGGATCGTTTGCTACGGACGTCTGAACGGCAGCGATATTTTCGACACTTCGACCAACTCGTTGTCTCTCTGACACGGCAACATCACAGAACGAATATGTAGACTCAAATGTTTGCACTAAACTTGTTATTGCCTGTCTACTAGGGCGAGAATTACGACCGAAAATTGGAGTTAACGCTCTTAAAGTTGCAGTCACCGACTCCGAAGATCTGTAAAAAATTTTTATAATTTGCAGACGTTGCTCGTTAGTGTACTTTATTATGATGAAAATGTTGAGTTTACTGAATAAATTGATAATGACAGTTTGATGATTAGTGAAAGAGTGCGTTCACAAATTAAATTCAAATTTGTCACTATAGGAAAAGCCTATAGGTTCAGAATTTACATTTTGTGTGTTGTTTAAACTGGTAGAGTAGCATTTTAAGAGTTTCTTCTCGACTAGCCTTGCACACTATTTTTTTTTTTTTTTGTAACACACGAGTTCCTTTGCTAATTGAAGCGTCTTTTGAGAGATCTTTTTGGAGGCCCAAGATTTTTGGCAGTTTTTCTTTAGCAGGCTTCCGCAGTTCTTTTTTCAGGAAGTTCTCTTCGATTTCTCAATTATTTATTGAAGTTGGTTAAAGCGGACTTGTATAGGTTTTGCATTAGTGACTTGTGTGTTTGTGTGCAGTATTCGAGTCAAGAATTATTTTTTATGTCGTCCGGTCTTTTTTCTCAAATTGAACACGGATCCTTCGATATACTGATGAACGAAGTTAAACACTGCAGCATGACATAAATTTTCGCAGTAATTTTGGCACTATCCTTTCAGTGATCAGCCCAACATCGATTGCCATTGATATACACATTTAACAAGATTAAAAGGTTTTCGGTTTCAACGGTACAAATATAATTAAAAGATCATGCCCGGTGGCTTATATTTTTTTTCTTAGCCCCCCAATGAATTAGGAATCTAAGAAGCAGAGTGCCTCTCTAACAAATGAATCTATCATGAAAACTAAACCGATCAACGTGTACAGAATTAAACCAAAAGAAAAAATAAAAATCGATTAAAACGCGCTCATGTTCCACAAAAGAAGTCGACAGCAAACTCTATCTTTGAAATATTGCAAACAACTCTCTTGCATTTGTCGGAAAACTAACTCTTGATTCCTTTTTTCGCTAACCATGCCATTAAATTGCCAATCGATTAGTTGATTGGAAAATCTATGAGTCAACAGGATGTTTAGTTGCGGTTTTATGATATCGTGTAGGTGAGACATAAGTGGAATTGGTTTGTTTGTAGAAGGAAAACAGAAGACTCATCATTTCTGAGAACGTTCTGGAGAAATGTATTTGTCCATCTTACTTACATACTTATGTTCGTAATTAGATGTACCATTCAATCTCAAAGTTTGCGCGGTCTTTCACTAACTGCTTCCATTTACTATCTCCAAGATAATTTGGATCTTTTTCAAGTCCATTTACATCTTGTAGAGTTCGGTATTATTAAGTTCGAAAAGACTGACACATAGATGGCGACGATACAACATATCCATCTTCAAATGATACGTGTCAAACGTGTTGATGACATTTAGACCATTAGTCATCGAGATACTGAGGTTATAATGACGCATCTTTTGATATTTTGAAAACGCATTTTGTACGTTGATAAAACAGTGTTACTTTATGGGAAAAAATTACGTTGATTGAAAAATATTATGCGGAATCTGCGTCGAAAGCAACCATTTGTCGCTAATTTACTGAATTTACACTCTGGACGCCCAAATAAGGCTGTTATGCCGGAAAACATCGAAAAACCCCACAAAATCGTTTTGAACAACCGTAAAGCGAAAGTGTGTGCGATAATTGACATCATAAAGATATTAATAAACCGTGTACATCATATTTTGCACAAGTATTTGGGTATGCGAAAGTTCTGTTCGAAGTGAGTACCGCGTTTGCTCACAATTGACCAAATACAGCAAGGTCTTGATGATTCAAAGCATTTTAAACAGCAGGAGCTGTTTAAACGAAATAAGAAGAATTTTTTGTGGTTGAAATATTGATAGGATGATCGCGGAAAAGAGATATGGCTTCAATCTAGAGGTGATCGCTGAAACTAAAACGTATTTTGAAGGGTTCGGCAAATCGTTCTTTAATATTAGAAAGGCATAGAACTGTTAGAGCTAGACTATCTAGACTATCTTGACAAATAAAAACGAAGTTTGCGAAAAAATCGTATTTTTATATGTAAGTTTCGGGACTTTTTGAACCACATGCTATAACTCCTTTTCTAAAACTTGTCAACGAATACAGGACCAAAAATCACTTGGCAAATCTTGCTTCAAAAGTCCAATCATATCTTTATCCGCCATCAATAAAGTCTATGTTCCTACTCCACGGAGGCATTTCCAAACGATCTGTTGCAGTGTGAATATTCGGATTCTGCACCGATATGCATTGAGGATATTTTGTTCAGGATTAACGAGAGGTGTGGGTATACGAGTACATATTGATAGAAGTTCTGAACAGAGGAATTGCCTTGTACCAAAGATGTCATCTGGTACTCTAATGTTACTAGGTCTCGCATATCTTCATAGTGCAGCGTGAGGCACCTTAAAATATTATCCCAGTTTAATGGGATATTGTAAGATTCTAGAACGTGTTCCGTTTGACCAACAATCTTGTTTCTAATTACATTAATAATTCCGAATATTTTGGAAATCCTTTAATAGAATCATATATCCTTCGGATTTTCTCCACACTTTTACTTTTCCAGATAATTCACGTAAGCTACAACATCAGGAGCTCGCTTTCATTTGCTCATTAGCCTTGATTAATAGTTTGAGTCACTCCTGCGAATTGATCAGGGATCCTAACTCTCAACTCGATCAGAGATCCTAATCGACTTGATTATGTCCCTTGTTTTTATCTGTAACATTTGAGTTACAATGGAAGAAATGAGGGCATGGGGGACTGGGGTTGACACAAACGAAAGCTCGTGTGCTGACTTATATATCGTTAATCTATAGCCTATTAGACAAACGATGGTAAGGTTCATCATAGAAATGAATTGGTATATGCTTTCTACCAAATCTTCTCTTACTACCTCAAATATTTTGACATGTAGGCTGAGCCGCCTAGTTTCATCGCTCAAGTTGGATGGTTTATTCTGCCATACGGTATAGTTTGGACCATCACCGCCATATAGCAGACAACAGAAGTGATTTTCCATGTCCGTGTTTGCTTGCCACGTTCTTTTTACCTTTTGTTATAAATTCCGAACGTTTTTAATGGAATAGCACCTCTACATTTCCCAGATCGCTTCTTTCTTCTCCTGAGAAACTTTTTCTCGAAGAGCACATGCGTCACCTTATAATCAAAATATTTTGTAGATATGTGTTTGCCTGCACTCTCTATCAAACCCAATAGATAAGTTGTGGCATATCCGACGGCTTCTTAGCATCAATACCACTGATTTTCAGTATTCAAATGGTTCCGACAGTTATGTGCTCCTTTTTGGGCTATTTTCCATCTGAAACAGGAATTTAGTGTTTATTAAGATCGTTAAGTACACACGCTTAATGCTAATATGGTACTGCAAAAGTAAATTAGTATCTTAAGAGAGAATATTGATTCTGAAACCTTGTTGGGTTTTCTACAGCTCAAGTCAAAACATTTTTCACCTGATATTCTTCATTTCGTGGGTAGTGAAAAATTTTATATCAAAGAGGTAGGAATTTGTGACTACATCTAGAGAATCTTTTCCTCTGAATGTTTCGTCTGAATATGGGAAATAAACTGAAACAGATACATCCCCAACAGTGGAACGACCAAACAAGAGGCAATAAAAGTATGAGGTGTTGACAGTATGATAGGCATGTTTGCAATTCCTTGAATGTTTTGACGAATAGAAAAGCACCCGCAGAATAGATCTGAATACATCTTCCATGAGAAGTTTTTTGTTCTCAATATCGAAGCCGTACATTATTGCATATACCAAACTCATGCTGGTACCTTTCGATTTCGTTTAATAGACAAAATATAGGAGCATCTACGAATGCCTTTATGACATTTTTTCATAAACGAGCCTTACACTTGTGTTGACCTCCTCGAACATAGAAACGTCTGTTACAGTAAAATGAACCAGGGAAATCAACGCACATGTAACCGTATAGCATCTCCGATGTCTTTAGACCAAAGCATATTACTTCAGCATGAACTCAAAAACCAATAGAATCAGTTAAGAGAAACGAATTTCAAATAATTTCGTACCTATTTCGTCTATAATTTGAAAACTAGAAAACAAATCTATTTCCTGTCTCTGATTGAAGAATTTGACCCTTTCTTTGAAGATCAGCAATGTAAATATCTACAAAACAATGCAGGTTTATGGTACGTATATTATTTGTACAGCAGGAATCTTAAAAACCCACATTTCATAGTTCTTTACCTTGAGATTCCTTGTAACAATAAGAGTATGACTACAGAGCACATGTAGTCCTTTTCATTCTTACCGGCCCACATCATATAAATTTTAAAATACGACAAGTCCCGTATGATTGTATTAAAATTTCTGAAATTCTAAATCAATATCTTGATATCAATAAAGTTTCGTTTATCTTAAGAATGTTTGTATCCTAATTCCTCAAAGAAAACACCCAAATACACACCAAAAACGTAATTCTCCATCACTACCCACAGTCCCAACTGCATAATGCATTCCTGTAATGCTAAACACAATCCCAGAAGAAAGACCCTTTAAAGGAAATCGCTCCATTGTCAGCACATAAAACCAACAATAATCCACTCCACAGAATGTGGCACAAAATTTGCCATTTAGATAACATAAAACTCCCAGGTGCATGGTGAATTGTAAACAGGACCTTAACCAGAGAACACCTGCAGCAATGGCATGGCGTGGCGGCACTAGTAACAAAGTACAATTCATCCTAAAAGCCCAAGAGCCGACTCAAAAAACATGCCTACACACCGGCATACGAGTATCTATGTATACGTACAACCGACAAATACATCTGTTATCCTGGTTTATGGGTTATAATTTGGTTAATGCTTTATAAAACGGAAACTACCTTTTGCATATGTGAGAGAGTCAAGGTACTTACCAGTAGCAATAGCAGTAGCGATGGCAGTAGCATGTACACCTACCGATACATTGTATAGGTAATTCCAGGAACTTCTCTCCATGGGCAGAGGGTAGTTTTAAAGGGAAAAAGCATTAAGGATAAAGGATCATACTCGTATTGGGTCTACGAATACTTGAGTACATGAACACGACAATGGTTACGGGAATAGTACGAGCAAAAGATAATATTCTGGAGTGCTCCCAAAACTGCTGTAATGCAATGATAGGCTGTTAGGATACACAACCCAAACATTGATAATTTAATAAAGGCTTCGAACGAAGTCCGATGGGAGTCTTTATGAGCTTCTTCATATGTTGCCATATCGATTGGTTACGAAAGGATTTTCGAATTGACCAAAATATAGGTACAAGAAAGAAGAAGGAGGCAAAATTAAAGTAAAGTGAAATTACAGATTTAATTGTCAACAAGTACGAGTAGATCCATGGGTTGATTAATTTTGATCAGCAAAATCATTAAGTCGACAGTAGTATATGGTATGTTGCAATGAAGTTAGGTCTGTCAATGACAAAATTATTCAGAGAGGAATTAATTTGGGAAAACAATTTCATTCTGAAATTAGGAAATTTGCTAATATATCCTAGGCACTGTGAAAACTCTGAGTAAATAAGTACGGTGTTTGCATTGGATCTCAGAAGGTCATGCAAACCTGAATAGATCAGATTTGCCTGATAGTTGAACGATGTAATCCTTTTAGGAAGGCCGGTGAGCATTCTGGATGTTATTATGCTTTTTTTCAGAAATCATGGCACACACACACTAGATGAAGAGTGATGTCCTTCTTCTCTCCATCTCTAGCAAAATTCATTGAAATTCTATTGACATGTAATCTAGTTATGCAATAATCTTTGCTGATCCCTGGTAGAATGTTGATATGTGAACCTATTAGAGAGTTTGTGTGTCTCAGATCCAGCTGGATAGGGTCTGCTGCAGGTTGCTTACACATAGTTGGTTCCATACCTAAATCAATTAAAATTAAGTAGATACCCTGTTGTGTACCACTTTTAATAAGTTCTTCAGCCTTAGAGTGTATTCGAATATTTTTGTGATCAAGTGCCCAAAATTAGTGAGCTTTGAACTGATTGTTCGTCATGTTGAGGGTTAGGTGACAACTTTTGAAGAACGAGTGGCGTTGTCAGTACCGACTTCAAGAATTTTATAGCTGCCTGGTGTAAACGCACTTATTCTAGATTATCACATTCCATTTTAGCCTTCAACTCCCAAATAATTCATGTAGACTACATTTAACTGGTTTTAAAGACGAAAAGATATACTTACTAGTGCAATTTGTACGTGTAAAACATTCCTCCTCACCTCTTGATTCGTTTTTGAGTATGGTTTCTGACTATCTACAAAAAAACAACATCCCACCAATCCTTCCTGCTTGAGATTTACATCTTGAATCTGTTTCTTTCAGGGTAGGGAATATAGTGAAACTTTCGGCCTATTTTGTTTTCCTTGATATATGGCTCGACTATACTGCTCTGTTATACTACGAAATGCCTCTCAGACGACTGACATTTAAGGATCCCATGTGTTTCCCATAGATATCCAGATATAGATGTTGAAAAAGTTTGAATTTTGCAGTGAAAAGACTATTATCGAAAAGTCAAATTTTAAGCGCTGGACTCGACACTTCTATTACTCTATTACTTATGAATGAATTGAGTTAACTTTAATTAATTGAGTTTAAATGTGAAATTTGATAGTTCTAGCTGAAGAATTTATTTACAGGATTCAAACTCTGAAAGTCCGCTCACTCAATGGGTATTTTCCAATCCTTTGTTGGACTCTGTTGCAACTTTTTTGTAGGAAAAGCAAAAGACTGGTACTGGAGAAACCTGGATAACGATGACAGATCATTCTCAAGATCTTGCTGCGGAATAGAAAGCCCGTTTCTCAAAATTAACTACTACGCTTGAAATTTTCTTCCTCAGCAGAATTAAAAAAAAAGTTTGTCATAGGCATGAAAACTTGTTTGAATCGCTTAAATCAAAAACCACTCAACACTGATCCGTTTAAACCATTTCTATCATACAATAGATTGCGCGATTATAACCATAATTGTAGAAGAATATTTTCGGTTGATTGCAGTACGGTATTGGCCGCTGCAACAAAGAGATCAACTAGTCGTTTACGCAACTCTTATAAAAACGTGCGAAAGAAGAGAAAATCTTCTTTTCTGTGCCGTTTTCACCAGAATTGGAGCAGATATAAGACCTTACCTTAGTGTAAATGCTGAGAAAATCAGTTAACTGAGTATTAAACTCGAAGTCTTTGATAAGTTTGGATAAAAACCGCGGAAGATATTTTTCTGTTGCGAGTTACATTTCAAAAATATCAGAGTAGACGTCATCTTCCGTAATGAAACAACCAATAAACATTTGTATAATTCCATTACTAAGGCATATACCTCTGGAAAATGTTTAATATAGCTCCAGATATTACTGGAGAAATTCATTGTTCCTTAACCAGAATTACGATCACCAACAGCGGCGTAAATGCGTCAAAAACATATTTCCCTCCTTGGAAAATTAAGATCTCGGAATGAGCAATTTGCATTACTATTAACGTTAGTTGCTCCTTTTTAGCGGATTCATTATTCGGAATCGAATTTAAGAATTTTTGAGTTGAGATCGTTTTGAAACGGAAACCAATAAAAATTAGATTCTGCATAGAAATTCGCAAGGTTAATGTCTACACCACGGAAAATGCCTATCCATTGCTAAATATTGACGGCATTTATAGCAAGTTGTCCGGTTTTTACCATTCTCTGTACCAATATATAGTTATGCCGTTTGAGCCCTGCAATGCTCCTCAGAAAATGCACAGGCTCAGTGTTTGTCTATCCTAAAAACTTGTTGGTAATTTCGAAAGATTTTGATACTCATATGAAACTGTTACAGGAAATGAGGTTGCATATCAGTAAGCCAGGATTTACGATAAATGTCGAGAAAAGAAAATTTGGCCTTAAAACCGTAAAATATATTTGGTGGTTGGGTGCTATAGAAATAGGGTAGGCACTGAGAGGTGTCAATCTGGCGATACCCAGTGTTGTGACTGTTTCTATACATCGATTGTGGTTATTTTACCGCCAAATGGTAACCATCAAGTACTGGTCAATGTCCATCCGGACTCGACTTGCTAAACTTATGAGAGCAAGTGCTGACCAGCCGACAAAAATACCAGCACTATAAACGAGACAGCGGATGGATTCCCCAGATGGAATCAACGCTTAAGTAAAATGCTGGAACAAAGCAGATAAGCCTTTTCGACATATTTGAAGCTCAGGTCGGTTAAGATTTCCGAGACTAAGTCAGAGTCTTGGAAGAAATATGATAGCGAATGAGTCCTAAATGAACCAACGGCAGCGATTATATTCACGAACGAGTTATTGGATTCAGTCTTATCGACCCGTCGTCGGTACTCAGTGGTACTAGAGAATCGGATCTAGATTGCGATCGACGAAAGGCACTTCTCCAGTATTATGGACGTCAGAACATTCCGAAAGGCCAACATCCACTCGGATTGTTATCTTATTGTTGCCAAGAATACCTGACTTCAACCGTGTCTTTATCATTCAATGCGATGAGAGCAACCATGATGTCGGAAGCGTGCTCGCCCAACAAGTATACGAGGAAAGTGACTACTTACGTGAGTCAAAAGTTAAACAAAGGACATAAAAAGCCTCCGAATATTTGTTTTATGTCCCATTTTTCTATCCTTGACCTATCCTTGACCTTCCGATTTTTTTTTTCTACTTCTTCCGATTTTTGATTCCGAGTCTTGACTTCTCCCCTATGACATTTTGCATGTAAATAGTTTTATCATAGCCTTGCTCACACGTAACTGAATGTTCGTCTCCAACTTCAACTTATTTTGCTGTCTGGAATAAATCTCAGAAATTTCTACTTTTTGACAAAAATTAACCGGATTCCGGATACAGTAAGTGGAGCTATAGATAGATAGAATCAGTTTTAATCAATTTTACTTTCAAGCCACACTTTTGAGTTTATTTGGAGAAAATTTATTTAGAGCTGAAGTCCCTTAGAGTATCCAGGTGCTTGCTACCAATTCGTAATGGAATGTTATCTGTATAAACATACTTAACTGACTTCCTCTTCTAGAAGTTTAAGTAGTTTGTTGGCAATTAGATTACACAATTTGTTGTATGCCTCGACTGACATGTATACAAGTATACCACCGTGTGGCGCTCCGATTTGTTCCGATTTGAGTTCTGTTTTTTTTTGTGAAGTTGGTACATCTGTTATTGACATTCCCTCTAAATCTAAGCGTCATAGCTTGAAATTTGCAAAAGTAACGTAGCCAAGAGTACATCTATCTCTGTGTGTGATGGCGATTTTTTTACAATTTTAGAAATGGATTTAAATTTGCAACAACGAACTTGAATTAAATTTTGCGTAAAAAATGGACTTAATAGTGCGCGAATGTTGAAAATGTTGGAAAAGTGTTTCGGCAACGATTCTCTAAAGAAAACGGCCGTTTATCAGTGGCACGAGCGATTCAAAATTGGTCGTGAGTCTATCGAAGAAGATGAACGTAGTGGCAGACCATCGACATCGAAAACCGACAAAAACATTGATAAAGTAAAAGAAATGTTGGAGAGAGAGATACCGAAGGACTTGAACATTGCCTATGAATTCATCCAAGACATTTTAGTTAATGATTTGGGTTTCCGTCGTGTAGCAGCAAAGTTGGTGTCAAAAGACTTCAATTTCATGCAAAAAAGAGACCGTGTTGACGTCGCAAAAGAAATGATGTGCGAGGCTGAATCCGATCCCACATTCATCAAAAGGATCATTACTGGAGACGAAACGTGAGCTTATGATTACGACACGCAATCCAGACATCAGGCAAGTGAATGGCGTTCACCAAATGAGCCGAAACCAAAAAAAAAAAAGAAACACGTTGTTTTCAGTTAAAAAAGAAGGCAATGCTCACGGTTTTCATGGATTACAATGGTGTAGTGCATCATGAATTTTTTCCAGAAGGCCAGACAGTAAACAAAGAGTATTATTTGGGCGTTATGAGACGTTTGCGTGAAGCAATTCGCCGAAAACTCGTGGACTTTACACCATGATAACACACCGTCGCACAGTGCCATCATTATTCGTAATGTTTTGACGAAAAATGCAAAAAATACCATCCAACAGCCACCGAATTCACCTAATTTGGCTCCCTGTGACTTCTTTCTGTTCAATCGAGTTAAAAAACTACTACGGGAAATGCGTTTCAGCAGCCGAGAGGAAGTAATGGAAAAATCGCAGGAAGCACTGATGGACATACGAAAACCGAATATAAAAAATATTTCAAGAATTGGATCAAGCGCTGGCATGAGTGTGTTGCAGTCGATGGGGATTACTTTGATGGTGGTATAGAAATCCATTATCCTCACTAAAATTTACAGAAGGAATAATGATAAACTAACAGGTTTTAGCTTATTGGAAAAAATTCTGAATTTGTAATAAAAACTACATATATTGACTCCTGTCCCTTACTTGGGGACATGTACGATGTATAAGCAGCTATTTAAGTTCACTTCTAGCTATGCTAAATCATTTTATTTTCGACAAATAGATAATCGTTATAACAAAAACACTTCAATTGTTTATATCCTTTCATTTTACATTTTAATTCAACCGTATTCTTAAGACCCTCTTGTGTGAAGAAAAAGATTGGCATTTTGATGTTCATCTTTGAGACGGTGATGCTTTTGCAAATAAAACACCATTCCTTCCGCCACTTTATATATGCATATCATCTTATATTCTACTGCTCACCTCTCTTCACGAAATTCATTGGAAGATTCGAGGATTTCCAAATAATTGAATGCAAAGGCGAATTTATATGTGATGGGAAACTAAATCCCATTTCAGCATCCGCAACATTCCCTTGATCTTCACTCATACTGTCCATCATAAAATTCTCATCTTCTAAAAGAACACATTGTATGCCAACCACCAATATGCCAACTCCCAAGAGGAGAAGTACTCATATTTCACAAAACTTCCCAAACATTACGATGAGGCGCACGTACACATCAACTTCACTCTGATCTAACTCAAGACCGCCGACTGAAGTTTTATATTTCAAAACTAGACTTACATAGAATTTTAACCACCCACCAGATGCAGTTGTTATTCGAGTACGAACTGAGTAAACGAAAGTTCTCCACATGTACGAGTTACACCACACCAACACCACATACAACGCATTGTACGCAACTTGTTTTAGAAAATTTTATTATTGTTTTCCCTACAAACAACATCTGTTTGATATTTGTTCCGCTCCCTTTTGAGGAACACCTTTTCCATAAGATGAAACGTAGTTTTGATAGCCATTCGACCTTCACCTCTCAATTACCCCATTGCAAAACCCACTTCAAGAATTGAAGGCGATTCATCATCATCCAGAGAGGATAGACAACACAAGCACAACAATGTTGCAAGGAAAACATTACTTAAAATGTATCACGCAATTTTAATTAAAACTCAAAAATGTAATTACGTCTTCGATGCTACTGTGCTGGGATGCTGGAGCTGAGATTGAGATAGAAATAGAGAGAGACAGAGAGAAAAAGAGAAAAAGAGTATCTCGTTATGGGATGCTTGAGGTTCCCTGTTACAGCCACCAGGATAATTATAATAGTTCAACAAGTTGAATAGAGTATGGAGTGGTACTTCCAGGAAACAAACACATATACAGACAACAGACACGGTCCGATCGACCGACTAAAAGTAGAAGAGAAGTTCCTGCTACCGGAAATCAAAAGCAAAAACTTTTGTTTTAGTTACTGGCTCTAGGGAAGTTGGTAGCTACTAACGGCAGCTCTGAGAGCTCGCGGATTTTATGAAAACTCGCATAACGATTGCGGATTCCGTATACGGAAGTGAAATTCTCTTTCCATTGGCATAGCTAACATTGTTGCTTGCCTCGTTTGGTAATTGGAGAGAATAGAATTAATTTTATCGAGGACGAAGGATTTTATTGCACCTCCCCTTGGAGAGGATATTGAAATCTCAAGTGGAACACTCTCGATGAAGGAGGTGGGTGCACAATTCTCGGCTCTTTAATCTCAGACTTTAATATTATTGAGCTGTAAAGTGAAGTAATTTAATTGAAGCGCAATATTCTCCGAATACGACTTAATTGGTACTTCTGTGTTGTTCGAGATTTATTGGATGACGTTAAACTGGGTAACGAGGGCAAGGTGGAGTGCAAATTGTTAGGCACCTGCTTCAGTGACATGAGTTTTATTTTTTATTCGAAAGGGCACTTGCGTTTCAATATGGATTTGAAGTAAGACGGTGTAGAAGTGCTTGTTCTTTTAGTGTTTCTTGAATATTTATACAAATACAGATGTTTGTAGGGTATCGTGAAAATAATGTGCAGACTATCTGTAAAGGAACAGGAGCTGTATGATCACAGTTTTTTTAACGTTTTTTAGGGGAGAGAAAAGTGTTGTAGATACATACTTCTTATCTACAGAGAATTGAAGACTACAACCGTCATTCTGAACATAAAGGCGACACGCAATGTTTTAAACGTTTGTATGATGTATAAAGTGACACGGAAAACATATCTTGATATTCGATTTGAGATGAACATCTAGCAGATCTGTCGTTTCCGACTAAGCATTTAATTATTTATGTCCTAACAGGAGAGAAAAATGACTAAAATTACCTTACTTTTTATGGCAGCTTACAGATGGAAACGGAGGTCCTGTGTCTTAACTAATGTACCTCTCCTACCAACTCAATCCTCAACACTTATATATGCAGTGGGTTGAGATCACCTTTTTTTACCTTGGCTAAGGTCTTCACCTAATACGTTGTTCATCCAGATTAAAGATCTTTTGAGTGAACACTGGTGTCTATGCGATCTAGTCAGCGAAAGTAATGATACCATCAGTGAAGAACTTCTGTGGTTTTACTTGAAAAAAGTGGTCTCCATAGGTTTTGTTGGTTCCATTGTAAGAGTTTTGCACCAACTGGGAAAAGAGCCACTACATCTAGACCATATGGTAGATGCACAAAAACTTCTCAACCAAGCTCTCTCTATTTCTGACATGGTCGGGCAGTATCAGAATTGTAGACAACACCTTTCGTAATGGTCAATTCAGGCTGTTTTCGTTCTATTGCCTCGCGCAATCTCACAAGTTGTTCACAGTAGAAATAAGGATTAACACAGAACCACACTCTGCGTTGTCAACCCTGGCTTCGCAAATCTTTGTGACTGCTAATCATCTTATACCCACGAGCTTTAACGCTTGAGTCCATTAAGTTTCAACAACGTATCCCAGATGTTACCTTCCTCTTTTGTGTTTCAAAGGATAACGAACAGATCCTAAATCCTATCACTGTACACATATGGACATATCAGGTTCGCAACGATCGTTGTTGCCCCACGATGTGGGGCAGCAAGGATCTTGTATTTGATGTTTAGAAGTCCAATATTGTCAAATTTCGGTGGATCTTCTTTCTTCAAGATGAAGAGTAAATACTGCTATCCAATGATTCGGCATGCGTTTCCCCGACCATATTTTATACATACACTGGTCAGCTGACCCAGCTCCTCACAATCTCTTTCCTGCTGATGTGAAAAGCTTGGCAGCTAGCACGTAACCTCCTATGAATTTGTAAGGTTTAAGCTTGGATATTGCAATTTGATCATTATGCCATAATTTTTGTAGCCGTCGTACATTTTGAATGGCTCATCCTACCTGACAGCTAGGTGTTTTTTCATCGGCTTTGCTGTTCAACAATCTGCGGAATGGTTAATCCAAATTTTCTACACCGGCGGCGTTCGCTATCCCATGGTCTAGATCTTTGCATCGAGATGTCCTTTTTTTCCTTCTCAATCTCTGCTCTTAACTCTGAGAAGTTTATTTTCGGCTAACCTCCTCTTACACTTGTCAAAACCTGAGCTTTGTTTTAAATAAAGTTCAATATAATAACGATGTAATGTAGGGCTTCCTTGGTACTCAAGAAACACAATAAAACAAGACAAACAAGGACGATCCTCTATTTGGCATCTAGTGAGATATAGATATCGATAATTTGGGCATATATCAGCAAATGCACATGTTTCTTGTGTCTCTGAGCTTCACACAAACCTCTCAAGAATGTTTAAAAAAGGCACATGGGAGTAGAAAATCTAAATCTGTTTCTTAAAAGGAGTATTGGCAGAAAAGCCAATATTGAAAGAACAGCGTTAATATTTAATCTAGTAAAAAGTTGTCCTTATCATCTTATTGCCTGGTTTGATAATATTATTAAGTTGTAAGCCTTTTAATTTGGGCATCTCCACAGAGACTTCAGCCCATATTTCGTTTGAGTCCAAGGTTACCAGTTTCACATAAGTTGGCTCCAGTAACAAGAAATCATCTCTGTCAATGAAATGTATCTTTACCTCCTAAGAATTTCTATTGTATAAGCTGACGTATAGCTTTCGAAGTACAAACAAACAGGCACACTTTTTTCTACACGATCCTTCTAAAATAAAATTAAATAAATTGCTGGCACGACAGACCGCGCTACTAGCATACATATGATATTTTGTGCGACTTGTCATTTTGGAAAAAGTAAAAGCGAATCTACAATTTGTTGCCAAACTTCGAACGGCATCACAATGACAAATGAGAACAAGATCTTCAGAGAATTTTAAACAAAGAGAAGAATGTTTTATTTGAAACATACCTCGTTTTCATCTCAGTTGCAAAAATTTCAAGGCCGCTTTTTTTTGATAAACATTTTCACACAATTATTTGTAATGACATCTAATGAGGATGGCTTAGGCAGAAGTTTTATAGCATTGGGTAGAGCTTTCTATCATCCAACATAATCGCAGGACCGAGCTCTATGCCTTCCGTGATTTCTTCATAAGTGTACCAAAATTCCTTTTCTTCTCGAATCAATTGGATTTAGATCGAAAACTCTCCTTTAAGTAGCAAAATGTCCACCCGCACGATCTACTTGTAGGATCTTTCGCACGCCTTCTTCACTTATCCAAAGAAATATACTTCCTTTGAAGATTTAAATTCCGCCACCCACTTTATCGACTCGTAAAACGTTCATCAAAGCGAGATCATTACATTCCTTTCATAAAGATGTATTTCCAGAAAAGTAAAGGGTTTTCTTATAACGACTTGACAACTTTTTTTTTTTAAATAAAAGGCAAACCAATTGAGATGTTTCAAAAACTTTATTATTGGCTTGAAGTACAATCAAAACATTTATGAATGGAACTCGACTTCGTTCATATGGCCACCGCAGGCACATTTACAGCGGTCGATTCGTTGGACGCAATTTTCAACGACTTGGCCACACATTTTGGCCGAAACGGCCGCTATTTCGCGTTCAATTTTGGCTCTGAGCTCTTTCAACGTTGTCGGCGTGTTGGCATAAGCCAATCGCACGAAGCAGGCGGCCAATCGACTGGCCCATGTCTTGAGATAACACGCTCAGCATACTTACTCTTCAATAAATCGATTGTAGCGTGTGTTGTGTGGCTTGTGGCACCATCCTGTTGGAACCACATGTCGTCCAAGTCCATATCTTCCAATTCGGGCCAAAAATAATCGGTGATCATGGCGCAAAACGCTGACCATTCACAGTAACGTGACGATCGTTATCGTCGACGAAAAAATATGGCCCAATAACGCCGCCGGCATGCAAACCGCACCAAACAGCTATTTTTTGTAGATGAAGTGGTGATTCATGAAGTACATGTGGGTTTTCACCGGACCAATAACGCATATTTTGCTTATTGACGAACCAATTGAGCCAAAAATGAGCTTCGTCTCTGAAGATGATTTTGCGATGAAATTCATAATCTTGGCGCATCATCTCCAGAACCCAATCGGAGAACGTACGTCGCTTCAAATGGTCCATCGGCTTCAATTCTTGAGTCGGCTTGATCTTGTATGGGTGTAAACCAAGATCCTTACGCAAAATACGCCATAATGTGGCCTGAGCGATGCCCAGTTCTTGAGAACGCCGTGGAATTGACTGATTTGGATCGTTTGCTACGGACGTCTGAACGGCAGCGATATTTTCGACACTTCGACCAACTCGTTGTCTCACTGACACGGCAACATCATACAACGAATATGTAGACTCAAATGTTTGCACTAAACTTGTTATTGCCTGTCTACTAGGGCGAGAATTACGACCGAAAATTGGAGTTAACGCTCTTAAAGTTGCAGTCACCGACTTCGAATATCTGTAGAAAATTTTTATAATTTGCAGACGTTCCTTGCACTTTACCATGATGAAAATGTTGAGTTTACTGAATAAATCGACAGTAACAGTTTGATGATTAGTGAAAGAGTGCGTTCACAAATTAGGTTCAAAGTTGTCAAGTACCTATTGGAAGACTCTATACAAGTATACATAGATCTACAGGATCTCTGACAAATATTGTTATATGCAACTTCGGCGTTAATGAGGAGATGGTAAGTTTTATCCTGAGATTGCTTAGAATTAACTGCAGTACCGAGGTTGGCCTTTGTTTGACTAAGTGGAAGCCACACTAACATTGGGTCATTTGTGTGATGAAAGAGCGACTTGAAAGTTCACACCAAATGCTGGAGGTGACATTTAGTAGGAATATGCATTTCTAATTGTTGCAAGATCATCTACATGTTAGAAGGGTTAAATTTCATGCCTTCGGCTTCCCAAACTCGGCATATAATCTGGGACATACTCCAAACATTGCCACCAGGCTGACAAATTTGAAACGATAAAACCCGCGACTACTGTGTTTAATTGGTCCCTCTCGAAAGCATCCACTCAGTAGTCGTTGATATCCGTTTGCGAACCAGTGACGAGTGGAACTTTATTAAACTGAATAAAGTCTGAGGTCTGAACAACAAAAGAATTTATGAAAGTAAAAACCGTAAAAGTGTACACTATTATCAAATTTTCCACTCACTTAGATAAATGCGTTGTTTGCTTCTGATTTTGAAAGAAAAATAAACACAACACACACAGTCTAAAAAGGACAACAACGTAATGTCATTTGGCCGCCATACTCGTATACAATAGGCCCGATATATGAGGATGTAATCAGCTAATTAATTCCTGCTCTTGCATTCGCTACCATGCATCATCGAGTAATTTTCTCACAAAAGAAGGACTTACCTATGCCAAAACTCCAACCACTAACGTGGCCAATGGAGTTTATTTCATCACAAAAGGGACCATTATTTTACACTAGCGCAAATGCTTCTCATTTACCACAAAGAGGTAAATGAGGCTAACACTGCACCTATGTATGTGTAGACTGCATATAAGACTCTATTGAAAGCTTTGCATAGTATTCCAGGCGGTGTTGTAATATGCTCTGCTGTTCTGCTCTTTTCAACACCACCTTCACCACATACGATATAGGTGATTTAAATTTTTTACATTCAACGCGAAAGGACATGACAGAGGATATGTATCTCTTGATGCAATGATGTGGTTGCTCGTTATCACTTTATGAGCACTCGTCTAGCATCTCTCCTCCAACAATTTTTCACTACTCAACTCAGCAACGGAATTTCCGTTCAAAGGACGTAGCCGTAGCAACATAACCAATGTCGAGCTACACTTCATAATGTTGTTATGCAATTTTAATTCGCTTTGCATTTGCATATGAAGTGTAAATATTTCAACAGGATCGTAGTCCTGGATAACGCTGAAAATCAGATTCACATAGTCGTAGAGAATCGCCTGGACAGCACAAGTCAATTTGGGTTAATTGAAATAGAAAATCTGGTAAAGTGAGTACATTTCCTTAAATAATGGTGGTTCCTTAATGAATTATTTAGCATCGAAGGACTACGAGTAGGAGCATAGCTATCCATCAATCTGTAAAAAAGACTGTCTGCCGAGGGGTTTGTTTGAGATGTGCATACAAATTTTTATCAAAAATAAAAGAGAAGTAGCAGGCAAGTGCCAGTATTTCATTTGGTATTGCCGACAAAAAACTATCTTGGGAGTGACGAATTGATGCAAATAAAAAGAAGCAGCATACATAAATTATTTTGGATTTCCTTTGGAGCAGTTAATTTTTGAAAGTGCGTTTGACGGTTGTCGAAAAAGTGAGCTTACAATTTTGTTTGATCTTTCGATTGTCTAAGAGGATGGATATCTTAGTTAGTTGGTAGATAAAAGTTTGAAAATTCAAAAGACCGACGGCATCTGGATAGATTTACCAGATTTACTGGTAAACGTGAAGAAATTAAAATCGCTTGTAACAGTAATTATCTGGCACTTTAGAGAGTGACTAGCTGATGGATCACAAGAAGGAACTTTTTTTTATAAGGTCTTGCGAATGAAAAACCAACGTCAACATCACAAGTGCAAAAACCAGCGACAAACCTATTTGTAACAACATGGTACCGACTCATCCTCGTATGCAAATACACCAACGTCTTGATTTAGGGAATCAAACACAGAAAATCAGACTCCCTTGTGGGAGTCAATATCTGACACACATGCAAGGGAAGGAGTTCTTCAAACTTCTGGATACTTTCCGCAAAAGTTCCAAACTTAAGTAGTTTTGTCCAGCAATCCAACTTTCTTACACTGCCTTTATCGATGTTACCCCATCATCTTACGAAACACAATGTATGCCACCAGCAGACATTTGCAATGCCAATGGCCAAAACACATTTTGAAACCACAATAATTGTTATTGTCTTCGAAGACACTTTGCTTTTGTATGGCCTTTCATCAAGAATTTCGGCCAACATATGTAGCTTTAAAATTATCATCGTATCCTGTCCAAGAAATATATACTTTTTGCTTCCATTACTAGCTGTAATGGATATGGATACAAAGTATATTCTGTCCTGATTGAATGCGGAGGTCTTCCTGCTTCTAGCAAGGAATAATCCAAGGGAAAATAACTGGATACGGTTTAAAGAGAGAATTGCAGGTGCATGAAGTTGCTAAATTTGCACGTAAAATCCTACCAGACTGCCAAATAAACTCTTGTTGTCAGGTAAAGTGCATCGGCAAGAAGAATGAAAATGCCCTAAGCATTTTCACGGATATTAAGAGTCTTTTCACCACGAAATTTTGGTCTTGTATGTTGTAGGTACGTTAGTTTTGAATGTTTGCAAGCTACAATCACAGGGAAATAAAGAACTCAAAAAGACATTCCACAATGCAGTTGTACGGCTTCGGAAAGAATCACTATATTTCAGAGTTCGTTCGAAAGTGGGTTTGAGGAATGAAATGGTGCAGACAACTTCTATGGTGGACTGGTGGTGAAAATGGCGATAGAACAAGAGACATTACATCTGTGTTGTAAGGTGCCTCAATTCATTGTGCTCACTGCACAATATTTACATCTCTTATGAGTTTAATTGCATGGTTTTGAATTCTAACAAGAAAGTGCAGAGACCCAATGTAGGTAAAGAACTCCAGTTTTGGGTGTGTAAATGTGCAATAAAATGAGGCTGAAAGTATTTACATCTTACATTTTACATCAATTGAGGAAGCCTGGACATTTTTCAGCATCTTTGACCTTTACTTCATCATCTTTTACGGGATTCTTGAACTACATGAACTACATGGACACTTGGCCTTCCATGTGATCTTGTTGTGTTACTAAAAGGTGGATTCAACTGAATGACAGACCATATCATAGAAAATAATGATGTTCCTCAGAACAATGACTGTCTTGTGAAATGGTTACAAACGATCGCATGATAAGTAAGAGTTCTCTTGTAGAAAACCGTCCTTGAGCAGCTTTGTAACCTCCAAAAGGATCTTATCGGTCTAACCCAATGAAACCTAACCGACGAGTTGTACAAGTTCAAAAAAATCCTTCTTTTTTATAGGATTTCCTTCACCTGGTCTCTTATTGGAATGATGTCGACAAAGTTCTTCTCTTAGAAATTATCTGAGACAGTTGATAGGTAGAAAATACTTGCTATGTGCTTATCCAAACCCGAAAATATCTGTACAACACCGGGTGTAGCAGAATCTGAAAAATCACCAACAACAGAAACGGAACCCTAATAATCTGAGTTACCCGCTTAACACGACCGCTACGTTGCTAAAAAAGAACCCAAATAAACTGGGTAACCAAAATCGACAGGCATTTCAGTGAGACGAACTGAAATTTCACGAAGAACAAAAGCCCAACGAGCGCTAGAATCAACCATCTTGAAAACGTTGTAACCATTTTCAAGGAAGTTTTCTGTCATAGTGATACTAATTTAGTTGAAAGCTTGACAAGCAGCAGTTTCATGTCAGATACGGTAACTTCAGACATTTCGTTGCCACGTTCTCTGCAATCGTGTAGATTGTTAGTTAGACGAGTAAGAGTCCTTCGATAGGGCTATTGATATGACAATTTTACCATAAAGGAAAGTCAGAAGTAGATGATTAGCTGGGAAGTTCTCAGTAATTAAACGCTTAAACAGGCATTTGGCACTACGTAGCATTGTCTTAATTTTTCCTTGTCATTGAATGTCTCAGTTAATTTAGTACCCAAATTGATAGAGCTGTGAAAGTTCTCCTTAGTCATCCTGCACTATCTGACGAGTTTAGCAGTGATGTAAAAACTAATCACGGCGTCATATAGCTCGTCCCTTTCTACGACTTTAAAGTCGACAGATAGATGGGGAATGTCTATCTGAAAATTTCGGGTCTTTTCAAAGAGATTTTTTTGGGTTGAGGCCCTCACATAATACGACAAAAAAATAATACAATATTTAAAAGACTTAATGCTTCATGGCGGTTGCAGTCAAAAGGATCTCTTTTCTAGTGAATCTGACAAACGACATCATGTTTTCCTAGGACCATATCTTACAGATGAGCTTGCGAATACTTTAAGCTGTAGTTTCAGAGGCAGTCCGTCTACGCCAGTAGCAATTCCACTCCTTTAAACCTTCAACCGTAATACTCGTCCCGCTATGAATGCTCCCAGTATACCCTCAAGTCCACTTTCGGACGTACACTAAAATATCGTGATCCTTTCCTTAGCACCAAAGCTCACTTATGGAATGGTCTACCAAGCTCTTTATTTCCTAGTCATTGTAACATTCAAACATTTAAAACCAACGTAAATCGGTACCTCTCTTTCCTCCCTAATTTCCCTTCGCCCACGCTGTCCCCAAACATTTTAAAAGCACCTTAACCCCTTAAGCATGTGGTAATTTCAAAAAAATCAATCAATCACCGCTGTTATGCAGTCTGCAGTCTCAGGACCGACTGCGTCTCTAACAGTTGTCCATGATAATTTTTGTAGACTTCCATTATGGCTATGTAGCTGCCGTAGGCATATTTAGGGTTTTTGCGCCGCTATCTCTATTCCGGGGTCCCGGGATCACCAATTAGTTACTAACCAAAACCGTGGAAGCTGCTGTTAATTGGAATATGGGTGCGAATACTCTCCCCATTATCTCACTTGCAGCCGCCAATGACATCCATCAGGGGCTGAGAAACATATTTTCAGCCAGAGGTACCAGGCCCCCAGGTTTCACCGCTTGGGGGTGACAGTAGGAGTTGATGATCGGCTTCACTGTCGACCCTTTTGTCTTCATAAAACGTTTGATCACTGAAATAGATCTTTGAAAATGCAACTGAATTTTCTGTAAACGGTATACTAATAAATAGAAATTAAGAAAATTTGGATTATTAAGATAGAACCACTTAGTACTAGATATCAGTTCACTTAATTTCATCGTCGAATTTCCGAATTTTATTCAACTTGTAACCTTCTCAACATTTAACTAATTTCACTTGTTCAAATAGACTATGGAGTTGTGTTAGAACTTGTTTTACAATTTCACAATATTGACACAAGTTTTTACCTAAAGCGGAACAACTACATTGGGTTACTGTACAAATAATAAAAAAAAAAAAACCTTAAAACCGTCAATTGATTATGTTGCCGTCGTAAGAACACCAAATATGTTTCAAACTTCTATAAGGTATAAATACAGCGTGCACTCCAAAGTTTATATCACAAAACTTTCGACAATCTAAACAATGGCTTCAAAGCTTATAGTCACATTCTTACTATTCTCAGTGTTTGCTGTTTTCCTTCAACAAGTATCAGCAGGCGTTATCCCGCAACTAGAAAACAGTGGGTTGACCAACAATCCATTGATACCATTTCAGGGATTATTTGGCCCAGCCACAGATGTTTTGGGAAACGTTGGAGAAGGTGACAACGAAATTGGAACCCTTGAAAGTTTTTTCAAGCTAGGTATTGAGGACCTAGCTTCAATATTTGGTGATCTACCATTGGACAAATTTACTCCAGAGCAAATAGAAGCCCAACTTAGCATAAATGCTGACGAATAGATTCTCCTCTTATCGAGGAAGGAAGAAGAGTAAAAAGTTTTACTAATAATGTGGTCGTGCGCTTAATAATAAAACAAAAAACGGAACCCCCAGAAGAATTGTGTTTTTTTCATTCAGTGAGCAGTTACACTAACATTTTCGAAAGCGAAAGCAATTTCGATACAACCGAATTCTTTCCTACTTAAGAATTTTCAAAAATTCAAATATAAATCACTTTCCTGCTAACTTTTTTCTCTAACTTAATGTGTCATCCAAATTTATTTCCAGTTAAGCGCTCCTCAAGCGTGAATAATTTTTCTCCCTTCTAAAAGATTTATTCCTCGATGCACTCTCGCACATCTAATTAAACCCTCTGTATCACTCTGGATGGCATAACAAGTCCGTCGCACTTCTTCAAAATCCGAATTACATAATCCTCAACAAAAAAAAAGAAACTCACCCATCATACGGCATTCCCTCTGGGACAGACATCATAATATGGAAAAAAAATTCGAATGTCCTTGCAACGCCACGAAACCAGAAAGTTTCTTTCCCCGAATAACTCCTTCATCGTCACCCCGTTTTGGTGTCGTTTTATGTTGGCGGAAATGCTATAGCATCCTGCTTAAACATACTTGGGGGGCTGCACCTCCAGGAGAGCACGAGTATTTCATTCCACAAGAGTGAGAAAAATTCACAAGGATAAATACTACAAACTGGCAAGTACGACTGTGTGATTCCCTGCATAAGCAATGAGACTCAGACTACCCCTCGTAGTTCTCTGATTTTTATTACAACGAATTTACTGATGCACTGAGGAGTGAGGATAGTTGTGCACCAGTGTGGATGCAACAAGTCTAGGGTGCTCTGTGCTGTCTGCCCATGCCATTAGCATTGAGGTTGTTTGCTTGAAGTAAGCAAGTGACTTGTTTGACTGCCTCCTTTGAATAGTTGCGGCAGCAACTATCGGATCGTATTGGTTAGTATCTTTAAAGAAAGAAAAAAAATTGGTTGAAGCAACATTTTCAAAGTGCATCAATGAAATTGTTCAATAAGGAGCACCCCATGCAATGGAGTAAATTTCTTGGATAAATTTGCCAAAGAGAAAACTCGGATGTGGGTTTTATGGCTGGAGTATGACTGACGGAGGAGAATAAATTGAATTGCAAAGGAAAGGCTTAAGAAAATATTTGCTTGGTTGTGGTTGTTTATTAGAGGAATTTTGAAATTTCTTAAAACTTCTGGTGGAAGTTAGTGGAAAGGATTACTTTGAAGGAATTATAGATAGACGGGCTTATATTCTATAAACGTATACGGTTTTGTATTATTGACACAGAGACGTGCAAGGAATGTTTACGCATATAAACCTTTGCAGACGAAAACTATGGTGTTTGCTAATCAGATTATCAGCGCATTAAGAACACACTCCTTCCTGTCCTAAGACATGTAACAGGCTTTTGCATACGTAGGGTATAATATGCTCTTCTCACATGAACTTATATTTTATTTTTTTCACTGTTCAAAAACAGTATGACACTTTTCACAAAACTGTGGTTTCTACGGTTCTATCTCAAGTAATCCTTTTTTAAGGATAAGGGAAAACCGTCGTTATGAAGGTTGCCATCAAAGAATCCAATGGCATGCCACAAGGATCTATCCTAACACCACTATTCTTGAGCATATTTTGATTAGGAGGGAAATATAAACCATATGACCCAAACAAATTAACTTTTTTTCCATAAATGGTTAGTAAAACTATGTTCAAATAATAATTTCAATTCGTTCTGATCTTATGAGCGATTAAGTGAGCGTTCCGCGTTAAGTGCCTCCATAACGCATGTTTCAAGTTTGAAGAAAAAAGTCAGCATAATACTTCTACTCGAACTACTAGACCACGTAAAATATCCTCTCACGGAAATTAGTATTCTAATAGTGAATCAGATTAATGTGGCGAAGATTAAAAAACTTTCTGATGCTACTGGTGAAACGCATTAATGTACACTCTAGTTCAAAAGTTTTTAACCAATCAATTTGAGCATTTGTAGTTAGTTTTTTACAAATTATAAGAAATGGAGAAACAATGCTCGTTGGTTTAAAAACAAGGTGGCGCAAAATTTGTCACCCAATATTCTTTTGTTGTAATTTTATTTCAGCTTTTGGATTATGTTTACCTGAAGTCTTGTGTTTTTTTAAATTAGATCGAAAGAATGTTATCGCCTAAGTGGCTGCAGCCAGAATTGATTACCATTCGAGCCCAATTTGTGGCATATTCCATCACTCTTGCCAGAACTTCCGGCAATAAGTTTTTGCATTCTTGAATATTATTTTTGAGGGCTTCAAGAGTCTGAAGCTTGTTGACATAGACTCGTAACTCCAACAAAGTCTGTAATAATTAAATCAGGCGATCCTTACGGCCAGTGTAGATCGCCAAGGGAATATTTTAAATTCTTTCACCAAAATTCTCTGTAAAGAACGGGATTCCCTGCGACATCTTTAACCACAGCTACGATATTCTTAGCAGACCGCCTGCCCATATTTTTCTATTTGAGCGGCTTAACGTCATAGAGTTTGCTCAGTTTCTGTCAGACGACCGGGAAACCTGCGCCGAAAATCACGTTGCGCCAACACCACCGACGAATTATTCCGCAAAAAAATCGTAACAATTATTTCGCGTTCTTTAGGAGAAAAGTGATTCAAAGTCGTTTTCTAATTATGACAACTTTTTTCTTAAATAAAAGGCAAACCATTTGAGATATTTCAAAAACTTTATTATTGGCTTGAAGTACAATCAAAACATTTATGAATGGAACTCGACTTCGTTCATATGGCCACCGCGGGCACGTTTGCAGCGGTCGAATCGTTGGACCCAATTCTCAACGACTCGGTCACACATTTCGGCCGAAACGGCCGCTATTTTGCGTTCAATGTTGGTTCTGAGCTTTTCCAATGTCGTCGGCGTGTTAACCAATGACTTAACTTAGCCCCACAGAAAATAGTCAAGCGGCGTTATATCGCACGAACGAAGCGGCCAAGATAATGCAAACAAACGGCCGAGATAACACGCTCACCATACTTACTCTTCAATAAATCGATTGTAGCGTGTGCTGTGTGGCTTGTGGCACAATCCTTTTGAAACCACATGTCGTTCAAGTCCATATCTTCCACTGCGGGCCAAAAATAATCGGTGATCATGGCGCGATAACGCTGACCATTCACAGTAATTTGACGATCGTTATCGTCGATGAAGAAATATGGTCCAATAAGCCCGCCGGCATGCAAACCGCACCAAACAGTTATTTTTTGTGGATGAAGTGTTGATTCATGAAGCACATGTGGGTTTTCACCCGACCAATAACGCATATTTTGCTTATTGACGAACCTATTGAGCCAAAAATGAGCTTCGTCACTGAAGATGATTTTGCGATGAAATTCATTATCTTAGCGCATCTTCTCCAGAACCTAATCGGAGAACTTAGCTCGTTAGTGTACTTTACCATGATGAAAATGTTGAGTTTACTGAATAAATTGACAGTGACAGTTTGATGATTAGTGAAAGAGTGCGTTCACAAATTAAATTCAAAGTTGTCAAGTCCCTATTGGAAAACCCTATAGAATTGACATTTGCAAAACTTTTAGCATCTTCCGTTATTGTGTTAACTTTTGCACCACCTAGTACTTCTAAAAATTACAATATAAAATTTTGTTTAGAGAGAGTTAGGTTCATATACGCGCATAAGAAAGGCATGTCCTTAAAGCTAATTTGAAAATCTACTGATTTCGAATAGAAATTGTGGCCACCATAATGTACAACTACGTCTGATGGTGATTTCCCAGCAAACGATTCAAAATGAAATTTCCACAAAGTTTCAACTATTTTTATATATTCCTTTCTTGTCAAAACAAAAATTCACCTATTTCTCCCCTTAACATTCTTGCCCTTAAGGTCGAAAATATCAACTGCGATAAAGAATGCTTTTCATTTAAGAAATTAGATTATTTGATTTTTCAGAAGTAAACCAAAAAGATATCTAGACTACAAAATGCCAAAAAATATTTCGGTTCAAAGCTTTTTGTCCAACCTATCCATGAATTGACAATTAATTTCCTTGAAATTAGTTTCCTTGAAAGTAGCCCACACATATTTTTCTAACTACTCCTCATTTTTAAAGTTTCTGAAGGACTGTATCAAACAGCAAAATTAATTTTTTGACTCATGTATTAGAGTTTTCAATGAAAAAGCTAAGAGATTGAAATTCAAAATCATATCTCTCCCCAGCTCATTCCTAAAGAGCACGATTCCTCTTCGACTGTTCGAATTCCATTGCATGGCATACTTCGCAATGGAACTGTTTTCGCGTTGTAGAGAGTGATCAATCAATTGCCACTTTCTCCTCTGTATAGTAATGTCTATAGGTTTTTGGCCTGTTCTCTTATAAAGCTGTGCATTAGAGTTACGATGGTGCCAAAAAAATCCTCAAGATGATTCTTAGACATCAATGTACGAAGATCTGGAGCTTGCGTGTAGTATTGGTGTCCACCTTCCAAGTACTGCACCCATAAAGCAGTGTACTGATTCTACGTTGGAGCAGAATAGTAGCAATTTCGTTCTTAAGCTGAAAACATTGCTTTTCCAGATTTTGGATAGCATTCCGAACGCAGCTTTAGCCTTCCCGATTCTACTGCACACATATAGTTCGGTGCCACTCTAGTTAACCGGGGCCACATTTCCCCCGGTTCACTTCACATTTGAAGTGCTAAAGGCATTCGTTTTGGCAGTGTTTATTTTAAGCCCCACTATGTTCGCCTCAGTTTCCAGACTATGGGCCATCAAAATAAAATCCATTATCCGCTGTGAAAGTAGGAAAACATCGTCAGCGTAGTCAAGGTGCTTAAGGTAACTTGTCATTATGCATTGAATTTCACATTTGCCTTCCGTCAATGCTGCACGAAATACATAGCTAATAACCAACTAAAACAATAGTGGCGGCAGTATACACACTTGAACGAGACACTTATCACCTTCGCATGTAAGTCCAACTATATAGCATCTTGAGTCAAACTGTCGAAAGCCTTCTCAAAGTCGATGATCAGTAAGACTAGCGGAAACTTGCACTCAATGAATTGCTCTATAATTATCCGTATCTAGCGGATAAGCTTGCCTGTTCCACGTCCGTTCTTAATATTCTTATTTTACAAAAATAAAAACTTTGTATCTTTTTATGCACTGGATCGGGGTATGTGCAAACCCGATGCAAATTGTAGGCTACAATTCAAGAGCTCTTGGTTTGATTTCCGGCAATATACCGAGAAACAAAAGAATGATTTCTAATGAAAACACGCATTCGAGCGTCTGTGAATATGTATGTCATTCTCCTGTCGTTCGGAATCGGCAAAAACCAAGTTGGCCGAAGGAGATTTTTTACTCGAAAAAAGAATAGAAGGAAAGGACGTTACTAATAATAAAGCCGCGACTGTTCTTGCCTTGCCTTGCTGAAAAGTTCAACGACTCAAAAGCAAAGGTGAAAAACTTGGGAAGATGGAAAACATACGAATGAATACGGTACAACGTTTGGAAGTTGGAATATCTTTTACACACAGTCACCGTGAGGTTCCTTTTTGATCTTGTACGCTTGTCACCATTTTACCCCAAAAATTTAATGGTGATGATGTGGTGAACGAATGGAAAAGTCATCATTTCGGCCGTTAGAATCGTAGGCGAACAATTGAGCGTTAGTGAGCAAATTTAATTCGACTACCCATATTCACTTTATAATGTTGGCATGCCAGTGGAATAGGAAAATATCAGAAGTGAGTTGAATATTTAATTTGTAGGTAGAGACCGCGATCAATCGATTTCGAGCCATTCTCAAGTGATGGACATCTCTTAAAAGTCCCTGTGGTGTATTTTGCGAAAAGACTTGACTTCAAAACGACGACTCTTCTTCAATGGATTAGAAACTACCTTTCCAAACGTTCAATTCAAGTTGTTTTGGATGGTTTCAAGTCTGATATTCACATGACACATGGTGTGCTTTCCACTTTCAGTATGTGTGTCAACGAATTAGAATGACCATACATTCGATGGTACAAAATGTCTAGGTTTCCTCAAACGATGTAAGGAATTCATCAGCCCAAAATTGGAGAACAATGCCCACATTTGGCCAGGTGCTCCTAAAACATCTCTGCACCTGCTAGATATTCAAACCCGTGCGATAAAACTCATAGGTGATACTAATACCAGTCAGTGAATTGAGACCCTTGAACGCCGACGTATGGTCCTCTGTCTCACTTTGTTTTATCAATATTTCCACCACCAGTGCTGCATAGAAATCACCCATCTCGCTATAAATGCTCATTAGTATACCATCAACCCATTTTCGGACGTACTCTGAAATATTGTGATTCGTTCGTAAGCCGTACAACTCGCTTATGAAATTCCCTGTCGAGCTCTCTATTTCATAGTCATTATAACTTGCAAACATTTAAGACAAATGTACATCGGTATTTCTCTTTTCTTCCTCCATCACCCGCATTATTTACAAACATTTTAAGAGTACTCAAATCCCTTGAGCACGCGCTAATTATAAAAAAAAAAAAAATTTCCTCGGGAACCACCACTAGAAGGTAAAGCAAGGACAACATCACGAACTCAATTGTTGCGCTACTGCCTCAAATCTAAGTTTTTGAGCACTTTTGCGTAGAGTTATTTAAAATCTACATATCCGACAATTCCAGGTGTACATTACCTAACTCATAATGCCCTTCATCTATTTTCTAAGTAAAGGCAAAGTCTAAATGATTCTTTTCAAATCTTATCTAGAACGCAAATTCACAAAAACTTTTTCTTGCTTTGGATAGAGATCTGTTTGGAATCACCTTGCCGTATCATGGCATATAACTCTTCCGATTGCTGCCAAAATTGTCAACGTCATTGATTATTCAAACCGCACCTTATCTTTTGACATAGTAAGTTGTTGGCATTGGATAGTTTAGAGCCGCTTCTGCCAGATTTCTTTGTCGTTGTCTGTAATTACTACTGTCGATGAGTACTATATTTCGATTGAGTAAATGCTGTGCTACAAAATTGCGACTAAAGCTGTCTTCCAGGCAGATTCCGGTAATCCTTATATTCTGATCTGAATGCTGCGAAAGTTGATGGGAAGTTTACATATATTTCTGAGGTTATATTCGTTGGATTTCTCGATAACTCAGACAATTTTCATTTTCCCTACTCTAATACTTATAACCCAGAGGCCATGCCAACCGATTCCGCTAAGACAACACTATTTTCTTGTCAATTTAGGGAAAATTTTTTGGCATTGCATCCTATTCGGGATATACTTCAATTCTCCTAAAACGGATATAGGCTATTGCTAGATCTCTGTAACATGATAAGATAGAAAATCAAGTCCTGCACTTCTCTAACTGAGGCTGTAGTGAATTTTGTCTATACATTGCTGCAGGTTTGCTCACATATCTGGATTTGCTTCTCAGACAAACTTTTCTTCGTTGTCATAACTTCCCTGTGGGATGGGCCTAACATCCTTGGGCGTTCCTTTTGCTTTATTGTTTCCAGTATCTTGAAAGTGGTTTGGTGGATATTTTTCATGCAGCTTGGGCTGATGACCAGAGTACATATGATTCGCTTGTTTCCGTGCAGTCCCCATACAGGTGTGAGGCTGATTACTATAAAATAACATCCGGGCCCTCGCTTATAGTAAAATTAGGTTTGTTATGCACATTTGGTTTATTTTCCTGTACCCCTGTCTTTAATTTGGAAGTACTATTACTAGCCACAAAGTATAACTATTTTCAAAACTCCACGAAGGACTTTGTAAAGGACATTAGCTGTTTTAGGAATAACTATCAAAAGTTCAGTTGATAAAATTAATCAAATTGAAATCTTACTATTCAAGGATCTACAGTGATGTTCCATTTTTTGTTGCTTGACCAAGTAATAGTCAATTCAACATAGGACTTATGGTTCTTCCTTGCTAAATATGTCAACAGGTTAAGTAATAAAAATGAATCCTAGAGCTTCGAAATGTCAGTCTGTCTCAAAGTAAATAACTCCCAAGACCAATAGGAAAACTCCTTTCAAAACCATCCTATTAAACAAGTACGCACACCAACAATTCTATACAAATCGCACAACTTTTATCAGTACACCTTTAGATCTTTATCCGCCACCAACTTGGGAAAACTTGGGCGCTTTTCATCTCCAGCACTTCGGTTGCTTGCCTTTCTGCCACTCATTTCGTCATCCAAATGAATTTCGATTCAAATATTCCCAAGAGCTCTTACTCTCTCTCTCGCTGGCGTAGTCCTTCACCATTGCTGCTACTAAACTCCTGTGAATAGCAACTTCAAACTCTATTATTACTCTTGGCAAGCACAGCATGAAAAAAAGAATAAAAATCGACAATGAAATCGAAAAAAGAAAAAAAACATTGAAAAGACGATGAAGAAATAGGAAAGCAAAAGAAAAATAAATACCCAAGTGCATTTCAAATTTTCCTACCCAACTCCTGGCCCGAATTTGTATCTTAAGTCCTATTGGAGGCATCCACCCTCTTTTGTAAAGTGGATCTTTTGTGATCTCGAATGGAACTGGGGTAGGAGCATTCATAAATCACTGCCAAATGAATAATGAAGCATTGAATGAGTGCGAACAGCTCTCCTTAAAAGTTCATGCCTTCAACCCTCCATCCACCCAATCGCTCGAACCCTCACAAGTTCCTCAAGCCCTCGAAGCCTGTAATGATATGTTGAAAAGTTTTTCCTGTTTCACATTGAGTAGGTGTTTAAAAATATTCTTACTTTTCTCCCATAATTGATTGACAATGAGAGGGTTTGGCGCTATGCCACCGAGAAACATCTTTTCATAAGAAGGACGTCTTTGTGGGATGAGAATGGCGCACGCCTTCCAAGATTTATCGATAACGTCGTAAATAAATCGATTTATGCGGCGATTTAATGTGACATAACACTCAAATTTGTTTTTTATTATGCGAGGAAATTGGCGTCGGCGAATCGGCTGAAAAGAAAGAACCTCTCGACAAGGACGTATAGGATGAGGGTACGTAACAAAGTTTACGTTTATCCTCATCAATATGCAAATTGTTGTTGCTGAAGGCGGATGATTTACGAGTGTGTGCGTATCTGCATTTATTTGAACTACGGGGGTCTAATGATTGATATGCTTACACTAGCAGACGTTTAATTGTTTTTCACATTTAGAAAAACCAACGCAAAATCGAGTGACATTAAATTCAGTCAGACCTAAAGGATTAGGACAGGATTGAGAAACTTTTTATGAGTATTTGTCGGCCGTGAGATGAACTCACTTACGCTCAGATATGTGAGAAGCGTGCATTTATGAGCTCAATAAAGTTCGCTCTGTTTTCGCAGATGCCTACTCCAGGAATGCAAAAACTCTTATGAATGATGGACATGTGTGATTGTGATTTTTTAGAGCATTTACGAGGTGACAATCTGAATAGGGCTCAAACGATGTAAAAGATTGATGATTCAATACGTTAGGTGAAGTCAGACATTCATTAGATATTTAACTTATCTCGAAGATGAACTTGTTGAGTGACTCATCTGTTTTGGCAACCATGACAATGTTTCTAAGTATGCCCGAAAGAATTGGGGCCAGACTGGCTGTCGTTCGATTTAAGGTAAAAGAAAGGGACGATTTGTTTACCACATGCCCTATTAGAATATGCTTCTTCCACGAACGTTTTAAAAGAAGTTAATCAATTCAAGATGTAAGATTTCTTCTAGTAATAAGTTCTACTTCAGTGTACGATTGCTTTCTCTTTGGATTTTGGGTTTTGGTTTTATTATCTCAAAAAGATCGAAACTAGCAGGAGTTGGTAAAACTTTCTAGGAAGGGATAACCGCCGCATGTGAATTCTATTTGATTAACAGGGAACGGGTTAACTAGAAACAGGATGATATTTTATGATAAACAACTGATTCATGTGAAAGGAGCAGTAAGATACCTACAAATATTTCATATCGACCTTAACATCTAGCAAGCAAAATTGTTCACTCTTCACTAATGATAAATGTACTAAACAAGGACCTCAAATTAGAATGAAACAACAGATGACGTTCATACAAAATGAAAAAGGACAAATACTCTCAGATGTGCACGTGAAATGTTCGGCCTTCGCGTAGCCCAATAACTAGTGAAGGTAGTATACTGCATTATAAGTCATTCAGGAAGTATATAGGTTGGTGCGGACAAAGCCGACCTTTATTTGTTGTTTATTCAAGAATTATGGATTTTGCGACAATGTTGGGTGCTAAATTTGAAAAAAGAATTCAATCCAAAGAATGTTTCTTCGAGCTCTCCTACAAAAGGGTCCTAGGTATGACGGAATATCTAACATCTTATCCTCGAAGCCATCAATAGGGATGGTTGGCAAACAATTTAAATCTGACAGATGTTGCCAATTTTGTTGACCATATTTTGGAAATTTATGGTGGAAAGACTTACGCCTCAGCAACGCTTGCTAATCGCGTAAATTTATTTCCGAAATTCGCGGTCTGTTCACTTTACTTATAAATCGCATAGTGTACATGATAAATGTCGACTCATTGATGTATTTACTATCCAATATGGTTTAAATGGTATGCGCTTTGAAGAAGATGTAGCCGGTTTGCAGGCATGAGGCATCCTTTTTTCCCTCTTTTTACGGTCAATGGAGATAGCAAAGGGATAATGCTTAGTGAATGCTTTCAACACCATGCATCGACCAACGATTCATTGAAATCATAATTTGACGAGAAAGAGATTTCGCGAAATGGATCAATCATTTGACCTCCAAGGTCTGGCCGTTTGTCATCTCTCAACTACTTGCTTCGGAGTTACCTGAAGATATTTGTTCAAAGAGACAAACTATTGTTTATATGAAGGAAACCAACATTGCGATCACTTGCGATTGGTCAAAAATTTTAACTAACAAGATGACCTTTGTAAATCATTATCATCATGACCTTACACTGATTCATATGACTCCGGGCTTGTTCTACTGCATAAAGGCAAAGGCGTCACGAAAAACTGTAACAGTAACTAATCAGCAAAGGTAATGCTACATAATTCTGTATGAAAATTCTACTTCACTGTATAAAAGTGCAACGAAAAATTGTAACAACTTCCGATGGATCATGGTATACGTCGAAACTTTGCTTAATGTGGGTCCAAAACCAGTTGCAAAATAATCCAGCATTTTATGGAAAATTTTTGTTCAGCAATAGGGCTCACGTTTGGCTTAATGTCAATAAGCAAAATTGCCATATTTGGAATATGAACATTGCAAAAATGGCTCTTCAGACACCATAGTACTTATAAAAAGTGCTGTATGTTGTAGTTATTACATCAGCGGCGTCATGGGGACTTATTTTTTAGAAAAATGAGTTAAGAGCCTATATTAAAGTCAATGGTGACTGTAATCAACGATTGGGAGACAATATACAGCAAGTTCCAGATGCCCTAAAAATTGATCAAAGACGTGACGAAAGGTTTATGGATTTGGAGAAAGCAAACGATTTGGAGAAAGCGACAGTGATCCGAGGCGTTGGAAAGTATGAAATGCGATAAAGACGATGACATGAAAACGAAAATAAAATGCACCTAGGAGCTAATCTGAGAATCCGTTTTTTTTTTTTTTAATCGCTTATCCAGGGAGACTTCTTATTACCGCTGGGGAGCTTTAAATATCATTAGAGACTGAAATAAGGATGCTGGGGGAAGCATCAACTACTCACATCACAACCATGCATCCAATTAGAAAAACGTTTATTCAAGATAGTAGAAAAACTAACCGAGAACTGTAGCCGATCCCACAGGCGACATATAATGATCTTATGTAAGCCATGCTCTACTTATATCGAATGGGGCTTCTTTGGGTAACTGAAGATTACAACTCCAAAATTACACCAACAATATCTTGTTATTTACTCTTCAAAATACTTCTCAGTGGAAGTTTTGTTTATCGTTGAAAGCCCCTAAATCTCAGTTTTCACCAAAAAATGCTTGATATCCGGCAATTTGCATGATGATTTAGTAGCTCTCCCTAGGCAAACATTGGCAAGAAGAGGTTTGCACCCCCGATTATTTGAACCAACAATCGATTTTGGTTTCGTTGACCGTAATTTATTCACAAATTTGTGTCGAATTTATTAAGCCCCAGGACAATCAGTTTCAACGATTGCTGGTCCTGTGCCAGTCTGCCAGTCTTATTGATGTAACGTGTATTACATGGCGCCACTTAAGTACTCAAGAGCCCTTCAGCTTCCTTCCACAATAACTGAAAAAAAAAAAAAAAAAAAAAAAAAACACTCAGCCGAAGGATAAGAAAAACAAAACAATTTCGACTTTTACCATCATTTTGGTGCCGCCGTCTTCTTGATGATACCGATGTTGGTAAGAGGACTTGTATTTGGCCTTGGTTTTAGTCTTATTTCTTCTTCTCGCTGTTGTTGTTGTTATCCGGTCGATCGATGAAATTTATGTGCGACAATTACTCGGGTAATCGTATTTACCGAAAGAATCAACAGCGAAACAACGAAAATAAATTGTCTGCGCCCCACTGTAAGAAACCCAGCGAGCATAGTGAAAACATTGAAAAGTTAAGAAAGTAGTTCGACGCCAGAAAAAAGTGCTTAAACTTTTGCCATGCCCTACCTACGGTATTAAGAGCTCCAGAAAGTGGAGACGCAATGGATCCTTAAAACCAACAAAACGAGTATGGTACGCGGTGTAGTTTAGAAAAGAGGTGACGCTGACTTTTACCAAAGAAACAAAGCTTCTAGTGCCCTTCTAGACGAGGTGACAACTTGCCAATAGATTACCGAGTGTTTGTAATCACTACTCTTGCCGGTTGCAAACTTAAGTCCTTGCAAGGATATAAGGATACTTCATAGCCTCCGGGATAAGTTTGCACTGTGTGAATTGTGTGGTGGTGGTGCGAAAACAAATATGGGGGAAGCGACAAAGTTTTTGTTTTGCCTTCTTTTCATTTAATTCTTCCTCCAAAGCCGTTTAAGTGTTGAGTAGAAATGGTTTTCCAATGGTAGAGTACGAGTACTGCAAACCTAAGGACTATATATGATGGTGACAACAAGTACGTATGTAGGGTATCTAGTCGTAACGAGTAAGTTTTTGTGCGTCAAGAAGCAGAATTGAAATCTTATTTTGCAATCAAAAGCAGAAGTTTCCCACACGAGAACTTAGTTGAGTATGATATGGAAGACTGCCGATTGGTTGATGTGTTTTTTTTTCGGTTATCGAGTTTTTGTTTAAAACAAATTTCATCCTTGGCGTCTAAAGGATGAAATTGATTCAGGTAAGGGTGTAGAAAGCAGTTAAGCGTGAAATCAAACGAATGACTGAGTCAAGTTTGCTTAAGTCGATTATCTGTTTACTCTCCTTTTAAGGCGATAAAAACGCGTTTACCTTCTAACATTCGATCGTTAAAAATAGTAATAAAAAAAATTGGCATCCTTAGGGTAATATGCTTACTAGCCGAAGTACCTGAGCCTCGTTAGCCTCATCGACTAGCTCTTCTGCCGCGGACAAAGGTACATTCAAGGACTAAGAAATGTCATTACTGCATTGACCAAAACAATTTTCGTGGAACTTCAGCGAGCTACTTTGCGAAAAGATTCATCCTTCTGATTCGGCGGTGTACTTTAAGGCTCGGTGATTGGACCCTTACTCTAAAATGCAATGTATGATGAAATTCCATAACTACCACTACGATGAGTGGGTAGGAGAGTAAAATTCAGCTAGAGATGATTTTCAACTTTTCGATCGTCAAACTAGAACAGCATGGAGTGGTTGCCCACCATTTATGAAGCAATATGCTTTCAAGTGTTAAGAACTATCCACAGCATCCTCGTATATGCACGAACTGTAGGTGACGACTGATGTCGGAGATAAGGTTTTCACATTTTTGGAGCTCCATACACATGTGTGCAACAAAAGTAAGTACGTCCACCGTTGTCAGCCGATATGAGCTTACTTATTAAACAACACTTCTAGGCACAGAATAATTGAATTCTCCCCGTGATACTGTCCACAAGGAATAACTTCGCAGTTTATCCAGCTGTCGTGTAGCTGCTTGAGCTATTTATGATGCTATACTAGGTTTTCTGTTCTCAATTAACTCTTAACCGCAAAATATGGTAGAGGAGTAACGACAGATTAAACAGAGAAATCCTCCATTCCATGAATCATGTGCTGTACAAAACAGCATAGTGGATGGTGAGCTGTCCTGTTTGAATCGGGGAGACCATGATTTCGACATTTTATTTGTCAATCCTCCTTTTGTTGTATTGCATCAACAGGCCTGCTATATAGCTACTGAAGCGCCCTTTTCTCCAATTGCTGTGGTAATGTACAGAGTCCATATGTTACCGTTACCGAATATGTTACCTAATCTCCTTCGTTGTCTAGCATTACTCCAACAACTTATTTGCACCTGCTGGTTTGGCGAAATTAACGACCTTCTGACTGGTAAAGTCGGCTTCTTCTAGTTTAGAGAAAATCAGCCTTTCTCTATCTTTTTTCAGGAGATCCTGAAAAAGATACTGCTTTTCTTTTAGAAGCAGTATCAAATGCTGTATTTTCCATTTTTCTATCCTATGAACTTTAGCATTGTCACGATGTAGAGGCCTAGTCTGTTTTAAATGCAGCCGTTTCCGGGACTTTATTCTCATCTATTTTATGGCATGCTTTTGGTAACGTTTAAAAGAAAATTCTCCGGACTTACATCCCTTATAGGAGCTGCTCTTCAAGGGTTTTCCCTTGCTCTTAAAATTAAAATTAAATTGCTTTAAAGACTTTTAAAGTGTGTTATTGGGGCTGTAAAGCCCTTCAGATTTGTCATCATTATTCTATATATCGAAACAAATAGATAAATACCGGCTTCTGGATAAAGACCTTTAAAGCATGCGTTGGTGGCTCTTCTGGATAATAGTCTAATAGTGCTCTGCTCTCGAGTTTGCTATGGCTTGTATTATTTGGCCTGAAGTGCTTTTACTTTGTCGTTCCACCAGGAGCACGGTTAGACCTTTCAATTGTTTGCGCTTCTAAGCTTTGATTCATAATATGATGTGGTGCTAGTGCTGGGGTACTGGTACTATGTGATAGCCAAAGACGACGCGTTAGGATCTTCGCTGTTCCACTAAGGGTTCAAATGAATTATTATCGAAAGATCTTCATAAGTTTAAGTATTTAGTCTGGCTTCTTTCCACAGATTTCCATTTTTATCGCCTGGTGGTCTCATTGAAAATGCAAGCACAGAACCAACTCAATGTAGTGATAATACGAAACAAGGGCGTCACTTTACGGAACGTGGACTTACCCCAAAACTGAGTAAATTGCATATTTCATCATAAAAAAACAAACAACGCATCCTATGGTTTGAGGTAAATCTTTATATCAAACTCATATGGTACTGGCTTTGGCCAGTTCTGCAGGGTACAAAGTAGATTTTCTCGGGAAGGGAGTTATCTTTAGCTGATAAGCCGGTACCAACACCTGTTTCTACGAACAAAAATTATTACATATGGCTCAGTCTATGGTTGGTAATAACAGCAGGACTCCCTTCAGGTAAGTAGTAGCAATAAATCGCTTCCTACAATTCCTACCAATGCTCACCTCATTGTCTGTCGACGTTCGAATACTAAGACTAAAAGGAAAACTTTAAGTAAACCGAAAGGAACTTTAAGAATTGCTGACATTTGTCCATCTCAACCAGTATTCGAATTGCTGAATCTTCTAAACAGTTCCAAAGTCCTCTCAACGTTGGGAACTTCCCTTTGAGGGAAGTTGTTGGCCGAAGAGAAGTAGGCAGCTCTAAAAGTTTCAGAAATTCTCTTGTAGTTGTCACTTTATGAGTAGACAAAGGCCTACGGTTTGTTGCCAATACCAAACGCCAAAAGAAAGAAAAATTCCTTTGCAACCAGAAGTTACTTGGCCATTGTCGCATAAGAAAAATTTTTCCCCAATTTTTCGGTACAACACTCGGAAAAAATCAAACCTCAAGCGAAGTAGCCGATGAACTTCACTAATTAAGTAAGTCGAACACCTGGATAAAAAAAAAAATTTTCAATCGAAATCGGCTTAGATCAAGTCTTCCCGATTTTCAAGCAATGCTTCATTCTAGACAAGCACAACATAGAACCTAAAGGGTTGTGAAAAGACCCCTCTCTTTCCTTTCGAGTTTGCTTAAATCAACTGTTTCTGGCTTCTTAAAAATTTAGGCTTACTCCTCCCATATTCCGAGTTGTCCTTATTCAGAATTTGAGCTAAAAGGGACATGTGGTATTATATTCATAACTTTCTTAAGCGTCAATAAAAAGAACTGCACTTGGGAACACATGGCTGCAGTCCTGGGTTACAATAGGACTACCTTCTACAAGATCTAAGCTACAAGTTTCGAAGCAGATTTTCGCTTAAGTTCTGAATTAATAGAATAAACTGGTTCCAGTGTCACGTCTCCAATAATAAAAAGGATAATTTTCAGACTGAAAAAAATCCAAAACATATTTTTCTCACCGTTTCTAGAAATTTTCGACTGATGAAGCCCAGAAATCTACTTTATC
Organism: Volucella inanis; assembly: GCA_907269105.1. Lineage (NCBI taxonomy): Eukaryota > Metazoa > Arthropoda > Insecta > Diptera > Syrphidae > Volucella > Volucella inanis. The sequence goes on from OU026157.1 coordinate 138,060,238, forward strand.
CTGACATCATTATTCAAAAACAACAATATACTCTTGCATATTTCCACTTAAATTTTCTTTGCTTACGTCCTGTTGGGACAACTGAAAATAATCACCCCTTTCCCAACATAATAGGAATCCAATCCCATTCCCCTATGAACGGCTGTTCAAAACACACCATCTGTTCACTCCGCAGGTGCAATATTCCTAATTGATTGCCGGCTTCCACCTAAATAACTCCATCTCTGCATTTGATTAAATGTTTCTCTTGGGTGTACTCGTATCTAAAAGGTCTTGCCGCATATGCAATCCTGGCTCATCTAATTTCTAATAAAACGTTGATTACTGCACCAATAATCAATCCAATGATTAATTGCTAAATTTTGGATCACGCATCTAATTAGGTCATACCCCATGGGGCATCTGCATTTATCTATTAACAGAAAAGCAATCGAAAAATTCTCGTTTTTTTTCGAGTGAATGTAAACTATTCCATAATTACACTTAATTTATCTATTAGGATGAAATGAAACGAAATGGTATATGCAATCTGTGATGCAGTATTGAAGTAGTCGTTTGTACATCACCACGATACCTCGGTGTTTAACCGAAACCAATTTCGTCTGAATTTGAGTAAGTGGATGTACCGTGAGAGACTGATGAAGTGTTCAAAGGAAAAACTCGATAAAAATATCGGAAAACAATAAATGAGATATGGTTCTTCGCGATGAAGCCTTTGCATTGTTCCTTTCCTCATGTGCCGGGGAGATTACGAGTATAATGCGTTGATACAAACCGCGGTTGGTTTTGAATTCATTTAAGAATTTAAAATAGAGACGAAGTGCCATTTTGTCGAACGCTTCTCAATAAGCGTTAAGATACTTCATCAACAAAGGATTTGAAAACTCTAAATTAAAATATAGTGAATAAATCACCACCTAACGAATACTGAATCCGACTGTGTATCGGCACCTGGCAGATCACATTACATGGAAGTTAGGCATCATAGAATCAACGGTACCATCTGTAGTCAGGACAAATTTACAACTTACAGAGCTCTTTCGACTAATAATGAGCGTAGATATAAAAGATAGTTCGGCGACCTATTGCCAAGGCTGCGTCTTTTCATAGTTTGAATCTGTTGGAAACAGAACAGCTGTTGGTCTTATTCAACAAGGCTTAGAACTAAATACCCTCTGTGACCAAAAACGCTCAGTCCGGAACTATTTCAAGTCAAAGAAATAGACGCAATATCACCAAGGCTTTGACACATAAATCCCGGAACTACGTTTAGACCTAAAGGCCTTCTTCTGGGGAACTCGTGGTGAATGTGATTTAGGCCTGAATCTTTACAAAACCAAGACACAGCCAGTTGTAATCTGCGGCGCTGAATGTTGGTCGGAAAGTAAATAGGTAAAGTCAATATTCAATATTGCCAATATTATTGCCAATATTATAAGCGCGAGAGTTGAGAAATAGGGAATAGCAACACTACCTTCTTCTTTTCTTTTCATTTACTGTTCAAATATGTACCGCGTATAATTTCATCTAATGTAACATATTTTCTCCCGTATCTGCATTACATCTGCGCTTCTGGTTTTGTTGGCTCACCTCGCTAGTGACCTCAAGAACTTACTGATATTTTTGCATTTAAGTGACCCACTAATTTCTCTTTCCATGACTTTCGTTGAACATAATAAAACCAGCTGATTTGCTCAGCTTAAAGTTGCTCTACTATCTGCCTTTTTGGGTGGAATCCTCCATGGATGCGCGTAATTCTTATAAAATCACGTTTTGTTGAACCCGCTAACATTCGTAACATCTTCATTTATGTCGATGTCGTTTTTCATATATTATCCAATATTGCGAAGCGTATCTCAGAGCTAGACGAACGACTGTCATATATAACAAACCGTTAAGTTTAAGCGGCATTTTTCGATCGCAAAATACGGCGGACTTTTTGTGCCATTTAGGTAACTCGACACTGACTATATGTGCTATGTAAGGACGCTAAGCATTTAAATTGTTTCCTCTTTAGAATGATGACTGCTTCTTAATATGGTAGGAGTTGGGTCTTCCTCTTCGGAAAAACGGCATGACTAATTCGTAACTCCTTTTCTTCCAGCGCCTCTTCACTTATTAAAAGTTACTTGAAGGGCTGCGACGTCATTGCCTATAATAGCGCTATCATCGGTAAAAGAAAGAGAAGTTATTCCGGACTCGTTGATGTGTCACATTAATAGAAATGCTGTACCACATTAAAAGGCAACGAACTTTTTACACCGCCTTGGTGTATTCTAACTTTAACTTCGAATTCTGCGGTTATTCCCATTGCATCGCGTATCATTCTTATGTATGTCTTGGGAAATATTTAAGATCCTAATGCCATCCACATTAGACCTCTGGGAACTTTGTCTAACCCTTTTTCAAAGTGCGTCGAATGATCTGCATATCGTCTTCAACCTCGATATGTCGACCTGCCTAACACAAAGCAGCATTGACTTGCATACGCTTCATTCCGTTCTCGACTGTATAGAACTCGCTCGTAGATTTTCATGGAATTAAACATTAGTTCCAGTAGTTGTTGCAATATCTTGCCTTATACAGAGAATCAGAAAGCTCTCCTTCCACTCGTATTATTTTATTGAATAAATTCGCAAACGATAATAATTTTTATAATGAAATGAAATTTTTTTGAGTACTCCGCAGTAGTTTATAAGTATTTCTATCTAGTTTCCATCTGTTTATTGAATGTTTGAAAAAAGATATTAACAAAGAAAGAAAAACCAGTTAATTTTCTTATTTTTTTAAAATATTTTAATACAGTCATTGGTTAACAAAATCAAACGATACATTTTGTATGTATGTGTATATAAGATGTTTAGATATGCCACATTTACCAAAAAATTATCAATACCGAGTTGCTCCTCCTTTGGCAGTTATAACCGCTTTTATTCTAGAAGGCATCGAGTTTACTAGAAGTTCAGTAATATCCCTTGAAATTTCAGTATTCCATACATGTTCCAAAACTTCGCTTAGCTTTTTTTACTCTCTGGTTTATGTTCAGCCACCTTACGTTTCATTACATGCCATAAGTGTTCGATTGGGTTTAAATCAGGCGAATTAGCTGGCCAGTCTAGTCTGGTAATTCCGAGGTCATCCAACGTTGTCTTGAGCTGAAAATTATTGAAAGACTCTAGTTGCTTCTCTGTTTATTATTTATAAAGCAGACATCTAGAAGTTGATTTATAACACTTTACTTACGGATTTGGCGCGGTGGCAAGGTACAGAATCATCTTGAAAAATGCACTTGTCAGTATACGAATGATGCTGTTCAATTGCTGGTACTAAAAACTCCCTTACTACTTCTCCATACTTTTGAGCGTTCATAGTTCCATTAACAAAGTGCAAAGGGCCCATTTTTGTGGTTAGGAGAGGTTGAATGACTAAAGTCACTATTTGAACTTTTTTATCCCGAGTCAGTTGATGATATTTACCAGACATTTCACTTTTATTTACTTGTCACCGTCACAACTCAATTCAAACTGATTTTTTTTGCACTGAATTCGAGGCTGAACTCCGCTTTGAGGAATACCCTTCATTAGTATGGGAAATACCCTTACGATCTGATGTAATTAGGCATTTTTTGAGAACTCATTAGGTGATGCAGTTTTTATGACCGCAAGTGTATATAGGGTGATTCATCGTGAGGTTTGATTTTCAATACACTTTTTTAACAGATCACACGCGACTCCTATCAAACTGCTTTATTATTTTTGTTCAGTATTGTTTGGCAAATCATCATGGAAAGACTCACACTACAACAGCGTCTCCAAATAGTTCAGCTGTATTATAAAAATGTGGAAATGTTTTTTGTGTGATTCGAGGAACTTACGGTGCGCATAATCGACCTACTGAAACCACTATTTACTATTGAATACCATTCGCAAACTTGAGTCCCAGTTTACATTAGTGGATGATACTCGACCGGTTGGGCCACATCCAGTACGTAGTGAACAGACTATAGCAACTGTACCTGAGAGTGTACGCGAAAACCATGACTTGGGCAAGAATTGAAGCCATGCAACTTGAATTTTTGTCATATTTTCAGTGAATGGGCTCTGAAAAATTGATTGAAAATCCGATGTTTTATCGTGAAAATTTGTTTAGTGATGAAGCCCATTTCTGGCTCAATGGATACGTTAATAAACAACGGTATGGTGTGGTTCATGGGCTGATGGAATCATTGGTCCATATTTCTTCAAAAATGAGGCAAATCAGAATGTTACCGTCAATTGTTACCGTTATCGCGCCATTTTAACGGACTATGTGCTTCTCGAAATTCAAGCACATGGTCTCAGTCTCGCATGAAACAATGGACTTGTTGAGAAATTATTTTGGTGAGCACTTAATTTCACGTTTTGCTATGGTAAATTGGCCACCTAGATCGTGCGATATCACACATTTGAACTATTTTCTCTGAAAATATGTAAGGTTTCAGGTCTCCAGGAATAAGCCAGCTACGATTGACGCCTTGGAAGCCAACATTACTCGTGTTATCCGCGAGGTACCAGTCGCTATGCTCGAACGAGTCGCCCAAAATTAGACCTTTCGAATGGACCACCTCAGATGTAGTCGTGGCCAACATTTACATGATATCATTTTCAAAAAGTAAATGCCATGAATTGGTCTTTTAACCGATTCATTTTAGACTTATGTGCAATTCATGATGAATCACCCTATATAATCGGCTCCGAACACGCGAACCCAGTTCTTTCTCCTGCTCTTCGCGCGCCAGCCACAGCCAATGGAGTGGTACTTCAGGGAAATTCGTCATTAACTTAGGCGTTAAAGTAATCCGTCCGTCTATTTCGAATTTCGTTGTGCTCGTTCGAAAGTTTCCCTGCGATTGAATCTCTTGTGAAATTTTTTTTTATTGCACCCCAATCCAAAAATTGTTAGGTTGTATACCCGTCCTTCGACGCTGCAGTTCTTCTACTATATTCCCAATATAATGCTTCTACTGCTGTACATGAGCACAGGCTATCGCTTTTTTTTCTCTTTTTATTGGAACGTTCACAGCAATACTATAACATCCTGTCAAAATCTCAAAATCTCAGAAAAAGGATAATTGCGAGACTGCAGTTAACGCTGCTACTGCTACTGTTAGTAAGAATTTTTCAGAATTTTTCTGTGTTGGATGAACTCTTTAGGTGTCAAAAGCATATTTTGTATCCCCATTTGGTGGCACTAGTCCCAGAAAAAGCTTGATCTTTCCTGGGCTATGATTTGTGCGTAAGGCAAACTACATGGGCAGAAGAAGGATGAAAAGTTGTGACAAAGAGTCACATTCAGAGCTGAGGGGTATAAAAACAAGAAATCTGGAGACTAATAAACGATGGGGACGAGCCAAACCATGAACCATTCAAAATGGGCTATAAAAACCAACCACACTGAAGTAAGGATAACAACATCTTCAATAGCCACCTGTCAAGCTGTTTAAGGCAACAAGAGTTGATTTGGTAGAGAGCATCCCTATGCTCCAGGAGGAGTTAAAGTATTGCTGCTAACAGCAGATTTCGGAATAAAACAAGAATACACCAACCCATATCCACGATTTGATCGTAGAAAAATACATCTGACGAATGTTAGCTAAACATCGTTTTTTTCTAATTCACAGGACAAGTTACTCTATAAATTTTTTTTTTATAATCCAGCGCGCGCACCAAGGGGATGTGAATACCCTTTTACTGGCTTTTAACCAGAGCGCGGGTGGGTGGTGTAGTTGTTTAAAACTCAGGTGTATTGGGTTTCGATATTTTTCCGGAGGTCGTTTTCAAACTGGAGCCAGTGCTAGTTGTTAATTCGTTACATATAGCCCACCACTAACCACTCCAACATCAGTGTTATGCCTTCATGTCAAAGTTAAGGCCGACGGGATTTCCATATAACTACATACAAATTCTATGAAAAGACTTTTTCAGAGAATTGCCTCGCACGGGACTCGAACCCGCGACCCTCTGCTTGAGGAGTCTATGCATATACCACTACACCGCGGCCACCCCTAATTGTACTAGCTATAGAGCTATCAGGCACCTTAATATCCCGTACAATACAATTATATACAATACTATAAGCACCTGAAACTATTTGCCAGCGATTCGTTTGGACCGTATCAGTTCAGCTATCAGACGAGATAAGTCCACAGTTGACCAACTATTTATACTGTTGTAGATGCTCGGGATGTCTAGTTTTGAAATCCCTTGTCAGATTGTACAGAATGGCTTTTTGCATGCAGTGCGAATGAATATTAACGCTCCAATCTGAAGAATATTTATGTCTAATACATCAGAGAGACGACGCTGTAGAGGAAAACCTCTACCTTAACCTCAACTCAAACCTCAACTCTTTGCGAGGGTGAAACTGGAAGCAGTTACTTAAAAACCACGCAAACTGCGGAAGTTTTAGAGGTTTGATCAAGGCCCAGGCTTAGTGAAGCACCATCCCAGCAAATAGGTGAGATATTAAAAAGCTGAGTCTTGTCAACTTTTCACCGATTTTTAATATTGAAATGAAATAAAAACGTTCACATGCTTATCAAGAATTTTAACCGCTTACGGATTCATTTCATATGTCGTGACTACATTTCTATCTTTCTAACTTTCAACATATTTCAACGTTTCCCCCATTTTCACTGGCATCCTACACACCGCAATTCATGCGTAGACGTGCATTAAGGTGCGAAATTAAACTCTCGCCAAGTGTGTACATACCAATAAACCATGAAAAATACCACCGCATGCAATTTGTAGAGTGCCATAACCAAACTCTATTGGCTTACGCGAGAACAGGAATAGCTTTTCAGAACCCATGTGTGGTTTTCTACTTCACCGTAAATAATTGCACGTTCTACTTTTACGAATGAACACGAAAATAACTGGAAATGCGAATATTCGTTGTCGTTCTCTTTTAAATGGAATGCAAGGATTCAAGAATCTAGGGGTACGACTCAGTAGCACGGTAACTAAAAGATGCAATTTCCATAATTCCGCAGCTAATATTGGCTTGCTCTCCCACGACTACGAGAACTATGGTTCACCTTTTTTCGTCTAATTTTTCCTGGATTCAATCAAAATTCACGTAAAACCGCGAACAATAGGGTGGTGGGTGGTCAAAATCCGGAAACTAGTTTGCCTCACGTACACCGACTTATTCCACTCCCTCCAACTCCTTGCGAAAAGAAATTGGAATAATAACTCGAAAGAGCTTTTATGGAGGTTTTGCTTTCGTTGGTTTCATGAGTTTCATGGGTTTCACTGCGACAGAGAGTGGTATTCTGTGGTAAAACATTCAACAAGGCGTTGAATGAAAGGAGATTCCCACTTGGGAGAAGGAAAAAAAAAACTAGAACTCACGACATTATTATGAATTTTGGTATCCCAAATCCTTTTGCCAAAATCTCGACAATGGGAATAAGAAATAAGGATGCATGATGTTCCTTTTTCCGTTGCCACTTGTTTCCGTTCGTTCGTTTTTCTTTAACAAAGATGAACCTACAGAAACCCCACAGCAAATACAACTATACAGTCACGGCCACATGGATATTGGAGAAATTGTTAAGGATAGCATCTCAGGACTAAGAGTAGCACCCTTCATAAGAACAAGAATGGCACAAGCTCAAGAATAATATTACAGGCTTCTGCTACTGGCTTTGTTAAAACTGAAATACGAAACTTTGGATTCAATTTCAGAAGAAAGACATTTCTTCAATTTTGAGACAAAAATAAAAATAAAAAATTGAGCGACAATAGCAGAGTATGAGTAGGCAATTGACGAGTCGCTCACGAAGAAGAACGTCATTTCGTCCTCATCACATAGTCATTAGAAACGAAATGGTGTATGGGTGTGCTTCGAGAGCGGTTGGCTCAAGAGAATGAAAGATAGAGGAGAAGTTTACTTAATGGTTCGCATTATGCTTTGTGTCGTAGATACGAGTTTTCCTATCTGTGGGATGCGATTGCATTGTTCAGAATTTTCCTTTGCCCTTTTTTTCCTCTATTTCCTTGTTTCTAACGTTCAAGGAAAAGTAACTGGATTACGGAGTACTCTCGCATTCGCGGATATGAACACTAGTGCCCTTGCTACTGCAACTGCAACTGTAGCTGTAACTGCCTTTTGTATGGTAAATTGCATTTTGAAGATGCAATTTATCTTGTGAAGGCATTGTGCATGCGTTTCTCCTTCTGCACAGATACAAAGATGTACTGATGCAAGATTGCTTTGTCCTGGGGGCATTTACGTTGTGAAGTTTAAAGTTTAGCTTTAAGGAGTCCACATGATATCGTGGGACATCGTGGGTTTTGCTAAACCTCGGGCTTAACAAGGTTTTTGTTATAAATTGCCAAGAACAGGCAGTATAGAATTTCTTAGGTTGGAAATAGGATGAAATGCTACGTTAAACTTAAATTGGAATGAGATTAGTGCATACAGTTGGCTTTGCTGGTATGAGCAGCTTGTAATCTTATTTCCCCGAAAAGAACTCCCTAAAACAAACTAGAAATTCTAACAGTGCGACAATATTTGAGTATGACATAGAAATCTGGTTTCCTCAAGCCAATTCATTTTTCATTAGCCCAACTACCTGCATTTGACAACACCGACGAAATAAGCTTCAACAACCGCCATATCATGCACCGCATCAAAGGCCAAATCAAGTGTCTGATCAAATGCCTGATAATTCGGCAAATTGAAAACCTAATAAGTGAATCGATCGAAGACTAAGAAAACTGCGTCCGTTGAAGAAATCCATGCACATTATACATATGTTGATATCGTCACATTTTTTATATTATCTGGTGCTGAGACACGAATTTTGAAGTCTTGATAGCTGGCATATATGGTATGCATGATTCAAAATAATAAGGTTTCATGCTGGTTGGTAGGAACTAGGTACTACCCGCATGCATAAGTTATCACTACATAAATCGTGGACCAAGATCATTAAATACCAATGCATCAAGTATGGTTCCCTGAGTTAAGCCATTGATTCAAAAAATATCAACATACACCGATCAGAGGGACCAAAAGCTTGTCTTTTTGCATCAATTTCACGCTTAAAATCCATATAAGTTCAGGCAATTTTGGAACCAAGATTTAGTTGCTGCAACCATAAGATACAAAACAAACAAAAAATGGCCCAAATTTATCTGCGTCTATGAATAATGTGAATAATGTGATTCCAGCGATTTATCATATACTGCGATGCTAAGACTCAGAACAGATTACAACAGAGTAGTTCTTTGTAAAGTTCTCTGATAAAAAAAATTCATAACACCCTCTTACCTGGTTGTCAACAACTAAGGCACTTGCCCAACATTTTTTTACGAAATTATAACTGCAAATAATCGACTTTACAATGTCTAACATGTACGCTAGCGCGATAATCTGATTACAAGCTGGAAGGAACTGTCAGCGGCTTCTATGTCAGACCGTAGCTACCTTGAATTCAAAATCGGATGCGAGGACTCGACTTTATTGGACTTGAAACACTTTGAGGAGGACGTCGAACATCCGCAAAAAATACTCCGTCTAAACTCGGGACAAGACAGCAAATAGAGAACTCAGCAAATTTTTTCAAAAAACGTGTCAAGACAAGAAAAATTCCTACAGATCATCCTTACCCTAATGGAACTCAGATAGCAGCGACAACATAACGAAACTAGAAGAAGTCTAAATGAATGACTAAGACTAATTTGAAGAGAGAGTGGAACCTAAACAGATATAAATAAATTTTAGAAGAATTAGAAAAGGAGGATAAAAAAAGATGCCTCTTCAATGCCTTCAAATAGATCAAATCAGCCAGACTGGAAACACTTCGAAGATCTAATGGCACATAAACTGAGTCGGGAGCAGATACTCTTGATCTCATGTATGAGACTCACTTCGTAGGTGACCTACTTGAAAGTGGCGCATAACTAGCTTATGCCATGTGCGCATGTGCAAGCGCTGAGTAACACATGCCGACGTAGCTGGTAATTTGATTTCTTAAAATCGCCCGACACTGATGGCGTATTTCCAGTTCTACTACAAAAAGGCATAGCCTAGCTGCTGGCAACTCTAAGCCGGATCTTCACTACTAGCCTGACAGTGGCATACGTATAGGATGCCAAAAATCAAAAAGAATGGCTACACGCTCGCTAGCAGCTTCAGACTCATTAGCCTTACTTCGTTCATATTAAATAGTAGGCCATCAACCTGTCCCTGCTATATGGTACAGACTTAATATACTCAAAGTTCCATCGTCTACGCTTAGGCATATACAGATGATGTATGTAGCTGTACTGGCTATACTGAGGCTTTTCTCTTCACGAGAAGATAGAAGCTGACTGGTCTGACGAAACTGAGTAAATAGGTTTCGTTCGTTCGTTGCCTCGCAAAATGAATTGAATTCTAGAAATGATTTTGACGGTAGAATACTCTTGTTTTGATGGAAACTTCTTCGTTACCACTCTTTTATGAGCTCTTTTTCGACATTTTGGCTAGATACAAGGCATTTCTTAGATGGTTTGATATGTAAATAAAAATGCATCAATCGAGCAGAATCGACCTATGGTCGATAGAGTTGTTCATATGCAAGTTGCCAATCATGCTGTCAAAGAAATATTTCACCAGTTATTCGAATAAGATTCGACCTATAAGTTGTGTAGTCGATTGGATACCTGGCCTTATGAGTCAGTGTTTATGAGTCAACTTTCTGGTTCTAAGTAACAGAACACACAAAGGATTACAACCACTTGGAAGCAAATTAAACTATCTTTCACTTCCTTCCAATCATAGATGTAACGCATACCTCGGAGTTAAATTAAATTGAGACCACCCATAATATAATGCAAAGAAAAAAATTTTCGAATGCAACGTGCTCGCTTTACCTTGCTAATCAATCAAAATCCTTCTTAAACGAATCAAATGCCAAACCTGGTATTCTTTAATGCATTTTCCTCGTACCAAGTCTGTTTCACTGTCCAATGTCGAGTCTACTGTCAGGTTCTGCTCCTTTGTCAGAACTCACTATCAGAATCACAAATTGGATAGCTCCTAATGCATATCTAGTGAAACTTCATTTTCGAAATTCCATCCGTACTATTAACAGCATCATCCCTTGGTATGACTTTATTGCCATCATCTACCAGGACATCAGCATCAGCATCAGTAGAAATAACATCAGCATCTGTGACACCATTCATTATCCAATGCAACTCGATAATTCAACCGTACGGACGGACCTAAGTTCTCTCCGTGCATTTTCGTGAATATATCCAAATCAAATTCTGAAACGCATTCTTCGTTGCAGGAGTACAACCTGACCTAGAAACATCCATGGCAGAAGCTTTGTCACATCCACCATCCATAGGATCCATGTCCTTTCTCTATCTCCAACGGTCGACTTTCCAACTCGAATGTGGCTCTCTTAATTCCATTGCTGTCAACATTGAGGCAGAAGCTGCATGGCACCATTCTCGTTGGAATCTGTTCATCCTTAGCAAGGATGCCCTCTAATACGCGCTTGCACGCACCTAACACATTGAAAGACGATAATGAGGTTTTATGTGCAGGAATCCTTCAATATACCACTGGAGTTTATGTTGTCCCATGTGTGGTTCACTTTGGTGGCAGAAGGATCTACTATCCACTTCCATGAATGTATTTTGTGAAAAGGTCACGCAGGATTTAGTGTCATCACCCCCATCAACAGAAGAGACACATTGTGGCAAATGAAAATTGAATTGTCATTGAGAGAACAAGAATGAGAACGAACAATCGCAACTTGATGTATGATATGACTTTAATAGTTTGCAAGATTTGGAATTTATCTAACAGAACATAGTATTTAGTAACAAAGAGTGTATGTTTGAAGGTTTGCCTAGGAATATTTATGGTTTACTACATTTTACAACAGACCTCCACTGTTAAGAGAATATTTATCCAGAGTAATGAATAACAGGGCAGCAAATTCGAAGGAATAAATTACCTGTTAGCTGGTTTATGCTATTTACTGCCATACTTTGGGAAAGTTTTAAGGGACGACCCTTCGAAATTAGCAAATATTGTAGATTGTAAGGAATGGATAACCTTGATGTTGCGCTTTATAAATTATTTTACAAAGTCTTGGAATTTTACCAAGTACGAGTACTTTTCGCATTAAAGAAGAGTTATGACTTCCTTCATAGGGCAGCTATTATCTTAAAGATAAAAGAGGGTCATTATCGGAGATGAAGAAGCTCTTAAACTTTTTAAGAAAGGTAACACTCTTCCTTGGATTTTGCTTGAATATTCATATAATGTCGACCCATTGCAGTCCCCATCAAAGAGGTGGACCAAGGAGAGTTTTAAAACTTAGTACAGATAAAATGCCCTTTAAATGATTTATATACATGCGTCCATATAGTCGAAGTCTCTTCAGTATTACACAAGCATCATCTGATTAAGGGGGGATCCCTTTTGGGCAGCTGTTTCAGATCTTTTTTACCTTTTATTGGTTTTCTGTCGATTAACTACCCCACATTAACTAATCATTCATGCGGTCATTTGGAAATATTCATTTAAATTTCATACCCATTTTCGAAAACCCCCCGTACATGTTAAACAATAAAAAAGCAACTAAAATAGAACATCCTTTACCACTTCAACGTTGAATTTATATAGCAAACATGTCTACAATAACATCATCATTCCACCTGCCATCTAATCTAACGACAGCAATTTCGACAAATTGTCTGCCTCTTAGCCACACATGGGTGTGGCACAGAGCCTACCACTCATGTCGAACAAGCTGGTGATAATCATACCTTTAATCCATTACAAGCAATTCTCCCCATTTTACCCTCATAAACATTAATTTCTTCATCACAACTGTTAGCTCTGTCAAATCCTTCAATAGACCATAACCCATATCCATTTAAATATTATTCTATCCCCGGATTCCGGCTCCGGTGCGCGTTGTTCTCTATCTACATATACACGGATACCTTGACTATGCTATTTCTGTTCTATCTGCTATGAGAAACCGCTAACTTCGCTTTCATCTAAAAACTCCTTTTAAAACAATACAGCCTACCAATGTGTTGTAAGCACGCTATATATATATATCGGTACTTCCTTCCGAATTAAATCATTAAACCTTTTCGCCTTCATCTTCGTCTTCTTCTCGTCTTCCACATTTACTTGTTCCTGTCCTCGTTATTAATTCATTAAAATCGAATGATTGAGTTTACTTCAAAGATATTCTGTATAAGAAAAACCAACCCAACACCCGCTCTTGTCCGTGGTACGCGTACTTCATTGCTATACTCTTGGGGAACAATTCAAACAAAAAACAACGAACCCAACCCAAGCGCGCTCCCCTTTCTCGACCGGAAAAGGATAAAGACGCAAACACAAGAAAACAAATTTATCCTTTTGTGAATTTGGTAAGCACGACATTTAATTTTATTTTATTTTTTTTGCCCTCCTCTTTGCTCCTGTTGCCCTAGTTCTGTCCTTGATATCACTTTATACAATCTTGAAGTTCAAATTAGAAAGAACCATTCCTTCCAAGACAAAGTATAGCTGGTTTAGCTGGGATCTTGCCTAGTGCGATATTTTGAATCCTCTGCACATGTAACATTGTATTCGCACATCTATACTCGTATCTGTATGCGTATTTGGATCCATTGCCGGTATCCTTTGCAATTCAATTAATAATTTGAGCGGTTTCTTGCGTTGGAGTTGCTCTGTTCAAGTTTCCTTTATGTTTTTGCTTGGAAGGACTTTCCTAAAGGGAATCCTGACTGTAAATAACAACATGCTGAAGGTGTTGGTGACAGTATTTCTCTTTTCAAAATTCAATTAGGTTGACAGCCAAGAAAAAAGGTTTTCCGATCGGCAGAAGGAGAATTGGAAATATTTTACACGAATCCGAATCATATTTTTTTCGGTCGGAAGTTATAAAATTAAATTTACACTCAGACACATACCCAAACATAAGCATAAAGGGTCGGTATTGTCGGCAAACACCAGCAGGACATGGTGATGGTGGAGGAAAAAAATAGAACTCTACAACAAGATTGATTTCATGTTTTGCCATCTGCCGACACATGGCAGCGGACGGCATAAGGGAAAATGTTTGATGAAGGTTCCTGGTTTCGTTTTTAGTCAATTTTCAGCATAGAACTTGTGAGATTTCTTTTGTGAGACAGGAAATTGTCGGAAGTAGCTTATACTAAGTTGGTTTCGTTTTGTGACACTTATTCAAGTGTATCCAATCAGTCAAGCTGTTTGGGGATATATTTCTCAGGCTTTTGTAGGTTATAAACGTTTTCAGAAAGCTAATCGAACAGGTTCAGATGCTTTCCGTCTTTGAGATAAATCTAAGTACAAAGGAGTTATTTTTCACTTATTCACTTACTCAGTACCTGACAAGCAGGCGAAGAATTAGTAAATTGTGCTCCTTGTATGTTCATTTTCCTGAAAACCGTTGGCTTTCTCTCGTAGAGTAAGTCGCTGATTTTTGAAAGACGTCGGAAAGCATACATATGATTTTCTGGCGTCCTAGAGAGTCGTGCTGTTTGCAGTTGAGTTCACATGAAACCAACTGTAAATGAAACCCCTAACTGAGACAGGCAGTCATAAGCCTAGCAAGATCAACCCTAGTAAACAAGACTCAATAAATGTTATCTTTCAACTCCATTCAGAGAACCCGTGTTTTTGTGAGAACGTGAACGTGCTTTTCGTCATGTTGTGGATGAGTTTCGCACTAATTTAACGCTACATGACGTTATATTGACAAGAAGACTAAGGCCAGTTTGCTCTGAACAAAATTCCGCCACAGTTGAGGCCACTGTTAAGGAAGAGACGAATTTATCAGTTCGCGGGTGAGCTTTTGCGGAATTTAAAATATGGCGGCCTGCAGAATAGTTCTAGCTCCACAAATTAAGTCATTCACAGCCATAATACAGAAGCATGTGAAAAATGTGTGACTTACTTACTTTCCTCAACAAACACGCCTCCAAAGCTAGCGCGGTTTTTTGCCAACCGACACACGAAGTTCACTTAAGTCCCTTTCCACTTGTGTGCCCCACGAAAAATGAAGTCGTCCTCGTCGTTTTCTGCACGCTGGAACATTGGTGTCCATTTGCACTGCATGTCTTAGCCAACTCAGGTAAATGAAGCGCCTAGTTTTCTGATTAGATCGATGTCGCCGTAAAGCTCGTGTATTTCCTTGTTGAATCTTCTCCTCCAAAGGCCATCAACGCGAACAGGACAAAATATTTTACGAGGAATAATTTTCTCGAATTGACTGAGGATATCTTCATTCGCTTTCAATGGAGTTCATGCTTCAGCGTCATAGTGTAGGACTAGGATGATCAAGGTTTTACTATATATACAGTCAACCAGAGGTTGGCAAAAGTGACTCTTTGTTTTATTTCTACTAAGGTTAACAAAGTCTCTTCTGTTTATAGGTAATTCGTCGATCTTGTTTGTCCCTTTTTGTTGGCAGCATATGCTTAATTTTGCGAACTTTGGTAGCTTTCGTTTCAATAATAGCGAACTGACACCAATGCAGTCCGATAAGTTCTGCCAATTATGTCAAATTCATCGGCGTACGTTAAAAGGTCTCGGTTAAGTGATAAACGTGTGTTCTCTATCGTCAGTCTACACCGACGGACGAGTTTGGCAGGGATATGAAAATTGGACATCCCTCTGTATACCTCGCCTTTATAAATGTTGTCATATGCGGCCTAAAAGTCTTTAAGGAGATGGTGAACATTGATTTGGCCTTCTTGAATTATTTCAAGGAACAGAAATAAATAATTACAGGCCAATCGGTTTGTTGGGAAAGGATTTCAGGCGTTCCCCTAATATGGCTTTTCTGACCAGATCTGAGAAATGAGTTGGTTGTGCTCACCACAAAGTAACTTCCAGCAACTTTGAATACCTCGGTCGGTGACCCGACCTAATGGGTCGGATTCAAGCTTAGATATTGCTATCTTTACTTAATTTTAGCCAGGTGGACGGAAGTACCGAATGTGATTCTACTACAAGGTTTCCTTCTACACCCTGCCTGACTCGAACTGCAACCAACTTCAAACTGATATGATTTCCAAACCGTTCATGACAGTGAGCTCAAATTTTGACACATGACAGATAATTTTATTATTTACAAGCCTTTTAAACGATTTGCGTCTCAGTTGTGTTGAAAAAATTTTATCCGCGATGGAATTCAAACGTGATAGTGCGATTGGTTTATATTTAGTTGGAAAACCACAAGTAGCTATCGTTAGAGGCCTCCAGCACCTCAACGTGAATAAATCATTTGTGTCTCGAACCAAAGCTCGTTACCGTGATCTGCAACGTCGGCAGAAATGGTTCGGAAAGTGAAGGCTCGAATCCGCGTCGAAGTGGAAGAAAAATGGCTCTTTAGATCAACATATCGTTGGAACGGATGCAACACATACTTAAAAATGAGCTTGGGCTCAAGCCATTGAAGTTCCAAAAAGCAAAAGATCTTACACCGCAACAGAAAAAAGTTAGAGTCGAAAGAGCGAAGGAGTTGCTACGCTTGCACGAAAGTGGTGAGTTGCCGAATTTGGGGTTTTCCGATGATCCGCCATTCGTTATCGAGCAATATGTCAACAAACAAAATGACCGAGTTTACTTGCCAGAGAGGTCCTTGGAAAATTTACACCTTCGAACTTCCACCAGAAAGCAGCCAACTCCGATTGCGATGGTTTGGGCCGCCATAACCGCCGATGGCCGCTCTCCGCTCGTATTTTTGGACCGTGGCATCAAAATTAATGCCATCGTATACCGTGAAACCTTCTTAGAGGCATTCTTGAAGCCTTGGGCAAAAAATCATTTTTTTCGGAGACCGTGGACATTTCAACAAGACTCAGCACCGTCTCACAAAGCGGATGTCAACCAAGATGGGTTCAAAAACAATGTTCCACACTTGATTTCTTCGACACAATAGATTAAAAATTCGCCGGATGCAAATCCGTTGGATTTCTCTGTCTGGGGTATTTTGAAGGTGAAGGTTGGCACTAAAAAATACCAAAGTTTGGACCACCTCAAATAAGCACTTCGCAGGGCTAAAATACTGCAGAGCCATTTGAGTGCAGCGTGCGATGCTTCCTTCGGCTTTCTAAAGCCATTATTCGCGCCAAAGGTGGACATTTTAAAAAGTTTCAGTTCGAGTCAGGCAGAGTGTATATCTCTACTGATTTTTGAGATATATGCCTTGACACGTTCTTTATGTATACCTAACTGTTGGTGAAATTTCCGTATGTTGTTCCTGAAGTACAAACTGGCAATACCTTCCATAAGGCGCTTCTCGTGCTCTTTTTTTTTCTGTAGAAGGCGATGTTCTTGCCAGAGATGCTCACAGAGCTCACGAGCGGCTCTCGTCCTTCATTGCATCACCGCTTCATTGCATCTTGTATAGCTTCATGTGCATGCCGGTGGTAATCAAATCCGGATTGAATCCGATCAGCTTTTCTACTTTATTACTTCTCATATTAGTTTTTATTTATTGTGGCACTTGGGAAATCCGCATTCGTACCTCGGCTACGAGCAAGGTAGTAATACGGGTCAGTGTGGGCTGCCCTGCAGATTCGAAAGTTCTGAATACTGCAGAAATCAAAATTATCAATTCGGTGTATATCAAAATGTTTGTTGTATTAACATAGTGTGCTTGCTATAGTAATATTTCGTCTTGCCGCACAGTCAATAAGCCTAAGGCCTTTGCCAACTATTTTACCAAGATGTGCTCCCTTCTATTCTTGCGTTAAAACTGCTAAGTACGAGTCATACTTAGAAATTATTTCTGTGTCTTGTTGAGGAGCTCGTAGAAACTTTATTCGTCGTCTATGTCTTCCCTGGGGACATGAGTGCTTTTTTTCATTTGTCAAAAGATGCTCACTTAGTCTTGCCTAAGTCTGCCACATATGACAAATCCGCATCCTGATCGAGCACGCACTTGCCGTTTTTTTACATGCGTAAAGATTTAAGGATTTACGCATGCTGTGGTACTGTCCCAATCCATGTTATAGTCAGCAGTCTTCCACATATGACAAATCCGCATCCTGATCGAGCGCGCACTTGCCACTCCACCGCGCATGAGTAAGAATTTACTCATGCTGTTATCGGGAACCACAACTGTGTGTTAGAGCGAATACTATGCTAAGAATTTGATTGTTGCGCTGCTGCCCCTGCTCTATTTGGAAGTAAAGGGTGTCGTCCCGGTTTGTACTTCCATTTTAATGGAGAACTTGTCAAGTTGTCCGTTGCGTAATTCTATACCATAATACTCGGATTTTTGCAATGATAATGTCTACGTATGTCCTTGAATTTAATATAGAACGGCCACCCATCAATACTCCACTTACGAAATTCCTTTAAATTTTTTTTGTTTACTTGTCGTTTGAAGACCAGCGAATTTGTAAGCTTCAGCAAATGTAAATTGAGTGAATAATTCCCCTTCTTCGATCTTCAGAACTGCAATCAAAACTTCCAGGGTCTTCATCATCCCCTTCATTACGGTTGCTTCTTAAAGCTCTTCATCAAAAATTTTACTCTGCTCACTTAATAATTTTGATGTTGTCCACTTTGGCAACTTTTCGCTGTTGGCGCAAACCAATCCCGTCCACCGATACTAGTTTTCCAACAAACTTAACTCAAAATATTATCATTATCCGATGAAACAAATCACAGATTTATGGACATTCCATTCGAAAGCAAGTTTTCCCGAGAGTTTCCAGTTTAGAGTTTAGAGTTCCGAACTGCTGCAGGTGATGCACAACCGTGAAGGAGCGGCTGCGGAACAGAACACCCTTCCTTGTAAGGAAATTTTCTTGAAACAAAATTGAATTAAAAAACATAAATAAAGTGAAACAAAAATAGCTTGTCCAAGCAGGTGGAGTGTTTTCCTTTTTTTTTTTTTTTTGTTGGATTTCCTTTTAAAGTTTGCTAGTTCTTCTAAGTTTTAACTCGACAGAGTTGTGCAAAAGTTCTTCCCTTATCCTAATACGAATACACATTGCACAATCCCACTTGACAGGTGACACAATGTGGCTGGAAAAGAAGAAAATGTATTCTTTTTCTGTAGCTCTGTTGCCTTACGTTCTCCAAGGGACCACAATTTCAATCCTCAGGTCCTGGGAATTGGGAATTGCTTTCGACTCACTGCCAAGTGTGTGACATTTAATTTCAGTCATAATTTGATGAAGGTATATACTTGTAGAAACCCTTTGTCTCAGAACTTGGTGTTCCAACTTTAATCCAACTGTAAGTGTGAACTTATAAACGATTGGTAAATATTCTAGATTCGATTAAATGTCAAATCGAAGTCCTACAATAAAGATGACTATTAATGGCGAGCGAAGGAAGGCTAGGACTTAAAATTTTGCACGTTGTACGTACTCTTGAACTACTCACAGACTCTGGACTGCTATAAAATAGACCTAATCGATGGATTGGGCAGAGTGCAGCAAGCAGAATTAGTTATAAAGGACGGACTTGAGCAAGAAGTATTGACTATCAAGTGTTTCAACGAGGGCTCGTGACAACCCGCATAAAGGTTTAAATCGCCAAGATCAGTCCCAATGAAGATTCAAGACGATGACACAAAGGACTGTTTTTCGAGCTTATTGTTCTATGCATGATGTTAATATCTTTCCAGGTGATGAAAAGCGCTTCAGGCTTATAGTATCGAATTCGTTTCTTGCATCTCGGTATTCATAAGAGGTCTTGATGGTATTATGATCAATCTGCAACCAACCAGATTGATCACATTGAGATCGATGCAGGGCCAACCTGTAATATTTAAGATGTACACACATAAGGGCCAACATAAACTTGGACCACTTCCTTATTGTTGACAATGTATAAAGCCAGATAACGCTAATGCCACTAAGAAAAAGATGCGCTGTGTGGAAGTTTGACGTCGGAAGGCTTTAATCCAAGGAAACCGCCTGAGACTTACAAGTGCTCCTTAACCACACTCGAGGTCCTGCGCATCCCGTATCTTGTTCCAAAACACAGTAACATAACTGCCAATGATACCTAATTGATACCGCACCTGATGTTTCTGGTTTCGTTGGACCACCACTGCGGATCTTGTATTTTGACGGTAAAAGAACGAACAAAGGAGCTTAGTGATCAGTGCCGAGGATATGAAAGAACCATGATCAACAATTTGTTATCAGGCAGAACGAGCTATGGCCAACAAACACTACTTTCCGACCTTGACGAACTAAGAATAAGCATATCCAAACTCAAGTCGAAGAAAAGTGCTTAACTGCCGAGTGGCAGGAGATGACTTTATTAAAAGTCTCTTTCTAGGCCTGAGCATCCCAGACAAATAAAATATTGTATGCCGGATCGTAATGAAAGTAGACTTCTAGTCTATACCATATACAGAGGCATTAGTATGATCAACATAATCTACAAGATCGTCTCTGCCGTAGTATGTAGCCTCCAAAACCCTTTTGACATGTAATTGTTTAATTATTATCAAATTAGCTTGAGATTATCGAAACATTTTCACATTTCATCAGATCTTGCTAAAGATCCTTGAATTCAATTCAAATCGACATTCATAACATGACCTATTTGCCTATGACAGCGCTTATCGGGCTTATCTGACTCTCAAGGACGACCACGGGGAAAGCTTGATCCTCTGTGAGGATCGGTAATAATTTAAAAGAGAGCTTTGATGTCAAAAAATGGTCCGACAACCCAATCTACTGTCAAGAACATAGTGTTGCGTAAAAGTCGTAAACCAACGCTAGAGGCACAACCTTTATCTGTACAAAAACTTGCCTATTCGAAGGATATAGACATTTTTGTTAGAACAAAGAAAGCTGTTTGTAAAACATTTGCAAATTTCGAAGCAGAAGCGGCAAATATAGGCATGTATGTCATCCAGAACATCAAAAGCATCACTCTATGAAACATTAATCGCTAGAATGGGATGAGGAAACGCTTAGTCGCCCTGTCTGCATCAACAGAGAGCGAATGGGGAGATTCAACCAAGAACAGCATGGGATATACAACGTCAGAATTCATCGACTTAGATAGCTGGATGGACCAAGGCGCACAGCTCCGAAAATCTGTGAATCAATCACCGAGCAAAAACGCAGCACAGGAAGAAGCTACCTCCAGAGATGGTCGCAAGACTTTATCCAACTTGGAGTGTAAAATTAGAAGCAGCAATCATTCAGAGGGAAAGCGAAAGCGGAAGACTTCTAGACTTCTACTTCTTGGGATTTACAGTCTATTATGTGACTTAAGTGTAGCAATGTTAATCAGTGTGAGTCTAAGGATCAAGGAAAAAACATTTCATCAAATGCTTAAACATTCTAATTAAATGCTTTGCTTAGTTTTCTTAAAAAACTGAAGGTAAACCGTTCTCCCTTTTGAAGGTCCTTTAAAACCACACGAGTGTCACCAATTCCTGCCAAAAAAAAAAAAAAAAAACGGAAACGAAGAGGAAAATTGGTAAGTCACGTCCAATTGGTGATGATGGTGGAGGTAGGTGGACAGTTGGACGTCTACCCTTACACCATTGCTGTCAAATGGGTTAGGAGATTGATTCAAAAGTGAGAAAAATAAGAAACGTTTTCCCCTCGAAGTCCTATTTTTTTTTATTATTTTCAAATTTGTTCTCGTTTTGTTGTATCGCACTTTGAACAGACACCCATATTCCATTGTCACTGATAAAGAACGAAAGAATCTACTCGTTCTCCCTCTACTTAGTGTCATACTGTTTCTGGAAGGGAGAGCACAAATTCGATTAAATTGTATCCCCTGTAAATTGAATCAATACTTTTCTCAAAAACACAATTTACGACCACTTGGCTGCCTTTATCCAACTACTGTTCCTATGTCCATCGACTCCACAGATACATACGTGAGTTGGTTGATCAAATTCACCACCCCTCCCCCCTCTCCGAACGTGGCATGCCTTTCTCAATATGACCAACAGTAATGATGAGTATGGTCAGGGGACTTAAAAAAAAAAAAAAAAAAAACCACCCTCGACCCGAATGGAGAAGGTTTTTAATCGCACCCCTGGAATGTGTTTGTAGGTTGGTTAGAATAGAACGTTCCGATAAACCGTGCTGGTAAATTTATCGAAATTTAACCAAGGTATTCAGTGCCAGCACCAGCAAGGGTGTGAGAGATTAAGGTTCGCCCTCGATGATTGAATTCAATGGCAAAGTGAGAGTGAAATAATTCTGCAACGATTCGTTTGCTTTTTATTGGTCTATTGCTCCTCCACTCTCAAGGGTATTGGGAAAAAAATTTATTTCTGGAGCTGAAGAGGCTTTGATTCGGCCTCTTTGTTGTCCTCCTACGACACGATGAGGAGAGATTACGAATGATTTATGAATTATGGATTAGAAGATTATTAATTTTAATATTTTATACTGTCGATCATAAATAAGGGAGTCGCCGACGTATTGTTCAATTCATGGGCCGATTCAATCAGGGGAACAAAAATCTATGCCTTGAAATCTCAAATTAGGAATGCTGAATTTTTTCTTTTTTTTTTTCTTTAATGAAAATTAGGCACACATTTCTGGTGATTTTATTGATATTCCACGCTTCCTTGGGGCATCAACTATGCTTTTGTTTGGTTGCTTACGATTTTTTTTACCACTTCTAGCTCTTTCTGAGTTGTTAGGATTGTTCCACGTCATAGTTAGATTTCTGACTCGGTCTGATTAAAAACCCCTCAGTATGCTTCTCAGACAGCAATGTACAAAAGTTTACCATCTCTATAACACTGGTGGTTTAAGAAGACACAAGCTACGTAAACGCTGATACACTGTTCATCCCTGGTACTTGAAACTGTCCTCACGCGGTAAAAAGCAGAAATAACCGTTATCCAAAGGATATGATGGATAGAATCAGACATGCAAAAACAAAAATATTGTCGCGAAAGACTGCACATGTAAAGATTGACTTCAAGTCGATAAGAGTTTGCATGACTCTAATCCGCATCATGCCACGCGCTTCTATCACGCGCTGAAGTCTCTTTCAAATTCTATGGCTTCCTATCAAAATCGTATTTGAAGGTCAAATTCGTGTTCAATGCCAAGATCAGAAAGCAAAAGATCTTCGGTTGATGAGAAGGAAAGCACATCCTTCACGACACGAATACAGACAACGGTTTCCGACTAATCGATTTTGCGGCAGCTTCTAAAACGGTGATAAGTAGCTCTAGATTTACAAACCTACGAATTCACACAGCAACCTGGCGCCCTCTAGATGAAACAACCGCTAAATAAATCGATAGGCTAATGGATGCAAGACACGCACTCAGCATTCTGAATATGAAAAAATGCATCCAGAAACTGCCGCAGTCTGTAAAACTGTATCGCGATATCATCAGAGCACGAGCCGAGGCCACCGAAGGCCACCAGCTACCACAAAGAGCCCTTGCTGTGATGATGTAAGCGCTCGTGGAAAAAAGGTGACGGAAAATCTACACCGAAAGCGCAGAAGGAAAAAGAAGAAAAGGGCCTACATATTCCCCCAGCTCAAGGATATCGAAGTATTGCACGATAAGAGAATAATCTGAATATTTTTTCAGGAAAGCTAAACAAATGGTAACTCGCTTCGAGCCCGGAACATAAGCTCTCCGAAACACAAAAGGAAGCCCTGTCATTGAAGTACAGGAAATAGTTGACGAACTTATGTAGAACAACCAGCATCTACCTAATGGGCAGACAGTCTCTTGTGTTTTACGTGGACACCTACCGTGTAGGTTTTATCTTACGGAGCGCCTACACTCATATAGGGATTATTAAAATTTAAAAAAAAAAAACGGCATTAGGATTGTACTAATACCACCTCTAGAACCTACAAGAAGTCGTGAAAAGGGCATGATCTTCTCTCTTGGTAAAGGGTTGAAGCCTATCTAAAATCTCTGCCATTCTGTGAGTTATGCCACCCGGTTTCAGTGCAACTTCACATCAAGCAGACCGAGTAATACCATTGTCATCCCACGGTTCGCTACAAATCATAATATATTAAAATTTATAGTGACCATAAGATGCCAAGCTCAGTCGATCTGGTTCTCCCCCTGCCGCAAACCTGCATACAGCCAAGTAAGGTCACTCTTTGACCAGAGAGGATATTCCTAAAATCGTAACAACCATGACTGTTTCATACCATATTGATGCCCTAAATGTTGCACAAGCAATCAAATGCCCACCATATATAGTGCCATCTACCAGTCTAAGCACATAATGTGCCTTATCTGTCCAACAACACACGTCAGTTTCTCCTTGACTTTTACTAAATGAGGTAAGACGTTCAGTTTCTCGCCCATGATTATGCCTTAATATTTGATTTGGGTCACAAAGCTATGGCTAACCCCATACAGAGCGATCGTAGTAGATTGGCGTGTTAATGATTTGCCTATCGACCAATAGTCTTACCCATGATACACTGAAACCCGCACTGTCACTCCAATCCGGAATAATCGGAATTGTAATCCTTATTTTTTCCAAGTCAACTCTAGTTCGACCTTAAAGAATGAGAAGATGGTCATCGGCATATGCGCAGCACTTTGAGACTTCATGCATCTGCCCTAGCAGGTCTCTATCATGAAGTTCCAAATGAATATACCACAAATGGAACCCTGCAGGCATCCGCGCTCCACATTAACACATACAATAAAATAAATCATTCAAGCTGCAAGAAAAGCAGCTTTTCCAAAACTGCAAGTGTCACATAATCTTTGAAAGACACTTTACCAACCTATGTTGTCAAAGGCACTTTTAACATCAATATAAATGCCTAAGACCTAGTTGGCCGCATAGGACCTAGTTGGACATAGTTCGGACGCAATCTTTAACATAACAACAAGCTTTCTCAATGGAATTGCCTTTCTTAAACCCGAATGGAAAGGAGACATTAGTTTAGACATATTCTCCAGCAGTTTTCCAAGTACCTGAATCAGACAGATGGACCGATAAGATTCAGAATTAGACTTTATCTCGTCAATAGACTTTAGGAGAATCACCACGTTCGCCCCCTTCCAACCCGGCGGAAAATAGTTCATTTCAATGCATCTGTTCTACGTACATCTACTGCATTTACAGCCTATATATTTTAGGCCCACTTTTCAAATGATTTTTCCATCTCATCAGTCATTCCGTCTAGCTAAGGAGACTTTCTTAAACAAAAAAGTGAAACACCGTCTCCCACATCCTCAGTTCGTAGCTCTGAGTGTAGTCGGTCTTCTCTAGGAAAGAATGGATTGAGCAAGACACCCTGTACCAAGCAAGACAATGTACCCTGTATGACTTCAAACTCAAAGGTTGAATCTGCGAATCTCTTCCAATCTTTTTCTTTAACCTAAACCATCTCCTTTCACACGTATTCACCCTGCCAGTCTCCCCATAAGCCATCTTGCATCTTGTAATGCCACAAAGGGGATATCGCATTAGCGTCAAACGAAGATAAAGGGGTTACTCCCAATAAGAGAAGGCACTTCCTCCATGTACCGGATGGATGGCTCAATTTTCTTCTAACGGAAGACACTGGCAAAGTATATCTTGCTAAAAGTGCAATCTACTCCAATACATACGCCACATTTACTTGCATCTTGACCAGTGCATGTATGATTCGCATCCTTTATAATCACTGCAGCATTGCACCTGGTAGCAGAGAAACCCTCGAAGCATAGGGCTCCTGAAGGAGAGCAATACTACAGTTCCTCTCATACGTTTGAGCTTCTAGGTCTACCATCATAAAGAGAATGCCCTGGCAGTTTAAATTAAATGAAGGTCAACGCCATATTAGTTTCTGGCATTTATCCGGGCAGAAACGACAGCATAAAGCGGGTACTTAGCCGATACCATACGGTGACCAGCTACTTGGCCCTTAGTGAAGCAATTACGGCATTAAGCCGGTTTTTAGCACCCTTTTGAGTGGTGCTCTTCTTCACCACAACGGCGGCACACCCCCTTCTAGACTTTGTATTCTGCAACGCCGTTGTAAATGTCGAGGCATCGGAAGCAGCCAATAATGATTTTCTGCCTAACGGGCATCAGGCAGATGATAAAATAACAAGGCCCTTTGGTCTACAGGATTTTCAAACATGAAGGTGGTGTATTAGTAGGGTGCATGCGCTAAATTATCAACTTGATATGAGTAAATGAAAACATGCTCGATGACTTTACTATCAGCTCTTTATGCCACATCTTAAAGAAAGGCGATCCTTTGTCTTGTAAGAATTATCGAGGCATATCACTACAGGCTCTATCGTCAACTACCAAGGCAATTACTATGACGATATTGCACATATGTGGAGTCAGTATGGGATGGCTTAAATGGTCTGAATACATCGTTGAATTTTGCGATAGAAAAATACCGCCTAAACTAAAGTATTTATTATATATGACAGTAGTTCGTCCAGCTTTAACATACGCATCGCAATGTTGGACAATTTTTGAAAACAGACACCGACATGAATGGAAATGTTACAAACGTCAGTGGGTGTAACAAGACGTAATTCTATAGGGAGTACGCGAATCCGCGCATTAAAAAACCATAGTAGTAGAAGGAAGTCAACTGGTTTTGAAAGCCGTCAGAAAACCCGACCCAAAAAGCAATAAAAGCTAAAGTTTTAGCCGAGGTTCAAAAAAGGGGCGGAAAGAAAATAATTTAATCACTCAAATATGAAAACATCAGCGAGGTCTTCGACTCACTAACGAGGTAATCTAAAATAGAGTGAGCTGTAGAACTATTTAAGGTCCGCAAATTTAGCCAACCCCACAAGCGGCGCAGTAGCAATACAGATACATAGATGTAGTTATATGGGTTACATATTTCAAAAGTTAATAAAAGAAAACAACAGTTGGTACGTCTGTTGTTGACATTCTCTCTAAATCTTAGCGTCATAGCTTGACATTAGCAAAAGTTACGTAGCCAAGAGTACATCTATCCCTGTGTGTGTTGGCGATTTTTTACAATTTTGGAAATGGATTTAAATTTGCAACAACGAACTTGTATTAAATTTTGCGTAAAAAAACGGATTTAATGCAAAAACTAGACCGTGTTGACGTCGCAAAAGAGATGTTTTGCGAGTCTGAATCCGATCCCACGTTCATCGAAAGGATCATTACTGGAGACCAAACGTGGGTTTATGAGTACGACACGCAATCCAGACATCAGGCAAGTGAATGGCGTTCACCATATTAGCCGAGACCAAAAAAAACACGTCCTTTTCAGTTAAAAAAGAAGGCAATGCTCACGGTTTTCATGGATTACAACGGTGTAGTGCATCTGGCATTTGCCAGAATGCCAGACAGTAAACAAAGTATTATTTGAGCGTTATGAGACGATTGCGTGAAACAATTCGCTGAAAGACACCAGAATTGTGGGCAGAAAACTCGTGGATTTTGAACCATGATAACGCACCGTCGCACAGTGCCATCATTTTTCGTAATTTCTTGATGTAAAATGCAACAAATACCATCCAACAGCCACCAAATTCACCTGATTGGTTCCTTGTGACGTGTTTCAGCAGCCAAGAGTACTAATGGAAAAATCGCAGGAAGCACTGATGGACATACCGAAAACCGAATATAAAAAATGTTTGGAGGATTGAATCAAGCGCTGGCATAAGTGTATTGCAGTCGATTTGTGATTTTACAAAAATGTAGACTCTATGCCGCTGTTAGAATTAGGAGCACTTTAGTTCTACATAATCCTCCTTATTATTTTTTACGCCTAATCGTTTGCTATGTACATACTATTTTTAGCGTTTCCGATGTCCTCTGTAATATTTACTTAATTCTGCATTCTTGGATTTAAATACATGTCAACGTTGCATAAAATGTATAACATTTCCTTCAATACGACCTACTTCTTACTCTTAACCGACATCTCAACATTTGATTATCAATCAAACGTGTCTGTTGCAAAATTGCTTTTGCTTAGTTCAATAGTCAGTTATTCAGTCGGCATACCCTGGACACTTTTAAAACCTTTGACATTCCTCAACTAGTCTGTCAATTAGAAATTGGAATTTAATCAATCTAATGTCCAGGACTTCATTATATTCGAATGAGCTAGAGAGTTGATATGGCAAGTGGTTTTTAATGACAAGTTTGCTGGCCCTTGATTTTGCCAGTCAAGAATTCGATAAAAGTGAAATGTCGAAATGGTCACACAGATGCATGAAAACATGAATTTGACATCAGTATCTCAAAAAAAAAAAAGTATTTTTGATGGAGAAGTTGAATTACACTTATGCTACCCCAGAAGGACAACTAAGAGACCATCCAAGCCTTGGCTTATTCGTTATTACTGGATCACATTTGTTAGTGGAAATCTTTTAAACCATCACGTGCATGTCCTTTCTTCCACAACTTTATAATCCGTAAAGTGTCTGCGAAAATCCCATTGAAGTGAAACAAACACTCCTAAAGCTTTAAAGATACTCCTACCCGAATGCCTTTAATTTTAATTTTCCAATATAAGAAGCCTACCCAAGTGAGTGCAAATTACCTAAGCTTCCCTCCAGGCAATCACACTCAGATGAAAGGAGGGGAAAGATACATTTTTCCTTCTTCTTTTTTTTTTTTTTTTTTTTTTTTTTGCTTTTTTTCCAGCAATTTTCACTCCATTTCCTCTGCTTGGCAAAACAATCGTGTTTATGCTAATTTATCGCGATAATAATGGGAAAAAATGTCATAGCCGAAGGCGCCCTTCTTTAAAAGAATGATGAATTTTGAAATAAAAAATAGAACAAAGAAGAGCCTCTGATAATTCTTAAAGGGTTTTGACACTTTGAACGCCAAAAGGTTCTGTAACTTCTTAAAAATTGACAATGCCCTAAATAATTGATTATCACCATCACCACGAGCAAAGTGATTATACTATAAACAACTACGAGCAATTATATTTGGCACTCAACACTTGGCACAGCACTTTGCACGCAAAAAGGTTTTTCTTTTAGAACTGACGGTTGCCAAAGGTTTTTGTAAGAAGAAAATGCAAAAAATCCTCTTTCTCCTGGCCTGACCACGGTTTTCATACAAGGAGCAGTCGACCGAAGGGATTTTCCAGATCCAAGTTTCAGCATCACTGGCTTTTTGATGCCAGCGCACCTTTTACGTGCTACGTTGAATTGAATTTTTTTTTTTTTTTTTTCTGGATTTGAATACCTGGACCTAGTTAAATGGCAGAAGGATGCACGTAATCAGCCACGGTGGGGAGCGACTCGTACTACAACCTTCTGACGACCGACGATAACCTAAATTTACTTGGCACAATTGGATTTTTTTTTCAAAATTTCTCATCTCATCCTTCGTTGAGTTTTAATATCCTTAAATGGGATGGGGATTTAGAAAGCGCCAGGGGTATGCAGTGTCTCTAATTGAAGTAGAACGGCGGTTCAACGATATATTGAAAACTTATTACATTAAATATTCATCACTATCCAGTGTTTGAAAGACATTTGAAGGTCACATGTGATGGATAGAGACTCAACTCATTAAAGGCTCACAATTACACTTTATCTGGAATATCGCTAAGTCAGTCGAAAGGCGAATGGATCTAGCTGACGTAGTTCTACAGCTTACGCCTAAAAGCTACACCTCATTAAGATATCCATTTCAATTGTTCAAGGCTTGGTTTTTGCGAAATTATTTGTAAACGCTTTGTAATATCTGCATGTGAATCTGCTCTAACATCCTACTCTGCTCCTTTCCCTCACTCCTTCGTTAATGGCGCAAGGGAGATTTTCTTTTTTAAATCCGCATTCTTCCGTGAAAGTGAACACTTGATTTCGTTTTTAGAAACCCAAGGCAGAAGCAACAAACCAAAACGAATTGCCAAAGGATGGAGAGAATAAACTTCGTGCCGAGTGTGCTGAGTACGAGTAATGTGCCACAGAAATGTTCTCCAGTGAAAGTACCACGTATTTGTATTGGTGATGGTTAAATGTACTTGGGAGTGAAAATTGGTGAGTGGCAACTCTGTAGGATACCACGTCAAAAGTCAGTTCCTCAACGCCGGTTTTAGAAAGTAAAAACAGATTCTGAAAAACTGAAAACATATAGTCTAGCTGAGGGAAGTAAAATCATGCTGGGAAGCAGTCTCTGGGAAACGTCTGACATATGGATTGCACCTTAGGAAAGAGACGTGAACAGAACGGCAGGTGCGTGGAAAGTTACTTTACTTTGTCAAGTAACAAGTTTTTGCTTTACATGAAACTGCATATGGTACCTCCCCAAAACAATTACAAAAAAAAAAAAATTATTTTTAAAATGCTGGACAATGGTTATTGTATACATTGGTCTACCTTATGGATCAAGAAATCGAAATGCAGGACATGTAGAACGAGATTACTCAGATGCACTTCAATGACTGATATGCGACTAATTGATACTTAAACACAGAGACTTAGTATGTATGTGTGTGTATGTTTGCATGAATATACAATCCAAGAGGAAAAACTTAGGAGACTCTTTATAAAACAGAAGAATGGACCCTATCGAAAGGGGATGAAGATATCCTCAGTCGTTTCGAGAGAAAAATCCTTCGAAAAATATTTGGTCGCTTGCGTTGAAGGCCTTTGAATTAAACGATTCAACTACGAACTATATGAGCTTAACCGCGATATCGACCTTATAAAAAAATGCACATTAGTCTCCAAAGATCGCCTGTAGGGTCTTTGAATCCAACATGGGGGACAACACTGTAGAGGAACACCTCAATTTAGGTTGCGCTTATAAGTTTAAAAGGACCTCAACCGTCTTGGGGTGCGCAACAAGAGGCAGTTAGATAAAGACCGGACTTATTGGAGAAGTTAAGACCCAGGTTGACTCTAAATTTTGGCTCCACTTAAAGGAAATAGGGAATGCACGAGAACAAAAACGGCAATGAAAATGCCCTTAACTATACATGAACCTGGAACCTGCCGACTGCTAAACGGCAACATAAAGTCTTCAATATGAATGACAATGGGCAGTAAGGAAAACCCTTAACCCTTTTGTCCAATAATGCCCCTAAATGTTTAAAGAAAGGTTATTCTAAAAATCTCCATCAGTTTCGGTTCACTTGTTCACATTCACACTATATGCGCTCTATGGTCTTCAACTTATGGCTTACAACAGGATGCTTTTCTTGTAGTCTTGGAGTTTCTCGATGATGGCCATAAATCTAAGGTCGTCGTCGATAAGGCTCGAAAAGTATGACAGAATCCTATGAATGGCAAGAAATTTTTATTAAAATACGCTGCTGAATCTAAATCTGAATCTAAATCTTCGAAGTAGTTCACAGAACAAGACCTCTCCCCGTCTTTTTTTTTTTTTTTTTTTTTTGCTATCGGATCAGACCACTCAGACAGAAAAAGTTCGTTCTGAATGATGACGCTTCAGTAATAAAGTCCGTACAGTACAATTAACTACATCAGCGGCGAGTACCCACAGCCTAATTCACTTATGCCTCACTTAGGTGCTTAACTTTAGCTACGACATCCGAAAGCAGACTTTAGTCTTTTCTAATAGGGAACAGCAGAAACAGAAATTAATGATATCCTGGAGAGCCATATCTAATGCTGGCCAAAAACTGCCAATTAACTGCCAGTGAAAGTCTTACCCTCATCTGCAGACAGCAGTTTCGAGTTCTGAGAAACTTTAATAACGTTCCTTGCCATACCATTTTGACATGGAGCCTAAATAAGACCCAGAAGCAACTTAAAAGTAGTATATCACTAGAAGTATTCGTCCTCTGCACTGATTTTTCAAAATATATTTCATTGTCATCAGCCTGACAAACATATATCTCCGCTTGTAACAAAGAAGCAATATTTTCTAACGAGGAGTGTAATCTAACAGTTATTCTCCAAAAAGACACCAGTACCTCATCCTTGTTCAGTTTTGGAGCTAAGATTCTGGTTAAAACCATTCTTAAGAACAGAGACCATCAGTTTCGTACTTTCCCAGCATTAGGATTTCTGATGTCAATTAATGTCATCAAAATCCCAGTACGTATTTGTACCTCACATAAATAGAAGATGGGTTTAGGAGTGCAGTCCATGACATCATTATCAAGGGACGGAACAGTCAACAGAGGACCTAGAACAGAGCCGAACGTGCTGAAGAGTCTCATGGCGTAATTTTATAAAAGCTTATTACACTAGGAGGCCGACTCAGAGAATATAATTTGTCTTATCATAGCCATCCTCAATGACAAACCCCATGTGTATCTTAAAGCTCGTTTAGACTGCCAGAAAACTGGTAGCAGTTTGGTTTTAAGAAATATCGTATGCAGAATCATACTCAGCCTTGTTAGTTTTATGCCTATTACCGCGAGATGAATCATGTCAGCTTCCAACTTCAGTATTGAGAGGACTTACTTAATTTTAGGACACCAATCATAGGTCACGTAGTCAGACCTCACTAGTGCCTGATAAACTATACATATGTAAACGTGTAAACCAATGTATGTATATACTCGTAGTCGGTGCTTTATCTTTCCGGGTTTCAAGTCCCAAATTTCTTTTATTTTCAGATTAAAAGAGTTTATAAGCCTTTTTAATACTTTTCCATACCGGCTTCAATTTTCGATTAAATTCCGTTCCTGTCCAGGGCTTATTCCA
The DNA here is from genome assembly GCA_907269105.1 of Volucella inanis. NCBI lineage: Eukaryota > Metazoa > Arthropoda > Insecta > Diptera > Syrphidae > Volucella > Volucella inanis. The sequence goes on from OU026157.1 coordinate 138,092,882, forward strand.
CTTCAAAAGTCCATAGAGTTTACCCGCTTAAACACTTATTTAAAAAGTATCTGCTTTACATAACGACAAGTCAAGAATAACCCAAGTGTAGAGATATTGGAAAGGTTTCGTTGGTAAATGCATCAAAAGTCACTTTGAGACAACCCCTTACCTCAAGAGCCGTCCTTGTCATTTAGAGACCATTTTAATCTAATAGCTAACAACGCCCCTCAATTTATCATCTAATTGCTTACTAATTAGCCCCTAAAAACCCCCAATCACCCCCATATCCATTAATACGCGCAGCATAATCCGCAAAATCTTAGAAATTTCCGACCGATGCCATAAGTTTCTTCATGCGGCACTGCCATCATGTCGCTTCCAAAAATTAACATTTAAAATTATATAATTAACATCGTAATTACAAGATATTATAACGTGCTCCTGCGACATCCTCGTACTGTATCGCATATCCTGTAATCATACTCTCTGTTGCATTTGCTTACGAGACTGGGTTGAATTCGAAAATCTACCCCAAACATCCTTCTCTTCTGCAGATTTCTTGGGAATTTCAACTGCAACGTACTTAATTATCCTGTCGTTAATCCTGTACCTTGTAATAAATTCACGTGATTAATTATTTAAGACCGGCGAACAAGTTGAACAGAATGAACAGAGTGAAGAAGGTGCTAAAGTGCGCAAGGCGCGTTCAAGGGGCTGTGACTTGATGTCTCAAGAAAGTTTCCGCGCGGCAAAGAACAGACTTTCCAAGTGTACAGTCAAGAACCATCTAGAAAACCACGTCTACCCACTTGTAATGGTGTCACATCCACTTTCCACAATACCGTGTTCGTTGTCGTTTTTTTTCTTTTTTTTTGCAAAAAGGTTGTACCTTAACGGTAAATTGCACAGGTTCCTTACGAGAGCACACAGGAGATAGAGTGACATTTAATAGGATCTCCCCACCTGCGGTGATATTTTTCTCTCGTTTAATTTAATACCGAACCGCGTCTATAAAAAAAAAGGGTGACATTTATCTTATCTGTGTTTTTCCGTTGTTGAAAAGATACAGATAGAAGAAGGCGACCGGCGACGTCGAGACAGTGAGTAAGTGTTACAAACCCCGATTGACAGACATATATAGTATATCCATGTTGTTGACATGTTCTTTTCGAGTCACTTCTCACGATATTTTACTTTCTTCCAACAATCTATCCATCCAATGGTGATACTAACACCATCACTGGGTCGCTCCGTGCCGCGACAACGAAGACATGTTGTCACTATGACAAGAATGAGGAAATTTCAGCGATGAAATCAGTGTTCCCATATACAGAAACGAGTACATCCGTATACTCACATCAACATTCGTGGAGAATCCGTTTTTTTTACAAAAACTCATAAAGTATCTCATAAAATTTTATAACCAACGATAGAATGAAAGATAAAGGAAAACATCAGGGGTGGGTGCTAGGACTTATTCTTTATCTGAAAAAGTTTGATATGGGCCCAAATATGCAAGGTTGAGGACAAAAGATGATGACGGTGCGGCAACAACCTCGCCTTTCCGACTGAAAAACTTTTCCCTTGCAAAGCTCCATCTATCATATTTATTTCGGCTGTTGTCCTTAGTTTTTTTTTTTTTTATTTCCTTTTTTAATTTTTTCTTTTGAAGGACACGCACTAGAACGACAAAACCAAGCACAACGAAATCCTAGAAAATCCTATGTACACAGAAAAGTAGAAGTAGAAGTTCTAAAGACGCAAATGAAATAGGGTAGGCGGTATGCATAATACGGAAGCACAAGTTAAAAAGGATGCAAATTATGTGCAACTGATTTAGTGTGTAAGTGCAATAGTACGCTTATCACATATTCAGTTCGTATCCATGGATAAGGAACGATGAAGGCGGAATTGAAATGCGTACACGCCCGTAGCTGAATCCAGACCTACGAGTATTCGCAAATCCAAGCTCAAGCAGTTTAAGGACTAGCATGTAAGTTATGTAAAAGAGATGAGAGTCGGAGGAGTGGCAGGAACAAAAGCAGAAGCATGAAAATGTAAAAATGAAAAGCGTGCTCAAGATAGATTTTTCACTTTCGCATGAATAATGAGGTGATGACGAAAATCGCATCTACAGTACAACTACGACGAATGTTGAAACTGTCACTGAGTGCTAAATTTGATTTCGTATAAATCCTATTGATTTAGTGATTCTGGTGAGAGGTTGAATTGAACGAAGGCTGGTGATGGGTGGAAGGAAATAACGAATGGAGAAATATTTTGAAGTGATGCAAGTCAATGTGAGCGAGCAAAGATGAGTTTTTCTGTAAGTATCTTTTTCTTTCAAATACCAGATTCAAGTTTTGCTTCTCTGTTAATCAGCATACTCCACTTTAGATCTTGCAAGATGAACAAAATTGAGGAAAACGTGAATAACAATAGAATTCCGAAGAGGATGATGGACCAGGTCATCGAAGTGTGGTGCTATTGGTCTTGAGTTGAAAGTTGCGACCTGCTAAAATACAACCGAGTGAGCTTAAGCTCTCATATCCGAGTATATAATAAATAATAACTACGGCTTTTTTGTTGGCTTGACTGGCTTTTGAAATTTTTTCAGAATAAGAATTTTGGTGGAGGAGTTCAGTCCATGGAACATCGTACTTGTGGGGCAACCTCAACGTGTTTCGGCACTTACACAAATTTTAATTATTTGACCGAGATTTTAAGATATGGTAGATGATTCCGTATGAACCTTCTAAAGCTGGTTCCCATGTGGACATATTCCAAGCGAGTGGACAATAGTAGGCAAATTAATTTTGTCTTGGAATCTTAGCCCTTGATTCGAAACACAACCTGCTTGCTTGATGCTAGAGTCGACTTAGACCTGTACCCTAACGAGCAAAATGTGTCAAGATATGATTGTCACCAAGATCGCAACAAAGCTTTCCACGCAATTCTTAATAAAATAATTAATCTCAATCTTTTGACAGACCTTGAAAATCTGGATTTAATCATGTATGGGAGACTTGCATTACAATGGTTTTTTTACATCTTACCTTTTCAACCCCCTTCAAATCTGTTGCGGAATACCTCAAGGCAGGCATCATGGTGCCTTATTATTTATTTAAGCAATTAATTGTTTAATTTTTTTCCCCCATCCCAGTGTATCTGGATAAGTGTCGAACAATAACAGACTTGTACGTCTTCCAAACTTTCCTCACAACTATTTAGTCACTTATCAACTTGATCTCTTAATTACTGATTTCTGATTTTGTAAACTACTGGCCTTAGCAATCCTCCTGACCTTTTGTCAATGACTACCTTTATATAACCTTTGTAACACCATCAATATTCTCCGTATAGAAGCTTTTCCAAGGAATTTTCTCCGATCCGTGTTATGAGACTTCCATGTTCTAATAATCTTAACTAACCGTCATAGATAGATCGATCGATATATACCCCGATACCCTCTATTTTCATCAAATTTTTGTTGGTAGCATTGGTAGTACTTCTTTACTTTAGACCTAAGAACTTCTTTTAGGACACTCGGAACCAATGTCTAGCTCTCTACGGGAGCTTTAACAAATCGGGCCGTGGCTGACCAGTCTATAAATCAATTAAAAATAAATAGTTGTGAAAGCAAACCGTCATATCTAGCATCTTTGCTAGAATTTATTTTTAATATGGGTTTTGATATTCACTTCGGCAGAGTGAACGACACGAACGAAATTGGTAATGAATTAAGTGCGACACGATCTATTGACGACTAACCAATCCGTCCCCAGCTTCAAAAGAATGTCTTATACAACAAATCACTTTTGGCTGAATTATTGAACATCGACGTCGACTTAATCCAATTCAACTTCGCACCCTTTCCCTTACACTCATATCCCTAAATGATTCTTTGTGTAAAAGCCCTTTAGCTGTCGCTCTGTCACCCACATAAATTCCAATGTCAACAAATCTCCTTCAAATTAATCACGACATCCATATTGTCATCTCTCAATCATCTTAATACACCTCCACCAACAATTTATTCTCTTATTTCGACTTCAAAACTAAGGATACCTTAGATCACCTATTGATTTATTTCGGCCTTGAACCCATGCTCTTGGTATGAATTTCTGCTTACACAAAATACCAACATTGTCTGGTGGAACACATCTGGTGTTCCACAAGGAAGCCATCTAAGTCCTCTTCTTTTCACCCTAACAATAAAAAATCGCGGCAGGGTTAATAAACACTTCATCTCTCTCTACGTCGATGATAACAAATTTTCCAAAGCTATTTGTTCACCCTAAGAGACTAGGTTTTCTATTTGATGCCTTAAAAATTGCAAACCTACAAACACAAATTCAATCTGACTAGATTCCTCAGCGCAACCTTTGTTTGCCTCTGCATGAGAACGCTAGTTTAGGGTGTCCTTCTAAAAGAGGATGAATATTTACATAATTAAGAACAATTGACGTCTTTCAAATTGAAAATTCGAAAGTCAAATTGAAAAATTGCAAATTGATTTGCTTTCCGATTCCTACATTGAAATACCCTTAAATACCCTTGAAGAATACAGGGCGTTTATAGACATTTGTTCTTTCATCGAATCATCTCAGGTCCAGTTAATAGCAATAAAAGCAATAACACTCGTCATTCAGCAGTATTTCTATCTACCGACTTATCTCACCTCTTACGTTTGCAATGAACCAAGTTCTCGAAGATGGATCAAAAAGTCCATGACTTTTTGAATGAAAAACGTTTTTTTTTTCGACAAAAATCGTTCTACTTCTCAAGATATGCAGTCTCCTTTGAGTACACTTCGTCTAACATTTCATCAACTAATCCGTGAATAGTTCATCAGTTTTGCAAACAGGCAGCAGTCAGTAGGTGATAAATCTAGAAATTATGGCGGATGACGGAAAAATTCGTAGCCTTTTTCAAGAAATGTTTTGTGCACCAGTGCATTGTCTTGAATGAACAACGTCTTATTGACAGGTGGCCTTACCTTGAAATCGTCGTTAACCTGGGACAATTCATCATTTACTCTTGATCCCAATGTGGATTATGACACATGCATTCCGAAACACTTTTATTATGTTCTTGTTGGGCAACAGACCCATCTTGGCCTTGTTCGTCACCGAAGCCCCCGGAAAAACCCACTCCTTCGACTGCTGGTTGATCCAAAACACTCCTTCGATATTGTCACATGAAATTCACTTTTTTTTATGCTTTCGCCAAAATTCACATAGTTGCCTGCTTTCTACTTCATCTACCTCGGCTCTGCGTATAATTGCTCTTGCCAGTCGCTGCTTCTATGGCCTTAGAGGTCAATTGAGTACAAAAGCCTTCGCAACCTTAGAAACTTCCGGCAGGGCCCTGATTATTCGATTCCTGCCTTACGACGCAGAAGCTCACTTACTTAGGTCCTTGGACCTATTATGTCCGTGAGGTTCCCCTTGGAAAATTCTCCGGGTAATTTTCGGTCTCGCTGGCATCAGTAGAGAATGGAGGAGACGTTTTAACAGCGAAATGAACGAGCTTAGAACGATGCCTAAAAAAAAATTCTCCGGGTAATTTTCGGTCTCGCTGGCATCAGTAGAGAATGGAGGAGACGTTTTAACAGCGAAATGAACGAGCTTAGAACGATGCCTAAGTCACCGTTCAAGCTGATGAGGCATATAAACTTAGGCCCTCATCTTCAGCGGAGTGTAGTGGCATATAAGTTGGCTACGCAGCTTACTCAAAATTTGAGATTACTCGTATGGACGAACTTGCTGCCTACTCAGATTGAATAGTCTATTCATAGAGTTTACAAAAAGTTTTCGTCCTTCTGGTTCCGGTAAAAGGGCCGTAAAATTGTAGACGCTGAAAAGTTTATTGAGAAAAACAAAGGGAGTTTCAACAAAAAGTAAAGGATTGGTTTTTTGAATAAAACAAAAAATTGTTAAGATGTCTCTCAAACCTTTATTGTTTTATAAAATAGACACATAAATGACCGCCTTGCCTCTGCTTGCAGACCCTCTTTTTCTCGAAGTTTTTAATCACTCTACCACATAATTGATGCTCTATCTCAATACCAATCTTACCATATCTCGGCGTAAGATTGCCGAAATTAGGTATATGGCAAGTAGCACCTCATCTGAACACAAGATTGTCTTACAAAAACCAATATCAGCACGCGTGTTTTCCAAGACTTAATTCGAGAACGTATGGTGCTGCTGGTGGACGGCCGGCTTCAGCTTGTTCGCATGGAGAGCCAAATCGTTCATCATCGTTTGGATCGTTTTCGATACTTTCCCCTACTGCGGCGATACTTTCCATTGAACGCCTGGGGCGAATACATTTCGGCTTATCTCTTGGAATATTTTTTGATTATGTCAAATCAGAAAGCACATGATTTAGTACAAAATTGGTACGAATTTTTCGGATTGCTGCCGTGATCAAAAATAAAAGGCTTTTAAGGAAGCTTTGAAACTGAATTCAACCCCGTTGACGAAAGACTTCTACGGATGTAATGACCCAAGTCGACGTCAAAAACCTGCAACCAAATACCGCGGAAAGGTACAAAAGCTACAAAAGCTAATTGTACTGACCTCTGAACTTATAAAACTGGTTGGGAATATATAGAGACTTTACAGATCAGCATAAGAAACCTCATGAAAACAATGAAAAGAAGCAACTGACGGTCTCCGATGAACACAATAGCTCGCCACAATGCTTAAGCAAACAGCCCTTTAAAGCGGAGCAGTAGCTTTTTAAATTTTAATTTTTAACAGTGTAAAGCTGATTTTCCCATTATGGAATCTCTTTAAAAGTGCCACCCTTAAAAAAAAAAAAAAAAAAAAAAAACAATGTAGATTCCATTGATAACCTTCTCTAATAATACTTCTTCTTCCAGGCACTTTTACTGCTCCTCGCAAGCCATTAATAATACTGGACCTGCCCCCGAAGGAAAGTTCTCAAGACATTCTTCTCATTCGATGTCTTTGCAACCTCTCCCTCTCTTTTAATTAGACGAGAAATCCTTCCATTGAACGAGTTTAATGACTGCAAATATTTAATGTTTTTTCTACATGTTTTTTTCTTTTAAATCCTTTGTCCTTTCTTCGTCCACAAAAAAAAAAAATAATAATAATAAAAATCTAAACAACTTAAGGTGAAGCACATACCGAAAGCATGAATTCTGCAAACCAATGAGGGAGTCATTCTATAAAATTTATGACCCAAAAGGCAAGCAGCTCTCGAAAATAAAACGAAGCCCCTGCCAGACCATTGCATGGCCACTAAACAAAAGGAAAGGAATAGATCCAGCACCTGTACCGTCTACAAACCGTACACCGACAGTTGCTTAATTTTCTTTCGATTTTAAACTGTTGTCCATTTTCGGGGAGGGCGATATTGTTTATTTATTGGCTTGGCCTGGCCTAAGCTGGCCTCCGCTGGCCTCTATTATTCTGACAGTCTTTGAATTGAATTCGGTTGTCCGGAATTCAGATTGTAATCCATACAATAGCGGTGTACAAGGAATTTTTTAATTTACCATTCAATGGTACAGGGCTGCTAAATTTCTAGTGCCCCTTTTTTCCACACGAGTTAAGCTTACGTGGAATTGAGATATCATGGTCAGAGGAAGCAGAAGGGAAATAAAGGTCAAACCATAAGTCGTCTATGAGATTTTATGACTCTAGAATTTTTTGTCCTTATGTTTACGATAGGGATTCTCCGGAACTAAAAACGTTAGTGTCGAAACATGTAAATCGGAATATTCATGCCACAGACAGAATGGGGAATGGTTTTGTTTGATTTTCATTGAAATCCATTGACCAAATATGTGTGACTGTAACTGCGGAATTGGGTAGATTAGCTAATTACTTGCATTAGTTCTACAAACAAACAGAAAGTATGGCACTGACCTACCAAAGTAATTAATATTTCAATAAATTAGCGATTTACGCCACTAAAACAATTACAGGGAACACTGACAAAGAGTTTTGGCTATTTGCAGCTATGTATTTTGTAATTGCATGTAGCTAAACGTATGTATCTAAATAAACATTATTTTTAATCAACTCGTACTGTGTGCAATTATCGTCGGTGGTTATGTTTTTCAATTAGCGGTAATTGAATGTTTAACTCTCTGACCTAGCCTAAATTCTATTAAGTCAAAAACCAGTGATGTATGATTTGGCAACATTTATGAGGAGAGGATGAAAAGGTTGCAGGTTGTTTAAGAGGGTTTAAGAGAGACTCTACCTACTTTATGTGTCAGTAGGTAGAAGATGAAGGCGAAAAATTGAAAAAAGTTTTCAAAAGCGTAAGCTTTCACCTTAAAAGAATTATTATTCGTCCCCGAATGTGTTGTGTCAGAAAGGGTATTGACATCTGATAGTCTAACAGACCTTTTGGGGTAGAAGACGTAGAATCTACCACCCTTTGGACTATTTATTAAATTTAATGCCGCTTGTCTTCAACATTATTGATTAGAGATTGGACGACATCTTATCCTAAAGAATGCAAGAAGTTCCATTTAAGAAGGAAAGTATTCAACCAGGATAGAGCTCTGCTCAAGTTATTCTCTAAGTCCCCAAAATGCATAGACCTAGAATATGTCGAGATAGGCATGGCCTATCTGGCCATTTTCTCTACATGATCGAAGTCGTCGTACAACTCGTTTAGTTCGTCGTTGAATCGTCTCTTCCGTTTAACTCTTAAGTATGTGACTGTCGACTATGACGTTATACTTTATGTTGTGTGTCCTTTCTTATTGACTGAATATACTTGGTTTTAATCTCATTTACCCCTTAATCCATTTTTTCATCTCCGTGTTTCAAAACTTGCAAACGTACCAGTGGCAGCAAGCTGAGTTCTGCCCATTATGTCAATATCATTTAGTGAAGTAGTAAGAATACGTTTCAATTTAGATTGCCCTGAACACTTTTCAATCTGATATCAACAAAATAAATCCTGATGTTCCCCAGGGGTGCTTACTGTTTCCGACATTCTTTTCATCCATGATCTCTTGTCTGCTTCTTATAGTCCAATACATTCCTTTACTAATGACCCACTTACGGGACTTCGGTTGTAGAACGGAAACGGCAGCGTTTGCTAAGCTCATTCGATTCCGACAGATTCACAACAGAGTGAAATCAAATCATTTCCAACAAAATGATATCTGATATCGTTAGTGCTAAATTCAAACGCTTAGGTTTTATTCCTAAATAGTACTTGTATCATCGAAACCTATAAGTCTCCTTAAACCTATCTGTATTTTCTGGATAGGGTTCAAGACCGTGCGATAGACCTTGAATACCGACGTAATATCTCGTGCTTTACCTTATTCTTACGCTATTTCTCTCATCAGTGCTGCAACGACATTGCCAGTAGCATTTCGCCCCTTCAAACGTTTAACCATTACACCCGTCTCATCTCAACAAAGCTCATCACTGTAGCGCCAAGCCCACTTTTGGACGTACTTTAAAATATCGTGATTCTTTCTTAAGCCATACAATTTTCCGGAATTATTAATTCTAATTAATTATAACCTTCAAACATTCAAAACCAACACACATCGATATCTCTGTTTTTTCTTCCCTAGTTGGCCTGTATACAAACATTTTAAGGATGTTCATAATCCTTTAAGCGCGCCAATTATAAAAAAAAATAAGGTCCAGTACTGGTCCTTCGCAGCAATCGCGTGAACCAAGTCGTCGTCAAAGGTAGATTAAAAACATTTGAGATATTCGATGCTTTGGTCATTAAGAGATACTTCACATTAAAACCCGATGGTATGGTCTGCGCTATTGACACTGTTCTTTGAAGTACCTGGTCCCCATAGTCTAATTCGTAAAATTACTACTCAAAGTCCCAGATAACAATGATGATAATACTGACGACCCCAAAAAACTTCTAAAGGACCATCACCAAACTGACATGTTCAAGGGTTAAAGCTCGGTCACTCAAACCGAACAGAATGGAAGCCGTAAGCTACTACGATGGATCGAGTAAAAGAGAAATTAATAGCCAGGTCTCCTGCTTTGGGCATAAAAGAATCCGTACCTATGGTTAGTTGGTTGCCAAAGGATAACTCATAAAAAAATTCTTACACCGAAGACAAATAGGTAAGAACAAAAAAAAATTAAGGTCTCGTAACTGACTCGGTACAAATTCGGACCACAGGAAAATTTAACGAAAATCCGCGTAACTATATAATGCAGGGTTATTAATCCGCACATGCAGCGAAAATGGAACCCTATAAGTCAGTGCTGCAGGGAAATGCGAACGACACTCATGAACTATATACATATAAGGACACAGGAGAAGCCCAGAACACCAAAGTCTTTGAAAGAACAGAACGAAATATTCAGAGGTGTTACTAGAAGATAAACAAAGCATAAAAAGAAGCAGATGGAAACTAATAGCACTAGAGTCTCTGTTGAAGCTGAAAACTTATAGAAGGCTTACTTCTATATACTCTTCAACGGTGATGATGAACAACTTAACACCATCAGGTATAGCAAATCATTCTAATTATATGGAATGACGGTTCACAACAATCACCCGCAAAATCACTTAAAGGATCTGCAGTGTGTTGCTTATGAAGCATACACCAACTCGTTTGTAAAATATAAGTAAGTTGTGGTGTATGAAATCATAACCGAAGGACAAAATTTTTAAATCGTTTGACCGGACTCTTAAGTAAACCTGAAGACTCTGTAATCGCACAAGATCATATCTTCTTTACTCTCTAACCTTTCCGAACTCGATCAAGTATCCTTCATATAGTGAATCTTGAAGAAGTTCTATTTGGGTCTAGGTCCGCTTATAACCGAATTTATAAAAATAAACAACTGACCTAATTAATACCTGCCTGTCACAGGTGTGGTATTCAAGATGACATTTACAATTTATCGCAACTCCATAAACATTAGTCGTCAATGATTACGCCGAAACTTTTTAGGGTCAACATCATTCTTAAAAGGATTTGCAAAAATCACAGGCAAACATTAAAGCAAAGGATTTGCTGGCGTACTTTGATTCCATTGATATTATGGGAACCAAAGTGGTGTCCGCATTTAAAGGGAACTACCACAGTATTCCACCAAATACATAGAGTGAGCTAGTCTTAGGCCCAGGTCTACACTGATCGTCATTTCCGCAACGCAATACATAACGCTGCCAGGTGAATCAACACTTTCTGCGATACTAATGGACAACAGAACAATTTATTGATGAGTGTAGATTATGGATCACAATATTCAATTAGAATAGACCAAGGACCTTCACATGAAAGCAAAATTAATCAACTAGCACTACATGAAAATGAATTTTTTCCCCAAGAGGTATCGAAACCACTTAACTACGAAGGTGGGCAAGTGGTGCAGATCATCCCGCTCTCGAAATTTTAATCTTTCGTGATTTAAAGGCCCACATTGAATGAGAGAGACTAGTCCTTAGTTCACCCCAGATTGTGAAAGTTTTTTTTTTTAACCATTCAACTAGAACAGATCTATTTGGCTACATTTTTGCCAGATGATGTTAATTCTCCATTTTTAATTCAAGTAACCAGACATATTTTTTTAAATTAAGGCTGTGTCAGTGTAACATATATGTACTTAAGTGCACAGATTTTTTGGTTGCTGCAAAGGGCCTGCCAAACACAATTTCTACCGGAACTGTAAATTATGCTCATGGCTTTTGGCTACCTTCTAAAACTCAAACTAAAACGAGTTTCGTCTCTCCACTTTTATGAACTGACTTAGCAACAAGGATGAAAGAAGAATGAATGTTATCTAGAACCCGAAATACGAAACTTTAACTATAAAATGGCAAAAGGTTCAACATAACTTTCTTTCAGGAGATCTAGTACCACAGTTTGATATTTCTTTATATAATTTAGTTCTACACCATATCAGCCATGTTCGTGTATAGACCCAATGGCAAATCCTTGTGGAACACCATAAATCAAAATGAAATTGGTATTTGGAGGTCTTTTTATCAAATGTATCTGTTTGAAGGTATCCAATTCTGACTATCGATGGTCATTTTATAATTGAACTCGACAACTTCTCCATCTGAAATATGGTGTCACGCAGTCACACTCCAATGTCACATAAAATGTCAAAACCACTCAATGGTGTTTGAGTTCTGCTTTAAAGGATAGCATACAAAAGATGACATAAAAAATATAAAATAATTTCAAACCCTCAACAACATCTTTTCTCCCCTGAGTCCTTTGCTATTAAATAAAACAGCCTCCCAGTCCACTTTTAATCTATAATTCAACGTGATACCAACGTTATCCCTGTTGAAATCACATCCAGGAGAGCAGAAAAGAAGTCCACAAGTACTAGCAAGGTAGGAAGGTGAAAATAAAGCACATTACATTATGACAAAAAGGACCTAAAGGACAACAATGTCAAGCAATTGTACCTACTTTTACCACTAACCCAGGACAATGTGCATTATGAAAATAATTGTGCACATCCTGTCATGCCCGATGCTTTTTGACCTCATCTTCAAGTGGCCAGAAATAAGCCCGAAAATAGGAAGAACCTAGTGTCACATTTCATATTTACTCGTGCACTTGAATGTCACACTCATACTTGTACTCGTACAGTGTGCGTCTACCCTGATGATATCCTTCACGATCGTAACTAACCATGCCGCGCTGCTAGTTATTTCTACTCGTAACCATAAGATGGGAATAGAATACGAGTAAACAAACAGTATGACAAGGGAAATTTACAGCAGAAGAACCATTCATCCTGTCAGACTTTTCGTCGCTTCTTCGTCTTTTCACTCACTGTCCCCGTTTGCTGTTACTCTTTCTGCTACCATTTCTATTGAAGATGACTGCAAAAAAAAAAAAAAAAAAAAAAATAGCGACCAAAAAGGAAACAAAATAACGAGAAGATGAATGAAACAGAATAACAAGGAAAATTGTTTTTCTACTTCTTCAAGTGAAAAGAATAAAGAAAAATACACAGACGATGAATGGCTAAATTGAGGAGTGGGTTACATAAAACGTCCTTCCGCCCACAAAACTTTTCACCTCATTTGCACTTCCTTCTTAAAATTTTGCCTCTAGTGGTGGCATCGTCATAGTGAGTAGTGAGTGGATGGCAATGACGAAGATGACAGAAGGACGAATGCGGTTCGTTACGGATACGGATACAGACGTTACCAATGAAAACAGGTGCTTTACTTCAGTTTGAAATCCTTTTTTTGTTTGATAGCTTATGAAAGTCGCCGTTAGTTCTTCGTTGTTCGTTGTTCGCCCCCTGTTGTTTGTTGTTTTCCTTGCTGAAATTTGCGTTAACATTTAAAACAAACAAATGGAAATATTTTTTAAGAGATGGACACAAACCAACCGACATGCCAGAAGCAGCAGTGTCATTCTGCTGTGCGAGAAGTCGGTTTTATAAGCCTTCGCTGAGGTTTTCGTTTAGAAATTTGTAATTAGTTGAGAGCATCCTTTGGCATTTTGTCTCATTGAATAATCATCAAAAATGAGTTTTTATTACAACAAACCACAAGCGTAGAGATATTTGTTGAAGCTTTTCTGTTAAAAGAATACTGCAAGTTATAAATATTTACTTTGAGGTGTAAGTGGGATAAGTGCGACTGGAGGCCACTCAGATTTAATTCACTAGATTGCGTGTATTGAAGGACTAATCTTCTATTTCCAAGGATGACCAGAACAAAAGGTAAATGCTGCGCTTAAATTCACAAACGCTTGACTTTGTTTCGTAGAAATGTGTGCAATATACAAGTCCTCAACATACTATATAGAATCTATGCGGCCAAAAAAAAAAAAAATAGGCAAAAAAAACTTAGGATAAGATACAAACGAGCGTTTTGAGTAGATGTTTACATTCAACATGATGTAAATGAAGCAACACGTAAATTTTCAACAAATAATCATCTACTCTAATCCAAATACAACGCCGACACGTCGATAGTTCTACCTTATTTCGATGCTTTGAATATTTTCCAACACTTGATCCTCATTTCTATAAAGCGTTAAAGACAGGCAACTCTGACCTCTCTTTTTCAATTACGGTAAAGTATCAGTCGGTGATCCGAACGTCAATTATCATCTAAATGAACAGCATGCCCCTATTTCGAACGTCTGCTCACGAATCTATGTAGTATTCATGTAAACATTTTTGGCTTTATTCGAGACTTGTGCTCCACTTTTCTGTGATCACTTTGAGTGATCCTTTGAGTGATCTTAAGGCCATCCAAGGTTAATCTTAGAACTTCAAATGTCAGCATCATATACTTATACTTAACTTAAGATAGAGCTACAATCCGAGTCGAATTGCACACATCATGTTGGATAAAGTCTTTATTTATTTGAGCGCGCTACTTAAGAAAAGCTCTTCCGCGTCTTCTCTTCGAATTGGATTCGAAAATACTACGGTGCTGTTCATTTGCTCAATATGTTCGACCAAATCAATGTGAATGTACATTCCATAGAGTTTATTGTTATATCTTTTAATATTTCATTCAAACTTTTTAAACAAAATCCATGCTTCTATGCCGTACAGCAAGAATGGAATAATAAGGGTCTTACACAGCCCTCGTTGATCTTGAGAAAGATTTAGCTTCTCAACCCAAAGAAACAGTGATTGGCAATAATTATTCATCGCTTTAACTTCCACGTTTTTGAATTCACAGCGGAACCCAAGTACAACAACTCTTTTTACATATCAAAGTTACAGCTGGCCGTTGTTGCGTCCAAATTGCTGGTCTTGGATGTCCTTTCTTGCCGACAAAATATTTTTTTTATTTTAACATCATTTAACACTAAACTTACCTCTGCCTCTTCTACTTGAAAAGCCGCAAGCACTGCTATATCACGCCAGTGTACTCGTATGCCAGTAGTTTTGCAGATTCGTGAAATATAGTGCTTTCGACCTATCAGCTTCGCATAATTCTTTTAAGCATTATGTCCAAAAACTTTTTTTTGACATCAAATGCCTCGATGGTGTCATTATTCGTCAACCTACACAGACAAAGGAGTACGGCAGGGATGCTAAAACCTGACATGGCTCTATACAGAACATATCTTTAAATGTTAGGATATGCGCCTTTATAATCAATAAACAGGATGAGTATCGATTTAAAGTTCGATCCCAAGATCTGCCGTGAAATGAATATCTGTTCGTCGTTGGACTTACCAGGTCTGAAACTACATTCATCAGGAGCTATCAGATTATTGATATCTCTTAAGCGATGTTAAGATGATTAAATTCTATTAATTTAGGGCAGTTCGCTTCTTAATTATTGGACAAATCTGAGATTCCATTCATCGAGGATACTCTCATCCGGCCATATTTTATAGATGAGTTTGATGTAAGTTTCTTAACAAGTCAATCACTGCTATCGACTCCTTATTGGTTTTGAGTTTAGACCTCTCCGTAGTCAGGTGGGCGATTAGTATCCATCGATTAGCATCCAATTTGAATAATTTATTCCGCCTAGCATCGGGATGTTGGGTGTCTTCGATGTAAAACAGTTTGCCGAAGCAATCCTTCCAAGTTTTCAGAACCGATTATGATTCCATGTACCCATTTTGCATTTTAATATTTAAGTCCCTGACAAAATCTTTTTCACTCTTTGATAGAACCTTCGAACATCACATTTGCAGAAACACCTGTTCATAGCTTCAAACTGGCGTTTCTCTGCTTTTTTCTTTTCTTTTTTTTTCTTAAGAAACTGATATTCCTCCGGTTTCCTCTGTTCATAGAGTTTGTGGGGTACTTTTGACCTTTTCTAAAATGCCGCCTTTTTTTTCGGTCTGGGTGACACCTAGTGTATCAGATGTCTAATATCATGCTTACAGTGTAACCCTTGATTTTCTGCGCTTGATACTGACAGAATATTTTTCTAATTACGTTCGTTCGTTTCAAACTTTCTTCAAAGTACTCCTTTAGTGGTAGTATGAACCAATGTAATTAAGAGGGGATAGCAATTGGATTCCTGCCGCTAATTGTAAATTGAGTGGGTTTTAACCATCCTTGAACAGCACATAACTCCAAGAGCTCAAGGAAACAGTAACTTCATTAAGTTCTTTGTCTCCAATAACTGAAACTGGCACAGTACCATAGAAAGTGGAAGGTATCAGCCGGGGTTTTCACGTCACCACAGACTCTGCAGAGATTGTTCTTGGTAAGACGCATCTTTATTGCATGTGCACCCAGAAGATTATAGCCTCTGAATAATCCAAGAAGGGTAGATAATTCAGTTCTTTCTTTCAAGAGAGTCTTACTTGATTTGAATTTGCTGAGTTCCACCCATAATTGTCTTGAAGTCTCACAAGTAGGAGGGCTTGTTCGCCCTTCTTTTGAATTGATTTGTATCATTTGCTGTGCTTGCATTCTTTTGAGCTAACTCATCAACGTTTTGGTTACCTTTCGCTTCTTTGTGACCAGGGAGCCAGCAGGCCTTAACATTTTGCTGAGTGAAAAATGCTTAAAGCGTTTTAGCACTTCATAAGCTTTGACCACAGCGACGGCCTTAATAGCACCCTGGCTGCCAAAAAATATGGTGATATCCTCCTGGTATATTGCCTTTTTCTCAACCTGGAAGACATTGCTGTAGTCTAGCAAGCGATCAGTTCATCTTCAGTTCAATTCATCTTCATCTGTGATTCGTTCGTTAAAATGCATATCGAGTTGTCTACCCTTTAGTTCCCGTCCCATACCTTTCTGCTTAAGAAAATAGAGGCGAATGGTGTTTCAAAGTCATGATGGAGTATCATAACATGTAGTACGTATGGAAGTATGAACCCAGTTCATTTGAAAATATTGAGACGCGGGTGAATCTTATAGGACATTTTGCTGCCGATTACTAGATGTAGAGATGTAGGAGCAGGAGACTAAATATAATTTCCTTCCCCGCAGTCTATGTCATTCTCATAGCATAAGCTACGTCAATGTATCAGTCCTTTATCTTTTGGTAATTAACTCAGAGTTACCTGAAACCCTATATTTGTAAACTTCCTGTATTGACAAAACCACATTCAAATAGGTACCACTTCTTCTTCAGTTGCATGTGGACTATTATGGCTCCGGAGATTCTAGGTGTATTACCGAAAATTTTTGTCCATTTCTTATTTACTGGTGTACTAAGAATTAATGTACTAAGTCTATCCGAGGACAAAATGTCTATACATCATAGTATACAGCCATTGCAATAGAAGCATTTTCTGATAGACTTGCCGCTGAAATATTGAAAGAAACGTACAAAATTAAGCATACTTCCGATGAAACAGATTTAAACCGCGGGCAGAATTCTTATTTTCAAAATAAAGAGATGGGCATCCACATACCACCATCGATTGCCTTAGTCTGTCAAGTATACTCCACCGTACAGTTTTAAGCAGCTTTGCTTCAAAGGTCTTACTACTGCGGTCATAAGCTCCGAAAGGAAATTGGAACGGAATAGGTGCGTCGTTGCAGCATATCCCGCCAGATTTACGCAATTCATATTGGAACGCTGATTTGCAGTAAGATAGAAAGAAAACTTGAAAACTTTTAAACAGGTGGTGGAGGACTAATGTGATGACAGACTGGAAACTTCCCTAACCTAAACAAGACTATAAGTATTGGGTATTTTAAAAGTGTCTCCTGAAAGGATTTTTACGACAAAATAAAACAATAAGTCAAACCATTGTCCTCCAAATGGAACCCTGAGCACTGAACTCGCAACCAGCTTTAATCAATATACATATATGCTGTTGCGTTAGATGAATCTATACATAGTTTTGTGAAACTGAACTCTCAAAACTGTTCCCCGTTTAAAAGTATGGTTCTTGGACTAACTCTAACTCTTGGACTCTAGTTTATAGTCACAGTGACCCGGTGTCACAGGATTCTCTTTAACTGATGATGATGTGATGGCACTAAACTTCACCTTTTGCTGTTTGCCCAGTTAACTATGTTGTGAAGAGCAGGTGTAGGATCGAAGCGTTTGGGTATGTAGCGATAATCAATCCTATCATTATTTCCAAGCTAATAGAAACGTAGTTAGAGCGCTACTTTAGAGCAATTTACACTTTAAATGAAAGCAGAGTCATGAAGATCTAACGTATGCTGACTCCTATTGACAATTTTCAACTAAGGTTGATGATGAAATGTTGCCCACATTCAAATATCTTAGCGTTGCCATCGCTCAGTGTTAACACTTTTGACACTATCACCAAATTTCATCTCTTCAACAAATTTCCAATATCAATATCAATATCAGCAATTCTAAATACCCTAAACCCTGGAGAAAATAAAATTTTTGCGACATCGTCGCAAGGATACAAAAATAGTCCACCAAAAGTGAATAAAAAAAAAATCACATTTAACACTCGAAGGCAGCTCGATATTGTAAAAACGGCTTTGAAGCATCAATCAATTTGTCATATTTTTTCCCAGCCACCGTTCGCACATACCCTCCTTTAACGCATCGCGTTGTGTCCTGATCTGATGGTGTTGAGTGCCGTTTGCCTTATGCATGTACTCTTTCAACTTCAAAAATAAAAAATAAAGCCCGGACTCCCTTGAGAGCGTTCGAAAAAAGTGCCATAAATTGTGGGCTAGATGCATCACATATTCACTATAAAACCACTCGAGCACCAGCCAGTATTATATGACTACGCCATGCATTTTTATTTTATTTCGTTCGTTTACCAAAAAATGATTTTCATGGATCATTAAATAATTCAATAAAAATTGAATTCAAATTGTGAGGAGGCCAAGTGGGAAGGAGTAAAAACGAATTTTTATTGCATCAAGATGGTGTTGCGCGAGATATTGTTGGCAGCAGTTGCCAGTTGGCAGTTATTCAGGGACCAACCAAAAGAACCACCTCTTTGTCGGATGAGGTGGTTCAATTTGGGTTGTTGATGGCACATTATTGATTTAGGGTCCACTTGCCATTCACTGTACTCTTGGATCAATGGATGGATGGGATGGATTGCTCTTTGGAAAATGCATACGAAGTTTTCAAACAGCACTGTGGTGCAGGTTCGGTGGACCGGTACTGTAATTGTTTGACACTCAATGGGGTTTTCAAAGTTCGTAAAAAATTAAGAGATCTCATAAATTCTTTTGAAAACTGCTAGTTTGACAATAAGCAAACATTTTTTTATATGAAATAAAGCATACTCAACAAGCGGATCAATTTAATGTTTATTTGTGAATAAGCTTAAAATTAAAAAAGGTAAAAAGATACCTCAGTTGCTTAAACCTCAGTTACTTTCGCAGTTCGACTAGGTAGCAAAAAGTTAACTACGTCTTCACATCTAGTCACGTCTTTCACAAAATCCCAGCCAAAAGTATTTAAAAAGTGTTTAGCGAAAAGACAAGTTCTCTTTTCGGCTGGATTACTTGTATCTGCAGACGTTCATTTTGGGTTCAATTAATCACTGTCTTCATTGTCCCTATCTAAATCAATTTGGCTCAGCAAGGTGAGCATAGGTCTTCTATGTAGCTAAGCTGTCCGGGTGGTGATTGACATCTCTGACATCTTCAAATCCTGAATAATCACTTTTGAAAGTCGTAAGGTTAGTGAGCCAAATTTTCCTTAAATACGTCCGTAAGGTAAGGGCTTTCTGTAAAATGATGTTACAAACACGTTGTTTCAAAAACTTTTTGAACTGAACTTTGGTGTTGATTCGCTCAGTATGTTTAACTATTTAGGCTAACAAATTTGGATACTGCAAGTTTAAAATCCATGCAATTCAATATTGTGTATACGTACTTGTTAGATGAAGCCAATGCTTCCGCATGAACTACAATGATATGGCAGCTTGCTTATATGTTCGTGAGAGGCAGCCTTCTTAGTGCAGCCAAGAGCTATATTAATCATACTCTTACCCTGATTTTTACGTTATTATGGACAAAATCCCCCTCCGTTGTTGCATGGGTGGGTGGGTGTCCTTTTCTTTCAACAAATACTATTTTAGCTGCTTTCACGGAACCTATTTATTTCTATCATTGGTACGTTCGATTGAAAATTCTGGATTTTTTCAAAGATCTGCTGCGAGAGAATATCTAATTGACTCCGAATTTACCATGCCCAAACCCACATTGATAAGAACATATCAGGTCGCTGATATTGAGTTGCTGTTCGCGGTGTTAAAGAACTTGATGTAGCAGAGTCTTCGTGCTATAAGGTCCCTCAAACGAATCTCTGATTCTGTTCTACGGGTGTAATTTAATCCGGCAATATTTCGCAAATGACTGACTTCTTATCCTTTTTTTCAGCCGCGAACAAGATGTGGAACTTATCCGCAAAAAAAAAACTCCTTTGGATATATAAGGCAGTGATATGGCTACTCATATCATATACATCAGTTGCTTGACAGAACTATCTCTTGCGTAAACATGTTACTGCTTCTTTTAATAAGCTTTCAAAAGCCTTTTAACTGAGCTGTATAGGGTATTTTCTAAACTCTCAATCTTCTCTAGAGGCTTTGCAGAAGCTTCCTATTTTTCTGCCTGTTTTCCAATTAGTTGACGGAACTATCTCTTGCGTAAATATGTTACTGCTTCTTTTAATAAGCTTTCAAAAGCCTTTTAACTGGGCTGTATAGGGTATTTTCTAAACTCTCAATCTTCTCTAGAGGCTTTGCAGAAGCTTCCTATTTTTCTGCCTGTTTTCCAATTAGTTGACAGATATTTTGGACTAATTTGATGCGTGTCAATTATGTTAGTTCTTCATCACTAAAGCCCTTTCCCTTTATCTTCGCAAGATATCGGTTTGGTAATTGAAAACAGTAGCCCTGGGTATACTTGAAGAAATTGATTGAATCCTTTAGATAGAGCGTTGAGCTCACAGAAATTCTTTGGTGTTTTCGCGTTGTCATACCTTGACTACAGCAAGGTGTGGTTCAAGTCAATGAAGCAACGAAAATTAACAACAATCTCAGGAACAACCGCAATTTGCCATCCATCCCCATCGAACAATATATCCGCTTTTTACTAGTCCTGAGCCTTAAGCTAAATGTTTTAAATGTCCGATCATTTTAAGTTCATAACTGAAGGACATTGTCCATCGTCAATCGCCTCACTTACTTACTTCTTAAATGAAAAGGCGCTACAGTCCGAGGTGGACGTAGGCCTCTACCAATAATCTCCTTCAGTTAACGCGGTCTTTGCCCAAATGTCTCCAGTCCAAGATGGTTGAAGTTCCCTACTACTAAAATGAGCCACCAAAGGCGAGGTTTTCCTTTACTAGATTGTCCCTCCTGGTAAGAATCTCCAACTATACGAAGACTCGTTCTCTGATTAGGTTGATGTTGCTGAACAGCTTGTGGAGCAAGCCCGCAAATGCAAATAGCAAGACACAAATGCTTTGCCTCCTCCACCAATTGTTCACAATATATGTAGTTTGTCGCCATCAGGGTTGCGTATATCTCCCCAGAGCAGACAGACGTAAGATTTCTTAACGAGGAGTAAAATTAACGTTGTCCAGAAGGCAGACAGACCGATGAAAGGAAGATAGATATCGATTTACGTTCGTTTTGAATGTTTGCATAGCATTCCTTTCGTTGCTCAGATTCAGGCTGAAACTATTCCTGGGCACATAGAGAATAGATTTACTATTTTTGCCGCAGCAGGCGTCATGCACATGCCACCGCACTAGTTCATCAAAACTGCACTGAGTGTTGTACCAAAAACTACTTCTCTTCAAATAGAAGAGAACTTTGAAAGTGCATCCCATTATATGAATGTGCGTGTAGAAAAGAGCCTGCCGTTCGAGGCAGAACTTCCAGATTTTGAAGCTCACTCCCACAGGATATTCCGCCTTGGTAGACATACTGCATCTCTAAAAAAGCCGTTTCCAAAGCAGTTATGCGCACATGGAACTCAACCATTATCCTCGGGCTATTCAACATGAAGAAAGTCAGACTTACCGGTCTGATGTAAGTCAGTGGTAACTTAGCACCAAAGATTCTTTACCAGCAGCTGGTCTATAACTTTTTGTAGTACAACATATGCTTACCTGCATGCTTCATCAATCAGGAGTTTAGTGATCTTTATAGTGGTCATACTGATAAATTTCTGACGGCTTCCTGGGATCGATCCCATCAGTAGCTTATTAATGGCTTCAATTCGCTGAAAACTCTTTCGCCGCTGCCTATATACCTGCTGGAATCGAAATATCGATGACCATGGCTTAAATGGTAGTGTATTGGCTTCCCAATCGGATGGTTCAAAGTTCAATACCCGCTGTGCCCGGAAGACAATAAGTCAATTTATACTAATAATTTAGTCTCCCCATTAGATGTAGGATGCCACCCTTGAGCCCAAACATCTTTCTCCCTCTCCCTATCCAATTTTCCGAAAAACTTGACACGTGCTCCAGCATTTTAAGAGAAATCACACCCTCTTGAGTCCGATTAGCTCAATTAAGGTTACCATCGTCCTTAA
This sequence comes from Volucella inanis, assembly GCA_907269105.1. Lineage (NCBI taxonomy): Eukaryota > Metazoa > Arthropoda > Insecta > Diptera > Syrphidae > Volucella > Volucella inanis. The sequence goes on from OU026157.1 coordinate 138,115,291, forward strand.
ATCCATCTTCGAAACTTCTCTATAGAAGCGCCCGTATTTTATCTTGATTTGTGTGCTTCAGGCTTGAGACGTTCGAACGTATGAAACATCTCCTTTTTCAAAGCAATTGTTTGAGAAGTTCTTCTTTAAGACCCTACAAAAATAGCTCTCCCTCGATCCATGTGCTGTACGCATAAATCCCCCACAAGAATATTAAAAAGAACAACACATTACTTCCGAGAGATATTTCTTCTAATAAATCATATCATGCTATAGGCTTGTTATTATCCTACACTCTCCTGTTTCTGTGTCCCGTATTCCACTACTTCTCACCATTCATCTTCCCATTTAAATAACAAATGTGAACTCATAAGGAAATTAAAGTATTTTTCTTCAAATTAAAATCCATTCCAAGGCACAACTTCATTCACCCTTTTGTCGTTTGGATCCTGAATGGGGTGGCATACTCCATACACACATTTGCATTTGAATTGAATAAAAAAAAAAATCAGGTAAGGGTGCTTCCCTTATCCCAACCCTTACTTCAATTGTCATAAATTATTTCGGGGCCGGTATCTACCGAATCGTAGTATGAAATTTATAACTTTTTTATTGAAAGCCGTTTTGTATGTTACGTTTTGGTGTAATTTGTTGGCCAACATTAAAATGGTATATCCTGGAACATTCATTCCAACTAACAGACTCGCCTTTTCTATAGAGCCATCGGGGTAGACGATCATTTTTCACTCGAAAAGAATTTTAAATACGTAAAGGTAGATGGGAGGAAAGTGGTAACAAAGATATAAAAGAGTAACCAAGCAAAAATGGCAATATTTAAGGTTTGAAGGTTTTTTCATCAGAGCAACCAAACGGACTCTGTATAGGAAACTGGAAATGAAACTGGCGATTATCGTTCGGCTAATAAAATTCGAATAAAAGATTTTGCTGCTTAACTCACGCAATGAAAGGACCTCTTCAAATATTTAAATGACAGAGTTATATGATTACGTCTCGAGGGAAGACGTCTTTTTCCTCGAGGGCTACAACTTGCAGAAGTCGACCGGTTGACGAGTCATGTGACTTTGTGTCCCAACATGTTGTTACTTCCCCCATAACACAACTTTTATTAAGGATAAAATTCTTCCACGAGGATAGCTCTCTCTAGGGATTTCGTAGGCCTGCAGTTAATTAAATAAACTCAAATTGAAAGAGATTTCAATTTGTATTCCTGTTTCATCTGCCACAAGGAATTAAAAACATTTCCAAGCCAACACCTACCCCCAGCCACCTTCAGATAACTCACAAATAAATTCTACTTTAATCAACATTCTGATTAATTGGGCTTTTTAATTGGTTTAGACACGAGCTTAAGTAGGCATCCCAGCACGCGAATATGTACTTATTCGTATGCACACAATCAACTGGTGAGGCCGCCTTTGAAAAGGATTTTTGCGAAACGATAACTCTACGACGATGTGGTTTCGCTTGCCTCATAACTCTTTGAATTCAAAGTTTATAAAAAAAAAAAAAATAAATAATGATTAGCTCTTCATAGGTGATGAGGATGGCGTCAATTTTGGAAGAGCAAAGCCCCTCCTTGATTAAATCTAGCTTATCCTAGAATACTTACTTCCGACACACCCATACGCGTATAAGTAATTGTATTTGTATAATGAATTTTCAATCTACCCGCAGGATTTTGAGGACATCGGTGAGGTGGAATTCGATTAAAGCGTTGTTGAACAAATGAAAGTTTCACAATCGCTTCGCTAGCACAAATTTCCAAATTGAATTCATCAAAAGCGAGAGTTTCTGAGTCGTGTCAAAGGACGAACCCTCCAAACTGAGTGTACCTTAGAGATTTGCCTTTGATTTCCTTGAAATTTTAATTTCATTTCAGTAGGGTGAATATTTAATGAGGGAACTGTTCAGATTAAAGTGCTGAAGAATTGGATGAGAGGGAATTTTGTTGGATATCTTAAAGAATCTCGAAGAGCTTTAAGATGATAAGGGTGCTAGTTTTGTCGTTCAAATTTAAACCAAAAGGAATGACCACGTAAAGTAAGGAACAGGTTTATCAGAGCGAGACTAGTGGCTGAACAAGAGATGAAAAACACAACACTTCTATTCAAGATGTTAAGCCCTAATTACTTTTCGACATTCAGTAAATAAAACTTCCTTAAACTTATTCGTTGTAGTTGCTCATGTTTACCGATTGTTAAGGTTTTCATATTTCTTAATAAAATCACCTATAAACAATGTGTTCTTTTTGTTGTTGTTGTTGTTGTAATCCTTGTCGATCAATTAACAATTTAATTTGTCGTCAAAACCCTTCCCCAAACACAAGAGATGGACGTATTCCTAAGAAAATTTTGGACAGCGTAAGTTAAGGTTGCTAAACTAGAGGTTATCCTACCATGTCCCACATTCATTACCAAGAGGTACATCAGCGTTTGATTTGAAATGTTGTAAAACTATCTCACTAGAAGGAGTAAGATTTCTCCCGACCACGGAATAAGTTCATTGTACGCTATATGTATCTGGTTACAAAGACAGACTTGTTGGGGAATGCTCTATCATGTTGATATAACTGGAATAAAAGATCCCAAATATAATATTATCTGTTGTATTTATTGCTCTGGAAATATGCATTTGTATTTAAATAAAAATAGGAAAAATCAAGGGTATGGCAACTTAGTCGAGACTGAATAAAGACTGTCCCGTGATGGCTGAGCAGCAAGAGGTAGCAACATATTGGCTTTTTGGACACTCGGATCTACCAGGGTACACACACAGATCCCTAGGAAGAAAAATTCAAGCGGCCTCGAGGCCAGTCATACGTAAATGAATTTATAGGACAACTCCAATTCTCTATTTTTTATGAAGATCACCGATCTTAACCAATTTATCAAGAAATATTTTTGGTTTCAGGGGTAACTAAGGCATCACCCTCTCACGTTGTAACAGTGGTAACAGGCTTTAAAATAAAACAACCATCAAGCTGAAGCTTCAATGATGAATTTCCTTCTATGAAACATGCGGTTCGTCTGCATCAAATTTTTTAAGTAGTTAATGTCAAGTCTGGGATACTTTGTATATATTAACAAAATTGTAAGCAGGTTGTAACGCATTCGCGGTTTTAAGTTGTTCCTATTCCTTGCATAGCGCAGATCATTCTGGACCGATTTTTTTGTTCAAATTTCCGTTAAAAGTGTGCCATGGATTTTTGGGAACTTTATCGAGGTCTCAAAATTATATTCCAAATGATTACGGCCGGGAAATATCTGGAAGTACTTGTTTTTCAAAGTATAGTACAAGGCCGGCAGGTAGGTAGTGGGCCCCTTGTGACCGAAACGAGAGATAGTATTTTAGGGGACTAGAGTAGGTATACGGCAGATGTTTTTAAAGCTATTTTCCACGTGTTCGGATTATTGCTTGTTTCGTCTTTAGAAACGTCGGTTTCAGTCAGTCATACAGTGAAACATTCGAGAAGGACACTCTTTTAGAAACGTTTGTTTTTTATCGATAATTGTGCTAACTTTTTTTTGTGAGAAAAGTGTATAATGGTGAAAAAAGACAGTTACATACAGCAGGAGACCGAAAATATCTGGAAGAAGACCGCTGAATCGACACGAGTTAGAAACACCAAGTGAAAAGAATGCTAGTACATCCGCGAAATAATTGAAGCAATCGGAAGATATGTACGTAATGTAAAAAACATAATTGCTGCTTTCAAAAGACTCCAAAGAACGGTTTGCTAGCACTCCTGACTCCACTTTAGAGTGGAGGGCTGCACCCTCAAAGCCATCTTCCGATTAAAAAGAAGTGGTATTTGGTACAACACGCATTGTACCTTCGATGACCTTGCGCGTCGGGTGTATTATGTCTTCGGTCTTATGTATATGCCGTCCGATGCAATGACACCAGAATTCCTGCTGCGGAAAAAATACGAAATCGACTTTCCTTGTGTCCAGGACTGTTTTCAGACAGTATCTGAGCTAGGAAAGGAATGCAATCAGGTTTTCACGGACGGCTCCAAAGCCAATATAGGATGTGATGCTGGTGTCTTTCTGAAGGACGACAACGTTAGATTTCTTCCGGGCAGAAGTTTACGCAATCCTGACGGCAGCGAACCACATATAGGTGTAGGAGGCGAGGCATTGCATCTGCAGCGACAGCCAAGCTGCGCTTGCTAAACCCTTTTACGTCTTCCAACCTAGTTCGAGAATGCAAGAGATCACTAAACGCAGTCGGAAAGCTAAATTTATTGACGCTTGTCTGGGTCCCAGGTCACAATGGGATCACGGAAAATGAAATCGCCGATGAACTTGCCAGGCAAGATTCAGAGGAGAGTTTTTCAGGACCCTCACCTACGTCGGGTCTGTCTGCATCCTCGGTTAAGGCTGCTATTAACAGTTGGGTTTCATACGAGCACAGCTGCAGATGGCACAGCTCTGCGGAATGTAGGCAGAACAAGCGAATACTTCCTGGAATATACGGAATGTGTTAAACACGGTTTGGAATTCAAAATAGTAGTTTCATGTGAAATTTGTACAGATTGAGATACCCAGAAATCCATTTATTGAAAAAAGCTATGAAATAAACCGTAGAATTGTAATTTCCATGCGATTACTTGAAATTGTTTTGCTCGGAACAAAAAACTTAGTGCATTCGTGGAATTACCTTGACCTCACTCTTTCTATGGTAAGGTAGTCAAAAGAATTTCAACTGCAACTAAACTATTAGGTCTATAACTTAATTGCTAACTTAACTGCGGTTTGCTAAGAGATGGCGTAACTTGTATTATTTCATTGTTATTATTCCATTGGAACATGCGTTGGAAAGCTACTGTCATTGTACGTCATTTCAGTATATATCATTCATTTGAAACGTAAACAACAATAATTTTTTTTCACTCAAATTTATCGAACTTTGTGCCTGAAAAAATGTTTTTGCGGGGAGTTCTTCTTCATTACTTTAATATGAAGAAAACTGCTGCCGAAAGTCATCGTATTTTGGTGGAAGTTTATGGTGAGCATGCGCTAGCTGAGCGAACGTGCCAAAAGTGGTTTGCACGATTTAAAAGTGGTGATTTTGGCTTGGAAGACGATGAACGTCCTGGACAGCCAAAAAAGTTTGAAGATGAAGAACTGGAAGCATTACTCTTTGAAGATTGTTGCCAAACACAAGAAGAGCTCTCAGAATCTTTGGGTGTCACTCAAGCAGCCATTTCAAAACGTTTAAAAGCAGCTGGATATATTCAAAAGCAAGGAAATTGGGTTCCACATTAACTCAAGTCGAGAGACATCGAAAGGCGGTTTTGCATGTCCGAAATGCTGCTGGAACGCCACAAAAGGAAATCATTTTTGCATCGGATTGTTACTGGTGATGAAAAATGGATCCATTACGATAACCCCGAGCTCAAAAATCATATGTGAAACCCGGCCAACCAGCCAAATCAACGGCAAAGCCGAATATCCATGGCGCGAAGGTAATGCTCTGTATTTGGTGGGATCAGATGTATGTGCTGTGTTATGAGCTGCTAAAACCGGGTAAAACCATCAAGGGATAACGCTACCGAACACAATTAATCCGTTTGAAGAGAGCAGTAGCCGAAAAACGCCCGGAATATGCGACCAGACACGAGGCAATAATTTTCCATCATGACAGCGCTCGGCCCCACTTTGCTATTCCGGTTAAGAACTATTTGGAAAACAGTGGATGAGAAGTCTTACCCCACCCGCTTTATAGCCCAGACCTTGCCCCTTCTGACTACCATTTGTTCCGGTCGATGTAGAACGCCCTCACTGAAATACAGTTCACATCAGAGCAGAATATCAAAAATTGGCTTGATTCATTTTTGGCTGCCAAGCCGGCGCAGTTCTTTTGGGATGGGATCCACAAATTGCCAGAAAGATGGAAAAAAGTCATAGCTTCAGATGGGCAATACTTTGAATAATACTATTGTACATGTTTTTCTTAAATAAACGTTCAAATTTTGAAAAAAAAAAACCGCACGAATTAAATTACATACCCAATAAATTAAGATCAAATCTAATTAACTAACTAACTAGAAACTGTGATTCAGTTAAAAACATAAGAAACAGTATATGGGCTATACTCGATCATAAATTATCTACTGATGCAAAACCACAACACGGTAGATGTCCGATCGGAGAGAATTCATAATGCTCATGACAAAGGACTTAAGCTAAAAATAATTTGGATGAGTACATACAAAAGCCAGCTCTTACAATTAAAGTGTATGAAGCTATCAAGCGAATCTATGAAGAATTAACAAGAGATGATCTTCTTACTTGATACATCGGCGGTTATACTCAAAACTGTAATGTAAGTTTTAATTCAAGTATGTGGGTATTGGCCCCAAAACTGTGTTGGATTTAGCTATGGACATTGGTTTTGCTTTAATTCTGAACATAATGAAAGCGATGGATTTAGAAATCGCCCCGAACAACTACAAAATGTGTTTGGAGATTGACAAAGATCGCATAAAACTTGCAGAAAGATCACCGCCTGAAGCTGCAAATCCAATAGAAAAGAAATCGCAAAGCAGGGCACTAATCTAGAGGGCCAATTATATGGTGCAGACATCACGGTATAAAGATATTGCAAAATTTTCCATGACTTTCGATAACTTAAAATTTTAAACGCAGTTATCTCAAAACTTAATTTTTCAAGTTAGTCGTACATATAACTTGAACATTTTTTAACCAATTCTCCTCAAATTTAATATTAAGAATTTTGCAACCCCTATGAGAAAATGTCACTTAAGAAAACCTGTTTTTGGCCCCTTCTCGCATATGCCAGTCAACTGTACGAATTCATATATTCCGAATTCAGAACATTCAACGTCGTTTCCTTCGATTTGTCATTCGAGGATTACCCTGGGATGACCCTTTTATTTTACTTCCATACGCAGTGACGTTTTCGACTGCTCTCAGGTTCTGTGAATTTCTCCCTTTACAATTCTATTTCCTCCATATCCTCGTCTCTTATATATTGCAATCTATCCCAAGTCTTATAGTTCCAACGAACCAATCTTCCGCATGCTCCGTAAGGTCAACTTAAACCTTCTTTTCTCAAACTTGATCCCCTTCACCATTCTCTTATTTCATAATCCTTATTTTCGTTAGTTTTTAAATCCCAGTTTTTAAGTTAGCTTAAGCTTGTATTAAGAGAGGAGCTTCAGCCCCAAACCAAATTAAATTGAAATCAATAGATTTCGATTAGTCTTGCAAACATTTTGAAAGAGTCCTCTATTTTAAGAAAAACAATTATTCACCTCAAAGTTTACATATTTTTAACAAAGAAGGCTACAGAACCATTCCATCTATTAACATTGTTAATATATTCAGCATATATATATATATATAGATTCAGCAATATACAAAAATAAAAAAAATTCTTAATGCTTCTAGCTATAGGAGTCCGGTTTTTTACATGTTTTTCGAATGTTTTTGAAAGAAATTTTTATAGAATATGAATTATCAAAAACTATTAGAGAATACAAGTTCTCTTTATCAAGATGTTCTTGGTGCGATCCATCAGTCACACCCATTTCGTCTATTTTCTCTTTTCCTATGTCTGGTATTAGTGTCGAACTCAGAACTTCTTCCATAATAGTCGGCGAACTTAACCACACGGCCACCTAGACCGCCAAGTATCATACTTATTTATTCAGCCTTTTTATATGTTCACTATGTTGTGCTATACCTCATAGGGATATGTGCGCTCTCACGCTTTAATACATGGGCTTAAAAGTCAGTGCCGTTTCCAAGAAAGTACCTTCAGAAGATAGAAGCAATCTCGTGTGTTGATTTATCATTGCTTTTTGATGGGAAAAAATGCAGCCGATGCAAAGAAATGGCTTGATAAGTGTAACCCGCACTCTGCACCAGCCGAACGAAACATTCGCAAGTGGGTTGAAAAATCTAAAAGTGGTCATACAAGCACCGAAGAAGATGCACGCAGTGGACGTCCAAAAGAGGCTGTTTCAGATGAAAACATCAATAAAGTCCACAAAATGATTACGAATGACCGTAAAGTGAAGTTGATCGAGATAGCTGAGGCTCTGAAGATATCAAAAAAGAGTGTTGGATATATGATACACGAATATTTGGACATGCGAAAGCTCTGTTTAAAGTGGGTGCCGCGTTTGCTCACAGTCGACCAAAAACATCAACGTGTTGATGATTAAGAAGACTGTTTAAAGCTGTTCAACTGCAATAAAGCCGAATTTTTGCGTCGATATGTGACAATGGATGAAACTTAGCTCAAGTTGGCAGTCAGCTGAGTGGCGAGCAGGCGACAAACCTCATCCAAAACGACCAAGAACTCAACAGTCGGCTGGCAAGGTTATGGCATCCGTATTTTGGGATATACATGGAATAATTTTCATCGACTATCTCCAAGAGGGGCAGACTATTAACAGCGACTATTACATTGCTTTGTTGAAGCGTTTGAAGGACGAAATCGCAGAAAAGCGGCCGCATTTGAAGAAAAAGAAAGTGCTGTTTCGTCAAGACAATGCACCGTGTCACAAGTCGATGAAAACGATGGCAAAATTGAATGAATTCGGCTACGAATTGCTTCCCCACCCACCGTATTCTCTAGATTTGGCCCCCAGCGACTATTTCCTGTTCGCAGAGCTCAAAAGAATGCTCGCCGAAAAGAGATTTAAGACCGATGAAGAAGTAATCGCCGAAACAGAGGCCTATTTTGAGGCTTAACCGAAATCGTACTACAAAACTGGTATCGAAAGATTGAAAAATCGTTTCAATCAGTGTATCGTCCTCGAAGGCAACTATATTGATAAATAAAGTTGAATTTTGCAAAAATTTTGTGTTTTACTATAAAACGGCACTGACTTTTCAGCCCATGTGTTATTAACGAATGAAAGGCTTAACGCCAGATCCTTCAAACAGCCAAATCTTTACCTAAATTGTTGCAAAAAAAATATTCAACCACGAATTTGGGGCACATTTGAAATATGTTGTAGCTTCAATCTAATTCAGAGTTTCAACATATAAAACAGTCTCCTTTAGAGGCAAACAACAGATTTTTATGATTTGAAATGCTGGCCAATTCTTTCTGGTGTCCGTAGAGCCTCAAAAAGAGATGTCCTAAATAGAATGGATTCGCACATTCAAATAAGACAACCAACGTAGGAATCAAACAAAGAACCACTACACTCAATCGCTGTTTCCTTCGAATGTCCAGCTGAAGCCCGATTTTCAAATTTAAGTTCAAATTTAGGGTTTTTGTGTAAAAAGGTTATAAGATCGCTATACTGGATCGTCACACCTAATAACACTTGGATCAATATAGACTCGCTTCTTAGTCCAAATTCATGAAGTAGTCTCGAATGTCACAAGTTAAATGCAACTTTTGCATCTTTTTATAAATGTCAACATTATACAGCTTCGAAACACGCATTTAACTTAAAAGTTATTTGAGATAAAATTCGTTAAATTCAAGTCGAAAAAATCTATATCGCAATGGAGTAAATGAAAGAAAATAAACCACAGGACTTGACCTCCCTTTGCATGAGGTATCATTCAAAGAAAACTACAAAGCCAAAGGAATAACAACTTTAATATACTACACGGGCAATTAACGACGAAATAAGTCTCTTGGAAGACTCCACATAAATCCCAACAGTAATTAACCCATCGACGGGAAAATATAAAAAAAGGTAAAACGCTTCATCTTTGATCAATGATGATGGCATTCCCTTAAAAAAAAAAAATAAAAAAAAAAAAAAAAAAATATTGTAAGCTTCTAGTTACCTTTTATTCAGGATTCAGGTTTCCTTTATTTACAATTCTGTCAGCACCAAACTACATCAAAACTGAAACCAGACCCAACTCCGCACTCTCAGAACCGTTACTAAACTATATATACTCGTATACTACATAGTATAAACCAATTAAAATTTTTCGCAAATCCTTTCGGTTGCCTTGCCGAACTGACGTTAGTTTTCAAAAACAATTATAGTATTAACAACGACGCAACTGTTGGAAAATCGCTACAAACAAGCGTAGAGATTTTCGGTTTCGGTTTTTTTTTTTCTGACTTCAAAAACTAACCATCGCCAGGATGGATATCATCAGTAACCACATCGTTAGAGTCGTGCCTTTATTATTAATGCTACACTGACGCCGATAAAACTGAGTTGAGTTGAGTTGAAAAACGTTCACTTAATACCATAAAGCATGTCCAACCAACCATAGTCCGAGTAACGACATATTAGTCACCATCAAACCTCTATCAGTGTCGTCCTGGCATAATCGGATTTTTATTAGTTATACGTTTTTTACCTCCCAACCCTCTCATTGTTTAGGATAAACTACAAGGAGTACCTCTACGATTCTACATAAGGCTGTTCGCCATTCGAGCGATTCGGTGGGGCATGACCACTTCACTGCATTCCCAGGTTATGTTTTTTTTTTTTTTTTGGAGTCATTTCTTTCTTTCTGATCGTTATAGGTTAGTCCTGTTGGAATGACCACCAACCAAAAGTAAGTTTCATGTCGATGGTTGTCGGTTTCTCTTATAACTTACGTCTACGAGTTGGGCTTTGCACATATCAAGGACTCTTTTATTGTGGCCCTTGTCATGTTAGTCATTGGGGGAATAGATGAGATGAGAAATCAGGAACATGGGTACAGAGGACAAGAAAGACATAAATGAATGACCTCCTTAAGCGTTGAGTGGTTGTACATTTATTGAAATCCTAGGCAAAGATAGATAATAGGATGTGGCATTGCAAATCGATTGATATTACGATAGTTATTGCCACAAATGTATTGGGAGTACATTAAACTTCAAATACGGATCTACCCGATCTGAATCGGGTGTTTTCAAATGATAATAGCCTCATCCCGTTTGAGATTGCTTTGATTTGCTTGTTTTTGGTGGGCCAATGAAAACCATAAATCACGGTTTCTTCCCTGCAGCCATCATCTAACTAATAAATCATAATTTTGTGATATTGTGTACATTGAGGGTGGAAAGTTTGTGCACCTCACAAACGGTAAGTCAATGTAGAATTGATGTTTTGGATTATTCAATTTGATACGCTCCATATTTGGCGTCACGAAGACAATAATTGGCAATAAGACGCTGAAAATATTGGTTACATCAATCATTGGTGAACAAACATTGCCAACGTCAGCGATAGAAGTGTGAAAGTACAACGAGTGGATAGAGGTAATAAATGTGCAACTGAAGCGTGTCTTCTTTGTAATCCCCTCATTATTATAACGAATTTTCACCCCGACTCAATTAGCATTTAGTCTTTCATGGTAAGGACTATGACCAAACTGATTCACCTATAGATAAGGGGGGATATATTATTCAGAGCTCCGCTTAACAACTTACTTAGGCCCATCTTGAGGCCTAAACGCTAAAATGACATACTGGGTGTACACACAGCCACAACTATACGGTGCAGTGGTGCGGTCAAAAAACTCAGCAGGATTCAACAACTAGTTATAAGATCTAGCTCCACGTCATGCATCAATTGCAAAAGAAGCCACTATACAAGCACTCAAGCTACATCGCGCAAACAGATTCAAACAATGCCAAATCTCAAACTCTTGACCAACAGGCGATGAATGGAGTACAAATCTTAAATGACTAAACTATGATTCACAAAAAGTCGATACGGACGGTTTGAAAATATTTCAAGGCGTAGGAGCAGGAGTGGTATGACCTCGACCAGATATCTCCTTTGCACTAATTGCGGATGCTACCATCTTATCTTTCAGAACTTTTTGCCATATTGAGAGCTGTTTGGATTCGACATGAAGGATTCAAAAAACCTATGCTCTCGGACAGTCAATCGGTACTAGACTTAGCAATCCTGAACAAAAGTATAACCAGTATGGATACCTGGATGCATAAATCAGAATGACAATGAAAAGACGAACTACCAGGCCAAGAAAGATGCAGAAAGTCAACTTTTGATAAATTGAATCAGAAATTTGGGCTGTCGCAGCAATTTAGTGATGTAAACAGCCGAAATCGTGTCCGTCTCGCAAAAGCAACTTGGAATGTTGCTTCTAAAGCTTCAAACTAAGGCCCAGGTTTGTGGATTACTTAGCAATTGGGCATATCACAAGCAATACTTTATAAAGACTTGGATCAGAAGAACTATAAGTGAGTAAGTGGAAAACAATAACACAGCGAGTGAAGAAATGTGTCTTAAGTTCACACTTAGCTGTTTTGGAGTCAAATTATTTGAGGATGTATCCAAACCATTGCAAACTATTGTTATATGATTTTGGATGGAGTAATTTGGAGATTATATACACCGTTGGACTCTCTACTGGCTGATAACCAGAGGTTGGTTGTGACTGAACTGCTACATGATTTGTTAGCGATGAAAGTGGATTTATCCTGTCATTGAACAGCTGTAACTACTGTTGTCCACCTGGTTGAATCCTCATTAACAAATCGTCAACAAGATTGATCATTTCGCGATCGTCGCAAGGTGATTCTCTAGTGTTTTGTATGTTCTAACGTTTTGAGCTCGGACCATTATCTTGTTGTAGGCAAAATAGAGGAAGTTCAACGTTGAATATAGTATCTATAATTACAAGCGACCGCAAGAGTCTTTTCTGATCAAGTTTTTCTTAAATTCTCGAGAATTCCGATACTGCCAGCAATAAACGCAAAAGATCAGGTTTCTGATAAACAGGGTTTAAACCCCCCCCCCCAACAAAGAAATCGCTGGTTCGATGACCAGCACAGACAGGCAAATCTGGAAAAACAACGGATATTTTTAAATTAGCGCACCTTCAAGGGGTTATTGTACCCTTAAAATGTTTATACACAGCACGGACGAAGAAAACTTAGGAAGAGAGAAAAGAGAGGTGCCTATGTACATTGGTCTTAAATGTTTGCAATTTATAAGGACCAGGAAATAGAGGGCTTGGCGGGGCATTCTAAAAGCGAGGTGTACGGCTTAAGAACGAATCACGAAATTTTAAAGTGCGTCCAGAAGTGGTCTTCATAGCAAGACGGGTGTTACGGTTACAAAGTTGAGGGGACAGAATGCTACTGACGATTTTTATGGAGCACTGGTGATGGAAATAGCGATAGGTTAAGAAGAGACACGAGATATTACGTCGGTATTCGAGGGGCGGGAAGGGCTCAAGGGTTTTAGGAAAGACGGGAAGAACAAAGAGAAGAAAACCTCACAGTAGAACAACAGTCAATGCTGGGGTCTAGAAAGATTATTTCTGCCGTGACACAGTGATACTGTGGTGTTGCTGGACAACATCACACCTTTAGGCAGAATGAACCATTCAATCTGGATGAGGATATACAACATTTCTTTCTTAAGTCTAATAAATCTACTAGGCCCGGGTTAAATGCCGACCTTCATGTTATGACTGAATAAGGAGCATACATCCACTCATCTCTAAAGTCTGGTTTAGCGAAAGTATGCCCGACTAACCGATCGTCAGCATTGTTCCTCCGATCCTAAAAAAGAGAGATCCTCATATTTCTGCCAACTACTGCGGGATATAAAATCCTCTTTGCCGTATTATGTGAACGCCTAAGACCCTTCCTCAACCGTTTGAGCGGCCCCTATCAACGTGATTTTAACCGTAAATCTTGGAAAAAACCAATGATCATTTATATAGATGCACTATACACAGCCATATCTAGTTTTGGCACCCTTGCGAAGTTCACTGGTCAAATGCTATTACGAAAAAACCGAGACCTTCATTGTCAGAAAAGAACGTAAACAAGGCGCTGCGTTTTTATGTGATTTTACCATCATCGTTCTTGAAAGAATTGTGCAAAAGTCAAACCCAGAGGCACCATCTTTCAAAAGCCTGTTGAGTTATTCGCATACGCAAGCGACACTGACACTGATGGAGTGCTTGCGACTATTGAAGCAGAAGCGGCGAAAACTAGTTAAGCGGTAAACGAAAGAAAGACAAAAAAAGGCTGTCAGCAAATAAGGGCACACAACGTCCACGCCTAGAACGAAACGATACGATAAGCAACTGCAACTTTGAAGGAGTAAGGAGCTTGGCTTCGCTATCAACTCCGACAACGACACCAGTGCGGAAATCGTGCGAAAAATTACTGTTATCCTTTGCGTAATTTTCAGTCTTATTTGCATTAATAGAGAATTGAGGAGACATTTTAAGAGCGATGCCAACCTCGTCAGAAAAGCTCGGATAACCCGGCTTAGATGGCTAGGTCATTTTAAACGCATGAACACATGCGTGCTGTCCTGAAAAGTTATCCATTTGAACCCAATGGTCAACTCAGTAGAGGATGTCCTCATCTTAGGTGGTGTAGACAAGTGGAAGGGAACCTTAGAATACTTCGTGTACGCAGCTGAAAAAAGACCACGCGAGCTAGAGAGGCATTTTTTCACCCCAGACTTTAGTATGGTAAGTGTGTATTGCTATTGTGTAGATGGAAAATATCCACCATTATTGGTAACTAGGTTGACCTAGTAGCCTGAATCTGAGGTTAAACACCTCGACCATAGTTTAAACTTTTGATGACGATAGTTGTGCGGCCATACATCTGAGGAAGCGGTTGCTATTGTCATTAAGGGAGAAGGTCAGCATCCGGTACAGGGCATTGATGCCACAAGTTAAACGAGTAGCGATGATCAGTCAAAGTAAAAAGCTAGCTGTTATACTAACAGCTAAAAGAATATCAACAGACCAACTTCTTCTACTGAGAAGCATAACAATTTAACAGCCAATTTGATGCTTTTAAGTTTGAATTCCATGATAGTTGTCATGTTAAGGGTAGCTGTTGTCATCTCCAGATTTTTGTTGGGTTCCGACAAGAGATGATTGAGGTCTTTATCGTGGAGTCTGCTGCTGTTGTGATTGCAAAATGTTCGCATGTGATATCGTTGAATTTTGATTGACGTTCAAACATGGCAATTAAACTATTGTACACCTGGTTTAAAAAAAAAAAAACAGTCATTGCTTGCCTTAGGTGCACGACATTAATCCCATCTTTCACGTCATATGATGGGCTATGAAGATAATAAACGCTGTGGTGGTTGTAAAAATTTAATAATATCGTGATCTGGTGCAGGTCGAGCAGGAAGCAATAAATATCAGGACTGTTTTCTGGTTAATTATGAAAGAACAAGAACAACAAAAAATCACCAAAATTTTACGTAAGGTGCTGAGTGTTTTTCACCTCAATAATTATTTTCACTGCAGCAATTACAATTATTTTCAGATACAAAAACAATCCTTTCACACTGTCTTCTGAATTGATTAAGATCACACAAATTATTTCAACCAACTTGGAGAATTAACTCTAAGCCACATTATCATCCTGGACTGGAATATCTCCTATCAAGTCCGAAACCAATGGCAATGCTAACCAAAATCCAAGTTTGTATTTCACATTGATCACATTACAAATAAGAACCGGAAACGCATTATTCCAGAAGAGAGCTCCCTCAGCTACACAGCTGCTTTGATTCATGGCCATGTAGGGTACAAGAACCAAGCAGTAGACAGAACTGACCAGTTAACTCATTAAAATGTCATAGACGACAGCATTGTAGCATGAAAGTCATTTCCTTGTAAACTGTTGAGCGCACTGTTTGCATTTCAAATTTATGGCATTTGTAGTTGGACATTTCAATTCATTTGCATACGGAACTCCTTATTCGGATGGAGAGATATTGATTGTGTAGTTTCTAAGGAACTTTTATTGTATACAAATCTGCTTCATAGTAACCATCCAACAACGGTGTAAATTCGTAGCTATAAAATTCCCTATCCTGGTACCTAAAAAACACATTTCACTACACTATTCTCCAGTTAAACTCGCCTTATATCTAGTTCAAATTCTTTTACAGGATGTTCCTCCCTTGGGAACATTTTAATGGTGCAAAGTAGCAAAGGTATTTTCTAGCCTTCTGCGTTTTGCAGACAATGTTGTCAGTGGGAAATTTCAACAATTTTCCAAAATATTTACATCCTGCAGCGAAGCTCTGACACCTTTCGTGGTGGCAAGTGTTCCATGATGCCGTGTTGGTATTCTGCACCTGTAGAGGTGATAGTATTTCTGACACAACTTTGGTGTTTCAAAAAATTGATTTCATATATGAAAGCACTAATAGTTAGGCACTAAGTAAATGGTTTGAAATATTTTTGAGTTCATGAATAAAGTGAAATGTACTCGTCATACACAAAAACCTCGTAGTCTTACAGTTTCCGTTCAAATTACCCACCGATACATTATTCATTCAACTTTTTTAGCTCATAGAACCTTCAGTTATATCATTGAATGGTAGGTTTTCAATTCGCCAATAACAAATCAATCAATGGTTTCCATTATATAAGAATCCTTTCATCAGGGTTAACAAATCACTCTGAGTAAATTTGAAGGTGAACCGCTAGTAACAGCAAATCCTTTTGATTTCAGCTACTGAATCGAATTAAAATATTTTCAAAAGTTAGGGTTTAAAACGGAATAAATCCTTTCAGTGTTCTACTTCTATATGGTATATGGAATTATTGACAAACTGTTCATCGAATATAAATAGTTTTTAACCAAACCTAAAATAAACGGTTGAGCAATTTCAATGGAATTCACACAGCAATGATTTAGTTCAGAGGCTTCACCAGATAACCCAGATAAAGCTGTTGGTTTTGAGTAAAATTGAAAGATTGTTTGCCCAATCCACAATAAAATGGTATGCTCCAATTAAAAAGTTGCTCCAGACCTTCATATGTTTATTCCATTTTTCATTTTTTTAACTTAAGACGCAATTTATTGATTTTGTTATTTTCACGCTTGAAATGTTATCTTTTTCCCTTTCCTGCTATTTCTTTATGAATATGAATCAGAACAGTTGCCGTAGAAAGTTGTTTCAGTCAAACGTCCTCGACTGCTTCTCACTCCTCTACCTGACTGAGTAAGCAGATTCCATTGTATCACGTACTTCGCAACTAATATATATTTGGGCACCTTAAATTACGATGCATCCCTTGTCGTATCTTCTCAAAAAAGGTTGTCCGCTTTAAACATCATTTGGTCAAAAAAATGCTTTAAAATGATACGTTAACATTTCTTTATGAAGGTCTGTGAATTTTAAGCTGCTCTGGCAGTTATTTTTCGCTTACTGGACTCATATGAGAAATACGATGTTATTAGTGAAAAGTCACCGTTTGGTCTTTTTTGTCGACCTCTTGTACAGCAATGTTAAGTCCCATAAAGAGCTTGGAAATCTTTCGGCCGTTTTAAACACAATAGTCTTTAGCCGCACTCTATTTGCCACGGTTTGTTAGCTCATCTGCTCTTTGGAAAATATAACTGCTGCTTGCTATCAGGGAAAGACACGGCTATAAAATATATCCCTGTTCTAGACCACTTTCGATGTCAAAAGCGATTGATAGCTGACCATTTAGTGGGATGCAGCATGTTGTTCTTTCTTATCTGACCTAAATAACAGCGATGATCTTATCAGGTACGATTGTTCTACCTAATGGTGTTCATATATGCCCATGTTTCACGCAGTCAAAGCCGATTAAAAACAGCTAACGTGTGAGCCTACGCTCACTTCTTTCATCTATAATAGTCCACAAGGTGTTTTTATGGTCGATTCCCTTTGTCCCTGTTCAGGATAGGGAAGTTGATGTGTTTTTACTACTGGCGGTGCTGCCATTTAAAACAATTTAAACTTTGAGGGAAATGTCCTGAAGGTGTACTTACACCTTACTGATATATGTATATACCCCTTCCTCCTTCTTCGCTTTTTTAACATAAGAAATATTCATCCAAAGTAATGTACTCACAGCTGATGATTATTTTTACTCCCAAATTTGGATGAATTATTGCTGCACTTTGTCACCATGCCATAGATAGTGATAGCATTCGTACTGCATCATTGACATACTCGAAATGGGTTGCCGGCATCAGAGTATCCAACCACTTATCCCAGAGATTAAAACGAAAGGAGAACATGTTATCAAGGAATTAAGCTTATTAATTTTCAGACAGCGCCAAATATCACTAAAGCAACCAAATGGTTTTTTCACTTCAATATACTCGTTCACAATGGGACATGGCGGTCTTCTGATCGTGAAACGATCGACGTAAAGCCTCCTTCTTAGCAACCAGCATTGATCCGGAACACTATCTTCCTATGGCGAATGCGAATTACCCAATCGAATAACAAAAAAAAACTACTTTGAGACGATATAACTTATATTAGAAAAGATGCAATCGCAAAAGACTGCTCTCTCAAAATTTCGAACGCTGCCAGCATTAAATACGGAAGACTAGTGGCAACGCTGCCAATATGGCATCAATTGCGGCATACTGATGTATTCGGATTCACCCGACCAGTACCCAAAAATCCCTGATTCGACAATTAATAGCTGGAAGCACATGTAGCTAAACACAAAGAGTACAAAGCGGCGCTACAACGAAGAACAAGGACCACTCATGAGCTCTAAGAGCAAAAGAGGCGGAAACAACAGCGGCTTCTCCAGAAGTTCGCGATCGACGCGAACAACATAGGGAGCGTTTACCATCGGCTAAAAAGAACATATCAAGGCAAAAAGACTTGTAGATGAAGAAAGAAACCTTGTAGGTGAGTCACAACGTCAGTGACCAACGTCCCACCGTCAGACAGAATAGACCGTTTAGCTTAGAAGACAATAACAAAAACTCTCCTCCACCTGATCACAACAAAGTTAGGATAGCAATACCTAAGCTCAAATCAAACAACGCTGAAGGTTACTGTCCGAGGTATTGATACATCAACTCATTTCTCCTATCTGGTCAGAAGGGTCTCTGCCTGATCCACTAAAAATGAGGCCCCCTCAACTACGCCAACCACATACATAAGTATAGGTCTCCTCAACATCTTATCTGCCGTATTGTAGGAACGTTTGAAACCGTATGTCAGCAAACCGCTTGGCCCATTTCAGTGTGGTTTTAGGCTAGGAAGATCCACCATACTGCAGATCCTTGAAAAAGCTCAAGAAGTCCAAATCGATACCCACCATCTTTTCATCGATTTTTAGGCCGCATATTACAGCGTTTATAGAGACGAGCTATACAGAGCTATGTCTGTTTTGAAATGCATGCCAAACTCGTCCATCTGAGAAGAATGACGATAGAGAACTGCATCGTCAAGGTCTGTACAAACTAGTTTCTATGACTAGCGAAATCGCGGAAATACTGACAAACGACGGCTGCGCTACATTTTCGGCGAAAATATCAGTAGTATTCGAAGCAGCCTTACGCACGTTAATCTCGACATTCTTCTCACCCTAAGCTTGACGATTTCCTAACTCTGTCACAGTGGCAACTTTATTAAGTACGGCATTCTCAACAAAAATGAACTGAATGAACTCAATGACATCAGCATAGGCACGGAAACAGTAAGCATCAACTCCTTCAACTGTCTAAGAATAAACAGCTTATTACAACGTCATTTCGATCTCAGGTGCGCCTTCATCACAAATTTGAGCACTTTACACAACTAAACAACCAACAACACGCAAAACATCATTCAATGAACGAGCAACTTCTTCTTGGACTTATTTGTTGAAGCCGCAGCAAATTTCGGTTATCTTGGCATACTCATTAGTTTCACTGGTGATTTCTTCACAGACGTCAGTTTTCACTAGACTCTCAACGACTAAGTGATCAAGCAAAGCAATAGGACGATATTTCAAAGTTTTTCAAACGAAGTTGATGTCTTCCCGCTTAACATCCTTAACGACAAAGCACTTGATTTTGTCGGGGAAATGTTGTGCCAAATCAGAAACTGCATCTGAAAACATTCGGTGCTGAGAATATGGCAAAACTTCTTCTGCAAAGAAGACCAACATATCGCCGTCAGACAAAATAGTCGCTTCAACTTAGAAGTCGATAACTAAAACTTCCCTCCACCTCATCACAATGAAGTGAGGATAGCAATATAGAAGCTCAAATTCAACAACGTTGAAGGTTACTTGTCGAGGTATTCAAAGCCTTACAATAACACTGTGCTCCATATCTGTTTTAGATGGTGAAATGCAAAATCGGACAAGACCAACGTTTGGTTTTTAGATGCGTTTTGGCGCATTGATACCAGCTGAGTAAATACCAAACCATCAACCAATTGTGTATCTTCTATAGTTCTTGTTGTTCTTCAAGTCAACTCCTTCAGTCACCTTCGTGGCGAATTCCACAGCAATGGGTGCAAGTAGACTGCTCTAATGGGAGATGACTTTAGAATTCAATGAAGTGGAAGCACTTTTGATGACTGTCTCACGGTCAGAAAACTCAATTGGCTTCAACATGCTATTTAAGATTTCGATAGCTTTATTTGCACAACGTTGAAAAAAATGGAAAAGCAGTTGGATGAATGCCTTTGTGCAAAAGTTTCTAGCGGGCTCCATCCATGGTAGTCCCGTCTCCAGCTTCGATGTCTTGAGCGCGTGAAAATTCAACTAACATCTTGACTGCTGGACTAAGGACATTCATTTGCTTTAAAATGGTAGCTCCATCGTTGGTGATAGAAAGCTCTAAATCATTTTATTCATACCATAGGGTCCCAAACTAATGCGAATGCTATCGGAAACACTTTTTTGCTGTTTGGAGGTTACTCATCCAGACATCGACCGGCTTTCTTCTGTCATTTGGATCTGTCAGTCATTTTACTTTTAGACTATTAATTTTGAAAAAGTTGAAGGGAACCACAAATGACTTAGAATGCACCATTGAAGGTACTTAGCAAGGATCGAGCTTGTTACTCTAGGCCCAAACTCACATCGAACTGTAGTGTTACCTATATAGCCTAACTTGTTAGGTATTCGAAGCTTATCAGATGCGAGCTGCTAAACTGATGGTTACTATTGTAGAAATTCAAAATTTTTTGGTTTGCTTGTACACACATACTTATATATCTGGATGCGACTTTGTCTCCTATTTTGTTGGCATTACTGTCTTGATTATACTCTTCCTGCGCTGTTAAGGGGCTGCTTCTTCCATATAGACATTCAAAGATAGTTCAGACTTTTATTCAGTATACTTTGTATTCCAGATACGAGTACGAGTTCTTCTATTTAAAATTAAGGAAATCCTATCGTTCCCATCGTCCACGTAGAAGAAAAATTCAATTTATTTTACATTTTCCCACTGTAAAAAGAATACGTTAATCTCTTCAAGTGGTCACAAAAGTTCCGGAAATATTAAAACAAAATCTCGTCTCAAACACCTTTGTCACTTCAAAAGTCGCATTATGCATCAACTGTTCCCGTGCATTCCTCAAAATAATCACGTATCTGTCCAGTGAAATTTTGAAATTCATGTTCAACCAAATGGAACGAAGCGACTTTACGTGACATACGTCTTTTCGGAATTTAAACTTTTCATTAGCTAAACATATTCCGGAGTTTCTCCGACGATGAGAATTCTTCAAGTGCACCTATGTAAACTCAAACTCAAGGCGCTGCCCAAAGTCCCCTCTTCCTGTTAACGACACAAGATATACAGAAGAACTTGTCTCCTGGTACATGGTACGCGGAAGTGGCAGTTTATTCCCTTAAACTGTTCACCGAATTTTTATTTTTTTTTTTTGCGGGACATGCTCTAGAAATTTTCCAAAAGATTCCAAGAGAATAGTTAACGATGCAAAGGAGTGGAAAACCTTAATGGGGCGAGGAATTGGCTGGTTGTGTGGGGTGGTTTAGGAAGCCCTTATCCTTGAAATAGGAAAATCTGGTGCTTACTTATCAGATATGTGTATCGTTTGTTAAAACTCAAAAATGAAATAAGTCTGCATCAGGAGACACTAAGGATGAGTTTAGAGAAGAAATTGGTTACCAGGACAATGGTGTCACACTGAAGTTTTGCTGTGGCGTTTAAGCGGATTTGCACTTATGGCCACATATGTTGCAAACTTGAATGAAGCCTTATGCGGTTTTTGTCTTTTGTTTAAGTTTTGAAGAGCATCAATTATGGACGAGTATGATGGAGACTTTGATAAAACGGAAGCTGTGAAAAGATCTTAGGAAGTTTGCATTTTGAATGTATTTTTGGGAGTACGTCATGGATAAAAAGACAAAGACATCTGTATCTTGATTTGAGGCAAAAGGAAGGTTTTATTTAAATTGGGTCATGAATTTAGATTAAATATAAAATTTTCGGTTTGTATAGGAAGAATTATTGACTAATCCTAGATATTATTGGGATACGAAGAATAAAAACATTTCTGTCGATGAGTAAAGGGACAAATATGAGAATGAATCAGTGAATGAGGATTGTTAGTTCAAATGTTATGCTTATTTCACATAAAAGAGAGATAAGAGGAATAAAGCAATAACAAATGCTCTTCCAACTTGTCTCTTCCCCATTTCCTACTTATTTCTTCTATCCTTTATATACAGGGAAAATTTCCTCATATTTGGAAGACCTTTTTTGTAATCTCGATAAACGAAAATGGATCTTAGGATGAAGTCAACAATTATCGTCCATTGTTAAGCACTCTCATATACGCAAACTCTTTGTAAGCATTTTATACGTAAGCCTTAAGCTTCAAATGCAAGCCTTTTATTTCGTCCAGACAACATGGTTTTCTAAAAGGTATATCAACTACCACAGACCTAGTTGAATTCGTGTCTTTTGTTCTCGCAGCCTTAGAAGATGGCAAAGAAATCGATATTATCGCAACCGATTTCACTTAAGCGTTTGATAACATATCTTATCTACTGATCCTCTACAAATTGTCTGCTTTTGGCTTTTAACTTCTCTTATTTAAATTGATATCTTCTTTCGCCTTTCTTGTTCCTTTCCTAGCCTCATCTTGAGTTCCACAAGGCAGCCGTCGTGTTCCTCTTCTCTTCATTCTTACTATTATTGATCTTGAGATCGATCCTCCCTTTCCCTTTATGCTGACGACATAACATTTTTCAAAATTATTTTTTATCCCTATGACTCTATTCTTCTTCAAGTAGACCTTGATAGGTTTTCAATCTGTTGCCCCAAAAACTGCCTAAAACTTAATATAGACAAATGCCAATCTATAGCCTTCTCAAATAAATGCAACCTTTCAAAATGAAGTCTTTTTAAGACCTTGGCATATTATTCGACTGTGAGTTTAGTTTCCATTCGCATATCGATTAGATGATCCTTAAAGCCAACTCATCACTTCGTTTTATTAAACAGTAGTCTAAGGAATTTTCCAACCCGTATGTAACCAGATCTATCGCCTTTTGCTTGAGTATGCCAGTCAAGCTTTGTCCTCCTTTCACCGAGTTCAGTTTCCCGAATCGAGGTTATTCAAGGTCGATTCCTCCGAAGTCTGCACTGGAACGTCTCTATTATCTTACTCCACTACCATGACTGCCACAAAGTTCTCAATATGGATTCGAGAAGAACGTAGGAATATTGCTGACATTCTATTCATTCATCGACTGCGCTCAGGTTTCACCCACCGCGCCGCCAAAAAATCAATATCCCATAATAAGCCAAATAAATGGATCCCTCAGTCCCCTTCAAAACCTAAAGCCAATCTTGTTGTTTAAAGTTGGAAATTTTTAGAAACAATTGAATACAGTGAGATACGCGTGTCAGGAGACCAATTGTTGAGACCTCTTTGTTTATGAACCTAGCTAAGCCCATAGGTTCATATACAAATACCACAAATGGCGCAGTGTTTCTAAACCATACTTCGAGGAGTATGAGAAGAGGATATTTAGAAGACGTTTTTCCTTAAATTAGGACAACTTTCCAGTAGAAAGAACACAGCGCGTGGTAGGCTTTAATAATTTGGCCAATCAAGGATGCGAAGTTTAAGTCTGGAAATGCTCAACTTCTTGTAAACGACGAATGTATGAGAGGTTTCCAGTTTTGCTCATTTTTGGCGAGACATCTATTTGTGGTTTAAAAGCATACTGAGGAGTGTTAATTCGTCCAATAAACGGTTGATTAAAATGTCTTAATTATTTACCGAATCAGCTTATCGGTGAGACGAAAGGTTACATCTCCTGTCCTTACATCATTACTAGAAGACGGGGTTTCGTTTCGCTTTCACAAGAAAACTGGTGTGTATGCAACTCAGTGCATGTCATCGAGCAAATACAGCAGAGCAAAAGATAAGTATTTAGAACAAGATTTAGTGGTCTTTTACAAGAATATGAGTTCAGTTACGAGCTACACTGGCAGACAAGAAACCGAAAAATATAGGCTTCTCGGAACGAAGACATGACACTCGGAAAACAAAATATAGATTCTGGGTAGGTGCTTAAAGGGACCACTTCAATAGGCTGTTTGATGGCGAAAGCGTCTAATGGCGAAGCAAGTTTAACAAAAAAAAACAAAAGTACGGGGGCTTCCATTAAGAACAACCGATTCGGAATTTAATCTTAAAATTCATCTTTAGCGATGAAACTCATTTCTGTATGAAATGACTTAGCCAACAAACAAAATATGCACTATTGGACGGATACGAATCCACATGTGCTTCATAAGACACCACTACATCCACTGTTTAGTGCAGTTTTCATGCCAACGGCGACATTAGACCGAAATCGTTACCTTATGTGCACTCAAAATTGGTGAGTTGTGATTTCAATCGGACTTGCCACGGCCTAATAATAATCGATCTTTGGAGCTACGTCAAGTTATTGGTCTTTGCCAAAACGTCAGACTGGTTAGACGTGCTAAGAGTCAATACTGAGCCATTGAAAATTGGGTCCAACGAAGAAGTTTGCGTTTTATTAAAAAATTCCAATAAAAAACTCGATAGATAGATAGAACGCACTTTAGCGATAAAACACCAACTCTGCTTAGGAATTCTTCATAAGAACTTGGTAGCACAGAAATATCTTTGAGGTTTAATGGCAATTCATCTGTATATCCACTAAGTACAAGCGTATATAAATTTGCTTAGCGTAAATCGCGATGTTATTGCTGTATTATAATAACTTATATGACGCAACAGTTCGGGATGGACTTATGGTCCAACCAATAGATCTTTCCAGTTACTTAAATATGTACAGTGTAGATACGTAGAGTTTGACATTTCTAATGATGCACGTGCTCAGAATGTGCTCAGAACGTACTCAGAATGAGCAAAATCAAACAGAAGTTGTTCGTCCGCGAAAAATCCATATCGCCACCGTTCTATAAGAGCAACGCAGAACGGTCAATTCGGAATGGTACACCATGCCATAAGTCTTTGGGGAAATAAGGAAAAGCTATCGCCGAACATGGACCATTCTACATCATGACAATGCGAACTCTCACAGGTCGGCTCAAACAAGTGACTTTTTAAGCACTCAAAACATCGAATTCACTTGGCACCCAATGATTTATTTTTATGCCCACACGTCAAAAGTAAATTGCGAGATCAACGTGTTTCGATGCGCCTGTAGAAGCAGTTGATGTGTTTAAAATGCATGTTTTGGAGTTACCTTGTTCGGAGTGGGAAAAGCGCTTCAAAAATTAGTCCAAACGCATGGAAAGGAATATTGATCTTCATAGAGGGTTTTTGTTTTTTTTTTTTTCTTTTTTCTCAAAACTTAAGTGGCAACTGACATAACTATCTGCAGTAACACACTCTACTTTGATTGAGATGCAATTGCATGGCAATTCTATTAACTGAAATTGACAAGTGTAACCAATTGTTTGATTTTTGATGGCGTGTCATTATTGGAGTTCATAATAAACTCAAAGTTGTCTAGTGTGAGGTTTTTCCCGATTCCTCAATGCTGTGTGTCCTCTTTTGACATCACAATATATTGTCTTATTCTTTTTTTGACATTAAAAGCTGTGGTGAGGTTGCTTTCGACTTTTGTAAAGAATTGAACTTTTTCGATAGCCTCTCTCCACAATTTGAAAGTAAAATCTAGACAAGACTCTGTATTACCCTTCTCTAAAAATGCTGTCATGTGCAGCCCTGAAATCAATAAAAAGGTTTAGCGTGTCGGTCTCGAAATTTTGCGTTTTCTCTAGGATCTTCCTCAGTGTGAATATTTAGTCAGTTTTGGGTTCACTCGCCCTAAAACCGCTCTGATAAGGATCGTTGACAAATGGACGTTTATTTAATACAAAAGATAAGACCTTGTAAACGATGATAGAAACACCTGTTTACGGAGTTTATATTACTCGTATTTCCTTTCTTGTGGAGCAGAAAGACGAAGCTGATGTTCTATTCATCAGAAAGCTGGTCTGCAGAAGAAAAAAATATTCTCATAGGCTACAACTTTCATAGTACTTTCATAGTAACCTTTAATAATTACTCTTCTGAATCATCGCAGGTTCTTTAAGCTTAGGTGGCAATGGAGTATTAAAGTCCTATCGAAGATGACCATGATAAAGAATTATTGACGGAGAATGAGGACGATTCAGTGAATTACAAAACGGTCTCTGCGATGCCATAAATGTGATGGAAAATTTACGTCTTCAGTAGCTGAGATGGCTAAAACATTTACCCAAATGTTCCAGCCTTGAAAGTCTAAGTCAAACTCAGTAAAAGAAGACCAGACTTATGTTGAAGATTTAAGTTCTGGCCTTTACCACCACTAAATTGGCATGTTATTTTCAAACTCGACATAATATATCATAGCTCAGCTGTTTTGATTCGAAACACCGTCATAAAGAATATCTGATACCAGTTACCACATAATCGTTATTCACATTTATAAATGCGGTCGACTCCCATCCCCTAATTGTCCTGTTTATGAATTATTCAATCTCCACCCATAAAAAAAAAAATCCAATTTTCTGTTTGTAATATTAAACCTTCCGATTAAAAATTAACTACTAACCGTTTAGCATATTATTAAAAGAGATGATGAAGAAATTAAACCAGCGACAGAACGTACCATATTCAAAGCCCTCATCTTTGACATGCTCTTCTCTCCAGGTGTTGGACGAATATTAAAACTTTTTCTATCATCAAAATTTTAAATGAAAACCTAATAAAGATGAGAAAAAACCCGCCCGTAATGGAATACAGGAATACAGGATGTAGAGTACATCAATTCAGTTAAAGTGACAGCATATGGTGGCACTATGTTGATGCGAACAAAATGGAAATTTAATTAAACTTTAGATTCCCAAGGAGTACAAGATACACACAAGATACTTGTACTGGTATATGTTGCATTTACATTGAATTAAGGTACATGTACAAGCTGTAGAGAATTATAGTTTAATTGACTTAATTGTCTTGTCATATGGTGGTTTTGATCTTCGACAGATTTTGTTAACCTTGTAAGTCCAACTTGCATTTTATAAGATGTCATGGGGTGCCACAGGGTTGGCACCTAGTGGTTGCTGTATTTGCTACTTGTTTACTTCCTTGTACGAATACAAATCAATTGCCTTAATTAATTGGACCATAAGGCAAAGAGAAAAGGAACAAAATACTAATGATAATCTAATCAGAGCACGTAAATACCTGAATGATTTACATTATAAAAGCAATTATAAAACTCACATAATCATTTCCGTTTCACTGATTGAGGGAAAGATCGAGGGAAAAACTACCATCGATATCAATTCGTCGTCTCTGTTAGAATAAAGTCCAAGTATTTCGAAGAATATGAATAATTCATATTAAAATAAATCGAAGGTATTTGTATCTACTCGTATAATGGGAAGGGTCGCCTTGAAACCGGAATCTCATCCCGAGGATTTAGTAATTATTAAAAAGGAAAATCAAAGTAGAAAATCCATCGGTTGGGAGGGAGTTATTATCATTATTAATAGACAAAACAAGACAATACCCAGATTCATCAAACATGCTATTATTTTAGCAAGGATAATTTCCATTTAACTGTGAAATGAATGCGTAGGATTGGGGATTGGTTCCGCAATAACCATGCTGTTAATTAGAGATTAAAATCGGAACAAGCGTGAAATTAGAGGAATTTCCAATTACTTTAAAGGAATGAAGAGACAAGCGAATCGGGTGTTATGTCACTGAAAATGTGGTAGGAATTGTAGCTGTAGTTTGAAGTAAATTTATACGGTGGAAGGATATCTGATTTGAAATTCTGTGATTGGCATAGTCTGTTTGTACGTTGGAGGATGAGTTAACGTTGTTTGTCATCTAATGATTAATTTCTCTGAAATCTGGAGATAAAATTCACAAAGATCCTGGTTAAGGATGTAGTCACTGGGGTCCTGACTTTTACTCAAACATAGATCAGGCAAATGTTGACTTCAAATGCAAGTACTTTCCTGTAGAAGAGCAAAACGTTAATAATAAAACGTCTAATAATCGTAGAAATAGATTATTTTGTAATCATGCATGTGACGGTGTACGTAGGATCAATGTATTACGTTTTAATGTTACTTTTGGAAGTTAAAGAGAATGTGCTGTAGTTATGAAGATCTTAGATGATAGTCACTCACAGCACAAGCCGCAAACATATGCCATCTGATATGAGAAATGCTGGGGCGAAGCATAGAAAACTTCCTACTCTTGTCATAAATGTGTTATCTTCTCTGAGTTTGCCGGACCACTGTGTTATATTAGCTAATGTTGCGTGATATGATCACAGAAACTATTCTCTTTGAAATGAGATCCTTTATCCTTTATCGGTTACTCTATCGTAAGAGTATCAAACTAAAAGAAAAGGCGTGATACGACTCGGACTGTAAAGGGGCTGCCAGGGTTAGAGAAATGTTTTTAGGTTCTTCAAGACCAACTCGACAGTGGAAAACCAAAGCCGAAAAATATAACAATGTCCCGAAGGTAATAAGAATCGTTGGTGGTTTGTCAAAAATATTCGAAATTCTACCTCATCTTCCATACTAACGCTCATTTATAATGACATTCCGGCTGTCAGCTTTTTAGACAAAGCCAATCTGTTTGCTGCACCCTTTGTGGCCAACTCAACAATTCCAGATTGTGTTTGCCTCCGCCTACACTTCGCACTCGTGTAGAAGTAAGAGTTCTTAAAGATCCTAGCACTCACAAACTCTCAGGTCCAGATGGTATATCTCCCCTTCGTCTGAAAAGGTGTTTTTCTACGCTACTTATTAGGACTCTTTTGGAGAAGCTGGAAAGCAGAATTTGTCCAGCCCGTCCCTTAAAAAAGAGAAGCTTCTTTTTTCTTTCTATTGCACTTACTTCCCTTCTTTCCAGGGTCACGGAAACGCTGATAAATTTTTTTTTTTTTTTTTTTTAATTTTTGGTGGGGGCGAAAGCCTCCATTTATTCGGCTTAATACAAGCTATAACTTAAAATTAAACTTAAACTAATACTTAAAACTAAGGTTGGTTGTTGTGGTGAAGGAGAACCGATTTGAGGTAGGAAGTGGTGCGGTGGAAGTCAAAGACGCTAGGGTTTGAATTAATTTTTCGTAACATGCGGGAGATTGGTTCGTTCGCGCCATAGGTGGTGTGGTGGGTTGGGAGATAGAAGAGACGAGGGGTACGTAGATTGCGAGGGTTAGTGTTGAGGAAAATAGAATTGTGAAGGGACATGCATTCAACCTGACCTGAAAGAAGTCGATGAATGAAGAGAAAGTCGGCTGCGTCTCTGCGTTCCTCAAGGGTGTTTAGGTTAATAAGGTTGAGACGGTTTTGATAGGGGGGCAGAGTAAAAGAATCATCCCAGGGCAAACCTCGAAGAGCAAATCGAAGAAAACGGCGCTGGATGCTTTCGATTCTCGAGATATGAACGCGATGATATGGGGACCATACTTGACTAGCGTACTCTAGAAGGGGACGAACAAAGGTAATATAGAGGGACCTGGTCACGTATGGGTTGGTGAATTCTTTGGACCATCGTTTTACAAAACCTAGTGCAGAGTTGGCTTTAAGGATTATCCCATCCATATGCAAACGGAAATTGAGCTCCCTATCACACAAAATGCCGAGGTCGCGAAGAGATTCAACGGAGGAGATCGGTTGGTTGTGGAGACGGTAGAATCGGGGAGGAGATTTGAGCCGCTTATGTGAAAAGGTGATGGACTGGCATTTGGTGATATTAAGTTCCAAACAATTTTTGAGGCACCAGATCGAAAAACTATCAAGGTCTTGTTGAAGAAGGAAGGAGTCATGGGGAGAGGAAATGGTTTTGAAAAATTTGGTATCGTCGGCGTAAAGGGAGACGGAGGAGTATTTGATGATCCTATCGAGATCATTTATGGTTAATATAAAGAGAAGGGGGCCGAGATGGCTACCTTGAGGAACTCCAGAGGTGGCCAAAAATGGAGTGGAGTGGGATGACCTAAAACGAACACTGTAAAAACGGTTTTCGAGGTAAGAAGATATCCATTTTAACAGTATGGGTTCAAAGCCGAGGGCAGACAATTTGAAGAGTATTAATCGATGAGAGATTTTATCGAAGGCTTTGCTAAAATCGGTTGCAACTACATCGACTTCGTTGCCGTTCTCTAGGGCAGAGATGGCAAAGGATACGAATTCAACAAGATTTGTGGTGGTTGACCTACCCTTTAGGAAGCCATGTTGTCTAGGGGAAATAAGTGATTTGCATTGGAAACTTAGAGCTTCGTACAAAATACTTTCGAGGAGTTTGGGAATATGGGAGAGTTTAGCGATTGGACGATAGTTTGTTATTTCGTTCTTTGATCCCTTTTTGTGGATCGGGGTTATAAAGGAGGTTTTCCAAACCTGAGGAAATTCTCCTTGTGAAAGGGATAGACGAAAGAGATCAGAAAGGGCAAGGGAAAGAGACGAAGAACATTTTTTAAGAAATATGGCAGGGAGGCCATCTGGACCTGGTGTAAATTCGTCATTGAGTTGGTGTAATTTATATTCGATATAAGAGGGATCCAAGATGTGAGAGAGATGTGGGCCGTTGGAGAAGTTCGGTAGGTAACGAAAATAGGAGGGATCTGGTACAAAGGAGTCGTTGGTGAAGGATTGTTTAAAGAAGCTGGCAAATAGGTTGGCAGTGGTGAGTGGATCGGTTGATGACTTGTTGTTGAAAGAGAGGGAAGGAGGGTAATCATCGGACTTTCTTTTGTAGTTAACAAATTGGTAAAAGGACTTAGGGTCATTTATAAGGTTGACTTGCGCATTGTTAAGGTAACGCTGGTAAAGGGAATCGTAAAGTTCGGTGAAATGAAGATAAGCACCAAGATAGTTGGAATAGTCGGACAAGGATCTGGTACGCAGGAAAACAGCCCATAACTTGTTTCTCTTGTTTCGTAAGGAACGAAGCTTGCGATTATACCAGGGAGAACTAGTAGATGATGTTTTAAGGCGAGAAAACGGAACGTAAAGGCTGAAAGAATTAAATATTTCTTTATAAAAAATGGATAAGGCATCATTTACGCTTAGGTTGTGAAAGTTAAGGGGGGATCTGCTAAGATAGTCACTGATTTTGTGGAAGTTTGCTTTATGAAAGTCGTAGGATGAGAGAGTTGTGGGAGGATTGGACTGGAAAGAAGAGTTATGAAAAAATGAAAGAAGAAGAGGGGGGTGGTAGTTATCGATTGTAGAGAGAGATAGGGGACAAAGTGAGACTGAGGAGTTAATGGAATCTGTTGTGAAAATAAGGTCCAATTGCCGGCCCATATAGTTGGATACATCACTGACTTGGCTGAGTTGGCATTTGAAGCGATGAAGAACGATTGATCGTCTGATGGAATCCACTGTAGCTGAGGAAGATTAAAGTCGCCGAAAACAAAGATATCGTCAGTAGAGTCAGACAGGTCAATTAAATAGTCGATCGCATCGACAACAAGTTGGTAAGATTCGGTAGGTTGAGCTGGCAGGATGTAGCAACATAAAACGTAAAGGGACTTGAAGGGGAGTGATATTTTTATAGCGACAAAGTCGACTTTAGAGGATGAAGAGATGCTAATGGGAGAAGAGTTAAGGCTGTTGTGGACCGACAGTAAGACGCCTCGACAGGGGGAATCATCATGTGGGCGGGTAGGATCGTCGTCGCGAAAAACATTAAAAGTAGGGGGGAACAATTCCTGGTTCTTTATGTCGGGAATCAAATTGGTTTCAGTCAAGGCGTAAATATCAAAGGGAAGAGAATGCGATTGACGTAGGACAGCATTGGTTTTAGAGCGAAGACCTCTTACATTCTGGTAGTAAAATGTAAGAGGGATGTTGTGTGGTGGAGATGTATGGCGGGATGGTTTAAGTGCTGACGAGGAAGGCACGTTATGGACGAAAAAATTTATCGTGGTCAGCTCGGTTTCGCTGTAGGTGTGAGACTCGTTTAGAGTGAACGTAGTGGCCGAATGCAGCAAGGTCGTCTGCTACTTTCTGAGGGGACATGCTAAAAATTTCGTGGTACCTGACATAAAGGTTCCTGAGACTGATAGGGTCGGTAGGGAGGCCTTCCTGCTGGATGGATACCATGACGCTGGTTTTAGTCTTCCCTTCGTAGCAGACCGAGTCCGATTTGTCGTGTAGATAGGCGAGAAAGAGACGAATGTTTTCATATATCTTTCTCTCTCTAAGCCTAGAGAGTGCATAGCGACTTTCTGTAGTTCCATTGGTTTGCTGGGTTAGTTTAACTGTAGGGGGAAAAAGAGGATCAAGAATAGGGGCAGTGGGGGAGGGAGATGGAGATTCGTGGTTGGATATGGAATTGGGCGCCGGATGAGATGTTGGGTTTAGTGTATGGGAGTTAATAAAATTAGGGTACTTAGCTCCAGTTTGTAGGTCGAAGTTAGGAAATGAGTTGTTTGCTGGGATCGGGGGCGTAGAAGATTGAGATGGGATAATATGGGTGGTTGGGGTTAAGTTGAAAGAGACGCGTTGGCGCGGGTGCTTGGGTGGAACATTGGAAATTAGCGGATTAGAGGATTGGTGTGTAAGGGCTTTGTGTCGGATAAGTGAGGAGGGGGGACTGAAATCGGGGAACAAGTTCGTTTTGAAGCTCCAGTTGGGATCGAGATTAGAGCTTCGTTTTTTGTTAGCGTGCTTTTTAGTTGGAAGGGGGTTTGTGAGCGGTCTTTTTTTAAGCTTATCATTACGTTTATTTTTAGAATTTTGGTTGTCGTCGACACGTGGGTTTTCTCGTTTCTCAAAGCATTTAGTGATACTTATCTTCCCAGGTTTAGTGGCCTTACCAGGGGAAGTGGGGAATATCCATGAATATTTGGTTGGGATGCTGATTTTGAAGCTGCAGGAACTATTGGAGTCAGCAGGGGAAATCATCTCGCACTCGCTAATGGTGATGGCATAATTTCGGTGAAAGAAATTCCGCACCCAACTAACATCAGCGTGTTGAGGAGCCCCTTCAACGTAGAATACTGTATGGTTTCCCACTTTCAACTTTTCGAGTCGGCTTTTCCATTCGGAGGGGGTCCATGAAGTTCCGAATTGTTTGAGCGGTTTTTGTGGGGCGGGTGCGGGCGGGATAGGCAGCGCGGTTTCGGTTTCCGTTGTTAGGGCGGCAGGAGGAGTATTTGAAAGTGACTCCGTGTCTACTAATTCATTATGAATTGAGACATTGTACGGGGAACTAGCTTGAAGTTGAATTTGATCGGGGATTCCATCGATTTTTTGGGAAGCCAATCTCACTTCTTTACCGATTTCGGCAACGGTCAACCGAGTTGCTATGAGTTCCTCGTTGACGTCTATTATTTTTAGGGTTAAGTCATCTAGCTTAGAGTCTGATGGATGCGGGGTGGGATGTATTGTTTTGGAGGAGGTTTGAAAAAGCAAGTCGAGATCAGTACGGAGAAGATTGATAGAGTCGTTTATGTGTGTGAGTACGTTGGATTTAAGGAGGTTGGCAAAATTTGTTTTGAGGAAAGCTTTTAATCCATCCAGGTGATGTTTGATCACTTCGCTCTCGTTGTCGTGATGAGATTGATTTTTGGACAGATTGTAGATCGCTGTCAGTTGTTTTTCTATCAGTCTTCCTGTGGACTTGTAAGCTTCCACATTACTGTCAATGCAGTTCACTGAGTCTTCAATCTTCTCTATTCTGTCGAGAATAGTTCTGCTAATATGATTGTTTTCGGTTAGCATCGCATTGATAGACTCGTTATTGCATTTAATTATGCTGGCAATTAATTGAGCCAAGGTGATCTCTTTGCACTCGTCGCAGTAAAAATTGAAGAGACTGCAATACTCCTTGAGGTAGGTAATGGATCTCCGGGTAAGACCGATGCATATGGCATGGAATGATTTTCCACAGAGACCATTGCAGGCTACCCATTCCGCGTTGGGGTCAACAATTGAGCACAAAACACTAGCACAGCACTTTTCCATTTTTTATTTTTATTTTTATTTTTTTTTTTTATTTGGGCTACGAACACTTATTGACACAGTTAATTTTTGTTAGGGTTATTTGTTTATTTTTTTTTTTTTTTTTTTTCTTTGGGGTACAAAACTGGCACAGGTGAATCTAGGTCGACGAACAAAGACGGGAAATATAGTGAGATTTACTGATTCGGCAGTTTACGTTGCTTTAAAGGAAATCGGAAAAGTAACAGAATTCGAAATTCGGTATACAAGACAAAACACGTCCGCACAGGTTGACAGTCAGCTGAACGATAAACCGTCAGCTCTTGAAATATCCAGAAACACGAAAACCTTTCAATGATAGTCTGTACGGTTTTTGCAGCAACATGTTCACTGGTCATTTGATGACCAATTTGCTGCTATTTGCTGACCGTAATTGGTGCGGTGAGTTCGGATCAGAAGGAGTAGGACAGATCTTTGATTACTGGGAGTTGGAAGTGAATGAAATATTTTGCAATATTCTCGAGCAATTGATGTTTCCAGTCAATAGCTGGTGGATAAAAAGTACATCAAAGTTTTCGCGACGTTTTTTTAGGTTATGCATGCTAATTACAATAGTTTTAGCCAATTTTCATAGGGAGGATCGGCCCAAGGTAGACCACGAATAAACCTTTGGGTGACCAACTTTGGTTACAATATTCGAGAAGTGGCCTTACAAAAGTAATTTAGAGGAACTAAAGGGGTTGGACCAGCATTTGATAAAGCCAAGTGTAGAGTTAGCTTTGTTTATAGTGCTGCCAATATGTGAGTCGAAATTCAATTCTCTGTCAC
Organism: Volucella inanis; assembly: GCA_907269105.1. Classification (NCBI taxonomy): domain Eukaryota; kingdom Metazoa; phylum Arthropoda; class Insecta; order Diptera; family Syrphidae; genus Volucella; species Volucella inanis. The sequence goes on from OU026157.1 coordinate 138,150,277, forward strand.
AAATTATTCCCAGATTCCGTACTTCGCTAGTGGATGGAATGGGCTTATCGCAGATGAAGTAGTTTCTTGGAGGTGGGCTTGACGTTTGCGGGAATAGGTTATCGCTTGGCATTTGTTGACACTAAGCTCCAAAAAGTTTTGAAAGATTATAATTCGTTAATATGAGATTTATATCGTTAATCGCTTGGATAAAGATGATTGGTCCATGCACAAACAAAATATTGTTTCCCTATAGAAAGTCAAGCCGCTATCAAAACTGTTGACTTATAAAGCTTATTCGCTTAGCCGAACGCTTCAGGTTCACAGATAATTTGGCCAGGTAGGGCTCAGCTCTGCACGGCTCACTCTCGGCAAGGATCCACATCGCACGGTTAAAGGACAAATTTACTAACACCTTCTGCAGAAAGCCAACTTCCAATGGAGGGGGTTAACATATCAAGGATGATATGACATACCTACGATAAGTATAGAACAAACGAACCCGCCAAGATATCGCCAGAATTATGATAATAATAACAGGGCATAGGCTCCTATCGGCCAAACTAGGTAGTTTAGGGAAAGAAAGTGAGGAGGAAACTCTCTCCCATTTCATTTGCAAATGTCCGGCACTAGCAAGATTCAGACTACCTGCACTAAACCAAACATTCTTCGACGACCTTACCAACATCTCGGGTAAATTAATACGATTATGATTAGATATCCGTTTTTTCTTAACTCCACAGGCTGGATATAGGAACCGACACAGGTTTCACATCCTCAACAACAGTCGTGGTAATAAGAAAGCACATTCTATTGCTTCTTGTGCTCATGGTTAACCGCCACTTTCACCAATCTACATACCTAAATACCTAATTCCTATCGCATCTATTGATCTTTTTAAGGATGTGAAAGAGTTCGATTTTTCAAAGTTCCCTTTTCACATATGTAGACATCCGAGATCAACTTAATTTGGTCTTTGCATTTTCTGGTGTTGGAGCTCAAACATACGTTAAGGTCCCTAATTTCTACGTCCAAACTCTAATGATCTTTCTTTTGACACCTTTTCCTAAGTGTTTTTATAACCAGGTTGCGATATTTTTTTGTTCTTTGAGTTATTTAAAGGTTTTGCGGCCTTAGTAACTTGTATCGCCTTAGTTACCAGGGTGATTTTCTTTCTAAATGATTCATGTTATACTATAGAGGTCTGTTAACTAATTCAACATCATTTTAAGAGGAAATTTCCGGCATATTTTACATGTTACAGCTGTTTCAGGCAATAAGTTTGTGTGTTATTGGATGTTTGACGACGTTTGCTCTATGGGATCAATCCTGAAATTGAAAATCGTTTCTATTTCATAAATTTTGTCTTTATTCGATTCGATAGTTGAATCTCTCGCAAGAAGCATGTAGTCCTCTAGCTGTGATACGAATCGACCACTCCGATTAATTCGCCAAAGGGCACCATTGTACTTTCTGCGCACTTAGCTTATGATACACTAAGCGGAAGCTGTAAGTGTCTTTGACAAGTGGCATTGTTGCACAATACAACAGTATAATAGAATCGCAGGAATTTTTTAAAGATGGTATGCAGTTGGCTACAGTCCGCAGTCTCGATCACGTTGATTAGCGACGGAGGCAGTTGCCTAATTTGACGGTGTTCTTTCAGTTTTTTGGCTAACTTTCCTATAATCGTACCAATTCTCTTATATCCAATCAGTTTAGCGACTTGTTGTCAATTTAAAAGCTAACTTTACTGGCAGAGGTAGAATTTGGGGCAGAGTGTTGGGAGTATCGACGTCATGTTCTGTCTATTATAATAATTATAAGATTTCCTAATCGTTTTTAACTGCTAGGCACTAATTGAGTTTATCTAACATTCGTGCGAAGAGTTCAAGGAACTGGCGATCTTTATCATTGTGATCTGATTCAACTGGGTGCTACATTAGAAATCTGAAGATATCAAAGGTATTGGCGTACAAAAAATGGACTTAAGCGAAAACTAAAAGCCTTAACATGGTTTAAATATAGAACTTCGGGTCAGTCCAACTGAAATGAGAAAGTCCCCACGCCCTACATCTAGTAGGGCTAACATCTCAGTGCGGTAAAGTGTAACCATTAAAATGAATGATTAGAATGAACTGTGAACCTCACTACTCGGTGGTTACTACTAGGAAGCTAGTTCTTGTGAGGTTACAGATACCCTATCCATGCTAACTTAATCACAAATCATATTGATCGTCTTGAGAAATGTGCCCCTCATTGCTGATTGCCCTAAAATGTTAAAGATTGTGGTAACGGCTGATCCTTTCGAATGTCATTAATTATAGGTGTTCATGGATATTTGTTCCATTCCTGAAATTTAGGAAAAACTTTTATTATGTCCTATATAAATCATCTCTGGCGCATGACTCTGTTTTATCTGATAAAGAAATCCCCTTCTGTGTCTTAGACTTAGCGATAAGAATGTCACTGCATACTTGCCACTAAATTATAATTATCTGACAAGGATCCCCTTGCTCTTGCCCGACTTGGATGGCTTAATTAGGTGCCACATACATATATTAATACTCCTACGAGGACAATCCCCAAAGAAATTAGCGAAAAAAGTAAGAAATCTAACCAAACTCTCCAACAGATCTCATTCCCACAAATTATTTAAGAACCAGGCATCTTCTCCTACGAAACTCAACACATTATTCATAAATATTACAATTTAATCAGATTACACGCATACACGTACTTGCCGAGATGATTTCAGCATCCAATTAATTATAATGCGGCTTACTACGTAGAAATATATGTGCCAGTGTATATCAGGGACTCGCAAAAGATTCCAAGTAGGCGAGTTTCTCAATCTCTGTGTATCTGAAAGTCTCGGTCTAATGACATTTGGCTTTTGTACTATATAGGCTTCGCCATTGTTTTAATTATAAAGGACTTACTTGATGGCATCTTTTATCTGTTTAATGTTTCAAATCACACACGTCCACCCCTATCTATGCACGAGTACGAGTATACGCACCGCATCCACAGCATTGACATTGTTCACCCTCAGCTAAGACACAAACCAAACAAAACAAGGCGGCATGCTACAAATATTCGCTGTCGTGCGATAAATTTGCATAAGCACTGACAACACTGTAATTTGTAAGTAATTTTCCTGAGGTAATGGCATTTTCATGGAATTGAATTTCCGAATTTCTGAGTCTGTGTAGCAGTCTGAGTCTGAGTCCTTGTCGTTTGGACCTTCGACTTATTTTCCAAAGTTTCACCATTGGTGTGATGCTAATAATTTTTGCGTGCACAAGAAGAAGCTCTTCCACCGGAAACAAGAAGAGCGCTTGATGTTTAGATATTCAGTAGAATGATGTAGTATGATGGAAAATGACTTCCCTTGTAGGTTTTACGCCTTTGATGTGTGTTTTATTGGCAATTTTCACAAGACAAGAGACATAAACATAAATGGCAAACGAATGTTGTCCTGAAAGAGTGTACTCGTATGCTTGCATGAAAAATTTTATATGACACTTCATATGCATAGCCTTGTCATCGAAGCGTAAACAATGCGCTGTTTCGAATTTGTGAAGAGGAACGCGCTTCATTATGATCTTAATGGAGTGAGTATTAAGGTATAAGATGGCAAAGATATATGTCGTACCATGAATTCATTTCAAGGGGCAAATAAAAGGATTCTTAACTATCCAAAATGACGTGAGGTACTGTTTTAACTATGTGAGATAAAAAGGGGGTGCTTTCATCCTGCAATTTCCTTGATGAATACTTAATCTCGTTTGGGAACTTTTTCCGGATGCCTCATTAGAATTGCATGAGGACATTAGGAGGAAGTTGGGTTAGGATTTCGTAGCTACTTTCGTTATGAAGCTGTCAATTGCTTTGGCAATGACTTATTACGGTATTTTCATTAAAGAGCAGAAATACATCAAAGTTCGTTTCAATTGCCTTTAATTTAACCCTTTAAATGAAAATCCGCTTTTGAGAACTTTTGAAAACATAAAACCCTGTAATCGAGCTCACTGAACCTTGTTCCTTCTGTCTTTGGAACTCACATTCTCATTGAAGACTTCTATAGGATTTTCCAATAAGGACTTGAGAACTTTGAATTTAATTTGTGAACGCACTCATCATGGTAAAGTACATTAACGAGCAACGTCTGCAAATTATAAAAATTTTCTACAGATATTCGGAGTCAAGAGCGTTACCTCCAATTTTCGGTCGTAATTATCGCCCTAGTAGACACGCAATAACAAGTTTAGTGCAAAAATTTGAGTCTACATATTCGTTGTGAGATGTTGCCGTATCAATAAGACAACGGGTTGGTCGAAATGTCGAAAATATCGGTACCGTTCATACGTCCGTAGCAAACGATCCAAATCAGTCAACTCCACGGCGTTCTCAAGAGCTGGGCATCGCTCAGGCCACATTATGGCGTATTTTGCGTAAGGATCTTGGTTTACACACATACAAGATCAAGCCGACTCAAGAATTGAAATCGATGGACCATTTGAAGCGTAGTACGTTCTCCGATTGGGTTCTGGAGAAGATGCGCCAAGATTATGAATTTCATCGCAAAATCATTTTCAGTGACGAAGCTCATTTTTGGCTCAATGGGTTCGTCAGTAAGCAAAATATGCGTTATTGGTCGGGTGAAAACCCATATGTGCTTCATGAATCATCTCTTCATCCACAAAAAATAACTGTTTGGTGCTATTTGCATGCCGGCAGCTTTATTGGGCCATATTTTTTTGTCGACGATAACGATCGTCACGTTACTGTGAATGGTCAGCGTTATCGCGCCATGATCACCGATTATTTTTGGCCCAATTTGTAAGATATGGACTTGGACGACATGTGATTTCAACAGTATGGTGCCACAAGCCACACAGCACACGCTACAATCGACTTATTGAAGAGTAAGTATGATGAGCGTGTTATCTCAAGACATGGGCCAGTCGATTGGCCGCCTCGTTCGTGCGATTTAACGCCGATTGACTATTTTCTGCGGGGCTATGTCAAGTCAATGGCTTATGCCAACACGCCGACGACGTTGAAAATTGGGTCCAACGAATCGACCGCTGCAAACGTGCCCGCGGTGGCCATATGAACGAAGTCAAGTTCCATTCATAAATGTTTTGATTGTACTTCAAGCCAATAATAAAGTTTTTGAAATATCTCAATTAGTCTGCTTTTTATTTTAAAAACCCTATAGTTTTGTGTTTCAGATATGAAGTTGTTCTATTGGCATTTGTCTGCGTATACTACGACTCCTTAAACAATGGTTTCGAGTAAACACATAATGGTTGAAAGTGTTGCTATAATTCTAAGCAGTTGGAGGAAATTATTCTTTTGATCATAGTACACACATCGTCTTATGAAAATTCATCCAAGCGCATAGGTCAGATTGGACAACAGTGGCTGTTAGAAAAACCAAGCAACTTAGGAATTACTCTTGGAACTAATTCGAACTTCTGACGAAGCGTAGGAGACCTGTTGACGTCTATATTATTTAGACCGCTTAAGAGTTTTTTTTTTTTTTTTCTTTGGGAAAGAGCTGGGCATGTACAGAGTAGATGGAAGATTGTCTCCTTCTCCTCCTCGTCTATGTAGCTGCTGCAGAAGTCATTTCCAAAGACAGAGTCCAGTGATGACAACTATGATAGCGCTCAGATGATTAGAGAAATCAAAATCCACCTAAGGTTTGATCTTCTAAAAGCATCCATATTGGCGGGGGGCCCTATACTCAACGAAGGTGAATAGTGAACTGCTGTGAGATGATCTGTATTCAAGGGTGGTTTTAGAAGATTTAGTCGAGGGATTTGGTAGCGGTCTGAGTGTCCGAAAATATAAATTTTTCTTTAGCCAAAATTTCCGCCTGGAATACGTTTTAGTAATTTGGAAGGCGAAAGGACAGACTTAGGTCAAGCTCATCTGAAAAAATACCGCCACGAACACCGCTTTCAATTTTGAACCCATCTGTGTAGAATCAAATTGGCTTGTCGTTCATGAAAGCATCTTACTCCCAGCAAGATCTAGAGGGGATGCTTACGTAAAAGTCTTTGTCAGACCAATGTTTAGGTATAATCTAGTCGATGTTCTCTAGAAGAATTAGTGGTGTATTAACAATATTAGCGTGTCCAACAGTTTTTTGTCCACTGTGTAGTTGCTTTCAGGCAAATAGCTGCTTTAACAGCCGCTTGCTGCTGAAAATATTGTCTAAATCACACAGTCTTTCTTTCGACGTCTATGCTCTTACAGAAACCAATCTGATCCCCGACATAAAGAGCCAGGAGCTATTTCCATCTTCGTTAAATGTCTTCCGAGATGACGATCACTCTCTCATTATGGTTAATAACCCTGCCATTCCTAAAGTTAATTCTCCATGTAGAGGTGTCCTACTTGCTATTCACAATAACCTCAACTCTTCTCTCATCGCTATCTTTTCTTCTGCTAAAATTGACTTTGTCTCAATTAAAATAGCACTTCCCAATAGGTCCCTGTACGTTATGTGCTGCTACATTCTCCCAGCTCAACCTATCGAATCCTACATCCTTACTATTAAAGCAATTGACCAACTAATTGACCTAAGTGATTCCATTGACGATATCCTTATCTTTGGAGACTTCAATCTGCCCCTGCTGAAATGGATTCCATCAAATGATCACTTATTTTTTACCAAGTCAAATGCCACTTCATCCAAGGAATGTCTTTTCATTGATAGCATAACTGCCTCAAGCCTGTGCCAAGTAAGTGGCGTTTCTAACTCTATCGGTAGGCAACTAGACCTTATTTTCACTAGTGATCCTATAAACTCTCCATCCCAGCCCACTTCTTCAACTACCATCTCTTCTTACAACTTCCATAAAGCTAATTTTCGCAAAATCAATACCTATCTAAGCAAATGTTGTTTTGATTTAACTAACCTATCCTTATCTGATGCTGTCTCCATTTTCTACAGCGAAATATTTAATTGTATTTCTCTCTACGTCCCCTTTTCACGGCATAAAACATCTTCTATTTCCCCTCCATGGTACAACAGAAGACTTCGCTCTTTACGTAATAAAAGAAACAAATTATGGGAAACTTTTCTTCGCACCAATTCTTTTAACGACTACTGTAACTATCTTGGAACTTACATGCATCCAAGTACATTTTTCTTCCACATCGGTTGCAAAATCATCTTTTGCATATCTTCAGCTGTCGTATATATAGGGTGATTCATCGTGAGGTTTGATTTTTAATAGGCTTTTTTGACAAATCACGCGTGATTCCTATCAAACTGCTTTATTATTTTTGTTCAGTATCGTTTGGCAAATTATTATAGAAAGACTCAGACTACAACAGCGTCTCTAAATTGTTCAACTGTATTACAAAAATCAGCGTTCTGTGAGAAAAGTTTTTCGTGCGATTCGAGGAACTTACGGTGCGCATAATCGACCTACTGAAACCACTATTATGCCAATACCAGTGAAGAGACTATAGCAGCTGTAGTTGAGAGTATACACGAAGACCGTGACGAATCGATTCGCCGTCGTTCTCAGCAGTATTGGCTTGGCGTATTCCACAACTTGGCGTATTTTACGTGAGGATCTCGGCCTAAAAGCGTACACAATTCAACTTGTGCAAGAATTGAAGCCAGGCGACTTGAATTTGCGTCATATTTCTAGTTAATAGGCTCTGGAAAAACTGAATGAAAATTCGGTGTTTTATCGTGGAATTTTGTTGTTCATTTGAGCCCATTTCTGGCTCAATGGATACGTTAATAAACAAAATTGTCGTATTTTGGCTGATGAGCAACCCGAAGAATAATACGAGCTACCATTACATCCATTAAAAACAACGGTATGGTGTGGTTTATGGACTGGTGGAATCATTGGTCCATATTTCTTCAAAAATGAGTCAAATCAGAATGTTTCCGTCAATGGTAACCGTTATCGCGCCATGTTAACGGACTATGTGCTTCCTAGAATTCAAGCAAATGGTCTTGGTGAGCTCTGGTTTCAACAAAACAATGCTACGAGCCATAAAGCACGTGAAACAATGGACTTGTTGAGAAATCATTTTGGTGAGCACTTAATTTAACGTTTTACTACGGTAAATTGACCGCCTAGATCGTGTGATATCACACCTTTGGACTATTTTCTCTGGGGATATATAAAGTCTCAGATCTTCAGGAATAAGCCAACATTATTCGTGTTACCCGCGAGATACCAGTCGCTATGCTCGAACGAGTCGCCCAAAGATGGACCTTCCGAATGGACCACCTCAGACATAATATTATTTTTAAGAAGTAAATGCCATGAATTATTCTTTTAACCGATAATAAAAAGTTCATTTTCAAATTTATGTATTTTATTTTACATTATAAATCAAAACTTACGAAGAATCACCCTATAATTGTGTACTAAGATTGTTTCCGCTTCTAGACTGAGATGATTTCTGAAATGTGATACAATGCGACCTCGAAGTCTATCGCTGTTATGTCTCTTAATGGTCAGCAGAGTGTCAAATGCGCTGCACTCAGATCATGCTAAATTCCAGTTTTCATTCATTAAAGCGTGCTACGTGGAGTAAACTTCTATCTGTGATTTATGGCCACTGCGCGCCAAGAGTAGGTGACGACAGAAAGATATTTTGTTGTCACTGTATCAACTGTAGTAGCTGACGAATAAACATCTGCGCCACCCTGCCCCTTTTTTTCTTGTTTTATGAGTGCAAAAAAGTAATTTTCCTATCAGTCACTCTGCTGTGCTGTCTTAAACACCGAATTAACTCTGTAAGCCCCTAAACAACTTTGTAAATCTTTTCACGCATCCCCATCGACTTGAACTCAAACACAAATATTTGATGCATGCCCAACAATCTATCAACAGATTGACTCTGATTCAAGCAGCACTCTTCCGGCAAACGATATCGGCGGGGCCCAAATAATTTGTAATCAAGACCAAAAGTGGCTTTTGCTAGCCCTCACACCGGCACACTATGTCAACAATAACCACAATAGAAAAAACTGTGTTCCAAACTAATTTTATATTCAAGTCAGGTACGGACGAAAAAACTGCGACTTGCACATAATACCGTCTAAAACTTATAACAGCAATAACAAACAGCAAAGCTTTTGCCTCAAGAAACTCAAAATGGGAAAAGTTTATTTTTCTTCTATTTGTTGTGTTGTTATTGATGTTTTCTGTGTGCCTACTCGTCTCTACTCATCTATGAAAGAAAGGAAAAAAAATAGGACCTACGTATGTAATACCCAGTGGAAGGAAAAAATTGCTAATAATAATAATCCTCGTAGGTCCTCTGCAAATAACTAGTCCAACTTAGCGAGGAAAATTTGTCTTCTAAGCGCAGATAAGAAATTTTTCTATTATTTCCGCCAAAAGTAAACGTTCCATGTGTTCGATGTTAAAGACGGCCAGCCATCCGCTTACCAATCCCGACCATCAGCATCCTCTTTTACATCGTTCTTCCCCCAATTTGTTTCTGTGTATGTGTATCACTGGAAAACTAAATGACGACGACATGCACTGAAAGTTTTACCCATAAAATTAATCGCGAAGCCATTAAATTATGAGCTTCGTAAAACTTGGTCGTTGCGCGAGATGTACTAATACGTACTAGAATGTACCTACGGGTAGATATAAACGCCAGGACGAGATGGAATGTTTTCACTTACGGCTTTCTTTTTCTTGCCAACCACGCAGATGGTTTATGGTTCCAACAGACAAAGTCTTAGCAGCAAAATATATAATACGTAACCGAATCAGTAACGTTGAGGAACATAAATATTGTACTTACATATGTAGATACTTAACTTAGATACTTAGATGCCCGTGTTTGTACTTTGTTTTATTGCGAGCATGTGGGGCGTATACGTAACATTTATTTATTTTCTATTGAATGACTGTTGCTTAGCAACTTCACGAAATGTTTGCTTTATTGAAAATATAAATTTAAATTGGATTCCAGGGATATGTGTAGAGATACTATGTCGACAATTGTATACTGATACATCTAGCTAGACTGCAAATCCTTCAAGAGGTAATCGTATATCCGATCTTAAGATGCTTATTTATTTTCGAATTGCTGAAGAGGATTATTGTAATAAGATGAGGATGCCATGGACTACTGGGTATAGGAAAAATTCACACAGGATAATGAGGAAAGCAACCTATCCAACGAAATAATTAACGAGCTTATAATAACATATTCTGATCTGTTTGTAGAACCATGATAATGTAATCCCGATGAGATTGATTTATGTGCCTTAGGAAGTATGTATTTTAGTCGCATGTAAATGTATTAATTTTGGTTAAGTTATTATGGTAATCTTTAGATAAATCACTATGATATACATCTAACTAAACATTGACCATTTTTATTTGACCTCTTAACTAAACATATCCAAACAGTGGAGATAATGGTTTTGGTCAGTGATATTTAGAAGAATTGAAGATCTCTGACTAAGACACAGTTTCCTTCGCGATTAAGCTTCCTGGAATTTCTAATCGTTCGATCTTTGAACCAACGATGCGGTTCTTCGGATGCTGGGCTTCCAAAATCTTCTCTACTGAAGCATGGTTGTAAATTTTACCTGTAAAATGCATAGTTGTGCTTTCTGTTACTCTTGTGCTTTTTAAACACAGGGCCTTGTATGTAACAAAGTTTCGTTTTTTCGAATTAGGTTTGTCAACTTTGTTCTTCGGCTTATCGTCAAATAATTGGCAGCGTAAAATCGAACTAACCTAATATGCCTTTCTTTCCGAATTAAAATACGGTTGTTTCGTAAAACCAAAGATGTAACGATTCGCTAGGGTCGTCATTGGATCGCCTTCACTTTTAAGAATAAATTGTTTAAACTCTTCAGCTTCCTTGAAGTTTTAGTTTCGAAATGATGAAACTGCTTTCAAATCTTCTTTGCCGTTCCTTCATCTTCCTTCATCTAAGGTTCAAATTTTTCCTTCTCAGCGCACCAACTGGGACGGAAGAGACCAGGTTCTTTTTGCCTTGGGCTTGTTATTCGCTGCAAGTTCATAGTGAAGAATCGTCTGCTCAACGTTCTATTTCTTTGGACTGAGGAGGCACCTTTCCCAGGCTTACTGTATGCTGCGAAAGCATAGACTTTTTGTCGAATATTTTGAGAGAAGAATTGTGCATTTCTTCATGAGATAAAGTTTTACCTAATATTGAACATAGCACTTTCGTATTTTGTGGTTGAAGATATTCTCAGTTATTTCGAGCGTAAAAGACTTCGAAAAAACTTAACGAGCTATACAGTGACATCGACCTAGCATGACTCCGCATTAGTCAATGAGACGGCCAGGACATATAGAGCTGATGGACACCAAAACTCCGGCCCGCAGAGTCTCTGAATTTAACTCGGAGGGACAATGCACTAGAGGAGGGCCTCACCTTTGGTGGTATGCACAAGTACTCGGGACTTCAACCGACTTGGAGTGCGCAACCGCAGGTAGTTATGGGTCATATATTTGAGATCCTAAATTGTTGCTGGGTTACTGGCATAGACCTCACTCTTCAAATAACCCCACAGGAAGAAATCTAATGGTGTCAAATCGTATAACTTTGGAGGCCAATAGACTTCTCGTCTAACCGAAATAATGCGATCTTATTTGTACGCAATAAATTAATTGATTGATAGCTTGTGTAGGCGCTAGCACCATCGTCTTGAAATCAGACCCGATTCATTAAGTTTTTTTTTAAAAAATAGCCGGTCAACGTGATGCGGTAACGTTTTCCATTCACTAAAATTGTCTCTTCAGCCTCATCTTCCAAAGAGTACGAGCCAATGATGCCGCCAACCTATAATCCGCATCATAAAGTGAATTTTTTGGGATGCAATGGTTTTTCGTTTTCCGGTTTTCAGAAATGACAATTTTATGTATTTATGTAGCCATCCATCCTAAAATGGGCTTCATCGGAAAAGATCAAATTCGATTACAAATTGTCCTGGCGATCCAACATCCAGTTTACAAATCACCGACATCATAAATGGTCCAAAGGCTTTTAATTGTTTCGTTATTTGGATTTTATGGGCGTGCAAATGAATATCAACTTTTAAAATTTTGCGTAGAGTAGGTAGGTTTTGAACACTTTCGCCCACAGTGGTGATGTTTTGACACTTACGTGCTAGCCGGGCATGTTGATATGGAGTCTTACCGAATTTCTTCAAAACACTATTACACATATTTCGGACTCACTAGGGCGATTATGTTGACCGAAAAATCGATCATTTTCGTAACCAGATTGGTAAACGACTTTATAACTTAAATTTCCAAATATTGTATGACATCTGTCAAAAAGATTAACAACATTGAATTCAGTAAATGACAGTAATTGGCAGCCAACATCCACACAATCTGTTCGCTGAATAGTTCTAACGTCTATGCACGTCTATGTCTGCTCCAAAGCGCAGGCAGCTCTAGACGTGATCGACGACGCACTAGTAATGAGCTTTCAGTCAATCCTCTCAAAACTGAGGTTATTCTCTTTACGAGAAAAAGGAAGCTGTTTGGTCTGACTCATCTAGTGCTTAAAGGCATCTAATTTTTCACAGAAGCTAAGTATTTGGGTGTTATCCTTGACAACAAATTTCTCTGGACTAAACATGTTACGTCGAAAGCGTCTAAGACGCTGTCGGCCTTCTGGCAGTGCAAAGTAGGACTGCAAGACGGCAAGACATTTGGCCCGTCACAATCAACGGTCCTTTGGATCTACAGGGCTATGATAAAGCCAATTATATCCTATACGTCGGTTGTCTAGCGCTTTTAACATAGGCTGCATTCTCAAAGCCATCTTTTGTCTAAAAAGAAGTGGTCCTTGGTACAACACGCACTGGAGCTTTGATGACCTTTGGTGCTGACTGTCTTATAACTCCGGTCTTATGGACATGCCGTACGATCCAATGACACCGAAACTCCTGTTGCTTCGGTTAGAATCTGAGCCAGTAAAGGAATGCAGTTGGATCTTCACGGCTCCAAAATCAATATAGTATGTGGCGCTGGTATCTTTTTGAAGGACGACAACGTTAGATTTCACTTCACGTTAGGAAAGCTTATATCTGTCTTCTAACAAAAAATTTACGCAATCCTGATGGCAACGAACTATAGTGTAGAGAACCGGTGGAGGGGGTGAAGCATTTACATCTGTAGCGACAGCCAAGCTGCAGTCCTTGCTAAAACCTGTTAAGCCCTTTTACGACTTCCAAGCTATTTCGATGATGCAAGTGATCACTGAACGCAGTCGGAAGGCTACATTCCTTCCTTGTCTGGGTCCCAGGTCACAATGGGATTACGGAAAATGAAATCGCTGATGAGCTTGCTTTTCAGGACCCGAAACTACGTTTGGTCTACCTGCGTCCTCGGTTAAGATGACAGTTGGGTCTCATATGAGCACAACTGGAAATGACACAGCTCCTTGAGATGCAGGCATACCAAACGAATGTTTCCTCACGTCTTTAGGAGGTCAACCCCCAATCTGCTGTCCCGCAGAAAAAAAGTCTGCAGGTTACTTTTGCAAAGCACTTAAATGTGCTGGGCATAAATGACACAACATCCTGCGATGACGACACCGCGGAGCACTTTCTTTGTGAATGCCCGACTTACGCTCGCATCAGACTGCAGGTACTCGGCGCTGACGTGGTGGATGCTAGCACTGTTGGTACCTTATCACTGAAGTGCCTACTCATCTTTCTTCTCAAGACTGAAATATTTAATTAAAAGTAACTTTACGAAGAGTGCAATGGACTAGTTCTTTGTTTATTCCGACATATAAAAAAAAATATAAAAAATCTGTTGGCCCCTCCTTTAATACGTTATACTATATTGGATTATTCGTGCAACACATTGACGTTGAACTTGTGTTTAAGAGCTTTCTGTTCCGCGGAGTGGAAGTGCAAATTAGAGAAATAATTTATTCCATCCCTAGTGGATAAAATAATAAAGTTTTCGCGAACAAAGTGTTTCTCCAAAATACTATATAATGGATGAACCCCAAAGCATTTTCTGATTCCCTGTTTTATGGTTTCTTTACTAGTGCGTGAAGATATGAATGCATGCCTTACGAATGTAGAACTCGCCAGATATAAAGGTTTCTTGGATTAAAATTGCCTGCTAAATTGCCTGATCTTTGTATGAACTGATGAATTCGGTGGTAATGTGCAATAAAACTTCGTCGTATTTTGTGAACTCCTTCCGCCCGTGATGTGAGTTTATTGGCATTTCTACGTTCCACATCTCTTTGAATCTGGAAAATGTCCTGACATTTCATGCAGTTCTTTTAGGGTACTTTCGTGGCATACAAATCTTGCCTGATAGCGTATGAGTATTCTTTTATTTAAAAATTAGCCCAATAAATGTTTTTAATTTAACGTTAATGTTTTGGTGAAACATACATAGGTATGTTTTATCCCGAAATATATCAAGGGATTTCCACTTAAGTTTTCAGATATTTTATTCAAATGCGTGAAATTGGTTAAGAGGAGCATACAATTTAGACCTGTCTTTATCTAGTTTTTTTTTTTTTCATGTACCTCAAAGTGGCTTCTATAGTTTCCGGAACCCGACTCTATACGAGTCCGCAAAATCTGTCAATCAGCAAAATTTTATTACTTTTTACTGAAAACTCTTACCACGTATACCGCTCACTCATTATGGTCATTATAGTCGTCGGTTCATAAATTCGATTACGCCAAGCATTACTCATTTTTCATTACATTAATTTCGTTTCGCATCCCTAATTAAATTACAATTTGCCCATTGAAATTCACCCAATAAATTGTGACAGTTCGCATGACAGATACAACAGACAGATACAACTGAGTAAACATTTTAAAATATGTAATTCCAGAGTAACAAAAAAAAGCTGGCTTTTACCACTACCACATCCCGCAGCTGGAGAAATAATTTAATTTAATTGTTATTTATCAATTAGTTGCAGGGCTGTTCTTGTCTCTGCTTAATTTCGGCATTTTTTCACAGATATAAGTTAAGAGTTGCCAAATTTAGATCTTCTCCTTCTTAATTTATTTATCTTAAAAATCTATACGAGTATATAATTTGTTTCACGTAACGCCGCTTTTAGGGTTGGCGAATCTGAATTATTTTATATAATTCTCCTTTTTTTTAAAGTATCGATGCTAGTAAAGCGAATAATAGCAAAGCGACATACAAGATTAGGTTTTCCTTGAATTTGACATCCTACACTTCCTCCACACTCTGGCTACACAGTATCGACCTTATTTCAATTCGGATATACCTTATTTAAGCTGTTGTCGACGTTCGATATGTATCTTCAAAAGCAAAATGTGATGTTTAAAACAATATTATCTGCGATCGAAATCTTAACAAAGTACTGCCTCTTCTTGACTGCAGTCTACTGTAATGTGCTCTATAGCTGAGAGTTATCTTGATATCGGCACATACTATCAATATTTCTTAACTCACACAATGAATCAAACATTGATTTTTTAGATTTTTATTTGGATAATAGCTTGAGAACGCATTTCTTTGAAGCCCTGCTAATTGGTAATTTCGTGGATACATGACAAAGCTCTGTGCTAAATGATGATAATGTTAGTAATAGTGAAAGATAGATAGTGATTCATTCACTATCATTCATTCAAATCTCTTATTAGAGTTGCTATCTAGGTCGCTAGACGCACTTCAACTGCCATATCATCTAGGTTTGGAGCCACAAAACTAATGTTTCCTTGTGAGAACTCAATTTTTCCGAGCTTGCTGATGACTACAGTGCACTATTGAGGCATTTTACAAAAGTTTGGTATCAGATCCTTTTTACGAAAATCCTTGCATTTTGGGACGATGAAATAATTCTTCCATAGGTTAGATATGGCCTTTCGGAATGTTAAATTCAAGTTGTCTTCAAAAGTTTTAAATCTGATATTAACAAAGTAAATGCTATTTACTCTACCCGTCACTCTTTCTAATATTCATAAGTGATCTCTTGGCTGTCACTTCTAATTTAATATATCCTTTTGCTTTGCTTTCTGTATTTATTCCCAGACTGACGTCTTATAGAAAAGGAACGTCATGGGGTTAACTGTGCAATCAGCAACCGAGAGCAATTTAATGCTTCCGGAGCACAATATTGCATACTTTGAAATTTAGGCAATTTGTCATTATCCTAGAATATCACCTCCATTTAAAAGATCATGTATGTCACAATGTAATTTACATTGAAATGATTCGATGCCGCTAGAAATACTAGTTAGCTCAAAGAAAAAATAAATGCTTCACCTTGTCTGCACTCACAAAAATACTGTCGTCATCCCTCACAGCAAGTGTAGCAGTTTATTATATTTCCCCGCTGCGACGTCAGTAAGCAGTCTTTTCTGCTATCTACTGAGTGGCAGAAAGGTCGCTGACCTCTTAGAGGGGTCGGGAAGTATTCGTTTGGTCTGTTGGTATCCTGTAGAGACAAACCATTTTCTTATATGAAATCCAACGATCGTCTTGATGTAGGTATGAGTCCTAAGAAACACTTTCCTGAGCTTTTTCTAGCAAGATCATCGGCGATTTTTTTAAATACAATTTAGTTAGTGCGTTCTGAGAAGCCTTGAATTCTCAGACCAGCTTCATAGTGGTAAAAGGAATTTAGCAAAACCTTGAGCGTATCTAGGTTGTTGTAGATACTTTGTCCCATCCAGCGATTCTTTACAATGTAGCTCATTATCATAAAGATTGTGTATACACGCGCACAGCTTAGTGATATTCAACAACTTAAATCAGTTTTGAAGACCAACCATATTCTTTTCCTGCTTCAGATTCTAGACAAAATCATTCCTGAGCACAGGTATATTAATTCCGTACTTCCACTGCAACATGAATTCGAAATACATCAAAACCTCAGTGCGTATTCACCAAAGACCTGTTCTATTTAAACGGAAAATGGCATTAAGAATGCAATCCATGAAACGAAACGAATATCAATGGCAAGGAAATTCTTAAGTACGTCTACACCCTCATGCAGTCGGGAGTTTTTTAAAATAATCAATATTTACCAAAAATAACTGACGCATAGGATAAATTTAATCTTATCGTAGCCGTGTAGTTCATAAAAACCTTCCTTGAGCAGATGCGGTAACCAAATAGCAATGATAGATTTTCCAATTGTTATGTCAAAGTTACTAATGACATCCAGCTGTCATGCTTTTCATCATGCATCGTTTAACGCTTGCTTAACGTGCGGAAATAATTAAAAAAATATTGAAGTTTCCGCTCAGTTGTATAGTAAGTACGCAACGTGCATTTTGTCATGAGGTCGGTCGTAATCTTGGCTTCAGTGTGCAGGTCATTTGCGGCTCACCGTGGAAAAGTTTGAGCGTGAGTACACTTTTGGATTTTAAGTCACTAACCAGACAGAGATTTATGCGAAATGAAGAAAATATAGCCGCCGTTACGGACAGTATCGAAGATTACCCAGAAATTCCGATTCGGCACCGATCAGTTCAAATGAGAATCGCCAGAGAGTTAACCTGGGTTATTTTGCGGTTGGACTTGGACCTACATCCGTATGAAGCCAGATGACCGTAGACAATGTTCGCCGGAGATCCGGATTTTAGGCAAAAAATCATCTTCTCGGACGAGGCACATTTTTGGCTAAGAGGCTATATCAAAAAGCAAAATTGTCATTATTGGAGCGAACACAATCCACAAGTGTTCGGCCAAGTATCAATCCATCCACAAAAATTTACTGGTGCGGTTGATGGCATGGCGGTATCATCGAACCTGATTTCTTTCGAAATAAGGAAGGAGACACCGTTATCGTTAAAGGTCTCAGGTATAGACCGATGTTAACCGGCTTTCTGAGGTCAAAGCTTGGCAAGATCGATATATCCGGGCTCCAGTTCCAACAAGACGGCGCTACATGCCATACAAGCGACGCAACGCTCGAAGTTGTGAAGGAGATATTTGGCGACTGGATTATCTCACGGCGAGCGTTCATCAATTGGCCGCGGCGATCATGCGATTTGACAACACCACTCGATTAATTTCTCTGGTACTACGTCAAGTCCTAAATCTACGCTGAAACCAACCATTTTGGACGAGCTCTAGGCCAATGTTCGACACGTTATTGTGAGAATAATCACACACATATTGGACCGAGTCATCAAAAATTGGACCGACCTCTTAAAGTACTGCCAGCGAAATTGAGGCGGCCATTTGAATGTGTGCTATTCCTCACATAATGGCAGAATCAATTTTATATTGTTTTGTTTAAATTTTTTTTCCTGCGCTCTTATCTGGTCATATAATAAAAATTATTTATAAACGTTGAAATTTTTAAAATAAATTGCTAGCAGGTGGCAACCTTAAACTCTTCACGTGCAGTTTGCTTTCGAAAAACCTGCAACCATTAATTTTTCATCACATAAAATTGAGAATTTAAAAGTAAATTGCTTGCTGTGAAAGTGCTTGGCTATAAAGCCGCACATTACACCTTTTTTTTTTTTGTCTTTTAAACTGGAAGTTTAAAAGTATATGTACAAATATATCATATGCTAAGAGTTTTAGATGTAAATTATTATGCAAGTAAGTATATTGAAACTTTGTTACGAATTTAATCTCTACATAAAATTGTAAGTAAAGCTCTTACTCGAGTGGCAGATAACCACGTTTCAACTTTCTGCATGCATCACTGAGGCCCTTCATAACACCCTTCGTAGCTTGCATGCATATGAAACTGGAAAAAGGAATACTGAACAGGATATCTGACCATGACGTTATAATGTTAAAGCCTTTTCAACCGACTCCCCTCTTTCGATAACCCACATGATTAAATTTCCATTAAACGATTATACTGTGACTGATTAAATTACTCGTTCAAATATGTTTGCAAATTAAATGGAAATAACAAAACAATATTAAAATTTTTGTAGCGAAATGCAAAAATATTATAAATAAAAATTAATTGCATTCAACGGATACCGATACAGGATGGATGCATTTGTCTCAATTAGTTGAGGAGGAATGATAATAAAAATGATGAAAACATGAAGAGAACAATTTGCTATTAATTCTTATTTAGAAAATGAAAATTATTTTAAAATGAGCTTGGAAATTGTTTCCATTGGAGTTAGGGGGAAAAAGGGCGCAGTCACCTGGTCGTTACGATCGGAATTGATAAACATATGGAATATGCAATTTTGATACTTCTAAGTGCCGCACAGAAGGGCAAACCTCGCTTTTGTACTCTACGAGCTAACTATGTGGGAAGGACATCGACTACCTTAGAGAGAAATACGCGTTGAAGGAAACCGAAAACAGCACAAAATCTTTTAAAGATGGCAAAGGAAATTAAGTGATGGTGCCACAAGCTCAAACTCGACTTTTAGACAAAATGTGCGATACCAGCTCAAATGCCCGTCTATCTGGTTAAAGTAAAGTATAGTCAAACCTTGAGTTTGACAGAGTTGTCGAAGCGGCCTACCTACCTGCCGAATTATTTGGGAAAACGAGAAATCTTCCCAACTCAATTTCAAGATTCCACCAAGCTGTTTTGGCCGATCCATAAAAGTGAAAACGGTCTAAACTCCACCAATAGGAGTATCAGCCTCCTTAACTTCGTGTACAAGATCTTATCCGGCATATTATGTTAACGCCATAACCACTTGTCAACGATCGCCAATTGGCCCCTTCCGGTGTAGCTTTAGTCCTGGAAAATCCACTATTGCCCAAATATTCATGCCACGAGGAGTCATAGAAAAAAAGCTAAAAGTCCAAGCTGACTTTCGTCAACTTTTGAAGACAGATATAGCTCAGCCAAACAATATGACGTAGACGAGTCACCAGTTTTTGAATATGTGATGACGAGCGTAAACAGAGATTGTCCGAATGCGATATTCCATTTTCACTGCTAAGGGGTGAGCCAACAGATCTTTACTATTAATTACTGTCATTTACTGAATTCAATGTGGTTGATCTTTTTGACAGATGTCATACAATCTTTGGCAATTTTAGTCATGGAGTCGTTTACCACCCAACAATGTGGGCGAAACACATTTCGTAACATTTCTTAAAATTCGTGAATTTTTCGGTCAACATAATCGCTCTAGTGAGTCCGTAATTCGTGCACTGGTTAGGCGTTTCGAAGAAACTGGTTCGATATTGGGTAAAACTCCATATAAGCATGCTCGTCCAGTACGTACACACCAAAACATCACCACTGTAAGCGAAAGTGTTCAAAACCAGCCAGGCACCTCTATTCGGCGCCGAATTCAACAATTGGGTCTCACTTATGACACTTTACGGAGAGTTTTAAAAATAGATCTTCATTTGCACGCCTATAAAATACAATTTACACAACAATTAAAGCCTTTTGACAACCTACGACGTCGCCGACTTGTAAGTTGGATGTTGTATATTGGATGTAGGAGCCCATTTCCGCATGGATGGGAACAAACCATAAATAAATAAAACTGTCGTTTCTTCGGACCAGAGCAGAAAACTAATACAAAATTCACGAAAAACCAATGCATCCCAAAAAAGTCACTGTATGGTGCGGATTACTTTTTCATAAATGAGGCTGAAGAGACAGTTATAGTGAATGGAGAATGTTACCGGAACATGGTGACCGTTGTTGTCTTTTTTCCAAAAATTAAATGAATTAGGTCTGGATGATCTCTGGTTTGATGGTGTGGATGGTGCTACCGCCCACACAAGCCATCAATCAATCCATTTATTGCATGCGAAGATCGTATTATTTTAGTTAGAGGAGAATTTGATTACCTTCCAAGATCATGCGATTTGATACCTTTAGACTTTTTCCTGTGGTGTTACTTGAAGAGTAATATCCATGCCAATAACCCAGCGACAATTCAGGATCTCAAACATAACATTCAAACTGAAATTGCGGCAATTAATCAACTTTTTCTTCGAAAAGTCATCGATAATTTTGATCTTCGGATGGTCGCTTGTGGTCACTTGATTGTATTGCATTTTATTCATATTTGCCATAGACCGAAATTTATTAAACAATTAAATTCTATATTAATTTCGTAATAAATGTGAATTTAATTTAAGAAAACATTCCACAGTAGCTGTTGGCTCACCCTTTATAATGCATGATGATCGAATCTGTGCTTGGCACTTTAAATAGTATTATGAGTGCGCACATGTAGACGACAAAGCTATCATGTCTGAGTTTTACTCATCTATTTCTTTAAAGCATCACCATCTGTTTCTCCAACGAAGCTAAGTACTTGGGTATCATCTTGGATAACCAACTTCTTGGAATAAACATATCTGGCCGAAAACCTCCAAAGCAACCTGTTGGATCGAACTTTTTGCTGCTGCTGCTTTACTCTGATTTTACGGATACAATGATACCAAAACTCGGTATTGGCTTGAAATGGAATGTAGCCGAAACTTTGCGGCTAACCCCTAAAGTCATCTAAAATCTGGTATTGGTGCCTTTTTGCAGGAGTGCAACGGTAGATAAACTTGTGTCTATCTTCCACGTGAAGAATCTTTGTGCGGGTCATAATAAGCTGCGCTCGAAGCCTTACTTATCCCCCTTACCACTTCAGAACTAATTTGAGAATCCAAGGTTTCTCTAAACTCAATCGGAAGGCTGAATTCGCTGAGTTTTCTTTGGGTCACAAGTCACAATTAGATCATGGGAAGTGCAATCGCTGATGAACTTGCTAACATATGTAAGGATTAGAAACGAGTTTCTCACGACTGGGTATATCTGCGGTACGGACTTTAATTAAAAATTGGGCTTCATATGAGCATTACTGCAAATCATACCTGTTCAGGATCTCTCCGGATCAAAGGAAATAGATACAGCGAAAATTAGCTTTGCTGTAAACCAGACCAAAACCAAGTATATGCTATCAACGAGAAGGTGTGTAAAACTTTGACTAATTACACAGAATGTCACTAAAGATAGCTTTTACTTTGAGGATGGTAAACCTCGCATTAGATGATGCGCACAAGTGGAAAGAGACTCCAACCAACTTCGAGTTCACAATTGATGCTAGAAGCCAAGCACAGAGCTAACTGAAAAAGTTTACTAGCTAAGGGATTGTGCCATATAAATAAATAAGCCGGATAAATTGAACGGTGATATATTCAATATTTAATGGGTATACACGGCGCTTAGAGACTGTTCATGCAGCGAATCAGGGTGCGCTGAAGACTAGGCTTGCCAAAATATAAACCAGATCTCTCTGATATTTTTACTCAAAGTAAAATAAATTACTTGACGACTTGGAAATTGTCTTTCTGAAGCCTCAAATGGCATTGGAACAAATCTCGACCACCATCTCGTGGTAGCTCAAAAACTCATGATGTATTCGTTAGTAACACCCGTACCAATATGCTTGAGATCTTTAAAAGAATTACGAATTACGAATTAGCGCAAAATGTGGTTGGAACGTTTCTAATTTGAATGAGGTTAGAGCATTCCTGAATACATACTCTGGCACTTTGTGCAGAGTTTGCAACTGCGATTAAGTTCCCTAAATATTTGAGGCTGTGGGCATGAACTGCGTTCCTGCGGAACTATTCCAAGCTGTTGAAAGTGAAGTGAATTGTTTATAGCAAACATATAAAAAAATCTGTGTATTGAAGTGAACGACTGTGATAACTGCTATATTATACATATGTATGTGCTATTTAAAGAATGGCCAGAAAAATAAGGATAACCCCGATTACGCCTCAAGGTTCAAACAAACATGCGTTCACTATGTTGGTTTTTATCGACTTTTTGAAGCCTTTCGACTATGTGAATCATAAGTTCACATGGACTGTTATTGAACCTACATACGAAGGTACACTATGTCGCATTCTATATAGCTAAAATATACTGAAAAATTTTTGTACGACACTGCTTCTGCTAGTCTTGGCTCCTGTGCCTGGTTATAATTTTCTACAAATTCTGCGCTGTACTGCCATTTCATCTTGGCTCTCACGAGATGGTCCAATACTTAAAAGCTGAAGCAGGTAGACTACGGCTTAAGACAAAGCTGTGTTCTGTGTGCTCTTTAAAACCTTGTTAACTTTCGTTAACAGATGTCAACGTGTCTTAAATATACAGCTCAGAAGGCAGGTCAGATACCCAGCGGCAGTGACAAACGATTAAGAAAGAAACAGCGGATCGGTCTTTCAACTTCACTTCAAACCTCACTATGATGCGGAATAAAGTTATCCAATCAGGCAGAAGAATAGGTTTCTCTAAAAAGATATGGTATCGAATAGTTGAGAGTTGAAATTCGTTCCAATAAACAGCTCTACGTCTCAGTCGGTGGCCACAGAATATAAGGAAAAGAGAATATATAGAACAAGTTTCACGAAGCCACGACGTTTGTTTTATTTTTAAAAATAAAAATTCCCAAATCTATTGTATGCGTATAATCACTAAAACTGTTTATTTTCAGAAGAATTTTTTTTAAGATAACTACACACCTACACTTTGCCACTGTTTACTGCTGGGCAACCTTCAAATACGATAAAAGTTGCGCAATTTCCTTCACAACAAAACAATAAACAATGACCCGTAAACAACTACATAACTTTTACCTCCATTCAAACCAACTTGAGCGGGTTTAATTCAATTTTCAAGAATAGAGAAAGAATAAAAATCCTAAAAACAACTCAGTATGGAGTATGGAGACTTCGAGTCAGCATCAGCGACTAGTATTGTATCAGTTCCCATTCTAAAGTTTTACAGAGAGCACGCACAACAAAAGTCCACATAACTCAATTTAATGTGACAGAGGGTTCACGTTGGTCAGGATATCGCATCATATCCTTTTTTTATTTTCCCATCGTAGGTATCATACTTCGGTTGTTTCCAGAACTCTAAAGGAGATACCAGATACTTGTAGTTGTATAAGACATCTTGTCGTACGACGCCATCTAAACAGCTATCATCGCTAGATAGCGTCGTATCTTTCTCCTTTTGTAACTTTGAAACGAAAACAAAAAAAAAAAATTTTTTTCCATTTATCTTAATGTGTACGAGTATGTATTGTGTTCACGCGACATGTCTTGGTAGCCCCTCTCATTTTCCACCTATCCACCATCCGATAAAAGAATTTCTAAATATTCCTCCAAGATACCCATAAATAGGGTTGTCTGTCTGCCCACCCCGACGCCCGTCCCTTGTTAACATTTTTTGTAAAGTTGTGACTTTTTTCTTAGCCCATTTTCAGTCCGCAGAAGTAGAATTTTTTTTTATCACTTGCGGTGCAAGGATATCCTTTTTATAGGTCCTTCCTTGGAACTAAGCATAAAACCACTACAAGCACTAGCTATGGAACCGGAGCACTGGGACTGCTACTGTTACTGTTAGTGGTATCAGGACGACCCACAGACCCAAAGACCGACCGAATGATTTTTCATCACCCCAGAGATATGATAGTGCTCTCGGTTTAGGAAACGACCAACAGAACGATGTTTAGTCAAATGTATCGCAAGGGTTGCATTTGGGCGGTATATGGACTGTTTTTGAATTTTTCAACCCTCTCTTTAAGTATGCACTAGTGATTTCTATCTACACGTATTCGTATTTTTTTTTTTTCAACATTACAGCGAAATAGAATTGAAAATAGTTGTTGAATAGAGAAAGAAGCTTCAAGTTAGTTTAGGTTGTTGGTTTTGGTTACCGCTGTAAAAATCGGATACCGATACACTAGGACCAAACAACCTCCGGTAGGGGTAGTGTTTTTTTTTTTGTAAACCGCTGAATGTACGAATACATAACTTTTAACAATGCGGCAGGGTCGTAATGTTTAGTTGTGGGGAACTGGTTTATTCTCTGATATACTTGTATCTCTCTTTGAATGGACTGAAGGTTATACATTTGTATTTACTAACAATTAAAGTTGCATTCTCCTGACAACTTTGTCAGATAATAGCATTTGTTGGTAGAAAAGTTTTTTTATGAGCACTCTAGGATCTGATGTGTATATTTGGATATTTTGGTAGGGAAAGAGGAAGAGCATTTCGCCTTTTTAATCTTCCATACTAATGCTGATTTTATGACTTGTCTGTGAAATTGTCTAAACTTCCTTGCAGATTTTCATTGTTCCAAGTGGTGTGTTAGACCTAGAACTCTATCTGTTGCTTCAGGGTGGATAAGCTTCTGGGCTTAAGCGTGCTTGTCAAGGTTGTGTCAATCAAAATGTCATAAAATGATAATAAAATTGTTGATCAGTTCTAAGTTAGCTGAGAAAATAGATAAATTGAAAAGACAGAGGAGGTTGAAGTGAATGAGAAAATAAATTGGTTTTCCTAATGTTTTGTTTTCATTCCCTGTGGAACACATAAAAACGGAAAGAAGATCATTGAATCTTTGATTGGAATTAATGTGAGTGAATGGAATTTAAAAAGGCTATACTCTGTAGACCTACTTATATCTTTAGGTACTAATTAATTTGATTTTATTTGGCGAGAGAAAAGAAAAATGTGTTGAAGACAATAATAAAGTTCGAGAATTGCACTCCTAAAGAAGTAAAAATGGTTTATAGGTAATTTAAACTTTTGTGGACGAATTTCAAATGTCAACTGTATCCTTGGAGATGGATCTAAAAGTGATGTTGATGAAGTAGCAGACCTCAATGCGGAGTTTGAGGCCGCACCAAACAACAGCAGCTGGTTTAAAATTCCCGAAACTGACACCGAATCTCTAATCCGAGCCTGTAATCGAACTAGTTACATTAACTTTAAAACACAAAAAAAAAACAGGCCTGAAAATTGTTTGTATTGGAGAGAGGAACAAATGGATCCGTAAGAACTGCCAAAACCGGTCATTATTTTTCTTCCTTTTTACATAGGAGTTAATTCAATTTATCGTCGATCAGTCAAACTTAAAAGCTCTTCAATATAACATCACTAATCCAGAAAAAAAAATAATAATCGAAATGGAGCAGTTCGTTGACATGGTGATTTACATATTTTGTACTCAACTGCTATCTTCACAACATTATTGGAACAAATCCGTTGGCCAGTAATTTTTTTTTTTTTTTTTTTTGACAGTACGACAAACAGCAGGTGGGAAACAATAAAAAGGTTCTTAAGCTTCAGTGATAGCACCGATTTTAAGCCATTTGGAACAACAACTTTTGAAAAAAAAAAGTCTAAAGTCAGATTCTACAATACTTATTCCAAAAGTAGAGCTTGTTGCTGCTGCCACGAATTAAAGCAGTATAACCCAGCCTCACAAGTGAGGTTACAAGAACAAAGTTCTAAGTGGTATTTCAGAATTCAATTACGACTTCAAAATTTTTCCTGGAAAACAGAGTAACAACATATTCTCCGAATATGCACCTGATTTAGGAGACAATGGAAACTTGTAGTTAGGTAAACATGTCAAGCACCAATATTTTTCCGATAATTGGTATCACAGTCCCAAATTGTAAGTTCACCTATACAAAAATGGATTACCATCTTTGGACGCAGTCAGACTAAGCCGAGTCCCTAATTCTAAAATGCCAGCAGAGATAGAACTGGAATAATAAGGTTTTGGAAGCACGATTGAAAAAATAACTACACTTGATGGAGTAGAATTGGGGTTGGTATCCTAGTTTCATAACAAACCTCCAAACATGCTGTCACAGTACGTTTGAAAGCAATCCAATCATCGCCAAACAGCGAAAATAAACCGTACAGAGATAGTCCTTCTCCTCAAACTGTTGAGGTTTATAACATATATATGGGTGGCATTAATTTTCTGGATTCCACGCTTGGTTTATAAAGAGTATAACATAAAACATACACTGTCCTCGTAACCTTTAACGCATAAGAAACCATTTACGCCTTGGTTTTTTTGTTTTTTAAACAAAAAACCATTTTTATTAAAGAAACTTTAATTTTTTTTTCCGGCTCAGGATTTAATTCATGGAGTAGAGAGTTGAATAACAAAAAGTTGCAACTGGCAACAAGCTATTGAGGGAGCATTGACGATGAGTTGTTAAAGTCTGAGGACATTGATAAGCTCTTACGGTACACCCAGGAAATCTCATTGGTTAAGCCTCACAAGCTTCTGATAAGCAACATCTTAATCCATCGGAGCAGTAAGCGTTCCGCCTTCAATTTTACTATTTATGTGGCCCTGACAATAAACCGGATTATATTTTATTTTAATTAAATATCCTTGAGTTGGCTCAAAGCAGATTAGCTGTATAGTTTTTTTTATAGTGGGTAAATAAATATAGACTTTTTGACCTTATTGACTGAGACTAATCTAAAGTATTTTGTAATTCAATTTACAACGAATGTAGAAGTTAACTCTTTGAGGACGTAAACGTTGTCGACCGCATCGACCCGTTGCTGCAAAAAACTCTATTGACTACGCTTATCGTGCCAAAATAAAGTAGAGGACGTAGAATAACTGAAAGATTCCTTTAACAACAAACGAAGGAATTTCGTATCTCAGGCAATGAGAATTCGATCATCTAGGCTGACTTAGTGACTCAACTAAGCATATTCGACGTTTGGTTACGAAGGGACTGAGGTAAATTCGATGCCTTCTTGGCGAAACTTGTTTATACAAAAAACAAAGACGATTTTGGGTGAAATTATGTTCCTCCCAGATATTAAAGGATTCTCGTTACAAGGTGCAAGAGTATTCTAGAACTGAACAATATTTAGCCCACAATGATCGACTGACCTTCTAGTTAACCGCAGATTGTGCTTATCGGTGAAAACGAAATGTCGTGTACCTTACGCAGCTTAGATTTGTTGCTTCCGATATACATAGTGTTCCGGAGAAGGTAATAGAGGACAAATTTTGTGGTTGCTTTACGGAGCTATTTATCTACTCGTATGTAAGTTGGATACCATAGAAAATGACTACATCGTACGCTGAGGCTCTTTACCGTGCTACAATCGGCCTTTTGCTTCTATCATTAGACACTTCTGGAAGTTAACATCCAAGATGTGACCAAGCCAGCACCTTGCAACATGGCAACTTAAAAAAAAATATAATTGAAAGCTACACTACATGGTGTGGTGCGGACCTATGAGGTCAGCCATCCAAGGAATTCGGTTAAGCTGATTTCTCGTACCTGGAGGACGACAGCAAGGAATTTGCAAAATGATCTTTGCAAGGAATATCAATTCCACATTACCAATCGAAAGAATAAGCAGATCTGTTTGCAGAGTTTTAAGCTTTACGAGGGCAGAACTGCGTCAGATGCGTTGGGTGAATACTGAATACTGAATACTTCTATGTAGAGTTTGCAGATAAATCAGCTTGCGATGTAGGATCTTTTTTCCATAGGCAACCGTTTCCTAGTTGAGAGGCCTGAAAAATCCTTCAAACCAGTTGTTTGATCAATTCTCGCCATGTTTTGACTTCTTTCTCGCCAAATTGAATATGACGACCAACATTTTACTGATGCGGAATTGTAGCCGCTGAATAGAACCCGCAGCGGTTTTCATCTGATTCGACTTTGATGGCATTCAGAGTTTTTACTGTTCCCAGAAGGCCGTATCTTTGATGGTCTCCTTCTGTATCCTAGAAAAATTTCACAGTGCAGTACACAAAATTATGAGGAGTTCCGAAAACGGGACACTTAGATTCTATGACCGATGTTTTATATGAAAAAAACTAGAGAATTTCTCAAATCTAATAAATGTGGGAACTGATATTTTGGACAATGTCTTCCGTTTTTCCGGTAGGGAAACCCGTAAATAATACGACAATTTCCTTGCTTTGAAGGCTATAACTTATCTCCAATGTGTGCGTCAGCAAAAACACTTAGAGAACTATTTTTACTGCAGAAATTTTCCCATTTCTCGTGTTAGGGGGAGGCCTGAGATCTGATCAGTGTATCTTAATGTGTACCTTGCATCTTGGGAAGCTGGTACGCAGCAACACTGTGCCTAACTATGTATGTACTCGTATGAACTTATCCATATCCGACGTTGATTAAAATACTGCACGGATATGTTAACAGATATGTTAACACTTTGATCGAGTCTGAGCCTCTGGTGAAGGAAAAAAAATTAAATAAAGAATATTAATAAAAAGAAAGGCTGCTTCGGTGCTTCTAGCATTGCTTTACGCAGTCGGTCCAATTTTGATGATGCAGCGTTATTCTCAAAATAGTATGTCGAATGTTGGCTTTGAGCTCATCCAAAGAGATTGGCTTATTAGCGTAGACTAAGAACATGACGTAGCCCAAGAGAAAGTAATCTAGTGGTGTCAAATAGCATGATCGCGGCGGCCAATTGATAAACCCTCGCCATAAGATGAACCAGTCGCAACTTCTAGCCTTGTGTAGCTTGTATATCATGTAGCGCCATCTTGTTGAAACCACAGCTCGGATATATCGATGTTGTTGAACTCTAACCACGGAAAGTCAGTTAACATCGCTTTGTACTTGAGACCGCTGACAGTAATGACAGTATGCATTTTCATGCATACAAAGTACAATTGACTCAAGAACTGAAGCCTACTGACCACACACAACAAAGAAAGTTCGTTGAGTGGACTGGATAGAACAACAAAAAATTAATGCTGATTTTTCAAACAAAATTATCTTTAGCAGCGAAGCTCATTTTCATCTTGTTAAAGTGTAGATCGTCAAAATTGTTGAATTTAAAGTTCAGAAAATCCACGAGTGACTATTGAAAAGCAAATGCTCGTACATCCACAACTTGTCACTCTTTGGTGCAGATTTTGCGCTGGAGACATCAGTTATATCAGTTAAAGGTGCTTGCTATCGCGACATGATGATCCAGTTGTTCGTACCTAAATATGGATATGGATGACATGTCCAGCCCAAGAAACAATTCAATTACGTATGAGCCATTTTCTGATCGTGTAATTTCCTTTGTTGGTGACCACAATTGGCCACCCAGATTATGCAATTTAACGCCATTGGACTACTTTTCCTTCAAGGTTTATGCCATCAAGTCCACGACCACCCACATCTTGTACACTGTATCAACGGAATTCAACCACGTTTATGCAAGACTGTAATGAAAATTTCGACAAAAGAGTGCGTACGTGCCAGCGTAGTATTTTACCATATGTTGCCTGGAATTCTCAGTCACATGATGGGTAATTTACAAATAAGGGTCTCTAAAATAATGTCAGAACCTCTTTCTTGCACTCAGTGTGAAGTCACCAAGTTTAAATATTTGTACTGATGTATGCTCACTATGCAATCACAGTTTAAAATCACTGTTCATTCGGGATTGTGAACAATTTCGTACGCCTTCCTATACACGATTACGAGTACACAATTCCCTGTTGGAATCTGTCTCTTGTAAATCTGTTCTTCAATCATTGTTTGCTCTGTAAACCTAAGATTACGTATGTATATATCTAAATTACGCAACACCATAAGCTCCACTTCAAGTCAAACAAATCTCCTAAATCATAAAACAACAGTCGACCAGTTGGTTATCTAATATTTAAACTGAAAATCACATTAAACATCATAAACATCAAAAAATTTATGTCTCAATCCAATTTAAGTGCTTTTCTGAGGGAAATTTTTGAAAATGTTATTTGCGTTAACCGACACGCCTTCCGTGGCAATTCATTTTATTGCTGAAAGCAAAAACATATTCATATATCCGGCACGACACTCCTCTATATCTCAGGGGAGCACTTGCGATTCATGTTAATACACATTTTCGCTGCTGTCATAAATTCGCATTTTTATTCCATGCAATTCTGTCCAAGTCGGAGTGGGAACAGCTTCACCGAGGTTCCAATCACTGAAAATGTCAGAAGCGCATTTTACTGTCCAGTTAAAACATTGGAGCACTGCGGAGCTAAATGAGACTGTCTCGAACAATGGTTATAATAAACGAAAGTGTATTTTCGAAAAATGGCAGTTCAAGGGGCTGGGAGGGTACTATGTACAATGTGATGGGGTGCTGCGGAGGATAGTGTTAGAATGTCGAAACTGGTGTCAACATTCGTGCTTGTTGCATGAAAACGATTGCATGTGCGAGTACTCGTAGCAGTGAACTCAAAAATTGCACTATTAAACCAAAAGCGATGGGTTGACATGGAGATTAGGTTTTACGTCGAACACTGGGTTATAATGAATTGAGTATCCGTATGGTAACAAGAAAAGACCAGGGACTGATTGAGATTAAAAAAAAATGGTACGTTGGTGATTTCAGCTATACACCCGATCATTTGGCACATGCAACTTTGATTAAATTTCTTCTGTGTAGTGCCAAGAGCTGTTTTCAATCCTCTTAGAAGTTACCCCTTCAAATAAAAACCCAATGAATTCCTAGATAAATTACCCACCACCCACCAACCACTTATACTGTAGATTGGGGATGGTAACATTGACTTATCTCTCCAACCACGCAAAACACTATAGGTTATGAGAAAACAAGAAGCCTTTAATATGGATAGAGTTGTTTTTGACGACCCTTTACACTCACACAGCTGCTTCCATGGTACACAACCCATTCGGATGTATGGTAAATTTGTCATCAAAGAAATACTTATACAAGAAACCCAGAGCTTCAAGTATCTGACCGAACGCCTGATTACAATCTATCTCAGGGTTAAAAACTTAAGACTGAAGATATGCCCCACGGTCCCCACAGAGGGAAAAAGCAACGTTAACAAGGATTGCTTCTAAAATAAATGTTCTATGCACAACGTAAAGCTTTGGTAATCTTACCCGCTAAATTACAAAAGCAGCTCATTTTTGACGGCACAGTTGAAAAACATAACCTAGATAAGGCCAGCTCTGAAAATTAGCCCATAGCATGAACACATTTTCATTTCTTCAACATCGACGCATCACCACTGAAATCGACACAAGATACAACTCTGGTAATTCCGATTTCCGAACGTTTCACATCAGACCACAGCCTTGTTATAACCAAGAAGCAAATGGGTCAATGTTTGAAAGCTAGACGATTACTACTTCATCAGGGTCAACTTCGGTATCAGTAAGAGGGACTACACGTAGGTAGGCATCTTATCGCTCCCATTATGGTATTTGGTCATTGATAATCTGCTTAACAAATTAAGCAACTGAGGCTACAACTATCCAAACCACTACACGTCTGCAAGACGCCCTTAAGACAGTCTCTAGTGCAGCAGAGATTATCTCTCCGTAAACCCAAATTAAGTTGTCATAATTCATTTCACTAGAACCAGAAACATAAACTTCGATATATGGTACATTCACTTCACGATAAAATCGTTGAGTACTCCGACGAAGTCAAATATCTGGAATAATCCTAGAACTTAACTGAACTCCCACAAAAACAACAAAATAACCAAAGCAACCAACGCTTTGTAGGTCTGCCGTCGCATGGGAGATCTCTCCAAAGATCACTCACTGGACTTATACAATGATGGTGAATCAGGCTCATCATAATATATGCTTCTATAGTATGGTGAAGTAAAGTCACGTAAAAGGCCGCAGTTTTAAACATTGTGGCGTTATGCAGCAGAGCAAGTCTGGTGCAAGTTAAAGAGTTGAGTCTTAGCAATCACCCCAACCTTGGTATCGGAATTTGATATGATCTCCGCGGTAATAGACCGCCTTCAAAAAACATTATATCATACTTCCATAAAGTATTCTCCGCTGAGATTCCCAACAAAGAAGCATGGGGTAGCAATAAGCCACCAAACAGCCATAATGGCATAAAGTGATGTACGAATGGTTCTAAAATGGAATCGGGAGTGGAAGCTGCAATATACGGACCTAACCTATATATAACCATAGCTATGGACAAAAGTCCTAGCGTATTTTAGGCAGAATTCTACGCCATTCATGCGTGTATCAACCATATTTACAACTCCTGTATCAAAGTCCCAACATTCATATATTCTTGAACAGTCAAGGAGCTATAAATGCCCTTAGCTTGCACACCAATGACTGCAATTTGGTCATACACTGCTTCAAAACCCTACAAAAACAAAGCTCTAGAAACAATACCAACCTGTGGTGGATCCCTGTCATTAGGCCATAGATGGCAATAAAATGCCGATGAACTGGCCAGAAAGTTCTCAGTAACTTCCTTCAATGGACCTGAACACTTGTGCTGCACTCCTAAATCAGCAGTCAATTTTGCTATTAATAGCTGGGAATAGTCGAGATGCATCTCATACTGGGAGAATAGCTCAGGTCTAAGACCGGTCAAGCGAGCCATTCCGCCCTCAACAAAAATGCCAACAGATGTCTAAATCAAAGTCGGCACGATACCAAAAACTTAGTAGGTTACCTCACACGTTTATGATATCACCTCAACAAAATGAATCTAGTCGACTCTCCGGAGTGCCGACTTTGTCTTGAAGAATACGAAACAGCTGAACACATCTTATGTGAATGTCCAGCCTAAACAGAATTAAACGGAAGATTTTCTTCGGATTTTCTTCTGCAACTTGATTCGGAAGGTAGATAACCTACTAGCCTAACTACAGTTCTAACCAAATGGCACAAAAGATCCTTTAGGTCAAAGTGCCTCACTTCGGAATTGGCATGTCAGAAAATTAAAAAAAAATGCGGACATTCAAGTCGTCGTCACGCCGAAGGGGTACTACTAATGATGAAATTTGACGTCGAACGGCTTTGCTCGCAAGTAGAACTTTTTCTGATCAACTCCCCGAAAACCTTTGAAGTGTCCTGAGTGTTTTGATGGTATCAAGTAAAATAACTAAAAACTACTGGTTTAAGAAAGAGTGCCGGCAGAGATAAGAATGAGAATATGACAGTAGATTCACGGTCAGTACTAAAAATTTAAAAATATTACCTCCGCGGTAAGAGTGAAGGCGGCTAACAATCCGTTGGCCGTTGACAATGCACCATTCAACATGAATGACGACCGACAGCACGTCGTCCGCCTGACCAAGAAGTTGCCGGGAAAAAATTAAACACCAATACGGCTAGAAGAGCGAACGGACTAATACCCGAATTATTTAAAGCCAGATTGACTCAATAAATTAATATACATATATCAACTCATCTCTAAAAATTGGTCGAAATAAATGGAATGCCGTCATCGTTTGCTTGATCCTGAAAAAGTCAGATACTCTAAACTGGGCCAACTAGAAAGAAGCAAACCCCGGAACTTCAAATCCATATTTACCAGCGCATACGACAGCATTTACTGAGACTAGCTATGAATTATAGAGCCATGTCAAGTCTTGGAATCCCTTCTAAGCTTGTTCTTTGGTGTAGGATGGCAATGGAAAATGCGGTGATGATACCAAGACATTTAATGTCCAAATAAGATTTCGACAAGGTGGTGCGTCGTCATGTGTTTATTTAAAATCTATTTGAAACTATTAGCAGAGGATAAATCAAAGTATTGTATATACTGTCGAGAAGAACACTTAAAACAAACAGATGGGACTGCACGCCACAACGTTAAACTATACTTATACTAGGTGGACAAACGATCCCTTGGCTACTTTTAAAATTTAAAGAAGGGGATGGGCAATCAACTTTATGGACTATATCTTACTTAAAGGGCTAGAATTTAGCAACTTGGCCAGCTAAGACATGTTGAGCAAATGAACACTACCGATACTTTGTGGAGTGTCCTCGAATCCATAACGGAGAAACAGTGTGGTAAAAGGAGCCCTCGTCTTACTTGGAGCGTCCAAGTTTCCAAAGACCTCAGCCAACTGAGATAGCATACTGAAGACGATTAGCGCAAGACAACATTACGTAAATATAGTGTAAAACAATTGCCAATTATTACCAAGAAGAATAACCGGCAAAATATCTGCCCCATATCCATACCAAAGAAAAAAAAAGCTTCAAGCCCAAATTAAAATATCCCTTAACTATTATCTACTCCCAGGACCTAAATAAAGATGCCCCAAGCAAGTTTAAAATATTTATTGCTTGTACCCAGCGTTCTTTTTTGATGTAATTGACCTATCTCCTTCACCATTATTATCTCCGAACGAATGTGTTCTATATTTTCTTGTATATCCTTCAAGAGCTTAACCCAAATAAGATGTAAAAATAAAACCTTAATCCTTTGTCTTACCATTTTTCATTTTATCTTCACTAAAACAACAGCAGCAACAGTAGAAAATAAATAATCCTTTTTTTCTTTTCATTTTTTGTTTTCTTTTTTACTTCGTCCTGAGTGACATCATTCTCTGGCTGCCCCAAGTCAAGAAAATAAGCCAAATAAAGTTGTTTTCCTCTTCCTGGTTAAATTTTCTCAATTTTTGTTTTTTATTTTTCATCATTTACGAATAGATTTGAAAAACCTTGTGAACTAAAACTAATATATTCCACACTGAAAAGGATATCCTCAAATAAAGCTTGAAGGAAAATTTAAAATTCCAATATTCATCTCACGGATGTCCTTTTATTATGACCCAGAAGAATTTAATATTTTCAAGAATTATAAATAGCTCCCGAGTTGATTTTCTTTAGCAATCCAACAGGGATTTGCTGAAAATTCATTATAAAATCTGAGGGCCGAAATCTAAATGGTTTCTGGATGAAGAAAATGATTGAGGATGAGGTTGGCTCGTATCAGATTGGGTTTCCTTAAAAATTATAAATTATCTGGAAAATATTTCGGTGAGTGAGAGTGTAAGTTAAAAACAAACTTTCCCGCCGATATTGGAGTCTATTTTTTTTAAATGCAGGGTTGGTCGAACTGCATGAAATAAAATTGATTATATACCTCAACCGCAGTCCATAACACATCTGCATACTTTTTGCTTCATCTTCACAAATTCTACCGCAGAATTGTCACTTCTTGGATGCCACACAACTCTCCGTATAACCTGCTTTACAACCTGCCTTACAACCTGTCGAATGGGAAGCTGACCTCGCTAGGACGGCCTAATGTTTTTAACATTATCATTTTACAAATACCAAGTGCTCTTAAAGGCCTAGTGTCCTCAAGAGGTATCAATAGATTTTCGTGAATATCTCACTCTCACCTCAAGTTTTACCTTAGATGGACCTTTAAACTGGGCACGTTTACCTCCTCGTCGCCACAGATCCATTATTCAAAACCTATCAAAACCATTATTCATTACATATCTAAAGCTACTTACACTCATTCCAGAATTTTCAGAGCTTATGCTTCCTCCAAAGTAAAAATTATGTTCTAGCTAATTCGGAGGATGACGACCCCTCAGTTCTTTTCCGAGTTGGCGATCGGAGAATTAATAAAAATGTCATTTACATCTTTCGAACCTGCAAGATATTTGTGGCCCCATCTGCATATACGGTACTATTAAAACTAAGAAAATGCTTTCAATCAACTAGGAAGGCCTTTCCATTAATCCTTATGTCTTACGAACAACTTTCAATCATTTTTAGCAAAATTTCGTTATCACTCTAGTTGATGGCGTAACCAATCTCTTTCCATTCTCGCCCCATGCATTTTCTATGTCTACGGCACCTCTAAAAAATGCGGCATAATTTTAAATTTCACTGTACTTCATAATCATCCACACAATTCTTTTCGAACCCCTTGCGTTCTCGCTGAATCCCTTCATAACTTAACACTAAACTTCAGCCCTCCCACCGAGTCATTTTGATTAAACGATAGCAATGATAAAAAGGAACACTAATACTCCTGCAAAATTCATTTAAATGTATTATGCATTCTCGTGTCGATTGTATATCCTTTGAATTTGTTCATGCTAAGGTCCTCATTTCTATGCGTAACAGTTATATCAGTTTCTGTTGCATTCGACCTTTTCAACCGATCCATAGTCACCAGTAAGCTGTAGATACTGTTGTTTGCCTATTTAATGCTTCCGGCCGACTTCAGTTCAATCAGTGCCTCTTTACAGTCTTCCGAAAAAAAGTCCATTTTATCAAGTATATTACCAAATGTGGCCTCTATGAATTAAGAAGAGTCACCAACATTTTGGGAACATTAATTTGACCTGATCGACACCGATATTATCAAGGCCTTTGACGAAATTTATCTATAGATTTAGACTTCAAGCCGAATTTTATAAAGTGGATTAAACTCTAATTGGAAAACCGACGTTACAATGATCAATTACATAAGATCTATGATTTCCAACCCAATTAAGGCTTCTTTTGGATTACGGCAAGGAAGTCATCTTGGTCCATTAATATTTTGCATTTAGTAAGAGTGTATTCTTTCAAGACATTCTTGCAGAGGATCTTTTCATACGCAAATATGAGAGACCAAAGCGTAAGTTCAATAGCCGCAGCTTCATAGACGATATTTTCTTCTAGTTTCTAATCGTTCGAGGATTGTTATTGTAAGCCTTAGAGGGAAAAGGCCAGGGAGTGTCTCCATACTTGCCAATAAATTTACTTGGGAAAATAACCTTGAGGCTCTCAGTCGAGACTCTGAAATAGCGACAACTGCAGCCGTGACTGTTATTTCCTTATTAAAAGAATAAGCGTCGATTCGGCCTAAAATCGCACATCACACTGTGGATGTTGAACAGTGTAAACGTTTTTGACGGCGTTATCTAGGGTTTTTAAAATACAAGCAAGCAATTGTTTCTTTGTAGGTTTCTCGCAAAAGACACTCACTTTTTTTGAGAGCCTGCACGATTTGCATCTTGTATGGGTAAAAGTTAATTTTTTTTTATTTTTTTTTTTTAAATAACAGGTACTGTTGGTTTATTAATTCAAATAAAGCACTCAATCTTTTATATCGATTTAGGTGAATTCCGGGTAATTTATTCTCGAATGTAAGGCACTTACTCTACTCATACCATCACTGCTGACGTTAAGAAGAATTCTATTAACCATAGTCCGTTCTTGTCTGAAATTTGTCACCCACGACCAGTGGAATATTCCACTGATTACAAAAACGCCGATAAGCTCTTTGGTGGATCAGTGATCTATCTCTCTTCGAATACTTGCTCAGGGTGCAATATATGCACGCCGAATTATACTTCCACCTCTATAGTCCCATCTGTACCTGAACCTCAATCAATAAACTTCTCGAGTTAGCGCAGTTTTTAGCCTCCATTCCTACAGTCAAAATTGGTTAAGGTCCTTTTCAACTGCCTTCTGTTCTAACCATCTAAATCAACAACGGTGCTCTGAACATTTCAATATCTGTGTACAACTTATGGAGTTTTCTTTTAAATCACCTCCTCATAAACCCAAAAATCACTCGAGGAATCTTTATCTGCCTTCGATGACGTCAACGCCTTTGCACTTTAAAGCAAAATGTTGTAGGTAGGCAAAATATTGAAGTCCTTTTTGGGGGGGAATTTTTAAAATCGAAGAGCAATTAACAGAATGTTATGGTCTAAAGAAATTAATGAAAAGATTTTCCTATTGCTCCTCCTCATTTTTCAATAAATGTTGATGGATGTAGTACGAGCGAAAATATCTACATATTCCTGTCTATCTGAATGCCGTTGTTTGCAAACCGCAATATCATTTCACATTTTCTAATTTGGACCGCATCGTCAGCGAAATGATCGAAAATTGAGCTTCAATTGGTTTTCGTATGTGATTTTCCGAAGAATTTCCTGTTAGGTGTTAATACAGCTGAAAGAAGTTCTGAACTCAACACTTTTATTTATTTTTTTTAATATTAACAGAGTTACCTTTAAGAGCTTAAGCGTGACTTATATTGTTAACAAGAGACGTTTATTTTAGAAAAGTTTTTACCTTTGCAACCTGGAGTCTTTTTAGAATATGAACAATGGTAAATAAAGTACTCGTGATTACAAAGCCAGCTTTGGTTTCCCTCCAAATTTTAAGCCCTTCTTCAGGAATAGGGGGAAAATGTTGCCGTTCGTGCTCGTCCTTGCAGCAACCAGCTTTCAATTTATTTCTACATACTCCTGTCTTCATGTCATAGGATGTAGATGATTACCATAAGCAACCTGTAGGTACAATACTTTAAAGTCATTACAGCCAGATAAGTGCTTCAACTAGACTTCCTCTCTGAATTGGTTAGAAAGGTCACTAGAAGTTGAAAGAACCTTCTCAATTCTGTAATTGGTAAGCAAAACCTATAAATTTCTCAATCTTCAAAAGCTATTGTTTGCTGCCAATGGTAAAAAAAAAATATAAAATAACATACGTCATGTTCGTCGAAGGACTTAGATTAGATGAATTAATTAAGCTAATTTGTAAGTATTTTTTGTCTCTAAGTAAAGTACTATTGAATTGGAATGAATAAAAATTCATTCCAAAGGAAAGGAGGATGGGCTGTATTACCCCATGATCACTCCCGAAAGCATAGTGGTGAATGATTTCTACAGATTCAATAAGATGTCGCTGGCATAATATCATAGTTTATGGTAAGATTTTTTATTTTTTTTATAATCTCACGCGCGGACCAAGGGGATATGAATACCTTTTTACTGGCTTTTCTCCAGGGCACGGGCGGGTGGTGTAGTAGTTTGAAACTCATGTGTATTAGGTTTCGATATTTTTCCAGAGGTGGTTGTCAAACTGCAGCTAGTGCATCCTAAACCGTTGGGTCTTAAGTACGTGCTAGTTGTTAGTTGTTACGTTTTAGCCCAGCCAGGAACCACTCCAACATCAGTGTTATGCCTTCATGTCAGAGTTGACGACAACGGGATTTTCATATAACTACATACAAATTCTATGAAAAGATTTTTTCAGAGAATTGCCTCGCACGGGATTCGAACGCGCGACCCTCTGCTTGAGGAGTCTATGCATGTACCACTACACCACGGCCACCCTTAATCGCATAAAAACAACTGTTTTTCACAAAGAAGACAACGTGATCCTGGATTCCTCTACAGGAGATTAGTATATCCCTAAACTGTTCACATAAACAGTTTACAAGTTTATTCATCTAAATCTACACCTTGCCTAACTCGAACTGCAACCAACTTCAGACTGCTATAATTTCCAAACCGTTAATGACAGTGAGCTCAAATTTTGACACATGACAGATAATTTTATTACTTACAAAACTTTTAAACGATTTGCGTCTCAGTTGTGTTGAAAATTTTTTATCCGCGATTCAAACGTGATAGTGTGATTGCTTTATATTTGGCTGGAAAACCACAAGTAGCTATCGTAAGAGCCCTCCAGCACCTCAACGTGAATAAATCATTTGTGTCTCGAACTATAGCTCATTACTGTGATACTGGCAGCGTTGCAAAACACCACGGAGGTAGTCATAAAAAAACAGCAACATCTGCAGAAATGGTTCGGAACGTGAAGGCTTGAATTGAGCGAAAGCCGCGTCGAAGTGGTAGAAAAATGGCTCGTGAGCTCAATATATCATTGGAACGGATGCAACACTTACTGAAAAATGAGCTTGGACTCAAGCCATTGAAGTTCCAAAAAGCACATGATCTTACACCGCACCAGAAAAAAGTTAGAGTCGAAAGAGAGGTGTTGCTACGCTTGCCCGAAAGTGGTGAGTTGCCGAATTTGGTTTTTTCCGATGAGTCGTCATTTGTTATCGAGCAATATGTCAACAAACAAAATGACCGAGTTTACTTGCCAGAGAGGTCCTATGAAAATTTACACCTTCGGACGACCACCAGAAAGCAGGCAGCACAGTGAGGGTCGCCGATGTCCGCTCTCCGCTCGTATTTTTGGACCGTGGCGTCAAAATTAACGCGATCGTATACCGTGAAACCATCTTAGAGGCAGTATTGAAGCCTTGGGCAAAAATTCATTTTGGTCGGAGACCGTGGACATTTCAACAAGACTCAGCACAGTCTCACAAAACGCGCGTCAGTGCTTCATGGTTTTTTAACTCGATTGAACAGAAAGAAGTCACAGGGAGCCAAATCAGGTGAATTCGGTGGCTTTTGGATGGTATTTGTTGCATTTTTCGTCAAAAAATTACGAATAATGATGGCACTGTGCGACGGTGCTTTATCATGGTGCAAAATCCACGAACGTCTCATAACGCCCAAATAATACTCTTTGTTTACTGTCTGGCCTTTTAACAAAAATTCATGATGCACTACACCGTTATAATCTATGAAGACCGTGAGCATTGCCTTCTTTTTTGACTGAAAACGACGTGGTTTTTCTTGGTCTCGGGTACTCATAAACTCACATCTCGTCTCCAGTATTGATTCTTTTGATGAATGTGGGATCGTATTCAGACTGTTTTCTTTAGAGAATCGCCTCCGAAACACTTTTCCAACATTTCCAACGTTCGCGCATCATTAAATCCGTTTTTTTACGCAAAATTTAATACAAGTTCGTTGTTGCAAATTTAAATTCATTTCTATCACACAGAGATAGATGTACTCTTGGCTACCTAACTTTTGCAAATATCAAGCTATGATGCTAAAATTTAAAAAGAATATCAACAACAGATGTACCAACTTCACAAAAAAAAAAGAACTCAAATCGGAACAATGGAAGCGCCACACGGTGGTTATTCCCTTTTTTTTGATCAGGGTGGTATTCCAATCATTCTCCTAGTCAAAACTGCCTAACTCTTTCTGAATCCTACCATGGAGGTTTACCACTTGGCATAAGGATGTTGATAGGTCTTAACCAAGACCTAGACCTAGACGGAGAAGATCCTGTTATATGCTTCAAAAAATAGTGTACACTTGGTGATGGGGGATTGTCTGAATGTTGCTTTTCTAAGCTGAAAAACTAACTCTGTTTCATAGTTGTCCTAGGTTTCAACTTGTAAGGGGCTTCAACGTATTAGTTTTAGGATTTATAACCTAAATAGAGTTGAGAAAGACGGTAAGAGGATATAATTTGCAATAATATCACATCGAGTTCCAAAAGCATTTGATTTCAAGGTCAATCTTAGCTCTGCTGCATTTATTACATGAAAACCATCGTTCTGAGCGAATGTAAGTTAATATATTCATATCATGCCTGTACTCTAACGCGGCGCATTTGACTTCCTTTCATTAGCTTAATTTATTTGCCTTTCATTGCATTTTTCCATCTTATTTACTCTCATTTGACAAAGCATTCCTTGATGACAAACAACCACTATTAATGACACCCCATCATGTCATCACATTTATTCTGTGCTGGTTCATTCCAACTTTCCTTGGTTGGCGGGAAAAATGTTCTTTACGAAATTCTCTTCTTTCTATTGATGTAGTGAAGTTCGTTGCTATAACAATTACTCTTCCCGTTCCCCCTGTTTTCCTATTTTCGTAGTCATAAAAAATGTATCAGTGTTATTGCCATGTTGCAAGATTTCTCCCCCAACTACCCTCAAAGGGTTATCATTATCATTAAACACATTGGACCAACTGAAACCAACTGAAGGGATAAAAAATTGCCATTTCATTTGTAATAAGTTTTTGGACGAGCAACTATAACACTATGGACGAGTATATTGGTTTTCTGATTAATAAAACCAACTTACTGGTCCACCGCAACCGCACTCATTATTAACAGCAGTACTCGTAATAGAAGCAGTAGTTTTTCTTTTCGCCAAAATTAAAGATCCACTCAGTCAAGGAAAGAGTTCTTACAGGACTCACATAGAAACCCTGTCGTATAATCAACGCCATTTGGTTGAAACGGAAGCTATGGGAATGGTGGCACATGTTCTTAATTCGATGACATAAGTTATCCTTACCGAAGATTGTTGTACGTCGGGGATACACTCGTAATAGCGTTGAGTTAGTTTCGCTCGAAATTATACGGCAAAGAGTAATTAAATACCACACGAATGCAGACAATCGCCCGTCGTTAGTTGGATACTATTTTATCGCTTTAAATTGCTTAGAGTTATTTGTTGGGGACCCTGTTGTCCTTGCACTGAAATACTAAATGAATCTGGAAAGGATGTGTTTAAGTGTTGAAAAAGGTTGGAACTCGGTCGGTGATAATGAATAACTAAAGCCGCTTTTCAAATTTGGCATGATAAACTGTTTTAAGGGCTTTCGTAAATTGCTTTAGTATTTGGTTAATAATAGCTGCGGAGGTATGTACAAAATTTTT
Organism: Volucella inanis; assembly: GCA_907269105.1. Taxonomy (NCBI): domain Eukaryota; kingdom Metazoa; phylum Arthropoda; class Insecta; order Diptera; family Syrphidae; genus Volucella; species Volucella inanis. The sequence continues at coordinate 138,193,124 of OU026157.1, forward strand.
AAGTTTATAAAACGGGGAGTGTACCCAGCATTCAGTTTTAAGTACTCTTTCCTAAAAGATTTGGCCAGATTTCAATTTTAACTGCAAAAACTAAATTAGCCAATGAATGTGAATTAAAATATTTAGGTACTTATTTGATGAGTACTTCGACGTTCCCTGAGACGCAATAGTCTTTTTGCGCAACTTCTGTTTAACGCACAAAGTTTTCTTATATTCGTTATCGACTGATTCTTGTACCGGATCGGGTACAAGAGTATCGGGTATCCAAGATTCGACTAGACTTGGCAAAGTTGTGTTGTGCATTTTCTCGTAGAAATCGAGCCGATTTAATCGACTTAAGCTTTTGGACCATCAAACTAAACAAGCAAGAGTTTGCCTGGATCAGTCTTCATCGGATCTCCACTATTTCCTAAATATTTCGAAGTTACAGCTGTCGATAGTGATGTCGTACTTCCAACCATGAGCAGCTGATAATTTGTTTGTTGATAGAGTGTCCTAATTTTTTTCCTTGATTGACATAATCACTTTAAAATCAACATGACCCAACAGCTGATCAAATTTACTAAAGATAGTGCCTTCCTTGTTCAGACCTTCCCCACGCACTAGATTTTTTAAATTTAAATTAAAATCAGCCAAAGTCTTGCCAAACTCTAGAGGAATACCATCATATGCGACCTTAAAGTTTGAGAAGATGGCCTAGAAAGATATTGTAAAATTTTCTAAAAAGAGTTTTGCAAAAGGATTTTTTGGCATGGTATTTCTTACAAGACATCCAAACGACTTTAGATACATACCCACATGTAGAAAGCAGGTTTATGGTTTGTTATATGCTCAACGTTAAAACATCGCTTTTAACTTAGGATAGCTTTCCGGCAATTCGTCAGAGTTGGCGTATTTTTTTTATTTCTTTGCCAACCTCTTGCCGGCAACGTGCGGGAGACCTCTTCGTTCGTAAAAAATTCGGATGATAGAATGTCATAGGAGTCCGCGGTTTTCTTCAACTAAAATGTTGCAGGCGCTCGCTTCTTTTTTCATGGGTCGAGATTTGTCTTCAGTCAATCAACACGTGGCCTATTTAATTGGAGTTGAAGGTTTACTAAAACTTTTCATATGAATAACCATGAGGGAAGCTTATACTTGCGATTAGCATGTTTCAAATCCTGCTGCACATACCTCATTATAGTTTATTTGCCATTAATGTGGCCTAGGGTGTTATTTCCTGTAGACAGTTATCCAAAATGCACTTTGTACGTGGCAAACTGTGTCCTTGAAGCATTGAATGAAATCTTGGTAAAGCTTCATCGACCTGAACCTCACGTTAGTCGGTTCCATAAGGTATGCTCTATCATGACTTTCGACGTCTCACTGATTTCATCGAGGAAACTATCACTTATAAAAACTGTCATCATATTTGGTCATTCAGGTCAACAAAAAAAGCGTCATCTCCTTTCATTTATATGGAGAGATATTCGTTCATAAGGCTGGCAGTTCAACTCTACCATACAACATCGATAGTTCACTAGTTAACACCATTACAACAGGCATCCCGGGGTAGTTTGGTGTTATATTACCCACTGCCCTTTTAAATAAACACATTTAAAATTCCTCCTCTCAAAGAGATGTATTTGAAATACATCCCCTTAATTCTATTCATTCTCCAAATCGTGTAGCCTTAACACATTCCCACGATACTACTTCTTTATCCTTTGCAAACTGTTTATCCTTTTTTTTACTATCGCGCACAAACACTTACGAGTGTACGTCCGAAAAAATCTCTCTCATTAAATATTGCTTGGTGCTGCGCATCAGAGCACATATATCACACTTCTCATTGCACACAGCAAACTGCATTAAATATTTAATTGCACACAATGGTATTCAATCCTACAATCCTACAATTTCTGTATCCCTGTTACAAATCCCCTTGAAGTTGTACTCGTATTATGTGTTATCCTGCCAATAGAGAGCCCCCTCTATTGCACTGCCTTCAAATTTAAGTTCACATTCGGGCAAATACCAAATATTCATCGTACTCATACTCAACTCATACTAAAGTATCTGTGTTCTGTGGCAATCAAACAGGATTCCGATGTCAACAACCAATTAGTCAAGTGACTTGAAGCGATGAATTTTAAATGATTATCCTTCGCGGCCATTGATGGGCATGAAAAACACAACACCAACATCACACAAACAACGACATCAACAAAAAAAAATATCCTGTTTAAGGATTTAAATTGAAATAGCAAATTTGACATGCAGGGATTAACCCGGTGTGGTGGTATTAATTTTATTACATCTATTTGCTAGCATCAATTTGAAATCCTTGCAGAGGAAATTTTTTACCAAGGATATCACTTGATTTTTCAACTCACGCCCGTCAATATTGGAATTAGGGATATGTATCCGAAACAATGACATGTCATACTAATCATCTGAATGACTCAAACGACACACATATTGCATGACTCACCAAATAGAATATCCTTCATTGTTGGAATATTCTGTACAACACTCGTACAGCAAATAATTGTCGAATTCCCATCGTGGTTACACCATAATACAAAATTCGCATGAGGTAGGTCCAATGACAAATACTATGTATGGTTGGTTATTTATTGAAAGCTTGCAAGAACGGTCTAATTAAATTTTCGCGGAAGTTTCGATCGATTGGTAGACGGAAACAAAGGATTCATCCAGGCATTCTAATGAACCTGGTAATTAATAACTTAACGCAGCCCTAGTTGTTGGTGAGTAGAACTCGTTTGGTTAAAATTCATAAATTATTGCCTTCTGTTTGATATTGCCTTGCCAGTGGTGTTTAAGTCAGTCAGTTCGTTCGGGAATGGCCGATTTCTCATTATTTTGGGCATTTCTGTGGTTTCACAAAGTGTAGGGTTAAAATTGGTTTTGCATTAACAATTAATTGTTGGACTATGTTTGGTTTAATTATAACAATTGGCTTTTATAGGGATGTGATTGCGGGGGAAAACCAAAGAAGGAAAAGATTTGTTGCCATTGGAAAATGTGTATATACTCTATTAACAAAAAGGTTTTAGTTTGCATGAGTTTTGGGCCGTACTCTGTAATTTACCCAACTCCAAAAGGGTTCAGATTAGTCAAAGTTTTCTTTTACCCTGTCAAAACATTAAACAGACATCTCAATACGTTCTTCTCAACAGGTGTTTTAGGGTAATCAGTGGAAAAGGCTCAATTTGTTAAGGACCATTGAGATATCCTTGGGTGGGTACGAATAACTATTTTTCGAAAAATACAAGTAGAAAACGCCTTCAGCAATGTGAAAATAAATAATCAATGCCCTTAATGATCATAAGATAAAAAACGCTTAAGCACCTTTAGCAATTGCTCAGGTACGGAATTACGCGCGGAGTTTTGTTCATCCATAAGATGAGTCCTCAATGGCACACCCGGTTCACAAGAATCGAATCCCTATAAGGAGAGCGAACTATCATTCTCTAGATTCCTAGCCACTAACACTCGTACATACTTACTTACTTAGATGGCGTTACAGTGCAGGTTGTCCCTAACATGCTTCTACAACCACCGATTTTTTTGCCAGCTGCCTGTTGGGCACAAGATTGCTGAGCTCTTCTTTCACCTTCTTGCTTCTGGGATGATCCGTGTCTTGTATAAATTCTTTTTTAGTTGCTCGAGTTGTAGCTGCCTATCGTGACGTTTTGTCCTAGGTGCCGATGTTGTGTGACACTCTTTGCTGATAGTATATGGTATACTTTCTTGTTCCTTTATTTATCGCTTGATTGATCCATTCTTGCCACTTCGCTGTGTTCTCCAGACTTTTCAAGGCACAAAGTTGCTGAGCTCTCCTTTCACCTTCTTGCTTCTGGGATGATCCGTGTCTTGTATAAATTCTTTTTTAGTTGCTCGAGTTGTAGCTGCCTATCGTGACGTTTTGTCCTAGGTGCCGATGTTGTGTGACACTCTTTGCTGATAGTATATGGTATACTTTGTTGTTCCTTTATTTATCGCTTGATTGATCCATTCTTGCCACTTCGCTGTGTTCTCCAGACTTTTCAACGATAGTGCCTCTGGAGTTCCCTTAAGAGCAATGTTGAACAAATCACATCACAACGCAGCGGCTTGTTCAAGTCCTTTTCTAATATTGAAGGTCTCGGTTTTGTCATCAGCGACCTGGACGGAACAGCATGAATTCCCCACGTCATCCTGCATTAGAATGCAGGGATGCCAAAAGTACTCATGCTATCATATCCGGCTTTGAAATCGATAAAGACGTTTCTAAGATCTTCCTTAGTGTCAAAATGCAAACTATCGTGAAATTTCCCGACCTGAAACCAAACTGATAAGGACCGGTCTGTTGACTGTTGCCGAAGGGTCTAAGGCATTTACAAAATACGGCAGACAGGATTTTACATTCCTTCATAGGTGCGACAGTTCAGGGCATCTCCCTTCTTTAGTATTGGACAAACAATGCTGAGCTTTCATTCGTCAAGTATATTCTCATTGACCTAGATTTTAGAGATGAGTTGATGTATGCTCCGTTCCCCATCATCACCTGCTCTTTTAAACAGCTCGGCAGATAACTCAGCGGGTTCACCACGTTTGTTTGATTTAGGCCCGGAAATTGCTGTCCTGAACTTGTAGTATTCTCCAGTGATTTTCAGGATAAGCCTGACCGGTTATCCACGAAATATTGTAGCATATTTTGATAAAACCATCTACTTAATGTATGTACTCTAATAAATACAATAATATATAAAAAAAAAAACAGTCTTCTTTTATTCCGGAAGCTGCTGATAGCAGCAACACTTTAACTCCTCCTGGAACATAGGCCAGGAGTACTGGAGAGACATGTTGTACTGGACTTGCCTTTTTGTACCTAGACTCGGTAAAGGAATGCTAGACTCGGTAAAAGGAATGACTGCCGGGATAAGCAAACAAACCGTCATTGCTGGTCTTGGCACAATCTTGTCCTTGGGTTTCACAAGAGCTCTCTTAAGACGGAGGAACTGTACTATACATGGCGGTCAACAGTATGAAAGTCTAATGGCGGATCCTGTACGGCCGACGGCAGCAGCAAGTAGCGTCTGTTTTACCATATTTGAGGGCCTATAATTGTATTTGCTCGAACATCCACAAGGGCTGGTATGCCTGTCGAATCGAAGTCTTAACCATATCCTGGAAAACACCGACGTTGGAGCAGAAAAAGTTTTTACATAAAAAATGACAACAAACGGTCTTAGCTCCCCAAGTGATAGAAAAGCTTTGGTAAATCTTTCTACGGTCCCAATGGCTATAGTGAACCGCACATCGGATTTGTGAGTGCGGCCTCCATCATGTAACAACGGCAGTTGAGACACTACAAATAATGACAAAAAAACATGGTTAAAACTTTTTGGTTTTTTCAAGAAAAAAATTTTAAATTTACATTAGTGCGGTTTGATCAATTATTCCCGGAATAGCGACCGTGGGGCGCTCCCATTGTTCCGATTTGAGTTCGGTTAAGTTGGTCATCTATTGACATTTGCAAAAGTTACGTAGCCAAGAGTAAATCTATCCCTTTTTACAATTTTAGAAATAAATTTAAATTTGCAACGACGAACTTGTATTAAATTTTGCGGAAAAAACGGATTTAATGATGCCCGAACGTTGGAAATGTTGGAAAAGTGTTTCGGCAACGATTCTATAAAGAAAACGGTCGTTTACCAGTGGCACGAGCGGTTAAAAAATGATCGTGAGTCAATCGAAGATGATGAACGCAGTGGCAGACCATCGACATCGGAAACCGACGAACACATTGATGAAGTAAAAGAAATGTTGGTCAATAACCACAAATCAGAATAATAGCGGAGGACTTGAACATTGCCTATGGATCCGTCCAAGAAATTTTGATTAATGATTTGAGTTTCCGTGGTGTAGCAGCAAAGTTGGTGCCAAAAGACCTCAATTTCATGCCGAGACCAAAAAAACCACGTCGTTTTCAGTCTAAAAAGAAGGAAATGCTCACGGTTTTCATGGATTACAACGGTGTAGACAATCATGAATTTTTACCAGAAGGCCAGACCCGTAAACAAAGAGTATTATTTGGGCGTTATGAGACGTTTGCGTGAAGCAATTCGCCGAAAGATACCAGAATTGTGAGCAGAAAACTTGTGGATTTTGCACTATGATAACGCACCGTCGCACAGAGCCATCATTATTCGTAATGTTTTGACGAAAAATGCAACAAATACCATCCAACAGCCACGGAATTCACCTGATTTGGCTCCCTGTGACTTCTCTCTGTTCAATCGAGTTAAAAAACCACTACGGGGAACGCGTTTCATCAGCCGAGAGGAAGTAATGGAAGCGCTGGCATAAGTGTGTTGCAGTCGATGGGGATTACTTTCAAGGAGACAATATAGATTTAGATGAATAAACTTGTATTTTTAATTTTCTGAATAAATTCCGAAATTCTTTTGATCAAGGTACACAAACATTAAGAAACAAAAATTACGAAAAAGAGTCGACCCACTCTGACTGACGAAGAAAACACCAAATTAAGCAACTAGGCGCCCAGACAATGTAGCAGTTATGTCCACTCTTTTTTCACAAAACTCTTAGAATTGCCTTTTCCCGCCGCCTTGATGATCAACAAACTCGCCATTTGAAATGTCTCTTCCATTTAAGTAACAATAATGGGATCGATTCTCTTACATACTTCCTCTTTCTTTATACTTCATCCATTGTGGCGAAAGCAGCGATGAAATGAGGAAATATACATCAAACCTCTGATTGTTTATGCATACTCCTTCCTATACGCTAACTTGGTAAGTGCGAATGTATGTATAAAACGTTCTTCTTCTATAAAATGTCGGCTTGCATTTAACATATGCAATGCCAGTACGGCAATGACAAAAATAACACACACTTGCAGTTTGGCACAACATTTTATTTCAGTTTTGGAAATATGTGCTGCCTTAGTTCATCAACATTAAAACTCAGATTATAACACTTTCTAATGCTTCCTCAGAAAAGCTGTTCATAAAGAGTTCACTAGAGCTATGATTGATTTATTTTTAAGTCGACTTCCGGCCAAATAGTGATTTCAATAAATCGCTGGTTTGAAATGTTGTATGGCACGAAGTGAAATCATTGTTGAAAAAACATCTGGTCCAGATATTTGGTTGCCAAGAAAGAAACTTCAGTTTTTTACACGTAGGTTCATGCGATATGTTAACTTAATGATTCTTTTTCTTTTTTGGCATTAACCAGCTACCACTTTAAGCTTATTTAAGGCGCGAATAGAGCATATTTTTGTTTACTAACAGATGTACCTAAGTGTCAATGGAGTATTTTGTCTTTTAATTCCCATAAAAGCAAGAAAGCTGCTAAGGCTCACCAAGGGATATGTGAAATTTATAGTGTTCACTGCATATCAGGATGCACATGTAAGATTTGATTCAAGAAAATCTGGTCCACAGATTCTTCATTTAACTGAACTGAACTGAAGTTAATGATGACCAAATCGCCTCGTAATTGAATCAGATCGTCATATGGCTGTGCGAGGGATTGCAGAGAGGTTAAGTCCATAACAGGCAACAATTTAAAATAACTTAAAACATCTTAGACTAGTAAAAAGGCTTTTTTTGGCTTCCACACCAATCAATATTTCTAATATACAGCTTCAACGAAATTGGTCCTCTCTTTACCCAAAAACGTGTCGTTTAGTACAAATATCAGTCGAAAACGATCATAGTCCAAGGTGTTGAATCACAACAAACCACATGGAAAGCAGAACTGCATCAAAATAGAGTAATGTTATCAATTCGATGTGATTATGAAGGTGTCGTGTATTTTGAGCTACTTTCAGCGATCAGTTCAGATGTTTACTTGAAATTGGAGCAAAGGATAAATGGTAAATAGCTAGAACTCTCAAATCGTAGGGAAATCATCTTCCACTATGAGAATGCAAGTAAAGTCACGTCCACCATATCGGTCCGACTTTGCAACGTCTGATTTTCACTTGGTCCAGCTGTGTGCTGACAACGACCAGAAGTTCTATGAGTACGGAATCATGAAGTTGCCAGAGAAATTGCAGAAGGTCATCGAACAAAATGGAACACATATAATGGATTAAAGTTTATTCTTTTTATGAAAAAAGAAAATGTTTTATTTCACACTGAAATATGAAACTACTTTCTTGTCAACGCATACAAAAAGATGTCATAATCCATTTTTCCTATGAAGCAGGATGGTGCTTTTTGTGAGTAAGCTTTCAGTAGGGAAGGATTGAGTCAATGAATATTTTTACTTACGTAACTATAAGCCTGGAAGAACAGGTCTGGATTATAAAATATGTTGTATCAAGGAAAATTTTTCGAACTGAGATTAATCCGAGCAAAATGTGCTTGCAACAATGATGATGCTTCCCGCCATACTGCTTTTCAAACCATCGATTTATTGAAATCACTATTTGGCAAGAAGTTAACTTGCTATAACTCTGGTTTTTTGATTTTTTCAATTACTTTCTGCGTGAACAGCTCTTTTGAGAAAAGTTCAACAAGCTACTGCAACACTTTTCTTAAACGTGTTTAATTAAAATACGACCAAAAACTGAGACAAAAAATACTACAATGTCCCAAGGGTAGTAAAAACTGTTGCTCGTTCGTCAAAAATATTAGGAATTCTGCCTCATCCTCCTTCCCAACGCTCAAACACAATACCATTCCAGCTGTCAACTTTTTGGACAAGGCCAATATGCTTGGTGCACACTTTGTGACCAGCTCAATACTTCCAGATTGTGCTTTGTTTCCGCCTTTACTTGAGTGTGTCGAATCTGCAATGGGACGAATCCATTTTCGCGCTAATGTTGTAGTGAAAGTACTTTAAGATCTTAATATACACAAATTTCGCTGGTCCAGATGAGGTGTTTTTCTTCGCGTAAGCTTTTTCATCACTCCTACTCCTTAAGACTCTTTCCGAGCAAATGTAAAACAGCATTTGTCCAGCCCATTCCCCTTCCTACAGACAAATTTTACTTACTTTTCTTCCTTCCAAGGTCATGGAAACGCTAATAAACCGTCAGCCCATAAAATATCTCAAAACACCAAAACTTCACAATGACCGGCAGTATAGTTTTCGTAACAACAGATCCACTGGTGATTTGATGGCATGTCTCACTGAAAAGTGGAACCAAAGTGTTCCAATCTGGCGAAAACAAGTTACAAGTTGCACTTGATATTTTTAAGGCATTTGACAGAGTTCGGCAGAAGACTCTTTCTTCAATTCAAGTTGTCTTGAATGGTTTCAAGATCAATATTCACAAAATAAGTGATGGTGTGCCCTAGGCTTCCATTCTGTCTCCTACACTTTTTTAATTATCATTAATGATCATCATCCTTTGTTGATGACAGTACTCTCTGCTTTTCATATTCGTTCCCGGACTCACGTACCTGCTCTTCGGCTGTAGAACGAGAACGGCAGCATAAGTTAAGCTCATTAAATTTCGATATTAACAGCATAACCAATTGGGGAACTGTCAACAGAGCGGAATTTAATGCTTCTAAAACACAATTCTGTCTGCTGACGTAAAAGCAAAATCTAAACACCTAGCCATTATCCATGAATGGTAACTGCATCGCCAAAACCGTATAATTTTCCATTCTCCGTATGAGTGTTAATGACAACCTACGTTGGAATGATTACATATTCGATGTCGTCAAAAATGCTGCGAAATGCCTAGATTTCCGCAAGCGATGTAAGAAATATTTCACCCCTCTGATCTAGCCACAATATATAAGAAATTCATCTGCCCAAAATTGGAGTACGGTGCCCATACCTGGTCGGGTGCGCCAAATCATCTATATACCTGTTAGATAGGACTCAAAACTGTGCGATAAAATTCATAGGTGATACTTATATCAGTCAGTCAATTAACACCCTCGAACAACGACGTAATGTCTCCTGTCTCACTTTGTTTTATCGTTATTTCAGTGCTCCATTGAAATCACTAATAACATTCCGCCCTTTTAAATCATCAACCGTGAATCGACTAAATCGAGAAATTTGACTCCAAAGCAGACAGATGAGTCAGAGGAGGAAAAAGACCTCGAAATCTCTTCTGATGAACTATCGGAGGATGAGAAATCGAAGAGCAAGTAATTTTGAGTTTCTCAACGGAGCCTGATTTTTTAGAATAGTGGCAATTTGCGTGCTTTGTTTTTCAGGGCCCAAAAAGTTAGTCAAAACCAAAACACCTCTGAGTCAGATGAAGAAGACCATGAAGACGAGGAAATCGCTTCTGATGACCTATCAGAGGATTAAAAATTCAAGGTAAGCAATTTCGGCTGAATGATTAGTTTATCAATGCTGACGTTAGAAAATTTAATTACTTTGCTGCTTTTTGATATTGGCTGAATTTTAAACCCGACCCCCTTGCGTAGCAGTCGGCTAAAATAAACAAGAAACGCAATATCTTACATTTCTCCTACATTCCTGGAAATCGGCACTCCAACACTGGTTATACATAGCCATTGTAACAACCGAAGCTTAAACCAAGCAGGCAGACTATTATCCAGGCTTAAAGTTGTATTAGAAACATCACTACTAGCCCAGATGGAGGGTAATTGCCAACACTTTGATCAAATCCGGACGATAAAGGCTGTAGCTACCTAACCTAAGAGAATTGTCGGAGCTGATTGCTAACAATGTAAACAGACAGTATCTCTGAACTTACTAGACATGACTAGACATTACAAACTATGTACACAAGTTGAGCACAAAAGATTGCAAATTTCTGCACATCATTACTGTCAACTGAAAAGTTTCTCTGTCTTTGTTCTAAGCAACCGAGTGGATGTTCCAAGAAACAACCAGAAAAGAACAAAAAGACTCCTGTAAACTCTCAGAAAATATGTAAAGTGCACGCAGACAGACAATTCCTTGATAAGAAAACTTTTGCAGAACCTATGATCCTGCCTCCGATGCTTTCAATTATCACTTCAACCTATCCTTGTCTTACTAAATTTACTCAATACCTACTAGTGTAGCTTAGGGTGACAAAGTTTCAGAAGCACTAAAACCAAAAATATATCGGACTGATCGGTAAGATTACAAAGCGTTTTTTGAAGGATTCATTCTTTGAGGAAAAAGTGGGGAATGTGCTGGTCTGGAAGCAAGACAGATCTTTCGAATTTAGCTCTACCTGCTCATATTAAGGTGCTTCATTTGACGTGCCTAGTATTATAAACTCTCATTTAGCAGTATGTATGCGATGCTTAGATTGTTCACTTTTGGCCTATAGTTTCCATGAATATTGCCTTAGTTCAATACAGAGCTTAGTAAACTGGCTGCATATTCCCATCCTTTAGCTGATGGTGAAACTTGATTTTTGCCCAAGTTCATTTTCTGTATACGCTGAGGGGAAGAGTGGTATCATACAAACCTCATTCATCACAAAAAACCATATTTTTCACATCAGAACATAACAATTCTACACAAGTTGCTCGTAATTGTCATTTCTTCCACATCCTTGTTCTTGTTTTGAATTGCATCATGTAATCCTTGCATAGTCGGAAAAGGATTTTCGTTTAGATTCGTTCACTTTGTGGGGTACACATCCTTCTCCAGATTTCCAGTAGAACGCCTTCATTGAATGCTTTTACATTCTGATGCTGCATCCGAATAGAATGCCTCTTGCTAGCCTGCCTGCTTGCTTGTATGTTATGTATACACATAAAACATTATCCTGTCTTCAGTCGTGTATTTACGATACGCTTACCGGAGCACAACACTTTTATGTGCAGAGGCGGATGTCATTATATGGATAGATAACGGCATTATATTTCAGATGAATGCCAGAGAGTCCGTTTCCTTAACAAATCGTACACCTTAGTCACAGATGGATAGTCATAGTGAGGTGCATCCTGTTTCCTTTTCGAAAGGTAAGAGTTCTTTTTTTTACTTTTTTACCAGGATGCACCCACAACTGTGCAACATTGAAAAGGCGCGGTGAAATCTATCCAAAACCCTACGCCATATACATAGATTCGGGTTGGTCGAACGAGATTGAGATAATAATTCCTTCTCCTCCCCCAATTTTGGACTGCGAAGTTTTTGTTGCGCATTCTTCCAGTCAACTTTTTGAATGGTGTTTGCAAGACTCCACTCCCATGTCGTGTTTCGGAAAACTCAGGTCAGTTCTCAGTTTGCGATTTTTGGTTTTGGATTGCAAAGTTTTCAGTTCGTCACTAGTTCATTTTTTTTTTCTTTGTTCTGAGGTTTCTTTTCAATTCTCGTCGCCCGTTGCCCGCAGGCCGGATTAATGTTCTCACTCTTAGGTGGTTTGTAGGTTCCTTGGTACCAATGGTGTGGTTTAAAGTTGACTTGGAAGAGATGTCAAAGTTTTGCAGCAGTTCACCAGCGGTGAGGATAGATTGCCCATGAGATTCGTGTTCTTTCTTTTTTTCCAATTCCTCTAGGGGGGAGGATGTTGGACAAGTTGGATTATTGGGACGCCTAAAGGATACTTAAAGAGTTTTTTTTTTTTTCTTGCAACGCCGCTACGTTAAGTGTTGGGTGGATTGGTTGGAGGCACATTTTTTGAGACTTTGTGTTGTGTCCTGGGAGCAAACAAATACTTTCGGCACTTTGAAGGGTTTGAGAGGATATTTTGCTTCTTTCAAGTTCTTAGGTGAGAGGAATGGTGGGCATGGATTTCATATTAAAAAAGTTATTCGCCAAAAAGTTTTAAATTAAAAGTAAGCCTTCAATATAGTTATTTGGGTATTTGACAGAGAAGCCACTAAGGCTCGTTAACATAATTGGAGTAGTTTGCGGTAACACATGTATGTATGCTCATACATGTGGTGAGTTGCCTGAAATTGGAAGCCGTTATGAAGAGTTTAGGGATGATTTTCTAATGGATGCATCTCAACTGTTTTAAATACTGAATGAACCAGTAGTGACACCTTAAAATCTAAAGGTATATCTTGAATATTTGACTAAATATGCCAGCTTGCAGAAAAAAAAAAATCCACAGCAAATCCATACACACCATCACTTCTGGGTGGCAGAGCAGTGAATTGAATGTTCCTGTTGGAAATCGTATAAATCTTGAGGTTCCCAAGACAACCCAAATTCAAATTTTATCTATCGCAGTGTCATATGGGATATATGGTAGGTATATGCAAAGTCACAACAAACTTGCTGGTCCCACAATCAAAATCGCATCCTTCTTTTCCCATGTTGAATCAATGGATTTCTAATTAATTCAATTTCATCAATCGGAATTCTCTTGTTTTTGGTTTCCGATGTCTGATGTCTGTTGCCCGACGTCCAATGCTCGATATCCCAAGTCCAATGTCCGAATGACCAAATGAATAAGTCAGTGAGTATTTTCAAGTGAAAATACACAAATGCACAAGATTTAGTGTCGCAATCGATTTAATGGGGCAGTGCAGTGGAGTTCATCCTGTCCTGATATCAGTTCTTTGCCACAAAGTGTTCTCTCCACGTTGAAACTACAACGTGGCTCTGTAGGCTCCGGGTTCTAACATATGTAACATACATATGTTTCCAGAATATATCTTTTAATGAAAATTTAATTTCAAGCGTCAAAAACGCCCCGAATTCCTACCAAATGACTGGCATTGACATGGCTATGTCAGCTAAGCTAGTATAGATAAGGCTGCCTCTACTTCTGTTCCTCTGCTGTATGGGGAGTTGCAAAGACAGTCGCAGATACAGAGTTCGATACTGCGACTTTTAGCGAACTATAGTATGAGAGGATACAAAATGCAGCATCAGGATGTGACACACTGCATTCACATTTAGTTGGAATTTTCAATAAAATCCAGTTGATATCCAGCCGATACATCCTATGTATAATACCATGAAATGGAATAGCAGAAATCCATCTTGTTTCTGTAGTAACGAATTGACGATTGAAATCAAATATTTGCACAATTTGTTGTGTTTTGCGGCGTTGTAGGGCGGTTGGAGACCATAAAGACATTTATCAAAGCTGTCTTTTGAAAGCTGAAAGTGTGAGTTCAGTAAACATTTTGTTGTTGTTTGTTACAAATAGGTATCCGTATAGAAGTAGAATATTTGATGTAATTCAAAAATGTAATTCCTCTCAACTGACAGGGTTATCAGATAAAATCAATGAGGAAGAGCCTCCTTTCACCCGGACAAATAGTAGCAGAGATTCAACAAATTCTGATTTATCTTATCTCAAAAGCTGTGAAAACTTCCGACACCGATGCCTTAACATTTGGATTAAGGAAATCATCGGAAGCAGAGTGATGTACACGTAACTAAATTCCTGCCTAACAAACGATCGGTATGGATAGGCATGTCGTAGAGAAGACTACACTCGCCAAAGATTTGGATGAAAAGGTCTTACAGGATAAAGCGGCTTAACATGAACAAAATAAAAATTCTAGGTAAGGACTTACCAACATTTAAAGCTCTAATTGAGTTGTTTTTTTTTTTTTTTTAAATTTTAAAGTGGGGTCACGAAATAGGCTTTAGAGGGCTAATGGTCCGAAGATCTCCTATCACAGCTTCTACTTGATGAAACAATTAAATTATTCAACCCCTAGCTGAGCTAGCCCGTAATATATTCGCATTTTTTTATAAAACTGAGATAAACATGTAAACAAGTTTCTGACAAAAATATTTCCATCCGGAGGGCAGTAGCCTCGCTATCATTGTTTCAAATAACAGAGTGGCTATTGTAATAAGCATTGCCAGCTAAATCGGCTTAAAAAAATAATAAAACTTCTGGCTGGCTGATTCCAGGACACAGTATATTTCAAAGCAACTCTCTTGAAAATTAGGAAAGATCAACACATCGCCTTCACATGAGCAAGCTGTAAAAAAGTGGAAACTCCGTGCTATATATCGGAGAAATCAATAAAAAGATTATGCCTGGAATACTAATTGCTTATTAGACATTTCCGAATTGAAATAAAAAATTTTAAGTGAAATTGCCGGTCTCATTGGTAACTCATCTCTTGTGGAACTGCCTAGTAAAGATGGAATATTATCTAAATCGCCGGCGTAGCCCAGATGTTAAAGAGGTTTTGTCAGTGCCCTGTAAATACTTCGTCCTGTCTCTGCCGACTCAACATGGAGCACATCACCAAAAGCAACGCTTCTAACAATTTATCATTATGTTCGAACTGACACGCACCCCCATCGTAACGAGTCCTTATAATAGCTACACCTTCTTGCTGAGATGGTTTTCGAAGTCGATTTAAGTAAACTTGGGCTTTACAAAGTCAAAAGTTTTTTTTTGAAAATCGATGAAGGGGAAGTCCTTAGGTATTCAACAATGTCTTTCTCTTGGTCATATGTAGAAACTTTGAGTTCTCCGAATTTTCCCTGGACTACCATTAAATATAAATTGATTCAGCGAAACATCCTCTTCACTTTCTCAGTTTTGAATCTTGGGCACCTATTCTGGTGTGGAGATAATTTTTCAGTATATAAGTGATTGTTGTGAAGAGCGGGCGATGCTAATTTATATAGAGTTTCTAACACCACAACAGCGTGTTCATCCTTCGTAAAATATATAAGCCGTAGTGTAAAAAAAAGAGCAAACCTTTCCTGAAAGAGTTGCCGTTTCTTCAGCAGGTTTCCCGATTCTGATGAGATGACATGAAGAAATCTGTCATAGGACTCGATTTTTGGTTCGGCCGAATGACATCATTCGGAACTTGTACACTTCTTGAAAGTTCGCCTCTTGAGCTATTTTCGATTACAAAGCAGTCATCATCATCAACAGATTCTTCTGGATCTATGGATCCTGTAGCAGCGTTTCGTTCTATTCATTGTCCGCCTACAAGAATGGTCTTTCTGATCCTTCCGGAAATATATTTTATTTAATTCTGGCAGTATATTTTGGTTCTTAGTGCTTACAGTCTGAATTTTATTATTCCAGTATAAACTAAGTATTTAGAGTTGGCAATATCTAGACTACTTTTGTGTTACTGCAGAGCTTCAAAAGTTACGTTACAAAATGTTTCTTCATTATCCGGTTGTTGATGCTGTCGATAGTTTATTTAATGGTCTCGTCGGTATCACCAATCTGCTCGTTTGACAAATTCGTTTTGGACGGCGGGTAGAGTGAGTTCAAGGAAAGTTCTATTTTCAATGTTCTAAAAAATGACCTTACTACAGTTCTTGTAGTATACTTGGGTAGACTTAAATTCCGCCATACACGAACTGAGATCTGTTCTCAAATCTTTCACATAATAGCAGGTTCTCTTAATTCGATTCCAGTCTTAGGCATCGAAAAAATCTCTCGAGCTCTAAGGCAAATAAGAAATTCTGTGTAGCTTGAGCTATATAAATGAGACTACGCACAACCGCTTTCCAACATACAACAGAGATGTATGTAGACTATCCCTGTTTAAAGCATTTGAAACCTATGCACACAATGACGTTCGAAAGTTTTATCAGAAAATAAAGCCAACATGGCAGAGCTTCAAAGCCAAAATGGAAGCCTACAAAGACACGAAGTATGTGCTGAGAATATTGAAAGACTAAGAGGATAATACCACTGTCAGGCAGAATGAATCCTTCACCATGGACAAAAATGACATCGAAGACTATCGAAGATCTAGTCTAATAAAGCCTCTGGCGCAAGAAGACTGAAATCAGCTGAAGATGACCTGTTTGGAAATATGCTGAGAGTCTATGTTTCCTGTAAGAGGAATGCACCCCCGAAACATAGACTCTCAGTATCGTTTGTCCGATTCAAAAGAAAGGAATCCTTTTGGGAAAAATAAGTTTCTTAAACATCGCCTACCAGGTCTTTTCTGCCGTAATATGTGTGCGTCTGAAACCATTCAGGAACATCAGGATCGATCGATCAAGTGGCCCTGGTGTAGTGGTATATGCATAGACTTCTCAAACAGGTCGCGGGCTCGAATCTCGTGCGAGGCAATTCTCTGAAAAAGTCTTTTCATAGAATTTGTATGTAGTTATATGAAAAATCCCGTCGGCGTCAACTCTAACATGAAGGCATAACACTAATGTTGGAGTGGTTGCTGGCTGTACTAAATGTAACGAACCAACAACAAACACGTACTAAGACCCACTGGTTGAGGATGCACTGGCTCCAGTTTGACAACCACCTCTGGAAAAATATCGAAACCTAATACACCTAATACACAAAAACCCGCCCGCGCCCTGGAGAAAAGCCAGTAAAAGGGTATTCATATCCCTTAATAAAAAAGTATTCAAACTACTTGTCGACTTCAAAGCCACGTATGACAGCGTGCTTAAGAACGTCATATTTAGTTTTGACATTGAAAATTTTGGCTAAATGGATAGTTTAAGATGCGCTGTCAAATTAACTTTTTTAACATCGCCAAAGAAACATTCGTGTAAAACTCAATAACCAACAAAAGAAGCATACTACCGACAACTTGGTCAAAACGTCGCTATTGGCAGTAATCGCTTCGGGGTAGTTAAGGACTTAATCTATCCTGAATTCGCAGATACAAACAGTAACGACATCAAAGCAGAAATCAGACGTAGAATTAAATAATAGACCCTTCTGGTTTTTAACAATACCCCTATCATCCCGGTCCTGATGTTTTGCGGAAAGGCTTGGATCTTGTTAAAAGCGGATGAAGAAGCCGTTTCAAGAGAAAAATATTGCGTGTGATTTTCGTTTTCGTTTGTTTTCACAGAACAATACGAATTGCAAGAATTGCATCGTTCTACAAGTGGACACCATAGCTCTTGCTTAAAGAGTCTTGAATTGCAATCCCAAGGTACACCAGAATAGAGGATGACTACATCTAAATTGAAGGCGATTGTGCCAGCTGAAGAGGTTTATTGCTTGAGGCCCAGGTTTACCCCAGACTAAAGCAGGTTCTAAGCAAATAAACAAGCACTTGTTACTAGATTAGTTTCGCTAACCAAAAGAACGACAGCGGACTTAGACTCTGTGGCACCCATTACACCTAGTTTTTTTTACCTTTAAATTCTGCGGCTATTTCGTTTTAATGTCTCCGTATATATCGCGTATCATTCTTACACACATACATATACATCTCGGGTATATTTTAAGATCTTAACGCGCTGTCTATGTCTGAAAAATATCTACTCGTACAACGCTTTTCCCAAAACGATTAAGACGACATGCAAATCTCTCAAAGTGTCGCAATGTGTCTCCATCATTATCCATGAACTTTGAACTCACCTCTTCTAAACTCTAAGGCAATCATCCCTTAGGAACTTTGCATCCCTTTAAGCTCGTTTGAAGAAAAACCTGTAAGCACCATGGAAAACATCCTGTCAACATGAAATGAACAAATGTTTTCTTTTAAACTAAATAAATAGATTCTACATCTTAAGTCTCATCAGGGACACCCAACTCGTAGCCATCCTCGTAACCGTAAAACACAATATCACAACCAGTACACTCTACACAGCTCCTAAGCATGGAAGAAAAACCTCCTAAAGATTACAGATGACATTAAAACGCCATCATCGTTAGTACGAATATGAATTATAATGGAAGGCTGTACCAACCCAATAAAAGGACAACCAATGCTTTCTATTACCCTACACATTCGCGTTTGCTGAAGTTTTTTTTTTTTTTTTTTTTTTTTTTTTTTTTTTTTTTTTTTTTCGGCGAGCCATTAATCAATTAAGGAATGGCACATAGTGTCGAGTGAAAAATGACCTTTACCAAAGCATTGGATGTAATTCAATTTTTTCCTCACCAGGTTTTCTCAATCCAACTTGTATCCTTCCCTAAATAGAAATCGGATTCCAAGTTCATTGCGACTTAGTATAGAGATCAAATAATATGGTATCATTCGCCGGTTAGGATTATTCATCGAATGACCCATATTTGCAAGGAAAAAGTCAAGCAGTAGAATATTAGGACAGGAATGTGTTAGGACATCAAGAGAATGGGAAAGGTGAAAGTAGAACTTTGGCCTAATTCCGGATAGACAAAGTTTGTACGAGTACTTTATGCCAGAGACTTTGTTCACGAAAATACAATTCAATTTAGAGAGAGAGAAAACTCGGTAAAAGTTTATTTCTACAAAAAGGAAAAATGAAAAAAAAAACTTGTTTATGACTCTCTCTGGATCCTTAAAGCTTTTTTGTTGAAAAACGAACTAAAGTGAGAGAAAATTTCCCAGTTTTTGTTGAGCTTTCAGGTGTTTTTCGTGTTTCATACTTCAGAGGTTTACCCATACTTCATGGGTTTACAGTTTTTTTTGCGTAGTCCGGTTGATTTGTGTGAAAGTATTCCAAATATTAGAAGAGATAATTTGTCCTGTCTGAATGCAACGTTTTATTATCCAGGTACGCGGCAATAGATCTTGAGAATAAACACTGTAAATACTTCTGCAAGTCAACCAAAAAAATAATTAATAAGTATCTGTCTAATGAACTTCTGTTGTACATACTCAACCACAACGTGCTCTTCAATTTATGATATTCCTAATAGACCAATGATGGACAATGGACAACAACTACCACAGAATAAATACAAACCTCCTCTTTAATGACCAAACAGGACTCTGTGCTGACTCCGATTGAAGATTCAGGGTAGTTTTTCTCAGTGAGTAATTCGTCGCTGTTTTAACCGCTTAGTGGTTAAAGTATGTATACAGTTACATACTGGCAATGTCTCATTTGTTTTGGCGGGCTCAGAAACAGATGATACTGTAATCAGGTGCGACATTCCTTGCTCTAAGCAAAGCTCCACCAAACCAGCAACATTAAAAATTAGAATAACAATTTCAAATCGTTATTTTTGCAGCTGAAGCCGATCAACTGGGATCCAACATTCGCCCTTAATTCAGATATTTCTCTTAGTATCTGTTCACTTACTTACTTTAGGTGGAACTACAGTCTGAATTAGACTTAGACGCCTTCATTTGCGTACACCAAATTAGCTGAGATCTTTTTCCACTTGAGTGCGTCAACTAAGACTAAGCTATTTTTTA
Organism: Volucella inanis; assembly: GCA_907269105.1. Lineage (NCBI taxonomy): Eukaryota > Metazoa > Arthropoda > Insecta > Diptera > Syrphidae > Volucella > Volucella inanis. The sequence goes on from OU026157.1 coordinate 138,213,094, forward strand.
ACGCGTTGTCTCTCCGGAATGGATTCGAAATTTATTCCGGACCAGAGCTGTGGTATTCATTCATTTAAATGTAACACCCGTCTTGGTACAAATGTCCATCAGTTTACCCTCAAGCCCACTTTCGGACGTACTCTGAAATAACGTGAAATAACACAGCTCGCTTATGGAATGCCATGGGGAGCTCTTTATTTCCTAGTCATTATAGCCTTCAAATATTTAAAACCAACATTCGTCGGTACCTCTCTTTCTTTTTTACCTATATAATAAATTCTAGGCCTTCTGACAAGGTCAGTGTCAGCCAATACAGTTGGTAGCTGTAATTTCTTCTCCAAATTTCCGGACAGAAAATCACTTAAAGAACTGCTCTTTCGAAGCAGCCATGGTCATTTTCGAACCCTTTTCGATAAAATTCATGCTTTTGAGTCATACAAAAGGACTGAGACAATAAGAGTCTTTTACAGCCCTTTCACGTTGTTGGTGAGAGAGACTTATTTCTTAGTTGACTACTTTGTTCAAAGAAACGTCCATTGGCAAGAATGATTTTTGGCATGATCTTTAGGGTGGGGTGTTTGAATTTATATCGGAGCTCAGGTTGACAAAGATTTCTACCACATCAAATTTATAGCTTGCCATTGGTGTTGGATATCTACACCCTGACTGACTCAAACTGCAACCAACTTCAGACTGCTATAATTTCCAAACCGTTCATTACTGTGAGCTCAAATTTTGACACATGACAGATAATTTTATTATTTACAAGCCTTTTAAACGATTTGCGTCTCAGTTGTGTTGAAAAAGTTTCATCCGCGATGGAATTCAAACGTGATAGTGTGATTGCTTTATATTTGGCTGGAAAACAACAAGTAGCTATCGTTAGAGCCCTCCAGCACCTCAACGTGAATAAATCATTTGTATCTCGAACCATAGCTCGTTACCGTGATACTGGCAGCGTTGCAAAACGCCATGGAGGTGGTCATAAAAAAACAGCAGCACTGGCAGAAATGGTTCAGAAATTGATGGCTTGAATTGAGCGAAAGCCGCGTCGAAGTGGTAGAAAAATGGCTCGTGAGCTCAATATATCATTGGAACGGATGCAACACTTACTGAAAAATGAGCTTGGACTCAAGCCATTGAAGTTCCAAAAAGCACATGATCTTACACCGCAACAGAAAAAAGTTAGAGTCGAAAGAGCGAAGGAGTTGCTACGCTTGTCAGAAAGTGGTGAGTTGCCGAATTTGGTTTTTTCCGATGAGTCGCCATTTGTTATAGATGATTGTTTGGGCCGCCATAACCGCCGATGGTCGCTCTCCGCTCGTATTTTTGGACCGATGCGTCAAAATTAATGCGATTGTATACAGTGAAACTGTCTTAAAGACAGTATTGAAGCATTGGGCCGTCTCAAGGCCATTATTCCCGCAAAAGGTGGACATATTGAAAACTACTGATATAATTTGAAAATTGATGTATTTTCCAACATTTTTTGCTTTGGCACAATAAAATTTATCAAAAAATAAAAAAATTATAGCATTTTTAAAAGTTGCAATTCGAGTCAGTCACCCTATAAATCGCATATTTTTATCGACAGCATATAATTGTACTTCGTTTTCAAGCGGTAATAACCCCATCTTAGCCGCCTCTGCATCCATCGCCGCAGCGACAGTGTCAGCTCGCTGATTTCTTCCTATAATGTCAATGTCGTCATATTAGGCCTCTTGTCACTTTTTTACAATGCTTTCGAATATGATGTTGAAGAAATCAGATGACAACGCGTCATCTTTTGACATCAAACAAATCAAAGGTGTCATGGATGGGCCAGCGATCTGACAAATCTTGCGGCTTTTGCTGCCTTATATAGTACACAATAGCTGCGCAGATAGCACGTCCTGTCGGGTAGTCTTGTTATTGCTTACTTTACTTAATTTTATCGTCTACTAGTTCCGCATTCAGAGTTTGGAACGCTCCCATCGTTTTGCAGTCTGCACAAGTGATTTTTCCATATCTTCAGCACCGATTTCAACCAATTCTTATCTTTACATGTTTCGGCTTATGTGTGTCCTTATACTTTTTTGAAGAACTGTCTTACAACACTGCTTCTTTGTTTGGAAAGCCGGGAATCCTCTTCTCTAGTTAGCTCGTACAGTGCATAAGTCGCTCTCGACCTGTCAATTTGCCTGTGTATTTGACCCTGATTATCTCGCTGGTGACGTTTTGTGTTACTATTGCTTTGTATTGATACCATGTTATTTGTTTCTGGAACAGAACTACACAGTCGACAGCTAACTTTTCGAAATAGTAGTAAGCCTTGGCTCTGCTATAAATGCTGCCAACACCTCAGTAGAAATAAAACGAAGAACCATTCTGCCATTCGCTGTTCTTTGAGCTAAGAAATCAATTGAGTAGGGCCTATCTCTAGGCCTTGTTGTACCCTACTCTGGCTACATAATAATAGAAAGATCTGCCCCAAAGCTTAAGAATTCGGGTTTCAGTTTCTAGTATGCCAAATTCACAACCTTACTGGGTTATCGTAATGCCTAAGCGACAATATTTGTTAGTGACAGATTTTTATCCTGACTTTCGGCGGAAGAAGCTCGAAATATTTACCCTTCACTTCGCAATTTCTAAAAAGGTTCACAGACGGTGCCGTGTGGAGCTGTCAAGTAGGGCTTACAAGCAGGGCTTCACTGCGCATACATATCTTAATACGATCGTCATTTGTTGAGCATTCAAAAACATCATGTCAGTGCAAAAAAAAAGTAATATTTAGCCAAATCTTGGATTTGCTGTTCTTACATATTCTTCTATTCAAAAAATATAAAACTATTCCGTACGAAAATCTTCTAACTTTTTCTGCGGCCAAAATTGAAATGTCTAACTAATCTGTACAAGTGTGACAATATGTTGACGTTAATGAACACAAGGGTAATACAGTTTAATTAATTTAGTTCTGCAGAAAAGCTGCATTATTGAAGGCAACTAATGCAGTTTTATTTTAGTATGACGTTCTTTCTTTACTTCTGCGAAGCCTTATTCTAATTAATGAAGCATTAATGCATGTTTTCTTCAGAAATCGCTTGTACGAGTATATCTTCTCATCCAGATGCCGTCAACAACAATCGTACAAATAACCATTGAAAGAATCATAATTCGATTGCCTTCTTGTTTTAAAGGAACGCCAAATGTAACTCTTCGTTTCATTTCTGATGAGGTACATTATCAGAGTTAATAGAGGAGATTAGGCAGATGCAATCCCCTACTGGCTCAAAGTTACAGATGTATGAACATATATTTTTATGCTTTGTCCGATTCGTCGTTTTATAACTTGCAAAGATAGCAGAGAAAGTTTCTCATTGTTCATCTGAACAGTTTGCCAAAGTCAAAAAACTAGGCACGTGTCCATCTTCCTTGTTTCTTTTCAAGTCAAGTCGCAGGCCTTTAGGATTTGCTTCTATTTTTAATTGCCTCTGTAAGTAATAGGCATAGAGGGACAAGATGGGTCTGTTATAGGAGCCTATAGGCTGAAAAGCACCAAAATTTGGACCTTTATGACTGGAATAGAATTGATTTTTTGGACCAAAGAGGAATTTTGCTTCTCGAGTCGAGATAACCGACAAAGCAAAATACCAAATTGACCAACTAGGCGCCCAGACAATGTAGCAGTTATAGTATTTCCACTCTGGTTTGTTCTCATATACTCGTAACTCTAAGAATTGATTTCTAAAAAGTGAAGAGTGGCAGCATATATTGAAACTTGAAAGTATTGCCGCTCTATCTCGCGCGCCGCCGCGACAATCAACATAAACATAAATAAAATTTTGTAAGGAGATGGCAAAATCTACTAATCTTTCTGCCACTCTTTGGACTGGTCTCGAAAGTTATGTAACACATATGTACGTATCGAACACTGAGTATGGATGACGGCGATTTTGAACTATGAGACACGTATTTACAAATAGGACGACACAGCTAGGGGAACTAGTGTAAAGCACTTTCTGGAAAGTTTCCTTCGTATCACCAGTCGTCCAGGAAAAAAAGGAAGATACCTAGTCCCAATAATTGGGATCAGTTCTATCGCCTGCTTTCTTTTTCTATCAACATGATCCATTGTGACGAAAGCTGCGATGAAAAGAAAAGAATTGTACATACTTACTTATACCATAGACACGAACTTGGGTTATATTGCAAATGTATGGAGATAGAGAATAAAATGTCGCTCCTCCTACGAAATGTCTGCCTGATTTAACGTATTCTAGGCCAGTATAACACTGCACCAGTCGCTCAGAAAAAAAAGAAGATACCTAGTCCCAATAATTGGAATCAGTTCTATCGCCTGCTTTCTTTTTCTATCAACAGGATCCATTGTGACGAAAGCTGCGATGAAAAGAAAAGAATTGGACATACATACTTATAGACGCGAACTTGGTTGTGTTTGCAAATGTATGGAGAATGAGAATAAAATATTGCTCCTCCTACGAAATATGTGCTTGCACTTAACGTATACAAGGTCAGTATGACAATGAGATAAATTACATAATAGACAGATTGGCACAATACCTCATTTCAATTTTGAGAAATATGTGCTGCGTTATTTCATCAGCATTTAAACTCAGATTATAACACTTTCTTTCGACACACTTGAATTGTACCCAATTTATTGTTGTCACCTTCTCACTAATTGTAAATTGGTGCGGCTTTGGTTTCGCAGTTCTGCGTTAACATACGAAATTAACTGACAAACACCAAGAAAGACAGGCTGCCTGTTTATGTTTGGACGCAATAGCTTTGTTCCTTGTCAGCCGAAATGACTCTCGTGCGAACCTCCATGTTCACTATTATCAACTAAAAAGGCATTTAAAGGTGTTATCTCAAAACAGACTTCCTGCACTAAGGCAGACACTAGACAAACCTTATGTCAATTTCGATTTTGAATATGCTTACCTGCAATTCGTCGTTTGCTTTAGGTTTTTCCTGATCCATCTTATCGTTATCGATATGCATGTGTTTTGCCTTCACTGTACTTTTGCCCGTACTAGTTCTTCAAATTAACGCTCAAGTCAAAAAAAATCAACTGAAAATGCAGGCCCTCCTACATCCGCGATCCGAAGCTCAAAAGTGACGCAAACCAAAGCTCGATTGATTTGTTCGGAAGCATTCGAGTAATAAAGGGAATATGAAAACAAAACTTAACAAAGGAACGATTTATTGAAACGAACGGATTAGAAAAAACAGAAAACAAAAACGTTGCATCTTATAAACCAACTTTGACCTTCCTGATCTGCGATTTGCCATCTTCATTCCTAAAAACTCGATGGTAACAATCGATCTTGCCCAGCGTTGATATAAAGCCTTCATCGTGCGTTATAATTACCAACATGAAATTACTCTGCGTTTGCCTTTCATCAACAATTCTATTCAACGCCTCGCAAAGCGACAAAATATTTGCTTTGTCCAAATTTGTTGTGGGTTCATCTAACGCAAGTACACCACAATTGCAGCTAAACGTTTCTGCCAGTGCCATTCTGATGATTAAACACGCTAGAACTCTTTGACCAGCACTGCATCGGCCTCGCATTTCAATTTCGGAATTATTCTTTGACTGAACCACACGGTAATTGAAACTTCTCCTACGATCTGCCGATGTTTCGGCGCCGTTATCATCTGTTTCGATTTGAATGTAATCAATATCGTTCCCACGATAGATTTGTCGCCAATATTCACGAATTAGACGATTGATTTTTTCCATTTTCTCCGAATGGAATTTCATTAAAGCCCACTCAAGAGCGATGCGATATTGTCCCAAGTCGGCAATCACACGCTTAGTTACTTCAACTTCGTAGAAACTCTTGCGGTAGTTCTGAATGGAGTCCTTATATTTGGGTTCTTCAATTTCACGCTTCAGTTTATTAATCTGGTGGTTGATCTCGCCCATTTGGCCGAGAAGTTCACCCTTGCGAACTGATGCTTGGTCGCGCTTTTTAATGAGTTCTTCTTTTTCTTTGGAAACTCGTCGGAAATCCAACTCACAAAGTACTTTAGAAAGTTCTTTCTTTTCATCATCCAGTTTGACCGCTCGTTGTTGTAACTCCTTCAGTTCACGATTGTCGTTAAGGTCTCTCTCAAGGGCGTCTTGATTGTGGACTTCGATTTTTACTGCTTCCAAATCTTTAGTGGTTTTTTCAATGTCCTTAACCTACAAAGAAATAAATTGTCGTCATCTATGATACGGGTGATACGGGTGTGTGAGCTAAAAAAAAAAAAAAAAAACAATTTGAAGAGCAAACAAACCTTAGCAGTAGATTCGTCCTTGTAGCGTTTTCGAGTGTTCTTCAATCGCTCTATCTCTTCTGCTAGATTTAGTTTAGCTAGCTCAACTAGCTCGCGGTTGAGTCTACAACAAACAGTAACTAATCGATCAGAAGAATAATAATACTGAACCAACAAACCTTTGAATATCATGATCCAATTTCCTCAATGAATCTAGTTTCGTCTGCATTTGCAGGACAACCTTGCGATTGGATTCCTTCAATTGCTGTTTCTCTTCAATTACCGTGTCTAGATTCCGTTTGAGCGGCTGTAGCTGTTGCTGGAGCGTTGTCATTTCGTTGACAGTTTTTTCGATTAACTTGCTCAATTCAGTCTTACGTTCCTTTAGCTGCGGTAGTGACTGAACACCTTCCTGTAGTTTGATTTGCTTGTCTTTCAATCTTTATGGAGGATGTAACATGACTAATCCCATCAGTCAACGTATATTGCTTGCAACTTACTTGTTTCGCTTTTCCCGCAGTTCATTGAGAACTTCGCTTGCTTTTTCGTAATCTGCTTGCATTTTTTCCAGAAGTTTACGCTCATTTTCCAGCTCCGCTAAGACTGTTGTCTTTTCTAGTTGAACATCATCGATTGAAGCGTCTGTACCGCTTTCGGGAAGTTTTTCCTTTAGAAAAACAAAAATGTAATAAACTGACCTCGTTCTATCGTAATTTTTTACTTGCCTTCAATTTCACCAAATCCCCCTGAAGACGAGTTATTTCTTTTAGAGCCTCGTCGAGAAGGCTCATATCTCCCAACATCGTGTTAACAACATCTAAATTAGCATTCGGCTCGATTTGCAGCATCTGGCAAGACTCAGCTTCGTTTGCTACTTCTGCGAGTTTTTCCTCGAGCTGCTTCAGTTCAATCTTCCGCTTTGGAATGTCTTTCTCGAGACGGTCTACTTTTTCAATGTCTGGACGTAGAGAAATCAGGGATTCATATTTTTTTTGTTCGGCCTTTAAAAGCTTCTCTGTGCGTTTAATATTTTCTGGGAGGCGATGAATTTCATCTGTGAGCTCTGTAGTCAATAGAGTTGCCTAGAGTCGAACACTAAGTCAATCATTATTGGTCTTTGAGAAGAAATAGCTTACCCCATTCTCAGTCATTGGATTATGGCACAAGGGACACTGAGGTTCTTCTTCTATTTTCTGTATATATCTGGTAATGAGGTGGATTAGTTCGGAACTTCGCGAATAAAAACGTAACTTACTTTTTATACATGGCTTCGGATGACTTTAACGCTCCATGTTCCAACTGATACTTTGATATGGTCTCCTTAGACTTCGCCAACATCTCCTCATACGGTGTGGCATGGCACTTTTCATAGATGGCATCCTTGCTCTCGGACAAATCTTTCTCCCAACGGGTCAGTTCGTCCTTTTGACTCTTTCGCTTGATCTCAAAACCTTGTTCCTTCAGCTTGAGGGCATTTATCTTTTCTGTCAGTTCCTTAATTTGACGCTGAAGTTTTTCATACGCCATTTGAACGGTTCTCTTATAATTCGACTCCACTGGGCGTTCAAGAACCTTCTTCAAGTTATCGCTATGCTTGCCTTTGATACGGCGTACTTCGTGCTCTTTTTTTTCAAGTTCCTTCTCCTTCAAACTTATTTCGCCGATGAGTTTGGAAATAGAATTGAGGAATGTCAATTGGGTGTCCAGTTTGCGAAAACGCTCTTGTAGCTGCGACACATTCGTTTTTCTCTGGCCGATATTTTCCTTCAACTCGTTTTGGTTCAGTTTTTGTGTTGTTGTTTCGTAACAATCAGTTACGCGTTTGATCTGTTCGGTTATCGTTTTCAGATCATTTGTAGAAGCTTCAACTGCGTTGATTTCCTTTTCCAATTTTTGACAATCTTTTTCGCTTTGCTCTTTCTACAAAATAAAGATTAGCTTAAAGGTTGTACATAACTAAGAATTCAGTTAAACTTACTTGTTTACGTTTGGACGCAATGTCGCTTTCGATTTTGGTTTTGTTCACGCGCAATTCATCGATTTGTTTTTGCTTTTCCTGATCCATCTTGTCGTGGCTGGTGTGCATGTCTTTTATCTTATTCTCCTCTGACTGCAAGGACTGCTTTATTCTTGCCAAAATTTCTGGAACCTTATCTACAGCTTCTTCTAAATCGACGTCTACATGAATACTCAATTCTGAACAAATTGTGTTCATTTTCTCCGCTCTCTCGGCTGTACTGTCCTGCTCTTTTTGACGTTGTCCTATCAGCGTGCAGCCCTTGCGATCCAAGTCCGACATTGTGGTTTGAAGTTTCTTCTCTTGGCTTACTAGGGATGCAAGTTTGTCTTCCAATTCCTGTTTCTCCAATCGTTTCTCAGACATTTTCTCTGAAAAAATTCGTATCTCTCGATCCAGTTGCTGGATTGATCCCTCAAATGGTTTCTTAATTTTCACCGTTAGCTTAGAGATCTGCTCATTGCAGTTCTTTTGCCTAAAACACACGAGGAACACATAAGCATAAGCGCTTCACCTTGTCAGTGACTTTCAGAAGTACTCACTTGGTTTCAACTTCAACTTGCAAGGCTTGTTGCTTTCCGACTTCGTACTCAACTTTTCTAATTGCCGCCAATCGATCATCAATTGGCTTCATTTCACTATCGAATTTGGCGCACTGATCTTCGACTGCACTGTACTTTGCGTATGAATTTTGAAGATCAATGGTTTTGTCTTCCATTTCCTTCTTCAAATGGCTAAGTAGCTTCAAGTTGCTTTCTGCGAAATCAGGAAGTTATTCCTTAAATATTAATGCTCTCTCTCTCTCTCTCTCTCTCCTGGCTTACCTTTGACTTTTAGGTCTTCCACTTGTTCTTTGCGCATTTTAATGAATTTCTCAATTGCTTTGTTGTACTCCGTGATGCCAAAAATCGCATCAAACTTTTCTTTAAGTTTCTTCGCCTCATCCAACGGCCAATTGGAGTCTTCTTGATGGCAAAATATGACGTTATTAATGATGGCCTTTGACACACCTATTAAGCACGAGTTCTTCCTTATAACTGAGTCTAGAATTGTTAGCAGAGCCTTACCCATGAACTGACACATTGCAAGGTCAACATCCAAACATCTTTTGCTGATTGATTCACTGCCAAAGGTGATGGTCCCATCCAAAGTGTTGAAGGAAAGCTTACCCCGTTTGTAGTTGAGTTTTAATGAACGCGAAACCTCCTGTTCCTCACCGTGAATGTTTCTTACCTAAAAAAAAAACGTAGATACAGTTCATTTTATGATACGCAAGGATGAATGCCTTACCTTCAGTTTGATTTGGGCAAAACTCTCTGCTAAATCAAAGACTTTCGGGTCATGTACGAAGTGCAACCCACGGTTACTTCCAGGGGGAGCTTCACCAGTTAGAGCATACTTTAAACACTCAATAACGGTAGTCTTTCCACAACCATTCTCACCCAGAATTAAAGTGACTGGCGATGAGAACTCTAATTTCTGGAAGATAACCTTATGATAAATCTGCCAAAAGTGTTGATTACACAAACCTGCATATCGATGGACCTGGTGCCAAAGCTTCTTATCCCTTGAATTTGCAATTCCCTGATTGTAGACATTTTTGCAATTATTTGTGAAATTGAGACGAAAGAAAGATTTGAGAATTGTTGTTAGGAATTGAAATGTTGTTTACGTTTAGTCATTAGCCGATAGCTGAAGTTTTTTTTCCGGCAAATAAGTTAAACGTCAAAATCCGATGTTCGTAGCTCACAGTGAGAAAAGTTGTGCACACAAACAGTTCACAATAATGTGAATAAAAGTTATTTTTAAACGAGTTCATTTTATAACACTCCGTAATGGTGTGGCTCGGCCTCTTAATATGAAAGCTTTTCTTTCGGAGTATGTATGCCTGTCCCTATCCAATTGTAGCATTAATTAATCCGATGAAATAGCCTGGAAATAGCTGTTTTAATTTTGGTTAAGTCGACCATTATTAAAACTGTCCCTAAGACCAAAGTCAGCATCTAGAAATTGCCACAGCTTTCACATGCTCGTAAGCTGAGCAGAGTCATTAAGTGGAAGTAGCTGTGACATCAATGCATCTCAAGTTTCATCTCTTTCAACTCTTTTGACATGAACAACGATTAAATCGATGTATGTGTCTACCTAATTTGTTACACCAGATGGTCAATACGAATAACTAGAATTTCCTCATGTATTTAACCAACTACACATCTTTACGTCATAAGGTTTTAGGGAATCTAATCTGAGTTTGGACATTTTGAATATATGCCTTATTTCCTAGAGGTAGGCCATCTTGCCCGTGTGTCTCTCATTGTCAGTTGACTCGGAAAGATGTTGTAAATACAGGCTATCATAACACCCAAATTGGCAGAGGTGCCAGATTGTCCTCAGCCCTTTTTTTATAAATTATAAACTCACATTTAGGAAATTTATAATCCTACTGTATAAGCACCAAATAAACTGTGCAATTCCTCTTTATTTGGAGTTGAAATTAAATATTCACAGCGCTTCGGCTGCACACCAAAAATTTGTTTTGCTCCATAAATAGAAAACGTAGACATAGGTGCTAATTCGCCACAGGTTCTCCTATTTCAAGCTGGTGTATGTACAAAGTGGTCTACACTTTTTAATATCTTCAATTTAATATCAGCAAGCATCAATTCACAACTTGCCCGTATTTATTTCATGCGTTTCATTTAGTTCAAACTTTCATTTTTTCAAACTGAAATCTAGGTGTCGTCAAATGCTGGTCAAAAGAATTTGCAAGCCCTAACGTGACTAAATTTTTTTACATGACTCTCCTTGAATAATCTGATCAATTATGGTCTTCATATTAAACGAATTGGGGCAGTTGAAGTAAGATTCATCAATTTTGCTCCACGCGTTCTACTTTGGCCAGACCCTAACATCCTACCATCCCATTTGGACCACCTTGGATTTACTAATTTTGAATCACATGGAAACCATCGTAAAAATACCGATATTCTGTTCGTTTAACAACTTTTGGCATATTAATTGACTCTCTCTACTACATTACCTTACATCCGTACCACTACCCTGCTTAAACTCCTCTCACTGGACCTAATACTCTACCAATCTAACACGAACCATATCATGTTCGATTTAACCTCATTCAATTCACTCTCAGAAATGCCCTGTACTCCTCTATAACCCGGTTGATGTCTCCTTCCACTTGTACGCGCCACTTAAAATAAGGTCAGTCTTCCTCTTTGCATTGTCCCTCCACGTTAAATTCGAAGACCCTCCAGAATGGAGCAGTTGTGTCCGTGTCCTAGCCATCTTAGGCGACTGTTGTGCAGTGCAGTGCAGATCGATGTCGCCGGACAGCACGCATATGACTTGTTCGTTGCTGAATCTTTTATTCCTGTGAACATAAATGGGACCGAAAATCTTACGAAAAGGATGATGAAGATCTTTTGTAGATTCTCCTTAGTTGTTCGGAATAGGGCCTTACTACGCTATTGCCTTCTTAGACTAAAGAAACAGATATTTTAAAGGGTGTTTACTCTATGGTATTGAGCTTTTGTTGGCAGAATTGATAGCATAGCAAAGGTAGGCAAAATTAAAGATATAGATCCCGACTATGACATTCTGTCCAAATCGTCGATGTTGTGTGTTATTTCTTGTTGACAACATATACTTTACTGACAGGCCCATTTTGACAGCTTAGGTTTCAAAACTAGTGAACGCACTTCTGCCAAGTATGCCCATACCATATTCGTACCTACGCTAGTAGTTTTAGACACTTTTGAAAGATTATACTTTGGCATGTAAGTTCCGCACAATTCTTTATGATATGATTTTAAAGAAGTCATACGACAGCGCGTCACCATATCTAAAAACTTTTGACATCAAAGTCTCTGTTATGTCGTTACCGACCTCGACAGAGCAGCGAGCGTTCTCCATTGCACGGACGGATGAGTGTGGCACGGATGGAAAAACTAGATGTTGACCTTTTCAACGTATCGATTTGGAGTTCTTGAGTTTTTCCAAGATCTGCCAAAGTGTGAAGATTTGGTCGACACAATACGTCAGAATGAACCTTTTACGCAATATTGAGGAGACCTATACCTCTATAGTTAGCGCAGTTGAGGGAGTCTCCTTTTTTGTGGACCGAGCAAACGGTGCTGAGACTCCATTCATCAGTCACACACTCTTCTGATCAGATCTGACAAATGGGTTGATTTATGCTCTACACAAAGACACTTTTAGCAACTTTGATGTCGGTAAGACATCAGGTCCAACTGCTTTGTTGGCCTTAAGCTTAGACATTGAGCCAACGTGAATCACAACATTAAGACTTCCTCATTTAGAAAATACCATCATCTTAGAACAAAGTCATAAGTTAGTGGTTTCTTGGTTGTTATGGAAGACCAAATTCATGTCGAACACTATAAGCAGGCAGATTTTCCGGAAGTAGGAAATTAAACACTATTTGAAATATATAGCATCAACATCAAAAACACATTTCCGCCAGTTACTATCTGACCCAAAAAAGTCAACACACACGTAGACTCCTTCATTCAAAACATAAAGGTCGACCAGCAACAATCGAAATCCTTTACCTCCATTTGGTAGTACAAACATAAGAATGCAAATCTCAAAACCAAGTGTGTAAATTGTCTGGAATACATAAATCTTTCGACGTAACCCTTTTAGGCCACTTTGCATAACATTTACATAGGATCCAGCAATTGTTCATCTTTCTGTGTCTCTATTAGTTTACTCATTCATAGTCTTCATCTGGTAAACCACGTCGATTTGTGCCCGGAACGCAGCAGTTTGAAATTATGCAAATATCCTCACTTCCTGGAAACCCGAAGGTGCTTCTTTTTTGCTTGATATCGCTTTTAGACTCCCAATGGTGCATTTAAAATGCTAATCCTTGCAACAACCAAATTATGTCAATGAGCGACAGTAACGAATTTTACATCTCAAAACGCCCACACATTCATTATGAAAATGACCAAAGGCTAGAGTCCTACATCAATTCGTTGACTATCGAAGCATAGTGCGACTTGGACTAACTGGCATAACCTATCCGATCATTGAGGCCAGTTGAGCGGGCTGGGGTAAATTTCTAAAATTCAATTTAACACTTTTGTCAATAGAGAGTTCTGGCTGCTCTATGGGAAAGTTGTTTTTTTTTTTCAGGGTTTAGCAGGGTTTTCCTTTATTGTGTGGGTGCTTGATTTGATTGAGGGTTGTATGAAGTCGACATCATATGTACGAGTATATTGTACGTAGAACTGCCCTGTGGAGATGAAGTTTTGCCAAACGAAATCGGAAAAGTGAACTGATGTTTGCTTTTCAGTTACATACCTCATCGGTTGGGGTGTTGTACATGTAAAACAATTGAGATGGAGATGGAAGTTTACTTCCATGACTTTTATTCAGTGCGGTCACTGCGCAATAAAAGTTTAAAGAGCACCGAAGAGGAATTTGTTAACATTTAGTTAGATGCTACTTCACATTGAAAAAAACTACAGCATGCATGGTCAGGCAGAAAGACCATTTAAATTTTGTTGATTTGCTTCTCTTGGATTTGTAGAACGTTTTGCATTCTTTTGCATAGTCGATAGATGTAGTCTGGGATCGAATAGTTTATTGTCAATGTTGGCTTGGTGGATAAAGAATATATTAAATGAACCCCGAATACCTTGCAAATAAAACTCAGCACTGGCCATTAATTAAATTAAAATTAATGCATATTAAATTAAAAAATTTGCACAAATCGCGAGCCGAAGAAAAAATGGGGAGGAAAGTAATAAAGATACAGATGTACATAGATATATAGGTTTTGAATGTCTGAGCATTATAATGGCCGAAAAATAAAGACTTTAGAAGGGTAATGTAGAAGCGTGTAAGTCGGCTGAGGATGGAATCAGAGTGTTTTATAGTGCTAAAAATGGACTAATGAACAAACTGAAGAACGTTTAGAGCGAGATAAGTTTTAGGGTTGGCGGTTTGAAGGAGCAAAATTGCCAAGAAGATGAGGCTGCTCAGCAAGAGTCTTAAAGGATTGATGAATAAGCCTACACAGTGGTTTTGCCAGCATAAAAGGACACCTATTCAGAAGAATGGGATATAGTGCATACCATCTGGACTATCAAATTTGTGTACATATTGTACGGTTATGGTATTGAATCGACTCCATAAAAACATGTCCAGGGGTTTGGTAGCATAACTATCAACGTCTAGTGTTTGTGCTGGTTGTTGTGTGTTCGGCCAGAAAGAGGCATATTAGAATTTGCCACAATAAAGATTTCAGCATAAGAATACAGGGATGCATAGAAAAAGTCAGACATCAAAATGGTTTAAAATCGAATTGTTGTCCAATGCGGGTAAAGCATCAAGCGATTATTTACTAAAGGAGTTTGAATTTTAGCCACACAAAGTTGAATTCCGGTTATGAACAGAGGTTGCATTATGTTAGAATTATGTTTCTAGGTAGTTTCATTCAGTCATCGTAAGGGTTTGAATCAGTACTGATGTGATATTCTAAACATTATTATGTTTTATTTTTTACACGAAGAAACGACATGCAACGACATAACTGGTAACACCAAATCAAAAGAGACGCCCTAAAAAAATTTAGACGTACCAATAGATCTTTGAATAGAAGCATATAATGGATGTGAGTGAACATGTAAATGTTGGGTGGCATGTTGCAGAATATTTTGATTTTTCTTTTGAACAGGATCAGCTCCATTTTAGCCGGATTTGTGATAAACGCACAGCTACGTGAAAATACAATAAAGTGACACTAAGAGTGACGACGTCTAACGAATCTGAAATACCACAGTAAGTATCACTATTGTATTTCAAAAACTTTATTATTGGCTTGAAGTACAATCAAAACATTTATGAATGGAACTCGAATTCGTTCATATAGCCACCGCGGGCACGTTTGCACCGGTCGATTCACCGACTCGGCCACACATTTCAGTCGAAACGGCCGCTATTTCGCGGTCAATGTTGGCTCTGAGCACTTTCAATATCGTCAGCGTGTTGGCATAAAGCAATGACTTAACGTAGCCCCACAGAAAATAGTCAAGCGGCGTTAAATCGCACGAACGAGGCGGCCAATCGACTGGCCCATGTCTTGAGATAACACGCTTACCATACTTACTCTTCAATAAATCGATTGTAGCGTGAGCTGTGTGGCTTGTGGCACCATCCTGTTGAAACCACATGTCGTCCATGTCCATATCTTCCAATTTGGGACAAAAATAATCGGTGATCATGGCGCGATAACGCTGACCCTTCACAGTAACGTGACGATCGTTATCGTCTACGAAAAAATATGGCCCAATAACGCCGCCGGCTGGCAAACCACACCAAATAGTTATTTTTTGTGGATAAAGTGGTGATTCATGAAGTACATGTGGGCTTTCACCCGGTCAATAACGCATATTTTGCTTATTAACGAACCCATTGAGCCAAAAATGAGCTTCGTCACTGAAGATGATTTTGCGATGAAATTCATCATCTTGGCACATCTTCTCCAGAACCCAATCGGAGAACGTACTTCGCTTCAAATGGTCCATCGGCTTCAATTCTTGAGTCAGCTTGATCTTGTATGGGTGTAAACCAAGATCCTTACGCAAAATACGCCATAATGTGGTCTGAGCGATGCCCAATTCTTGAGAACGCCGTGGAATTGATTGATTTGCGATTGCCTGCGAAAGTTATTATTTTGAAGTGACAGACCAGTGAGAAGAAAAGTCCTGCCTCCGGTCGTTTTGCGTTCAAAATACAAAAAAAAAAATCATTGTTTGATGTCCGGTTCTGGCATTCTTAGTTGTTTGTTGGTCAGTTTATGGCAGGGCGCATTTGAACAATCAGATATTTTACTCGCCGGCAGCAAAGTATTCAATCTTCTAGACAAAGTTTAAAAAAAAAAAACTAATTCTTCAACTTCGCAAACATTAGTTGTTCGTTTCTCTCATACCGATTTCATTCGTTTAAGTATTAGTCACCGCTTTAAATGTATGTTTGAAAGCGGAAATACATACACATATGTGTACAGAGCAAGTAAAGAGAAGCTAGATAACAATGAGTCATAAAATGACTGCAAGCAATAGAAATTGAGGCTTACCTCGTTTGAATTCTGAAAAACTTGTGTAACAAGACGTCCTCATTTTATGTTCAGGCTTAACACAAATGAACCTCCTGAAAATCGCCCATATTTTATCAGATATGTCGACCGGATGCCAACGTTGCTTATACTTAAAGGAAAAGGAAAAAAAAAATAAAAAATCGAAGGGCTATGATTTTTCTAATCAATGAGTGACTTTTGGGCCTACTGCTTGATCTGCATTCTTTTTCCCATTTATTCAATTAATACGCAAGAGAAACAAAGTTAGTTGGTTCAATATTCGTACAAATCCCTAATATTTTGTTGGTTTAGCTGTTTTTACAGCTTTTTTTTCAATTGTGCAAAAACGTTCAATCTGATTTAAAAACGGTGGCCTCTTCCACATAACATTTTGAAGAATATCAATGTACACTAATTGGACCATTTTTGCTTTTGTCCAAAATAATGGAGGAACTGAAGGCTACCTTGTTGGTAGTTTTTTTTTTTTATATAATTCTGCGAGCGCACCAAGGGAATATGAATACCCTTTTACTGGCTTTTTACCAGGGCGCGAACGGGTGGTGAAGTAGTTTTGAAACTCAGGTGTTAGGTTTCGATATTTTTCCAGAGGTGGTTATCAAACTGGGGCCAGTGCATCCTCAACTAGTGGGTCCTGCTAGTGGGTCGTGCTAGTTGTTAGTTCGTTACATTTAGCCCAGGCAGCAACCACTCCAACATCAGTTCTATGCCTTGATGTCATAGTTGACGCCGACGGGACTTACATATAACTACATACAAATTCCACGAAAATACTTTTTCAGAGAATTGCCTCGCACGGGATTCGAACCCGCGACCCTCTGCTTGAGGAGTCTGTGCATATACCACTACACCACGGCCACCCGTGGTAGTGAACTGAGGCTGTATTCTGTATTTCTTCCAAAATACATATGGTATTTCTACGTTGCACCTAATTCCAGAGACAATTTCTCTTGCGGTTGACCGTATTCTCGGGCAAACCCTATGCTTCGTTGTTAGAAGAGAGACTTTTCTCTTATTTCTTGCTTTTAATTTGGCCTATAGAAGTCATTTTATTACCATTACAACACTAATCTTCAGATATAAATCCTGCAATTCACTAACCTCAGTGTTTCTGATTCCTCTGTTCTCCACGTGGTTTAGACCCAATGTAGAATTGGAATAAGTACTGGGTGCTGCGACCCTAACATCAGCAAGAGGTTTTAGATCGACCTCGACGCATACTCAAGATACTCAAGAAGGCAACAAGTGATTGCAAAGCGTATCCTTGATCCCATGGATGTATGAAATCAAGTCTTCACAGACAGGTGTTCACGTTAAACCTAAGACACGTGTTCTTCTCCACGTTTACCTTGGGCGGCCCATTCATCTGCCTGATTGGGTAAGACCATTCCATAGCCCATTCCATCCACTGCCATTTCTCCAATTTAGAAGTCTATAGGTTCCTTGGCCATAACCACGCGAAGTTGGTTGCTTCTAATACAGTTCGACCAGATGACCTCCAAGATGTTACATAGGCATCTATTTATAACAATTTATAGCTTTTTTGTGTGTGTTAGTCAGTTAGTTAGTTAGTTAGTCACTTACGTACCACACCCATATAGTAACACGGATTTACGTTGGATCGAAACAGTCTCGGCTTGGTTATAGGGCTGAAAACACTGATTTTTCAAGTTTTTACCATAATTCCGAACCTAACTTTTGCTTTATTGATCATTTTCTGACATCATACGAGGGCTGTTTTTGATGAGTACCCGGTTTGGAAGATAGGTGGCACTACTAAGCAAAAATAAGTATACCATCATTTAGTATAACCTCTTTTAGCCCCACTGTCAAAATTTGGTGACAATCCGACCCTTAGTTTTGTTTTGGCACCCATTTCAAAACATCGTGTTGGTGTTTTTGCGACCCTGGAAAGACAGCAATATCGCTCCGAGATCCGATTCTTGTTTCTGAGTGGCAAAACCTGCAAGTAAAACAAGCCAATTCTCGATGGTGTGTATGGGACCCTTTCACCTTCTCGTACAACCGTTTACCATTGGTTCGCAGATTCGCCGTGGCTTCCAGGTGTCCCAAAAACGGTTACCACAGAGGAAAAAAATGGGCAAAATTCATGATCTCGTAATGGCGGACCAGCAAGTGAACATTTTCGAGTTGGCTGAAATAGCAGGCATCTCAACGGAATGCGTTTTCCATATCCTGCACGAAATTTTGAGCATGAGAAACCGGAGAACAAGCTCGATCGTGAGACCATTTCAAAGACGTGCTTAGCCCTGTTTAATAGAAATCCGGAAAAGTTTCTGCGGCGTTTCGTGACTTTAAATAAAAGATGGATTCATTGGTATACACCAGAGATCAAAGAACAATCGAAACAATGGATTTTACGCGGTGAACATGCTCCAAAGAAGGCGAAGACGGCGCCTCCAGCCGGAATGGTGATGGACACCGTTTTTTGGGATGCGCGAGGTGTGATCCACGTTGACTATTTGGAGAATGGAAAAACGATTACAGGAGCATACTACGTCGATTTATTGGGACGCCTCAACGCCGATTTGAAGAAAGAATTACCACATTTTGCGAAGAAAAAAATGCCCTTCCACCACGATAACGCACAGGTTCACACCTCTCCATCCTCCGTATTCTCCAGATTTGGCTCCCTGCGACTTCTTTTTGTTCTCAAACCTTAAAACATAATTTTCAGGAAAGAATCAAGGGTCAAACGATGAAGTCGTTTGCAGCATAACAAAAGTCGTAATATACGGAGGGGTTAAAAAATTTGCAGCACCCCTAAAAAAAGTGATTCGATTTGAAATTGGAATTGTGAAATTGTCAAAACCTAAAATTTGCGTTGCCATTTCTAATCCAGCTTACGTACTTCCACGATAAAGGAAATTGATTTCCTTCTACAATGTTGATTTAAGCGTTAGTATTAGTTTGTGTTGGTTAGACTTCGCCATATTTATTTTGAGCCCAACTTTATAACTCTACTTCTGAGTTAAGGACAATTGGGTGTAGGTTTATTATCTGGTATAAAAGCCGGCAAATGTTATCTGCGTAGTTCAGATATGATGTCATTGTCCATCTCACGAAGCGCTTCGCTGATTACAACAAGACAAAAGAATGCAACCTTGTCGTACTCCACTGCGGAATTCGAATCCATTTGACACCTTACCGTCATGTAGGACGTGATATAGTTATAGCGGCGAGTTTTTGTGGTATACCTCTCCTGCGTAAAGCACGCGATATTATACCTCGAATCAAGCGGTCGAAGGCTTTTCGAAGTAGCATTGCTTAACAGTGATCCGGGATGTGTTGATGTGGTCGTTCTAGAATTATTCTAGCTATAAAATTAACTACTGCTGGACATTGATATTCCTTTCTAGTTTCCATAATCTGCCAGTATTCCCTCCTTAGGCTGTTGTAGCAAGCATTTCCCTCTTCCAATCTACGGGAAAGGTTTTAGTTTCCCATGCTTTCCAAATTCAACAAAGATCTTACTCCAAAGTTATTTTTACTTTCAAAAAGTAATGCGAGGTTTTATTATCTTTTCACTGATTAAATAAGGATTACAACTAACAAGGTACATACGAGTAGAACTTAGAGATTTATAGAAAGCACTGCCAGTTTAGCAAACACAGCCGTATGTAAATAATGAAAAATAATTATTATTATCATTGCCTCAATCATTTTGTTTTTATTTCATGTTATTTTACAATGAATAATTTTATATTTACTTTTTAATATTTTTTTCGGATTAAATGTTTATTTTATTATAATTTTTTTATATTTTTCTTCTTGCCATGCTGGGCGTCCTGTCCTCCTTTCTCTTTTTCCTTTTTTGTCAGAATGCTGTTTGAGTAGGGAAAAATGACAAATTCAAGTTATTTCACGAAACCATTTTGAAAGTCTTCACACTGATTAAACTTACCTCACTAGATAGACAAAGAAATGTCTCTAAGTTGAGTAACTGATAGGGTTAAATATTGAGTTATTTTATTTTATTTTATTTTTTTTAGTTATGTAATAAAAGCGAAGAATAATGTCTTCATCCGTATTTCATCCACGCATTGTCGCATTCTTGCACCCATTCCGAAACTGAAGTGTGTTCACCCTCAAAGATGTTATGTACGTCGATTGTTTGGATTGTAGACTCTAGAACTAGCTGAAATTTGAAAATAATAGACAAACAAGAAATTTAAGAAATAAAAGTAACGATACAACGAAAATTATTCTATAATTTGTTTCTTTTTTTAAATAATGGTAAACGGTCATTTGCTTAAACTTCGTTTGTTGAAAAAGTAAATATTTGCTCCTCTCTACCTAAAGACAAATGCCATTTTTCACCAATGGAAACCTTACAAAAGCATAAAAATCAAGAGAAACTTATCTACTTATCTACTACCATCTATGTTCCAGGGCTCCTATGCCTTTTTTATAAGCCGATTCCCCCAACTCTCCCTCAAGTCCCGTCTCAGCTATCACCTCTTCGTTGGTTAACAATTTTTCCCCAGCCAAGGGCTTTTATAATTTAGGCAACAGGTAATAGTCTGATGGTGCCAAATCAGGCGAATAAGGTTAAGTACCCCAAATTGGAATTCATGGAGCTTAATCATAGCTACAACTGACTTGTGCGCCGGTGCAATGTCCTGCTGAAAACGAATTTTCTTTTTGGCAAAACCGGGTCTTTTTCTCCGATTTTTTTTTTCTAACTAATTTATCTAACAGATTAGCATAGTATTAACCTGTAGCAGTTTGCCGTTTGGGGAAGTAATCAATAAAAATAATTCCCCAGATTAATGTCTTGGATTACAAGGGCTGTCTTGGCTTTCTTCGGCGGACGAGAACCGCTATGGTTTCATTCGTAGTTATGAATCTTAAAAAAATTGCTAGTATTCCTTCGAAATAACTCCAGCTTCTCTCTAGAAATTTCAACCCGATTGAATTTTTGTTTTTCGGTTAACAAACGCGGCACCTATTTTGCTGAAATTTTCTTCAATCCTAATTGGTCAGTTAAAATATGGAACACCCGTTCAGTTGACGTCCCTATAGTATTACTTATTTAACTCACTTTTAATCTTTGGTCTTCTTAAACCATTTTATGGATTTTATTTTTCAAACAAAGAATCGTAGAAAAATAACTATGTGACGAACTGTAACGAAACTTGACACACAACTAGCTTACATATAAAGGAATTGAAAGAATATAAATTTTTTACATATTATCACCCAGTCTAGGTTAGGCCGAAAACTCTTCAAACAGCACGCGTACGTATGCCATTGGGAAAATTTTCATTTTCACTAACAAAGGTGTTATGAGCTTCTTCTTTTGCACGTGTTTTAACTTTTTCTATTTATCTCACAATGGAGTCAAAACTGACACACAAAGATCCCTATTTCATTTTTCCGAAACTTGTTTGATTGGCGTAAATATCATCTCGCAATAAAAGTTCAAAATTTTCGTCCCCTCTTAAGACATAATTTTCTTTCTCTGCTGTATAAAGGCAAAGCCGACACGAAAAACTGTAACAACTTGTGATCGGAAAAGCAAAAGCCGCATGCTCGCTGGCGAGTTGTAGACAGTGACTGTCTATATAAAATCGCTTAAGAACAAAGCAGTGTAATAGTACCAAATTACTCACTTCTTAAAACGTACGTCACTTCCTGTGAAAGAATTACAACGATACATTACCAACTCCAGACATCTAATTTACTACTGGTACGAAAACTTTGGAATCGACGATGATGAAACACTAAAATGTAACACGCGTATGCGTGAAAACCTCTATATTAAGAAAAAGACGGATGGTGCCATTATCTAACCTCAGCAAATCTTGTCATGCTCAAGGAGAGTCGTCAGAAATTTCCATCCTAAAATGAATTGTCGAGTTCCAGCTGAAGTTCAAAGATGTCCAAGGAAAAGTGATTGCAAATACAATGGTCTGTCTTATGGTATTGACATCCACGAATTTACCCAAAAATACAAATAATGCAATAGCAATGTAGACGTAGAGGAAAGAAATGTAACATTAGATATATTTTTCTATAAACGACACAGACGGTTAATGAAGAACAAGATACATTTACGTTCGAACGCTAAAAGCTTTCACGACCTTGTGGGCAATAGCGCTTTGGCGTCGATTTCTTATGATGTTTCAAATTAAACCATATGAATCCAATGGATTTTGTGACGATGCCGCTTTGCGTTTTGGCTTCACTTTAACATTCATAAAACAGGACGTAATGCTTTGTAACGTAACAAACTCGAAGCAAAAGTTATGGTGGAATGAACTTTTGTTTGCTTTTAACAATTAGAAAAAAAAAAAAAAAACGGTGCCGCGGTTATTTGTAGAATTTCCGAAAATGTAATTTTAAAGCACATTCAAAGCGTTATCAAATCCCACGCTAAAGCGCCATTGTGCTTGTAAGTTACCAATTGTCATTAGTTCTAAATATTTTGTGCATTATGATAGCATAAAGGAAAACAATGAACAATTATTCCGCAACTATGTAGTTCAGCTTATGCAGGGTACACGGCATTGCAAAATATTTCTTTGGAGGATATAAATTTATGAAATAATAATAAAGTGCTAATCAAAGAAAAACATTTAGTACTGAACATAAATTTGCTGCAGAATATTAAGCGGCAAGGTCGCCCAAAATTCCGCTGTCAGTGAGAACAGTTCCATTCATCTTGAAGGATGAGAGCCAAGGTTTGCATGCACCCGGATTGGAAAATAGTTGGTGCTACTACTGGACAAAACCATGATCTCGTATTGGCGGAACGCCAAGTGAAATTTCTAGAGTTGGCTGAGATAGCAGGCATCTCACTGAATGCGAGATCTTAGGCATGAGAAAGCTGTCTGTGCCATATGTGCCGCGTTTGCTCACACCGGAGAACAAGCGCAATCGTGGGACCACTTAAAAAACGTGTTTCGTCCTGTTTAATCGAAATCCGTAGGAGTTTTTGCGTCGTTTCGTGACGACCGTGGGTTTTTACAGGGTGAACATCCTCCAAAAGCGAATTCCGTGCTTTCGGCAGGAAAGGTAATGGCTATCGTTTTTTTGGGACGCGATAGGTATGATCCACGTTGACTATTTGGAGAAGAGAAAAACAAACGTCGATTAATTGGGTCGATTCAACGCCGATTTAAAAAAAAAAACGACCACATTTGGCGAGGAAAAAGTGATCTTTTACCACGATTACGCACCGGCTCACACCTCTGCAGTCGCCACAGCCAAATTTGTCGAATTGTACTACAAATTGCTCCTCCATCCTCCGTAATCTCCGGATTTATATCCCTGCGACTTCTGTTTAACTCATTTAAAATCCATAAAAAACGAAGCCCTCTAAACTGCCCCAACTATACAAGGCATACAAGATCTTGTCTTGCTTATTGTATGAACACCTAAAACCATTTGCCAACGATCTGGTTGACCCTTATGGATGCCGTTTTGAGCCGGGTAAGTCCACAACTGAACAAATATTCACACTACGACAAATGGTAGAGAAAATAAAAGAAGTCTAGATTATCGATAAAAACGTCACATATTACAGTATCTACGCTCGCTAAGGTCGGAAACATTCTCAGCAAAACCATTGATATAAAACAAAGTATGCAAAGCGCGGGTGACAAAAAGAAACAAAGATACCAAAGTACGTTGGTCTTGAATGTTTGCAGGTTATAATAACTAGGAGATAAAATGGCCTAGTACTATAAAGAAGCACATTCCAGAGCACGCATTAATAGCGATACGGGTTGTTACGGTTAAAAGTTTGTTGAGGCAGAATGCTAATGGAAATTTCGATTAATAACGATAAAACAAGGTAAGGCAAGAGTTATTATGTCGGTGTTCAAGAGTGCAGAATGAAAACAGTCTAATTTATAGAGAAGTTCACACAAATATGAATACGATATCCATTGTCATTTAGACAGTGTTTGGGTGATTTTCTTAATGTGTTGCAGCGTGCAGAAAGGTCCTGCTGTCCTGTGCGGTATTTCGTGGACCAATTTGCAACACATAGGTTGTGTTTAATATTATATATTTTTAAAGGGATTAAAAAATGATTCATTTATGCATTTTTTTTTATTTATTTATTTATTTTTTTTTTTTTTTGCTTTTATTATTATATCAGATTGGGTAAATATTATATTGAATTGAAATTAAATATTATGTTTAATTTTTAGTTACATATTCTGTTATGATTTGAATAGTATTATAATAGTGGAATACAATTATAAATGATTAGTATTATTTATATATATATTTGTTTTTTTTTTTTATATTTTTGTGTTCTTTTGAAACATTTGCTTTGCTTATTTGGTAAAAGTTAATCGAAATATTAAAGTGTCCTTTCTGTGTAGATCTCTGGATAACACAGAAAAGGATCAAGAAACGAAACTGTTAAGTTAAAACAATAATTTTTATTTTGTTTTAGTTGAAAATTGATATGGAGCAGTACGTTGGCGTACACCCCCACCGCGTGCGTTGTATATGAGTGACGATGGATGTTGTGATGGAGCTTGCTGTTGAGCTATAAGGAATTTTTTGTTCAGACAATTTAAATGTTTATTTTGAAGTGTCTTTGAGTTTTGAAAGAATTTTGAAAAAGGCTGTTGGAGGAATTTGAAATGTGGAATGCAGATTTACCTGATGCGTAGGATTTCTGTTGATAACCAGCACTAAAATACTGTTGTTGTTGGGGCGGTTTTGAATAACCACTACTGCCACCGTTCTCATTGCCGTTGTTGTATCGCGGTCTAGTAATTTTTGAAACTTTTATTCAAATAAAATACTTGTCCAAAGCGATTGGCAGTCTTGTACTTACTTATTGTAATTGTTGTGATGCATTGACTGCTGGTATTGTGGTTTACTATTGGCAGCAGCCATCTGCGCACGTTGAGCGATTTTCTTAGCTGCTTCTGGATCTTCCATTAGTTCACGAAGTTGCTCCTGACGAATGTCATCGTGCTTGTCGGGTATGAGATATTTACGTATTTCCGCTAATGCGTAGGCAACACGTGCATAGGCCTCAGCAGGTGGTGCAATTGTAGAGATTTCAACGTGCAGTGGGAGGTTTAAATGGGCATACTTGGTGTCTGTTGAGTTGCGAAGTTCTTCTTCGCGGGCACGATCTTTCATTGAGAAACGACCCAAAATCACAATTTTACACTGAGTTTCCTCTTGCAGCCGGCGCAAGGAGTTACCCTTGGGCCCAAGCAGTTTACCGACGTAGTTAAACTGGAAAGAGAAATAAAGGAAATATAATAGAGGAAAGTGATTCTGTTTTGTTTCTAATTAATATAGCATAGTGTGGACGAGCTTCTGAACACATTTACAATAAACTTTTCACCTACAAAATGACCCCGACTATCAATTTCTACATGCTCAGTGTAGGTATTGCACTACTAAGGGGCCCATATCCCAAACAATCTATGAACTAAAAGTGTATTGTGCTGATTGCGTGATTATTCAATCTAGAATAATTGTGTGCATGGAAAAATTACTCATTCAGGTTAAAGTTGGGGGAAGAATTTCTCTACTTTGTGACAGAGAACGGTGTCCTCCATATGATAGTCACAAGGCAAGTAATCTAGACGGCAAGAGAACTATTTCCAGTGTTTCCCAGTAAATTTTGTCGTCTTTTTTTAAAGGCAATGTATGCGTTGGAGCATTGTCGAGCAACAAAATTACCCCTGAGCATAGGAACTTTTTTTTTTTTTTCAGCAGGTAGCAGTAAACAGCGTTTCCATTGAATTCTCAAACAGAATTACGCCTTTACAACATCAAAAACAGTTGCAACCACTTTTCCTGCAGAAATATGAGTCTTGGCTTTCCATTATACCCCCAATCCAAATATCGCTGATTTGATTCTGGAGTCTCATCATTATGACTGAAATAAATCACCCGCCTTTGCTCAACATGGCGTCAAAAGCCGTCCATTCTTTTCAAGAAGACACTCCTTTGAAATCAAGTCATCAGAAATCAACAATTGGATACTCAAATAAGATATACCGATCTCCAAATTAATTTCCGATATGTGCAGTGCAAATGTTTATCTCATTGATGATGCTCCGCAGTTGCCATTAATAACTTTACTATCCCACTGCTTTTTTACCAGTTGCAGATTGATCTACAACGCACAATTTAGAGATTTCATGCTTTCCCACGCTCAATAGAATTGTGTACCACTGCATTTAGATTTGGAGCATCGACATCTCCCTTGCAATATACCACAATACCTTTCTAATGGTAAAGAACGGGACTGCTCTTTGAATAGTTTATACTGTCTGATCTACAATCTTGGCCAAATATAAGATTGTGCCATGTCAATTGTCTGGTCCGAAATAGGAAACTCTTGAATGAAGAATTGAATATGCTAGAGGATGCAACATTGAGGGTTCGTTGCAAGTTCTTTTCTTATGAATTGTTGAACAGGCCATCGGTAATCCAAGTTGGTGCTTCCGGTGTCATAGAAATATTAGCAACGCATTTGATACCCTACCCCTTAGCAATAGTCCTTCCTACAGTTGGTTTGAAAAGCACGACTTGAAACTTGTGACTTGAAACAAAAATTAAATGCAAAGCCAAAATCACCAGATAATTTGAAGTAAAAGTTGGAGTTCATCTAAGCAGTGTACAAATTCCGTTGCTTTTCTATTGTAACAGCGCATTAATGACTCCGGAACGACTTCTTTTCGTTTTGCCACTTCCATTAGCAGCGACGTGATAATTTTTATTAATTGGATAAAAGCGTTTGAAAATAATAATGCCAACAATTTATATGTTGCTAACCACCAAGGAAATATTGAAGACGATGTAGCTTATAGCGTTAGCGTGGGGTCGCTTAAATTGAAAAACATCAGCAAACTCTGCTTCACCAGCATAATAGTACAAAAAAAAAGAGCAGTAATAATGCAGATACGTGGGAAGTATGTAGCATTGGATGTAAAAAAAAAAAAAAAAAACAGAACACTATGCTAGACCTTTAAAATCTGAAAATCCTATCAATTCGCCGCACTCTATTGTTCTTATCCCAACTGAGTCAAAATTTGATGATCTGAGGCAGCCCGCCGGAAGTTCATATTAATCACCCTGAAATGAAGTTATATTTTAACTTAAACAAAGTTTATCTTTGCTGTAAAATAGCGTATTTCTCGGGGTAAAACCTAACACAGTTGAAGGAGCCATTGGAATTAGAGGTCGCGTCGTGAGATAATCCACAAACAGCTAACTACTGAGCCCTGAATGAGTACGTCAAATAAATGTGGAACTTGGAGAGGGCTTAAAAAAAGCAAAACTGTTTCACAGTTCCAGTCCGAATGCACCTAAATCCCATGCCCTTTAACCGAAAAAACCATGTCCGAAGAAAACATCAAAAACATATTCCAAATTTGTTGTTCTTCCAAAACGGAAACATTTAAACATTACCAATCCACAGCTCCCATACATTGTTCAAACACGGTCCAAACTTCCTACGTCTAATCTTAGTTTACTTGAATTCAAAAAAATAATAAAGACTGCTCCCACGGAACTATAAATAGAATTCCCCCCAACTGTTGTCTATGATATGCTTACCTTTTTGTCTTTAATGGGGACGTGAACTTTCTGTGAAAGTTTTATTGTCTTTTGCTGGTAGACATCCGCATACTGTTCACGTGTCGGTATCCTCCCAGTTGTCTGGACTTTTTCTAATGCTAAATAAAAAATATTTCAAAAACAAAGAAAAACATCTCAATATCTTTCTTTCAGAAAGAGTTCACTTAATATTGCTTTTTTAATTATTTTTTTTTTACCATCTTCAATTAACTTCTGAGCCAGGGGATATTGATTTTCCATGCGAGATTTTTCCGCTAACAAATCCTGAATGTACTTGGTAGCCATTTCGTTGAGACGGACTTTTCCATTCTCGTTCTGGTCTTCCATTCCGTTGTTTTCTACTTCCATGTCGCTCATTATAATTGTTTGGTTGGTTTTTAGAATCGTTTTTAACTTTAAATTGTCTCGAATATTTGGTGAGAATTTGGATTTTTTAAGTTTTTTTTATGGAGAAATCACACGAAACAGGAGACTACCGAGTTAATGAAATGCAATAGCAATGGCGACAGAGGAGGCAATTAGTTTGGGACTATGCGATGGCGTGCGTCGCGAGCTTGGGTATTGTACGGTTAGAGATGCCGGTAATTTAGGCAAAGTTGGATAATGCTTAGATCACAATAGTATTGTGTGATTTCTATTTGAGGATTTAGTGATTTTCAAGTGATATTTGGTATATATTTGGGAGTATTGTAAAGAAATGTATTTTTGAGTGTTTGTATGGATTGAGGCAAAAGAAGACCAGCAGAAAAAGAGCAAGTAAATGCAAAATTAATGTTGACATGTTACCACCTTAAACGAATAACTGTTGACGAACCTATATTATCGACTTGGGTAGTAACCGTAAACACAGTACTTACAGCCTAAGAGAAATACCTTTGCCATTATTTTTAGAGCATGCACGCGGAGAGTTGGAGCGATGCAGAAAGCTCGATACGCCGTAAAGGTGGGACAGAACTGACAAGGTAATGGGCTGTTTTGTGATTTCTTGAGAAAAGTATGCATAACATTGCGTGCAACATAAAAAATACATTTAGGTGCAGTAGATATAGTAAATAACTATACACGAATTTGTAAGGGATTTTGTCTTACACCGGCTTCACTGCTACTAACTCTGATAATGGTTAGTAGTTAATTGAAATCTTAGTCATGTTCTAAGCCATCGAAGGAAGGGATGTTAGTGAAGATATATTCTTCGAATGACGGCCTTCTTTAGAAGAGATAAAATGGCATACTCTATGAGCAGTACAACAACAGAAGACATATTGAACGAATAGATTCCAACGATACACTCTAAGGATTTTTTCACTCCAATCTGGAAGGGCAACATGCACAAGTCTAAGGTAACCTAATTTGGTCAGAAGAACGAATATCGGATTATGGAACATCAGCATCGTCTGTCCGTTCCTGTAAAAGGAGAGACCTCTTAGAACTCCGCCAATGACTGTGGCATTTAAGCCCTTAGCATAGCTACATAATCCCTGTTAATGTATTATGTTCATGTCTACAACCGATAATCATCAGCCTGATAGTTGCACATCATACGCCTTTTCAACATAATGCTTGAAAGAATTGTTTTCAACCTACTAGACACACAATACTTCAAAACTCTTTCCAACTCCTCGCCCAAATAGTAATTATATGTATAGTCGGGAAGAACCAGGGGGATATCAATGGAGCATTTGTCGTTATCAAGATAGCTAATTTATTGAGTTCCAGTATCGACATAAGCTCGGAGATCCAGCGAATGGTTCTGGTCAAACTAATACTTGTTCGTTTCAATTGACTAAGAAGGCGATTGGGCAGCAAAGCCCTATGTCGAACAACAAAGATGTTGCTGCACAAGACGCAGAAATTTTAAATATACATGTGTATCCACACTATAACCAAACTTAACTTAGTCTATCTTAGGCACTCTCAATAAGGCATTCCTACTCAACTGCCATCTGAAACCAAATGGGTAGCAATTGAGAAAATTATTTCATAGTTTGATTTATGTACTGTTGTTGTTCCCATAAGGAACCAAATATAATAAGTAAATGAGGACAAATGCGAAAATTGAATATTGCATTGAAGAAGTTTATAAGATACGTATCAAAAAACGATACGACGAATGGAGCAAATAACGCATCAATATGCAAACCAATAATGGCGAAAATCTTATAAATTTAAGTATTTCAGCATGGATGGAAACATCATAAATTGTTAAAAAGACCTTAATTATTATTGATTGCAAGTGAGAATTAACCCATTAACCGTAGATATTGGAATTTGGCAGCACTGCAATCAGCACCAAAGTCGGCATCTTCCATCGTGTAATCACCATTTTGGCGAGAAATTGATTTTTTTTTCTTACCAATTACTATCTCAGCGGTGTTATCTTTTCCAAATCGATACATAAGAAAGTCAATTCAAAGTGTTTTTCTTCTGCAAAATTAAGTAAAAACTTAGTGCAACAAAATGCCGAGATCATATGATAGAAATGAATACAACGATGACATTGAATGCAGCAAAAGAAAACATCGTGATGAGGAAGGAAGTCACCACCATCAGCAGTCGGATCCTACCCCGCTAAATGATAAAACCAGTGAATATCTTCACGATTGTCTGTCGGAAAAGAAGTCTGTAGAAAAAAAATATCCCATATGTAAGAAACTGCTCGATACTGGTAAGTAACAAAAGGGATTCCCTACTACACATTATATGTACTCTCATTGCTTTCTTTTTGTAGAAATTGAAAAAGTCCTTGTAAGTGCACGGATTCCTCGTGCTGAGACATTCGCTAATGTGTACAGTGAAAAACCGATTCGGATCGCACAAAAGGTGATTTTCCCCATTCGAGATTATCCAAAGGTAAGTCGGTTCGCTATCAGGAGACCCAGTATTATACTCAAAACTTTTTTTCTATGTAGTTTAACTTTGTTGGTAAAATTCTCGGCCCCAAAGGCAATACCTTACGACAATTGCAAGAACATACACAATGCAAAATGATCATTTTGGGTAGAAACTCCATGCGTGATCATGATAAAGAAGATTTATTGAGGAATTCCGGTGATCCCAAGTTTAATCACTTGAATCGTGATCTTCATGTTGAGATTTCTACGGTAGCTCCGCCTTCAGAAGCATATGCTCGATTGGCATATGCACTGGCAGAAATAAGGAAATTCCTGATTCCGGACAGTAATGATGAGATTCGTCAAGAGCAAATGCGTGTAATGGATATTGGCAAAGAGAAATCGTACAAGCATCCGATTCCAAGGTCTTATGGTGCTTCTTACGGCAGTCGGTGAGTCGAACGGATACATTAGTAAATTTTGTTTTATTTTTTCATTAATGAATTTGTTTTTATAGGAGTCCTCCACCTCCGCCAACATTTGAGAAACCATCTAAACCAAAGGTATACAGTATTCTTGAGAAGGCTCGTTATGCTATGGATGATGCATACCCAGTTAGCAAGTCACAGAGGTATGTACGACTGAGTTATACTGAATTGTATTATGTAGATGAATCATTTTGTTTTGGTGATTTTTATGGTTTGAGCTATACTATGTTCCTAAGAAGGCGGTAGCAATGATACTGATATACAAGAAGCGTTTACGGAGCTCGTACGAGCTACTTTTGGTTGGGTCATCGAATCCGAAGTAACTTTATTGCGCATCTGGATTATTTCCAGCAGTAAATCTAGTCCTCGGCTTTTGTACTGAAAGTTTTGTTTCTTTAGTTTTCTAGGTTGTCATCGTAATCTTTGATATCAGCCCCTGATTACAAATCAATTTTGCTTAAAGTGCAGGGCCACTGATTAAGCGTCGCTTATACAAATTCCTGGAGTGCTCCACGTGGACATCAAAGTTATCTGAGACCTTAGGCTTAGAAATCTTCCCGAGATTCCATTTTTTTGTGGAAGCAACCGTGATAGCATGTTCGTTTTATGGCACTAGAGCAGTACAGTATATGAATAATCTTGCCATGGTGGTAAAAATTCAGTCTCATTTTTGAGCTAACTCCTCAGTTTCCTCCAAAGAAGTTTTTAGGTATCTCTCTATGGCTTTTGTTAGATGAGGGCTCCAGGTTACTCCAAGTGTGAGTTTCTTTTTTTTTCGATATTTTTCGCATTTATCTCCTTGTGGTTGCCATTGGCACAGAATTTCTTTCATTAATTAGTGGTCTCTAAGAAAAAAAAAAAAAAAAAAAAACGTTAACGTAACCATCATCGGCAAATTCTCCAATACCTGGGAGAAAAATTTACTGCTTTGTATTTCTGATCTGAACTTTGTATTTTAGTCGCCTCTATGCAATCCAGTGATTGTTCTTCGAGTAGATTTCTCCGGGTGTAATAGTTATCTCTGTCAAATGTGTACGCTAAGAGTATCAAACCTTGTAATTTCTCTCTCGATTTGTCATCAGTTTGTCAAACTGATTTTATTTATGAACTATTTACAGAGAATCTTAATTCTCTAATAAAACTTTTTTAAGATTCCCTGTTATTGCTTTTATCTTCAATGTGGTAAGGGTTTCTCAATTAGAGGCTTCATTTTGATTTATCCAAAAAACGTTTCTCGCCAAAGACAAAATGAACATATTTTTAGGTTCGAAAGTGCAATCTATTCACGAGTTTTTGAAGATATAAAAACGGCATCAAACAACACCGTGTTGTGGATAGGGTAAATACAGAGTTCTTTTCCCTTCTTCTACACCCTTCCTGACTCGTATTGCAACTTTTGACGCGAATAATGGCCTTGAGACAGCTGAAGAAAGCATCGCACGCTGCACGCAAGTGGATCTGCGATATTTTAGCCTATTCCCGGCGAAGTGCTTGTTTGAGGTGGTCCAAACTTTGGTATTTTTTAGTGCCAACCTTCGCCTTCAAAATACCCCAAACAAAGAAATCCAACGGATTTGCATCCGAAGAATTTGCAATCCATTGTGTCGAAGAAATGAAGTGTGGAACATTGTTTTTTAACCAATCTTGGTTGAAGCGCTTTGGGAGACGGTCCCGAGTCTTGTTGAAATGTCCACGGTTTTCGACCGAAATGATTGTTTGCCCAAAGCTTTAATACTGCCTCCAAGACAGTTTCACGGTATATGATCGCATTAATTTTGACGCCACAGTCCAAAAATACGAGAGGAGAGCGATCATCGGCGGTTATGGCGGCCCAAACCATCACCATCGGTGCTGCCTGCTTTCTGGTGGCTGTCCGAAGGTGTAAATTTTCGAAGGACCTCTCTGGCAAGTAAACTCGGTCATTTTGTTTGTTGACATATTGCTCGATAACAAATGGCGACTCATCGGAAAAAAACCAAATTCGGCAACTCACCACTTTCGTGCAAGCGTAGCAACTCCTTCGTTCTCTTGACTCTAACTTTTTTCTGTTGCGGTGTAAGATCATGTGCTTTTTGGAACTTCAATGGCTTGAGCCCAAGCTCATTTTTCAGTATGTGTTGCATCCGTTCCAACGATATGTTGAGCTCACGAGCCATTTTTCTTCCACTTCGACACGGATTTCGCTCAATTCAAGCCTTCACTTTCCGAACCATTTCTGCCGATGTTGCTGTTTTTTTATGACCACCTCCATGGTGTCTTACAACGCTGCCAGTATCACGGTAACGAGCTATGGTTCGAGACACTTATGATTTATTCACGGTGAGGTGATACAATTAAAAATTGTAAAATATAAAATTAACTGTCAGGAACGGTTTAGTTGCAGTTCGAGTCAGGCAGGGTGTATATTCCAATCTCCATAAACTTTTATCTTGTTGAAGACCTTTCTTTTGCTGATCTTAGTTTGTAAAGATATTCGTTCCACAATACTTTGTATAAGTTGGTTATAGGATTTTAGTTTCTCTGATCACAGTCGGTGGTATGTTTGTATGTAACTCAAAATAATTACAATAATTATTCGTTTATTCGTTGAGATTTATTGGTAAACCCTAAAATCGACGTGGAATCGGATATGGCTTATTTGAAATAGCACAAATTATTCATTTTTCTTTTGTTAAATTTTTGAGGTCGCAGTCCATATAAGATCTCTCGGGACTCTTTTAAATTCTTTCTTCAGCTCGATTATTATTCTTAAGGCTCAAACCATGTCGGATCGACTGCCATACAATTTATGTAAATCGAGCTCTCGGCTGACCGGCTACAGTAGTTGTTACAGTTTCTCGTGTCACTTTTTTGCCTTTATAGAGGGAAAAAGTACTTTCTCCGAGTGCTATCCGAGCCGACTGCATGCCCGCAGTTTATTTTGTTTTCATTTCGTCTTCCATAAAATTTACTATTTTCTCTTCATAATCAACAACTGAAGATATCGTAGGTCGTAGTCACTTGTTAGAAAGATATTACTAAGGAAAACTTTACTACTTACTTTCGTAATCATACATTAATGTAGAGCAACAGCACTAAACATCTATAGTTTAATCTATTGGCAAGTTAACTCCATTAATAATTGTGTTCGCCAGCTAAACTTTGACTCTCTTATTTGTAAAACGGTCAACATGAATTGATTTGTAATAATTCTAGACCACGCGAGCATGACGTGTATGATCATCATGAGTATGGCAGGTACTCACCACCGCCAAAACATTCCTCATCACATGGACATTATGAAGGAGGATCATCTTACGAGAGAGGAGAATATCGCCGTGAACATCCGTCATCATACTCACATAGTGCGTATCCAAGTAAGTTGTTTGATTTTTTGTTTGTTTTTTTCTTTTTTATTTTCATATTATTGCGCTTAAAAATTTTGTGAGTTTATGATCACATCATCGGAGAAACATCTGTTTGTCTGCATGGGTGCTTATGCATATTTCTGGACATTAAGAGAGATATGCAAGAAAAAAGGAACGTCTTGTTTGATTCCGGGCTTATTATCTTTTCCTTTTTTTTTTTTTGTTTTCGTTTTTTTTTTTCGATTGAATAACGAATGTGATTAAATTATTTCGTGAGATGCGGCAACATAAAACCAACAAAAATTAAATTGAAAAAAAAGAAAAAAAAATTAATAAATAACAACAACAACTTCCAAACAGAAATTTCAAACAAAAAATCAAATTCGTCCAAAAAATATTGTTAAAATTAAAAAAATCATATCTAAAATTTATAGAAACATCAAATGGTCGTTCATCTGCATACCGACCAACAAGTTCAAATCACTATGAATCTGGATCGTCACGTTCCCGTGAGAATGTACGCTATAGGGCAGCACCATATCCAAGAGTTCGCTAACAATTAAATTCCTCACCACCCCCAGCAACAACAAAACAAACTTAAAACAATTAAACCATTTATAACTACATCGTACACCATATGACAAGAAATTCAGAAAATTCAAAAAAAAAAAAAAAAAAAAAACTAATAAAGAAATGACTATTCAAAACCAAGCGAAATCTCAACAACAACAACAACCAAAAAAGAAATAAACAAACAGAAAACAATTTATATTCATGTAATCCAAATTTATAAATACATTTCCCATAAAAATAAATAAAAATAAAAAAAACAAAACCAAACAAGTAAATATACCCAAGCAATTAAATTAAAATTAAACAAATCCAATGGCGGAATGAATTTATTATTGTAAAATATTTTAAATCAATTTTCTAATAGAAAAACCAGAAATTTATCTCAAAAACCAAAATCCCATGGTGGAGAAGATTTTATTTTGGAAAAAAAAAAATAACCCCAAATCAATTAAGGATATATTTGAGTGAATTTATTTAAAATTAGATTTTTTATTTGCTACTGATCCTTGTAGGTTTACCAGGCAAACAACATAATTTAAAATAAAACAACAAGTGAATCGTCAAATTAAATCAAGCGAAACTAAGTAAACCTAGAATATGGATACAAATTTAAATATTAATCGTACATATTTAGGGGGGGGGGGGGGGGGAAATACTAAACCATACGTATTAACTTTGACTTTGAAAATCTTTTTTATTCTTGGTTAAAACAAAATGAACAAAAAAAACATTATGAGTAAATAAAAACAAAACACATTATACATATACAACGTATCTGCTTAATAAGAGAAGATCCTTTATACTTAAATAATGCAATAATATCAATAAACAAAATTAAGTACATATTTTTTAAGGAAATATTAAATGTGTACTATACTCCGTAAAAACAAAAAAAAAATAAATGTTTTGTGTGGCTGTTATCTAATAGAAAACAAGAAAAACCCTAAAGCAATCAAATAAATAAATTTGACGTTAATACAAAATATTTTCAAGGATATCACTCAATTTGTTTAATCTGAACTTTAAAACTTGATAATTTTTTCTAACATAAACAATCAGAAATTACTAAAACATTTCAAGTCTGTAGAGCAGACCCTCTTTCTTGGGGGTTCATCTTATTTTATTTTTTTTTAGATTGTTTCATATTCAGATTTCTTAGTAAATATTCGTCATAGTCTCTACCCATAAATGGACAAACATAGATGGAGAACTGTGAAGTTTTTGGCATTAATAAAAACGACTTTCCACTGATTGCTTAAAATCGTTTAATCACCTATCTCTGAACACGCGTGAATTGTTGCTAACGACGTCAATGCGTAGTCGATTCCATATTTTGAAAATTAAGGTTTGTTTTCGTGTTAGACACTTGTTTGGGTTTGATTTGGTTTATATATCATTTGTAAGCGAGACGAGTGACTAAAAGTATTAGTACCATTTTTTAGTTCATGTTCATGTTCATGTGCCACCTCCAAACAACAATCGCGTCATTCTATAATTTTTTTCACTTTTTTATTTTATTTTAAAACTTGAAACAAGCAATACCGAACTTTTGAACCGACAACAGTATCATTCTGTCGATATGTTCATTTAAATCATCAATCCTGGGCGGATTTTTATTGAGTTGCTCGCACAGTGAGGGGGTACCTATGAGAATAGTAATTTCTTTATCCGTAAGAGTTAAAAAAAATAGTTTTAATTGCAACGTTAACATAGAAAAAATTACATTGACATTTCTTTTTTTTTATTTGATACATATATGAGTAGTTGGGTGTCCATTGTGGTTTTTATCATTACAGTGATCCTGTGCGGTATACTGTAAAAGCATTGGAATATTTTTACTAGCAACTCTGGTCGCACTGCAGACTTGAGGTTTTCTAAGAAAATTAGATTAGATCTTTCAAAAGTGATCACAAATGTTTAATCCGAGATTAAACTCGTCACAACGAACTCTGAATATCCTGAGCATGATTTTGTTTGAAAATCAAGTTTTTCGATGAATTTAGATGAGTCCCAATGCCAGAAATATTCCTGTTGCTTGCACATGAATAAATCGTACCTTCTGACGGTATGCAGTCCTACACAAACCTTTATACGGATGATCTAGATGATATATTTACGTATCTATTCTACGAAAATTCTAAATAAATATTCAAATCTTATGTTCCATTGTGAAGCACTTTTTCTAAAATGTGCAATACCTGAACTGAGTTTTGATTTCAATGGAGAAAGATATTAAAATGATTTACATCAATCACGAAAAGTGTACTCCTTTCTGGCTTTGCAAAAAAAGAGTCCTTAGTTAGGGTTCCTCTAACCGTTCTCGTACCATCTTATCGTGCCGACTTGCATTTTTCTATTCGAGCACTTAGAATGGGCACAAGAATAACAAGTAATTTTTGAAGGACAATTTTTACTTTTTCGTTTAGTTCTTAAAAATCTTTACATTAACCGTCGTAAAATAAAAAGCAAAAAAAAAAAAAAAAAACTTTAAATGGCGCCAGGCAGTGGTTTAATTCATTTACTACTATGCAAACGGTGAAATAAATATTTCCGGTAGGCAATAGCGAAATGTATGAACAAGTTTCTCATCCTTTCGCCAATATAAAATCACAGATTCATCGATCTTCGAATAAAAATGATAGAAAAACACTTATTTGAATCATGAGATGAGGCATCATGTCGAAAGGCCAATAAGTAAATCAAGCTTTTGCCTATCAACTAGGTTGTTGCCCCACTGATTTATTCCAAGTAATAGTGAGCAAACAAAGCAGGTGAAACTTGGACTAAATATTGTGTTTTCAATTTCAAATTTACCATTAAGAAGTTGTAGTTTTAAGGATACAATGTATAATTTTATACTTTTATGCGTTATTGCTTTAGATATGCTGTATACAATCTTTCCGATCATTCAGTAATTAACATATAATTCTCGTGTATCTGCTTGTTGATTGCTATTTAACTAGTCATTTCCGAGTAGTAGGTCGTAGTTATCCAACCTAAAATATCTTGCTCTTATAGACATTGATAATGACTTAAAAGATAAAATCTTATAAATAGTAAAAAAAAAGAACATCAATATATTAAATAAATAACCATCAAACACTACAATATGTTAATGTTAACATATTTTCTTTTATCCCCAATGTGTAATGGTATCAATACTGAAAGATTATCCTGTCATCGTAAGTATGATATTAACAATCCAGATATTCCAATTTAAAACATACTATTCCGCAAAAATTAAATGTAATATACATAATCGATTAAATCAATTGAAAGTAAAAAAAAAATCCATATATATTTGAATTTAAAAGAAAAATATATTTAAAATATTTATATAAGGAAAATATATAGGAACATGAAATCTGTAAAATTATCACAAATAAAATTCCAATACATCAATTTCTATAAATGAGCTGTTTATTTAATTTTACATCAGACAAACAAAAGTTTAAATTACTCTTATATCCAAATAAACTAAATTAAAAATTAAGTCAATTGGAATACGAATACATATTTGCATGCTTATTACAGAACCATTCAAGTTTGGGTAAGTACATAAAGCTATTGGACAAAATTATTTCGGAAACAAATTCTACGTACGGAAGTGAAAAAAAAAAAAAAACATTCAACTAAAAATAAGCTAATATTTGTACATAATATTTAAATAACAGAAAATAATTCCTGCACTCATTGAGATAACGTAAGTATTTACATGATCTAGTGGTCACCAAACTACTGAAAAAACGCCGAGAAAAATGTTGTAAAAACGACAACTCACTTCAGATAATATTAATAAAAAACAAAAAACCGTCGTAAAACTATGCCTCAAAGAGCATACAATCTAAACTTATTTAATTAAATGTTCAAAAGAAATAAGGAATAATTGTGTGTTTGTTTGTATTGCTGAAAGACGGTGTGTTTGAAATCGCGTGTACCCCATTTCGCGTCTACGTATTTCGTTGTTATATCAACGAAAATTTTTTATATTTGTTTTTTTATCTCGTTTAACGATAGTGTTTTTCTGCCTGCAACTAACTCATAGGAAGTAGAAAAAACAAGAAATTTTGTTAACTATCAAGGAAAGCTCTAATTTATAATAAGTCTAATTAATATTTTCGTAAAAGATTTTGCTATATTTCAATCGGATCACATTAATATAGAGTCTAGATCATATATATAGTATTGCCGTATCTCTTTTTTTCTCCATTTCAAAGATAGTTACTTAAAATTTTCAACAGAATATGTACTGACTGCCACTGATAAAATACCGTGGCAGTAAAACAACATTTATCACTAACATCATAGATCCCGAGAGGTTCATGGTAAATAAGATAAGGTTAAAAATTGGTGAGAGGGGGATGGAATCTCATGCAACAGTAAGTAAGCCCCTAAAGTAATCTATTTTCTATGAATCTTCTTTGGTTTCGTGATACGCAGTAGGTATATGTGCTACTTTTCCTTTAAGACCAGCTCGAGTCCATTGGCAGAGCAAATTTTGGTTTTTCATTTTCGTAAGGGCAAAAAAAAAAAAAATTCGCTGAGGATCACGAATAGATATGTAAAGTTACTGGTGTTGACTGCTAAACAGAACGCACGTATCAGGAATGCTTTAATTCGGTTTTCCACTTAAAGTTGACCAACGTTTTGGTCTATGAATCAGATCGTCATACGGGAGATAACAGAGAGATTAAAATACATCACACACTGCATATTTGGGTTGAACGTGAATTGAAAAAGATCCGCTTAACATAAGGAATCTATATTCGCGATATGCATCTCAAGCACAATGAAATTGATCCAATGGTGATAAAAAAATTATCTTGAAAAACAACATCCATCAAAAACAATCATAATCTAAGCGTGATAAACAGGCGCAAACTGCATCGAGAACTAAACTGAAAAAAAAAAAAAATAGTAATGTCAATTTGGTGAGAATTTAAAAGTGTGCATTTTGAGCTGCGTCCAAAGAACCAAGCGAACTATGTTTACTGTCAACCACTAATGAAAAAAAAATGGCAAAACGTAAGGTAATCTTGTTCCACTAGACCACACCCATTTCATTTTGTGTAACTCGTGAAAAATTAAAGAACCTTGGTCGGGAAGTGATTTTACATCCACCATAAAACCGCCAGAATTGCATTTATTACGAAGTTTGCAAGACTCTTTGAATGGTGAAACTTTTATCATGATAAGTTGAAATCGCCCTTGGTCCAGTTTTATACTAATAAAGGCCAGCAGTTCTATGACCACGAAATTATAAAGTTGAAAGAAAGATTTATTCTTTGAATTAAAAATGTTTAATGTTTAAAACCTAACTCTACCTAATCTATTTAAGCTAGTCGTGACTTAGAAACAAAACATACCAACCCTGCTCCAGCGAATTTGAAAGAAACCCAAAAAAATTGTCTTCTCTTATCAGGTTCTACCAACTATTGTATAAAACAACTAATTACGTTAGAATTTTATGAAAGGAACCTTGCGACAACCGAATCTTTTGCAATAAATTAGCTCTCACATTGAACTACATGAGACATCAAAAAACAAGTACAGACTAGATAAGGGCCATAAAGCAGAGTACCTTCACTCGCATTCATATAAATAAAAGACGCATTATAAGGTCAAAAGCACCTTTGGCTCTGGACAGAG
The DNA here is from genome assembly GCA_907269105.1 of Volucella inanis. Taxonomy (NCBI): domain Eukaryota; kingdom Metazoa; phylum Arthropoda; class Insecta; order Diptera; family Syrphidae; genus Volucella; species Volucella inanis. The sequence continues at coordinate 138,253,998 of OU026157.1, forward strand.
TTACATCTACTCGTATATGTTTTTAAAAATATAGATATAGATCACTGACTACTTTCGCCAATACTTTCTGATGTTCTTTGATAACAAAAAGAATAGTTTCCGACTTCTAAAAGTTTGTCTTCAACTTCCATCGAAATCTTATCGAAGCCACAAGACAAGAATATATTAATGACCTCTAAATTTTAACCTGATTTGTATTCGATCATGTCGTTTGCATACACTATGACATGGTGAAGTGGGCTGGAAAGATCAGTGAACTAACCGCACATTGTTACAGATCCTTTTTAATGTCAAATATTTCACCAGAATTTACATAGCTATATTCCACGATAAACTGTCTACTCGCGAACAGATGAAAAATAATGTGCATCAGTGGTTAACTTGTCCTTAGACTATTCAACTTGCAGATTAGTCCTTCCAACTATACGGCGTCGAAGGTCAAGTTAGTCAGACGGATACCATTCATTCTTTCTTGTTTGTGTTTCTCTTGATATCAAATAAGTTTTGACACATTTATTTGACTTCCCGGCAAGCGATCTTTTAAGGTTTGGGAACAAAAAGAAGTCGCAGGAGCCAAATTCGGAGAATACGGAGGATGGGGGAGCAATTAGACCAGTTTGGCTGTGGCGACTGCAGAGGTGTGACTGTGAGGCGTTATCGTGGTGGAAGAGCATTTTTTTCTTCGCCAAATGTTATCATTTTTTCTTTAAATCGGCGTTGAAGCGGCCCAATAAATCGACGTAGTATGCTCCTATGATTGTTTTTCTGTTCTCCAAATAGTCAACGTGTATCACATCTCGCGTCTCCCAAAAAATGGTGTCCATCATAATTCCGGCTGGAGCCGCGGTCTTCGCCTTCTTTGGAGCATGCTCCGCGTAATACCCATTGTTTCGATTGTTCTTTGGTCTCTGGTGTATACAAATGAATCCGTGTCTCATCGACGGTCACAAAACGACGCAGTAACTCCTCCGGATTTCAATTAAACTGGGCCAAGTACGTCTTTGAAGTGGTCTCACGATTGCGCTTGTTTTCCGGTGTGAGCAAACGTGGCATCAACCGCGCGGACAACTTTCTCATGCACAAAGTCTTGTGCAGGATATGGATAACCCGTTCAGTTGAGATGCCTGCTATCTCAGCCAACTCGCGAAGTTTCACTCGGCTATTCGTCAATACGAGACCATGGATTTGTGGTAACCGTGCGTCCACGTCGAAACTCTGCAAACTAATGGTAAGCGGTTGTACAGAAAGGTGAATGTATCCTATACACACCATCGAGAATGGACTTAATTTCATCGCAGAATCGGATCACGGTCGCAAAAAATACTAACACGATGTTTTGAAATGGCTGCCAAAACGAAACTAAGTGTCGGATTGTCACCAAATTTTGACAGGCGGTCTAAAAGAGGTTATACTAAATAACATTACACTCATTTTGGCTCAGTAACGCCACCTATCTTCCAACCCGGGTACTCATCAAACCGCCCTCGTATACTTTGTTTTTCCTTGGTTGACCCCTAGCTGTCTTCTTCCAACAGACTTGAAAGATTGTTCTTGTGTTTCGCACAATTTTTTCAAGAAAATGTATTGAAAATATTACATGACAACGCATCGCCTTGTTGAAGGCTTTAAGTCGACTTTGATGGCCAAAGTGCGCTCTAAATTGTAATCCTAGCCAGCGATGAGCGATTGAGCTTATAAGCGATGTCAAAATCTGACATAGCTCTATATGGCTCGTCATTCCAAGGCTAACGAAGTGTTTAATGCGTTCGCATAAAACAGCAAACAGGGTTTTATGTGCGGTGCTGAAGAGACAAATGAGTATTTCCCTATAGTTGGCGCAATTCAGAATATCTATCGGAGTATCAGAGTTTCTCTATCGGAGAAACAATTCGGGGTTCCACTCCTCTGGCATACTTCCGTCGACCCCAATTCAAAAGATGTAGGATCCGTATTTAATAAAAATAAATTAAATCATTTTTTCCAACCCAGACTACCTATACAAAGATCAACTAAAGCTCGTCGTATGTTATAATAGCATCCGTTTGCATTGCAAAAAGTTGTAACAAAATATTACGCTTGGATACACCCTTTAAAAAAAAAAAAACTTTTAAACTATTTTACCATTATTTTGTCCCATTTTTAAGAGAATAAAGGTAAAAAATAGTTTAACTTTTATGGTTTAGTTTTGGAAGGTAATGGGTTAACTAAAAACGTGAGTTTTGTTGTAAAAAAAAAAGAATACCTATGTTTCTTGTTTTCTAAAATCTCTTATTTCGGCGTTAGACCTCCCGTCGAAAATCAATCATATTTTACCATAAAAACAATATTCAGGCAAGAAAATTTGCGGTTTTACAACATAAATCCATTTTTCTTATCAAAAAGCATTTCCTTGTCATGAAGTCATCAAGTTCTTTTTCACCCTACGTTCGTTTGTTTTATGCGTTATATGCTTATTGATTAATGCAAGTATATAGCTGAGGAAATGAAGTCAGGGTACTCTACATTATATTTCATAAAAATGTACATATACATATAAACAGTTTATATAATCAGTTACACCACACATTTATATTGTTAGTAAATAAGCATTTGTTAAAATTGTACTAGAACTCCAAAAATCTGGCTTTGTAGTTTGCATACTACAAAAATGCTCTCATCCAAACTCTCGTCTCATTCTGGAAATTTAGCTTGAAGTGTTCGGTTGTTCGGTTGTTCTGTTGAAAGTGTAGACGTTGACAAAAAATAAAAAAAAAAGGAAAATCATTCAATTTTCTTAGATAAAATAAAAAGGTAATTCTAAATTTATAACGCAATATATTTTACAAATTTATTAAGTCTTAAGTAAAATGTATTCCAATTGAAGTGCAATATATTTAGAAAACTTTCCATCCCCATTTGAACTCTGAAACATCTTTTTATTCTTAAAAATATGAATAACTATTTTATGTACAATTATTTTCATCATAAAAAAAAGAACTTTTTTTTTCGCTTCAATGAACGCCCATTTTTCGTAAAAATGTCGATCACGCTACGTGTAGAGCCGCCATTTGCACGTTCCCAAAAATGACCTCTTTTGGTATGCCATTAAGCAACGCTGTGTACCTACATACATTAAAAAAAATTCGTCTTATCTATTTAAATATGTGCTGACCGACTTTCTCTCAGTTTTATAATTATATGCATTAGTCACGATTTAATTTTTAATAAATTCGAAAGCACACAGAAATGTAAAAAAAAATCAAATGTTTAACGATAGCTCGCTCTGCGCAAGTCAATAATGTACAGTTGCTCTTAAACGCGCAATAAATTTTGTGTATTCTATTAATAAGGGCATGATGGGTCAGCATTCAAAGTTTTGAAAAATACTATAGTTTGCGCTTGTGGTGATACATACTCATTTATTCCCTCATACTTATTTGTTTTTCAGTTTAGAAGGCTTTGCCATATACCTATAGCACATGGCTAGCCACCAAAAATATAATTTTATTTAGCTTTGCATTTGTTATGCACCACATTTATGTATGTTGCATAGTAGTTTTTGACTTTATCCTCGGTTGTTCATTTCTTGAATGCGAAGCGAGATAATTGTATCTGAAAACAAGCAAATATGTTTAATTTTCTGTTTTTTGCTTCCTACATTGGAAAAACCGGTTAGAGTTTACTGTTTCGACATACGTATGTCACGAACAAGCTTTCATAGTTTTGTTGACTGTAGTATTTAGGACCAGTCATACCGGCAAGTTGTATTCTCTGTTGTTATCATTGCCAATGAATAACTTGTGAAATGTTTGTTAGTTACTATCTTGGTTAGCGTACAATTATGTAGCCATACGCCTTTTTATTTTTTTTTATTTTATTTTATTTTTTCTTTTTTTCTGTAGAAAAAAATGGCTCAAGTACATACGGCTGAAACTGAGGAGGGATATGCACCACGTCTGAATGACATGTCAAAAAAGTTCATTAGCGACTGCATCGCCGAAAAGGAACGTCTAGCTGATGAGTTTCCTCTCGCATCTATGTTAATTGATGAAGCCATTGATAGAGTTCAAACCACTGGTCGCATACCTGGTCGTGATATGCATGCCGATGTCTTTAAACAAAAGCCAATGAAGGTCACACAAAAGGTCTTCGTGCCTGTAAAGCAATTTCCCAAATTCAATTTCAATGGGAAAATTCTAGGCCCGAAAGGTAATTCACTTCGTCGCTTGCAAGAAGAGACCATGTGTAAGATAGGCATCAAGGGACGCAATTCAATGCGTGACTCAAGCAAAGAGGAAGAACTTCGTCTAACTGGCGATCCACGCTATGCACATTTGAACAAAGATTTATACGTTGAAATATCCACAGTAGCCCCACCAGCTGAGGGTTATGCACGTGTAGCATATGCTCTAGCTGAAATTCGAAAATATCTCATCCCAGACAAGAATGATGAAGTAAGTCAGGGTCAATTAAAGGAGATCTTATCCGATCCAGAATCAGCACAAAAGGCAGCCAAATTTGCAGCCAGGGTCAATGGAAGGTGAGCTTTAAACTTACGCACAATCGAATTGAAAATTATTCAAATACCATTCTCTTATTATTAGATCATCATTCAAAGGAAACTTCGAGCACAAGGGAGGAGTGAGTATTTTACAGAAAATCACCGGCCAGTCATTAGAAACAAATGATCATAGTGACAATGGCAATGATTACAATGAACACCAGAACAGTTATAATTCCTACTCACCAAGTAAGTACAAGTTCTTCTTAATTGCTCTCCACTCTTATTCACATGATAGTAACTCGTGGTACTTAATATAACCAATAAAAAAAAATATATAAATATATATATATATATTTTTTTAACAATAATCCTTTCGAAAAAAAAACATAACTAAAATAATAAAAAATATAAATATATAAAGTTTTCATTTATAAGAATAATTTGTACAAATAAATAAATAATCATAAATATAAACATAAATAAATAAATATAACAATTAACTTTATAGTGCGACAAATGTCGCAAAGGCCTCCATTGAAGCGACCACCACAGACACCATCCATCCAACAAAAATACCAGAATCCACAGAAGCGTTCACGTGAGGCATTAAACGGCGGTGGCCCCTCAAAACCATCTCCGTTCGCATTCTTCCAAAAATACCAATAAATAAACAAACAACAAAAGAATAACAAAAACATAAAATGAAATAATAATAATTGACTAAGATTGATTTAGAACTTAATGCTTAATTTTATAAATTAATATAACAAGACAAGTGTTTTTAAATAAAAAAATAAAAAATATTCTCATCTGACAATTACATAATGAACTAACATACATATGAATATTTACTTATAAAAATAAAATAAAAATAAAAGAATAGTTTTTTTTTTTTTCTTAAAAAAAAAAAAAACATAACAAAATGAATAACTTTGATTTGGAATAATTAATTCAATGTAAACAAATACAAATAAGAAAGCAATATACTCGTATAAAAAATAAAAAAAAAATGGTACCATTTTCCCCCACCTATAAATGAATAAAACAAATCAATAACTCATTAATAAGTACCACTCCGATAGGCGTCCCAAAGGTAAGTTTATGCATTTCATGCTTTTAATTCATTTATCCATTTTGTTGCTAAGTAGTAACGTGGAGTTGATTGTATTTCGAGCAAAAAAAGAAAATTCAATTCAATAAAGCAAAATACATTTAAAGAAAGGTTGTTTTCTTCAATCAAACGTAGGTTTGTTGGTTTATTGGATGGGGGGGAGTTATGTTTCCAGTTTCTTATATTTGGAACAAAAAAAAAAAAAAAAAAAAAAAAAAACGGTGAATGTAGTACTGAACAGCAAGGCATCTGAATCACTAAGTTTATTGTTGGAAAATTCGAACTTCATTTTGTACTGTACCACTTATCACCCACCTCTCAGGCAACTTATAAATCTCGACACTAAACGAATTGTTTGGCTTTGAAGAAAGTATCATCGCGAGATCTAAAATTTTTTCTATCGAGTAAGATTTGCCGAAGGCGGATGCACAATTTTTCCCCCAATCGAATTCCTGCAACTGTGTGCAGGTCCTAGCTGTATGAAAGGAAGCATTATCATAATGGAATAGAACACCCTCTTTAGCGGCGTCTTTAATTTGCACAGCTGTTGACAGTAGCCTTTCCGATTACGGGGCAACAGCTCAAAATTGATTACTCGCTCATCATCCCACCATACAGTCAATAACACCTTGAGCGATTGAAGTCCATCACTGGTATATTGTTCTGGTCTGTCCTCTGAACTACGTCATTAGTGGCGAAGTTTAATGATATTTTAGAGAACAAATCAAATAGCTTTTGATTGTGACGCGATAGAAGCAAGCGCAGTGCAAACTTCAAAGGCCAACAGTTGTTTGCACAAAAATAATTTTGGCTGCTTCTCGCGAATAACCACGTAAACGACGCATATCGCTCGAATAATATTCCTATGTAAAAGTTTAGATCGGCGAAATGATTTCACGCCTGCGGCACGTTATTCACTCGTATGGGTATATCCATGTCTCATCTCCTGCAATAACGTGTTTGAAGGCATTCTTATGAAAATAAAGGGGTGCACCTTCGTAAGAAATGAAAGCTATTCGTTTGGAAAAGTCTTACTACTTGTGTGAGTAGTATAATATACCACACATAGTATGTACGTTACAAAATATATGACATGGGCTCAACCTACATAGAAAAAGCAGTTTCTAAATTTTATAAAGAGTCCTTGATAAGAGTTTTTAATAAAAGTTGGTCTGTAAGAGCCAATTTCTATAAATCTTATCTAACGGAAGTCATACCTGAGGAATCGAAAACCTTTTGGTTCAGTCGCTCTAAATGTTTTAGCCATTTAAAGCGGAAGATGCGCACTTTTCTGAACAAGTCGATATCCTTCAATGGACGTCATCCCCATACAGCAGGAATGTTGCTCAATTGCCGTTTGAGATCTTATGGCGTATCATTATCAGAGTTCATACCGGAGACAGGGTGGTATGGTAAGTGGTAACTGTCTATTAAGTTATAATGTGCGATTCGTCGATGCTGTCCTGTCCTCGTGTTGAAAGCATATACATTCTGTGACAGCTTGCTGCGTTTTACAAATGATATCAATTTCACCAGCGTATGCAAGCAGTTATACAGGTTTATGTTTGTTGAAAATTATTCCTATCATATTGCAATTTTTTTTTCTTCAAAAATAAAAAAGAAGTCACATGACTAGAAATCCTTTTCTAGTAAGACGAGCAAGTGGTCGCAATCTTCGTAGTCTGAAATCTCTTCAAAGGCGTTTTCAGATTGAAGAAAATCCAGAAGTCACAGGGAGTGAGGTCAGTAGAGTAATGGAGTACACCAATGCAGTGTATAAAGTCCGTTGCATTTTAACGTCGTGCAACATTTTCTATAGGAGCAACACAATTAATGAATCCTCAGAGGCTCCTCTTCTTTTCGCCGGTGATAGAACTATCAGGCAACTCTTAAAAATTGGATAAAGCCCAAAGAAGATAACGGGTTAGGAATCAGGTATGCTAAGGCCGAATATCTTTGAATACCCAAACTTGATTCCATTTAGAAGGAATCATTAAAGCATGAGTACATAGGCTCTGTTGTCAACTACCAAGGAAATTGTGGAGACAAAATCACACATACGAGCCATGGTTAGATTTGACATTTTTGCTATACTCGCCAAGATGTCCAGAATGACGATGATGCTGCTTCGTAAAGATCTTTAATGTCGAAAAAAAAAAAAAAAAACTTAAACAAGGATTTTTCGATTGTATCCAGAGTACTGTACGAAATCAGTTCTATACCCATCTTTGATTAACTCCTATGTGAAATCTCCCTCAAGACTGCCGTTCCCCCCAAAACATTACTGCCACTCCCAATCCATAATCGCTAGTTTTAAACTTTATTGTTTAAAAATTGTAATAAATGGGAACAAACGCAGAGCTTGTTTGTGCTGCTCACTGTATATATATACATTCCTACTTAAGTTTCTCTGCTGTTACATGGTTCTACTTGTACATATGTATTTATGAATTTCTAATGTATCTATACACTTAGAATATTGTACTAGATTTGTGTGTATTGCATATTTAGACATCAGAAGTCAAACATAACCTCGGCCATGTTTGCTTCATTTATTTATATATATAACTTTGGTTCATTTGGACGTCTACGTCGTCGGCGCATTGTAATATTTTTCTTAACATATGTGATTTAAATATATTGTTTTTGTTTATAAGAATATTTGAATTGTTAAACGTAATTACTATAGTTAAATGGCTAAACAAGTTTTGTATTAACACTTTGTATCGCATTTGATTTGCTTTTCAGTTATGTTCATTTGGTTTTTCTACTAATTTCTTTTATTAACAAACGTGTAGTGAAAAGTTTGCTTAAGTATTATAGTTCACACTCTTAAGTAGTTCTTTCTATGCCATAGCAGTTCTATATTTCTTCGATTGCCCGGAAGCTTATACAGAGTGTTCTGCATTTCTAACAAGTACCCACTCTATTGCAGTTACTAAGCATTAACAGCAGCTACCACTTTAAATATAATTAACAACCTGCTAGCCAAGTGCTGGAAATTAGAAAAAAAAAAAACCTTCATTGTGAAAACGACAACTTGCCTCTAATATATTGCATATTCCATTTAGAGTACAAAGGACAGTGCTTAGATAACAAGACAAACTCTCCCACAGATTAGATGCATGCACATGTTTATGTCAGATTAATATTTGGTTCAATGTTTATTTTCGCCTGAAGAATTTATAAATATTTAACAACTTGGGGTTACATTTCTAATACACGCCTTCCATTTCACTTTACATAGTAAATTCTCTATTATATATATATATATTTGTATATTTTTTCAGATACTTCCTACAGAGAAAAGTCATCATGTCACAATCTGTTCCCCGTTCGTATCTCAACAGTGTTTCTATTGATTATCTCAATGAGATCAAACAAGAAAAGTCAAATTTCGGCAATCAATTCCCTCTAACCGCCTCGCTAATCGATCTAGCTATTGATAAAGTTTATACAACCGGTCGAGTACCAGGCAAAGAAAACCATTGTGATGTCGTTAAACCACTACCAATGAAACTGACACAGCGAGTGTATGTTCCTGTAAACCAGTTTCCCACCTTTAACTTTGCTGGCAAAATCCTCGGTCCAGGTGGGAATTCACTACGTCGTCTGGAGGAAAAAACCAAATGTAAAATCTCCTTGAAAGGACGCAACTCAATGCGTGACCCACAAAAAGAGGAAGAGCTACGTAACTCGGGCGATGTAAAGTATGCCCATTTACATAAGAATCTCTTCTTGGAAATCTCAACAGTCGGATCTCCGGTGGATTGTTATTCAAGGCTAGCCTTTGCTCTTGCGGATATCAGAGAATACCTTGTCCCCGATAAGAATGATAAAATAAGCAAAGACCAAAAGGAAGAAATGCGACATGTTTCAGAAATTCATAAGGAAGAGAAAATGATCGATGAGGATGCAGTTGATGAGACAGTATCGGTGAACTCACCAAATAAAACTTTAAAAGGGATCCTCAAAAAACCGCCAGTCACTCCGGTAGTAGAGTAAGTGAAACAGGAACATTTATATGATAAGTTCCTTCTTTATTCTTATTCCTTATTTTAGGGATTCAATGGAAGTTGAAAGAGGTTGCGAAGAAACTGAAGAGAAAAGTTCCGAAGAAACTGACGATAATAAGCTTCCAAAGCCAAAACCTAAACGTAAGCCAATTTGCGAAAATTTTAAAATAAAATTAAATTGATAAATAAAAATCTTTCAGTTTTGCGAGGACCGAAATCAAAACGTATAGCTGCACAGTCCAAACCCAATACGCCATCAAAACGTGTACGGGATTCTTCTTAGTTTGATCTTAAAAAATAAATAAATAACAAATTTTTTTTAAAATAAATTAAAAGTTGCAAATTTCAATTTGATAAGTATTTGGGGAAAATGCTGTTCATTGAGTACTTTGATGTCGTTGTAAAGCTCGTAGAGTTCGATGTTATATTTTCTTTAAAGCACGTCAACCCAAATGCCAAAAGGGATTGGTCAATGGTTTCGCGCTTTAAGTAATACTGCGATGATAAGCAAGCAATTGCTTTCGTCGCCGTGAATGAAAGTTTGGCGAAGCATACGAAATTGCTAAAAGATCTTTGCTTACATCTGTATTAGATCCAGTAGATGCAAGAACTAATGTCACGGGACAACAATTGCAACGAATGGCATTATCGGCCCCAATTTTTTCAAAACAGATGCTGAATGATAATGATCATTTATTATTTCTCGACACATGTGGTTCTCGCAGTATGGCACTTCGTGTGGGTAACCAATGAACTCGATTCAATGAAAACATTTAATCGCGAAATGGACAAGTTAATTTGCCGCCGCTCAACTGCTGCTTAGAGGGCTATGTAAAGCTTTTGTGGTATATGCAAGTAACCACAAACTATTCAGGTTTTGAGAGCCGATATCAAGCGCCCTATTGGTGAGATAAAACCCAATATGCTCGAAAGAGAGGCTCAAAATTGTACCGACGCGATGTGCTATGTCAAAAACAGCCGAGATAGCCATACACTTGAAGATATCATCAGCGGATAAGCTTACCCATTGTACGTCTCCAAGATTGCCTTAGCTGTTAATGCGATTTCAATTAGCAGAGACATCAACCACTCATATTCTGAAGTCATTCCCCCATTCGTAAGAAAAGGAAAATGCATACAAAATTCGAACTTGGACTGAGTGCAATTAAAATTAACCGCAAAATCATGATGAATGAACCATCGCAAGAAGACAAATAGCTGAAAGAAAAACTGCCATTCTCCGAGCGAGATACATTTAAAACCGTTCACAGTTTGATTCGCTTTTCCAAAACCCCGCTAAACAATTTCTATTTATTTGGAGTGGGATATGATTATTGTAAAGGGTGAGCCAGTGGGTATTTCACCGTGAGAATGTCGATTAAAAACAAAAATTCTTTCAAAAAAACGTCTTCCATCTACAGCCATTAATAATTTTATTCATGGATAGATACTCGGTGGCACAACATGTTAAAATTGTAGAAGCGTGTTATTAAAATGGCCGTTCATACAAAGTGCATATCGCGTATTATGTGATTTCTTTGGCCTTAATAATCGACTGTACGACTGAGCGGTTCATTCCAAAACATTGCAGCCGTACGTAAAAGTGTAGCCGAGAAATCAAACACATTACCTCGTTATCGTGCGCAGAAATTAATCCGGTGCAGATACGATAAATCTGGCACCATAATCGTAGGTTTGATGTCTTTAATGGTACATCGTACCCAAAACGTTTTGTCATACGAGCGCTATTTGAAAAATTCATTTTAGCCTGTATATGTCCACAGGTGTTTATGTTGATGTTTAGTATGATCCTTCTGCCAATAGGTTTCATAAGATCATCTCTAAAGGTCTTATTCGCCATCTTTATCGCAAGCAGTGACAAGGATTCAAAATTGAAAATTTCCTTAGATCATCTTTGCATTATTTGTGAGAAGTTACCATCCAAAATAAATGACGTCATCTAACAAATTAGGCTCACTCGACTTGCGGGAGATGAAGATGGTAATATCCAAACTTAGACCTGTGTCTCCTGAAGTTGACACCCTATACACTAAACTCCAGCAGGAGATTACCTGTCTAAGGTCTTGTATTAACTAATCTGCATCATCTTTTCATTTTGTCGAATGAAAAGATGATGGATGAGTTCCAGTATCGATTGTTCAATTTACCAGAAGAGAGACCTTTTAAGCCCTGCCAACTGCAGATACATAAAACTTCTAAACATCGCATGTAATATTTTGTCTGCAACGTTTGAAGATAGCAGTCGTGCGGTAGCTAGGGCTTAAAAGTCCGTCAATAATCTAGCTCGAAGAGTTTTGAGTCCAAACCAGAAGGACGACGCAGAAGAAGATGATGGGTAAGTGTGGTGAGTTGAGACTCTGGTCCGGAATAATCGATCATATTTTCAGCAAGCGATGCAAACTTGTTGACCACAATCTCTGAAGGAAGTTTTAAGCAAATCGTAGTTGCATTTAGTGACTGCGAGCTTGGTAAAAGAATAACTATTCTACATTGCAACAATGCTTTTTTTTAAAGTAAATACTGACGATACTGTCGTACTTAAGAGTAAATTGACATATTCTAGCCACTTTGGGCCCTGTTTGCACACTAAGGGTCCTTTTTTTAATGATAGATTTTTTAATAGGGATAACTTTGTACGATGTGCAATCTGACCGAATGACATAACCTCCGAAGTGCGGGTGACAATCGGAAATCTTGGGTTTAAATAACTCGTGATTTTACTTTATAAAATGTTGAGGCGATCGAGTGTCTAGCTAGTGGAGCGCATAGACGAACTGTACAAATATTTAATGTCAAATATTTCACAAAATTTATCTTCATGGTGAACTGTCTCCTAGCGAGCTGATTAAAATAGATGTGTAGCAATGATTTACTTATTCCAAGCTACTTTAGCTTGAAGAATAGTCCATACGTTGTCAATGGCCTTTTTCAAGTCAATGAGGCAGGCACCCGTGCACTGTTTCTTGCGTTTGTTCCATTGAATCACAAATCCAATGTGAGATATCATGCTTCTTGAAACGATTTGAAACCGAATTGATTATCAGGAATGTTTATGTCCTCAACCCACTTAGTCAGGAAAAAACAGGCCAGTACTGAGGAATTGGCCAGCGCTCGATTACTTCTTGTAGGGCTATGCAAAGTCTTTGGAGCGTTTGCTGATAAACCACAAACTATTCGCAAGGGTGCCCTTAAAATTGACCAACAGGATGTGTTTCGTGGAATACAGCCGAGGAATCATATACCTGAACCCTTCTTAAGGAAAGAAACTTAGCCCTTGTTTTTAAGAATACGCCTTTTGAAAATGTAATTTCGTTTAGCATTTACATCAACCACAAACAGATTTCTCTTCTTCTGAAGTCATTCATTCGTTCGCACGAAAAGGAAAATGTAAAATTCGAAATTCGATTTACAGTTCACCTGAGTATATGGCCGAAGAATTAGAATCAGCCGCAAAATCACGATGAATGAACCGTAGCAAGGAGACAAACAACTAAAAGAAAAACTCTACCACTCATCGAGCGAGATACATTTGCCTGTGCGGTATACCTTGTGACGGTGACGGTGAGTTTGCGTGCAAATTGAAAAAAAAAAAAAGAAAAAAAAACTGAAAAAGCAAAGGAAACCTATTTTGCTCGCTCTCACTCAAAGTGCAATCAATTCTTCTTTCCTTTCGTTTTTATTTTTTGTTCAGTGACGATGCGTTTGGTCACTTTGTCGTCGTCGCTGTAATTTTGTTATTTTCTTGTTTGTGATTTTTATTCAGTGGCAAAATAGAAAACAAAACCCAAAACACCCAGAAAACATTTTCGCCGTCAAGATAACAGAAACAAGTAACAGAAGCAGAAAATCTCTAAATCGCAATTAAAGAAGAAAATTTCTTTCCTACACTACCCACTGTTCATTTGGCAAATTTGTCTCCCATGGTTTTTCTTTGAAGGATTTTTGCGTGTGTGCGAGGTGAAATTTTTGCAAATCGGAAAGAATGGTGTAAACGACGGGAAGAGATAAAATACAATATAACCACGTTCCACTACAATCAAAAGCAAATAAAAAAAAAAAAAGAAAAAAAAATTGTTAAGCGGGGTTTGGAAAAAGGAAAAGAAAAGCGAATCAAAGTGCGAACGGCAAGAGCCGCTATAAGACAGTCTAACTGTTTGATCAAAGACGTTAACGGCGTGTGTACGGTGTACATAGAAGTACAAGTACGACGAGTACGAGACAACGTCCCACTCGTGTTGTGTGGTTGTGGTGGTGTCTCTTTTATATTTTCCTTTTGCGTGTTTTCATTTTAATATTTCTTTTTTCTTCATTTTAAATGAAAATCAATTCATCCAGAGTTCGCCGAGTTCATTTTGGCATTCGCGTAGTTTTGTGGAAATTTTTTTGATATCTCGGAGAAGGAAAATAACGCAATTTCCTCCACTCTCGGGAATTTTGTTTTTTCGTTTGCATTTTAATTTCGCTAAGTTTTTTCTCGTTGTTGTTGGGTTTATTTGACGGGGATTTTTGATTTTGATTTGAATATTCTCGTTTGCGAAATTGCGGCGGAAGAGCAGCGCCTTGGAATTGGAGTTGGTTTTGGCAGAGGAAGGTGCAACAAGAAAATGACCGAAGCATACGACGGCAATGGCGACTATTCCTCGTACAACAACGACGACGACAGCGATTATAAGCGAAAAGGTGGAGGAGTTGGCGGTGGCGGCGGCAATGCTGGTGGCGGAGGACCACATCCATCACACAATGGAGACAATTCTAATCATGACCATCATCCAGGCGATGGACCACAGTTGAACGACAAAGCTAACGAGTATATTCGTGATTGCCTAACTGAGAAGAATCGCATGGAAAAGAAGTACCCCATAGCTGAGAAGTTACTTGAAAGCGGTAAGTTGCGAGTTCTCTTGATCAAATCTCAAAGTTTGCAAAAGGTTGTAAGTGTCTGTGGGTTGGGGGCTGAAAATCAATGCATTGCTCGGCATTTTTGCAACTGCGAACTTCTTTTGATGCCGAATGTTTTGATTTCAGATTTTCTTTTTCTGGAAAATGTTAACAGGGGTTAGGAAAATCAATTTCTAAATCCATCTTCTTAAACTTGAAGCTATCCAGTTGGGAAAATTGAAGAATTTTTTTTTTTTTTTGCTTTTTGCTTCATCAATTTTCGTTTCATTTGCATACATGGTTGTGTGGTGGTATTTTACTTGTTTTTTCGTTTTCCCTTTTTCTGGTGGAATGTATGAATGAGAGAACTAGCTTTCACATCACAGAAGGAGAACACACAAGTTGGAGAAGTATGGTGAAAAAGAACGATGAATGCAAACAAAAAATAGTGATAGCAGAGGCAAAAACAATCGCCGGCAATTAATTGAAAAATTGTCTAAATAAAAAGTTCAAACAGATAGGTGACCTTGTTTCGAAAATGACGGGTATATGGAAGAAATGCGTTTACAGAAGGCAGAATTTGATATGAATGGATTTGTTGATGGCGCAGGTGTTGGAGTAGATGGACAACTAATAAAGTACACATTTGTGCTTACTATTTTTAAAATAATTAGTCTATGTTCGTCAATATAACAAAAATGTAGTATTACGTTCCTTATATTTGCGTAGAATTTAAAATTTGTCTTTTATAACGAAGGAAGGGGGAAAACTTCGAACACCCAATAGATTCAAACAGCTTTCTTCTCTTTTGCTATAGAAGAAGGTAGCCGGTTTTTAGCGCTTTAGCCAAAACGCTTGCGGGAGAAGCGTCGGGTAATTATACTAAAATGGTGTATACAGTTATTTAGCCACATACTCCCAACCAGACTAGAGTCTACCTGAGATACAACAGCTTTCCTTCACCTTCGATCTTGTATACACTGTTTTCAATTCTCTAGACTAAGCGCTTTGGATTTCTCAATTATTTGGATCTTTATCATAGCTTCAAAACTGGGGCTGAGATTCAAAAATCTTCTGAGCTGTAGCTTTACTGTCCATTCTAGCTAGTACATTCTCTTATTGCTGAATAGAGTTCGTAATTATAACTTCAAGTTTAATGAATATATGTATGTATATCCCAGCAAGTTTTGCTTTGATTTTACCAATCAATCTTTAACTGATTTCCACATAATTTTTTTTTTTTTTTTTTTACAGTGATTTAAGTCTATTTTCTTACATTCACTTTTCCTACCAAAAAAAATCATATATTTCCCATCCTTGATATAACAGAAGACCGCTAATTACGAAATAAAATAAAACAAATTAGGAGCGTTTTTCTCCACACAAATTCTCGTTCTGGCTATTCCAGCTACTTTAGAAACTACCTCCTATTCACACAGCTCTGTAAGTCCCTCTGTCAGTACTATCAAGACACTGCGCATCCTAATCAAAGGTCCTAAGACTTTTTTTCTCAATTCGTCAGTTGCAAAAGAAAACCCGAAGATTAACCTACCTCTCTTTCTCTTTCGAAAATATGGTATATCATCCACCGACCCACATACTATTGCCAACTATTTCCCAACGTTTTTTAAATAATCATTTGCAGACAACTTCTTCGTAGCGGACCTCTTACCTTCCTCTCTCTTAATCTTTTAATTTAACTTTTATCGAAGAAAAGTTACGAAAACTTAGTGTTGGAATTTTTACCCGGCCCAGATGGTCTCCCCGCAATGTATCTTAAAAAGGGTGTCTTCAATTTTTCTTACCCATTTTTCTCCCTATTTCACCCATCCCACACACAAGAAATTTCTTCAAGTTAAGACCGCCTTCGTAATCCCGGCTCACGAAAAAGGAACAAACTTTCTCCCAAACATAAAATGACCGAAAGTATTTTGTATAAAGGGCTAAGTTTTTAGTGGAAGGCTCTTGCGTTCGCCTTCAATAACTTCTATAAACTTAGTTGAATTCATATCCATTGCCGTTTCAGCCTTAGAAAATGATCCGAAATCGATGTAATTGCTACGGATTTTGTTAAAGCCTTTGATCAATTGATTTTTTTTTTTTTTTTTGTCCACCCCCGTCCTGGACCGCCTTTTATTATTAAAATTAATATCTTATAAGAAAAGAACCTCATTAGCCCTCTCAAGGTTTTCCACTTGGTGACTTAAAACCTCATCGCTTGGTTTTATCAAATGATGGTCCGAAGAATTTCCCAGCCTCTATGTAACCAGGTACATATACGAGTACATTACCTTTACCATAATCGAGCATGCCAGGCAAGTGCGATCCTCTTTGTTGACAGCATGCAGTTGGTTTTGCCCTCATTTAATTAAGAGCCACCTCGTATTGGCTTTTCTGCTATCCTCTATGACAGCACATGAAAGGGCATATCGTTGCCGAAAGCAAATGCAAATTCAGAGGAGCTGATTCTAAACCTCGCGCGTATTCCAGCGTAATGCGCCATACGAGGATGAATCAGTAAATTCGTGACTTTTTAAATGAATTGCAGTTCTAGAATTGTCTTTTTTGACCTGAATGCACTTTGTCCAACGTTTCACCAATTTTTTTAGCCCTTCCCAATACTAAGATTTGTTAGGGTTCTCATAAAAAGGCGTTCGTTTGAACGATAGTTTCATCATTGGAGCCAAATCTGTTTTCGCCGAGCCATTTCTTCAGGGTCGAAAACAGAAAGCCGTCACTCGAGGTTGAATCCGGAAAATGTTACGAATGAGGAAACAATTCGTAGCCTATTGCATGAAATTTCGGCATGGTGACTACGCAATCCGTTGGCAATCCGGTCCTGTGAGCTTGCATAAAATTATCGCTTGTATGTGAAATTTTCGCCATAATCTTTAGGACCATAATACCCACTTTGGCCTGGAAAATTGCTGCTGGGTATCCGGTGTGTTGTGATGGTCATGAAATGGCGTAAGAACTCTGACGGATTGCTGTTGAATAACATGACACTCATTGGAAGTTATCACATAATTACGTAAAATGTCAGCCAAAATGCGGTTGTGTGTTTTTTAAAGCTGTCATACTCAATCTAAATGACGTAGCTTGCTCAAAATTTGATGGTAGTCTGTCGCGGTCTAATGGATTCAAATATTAGCTAGATTAGTTTTTGAATTCGGGAATAGTCCTGTTAATCAAGACGCTTGCCGCTATGATATTTGACCTTGCAATCGGAGATAGTGGAGATTTATTTTGTCCTGTTCCATACTTTTTGGTGAGTTTTTCTAAACAGCATCTTTTGGTATCTTTCGAAAATATCTATCGCATAAATCGGGGATAGCCTTAGGTAAACCTTACCATGCAACAAAATTAGTATGAAACATCCTCATATGCACACGTATTCTATGGTTTATGATTGTTAAAGATCAGTTTGAAATATCGAACGAAAAAAAATCACACATTTCCAATTACAGAAATCGAAAAAGTCCAATCGACAGGCCGTATTCCGACACGAGAACAAAAGTATGCAGACATCTATCGAGAAAAACCGCTACGGGTTTCACAAAAAGTACTTGTGCCTATACGGGAGCACCCAAAAGTGAGTTTGTTGCCTAAATATTAAAAAAAAAACATTTGTGTGTTTACTATCAAAGAATTATTTTGTTACAGTTTAATTTTGTTGGTAAGCTTCTTGGCCCGAAGGGGAACTCTTTACGTCGCCTTCAAGAGGAAACCCTATGTAAAATGACTGTGCTTGGTCGAAATTCGATGCGAGATCGGGCCAAGGAAGAAGAATTACGTGCCTCAATGGATCCAAAGTATGCTCATTTAAATAGCGATTTACATGTGGAAATATCGACAATAGCACCACCAGCTGAGGCGTATGCACGAATAGCATATGCAATGGCAGAACTACGAAAATATCTAATACCGGATAGTAATGATGTTATCCGCCAAGAGCAATTGCGTGAATTAATGGACAATACAGGAATTTCGGACCATGATCCGAAACCATACAACAAGAAGTCATCGGCTGTGAGTGGAGGTGGTAGTGGTGTTGGCGGTGGGGGCGGTAGCGGCGGCGGTGGAGGAGGAGGCATAGGCATAGGTGGCGGAGGAGGAGGTCTTGGTAATAGCAGCAGCGGAGGTAGTTCACATATGGCATCAAAACCAAATGTTTCACATCATGGATATAGGTGGAGTGCACAACCGCAGAATAATCATCTGCTCCCCATGTATGGGGCAGCGGCGGTGCCAGCAAACAATTTCAATTTATCATCTTCTCTTCCCGCTTCTTCTAGGCCACAACCTCCGCAACAACAGCAACAACAACAACAACAACAGCAGCAGCAGCAGCAACAGCAGCAACCGTCCTTTGCAAAGAACTCAATACCCCCAAAGCAGAAAGTGATGTCGATATTGGAAAAGGCTCGTAGCGCTATGGACGAGTCATATAGGTTGGTACTTGTCTACCTTTAAAATTACTTTTCCCATTCCCAAATAGCATGTTTTAATTTCTTCTGGTTTTTACTTTTGTAGCCGTGGATATGAAGAACAGACAGCATATGATACGCAGACTTATGATAGCTATAGTTATGGGCATGCTCCAACTCATGGGCCACCACACGGACAAACATCCCGAACACCATATGAGACACAAGATTACGAACCGGACTACAATCGACGAGATTACTATCAACATTCACCGAATTATGGAGGTACATGGTCACAAAATGTTTAATACAAGCTCTTGTATTGTATGGCTGTATGTTTTGATCTTTGAATTTGTGTATAGGACCTGGTGGCTCAGCTCAACACTCGGCAAATACAAATCCGACGGGTGGCCTCAATCCAAATCACAATCGTAGCCATGTAAATAGGTGAAATATATTTGCAGCTGGTCATGTTAATAATTCGGGAGGAGTAAAGGTAGCCGCTGCCGCAAATACATCAGCGATAACAGTATCATCAGCAACGTCGCTGCTGTCCCAATCACAACACCAACAACAACAGCCACAATTACAACACCAACAACAACAACAACCCCCACCACCTAACTTAAGTACGACAACAGTAACCACAACAATAAATAACAGTAACAATAACGAAACGATAACGGGCAATTCAAATTCAAAAATTCAACAACAGCCACAACAACAAAACAATAACCGAATTCAGGGTCCAGCTGCTGCAACAAATTTACTATTTGTAAGGTACTAACAACATTGATCCCATCTTTTCCAATTTCTAGAATATTTTGATGCAAACAAAATTTTTTGGCGAGAACAAACTTTTTGAGAAATTGCAATGAAGCTTATGCTTTGATTCAGTTAACCTTAGCACCTTAGAATTGATCCTAATCTTGAATTGTCTTATAGCATGGTAGCACATTTGGTTTTGATATGTTGTGGCCGAAAATAAACAAAATTTAGGCACAATTATCGTAAAAGAAAAGCACAATGTTCTTTGACCTTTTGTTTTGGAAGACAGTTTTTTTTTCTAACCCCATTTAGATGTACAGAGTTCAAATTTGCGGTGTTTGTTAATACATATCACTGCAAGGATAGCATTTGGTTCCTTCGTTAATCCTGTCCTATTAACTGCATCAGCTAAACTTTGTGAATTCACATGAATTTCACGGAAATTTTTAATCAACGCAGTAATGCGATTACCAAAAATTTAACGCTTTGTAATTTAGAAAAGTTTCCCCATTTTACATTCATAAATAAGCCTGTGATGATCTTTTAAGATCCATTGCAAACATGTGGTATGTAAATAAGTACGATTCAGGCAGGAATGAATTGTTCCTGACACCATTTTTGTATGCAATATCAATTTTCAGCTAAACAATAACTATCCACGTAGAGTAATAATTAACTGGTTCTTGATATGCTGAGGTCTTTTGTGTCTCTCTTCTTAGAAAGTTGATTTTCTTCTGGCGTCTTCACCCAAGTCCACGTTCATGATTAACTGGTTGCTTCAAGACCGAACGAAACTTTAAAGTTTTCATTAATTTTGTCATGCAGTCATATTGTTCTGATTTTTGCATTCAATTGGTGATATTATTTTTTGCCAACATCCTGTCTCCTGTTGAGAGATTTTTTTTTATAAGTTTGGAATACAATTGGTTTCAAGTTGTTTCATTGCTAATTTGACATTTTCTGGTATTACTTTGATTTTCACGGTATGTTGGGAGTCGTAGTTCTGTTGAAAAATCTAAATAACCGGTAAATTCTCTTCTACCCACAATAACATCACATTTTGTAGGACTTCGACACACGTTCCTTTAGTCAATATACCGTTTATTCGATGAATTGATACGACTCCTAATCAGGAAAAGCCTCTCCATATATTTATTGACCATTTACCGTGCTTTACTGCTAGCAAAACGTACAGAAGCAGCATTTTTTGCTACCTTATCATGCCGTCAATTTATTTTTATTTCTTCGTCCAAAATACAAAATATACTTCCAGTTGTTCATCGTTCAGGAGTCATGGGCTTAAGCAAATTCTTTTCCTTTTTTTTTACTAACGGCTTCTTTAAACCTCATTTAAATCCAGTACTAACTTCCCGTCGGCTGCATTTTTTTTTTTTTTTTTTTTTAGGATCCGCTTTTGCCAGACAAACATTCTTACGGTCCATATGTATTGATATTTTCCGTGGTCGTTATGCGCGCAAGATGTTCTTGATGGTCTAAAATCCTCGAAAAAGGGGCGACGCAGTGACCCTTTTGGAGCACTCATATTGCATTCGTATACTCCCATAAGAAAGACCTGTTGAATGCAATCACCTTTCGCTTGGCTGCGATAAAACCTACTTCCAAACAATTTGAAATAAACAAGGCTGCTAAAATCTCTTAAAAACCAACAAAAACCGCAAAAAAATATAACCTTTATTTAATTCTCATGAAAATTCTTTGCGTTTCCAATTAGTCATCCACCCTAGATAACCGCTAATAGCAACTTCGTAGGAGTTCCGGGCGAAAAATTGCAACTATGTTACTGCTTCAATGACCAAAGTAGAAAACAAAATTTACAATTATAGTAGAAGCAATTGTTTAACGAAGACCTTGTTCAGCAAACACATTCTCGTTTCTATTCAGTTGACAACAGCTGTATATTAAATAAAGAGGTAACAAAATATATGAGGTTGGAGAAAAAGTATTGGACCTTTTGTAGTTAGAATTCTGTATATAAATATATATATATTTTTTTTATATTCAAAATTAATTTGATAGAACCAAATATTGTCCATTTTGTTTGACCAGCTTCTGTAATTTTTGGTCTAGAACTCTTATACCATCAGTGTAGAATTGTTGGGGTTTCTTGTTGAAATTCTGAGCCATATGAACAGGAATAGGAATACATGATAATCTGATGATGCAAAACCAGGACGAATCATCAAGCATATGTATGGGCTGTCGTTGTCATGATGAAACAGAACACCTCTGCTCTTATTTAAATCAGGTCTCTTTTTCAATTGCTTGCTTCAACCCCATTGATTGTTGGCAGTAGACATTCGAATCAAAAGTAACTCATGATGGATGATACCCTTCCAATCCCATCAAACAACCAGAATTATTTTCATTGCCGTCAATCCTGGCCTTGTTACCGTTTGGGAGCTTCATCTCTCTGCTATCAAGACCCCTTCAGCAGAAAATTGCCCAATGTGACCCATTTTCCATCGGAGCCTCTTTTTGTAACCAGCTCGTTGGAAATGTCATAAAATGTTTTGTGGTCTACAGCTTCTAAGCTGGACTAGAGCGAGGTGCTTTTTCCATATAAACATTTCCAGTTTTCGATAGAGTACGCTTCACCGTTAATAGCAAAAATCTTAAGCCAAATTTGGTAAATACAAGTAATTTTTTTTTATAACTTAAATCAGCAGATGTGTTAACTGCCAAACAGAGAAGATACTTTTGCCTAGTTCCTCAAAGAGTCTCAATTCGTTGGTTTATGTCCTCTCCACTTTTACATACGCCTTTGGATTACAATGTTCCACTATATTCAAGTTGTCTGCATTCACTAAATGTGTAGATAGCGCCAATGAAGTTTCTTTTTCCCTTTGACCAGTTCAAAAACAAAGTCAATTACTTGTTTTAAGGTCATTCCGATAATTTTCAAACATTTTCAATTTTCAAAAACTTGACAAAATTTACTTGACCCTTTATCTGAGAAATATTTTTACTTCCTCCGTCACTTTCAGAACTAAATCAAACATATTGTTTTGAATGGTAGAATCGTCAGCTCCATTTTTATGATGAATGTTTATTGCTTATTGTTCAAGCTGCACAAAATGATTAAACTTCGACCAGAACCTATCAGCTTAATGTGCTCATTCATAATCAAATTTGATAACAATCTGAACATTCCACGTTTCAACAACTAAAGAAAATGAAAAAAAAAAAGGAAAAGAAAATAATGTTACTAACCAAAGACCACCACCACTTACTTGCCAGCACACCACCCTAAATAAATGCACTTCATTTCATTTTCACAACAAAAATATCTAAAAAAAAAATATAACTATAATAAATATATATATAAATAATTAATTAATTGAAAAAAAAAACAAACAACAACATTAACTACATATTTACTTTACCCTAACGACTATTTACAGACCGGCAAATGCTTCGCTTCACGTCGGTAAATTACCATTTCTGCCTGTGCAGTTTCTATAAATCTTGACAAATTTTATTATTATTACTAAAGACAAAATTAGAAACAAAAATTGTATCTATATATATATATATTATACAGACATATATATATATAAATATTATATCATTATTATTATTATTATTTATTGCTAAATTTAATTTATCGAGAATCACATTTACATATAGAAAAAAGGAAATTAAAACCATTAAAGAAAGCAAACAAACAAGCAAAAAAAAAAACCGAAAAAAATACACAAAACATTGAAACTTAAAAAAGGGAAATTTATATTTAAACAAAAAACAAAAACGAAAAAAAAAAAACAAATAGGCTAAACGAAGAAAAAAATAAGTAAACAGATAAAAAAAAGAAAATAAGAAGGGCACATGCAAAATGAAACAAACAAACAAATAAAAAAAGAAAAAAATGGAAACTCTTAAACAAAAAAAAAAAAAAAAAAAAAAAATATTTTTGCCAACATAAACAAATGATAAAAAGAAACAAACAAAAATTATATATATACATAAATAATCTCTAAATAAATATAAACGTTTTGAAAAACATGAAAGAAAAGGACATAGCATATTAACAATATTATATATTCTATAAAAAAAAAGTAATTAAAAAGTAAAAATCTTATAAAAACATACATAAACTTAATATTACCACAATTTAAAAACAAACTTAAAAAAAAAATGAACAAACTTATTATTAAATACATAAAATTGCAAATTAAAAAGTAAATGAATTGACAAAAACAAATATTAAATATTACTTATTATTATAATACTAACCTTTATCATTATAAACTCTTTTAAAAAAACAAAAAAAAAACTAACACTAATTTATTAATTATTCTTAACAAAACAAAAAAGAACAAAAAAATATATATAT
Organism: Volucella inanis; assembly: GCA_907269105.1. Taxonomy (NCBI): domain Eukaryota; kingdom Metazoa; phylum Arthropoda; class Insecta; order Diptera; family Syrphidae; genus Volucella; species Volucella inanis. Next base: position 138,278,056 of record OU026157.1, read on the forward strand.
TTAAAATAATACTACAAAATAATTACTTTAACGAAAAATTTAAAGAAACAAAAAAAAAAAAAAAAAAACAAGTTTTAAAGTAATATACTTAGATGAAAGAAAATTTAAATAAAAATAAAACAAAAAAAAAATATATATATATCTATATGAGAGCACACAGGATGTCAGTGTATAAGTCGAGGTGGTGGAAGAAGCTTGTAAGAATTAGTGGATAGACTCAACACGTTGAGTGACCCCCGGTGAGCATTACCTAATTTAGTTTGTATTCATTTAGCATAAACAATGTCAATGTTTGTTCTCAGAATGTATACTTATTTTATTTGGACTAAAAGTTTAGTTGTCTAGGTGTAAAAAATATTAATTATAAAGGCAATGAACATTACTTTATAAGAAACTTTAAAGACATTTTTTTTTTTTTTCAAATATTTAAATCAATTTAAAAAGTAAGTACGCAAACATGTTTGTTTAGATAGTTATGTAGAAGTAGTAGAGTAACATTTTGACATGGATTTTCATCCACAAATCCTTGCAGTTCTGTGTCAACGAATTATTTTTTATTTTATTTTACTTATTTATTTATTTTTATTTTTTATTTTTTTTGGGTTTGGACGTTCTTTATCATTCCCTGCAAGTTATTACCCATAGTGCAAATTCCCCATAAGCTTCAACAAGCATTCGATGAGATTCAACAAGAGTTTTCTTCAAATTTAAAAACAAAATACACTAATGATGCTTATTTGCTCGAAATTCAGACATCTTCAACCACAATTTACAAATATTGAATATTATTGATCTGTAACGAAAAAATTTACTATTTCTTCATCTCTGAAATAACTTACTAACTAAACCTACTGCAACATCAGTCTTTTTACCAGTAGTTTGTGGGAAAATATTGAACTCCAGCCTCTCTCCGCATCGTGAGATTGATTCTAAATTCTAAATGAAATCTGTTCCTTATGGCACAAAGTCCCTATTAGGAATCGAATTATCAGACTAACGCCCCCGGTTTTTCATCTGATAGTTTTTCCAGCTCAGCAACAAACTCTTCGTCTGTTAAATATTTTTAAGCCATCTGAAGCTGAAAAAAAAAAGAAAATAAACCAGTGGTCGCTTTAAGCGAAAGAAAAAAAAAATGTCCACCGTCGGCAGGCGGCCTCCTCAACGTATTAAGGGAAAATTGGGATCTCCAGTTTTTTTTTTTTGGCAGAAAGTTCAAGTTTCTTTTCTTTTGTACTCATGACTCATTACTCATGAAAATGTAGAAGGTAGGAGAACTAACTGCAAAAATGATTTTTTTCTTTGATGTCCTGATGACCTACAACCCGCGAGGATTTATTAATTTTTTGTAATTATATTATTTATACTAAATGAAATAATATTTTTTCTCAAATGTTGCACATGCAGCAAACATAATTCCTTCTTATTTTATTATTATTATTATTATATATATATATTTTTTTTTTTTATAAGAGTATGCTTTCTATATAATTTATTTTATAGTTGTAAAATGGTTTGATTAATCGTGATTTATTCGTTTGATTTTTATGGCGGTTATAGATCTTCGATCACCTGGTATCGCGGTCTTTACCTTGACTTTCATGATTAATTTTCGAAGAATGGGCGAAACACATTGCATACTCTGTTAACCCAAATCGTTAGGTTAAGTATAGATAAACGTCATCTGCACACCTTTGTGTATGTTAAATATGAACGATAATGAGCCTATTATCCAACCTTGCAAACGACGACTATCTAGCTAATTTTGATAATTTCAATGATGTATGGAACTTTGGATGCATGCACTTAAAGAATTTAAAGTAATTGCTTTTCGATTCCACTGATTTTTCATTTTTCCTTTTTGAAGATTGAAGCTTCTCGAATTTTTCCACTGTTAAGACCAATTTTTAGTTGTAGTTTTCAAAAGAACGATCTGATGATTTTCTGAAATTAAATGCAAATTTTTGTCACGATGTGTAGTTTCCCGTGACACAAACTAATGATAACTTCCCTACCACGTCTTTTTCACTGTCATCCAAGGTGTTAAAAACAAAAAATTATAAATACAATTAATATACAATGTTATAATTAATCTAATGAATATTCATGCATAACTATCTGAACTATTACTATAATATATTTAACAAGACAAAACGTATAAAAATTAATAGTTAAAACGTATAAAAAGGAAATAAAATTAATTTAATTAACGATACCCGCCCTCACTCAAAGAAAATTTAATTATATACATATATCTAAAAGATAACTCAACAAAATTGTTTAAACAAAAATACAATTCTATTATAATATGTTTAATTATTGCAAAACAAAGAGTATTAACAGAAAAAAAAAACAACAAACAAAAAAAAATTAAAATTTTAATAAAACTTGCGTTTAATCATGATAATTATTAAAGATTAAATAAAATTATATACAAAAAAAAAAAAGAAACAAAAGAAGAAAATCTAAATCCACAAGAAAAAATTAATCTAAAAGATGATGAATAAGAAGAAAAAAAGCAAAACAAAACAAAAAAAGAAAAAAGAATTAAGGGAATTACAAGTAAAAATAATACATATATATATATATATATATTTAAATATTAAAAACAAATAAAGAAGAACAAATTATAAGGAAATCAGTCTTTTTTTTTCTTAATTTTCCTTTCGCAATTTGCGTTACATATTGTCGTTTTTCTGATAGCAAAATGACCAGACTGGAAAAATTAATAGTGTTTTAGGCAAACATCGGGGGGGGGGGGGGGGGGGAGAATCTTGCAAGTTTTGCACAGTTTCGGGTGAGCTGGCATTCTCTAAGTTTATTATGATGCTACAATACCATACCAACAACTCAAGACTTGGATATCTTTTGATTTATTGAGAAAAATCAAGACTAAAAATAAATAATCCTGACAATGACTAAACATAAAAAAATGTGTAAAGATGTTTTTCTATGTATAAATTACTCCAAAAGTAAATGAGAACTAGTCAAACATATATTAAATGGATCGAATCAAAAAGTACAACTTCAGAGCATACAAAAAATAATGCTTTTATATCAGACTCTAATATGTTAGAAGACATATTTAATAAGTTCTTTTGCTCTATAGGTGCTAAGGTAGTTTCCGATTATACTGATTCGGTCCCTAACTGTAACTGCTTAGCTCAGGAAGAGTCATATTCCCAGAGTTTTTTTTCTTTTACCCTATAACTTCTTATGACGTATACAAAATTATTAAGTCTCTTAAAAACTTTAACAAACAAACGTCTGATGGAATTTCAAACAACTTCGTTAAAAAAAATTGTTTTAAACATTTGTGATATTCTATGTTTTATGTTTAACAGAAGCGTTATATTGTTTTATAGCTGAAGTGATACCTTTGTAGAAGAAAGGCGATAAAACCTTAATAAACTAAACATCTAAAGGCCTATCTCGATATTGTTGGTTTTCTCGAAAATTTATGAAAAAGTCAAAATAAGAATGGTTAGGTTCTTAGAAAGAAATCGTTTTTTTTTTTTTTTCTTTTCAGTAAATGCCAGTTTGGCTTTCGCTGTGGTTGTTCAACTGAAGATGGCCACCTAAAATTTTGCGTTGAAATATACAACCGTTTTAATAATAGGAACGTAACCGCTGTACTATTCATAGACATAACAAAAGCCTTTGATACTGTAGATCATGATATACTTCTGAGTAAACTCTAGAGGTATTATTCATGATTGATTTTGATCCTATATTTCCTACAGAGCGCAAAGAGTAAAAATTAGTGGCGTCTTATGTTCCCTTCGTTCTGTTTCTGTAGGTGTTCATCAAGGTTCTGTTCTAGGTCCTGTTCTATTTCTTATATTTATTAACTCATTATTTTTACAAAAATATAGCAAAGTCACTGCATTTGCTGACGATATGGCATTTGTTTTCACAAACAATTCAGCATTAAATCTTTGTACTGACATCAATCATTGGTTCAAAATGCATAAAATGGTTTTAAGTGACAAAACAAAAATGATGTTCTTTAATCAGAGTGGTATAGAAATAGACTATGGACCTTTTTTGTTTGATAGTGGCAACTGTAATAGATATAAGCATAGTATGACTATTTCTATTGTAATTCCGACATAAACTCACAGATGTATTTTGAAAAAAATTCTTGCTCTAACAAATGTTTAAATATAGTAAAAGTTAATTAGTTCAATCTGGGAGTTTTACTTGACTGGAACATAAATTGATTGGCACACACAACTGCGCTTAAGAAGTATCTGATGGCAGCTACTAGACAAATCTATTTTCTAAAGTCTCCTTAAGCGTATTTATTATGGTTTAGTGCATTCTAAACTCACTTAAATAAAATTCATCCTCTCCTCATTACCTAAAAACATGTTATTCGACTTATTTATAACAAAAACCGATGGTATAATAACTTAGTTCTCTTTAGTAACCTTAACATTTTACCTTTGAAACATTTATATTGTTATAAAGTTTTGAATATATTTTTCAAAAGATCTGGCTATTTATTTAATAAACGCTCATCTAACTACCGACTTAGAATAAATGAACAAATTCTCGCCAAGTACCTCATCACAATGTACAAATCTTTTTTAATTTTTTTACGGCAACCGCTCCTAGACTCTTTAAGAAACTACTTCATAATAGAAGACGTATACGTAATGATTCCAGTTTCCTTAAACAAATGAAATCATGGATTTTAGACTTAAACTACAGAGATGTTCTTGGTCTGCTTTGTGTATTGACATAGACAATTTTCAATTCTACAATATAATGACCCCACTCATTTAATTTGTAATTTAATTTAAATCTTTTTGTTTGTGAATCTGCTGTCGCTTCTAGTTCCTTAAGAACTGTAGATAGCAGATATTTTTTATTTTTTCTTCTATTTGTATACACTGTTCCTTGTACTTTCTATTTGTAGCGTATTTGTAAAAAAGTATTAAATAATAATAAAATAATAAAATAAAAATAAATAAAAATTGTCATGCAAAGGCCAATACCTATTGACCAACACGGGTTGCTTTTCAACAAAATTTTGCATGCACTGTGTCAATTTCCTCACAGTACCTGACGGGGTTTATCGTTTCTCCGAGTTGAAATAATTATTCCCTTCGATGTCCACCAGAGACTGTGACCATAAACTTTTCTCTGTGAAGACCGGTTTGATTTTTTGTCTACATTCAACTACTGTGCAGCTCCCATATGATTATCATACAGAGTCCGCTCTTCATCGCAGGTGACTATCAGATGAAAAAACGGCTTAATATTGTATCTTAAGCTAAGCGATGCACGGGTTTCTATATGCTATAGTTTTTGGGACTCGTTCAGATCGCACGTTCCCTACTTGTCGAGTTTGCTTAACTTTCTTATAAGGGAGAGGTGTCGACTAATTGTCAAGGGGAAAACCCCATGTTCTAATCAATACTGGCTAGTTAGTCTGAGGCCCTGCATATGATTTTTTCCTATTTAATCCTCTTTTACGATAAATAGAGCAACAAACTGCGGCAATATTCTATTTACTCAAAGATAAATTCTGCTCATTTTGCTTTTGTTGGGAAACTATAAAATTATGGATTCAACTTTGGACAATTGTTTACAGACTGAAGCCATCCAACATGCTTTTTTAGTCATCTCGATTCCTTAGTTGGAGTAAGTCACGAGGGGTTGGTTATGGCCCCATTCCAGCTGCATTCTTCACTTTAGGTAAAATGTTCCATCCCTGCCTTCTGAAGAGTTTCTATGCATCTATGCCGTATGAGAGAATACGAACGTCGTTACCGTGATTTTGACAAGGATGGGGGTTAACATTTTTTTCTATCCAGTTCAGGGGCTAATGCTTATTTGCTATTGTTTCTCAGTTTCATGTCGGTTCGTAGTTCGTAACATAGAATTTCATTACTCGTATTCTTTTTATCGACAAAATGCCCCCGAAATCGAATAAGGGAGTCTCGTAAACGTAAACGACAGTCAATAAACCTCGAAATGGAAAAGGAGAAACGTATATTCGAAGAATTACAAGTCAATGAAGCTGTTGATCGTAAATGCGAATTCCATAAACTAAAGGCAGATGCAAACAGCAAATGCAAGACGCTAGACTTAAAGTAGATATCCCCGTGTAGCGGGGGTACTCGACATCAGTTTATTGATGGGGCAAGTGACCAGTTAGGGAGGTTTGTAAAATTTTTTTTTTTTTTTACATAATATATCTCTAGATCCCAGACAGGCAAATTGACAGCGCTCCATTATATGTACGTACGTTTACCTACAAACGATTTTTAGGAAACGAGGTAGTCATGTTATGAATTTAATATTGTAGAATTAAATACATTGTTTAAGTTACTGGGAGAGAAGTGGGTCCATAAGATCCATAAAACAAGCGTACATTCGTCAGTTTTTAATTCTATTATGTTTCCTCAGGATATGTTTTACTTATGGTCATCCAGAATACAATTTTTACTATGGTTCCAACACCTTGACACGACATCGCTGCCCAACATCACGTCCCCACTTTGGTGTTTGACAGCCTTAATGGTGTACGTAGAATTATACAATCTGCAATCTAGAACCTAGGACAATGACTTGTCTTTGTTACCATGTGGAAGGCAAGTCTTTACTTACGACATTTCTGGAATACGAGTCGTGTGTTTTCGTGGAAATTCATTCATCGAACTCCATCATTGGACATGGACATACACCGAATAATTGCCAACCTGAACTTGCTATTCTTCGTGATCATGCCACGAACAAAAATGAGACCAATGCGTTCGGAAGGAAATGTCGCTGAAGACCCGAATTTCCAATTAACAGGCGTGCACAGCCGCTTGTTCGTCCACAACTTGCGACATTGTGCAGAAGGGTCTTGACCGAGAATCGAAGCAGTATGTTTGTATGTATAATTGTATGTTAAAATTGTGTTCAGAAATGTAGCTCACGGATATGTAGTTCAACGGATACGTCAATAAGCTAAATTGACGTACTTAGAGGGAAAACAATCCGCTTGTGATATCATCGGGCCTGATTTCTTTAGAAAATCAGTAAAGAACTCGAATTTCAGTCAATGGTTAGTGATAGAAAAATATGATCAACGAATACTTTTTTCGAAATTTACGAATAATCGATATGGATGGTACTTTTTGTCATACTGCGACTAGTACCATCAACTTATTGAAATCAGAGGTTGGTCAGATCTCCCCGATCTAACGTCGCTCTTCTACTTTTTGTTCTGTATGGTCCGATATATGGTATATCCGAAATCATCTTTCAACTAAAAGCATTTTTTTACCAAAGCCAATGTCGTGTATTTTTATCTAAATTAATTTTCCGAAGCATTAACACAAACGCCCTTAATAATCCTTTCTCACATAGGCTAGCTTGATTGAATTTACTTTAAAGAATGTTAGTTTTCAACCATAATTTCTTTGTCTATACTGACCTGTTTTTTTTTTTTTTTTTATAAAATTTCAGAAAATAATTGAACTTGTTAAATACGAATCGAGTTGAAATCAGAAAGTAACTCCTGCCTGCATCGGACCCAGGAGTACTTGATCGACAAGCTGGTAAGATATATTGAAGAGATTCCCTTGGGTACTTGCAGTACTTGAATACAAAATTAGAATTAAGAAAATCAGTATATCAAATAACAACTTTTGGTGAGAGATATGCTATTTATGTAGATTCCCCCAAAACATTATCATAAAAAAGCCGAAGAAGAACTGATTCCGCCACATATACTGCATATGTACAGTGAAACTAAACCTGTTACCTAAACAGTCTTTAGTCTTTAGTAATAAAATGTATTTACTAATTCAAAGTATGAATAGCATGAACACGCTGGACCTCATGTATACATCTAACACCTGCATCCTTGTTCGTTATGTTCGTTTTGTGTTTCTTAAGTCTACTTGCAAAATTACTCCAAAACCTGAACATAACAAGAGCTATCGGATTCACTGGTTAAAAAGTCTCTTTTGTTCGTTCTCGTTGGATGTTTGTTCATCCAAAAACCTGATCCCATCCACATTGTTCGAAAATCGCTCTGTTCCTAATGAATGGAACATAGAAAATATGAATACACCTTTCAAAACTTCACAAAGGAAGGTACAGCACAATACAGGTCATTTTAGAGATCGTGCGAACTGTGATCTCTGCAGATTTCTTTTCTTTTTTTAAAAAAGAAAAAGAAAAAAAATATCACCCAGGTGGCCTCACTGAAATCTAAGAAATCAAAAATAAAAGGAAAGAACGACAATTTTCTCAGCACATCACATTATTTTTCTGTTCGTTTATTGGAATTACATAGTTTTGTTGTTGTTAAATTTTAAATTTAAATAATTTTACTAAAACACTAACTAAAAAATTATTTACATTATTTGGCTAAAGCTATCTATGCGTAGTTTGTTGTTAAATGTCGAGTGTTTTAGGAGATTATTCTGTGTGAAACTAGTGACTTTCAGTGGGGAGTTTTGAAAGGAAAAATATTCTGTTTCGTTCAACGAAAACTAGGAACATTGTTAATACTTCTTCAAAAATCCAAGTTGCAATCATTCCGAGTCAAAAGAAGTCCGTCAGATAGTTTTTTCTTTGTTAAACTCAATTCTTAAAACAAGCGTTTAGTGATTGGCACATTGAGTTTCTTTAGAAACTAGATCTAATTCGTCAGTGCTTTTCGATGTTTCCTAAGCAATTTCACAAAGGGATCATCTTGCTGCAGTCGGAACAGATTTTCTACTGTATGTGACAGAAATGTTCCAAAAGTTTAGAAGAAGTGTATACCGTTGCATAATTAGGAGCCTTTTCGACCCTCTATCGAAATATTTAACATATAATAAACGTTGTAGACTTTGTCCAGTAAAAGTTTTCATCACAGCACGTCTATTCTATTGAAGGTTCTTTTATTTAAAGCAGTATAGAATGTAACTTAAAGAATTTGATTAGCAGATTTCTTTTACAAGATCTGTTTTGCATTCTTTGTAAGACCACAGTCTTTTCGCCACCTCAAATTCGATTAGAAACGCGTTGTCTTGATTAAAATCTCATTTGACTAAATTTGACATTTAACAGCATTCCTATGGCTCCCATCACAGTTCTATGTATCATCAGCAATTCGTATAGATGCCATTTGTATAGAACAGCTCTGTTACTCTATCGGGAAGAGTGCTGTAGAGATTCTGTATGAAATGAATAGGTAACCGCTCCCAGGCTGACTGAATAGCTAGGACTAAATCATCTTTTCGAGAATATTTCCTACCACTGTCGTAAACCTCCCGTATTAGCCATCCCCATACATTCTCCACAATATCCACATCATGTGCTAGATTCGGCCACTGTTGTAGCTTTACGTTAGTCCAATTTTGAGGAGTTGCAAAGTTCTTAATCGAATTGCAATGATCCTGTAGCACATAGTCAGGAGAACCTTCAAGTTTCTCAGTTATTTTGTCATGGGCGCTCTCTAGGAACTCCATAAACGCATTCGATTTAAATTTTGTGGTAGAAATCTCGCAACGAATCGGTCCACCGAAGGATATGGCAAACCAAATAAATACTGAACCTCCTCGAGGTCTCTGAGACAATATCCTCTCGTAGTTTCTCATGTCGTGATAGTAATGTGTGAATCCATCCGGCCCATCAAGATTGAATTTTCTTTCATTATGGAAGATTACTTTGCGCCAGTGCAACTCGCTCCAGGTCATATGTGTCGTGGCAAAGTACAGACGTTCCTTTCGTTGATACGGCTGCATAAGAGGTTCTGTTTTTGGTCGTTTACTGGGTGTTATTCTGGTCGTCGTTGTTGTTACAGCAGTAGGAGAAATTTGTTGTTTATCCTTTTCCTTGCATGGATATGTTGCAATTAATTTTGTCGGAGGTGGGTAGTTATCGCGATGCTTAAGATAGTAATGCAAAGCCATTAAACTTCGACCGATTTTCGCCGCTACTTCACGAACTGGCTTTTCCCATATCAAATTGTTCACAATTGCTATTTCGTCGTTTGTTAATAGGATATTTGAATTTCTCATCGCAATTTGCTTCACGATGAGGGGGGTGGAAGTAAATCGAATTTAAGTCCACTGGGGTGGTTGTAATTTAGGTATGAAAGAAAGAAAAAAAAATCGATCACCACCAAACTAGGCGAGTCCTCAACCGAACAACACACAAAGCAGACTGACAGCAGTCGCACATCTCAACCAAAAACGAAAGGATATCGAATTCCTGAATGTTTTCGTTTCGTTTTTCCTTATTTTCCTCTTTCGCTCTGTTCGCTGTTTGAGTCGGTCCTCATTCTTTGGTCTCACGCTCCCTATATACTCGTTTGGCACTAAGTAAAAAGTTATTATTTTTATTATTACTTGAGTTTGAGTTTGAGTATCCTTGTTCGGAGACATCTCTTACCTTCTGTATCCTGTGCTGTGTATTGACGTCCCGTTGTAATATAATAATTCCCAGCATAAACTTCTAGGTAGGACCTCCAGTGTGCAGAATTAAACGGCAGTTGGGTTGAAGTACATAAGAGAGAACATGAAGCGGAAAGAATAGTAAATTCAGGGCTGGTAATGGAATACCATATGTGCGGTGCTGTGTTGTGTTCGTTGTGCTCTTGGCAGACGTGCAGACAGTTTGCTTCTTTTTAGGTAGATGTTTCTCATCGACGTACTTTTTCAGCCTGTCCTTTTTTGTTTTTGTTTTTTTTTTTTCTTACTGACGATGTACGAGGGCTTTTTATTATATCATCATACGGCATATATACATATATACGTACATGGTTAAAAAAAAGGGATGACGAAGAAGAAATAAGGATACACAAAGGTTATATACGAAAAAAGTATGGATTTCTCAATAAGAAGCACATAGTGTGGAGAGAATTGTATAAATGCAGCAGGTGTGGGCTTTTTTTTCTGATTGTTTTTGGTAAGTGTACCTTGAAAGTTCGAATAAAATGTTGGGATTTATGTGTTTATGGAAATAAGCCGACGTCGAGGTACACAAGACCGACTAAATTTAATACAGCTGGTGATTTTGGTTTGACGGTTCGTTGGTGAAGAGACTATTCTTTGTTGGATGCGGCTTGAGTGAGTTTTGTGAGTTTTTTCGAGTGGAAATGGCGATAGAGAAACTTTTTAGTTACAGTAGGGCGAATAAATTGTAACTTTTTCTCAAGGAGTAGGATCAATCATGTTTTAAAGGTAGTCACATTCTAGTTTTGAAACATGTGAGTTTGATGCAGCAGCAGCAACATACATAAATGTATGTATTTGCGACGTTGTCGTAGGTATTTATCTAAGGTTTTCTTTTTATTTTCAAAGGATACGATACAAAATATATTTGTAAGGTGCGGGATTTTATACCGGGGTACTATGCCCATGTGGCGTTGTCGACAGCCATTGTGTCCTCCATGTAGGAAGATACTGCTTGACAACACTGCTTGATCTCGGTGATCTAGTCGGAACCGGTGCTTTCAATGTGATTGCCCCATTTTTCGGCGTTTTGCAGAGTTTCTTGTGAAATTTCGACATTTTCATCGCGCATGTTGATCCTTAGTTGTTGGAGTCGCTGGTTTTCTGGCATACCGCATTACTTAAAAATTTTGACAATAACAAACTTTTTACTATTTATTTATTTAGGTGAAACTGCAGTAAAGAGTCAACTTAAGCTTGCTCTTTGTCTGGCCAATCTCAGTCGGTTATTTTAAGTTAGCCGAGTTCGTCGTATGACAAAGTTAATATTTACTATTTACTATTTACTAGATTAAGGTTAAAATCCTCTGTGAGACGCAGCTTTAGCGTTAATTCGCATATGGACAGATTTGTGACCAGCTCAATGTCACCATTGTCATTCAGCCTCAAATTAGAGATGTTGGATTCAAATACCATATGAGGTAAAGCTAGAGTTGTCGATGCTTCACTATGGTTGAACCTTAAGACTTCGTATCTTAGTCTTATGGTTTTCATGGTATACAAACAGTTATTTTTCATTGGAGGATATCAGGTTCACCTTTTTGCTTATTGTCCGACACATGGTGACGAAGAGTAAAACAAGTTTTTGTTTAGCATCATCTTGATCTTAATATTTTTTTGGTAGGAAGAAGTGTCAATATTGAGCTTTTGTCCAAAACCATGAGCATCTTGTTTGTTGCCAGCACTTATATATATATATTCCGCACAATCTCATTTATTTTCAGAACAGCTTTTTTTACCTTCAATTATCGCGTTGGATGCGACCCGTGACATTGATGTAGGCATTAAAGTAAAACAACTGGACGGATTTCTTGAAGATAGTACCATCAGTGTTAACCCTTGCCCACGCATCGGTTCCATAACTAAATTAAATAATTCACTCTGTTTCAAAAAATTCTATTGTAATTTTATACTCGTACCTGGTTCAGTTCAATCACATTGGATTGGATGACTGTGATGCAAAGAGATGCCATTTTATACTCAACGTTTTATGAGGATTATCTTTGGTAGTTTTTAGAAGGCACATAATCTAGTTAGCTAGTGGTTAGCGGAGTGGTCAACTTAGTTAATTACGCCAGTGTTCTGGGTTCAATTCGAAGCCCATGCAAAGAAAAGCAAAAAAAAAAAAATTCTTATGTCAGCATTCTCTCTTCATTCAGAGTTGGTATACAACCGTTAGTCCCTTTCTCTCATGACAACAATACAGTGCGTTTTCTTTGCAATTTATGATATTACTCCTTCTTAAAAGGTATAGGTTCCTATTCACGATAAAAATCTTTGTTCAAATCTTAAAAAGTCTAAATTCTGGGTTTTAATCCAGCAGTTTTTCATACGAACTTGATATTGCTCCCATTGCTCAATTCTTCAATATTCATTAGCGTAAGCTTCTCCCTATTTTCTGATTCGGTGCTCTAGATCTTATCAAGGTTTTCTCCAGCTGGGAATTTTACAAGTTTTTGTCGTCTTTTAGAAGCTGTACTACCTATTTGGTCCGTTAAACATTTCGTTCGTACTGATCTGGTTTTCACCAGATCTTAAGGTTCCCCCTTAATAGGGTTTTAAGCTTCATCGATGGCTCTCATTAAACTCTATGGTACCCAATGCAGTTTGGACATGTAGAGCGAATAAATATTAATATTCAGGCCCGATACCCGGAGATATGCATCGTCTTTCCGCACTGGTTGGAGATCTTGGCTTATATGGCGCACACAATTGAAAGGTGACCTCAGCCACCTTGAAGCTCGTAACAGGAGGCAAATAGTCAAAGACCGCGCTAGTTGGAGAAGTAGTAGAAGCAGAACTGTAGCGTCATCTATGTAAGCAAATGAGTATTATGTGAAACTTGTGCTCTTTCTGTGCTTGTGTTGCTATCCCATGCAATTTCTCTACATTTAGTGGCCATGAGATCGCACAAATAAGTATCAGTAACTCTTGACTCTTGTAAAGACATCACGATTTATATATTCTATCGAGTGAACTCTAATGTAGTATGTCCTTCTGCGTAACTGCTGCTTTACTTCTAAAGGCTTCTTTCACCCATTCGGTTCAGAAGGAAACGCTTTATCTATTGTGTTTTCGCACATGCACTTTTCCAGATATGGGCTTTGAACAGATTCATAATATGTTGATTCCTTGATGATTCTATCCTCTCTATTAACCACTACAAAGAGATTATTATGCCATTTAATCCTCCTATTGCTCCATACGCAAAAAAGAACAACCTCTGCTTTGACTGCTTTCAAGTAATATTTTCTTTTAGTTGTAACAATCTTTCAAAATTATGTTCAAGACTTGATGTGCGTTTGTTTGAATTCAAAAAACAGAAACCCAAAAATCTCTACTACTACTACTCTACTGATCACTCACGAAGTAGTAAATAGATTTATGGCCATTGCCAGGAATTGTCCTCGCAATAAACATATGATTAACGATTCCAGCATAATGAGTGTCTCTGTCTAAATTAAAAGTCTTCTTAACTTCAAATAAAAATCTCATAGGTATCTGTTAGTCATAAAACAATTTTTCACCTCCGAACATATGAGAACAGCTGAAATAAATGTTTTCACTCCAAATTTGAGCAGCACGGGTGTGCTGCATACATACGCCAGCATATAATGTATAACTAATGCAGAGTAAACAGGGTCGATGATTCAAAGTCAAAAGGAAATATTTTCTCTGCAGAAGTAAATAGAAACTTACGTATGATGATATGTATTCTTATGTGCTCTCTGCGGAGTGCACTATGAGGAAAATATCTATCCCCAATCCCAATTGTAGTTAGGTACAGAGACCCACACGAACCCTAATTTTATAAAAAAAAAAAAAAAAAAAAAAACGCACGCAATTGTGAATGTATGTATTTATATTTTTTCGTTCAGTATATAGATACTACAATATAAATAAAAGTGCAATTACAATATTTTAATTTTACATCAACACAATGCAATACAATTTGAGTAAGAAACAAGTTCTAATAGTTGTCCGCTGATTCTTCTCTTGAGCTAAGCTCTGCGCAAGAAGAACAGTGGACATACTCCAATTTTATGCAACACAAGATCGATATTAAAGTTCTTGTATAGCCCACCTAGTCAGTCGGATTTTGTATAACGATTAAAATGAAATCCTTATCAGGTGCAACCATGATTTCGTGTTTCTTGGAGCGAACACGAAGGAATGTTAGGTCGTTTGAAGGGTCCAGATCTCGAACTACGCTGCGCGCTTTATCGGCTAGTTGACTCATTAGGCCGGCATACTGTACAGTTGTGGTGTTGTCTAAAGTACTCTTCACTGGGATCCCTGTAAGTGCAGAAGGTAAACAAAAGAATATATCCTTGGTGATGCTGAGTTAAATCAATATTTTGCAAAGAAGACTAAAGGAAAATAGTTTGTGTGAACTAAATCCTTTTAATACGTAAAATAATACTAATTTATTGGAATTATGGGATTTTTTTTCACAAATTTGTTTCAATCACTCACCTTCATTGTTCACTACAATTGTGCCGACAACACCCTTGTGCGATTGAAGGCGTTTAAGAGTTTCTTCTACTTCTTGCGACTGAAATTCAAGAGTGAATTGTTGTTAGATTTGTTGGTAAGGGAATATTTATTGTTAAATACCATTTTATCTAGAGTTTATTGATGAAATAAGATTTGTTCTGTTTTTGGTGAATCAACTAGCCTTTTTTGACATATGCCAAATATGCGAATTGTCAATGGCGATGTCGTCATTCGACCAATTGAATTTGAACAACTAAAAAGTGATGCCAAGTTTAGGATGTGTTTTCGATTTGTAAAGAACTGTTGTAAATATGCAAATTAGTTTGAAAAAATGCTTTAAAGGCATAAACAGGATATTACAGAAGACATTATAGTAATGCTTAAACTCAGCCAATATCTCATACAACGCATGTTGCTTCGATCGTAAAAATTGTGTTTTTTTTAGAGGAGTCATGACATTGACTTTACAGCCACAAGAGCTTAAATATGATCTTTGATACATGTGCGCCGTGGCTGGCTCGAATAAAACATTATCGGAAAATAAAATTTTCAACCACCGTTTTGAGAGCAGGGGCAAAACGGCGGCGAATGTTGGCGTAGACTATGATTTCATATAGCTCCAGAGAAAGTAATCTAAAGGTGTTAAATCATACGATTTTTTAAGCTAATCCGGAGGTTCGTAAAGCGAAATTATGCGGTCATCCGAAGATTTTTTTAGGCGCGCGTTGTGCGACGTAGTTTTCGAAATAAATTTGCTCAAATCGCTACAAATGTTCTGTCGTACAAACCAAACCAGCACAAATCAGCTGTCTGCTATTAAATTGGATGTAGCTGGAAAAAGTGTTGTTAATTCAAAAGACACACATCTGCAAAAATCGCTTAATATAAGTGGACGCAATACAATGGATAAATCTACCTAAAACTCAACTCAACTCAAAGTTTTCTTACGTCACCATCCTTTCAATTGCCGAAAAATCATACGTCCCCTCTCACTATGTACAAAATGACAATAAAGTGAAAGGTAGATAAAGGCACTGGTTCATCGTAGACTATCATACCAACACTTTATTTATATAATCCGATATCGGAAGCCATAAATGGAAGAAATAAGCAAATGGGCAAATGCACTTAAACTACTTAGCACTGTGCAGAAGAATACCACTTACTTCTTGAAGATGGCAAGTAACATTCGCTTGCTTATTTTATTGTTGATGAATTGCCAAGCAAAAAAGTTACAATAGCACGTCAAGTTGCTTGAGGTCCCTTTCAACCTAAGTGCGGCAACTAAGACAAGATTTTTCCTTAACTGATCGTCGTTCCGGTATAGATTCGAAGGCACTCTTGGCCAGACTGGTGATGTTAAGTGATCAGCAGGTCCTAGCTATCGAAGATTATGAATTATAGTCCTTCAGCAAGGCTAATGTCACTGTATAATGTTTTATCCGATATCCACCCAAAAATCAAAGGCATTCTTTACCAATACATACATGTAATACATTCATGCTTACCTGCTATACAATAGGACTGGGACAATTAGGATCTTATATAGTGCTTTCTTCACTCCTCATAATAGGGACTTATTAGTCCTTTACCTTCTTAGTCCAAAGAAACAGTGATTGATAATAATGATTTTTGGCCTAATATCTGCGATTGTGTGTGTGTGTGTGTTTTTTTTTTTTTTTTTTTAATTAACTGCAGTTATGCGATGTCTTTTATTATCTCGAAGTTATAGTTTTCTATATTTTTGTTCCTTATCGACAATATATATTGTACTTTATTATTTTCACTGATTTGCCGCTGAACCATCTCGGCGCTTCTGCTTCAACGGCAGTAAACAACAGCTTGTGCTCGACTCGCAGTTTCTACAAGCACGACGGGACACTCAATCGTTCTATGCAATTTTTACAATTGTGAAGTCTTTTAATTGCTATCAGTGTAACTCACGCACTTTTCGGTGATGAACCTCACGTCACTTTAAAAGCTTCCTGACAGAGTCTTTAGCTTGATGTGCTTAGAGTAAGATTAGATAGCTGATTTCAGCTGATATGACCGTTGACGGTTGACCAAAAACTAAATTGTTGATATCATCGCTTACATATATTTCAGAAAAAGCAAGAATATGTCGTCGTCTGAAGTCCCTAAAAGAGTCAATGCATGCCTTTTGTAGGAAGGCTCCACTTTAATGATTTATAAGTCAGTAGGATCTCCTGTGGTCCATTTTTATTCATATTAGCTTAGCAGTTTCCAAATAACCAAGCTGGTTTCCTTTAAAGTTTACTATTGGTATGGGTAACGCGAAAAATGACATTGGCGCTTCGGCGTCGATAATATTTTTACTGAAAGGGACTCGTCTAGCCACTTAAACTGTTTTTCGTTTTTGTACTCGTAAACATTTTACACAACGGCTTGTCGCATAACCGTGACTTCGGGCTGAAAGACAATGGTTCGTGAGATGAACTTCTTCTTGAGCCGTAGACCCGTAGACCGTTATGGTTAGGACATCCGTCCTAGGACAAATCCGTCTAAAATCAAGTTCTTTAAATTCTACATAGAAATAAATTGTTACTGAATTTATGCAGGCGTTACTTGTATGTGAATTTGGCAAGAGCAGCCACATTTTATAAATGTTGGCATTAGCAGCGTTTAGATTTCTCTGATTCTGTGGGTCTCTCAATCGCAGTATTACGGTGGTAATCATTTAATTTCGATGGAGCATTGTTGTGTACTGGAATCGCTGCTTAAGAGGTTTTCGGTTTAGCTATTTAGCTGAGACAAGCAACTGCTTGGGATGCTAATTCAACTTCCTCAATAAAAGAGAATCGGTCTTACTATAAAACGTCAATGTTTTCTTTCCAATTTGGCCTTTGCACATATTTCGATGTATTTTCAATGTCAAATTGCAAGTATCAATCACGAAATTAAGAGGTGATCCTGGCGAGAACTGGGGTGGTTTTTTCATTTCCAAGTGAAAAGGTCGAAATATAAGTATAATTAATCTCGTGGTTTTGCGAAGGATTGGAATTTGTGGAACACATTTTTGTGGTAACTCACACATTTAAAGTTTTAGGGATGAAGTGAATGCGCTGCAATTAATGTATTGAGGAGGAAATATTCCAAATTTCCAAACAAATATTGTGGTTAACACAATAAAATGATTTTTGTCAGGACACTCCCTAAGTCGTTCTTTAATCGTTAATTTTCTTTTCCTTAGACAGATCCTTAACTTCTGTTGACTTTTCATTTAAAAAAAAAAAAAAAAAATATATCATGACGCAGAAAAAAAGAAAAATACAAATAGAAGAAGAAGACATTTTATTGTAATCAAATTTTTCACAACTCACACATTACTATCTGGTATTCTCTTTATGTATGGCTGCATCATATCCTTTGCATTTTGCACCACCATTATAGTAATGATGCCATCTTTTGACACTACAGTTTCATCCCATTTGGTACGCACACGCAATCCCAGAACTTCATCCTCCGGATCAAGTTGTTGCAAAATGTATTTCACCTTCTGATAGAGCATCTCATAGTAACCGCAGTACTCCACGGCACGTTCTTGTGTCATTGTTGTTCGAATTGGATTTGCCGACCTATTAAGGATTATAACATCTTTTACACCTGGCTGCTCTTGAAGGAGATTGTAAGCTGTATCTACATAAGTTTTAGTCCTTTTTTCCATCTGCAAAAATCGATTTGGTTAACTATTCAAGGAACACTAATTACGAGTATTTTTGGCAGTTCATTCTTCACCTTCATTGGTTTGTAAATCCTTTGTGGGTTCCTTTTTTTAGAATTCGTTCAATATTCGTAGAGCAAGGAAGAGGGGAGAAATGTCACAGTTAATGAACTGGAGTACTGAGCTTTCAGTTTCAATTTGGGTCTAAATATTTCCAAAAAGTCGTTGTGAACTAATTGAAATTGATTAAAATAGGTAAGATTATGTGAGATTGGGGTATTATGTGGAAGCAACAGCACATGCGTTATTACTTCCTTCCAACTGAATCCTGAATCAGTGTTAAAGGATTCTTGCGAGCGCCTTTAGCAATTCTGTTCATTTGTTAACTGGGTCATTGGGGATAAACAACAAACGACACCCGTTGCTGGAGTTATTGTTGATGAATAGTAGTAGTCATACGAAAACTCATAGCAACGGAAGCGACAGCAACGGCAGAGGGAAAGGCAAAAGTACACAGTTCAATGAGAATGCACGTGTGTGGAAATAAAATGAAAATCAATTTCTCATTCTGCATAAAGTCATGGAGCGCCCTTCATAGAAAGGGTGCTGGTGATGATGGTAGTGTGTGGTTGTAGTCATGCTGGTGCTTCTGTTGGAAAAATGGTGTCATGGAATGCAGCCGGAAATGACTAGGAAAGGGGTCAATGAGCTTTAATAGCAAACCACCACTTAGGTGATCAAAGATTCACATACAAACAAGTATGTACATTGTACACGTTGCTTAGTATAGATGCTGATTAATGAACCTTTTTTTTACTTGAGGAATTTTGCAAACAACAGAATTTTAAGAAGAGTGGAACTGAATAATAATAGAAGCCAATAGTAAGGATATATTTTTTGAAGCCATCATACGTTTGAATATATTTTTTTTTAAGTACAAACCACTGAATCACTGACTTGTTCTTAATTCAATGGAGTGCCTTGACCCCAGGTTATGCTTTAAATAGTTCCGTTTCTGAGTACTTACTTAAATCTAGGGCTCAACCAAGAAGTCTATTCAGTTAGATTAATTGGTTGCTGTTGCTAGTCAAACACTCACATAGTCACATTCAACTTGTGTTCGCTACGAATTATAAGGTTTTCTTCTGCTACGCTTTCTTTCGGTGATTGACTCGAAAGTAATCTAAGCTTAAGGATTCCTCTTCAAACAATGTATATGTCCCAGTCATCCCTATATTTGCATCCTCCTTAATAATCTTTTATATTTCATAATTTATTTCATGAGTACCAAAGTAGTCAAGTATGCGAAAAATCCATATTTGGGAGATCTAAGGTCATTCTGGGTGACCAACATGTACAACACAGAGCAGAATTGAGGTCGAATGCCGGAATGTACCCCCAAATTGTACTGATGAAGGTTGACTTTGAATTTGATGGCCATGGTGCGAAAAGTAAGAGCAGGGTTGTTGCTTGTGGAAACAGTTTGATTTTCTAAGACGCTTCGTTACGGTAGTTTTTGATACAAGAGAAGGCATTGAACTGAAATTAGTCAAGATCTCAAAGTTGTCAAAATACGCAATGACGGCAACATGGTATGGATTCAGTATGGATTATCGATGGTGCGAGAGACCGAACCGGTGTGCTCCGTACCACTTTACGTAATGCTTGGTTAACAGATTATGCAACTAACATAGATGGCTAGAGTGCACTACGACTTTAGATCGTCCTAAGACTGGAGAGGAAACAGCTTCCGGTGCAGAGTCTTTCTTGAAAGTGCCTATGCGACTTCCGGAAAAGATAGCCCCTTCCAATCAGAAGGTCGGCCTGGATTGATATCGCCATCTGCATACACCGATAGTAAGGCCGTAGTCAATTCTGACTGTTTAAGGCAGAACTGAGTTAGACTATATTTGGTCAGATTGAAAAGAGAAGCTAAAAAGGAACAAGGGTTGGATATCAAACTGACCAAGAAACCAAAACAGATCTACGAAAAACTAAGCAGGGATCAAATCACATAGAACTGTCTCAGAAGAAAACGATATTTAGAGATTCTCCCGTGACTTACAAGCTGAGGTGGATATACTGTATAAATGTAAATCAAGAAATTTTTGCAGCCCCTATCTTCAAGCTCGCCAGCACATCACAGCAGCTCACAGAGTCATCCATTTTGTGGTTCCGAAAGTAAATTTAAATAAAACACATATATGATTTTGATTTCGGTAAATTTTTATTTCAATATATTGTTTGGATTTTGCCATTATGAAAAGAATACGGTATAACATCATTCAAAAGGTCTTCCATAGAAGTTCTTACACGACTTGACTCTGACAAGGTAATTTTCAACGACTTATCGGCACATATCAGGCTATAGATTAGCGGATTGTGTGCATAGTCCCACAAAAAAATTCAGCGGCGACATATCATACCATATTGGTGGCCAGTTCACATCACCAAAAAGCGAAATAACTCGTCCAGAAAATGTTTCTTGTAATAAAATCGAAACTGGTCGTATTGTGTGAGAGGTGGCACCGTCTTATTGAAACCACATATCTTTAACATCCATATTTTCGATTTGAGACTAAAAAAATTCGGTTAACATTAGACTATAGCGATGAGAATTGACGGTGACGATTACACCTTCTCCATTCTCGAAGAAGAATGGAACAATGACACCACCAGACCAAATTTCACACCATACAGCGACTTTTTGTGGATACAATGGTCTTCCGATAGTTACATTTGGATTTTCCTTTCCCTATATGCGACAATTTTTTGGTTTGCTTTTGTTTGGATTTCGAGTCCGAACCACGAATTGAGTGCCCCTGTACATCTATGTATGGTACATATGTATGCCATCAGTCCACACAAATATCCTCATGGCTGCAATAACGGTCAGAAAAGTTGGTATGTCTCAATGAGTAACGCACTATAAATGACTTTGGTAGGGGTGCCAGAGCTTGCGATGGCCTTATATCGTTCTTCTGGATCGTTTCTATCATAAGTGTTATATTTTTCATTGTCTTCCTTTTGTCTTTTAAAGGGAATTAAATATCCAATCTTTGTTTTTCGATTCTGCTCCCCTGGTTTCATGCAATTGGTGCTTGGGATATGGGATTTGGTAAGAGGCTTAAGCTTCGTTCAAAGAAAGCTCTGAAGTTTTGCAGCCATTAAACGTCATTCTTACCTTTCTAACTGTCTGGTTATCAATAGAACAATGAGTGATTTGTTTCGGTCGAAATTTTATCAATTTGGTTGTCGGTTAAGTAATTAAAAGACAGGTAAGCCATCACATGCACTAGCTAACACAGCGTTTGTATGCATCCGATGAGCTTTAATGTAATTTCGTGTCGTGCTGGTTATAGTTTCCGACTTTCCCAATAAAAGGGGCTCGCGTTTTCACTCTTTATGTATTTAGTGCTTCCATTATTCTTTTCTATTGAATCACGGGATCCCCTTAAGTCTATTTTTAGGGAGTTTATCTTCTCCAGTGATTTGACTGCAATGCAAGAGTCTTAACTTGTTGATATCAGTTTTTTCTTCCACATCTATGGCAATATCTGTTTTCTAGATAAAACATATTGAAACTCATAACCAAAGCTTCTGGATATTATTTGTTTTATGATAGGTCATCTCTTCACTTAACCATCAACCTGAAAATTAAGATTATTACTTTTGTTCGTTGCCGCTCATAGTTGGATCACTACCCAGCAGGCAGTGCTAAGTGATGTTGTGATTTTATCCGCCGTTCGACAGTTCTTTTAAGTACGATTTTTTCGCTGTTTGGTTTTCCAGTGTTATATTTTTTGACGCGTGATTGGTGACATATGTCAAAGTCGAACATGTTTAGTTACCATTGCCATTTTATCATGGAAAGACTAACACCCAAAAATGCTTACAAATTATTGAATTTTATTATTAAAATTCGTGCTCTGTGAAAAGTGTTTTTCGCGCATTTTTACGATCGTCATAATCGATCTACTGAGCAAGCAATTCAGGCCATAGTGACTAAATGACATAGTGACACAGTGACGCTATTGGACATCAAGCTAACTACCCGAATACGTAGACTACGTGAGGAAAATATAGCTCAGTATACGCCAGTGTTAAAGAAGACCGTGATTTGATCATTCGTCGCCGTTTGCGCGTTACTCGACTACGTGCAAGATTTAACGCAAGGTTCTTGGTCCTAAGCCTTACAATATACAGCTCGTGCAAGAACTGAAGCCAAACTACCTGTCACAGTGTCGAATTTTCGATGAGTGGGCCTTAGAAAAGCTAGAGAAAGATCAGCTTTTTTATCGAATCTAATTTCAGACCATACAAGAGCCGCTAATGCGCTCGGAAAAATGCACTGTTTGGTGCGGTTTATGGTCCAGCGGAACCATTGGCCTGTATTTTTTCAAAGATGACCGTGAGAACAACTTTACCGTCAATGGCGTCCGCTATCGTTCAATGATTTCGAAATTTTTATTGCCCAGAATGCACGAGCTGAACCTGGTCGAAATGTGGTTGTAGCAAGATGGCGCTACATGCCACATGGCACGCGAATCGATGGACAAATTGAAAAACGAGTTCGGTTGTGGAATTTATCTTTGGTTTTGGACCGATGATTTACCCGGCTAGATCGTGCGATTTGACGTCTTTAGACTATATTTTATGGGGATACGTCAAATCACTCATCTATGCCGATAAACCGGCGTCAATTGCAGCCTTGGAAGACAACGTTACATGTGTTATTAGCGAGATACCAGCCAATAAGCTCTAAGTGAACTTCCATATGGACCACTTAAAATATAATCTTGGTCAACATTTATGGTATATGAAATAATCTTTAAAAAGTAAATAGAAAGCATTGATTAATCAATTCAAATAAAAATTTTATAAAAACTAAACGCTTAAAAAATCAACCATTAATTTCTATATACATATCATTGCTTATTTATTAGTTTATAGTGGGACACGTTCTTTTTTTTTAGAAAAAACTACCACTTCGTGCCGTAAGACGATTAGTTTTGCTTTCGTCTCTATTAGTGCTTCAAAATGATGCACCGCTTCTTAGTAGCGATAAAATCGATAAAACACATTCAACATTTTAAATTTTATTGCAATATATTGAAGGGAATCGATCCCTTATTAGCGCTGATGTTGTGCAACAATCGTAAACTCATCCTCAACTCCAACAAGCAGTTCATATTTTTTTGTCATTATCCGTATAAATTTCAGATCGTCGGTGCTATCTAAATCACGGACAGCACTTCTTGTAATTGGAACAAGAAAGTTGGCAATATTTTTGATCATTCCCTGTGTAACGGTATTGTCATAGGAACTCTTCACAGCTAAGCCACCATAACTATTATCGATGATTGCGTATTGAGGAGCTTTTTCCGCGATACGTTCGGAAGTTGCCTCATTTTTCATAACAATATCTTGAAAGAGGGACTGGAAAAAATTTCAAAAAGTTTTATATATGTAAATATTTAAAATCTCTTCAAAGGAAACATACCATTTTCGAACTTTTCTCAAAGAAACGAAAGCAAATTAAAATGAAAGGAAATGACGACTAGATCTCATTTTTAAAAAGAGTTCCGATGTATAGATGTATAGGGTGATTCATCGTGAGGTTTGATTTTCAATAGGCTTTTTTTGACAGATCATGCGTATCTCCTATCAAACTGCTTTGTAATTTTTTTTCAGTATCGTTCGGCAAGTCAAGAAAAAGCCTCATACCACAACAGCATCTCTAAATTTTTTAGCTGTATTATGAAAATCAGCGTTTTGTGAGAAATGTTTTTCGTGCGATTCGAGGATCTTACGGTGTGTATAATCGACCTTCTGAAACCACTATTGCCAATACCATTCTCAAAGTTGAGTCGCAGTTTACATTAGTCGATGATACTCAACCGGTTAGAACACATCCAGCACGAAGTGAAGAGACTATAGCAGCTCTAGCTGAGAGTGTACGCGAAGACCATGACGAATCGATTCGTTGTCGTTCTCAGCAGCCTGAGGAAGCAGGAACTGAAGCCAGGCGACTTGAATTTGCGTCATATTTTCAGTGAATATGGGCTGATGAACAACCCGAAGAGTACCAAGAGCTACCATTACATCCATTAAAAACAAATTTATGGCGTGGTTTATGGGCTGGTGGAATCATTGGTCCATATTTCTTAATAATGTTACCGTCAATGCTAAGCATTCAAGCACATGGGCTCGGTGAGCTCTGGTTTCAAAAAGACGGCGCTACGAGCCATACAACGCGTAAAACAATGGACTTGTTGAGAAATCATTTTGATGAGCACTTAATTTCACGTTTTTCTACGGTAAATTGGCCATCTAGATCGTGCGATATCACACCTTTGGACTATTTTCTCTGGGGATATGTAAAGTTTCAGGTCTTCAGGAATAAGCCAGCTACAATTGACGCTTTAGAAGCCAACATTATTCGTGTTATCCGCGAGATATCAGTCGCTATGCTCGAACGAGTTGTCGAAAAATGGACCACCTCAGACGTAGTCGTGGCCAACATTTACATGATGTCATTTTCAAAAAGTAAATGCCATGAATTGTTCTTTTCACCGATAAGAAAATTTCAAATTTATGTGTTTTATTTTACATTATAAATCAAATCTAACGATGAATCACCCTATAGTATATACCTGATCGCACTGAAATACAATACAAAAACAAGTCCGTGACACAATAATAAAACTTAACTCCTCACTCGAACACTACCCAATTGGGATTTTCGACTTTTTAAAATGATAGGCAATCTAAAAATCATAAGCCTAGGAGAAATGTCATAACATACGCAGAACCTGCTTACCTTATGTAGATGGCTCTTTAATTTAGGGTGAACCTCTGTCTCAACTTACTGCCCCCAGTTGCGCACTTCAAGTCGACTGTCTCCACTGCGTTGTTCCTCCGTGTTAGACTGGTGTCTATTCGTTTCATATCCTAGCCTTCTTAGGCGACTGATGCGCAGTTTTCTCATAAGGTCGTATAGTTCATTTAGTTCATCGTCGAATTTCCTCTTCCAAAGCTCATCAACCTAAACGGGACTAAATATTTTACAAAGAATTTTTCTCTCGAAAGAACCGAGGATGGGGTGATCTAGGTCTTATATAGAGTCTCCTTAGTTTTTCGGGATATACTCAATTGCCTTCTTAGTTCAATTAAACAGCGATTGACAAAAGTTATTCTTCGTTTTAATTATACTAAAGCGTTTCGATAGCAAAGCCAAGGTAGACGAACTCCCTTTATACTACAAAGTTGTGTTTTCCTGTTATAGACAGCATATCTATACTTGGTTGTGTCTCCATTCACCTCAAAACCCATATTTGTATTTCAAAACTACCGAACCGGTTATGTAAATATCATCGGCGTACTATCTAGTTGCTTGTTGCATAGACTTTTACAAGATTGTGCCTCTCGTTGGCATAGGCTCATAAGTTCCTCCCAATTCTTTGTATGAGTATGTATGATATAAAGAATTTACATGACAGCTTCTCATCTTGCTTAAAACCTTTTGTGACATCATATGTCACGGTTGTGTGGTTACGGATCTTGACGGATGAGCGTCATCCTATTCAAACGGATTAGTTTGACAGGGTTGCCAAAACTGGGTATGCCTGTCTCTATAAATGCTGTCATATGCGGCTTTAAAATCGTTGAAAAGATGGTAGGTATCGATTTGGACTTCTAGAGTTTTTTTTCAAGATATCCCGGGTTGGTTGTGGTTTTTTGAAAAATGAAATAGAGAGAGAAAGAAAAATGTTTGGGCTTAGTGGTTTTTTCGCTCGGCCGTTAACCCACAGGGAGAGCAGGATTTATGCTTAGATATTGATATCCTCACTTCGTTTTGGTCATGTATTGTGCTTGACGCCGGAATGTTGAGCTTCGTCGCCGCTATGTAATGTCTGCAAAAGAAGTTTTGTCATATTCTTAGCACCGACTGTGACTTTTAAGGTTTCCTTCTATATCTCTCTCTCTATAAGTTTTTGTTTACCTTTTCGGAACACTTCCATACGTTGTTCCTGGAGTGCAAATCCTCAATGCACTAGATCGCAGCCCGTTTTCTTTCTTACTTTCTCTTAAGAAGACGATATTTTTCCCATCTCTTTTCTTTGCAGAGATCATAAGCGGCACTCGTCGTTAATTTGTATGCTTCTTGTTTAGTAGCATATGCTTGCCGGAATCACCATCAAACAAGCGATACTTTGATGAGTGACAGGTAAAACCCAGCAGCAGTTGGCAGCGTGCCATACTTTCAGTGTCTTGGGATTAAAGCCTCTCCACTTTATTTTTATATTTTAATCCTATTGTTGCGGCGTCTACGTCCGTGTACGTACGAATACGATTGATAATGCGAACAGTAGGTAAACTTGTCACCTAAGTTAGATCACCAATGCTCCCGTAGGTTAAGCATGCTTTACCGCTCGCACATTAGTTCCCTTATTGGTAAAATTACTGAACATTGTCTAACTTAAGACATGCCACAAGACTTAGCGTCCTCTTAAATGACTTCAGTAGAAACGGTAGGGATAAGAAAGAAGAGGAAACCGCTTTTCATCGCCTCTCAACTTGCGCACCTGCAGTGAAACCAACGTTGCTGATCTTATTCACTTCATCAGAAATTCAAATTAGTTTTAAACTTTCTTTCTTACGTTTTCACTGGGTCAAGATCCAGTGGTATCACAATAGTCCTACTCGTGTCTAAGAGTGCTTATGTGCAACGGGCAGCCACATCAACCAACCAACCGACCAACCAACCATGTTTTACATCGACAAAATGATCAGTTTGGTTTAGAATTTCATGATCTTGAGACCATGTCTTCTTACGTATATTAAGATGAGGAAACTGTATACTCGCTTTAGTGATATTTCTTACTGCCGCAAAGTCAATAATTCCCTTACCAGACCAAAGAGAAACGTATTTCGGATTCATGACGTTATCGAGGAAACATGACAACCTAAACTGGTTCCTAAAGAACCTGTTAAGTCAGCCCCTATTGGCTTTCTCTAAGTGAGTGGACAGTGGACGAGAAATTAGCTGACATGCCACAGTGATCGCCTAGAGGGTTAGCACATCGACAGCGTACTTACAGGATTGGAGATTGAAAACATGTCTAAGGTGTTGGCGGTATAACTATCATAGTGGGTATTAGCGTAGTTCATTTATACGTTGGGTCAACTTGTTTTCCTCAGCGAGAATATCTCAATACACCGTTCTTTGGGCGTTGTGTGTCCAAAATTTCGAGGCCACCAAGAATTGTGTATATTGAAATTGCCCATAATAACGAGTATGAGGATACAGGGATGAAAATCTTTGAATAGAGTCAAACAGAACATCAAACTCGTTGAATGCTGTTCAGCTTAAGGCTTCTGTAAATAAAGCAGAAGTTGTAACGGAGATGGAATTCTGGATTGGGCTGGGCTTAGTAAGCTACATTATGACGCACGTAAATGACAAACGAATAATGAGATTAGACCGCAGCCACGTAGCTTCAGATTTGAGTGATCTGAGATGTGTGGGCGGGGATCTGCCTGTATTTCAATAAGTGTCAAAAAAGCTGGCGTGTTTTTAAAGACGTACACGTACACAGAGCAGTGATTACTCTTATGACTCGTATATATATATGCTATGTCCAATCTGAATTACTAAGCCAATAAAACATAATTATGGTAAGCAAATTTCTGAAGTCGAAAAATAAATTTTAGTTTACTGACTCAACTGTTTGCCGCATGGAAGTGCTATACGTCGTTTTTGGTTTTTTTTTTTAAATGATGAATAAAATATAATAATTGTACGTGTGGCAGTTCCTAAAACAGAATCTCGTATACGATATTGAAAAACCACCACACCACACCTTTTCAACAAAATCCATGCACATATTTCTCTTAAATCTCCGCAAACCAGGATTGGTTAAATTATCTCTTTTAAAATGAGACAACTATATATTATATAGCCTACTTACTGCTCTACCTAATGGAGAACAATCAAATCAAACACCAGTAGAAAGAGACAACCTGCAGCCAGGTTTGTGTACTTAAGAGAACGCACACCTAAAACCGCTCACTTTCATTATTTTGCTTTAAATTTTTGCGGGACATTCTTCGCTCTTCTTTTGAATTATTCATTCCTGAAGAGGAATAAGAACTTTTCAATTCGTTCCCTCTCCCCGCATGCAAAAATTTTTATTGAATTCTTATTTAGTAAGAGATTCATAAGTAATGAGAACACTTGTCAATGTCTCAGCGAAGAGGAAGAGGCACTATCAAAGCCGAATCAGTTCAGTCAAACAGACTTTGCGGCTGTCAGTTCATTCGTTCTCTTCCATCCGATAGTGTTTGATGTGCGTTGTTCTATGTGTTCGCAGAAGCAAATTCTTCTTTTGCATTTGCTTCGATTAAATTTCGATTTTTTCCCATCGCTAACGTGGGAGTAGGCTTACGAGAAAAACAAAATCCAACAAAAGACGGTTCGTGGTTTCCATTAAATTAAATTATTTCAACGGTTTTTGAATTTTAATAAGCAGAAACGAGATCAAGACAGTGAGAGGGACTGAGAACCGCATCAGTCGTTGCAGTGCAGGCAGGTGTAATCGAGCAGTGAGGTGAACAATTCTTCCTCAGAACGTGGCGTCAAGTGAATGTTCTTCGGGGCCGTCTCGTGTAAATTTTTATTTATTTTTACTTTAAAAACGTCGAGGAAAAAATTTTCAAAAATTTTCTTTTGATACTTCCTAAATGAAAAAAAAAGTAAATTAATTCGAAAATCGAAAATTGTGGCGTTAAATTGGCTGGCTCTTGGGAAATCGAATTTGGGACACACTTCGTGAATTGGTTTAGTGTGTGGTAACTACGTTTTGTGCGCGCTGTGTGTGTTTTCTCCTGCGGAAGAAATGAAAATTTCCAACTGATTTCTTTTGTTGTTTTGTGTTTTGTTTGGTTTTTTGTTTTTGTTCAACATTTTTGGTAAATAAAGAAAATAAACAATAAACAAGGAGCGGAATATTCCTGCAGAAGGTGGCGAGAAATTCGAAATTCATTTATCAGGTAAGTGAAAGGACAATTTTGAGGAAAAATTTGTATTTTCCTTCGTGTGGCATTAGGAGGAAAATTTATGGACGAAAAGGGTTCCTTCGATTTTTCTCTGTTCACGTTGGCTGGTCCAGAGCAAGTGAAGGAATTCACAGAGGTGTTACCAGAACCATTTTCGAGTTTGTTGACTGCATTCTAGAATTCACTCATTTCGATGTTTAATGCTCATACGTTTGTATCTGCAGCGTTGGTGAGGTGTTAAAATCGTTTTTTTTTTTTTTTTTTAGGAAAAAAAGGAATAATTGCTGTTTTTGGATCCTTCATCTTTCGAAGAAATTATTTTGTTTTAGAGCAAACGAGGGAAGGTTTTTTTTTATAATTTTATGACCTTTATTTAGCTACTATGAGGATCTCAGGAACTGCTTCCTGGAGCTCATGATCATTCATGATCTTATGAATGATGTGCTATTTGTTCGTTCTTGGCTTGTCTGCATAGACTAATGACTTAAAATAACTTCATGATGTCTCTGTAAACCTCACCAAAGAGTGCAAATTTCGGGATGCATTTTTAGCTGATGACCTTTAGATCTTCCCAGCTCCAAATTTAAAAAAATTTGATTGAGACAGAGGTGCACCTAATCGTCTTCCTTAATTAACCGTTGTAATATGTAACCAGCTTATATACATCTAATGTCATCTCTCCAAATTATGTGAATTTCCGCGGACTTTAAATTCATTCTACAGGCCACTCTATTTTAAAACACGTTAGTGAGGTAAAGAGTTTGCTGGTGTTTTAGCTTCTTTGAACCTCGGCTGAATCTTGACACTATTGTGTCTTAAAGTCGACAATATCCACGTTCCCCTTTGTTTGGTTTCGGGCGACAGAGATATTCCATGGAATTGTAAGGCCGACGAAATCGCCTCAACTTCAGCTCGATTCTATTAGAAAAACAAACCTTGGGTAGACGGTTGGGTCAACATGTCTGACGTCCAAACAAATCTGGCCAAAACTGGATTTAAATCATCGCTCTCATAGGTGTCATCACCGGACACTGTAATGTCTATATACATGGCCAGCTCTCTCCCAAAAAACAAAACTTCACTTAGAAGCTCTCTTCTACAATTACTTAGGCGATCTAAGTAATAAAGATTTTAGCAGTCTACTACACTTCCTCAGAAGCTCAAATTGGTTTGAAGAGCAGCAGAATAACAGGTCCACAAGACAATACAATGGGCCAATAGGACTAAGTAAGTCAGTTTTACCAACGGCCACTGTTTTCTAACCTCCGTTGAACATGACAATACCTACTGATTTGCTCAGAGTCGTTCCGGACTCGCTGCCATGCTATTTAAATAGAAAATCTTGCACGATATTGAAAAGCAACGGACTTTGTTCACTGCCTTATTGACTCCAATTTTAACTTCGAATTCTCCGGTCATTTCCGCAGTCCATTTAAATTTTGTTCTAACATCATCTCGAGTACATTTTGAGATCTTAGCACCTTCCAAATAAGATCTCTGGGATCTTTGTCGAACACTTTTTCCAAGTCGATAAAGACGATATGCAGATGCTTCAAAGCGATGTTTTTCCATCATTATTCGTAAGTTATGAATCGCGTCATATGTCGACTTGCCTTCCACAAAGCTGTCAGTGCAGCTCCAGTGGCTTGGAGTTTAATAACATCCCGTTGACGACTACCTTTACCATACTTATGTAACACATAAGTTTCACCCATCTGTGTTACAATTTCTAGCGTCGCCTTTGCCTTTATTTCTTCGCTCCAAATGCGACAGTTATGCTGCTTGATGAGCTTGCGTATTTAAATGTTTTGCTAAAATTCGATGTAATGTTATTTTTGAGAGGCTTAATTTCTGCACACAATGACGAGATGTTGTTCTTGAGCTTACGCTTTCACGTAATGTGCGATACGCATTTTATTTGAACAACCATTTCCGTAATAGGCTTCGATGATTTTAACGCGTTGTGCCTCCGAGTACCTGTCCATGATAAAAATTGTTGAAAAAATAAAACTGAAGGACTTGAAAGAGCAGAGTTTTGAGAGGTGAAAATTAAGGACGTTTCTGAGGGTAATTTTGCTGCAATGGTAATCGAACACATGGCGAGTTCTTTTAGTTTCAGGTGGCAAACGATACAATGGCTCCCAAAAACCATATTCCGTTCGGTGCTTATTTGGTCAAAAATGAGGGACCGACCTTAAATTGCGTGAATTTCTTTAAAATAAACCCTGGTACAGCCGTGAAGAACAGTCGATATTGCCGGTGGATAAGGGGAATATCATCGGATAGTGGAGAAGGATGTAGTGGTAAGCCCTTGGGACCGAATCGTATGAATCTGCGTTGGACAGCTTCGATCCCTAAAATATGGTTTCCAGAGTAAGTGGACAATAGCTGATTAGCATATTAGAGAAGTCGCCTAACAAAGATAGTGTAAAGGAATTTTGTGACGTAATGTTCCGAGAACTCTTTGGACCATCGTTTAACAATGCCGAGCGTCGAGTTAGCTTTATTAATTATGGAACCAATGTGGATGTGGACATTGAGTTTGGAATTTGTGTATAGATTTTCATTTCATCGACATAGGCAGGTATGTGGGAGTTTTTTATAATACAAACTTCATTAATAGTGAAAATGAAAATGAATGGACTAAAGTGACTGCCATGTGGAACACCCACAGTGACTCTAAATTAACGGAAGCTAAAGTGGACTAGGTATTGGGTATATATTTTAATTTCAAAATTTGAACGTTTATTTAAGAAAAACATGTACAATAGTATTATTCAAAGTGTTGCCCATCTGAAGCTTTGACTTTTTCCCATCTTTCTGGCAATTTGTGGATCCCATCCCAAAAGAATTGCGCCGGCTTGGCAGCCAAGAATGAATAAAGCCAATTTTTGATATTCGGCTCTGATGTGAACCGTATTTCAGTGAGGGCGTTCTGCATCGACCGGAACAAATGGTGGGGTAAGACTTCCCATCCACAGTTTTCCAAATAGTTCTTAACCGGAATAGCGTGGTTGGGTCGAGCGCTGTCATGATAGAAAATTATTGCCTGGTGTCTGGTCGCATATTCCGGGCGTTTTTCGGTTACTGTTCTCTTCAAATGGATAAATTGTGTTCGGTAGCATTGTCCATTGATGGTTTTACCCGGTTTTAGCAGCTCATAATACAGCACACCCATCTGATCCCACCAAATACATAGCATTACTTTCGCGCCATGGATATTCGGCTTTGCCGTTGATTTGGCTGGTTGGCCGGGTTTCACATATGTATTTTTGCGCTTGGGGTTGTCGTAATGGATCTATTTTTCATCACCAGTAACAATCCGATGCAGAAATGGCTTCCCTTTGTGGCGTTCCAGCAGCATTTCGGACATGCAAAACCGCTTTTCAACGTCTCTCGGCTTGAGTTCATGTGGAATCCAATTCCCTTGAATATATCCAGGTGCTTTTAAACGTTTTAAAATGGCTGCTTGAGTGACACCCAAAGATTCTGCGAGCTCTCCCTGTGTTTGGCAACAATCTTCATAGATTAATGCTTCCAGTTCTTTATCTTCAAACTTTTTTGGCTGCCCAGGATGTTCATCGTCTTCCAAGCCAAAATCACCACTTTTAAATCGTGCAAACCGCTTTTGGCACGTTCGCTCAGCTAGCGCATGTTCACCATAAACTTCCACCAAAATACGATGACTTTCGGCAGCAGTTTTCTTCATATTAAAGTAATGAAGAAGAACTCCCCGCAAAAACACTTTTTCAGGCACAAAGTTCGACATATTGTTGTTTACGCTTCAAATGAACGACATATACTGAAATGACGTACAATGACAATAGCTTTCCAACGCATGTTGCAATGGAATAATAGCAATGGAATAATACAAGTTACGACATCTCTTAGCAAACCGCATGAATTATAGACCCAATAATAAGGTGCTTCCAAGTGTATTGAGTTTGAAAAGAATTAATAATTAATCAAAGGCTTTGCTAAAGTCGGTAGCAATCACATCCACTTCTTTGTTTTGCTCTAGGACTCACAATATATTATTATGTTGTAGATCTGGCTTTAAAGAATCCATGTCGGTTTGGTGCAGAGATAGAATTGCAATGAAAGAAATCAGAAACATCAGAAACGATGCTTTCAAAGATCTTGGTAGTGCAGGATATCCTAACAATGAATCGGTAGTTTTTAATACCATATTTGTGTCCTTTTTTCTGAATACCATATGAATTATATAGGGGCTTTTCTAGAGGCGAGGAAATAAACCACGGGAGATCGAAAGTCTGAAAATACTCAACAATAGCGGGCAACCCATTTCTATTACTGGATCACGATGAGCTCATTTTGTTATGCGGAATCAGTACCAGATGGCTGTATATGATGACGAATCCTGAAAAGAATGCGGACCACACTTTTCTCTTTAGAAGGTTTTGACCTCAATTCAACAACAACAAATCTATTTCGGAAAACAATTTTAGTCGGATTCGTGACAGTTAAACTACAGATTCACCTATATCCAGAGAGTTACTATATATTAGCGAAGGGCATGTTGTTTAGCCGTTGTTAGTTTTGTATTCCAATCTTTACTTCTTCAAAGATCTATGTGCCGAACTTTACAGATAGAAAGTTTTGCTCGAAATAACACTTGGTAACACTGGGTATTCTCTTCAAAAAAAACTCCTTCGTCCTTAGTGCGGGTGGTGAATAACTAAAACAAAAAAAAAGCTTAACTGCAGTGCGCAAAAGTGTGACTGACTGTGGCTCCCGTTGTACGAAATGATTTCTCTGCTTCTCCAGTTATGTCATGATATTTTGAGATACTTTGTACAAAAAGGGTAACAAAAAAGAGGGGGCACGCGCCCTTAACAGAATTTTTAAGAAGAGGGTGCAGCGCACGGTTAAGGTTGGTGATGTCTAGTTTTTTTTTTGTGTTTTATTAAATTTTGTTCACATATATTTTTTTGTTATGGAAATGTAAACACATGTCTGGAGGCACTCAGCATAATATTTTGGCTTTTTATTTTTTTGTTTTGTTGTTGAACCGAGCGGCGACCAGCCACCAGCAGTATGCTGATAAGCGAAAGTAGTCAAGATTCAGGAGGAGTGTTTAGATACGGACATGTGCGAGTTAAAAAAAAAATCAGAAAAACAAACAGCCGGTGTTTGTGATTTTTTTTTCGGTTTTCGCATTGAATTGACTGACAAGATAAAGAGAGAAATGAGCCAATGGAAAAAATTCGCGGAATATGAATTTTTAATTTACGAGGTGAAAAGTGAAATTTAAGAGTTTCACGTTTTCACAGATTCTTTGCAAAGTTTATTGTAATAAGCTGTTGCGGTAAATCTCAAAAAGCAAGGTGGTTTAGTTTTTATAACAATTTAAGATTTGAAGGTTTTGCTTAGCTGTGCAGATGTGTTCTCATATGATTGATCCCGGCGCGTGTCAAGTAACTTCTTTGACCTTGTTGTGGGGCCGATAGTGCGAACGGTGCAATCATGGCAATGGTTTTGCACTTTTGCACTCACTTGAGTAGTGAGTGTTATGTCGATTTCTGAGTTTAGCTGCATACGTGCTCATTGCCCGGGAATACCTGCTTTTCGAATTCTGAATATGAGGTTTCCAGCACTAGAAGTAAGTTTAAACTATTTCGATCTGTGAAACTGTAAGAATCCCTGCTACTATATGGCTGGAAGATGACTAACACTGTCACAAGGAACCCACATTAATAGAGGTCTACGCAACATCATAGGTTTCTTCTTGCCGAAAAATTACCTTCATGCGATTATTGGCTAGGATCCTATAGACATCCAAATGCGAAAGGAAAATAGCAGTGGATGCAATGGAATCCACTTATCTAATGAGGCAAACGTGAAGAAGAGCATTTGAAGAAAAATCGAAAAGCTGTAAGGAAATTAGGTATATTGCAGAACACCGAACTCGATGACACGTAGTTATTTCGGACGCCCTATCCCCGACGAGGGGATCGATGAACTAAACATATGAGGTTCAGTGTCATGGAACATTTTTTTATTCGCCAGATTCGGCCACGAATCATAGGGCAAGATAAACATCCTTCGCCGTTACTTTCAAAAGATTGGGGAGCCACGTCCGGTAAGTTTTTTTCTGCATTTAGTGGACAGCCAGATTAGAGTGATTTTTAAACGACAGCTATCCCGGGTATCTCTCTTTAGCAGCAAGCTTGGCAGTAGCCGTGGTTGAATTGAAAGTCTTGGTTTTGTTTTGTTTGAGTGTGGGTTTTTCACCCTTCCCTGATTGCCAGAAATATTACTTGGATAACAGGTAGAAGGTTTCTACTGACTGGTTTGAGAACCGTAGCAAAAGTAGGAATTCCTTACATTTTTTTGACAGAGTCTATGAATATGAATTCAGGTGTCCAACATTTTATTGATGTTAATTTAAATGCTGGGTTCTGAATAACTTCGCTAAATTTTGCTTTGATTTCGTAGTCATTTTCTTATGTTAAAGAGCTAATCAATGGTCGATACTCAATTTTTCCAATTTCCGTAATAGTAAGAGTAGTTCAATATTAATATATGTAGCGAACTGAAAAATTTCGAAGGATGACATTGTCAAGAATATGTCCATACTTATCACTTAGCGTTTGTATGCACTATACCAAAGATCGAGATACGACAGAGGAGCGTCCTCTCTGTGAAGTAGAAAATCCCTTAAAACATATTCTGTCAATGTGTTGGATTGGTACCGCGAAGTTGACGTTTTGCCAAGTGAATAAGTTAGACCATGAACATATTGTGTTTTTTTTTGGCGTTTTCAAAAAAGGATAATAGAAGTTACTATTTGAAAATAGAGCTATACAACATAATGCCAAGCTCGTTTGGTAGTGCAAGATAGCTATGGACAATTCTTGTTGATCCATCAAGGTAGGTACTGAATTAATCGAAACCTTCAATGTCAAGGAAACTTTTAGACATGGAAACGCACTGTCATGTAATTTTTTTAACTCGCTGGACAAGAAATTAGGTGATAATGCTTTCATAAGTATTGAGCCGAGAGCGCTCAAAATCTTACGCTAAACGGGGGCATAAAAAAGTACATGGTGTTATCAGAAGGAACGTAATTATTAGCAGCTATAACTTCGAAATAGTTAAGAACCTCATCTATCTTGGCCCCGCAATTACAAGCAGCAACAACACCAGCGTAGAAGTCAGATACTCTATTACTCTTTCCAATCGCTGTGTCTTTCTTTTTCGTAAAATCAAACTGTCATGAAACAAGAATAATCGTGCCAGTCTTTCGCTATTCCGTAGACTCTTGGACCTTGTTGAAAGCGGGTAAAGAAAAACTTTTCCCTTTCGAGAGAAAGATATTGCCCAAGATTTTTGGTCTCGTCGGAGAACAGAGGAAGAAATTCAATCGTAAACTTTACGCGCTCTTTAGCGAATCGGCGTAGCCAGGCGTCTACGTAAGTGCATAAGAATATTGTGTCCATCTTTTGTAAGAACGAAAATTAGTTCCGGCTTCTTAAAAATCAATGATTCGTAAAAGTATCTAGAGACAATTGAGAGCAAATTTACTGACTTGGAAATGCCCTATATAATAGTTTTACCCAAATATATTTCGTATAACTCAATTTGAAACAAACACTCATTGTATAGACTAACAAACGATGACCGAGTATTCTTCAACAAAAGACATCCTGAAATTATTTCAAGCAAAGGGAAAACCTCATTTCATAAAGAGTTACAGTTTCCTTTCTTCATTCTCAGAATATTTTACTCGGACAAGTCCCAATTATTTCACTTGGAAATCGGTTTATTTAACAACGACTTCCTTGGCGAAAAACAGAAGCCATTGTAAATTTTTCAAGTCAAACTACTTAGCATTTTCGTTTTCCATTCGGAAAATTGATGGAAGTAGTGAAAATAAGTGAAATAGAATGAAAAACTAAAAGCATTCTTTTTCTTGTTTGTTTTGTTTTTCCTTCTTTTCCTATCTCTTTGCAAACGATTACGTATTTTCCACGGACCGACAGACGATAGAAAAGTAGTTCTTTGCTCTCAACTCCCAAGTAACTCGTTCCATTTTCTTCCTTTAATTCGTGCAGAGCCATAACACAACTTAGAAACAATCGCGGAGAGGAGAAAAACAAATCGAAACCACACACCGACACAGGACATCCAGCACTTTGTATTCGACAACGATAACAAGAGCTCGTATTTGTTTGATGCGGCTGGGCCAATTCGATGCACACCCCAAAAAAGGATGGGTGAAAAGTAGGAAGATATGAGGGGAGGGAATAGCAAATCTTTATCCTTATCCGTTCTACAAAACACCATGTCCTTCCACAAAGTTTCCGCAGCTAACCCCAAACCAAACTATTGTACGACTGTAATATAACTCCTTTTCGTTGTCGTTTTTGGAGTCAACAAAAAAAGTTAAATTCCTTGTGCATGCTTATCCTGGGTTTCCATTTTAGGTACTCGTTTCTCGAATTTTCCTTATTTCAGAATATAACTCGTCCCGGGGAAAAAATTCAAATACTACCAGGGAATGTGCCGAAATTGGGGGTTAAAGATGAGTTACTGTATTGCAGATGTGTTGCTGCTTCCTTTTAGTCTTTTTTTTTGCTCTGCCCAATTCGCCACAATATAATGCATCAAAAGCAAAAGTACTGACATTTCTTATCACCGTTATACACTAGAGAAGCTGAAAAAAAAAAAAAAATAAAAAATAAAATAAAAAAACAAACCTACACCACAACCAGAGACAAAGCAAAGTGAAAACGATTGAAATGCATTTTTCATCATTAGCCAGGAAGACGAGAGGAGGGCTTTACATGATGTATCTCACAATAGATTGTGGAACGCAATTGCTTGTAAACATTGACGTACCGAAGACGTCGGTTCTTCAAACGCTTCACAGTTCCAAAGGAGCTGCAATAGGGGTGGTTTGTGTTTCTTCCTATAATCCATACGCGATTTGCACTTGTCACAAGTGTTATGAGAACATAATAATGTTTGCTGATAGGAAAGTCGATTGGGGAGTATGTTGTGTTGTCAGGGGAGAAGGCTCGATTGTAAAGTAAATCAAGAGGATAATGTTGGACAACATTGGTGTTGCTATGAATGGCATTGCAGCGGGCAATTTTATTCGATTGATAATACATTTTTGTGTACTCTAAGCATAGGGAGAAATTTCACTCGTTCTGGCGAACACTTTCCTATTCATCATGTCAAAATCAATCTGAAAATCAATGATGTATAGATTTACCTTTTAGCAAATTGGCGCCTGGCTCCCCTGCAGCTGATTTCGGAGGTTGCTGAACATCAGCTTCAGTTTTTGCCAGAGCAGAGCACTCTGTCTTTCTTATACGAATTTGCTCCTTTTAATGTAGTTTTGTGGTCATTCGTAAAGGAATGGGTTCAGTAATAAAATACATACAGTACAAGGATTTATAATACTAGCGACAAGCATCTGCAATATCTCATACCTGCCTAAGTTGGACACTCACAGACAAACTTTTCCGTACCTTGATCATATTTACATAAGTAAGCGTCGTTGAAGTAGTGTCACTTAGCAGTAAACAAGTCTATGGTCTAAAGTAAACACTTTTCTGCTGAGGGACTACAAGATTGCCTATGACATTTCAGAGGCTTGGGGAAAATTAGTCGTCCCACTTATGGGCACACTAAAGAGATACCCCAAATCCCTGCTCGAGGTAGTCTTGATGAAAGTTCACATCCTGAGAAGACATTTATACCTCTGCAAGGCAGACAGACGCAAGTGTATCTAACGGGGGTTGATTTTTAATATTTTCGTTCTGCGCGATTTCGTCAACATTAATTCGAAGCTTTGGTTACATTCTATTCCTAGATCGGAGCTTGTTCTCTGAGTACTACACGGAGATAATTGATTTTTGCTGACCAGAATTTATAGACGAAGCTCTGGTATGTGTTGAAACGCTAGAAACCTTGAAAGCGTCACTTTTGTGCTTGGTATATTAAGGGTGAAAAGGCGAATCACACAGCCTCGCTCACTGCCTACTTCAACCTTTTTTTTTTCCTTTATTACCGAGTTGGTGTAGGCAACCACGTGTACGTGTGTGTTTGCAACTGAGCAACTATTCAATTATTCATATTTCAGATTGACGCCAGCGAAAGTTGGTTACAGTTTGTCCAGCTAGAGTCTTCGGACTTCAGTCCCGGCCTGACTTGAAAGAGGTATGGCCCCTTTTGGGAACGTCATGGTGGTTGTTGTTCAAATCTAAAGTACAACCATGTTTGTTTGAGCCGTCGACGAGTTGAAAATAAGTGCTGGGTGCCGTGACTCTAAGATTGGCAAGAGGTTTTTGGTCGGCCTCAACTCAAACCAAGACTGAAACATGTGCGCTCAACACAGGTCCAACTTGGTATTACTGAAACACGTGAGCACTGGCAAGGAGTTTATTGCCTGGTCCCCATGGATGTACATATGGACGTCCCGTGAACTACACGACAGGTGTTCATGTAAAACACCAGACACATTTGTCTTCGAAACTTAACATTGCGAAGACGATGTATTCGGGCGTAAGTACCAGAAGGCTTAACAGCTGTCGATGCTAATTACACCTTGCTTTACAAAATGGAAGAACGCCTGCTCGGTCGTATCATCCACCGCAGGGGAATAGTCGCATTAGGGTGATACTTTTATGGCTATGCAGAGCAGATTTGTGATGAGCTCCCCATGTAATTCATCTTACAATGACTTTGCTTCAACCACAGGCGCAGGATGGATATGAGTCGGTGTGTCTAACCGACGTGAGTGGGCTTTAGCTTACACAGTGCAGCTGCCACTTTAGTAGCCTTATCAACTATCCTATCCAGAGGTGTGTCATGAGCCGAATTAACGGGCTCGCGACGATCACCGCACCTCAACGTACACATGGAATCATTGGACAAGTATCTCAGTTTATAGAGCCGTCAAAGATCAAAGCCATTATCAGCAGTCAGTCCGCTATTCCCATGACCGTTCACTTTACTCGTATCCTGCGCTCAGCATCCTCATAAGATTTTTCGTACATGACCATTGTCTGCAAACGCGATCAGCCTAAATTCTGGCGGCAATTCTAGCCGCAGGAAGCCGACTTACACGAGGTTTCAGAGATCGGGGTCCGGTGCCGAGTTCTGGGTCACTCCTGATGACACCCGCTTCTCTCTTCGCAACTTCTTTGTATGGTATCGGAGTACTGGATTATGGTAGTAGACTAAGGTAGTCTAATACACTTTGCCGCCTCAAGGATAACAGTCTGTCTTGCCGAGTTTAATTCGTTCTTGACGTCGATTGTGAGCGCTGTCACTCCTCGTCGTTTAGGGTTCTCACCACGTTTGTCTCACTTACTCCATGCATGTTGAATGCTCACGGAATCTATACTGATTATCGGAGAAATTGTAGCACTCCTTTATACACGTTCGGTGAATCTTCTCCAAGATTTTCCCGGTCAGAATTTTGCACAGCGGTCGGAATGACGACGAAGTCAGGATCATAGATACACTATATATATGATACATACGGGTATATCATCGGTACTAGGTATCATGTATTCATCAAAACACACAACAAATTTTTTAATGGTCTCACCAGTCAGTCTAATGGTCTGACTGAATGAATGAATGGTCTGTAATATATAAACAAAGACAGAATGGCCTTTTAATGTTTAATTTAATCTAATGGACAAACGCCTGACTGACTGTTGATTTTCTCATTAAAACAGTTTATAAGCTGATTGGTACGAAAATCCCTTACCTTTTTCTATTAAATGCTTGACTGAGTTCAAAAATAAATAAAAAAGAATTAATTACCCAACAATTGAAATGGTATCTCAAGTTCGATATGGGGTTTGAACCTTAAAATTTGCTCCCTCATTTCCGTGGGACTGTGTACCTTTTTTATTCCAAATTCTCAAATGTCACGTCGTGGATATATCTTTTTGGTTTCATGTTTTGCTATGATTTTGATGCGCTTTCGTCCTTAATCGGTGAGATGGTCTTAACATTTTATTCCCAGCATTGTATGACCGTGAGTCTTATTAGGGGTGACGTAGATTCGATTTTTGGATAACATATCTTTAACAGGTAGCCCTTGTTAAGCATTTTCGATCATGGTCTGATAAATTTCCACCTGGAAATTTGTAAGGCAAGTTACGATTATAAAAGTTCCACCCGTCGTGCATGCTTTCAAACTGTGTATAAGCTGCATAAGACTTCCAACTAAGCGTAATCATTACTCAAATAGTTTATCAAGACCATTGGCGAGTTAATCTCCCTGTCATTAAAGAGCCTGCATTACCTGGTCTTGTGAAATCCATAGACAGAAGCCTTCAACGAAACAAAAA
This sequence comes from Volucella inanis, assembly GCA_907269105.1. Classification (NCBI taxonomy): domain Eukaryota; kingdom Metazoa; phylum Arthropoda; class Insecta; order Diptera; family Syrphidae; genus Volucella; species Volucella inanis. The sequence goes on from OU026157.1 coordinate 138,320,088, forward strand.
TAATTTCAACTGAAACAATACACTCTTATCGTAATCAGTTGATAACACACCCTGAGAAGTACAAATTCTCTTTTATCCCCCATTTCGCCATGAATATAGATATACATATATTACGGTAAACAAAGTGAAACTATAAAAATAAGCAATCGCATTATCCCGTAGGGCTTCATTTGAGTTGCCTATTTGCACATAATCTGTTTCTAGCAGGCAACTACAATACATCCAAGTACATTCGGAAGAGACGAATAAAAAATAAAAAATAGAAGAAAACAACTCAAGCGCACTGTGCCTCTAATAGTATCAATTGGGGAGCGGAAAGACGTGTGTAAATTGGCGGAACACTTTCCACTTCCGCTGCGGTGAAAACACCTCTTGAAAGGGTTGTCTATTAAGTAGCTGTATTGGTTAACAAACAGCAACCCACAACTCACAAAACTAGTGGGAATTTCTCTAGGGATTACAAGGAGTGGAGAGTGTTAAATAAAAGGCAAACAAGAACAGTCACCGTTATTGTGCAATATAATCAAACATGCATACTCGTATCGTACATTTGGTTGAACAGTCGCCTTGTACTCGTATTCAATTGGTGTTACCTGCAACTACTTCCTGTGCTAACCGACTACAAAGCGCTACGACATGCACGAATCTCCAAAGGCGAAAAACAAATGATTTCAACTTAAGGAATTGAAACAATAAGCCAGGTCGTGTACCTCATTTAGCAGTTTAGCATCTGCAGTTAAAACATACATCAGCTAACAATGAGACTCTGACTGACTGGGCATGCCAAGTCAAAGCGCGGAAGCAACGAAGCGCTACAATTCTCAAATGGTTTTGTCTAGAGAAGATGAAGTAAGTCACTCTGCAATGGGATTCGTCCAGGAACACGTTGAATGATTCCATGTCTTGTGAATTTGATTGTACCATTAAGAGCAAGTCAATTATGACAAACAATACGTCAATTTAACGGATGCCTGAATACGGGGAAGGTGTGTTTGAGGGTTTATGGAAGAAATTTGAAGTCAATAAAACTACATATAAATGGGTTATGTCATGTGGTGATGCTGAATTCATTTATTGCGTGAAGCTATCGTTTATATTTAGAAATGAACGTGTTTTATCTTTTGTTAAAGCGTTAGGTTTCAAATTTTACTTTCACAATGGTGTATGGTATATCTTGGTAGGTGCATAGATCACATGATGAAGTTGAGTGAGAAGAGTTATGTGACTTCAGATAAGTTCGTTGGAGTTAGATTTTACTTTCACTAAATGTATTCAACTAGCCACTTGATTCAATAGGGGCAATGAAACTTACTAATAAGAACACTTATTTAGATTTTAGAAAATTGTCCATGAGACCAACTCAATCTGTCATCGACCTACTGTACTTTTGATTACAGAGCTCTTTTCTTGTTCACTTTAGATATAGTCCATGCATCCGCGTCATTTAGCAGGACTGCGGCGTTAAGGCTATACAGTGCTTTTTTCGCTGTTCAAGAGTATGACTTTACTTCCCAGAAAAAAATCGATTTGATGATCTCTACAGTTGTTTCGTTGTTATTTATAGATAGACAAAGTCATTTACCATCTTAAAGGTATTAGTTTCTGTTACAGCGTGCTGTCCGAGTTGTAATGGTGTCCTTTTTTGTCGAAGCATGTGCCTTATTTTACCCTTATTTTCCGCTTAACCCATGTTTGGCGATACTGCATTAATACTCGCAAAACCTCTGGTGATAGCTTGCTGATTTGTTCTTCAATGTCGCCAGGGATTGTTAACAGTTGTCCATCTGGTAGGGCGTGAGTTTCGAAAGCGAGTTACCTTACTGAAATCGCAGCTAGTGTTCCCCATTGTTACCCTACACACACAGAGGAGTGTCATAACTTGACATAGCGCTGCACACGATTAGCTTTAGAATTCTACTAGAAAGCAGTTGGATGATATCACTTTAAGAGGCTCTTTCTTCTTCTTTATATTAAAATAAAGACGACATCAAGTTGACCAAGAAATCGGCTTACATCATCCACATCAAGACTGCATCATGCTGGACTTTACTACAACACTCTGAAATATGAGATCATTGCACGGTTTCCGCGATATGAGACCCTTTTGTGCCGATTGTGGAAGCCTAAGCCTTACATTGGACTGACTTACGCTTCCGTTTGGCTTCGTAGAATAAAATAAAACAGTGTTAGCTGTGCTCGAAATAAGTCGATGTTTTGTAACTTCTTCTCGTGACTAGATGACGGTCGTTACATTCCAAAATGCGATCATTGCCTCTACTTTTTAACCAAAGACAATTAACGAAGTATATTGGGGGTGGCCGTGGTGTAGTGGTATATGCATACACTCCTCAAACAGAGGGTCGCGGGTTCGAATCCCGTGCGAGGCAATTCTCTGAAAAAGTCTTTTCGTAGAATTTGCATGTAGTTATATGAGAATTCCGTCGGCGTCAACTGTGACTAGAAGGCATAACATTGATGTTGGAGTGGTTGCTGGCTGGGCTAAATGTAACGAACTAACAACTAGCACGTACTGAGACCCACTGGTTGAGGATGCACTTGCTCGTCCCGTCCAGTTTGACAACCACCTCTGGGATAAATATCGAAACCTAATACATCTGAGTTTCAAACTACTACACCACCCGCCCGCGCCCTGGAGAAAAGCCAGTAAAAGGGTATTCATATCCCCTTGGTGCGCGCGCGGGATTATAAAATAAAAAACGAAGTATAAGTCGGTATACGAAGCGATAATTATATTTGGTTTTATAGGTGCAGATACCTCGAGATTAATTCTCTTCTCATTCACGGGGCGTACTTTAATCCGACTACGTTTTATGGATGAGTTGCCTTAAGGAGGAAGCCTGCACCTGTAACTATTTGTCCTTAGATCAGATATCGTGGTCTAGACTTGTTGGTGGACGAACCTGAATCATCGTTCACATTGATGTGAAGTGAGAAGTGTTCGTCTTTCGTTGTGCGCTGCATGTGCTTGCCGGCTATAAATCCTGTGTTTGTGCAGTAGATGAACAATTTTGGATTCTACACTAATATACATCGGCACGAGGTCGTCCACCCTGGATGGGAATAATGATCGCTTTACTGCGGGGACAGGTATATTTAGCATTTATTTTTCATTTGCAATTGTAATTGAGGGTTAAGTTAAATTTGATCTTTAGCTGTTGTTATAATCTTCATACATTCAAAACCAGTGTTATTAATTAATCATATGTCCCTGTTTTAAATAAATTATTTGAAGGAGAAAACTAGGAAATGTTAGCTAATAACATAACTTAATACTGCATGTAGTACAAACCTCTGTACATAGGCAACTGCACCCAGAATTTCAATGCAGAACGCAAATTAAAAGCCATACAATTTCTCACGCAACATCTCGTACCAACCACTAAAGGTTGCGTTGTCATTTACTCCAAAATTAAATATAATGGCTTTCTATGCAACCTCAACATCTACTCGCATGTACAGTTTACACTTGCAGATCTTGAATTTAAATAGTGGCCTTCAACGACCAGATTTGCTAGTCTCTCGCCCTAATTTCCTATCCGACTTTGCGAAATTCCAACCAAGCAAAATCTTTTCTCCCTCATGCGCAGTTAGCAAGACTCTTCTTAATTATATTTTCCACTAAATGCAGTGTCAGTGTTATAAAAATAGAAAATAACCAGCAAAACAAGCCACAGCAAGCAATAAAATCAAAAAGACTTTGTCGTCATAAATATTTGTAGAAACAAAGAAGGCCAGACCTAAACCACACGAGCGAGTCTTTATGCCGCAAGGGCACCCATTTAATCGCATTATGCTGCATTACACTGCCGTCCTCTGTGCAAGTATCGATTGGAGGCAATTTGCCAGAGGTAACACTATAGCTACTCGTACTACGATGGATAGTACACGGAATCATCAGCTTTCGGAGGTACGAGTATTTATAAAATTAAAATGCAATTTCTACCAGGAAATTATAATTATGTACGGGTAATAGGATAGATGAGAATTACTAAATAGAGAACCTTTACGTTGACACTTCTGAGAATGACATCCCCTTGACAGCTGTCAGCTTGTACGAAGAATCTATGTAAAGCATTCCCGTCTTCTACAATACATGACGTCGGCATTGATGTCTGATGATGGCTGAAAGGTGTGAATTACTCAATCAACTGAACGAGCAAAGTCCATTTAGAAGTGACTCCAAAGGTCTGGTTACACTACTTGGGCAGCCCTAACAACGTCAATGCCGACGTACGTACGAATATTTAGGAGTGCTTTAGACAAATCGCTGATCATTGTAATTTTTTGATTGTGATTGTTATTGTGCTTGTGCGTGATGCTTTTTAAATCTCATAGTCATTAGTAGTAGCGATTAGCGCTGGTATTTAGCAATCAAAATAAACAATTTTTGAGCAGAGCAACTGTAGCAGTGGTGGAGCTCTTTTAGTTGTTGCTGTCATTCGAATTCTGATTTTGAATGAGTGAGCTAACTCACCGCATCAGTTCGGGGTGGGGGATAATAAAAAATGATGTCACCAGCTATTTAGAAACCGAAAAATATGTTCTGATTTGGTGCTGAGTGTTAAGCGCGCGTTTTGTCATCTTAGTGTTTCGACTTTGCTTGATAGTGCCTTGTTTTGATTTAGTATGATGAGAAGAGCCGCAGCTGACCATAACCATAGGGTAAGTGTAGATTTTTTTTACGGAACTGAACTTTAAAGTTGACCCAATGACATATTGGTTCTGATATGTGATTTCTGTTGGAGAAATGCAATCCGACTAGCTGCTATATAATATTGGATTTGATGTTATTTTTGGGGCGATCTTAGAATGATGTCAGAAGTGTTTTTTTTTTTTGTTGTTGTTTGACGGTTGAGTCGCGGAATGAAACGTTTTTATTAATTTAATGATTTCCACATTAGAAAGCCGCTTGGAATGTTGTTAATTGGTTATGTGATATGTTGGTCGGGGAATATGTCCAAAAGAGGGGCAGGTTATTGGAGTTAACCACAGTCGTTTTTGTGTCCCACATCATCAAAATTTGGTAACTTACCGGCAAGGGGGACACAAAGGGTAAACGTTTAGGATCACTTACCTCAGAATAATCGATCAAAAGATTTTTTTTCAGATTGATCGGTTTGCAATCGACGTAAGGCACCGTTTAAGTACTTTGTGTGTCGCAACGTTGTGAGAAGCCATGGTTGAACTGAATCAGGAGCTCTACGCTGAGACCTTCACTCAACAGAAGACCAGTAGCAATATTGTTCGGAAGTTATCAGAAACGCCAAATCCGATGAGATCGGTTTCACTATGGACCACAACGAAATCGCTGGTTTGATAAATAGTAACGACTTAGGCTTATGAGTACAGCCGCCGCTGCAGAAAAGCACGGGACTATTGTTAAGACTTGTCAGAGTGGTCTCTGCTTAAATATTTAAATCAGCGGGAGCTGCTCTATGAAGTAGCATTATAAACCTAATACTCTGTAAAATTTGGTTGAATTAGAGTATGCCAAGGCCACAAAGTTCTACCGCTTTAAGTTCATTTCGCTTTAAGATAGAATAAACATCGTGGATGACAGTCGACAGTGATTCCATCGACCTGAGCAAGAAGGGTCTAAGTTGGCGATATTTAAACTGAAGCTGTATATTTGCTGCAGCAGACGGGTGGTTATTGAAAGCAGCGGCCGTTGGAAAGTATAGCCTACACGATCTACATATGATTATAGGTCCAGGATGATAGACGAAACTTTATCGTGGCTATTTCCTAGTCATTGTAACATTCAGACATTTAAAACCAACGCACATTGGCACCTCTTTTTTTCCCATGCGCTGTGTGCATTTTAAGAGTATCTTAACCCCTTAACGGAGCGCTAATTAAGAAAAAAAAAAAAAGATGGAAGTCTTCATATTAATCAACTGTGAACAAGATTGATCAGATTGTTTGTAATTAATGTCCGGCCGTTCCGAGTGGCAAACATTGTTTCGAATCACTACATTGTTTCGAACATGCCAAGGACAATACAACACCGTGACGAATTTGACGTTTGAAGGCTACAGCCACAAGAAATATGCCTCTGATGTTCTGGGTTTCCCTTGGCCATAATGAAACACCTGGTGCGACGAAGAATAAGATAAGAAACATGTAGAGTTTTCGGAAGAAAAAACAGATGTGCTATTACAGTGATGAAGCTCGAAACTGGTAAAAGAATACATCGGATACAAAGACGGAACCGCAGCCTATTCAAACGAACAAAGAAGCGTAGTAGTAAAAGCGGAGTCGGTGCTGTGGATATGGAACAACCTTTTATGCAGATTATATAGCGGCGACGATAATTAAAATTATGCTCTTAGATAGAGGGAACCTTATAATCTAGTGAACTTATAGATGATGGTAACCAACGATCACGTCCAACCGATCTAGACGAAGTAGAGATAGAAATATCCAAGCTTAAATCCAATAAAGCTACTGGAAGTGACTTTGTAGGCATTTATCAACACATTTATAACAGGTTCACCCTGAACTGTAGCGCCACCTAAGTAAGTAAGGGACTTACCTCGAGGGTTTATGTCTGTGCTACCCCATTGACACATCTGACCTTTCCTGCTCTAAGTTAGAGATAAGGAAGATTAGCATTGCTAGTGAGGGTATGTCAGCCGTATTATACTGACGCATATAAGTCAGTACTTACGGAAGAAGTACTTAGTACTTAGGGAAGAATTAAGGAAAACATTCTTTAAAATAATATTCCTAAAAATAATATTCTGCTAAAGATACCGAAATAAATGTGGAAAGTACAGCAGCATTGAGTAGCAATGATTATATAGCGACATTAACTCGTCGGAGTGTTCAAAATTGATTAGCTTAAATAGCTAAGATTTGTTGAGTATACAAGTTCCAATATTACGTCCTGTAGCCTTTTCGAACCCAACTTGGACAGAAAATACAATAGCAAAGACTCCGTCTTGGATAATGCGTTCATGTGAAAGGAACCACAATGATGTGTTGTGTGCAACTGGAAAAAAAAAATGAAACTGTTTAAGTTAAATTGAAGCGCCACCGTGGATATAAAAAAACTACAAGATCCCCTTATAATTTATGAGTTAAAACGTTGTTAGCGCTTTTAATCCCGTGTCTCCAATTTAATTTTAGATTCTTCCCTGTTGATTAAAATTAAAATATCTATAGTACTTCTACAGTTTTTCTAAGACTTTATGATTAATATCGAACATAAATATTTTATTAGGACTCATTAACATAACAAAAAAAAAAAAAAATGTGAAAGAAACGAAGGCACAATTACCACCGACTAAACCGACAAATTTATCTACGTCAACCTTATTTCGGTGACAATTAATCTAATAATAACAGAAATCGGATTCAGTGAATCTTCCCATGACTGTGTAATATAAAATTAGCCAAAATGTCATTCTATATTATTAAGAATTCAACTAATTGGAGTCATGACCAATCGGTTACATTAGAACTTTAAATTTGTTGTTCTTTTGGATTTTATTTGACAGAATATTCTCTCAGATAAATAGTGAAATGTGTGTTTCAAGTTGTTGGCTGTTGTCGTTTTGTTGTTTTACCATAGTTTTTTTTTTTTTTTTTGTGCCATTGGTTTAGGAGGTGACAGTAAATCAAGTTAATGTCATGTTGAGTTATATCGGGAGGGGGTTAGTCGGATAGATATTTCTAAATATCATATAAACACATCATCGTCAGAATTATCATACATTTTCGTGGTTCATTTAGAGAATTGATGTTGTGGGCTAGAGCGGCGATGACCGGTTTCCAAAAGATTCGCAAAAGAGGTATCTTCTTTAATTAATAGCACATCTTGGTGTGGCAGGTGAAGTATTTTTATTGTATTCAAATGTTCTTAACTAAACGAAAGGCATTTTTATTCTATTCTAGATTAAGTTAGACTACAAGTTGCCCCTATCGAGTGGACTGTTTATTGGGAATTAATGCAAACTGATGTTTAAATTTATGATTTTTTTTTGTTATTTTTATCTCAGTGTCCGATTAGATAAGTTGCACACTAAATTAACGTGTTTTTGAGAGAAATTTTTATGGTGTGGTTTATTTTTAGTTGTTAAGATTGCGAGCGGATTTGCAGGGAATTACAGTCGTAACTAGATAAGATTTTATTAGCAGAGGATTTTGACGACATCTTGACTTGTAACCGCTTAAGTTTGCGTTTGAAGTGATGATCCATTTTAATGTGTCGAAATTATGGCCAGTGGGTAGGCATTCAATCACAGAAGCTGACCAAGGAGAAGCCGAAATGTCAGATGTTTCGTTAAACTTCTATAAAGGGTCTAAGTTTGTTGGCTTATTTAAGGGAGATTGAATTTGAATTAATTGAGATTGATTTTTGATTTATGAAATGTTTGAACTTGACATAAATTATAAAAATATGTACATATGTAGGAGGCTTAAGTGCGTGTAGTCATTTACATTTTAAATATTATTTATGGATGGGGATAAAGTTAATTTGCTTCTTTTATACAAACGAACAGTGTACTATGGTTCAATTAGTCTGATCAGAAGGGCTCACAACAAGTTCCTATCACGGAAGCTGCAAGTTAGCTAAGCAATATAATATCGTAGCTGGTATCTGTCGTCGGTTTGTGCCATTTGCTGGCAAGTCCGAAAGAAACCTTCACTGCTGCCACATAAAGAACCACTAGTCAATGGTAAGAGTAGCTTTTATATTATTATTTATATTACGGATAATATAAATAATATAAAAGTTCGCCAGGAACTACAGACCAATTAATCAGACTTATTTTGCGTTGAGGAGCATTGAGATTTCTTTGCGAACGCAGTCTCTGCCCACGATGCAACCTGGCTTGTAATGCGGAAGATGGCAGAATTGACATACTGATTGCCGTTCTTAATCGTTCTAACGTCTACACTGCGGGTGGGATTGCTGTGCTATCTATTGTATCATGTTTACCGATAACCTGCTTAAAAGCGCAGGAACTCTGGATGGGATAGACGATTAGCGCAATTGAAATGGGCTTTCAGCTAATCCTCTCAAAACTGAGTTTTTCTCTTTACATCCTTATTCGTTCAGGATGTCAGGATCGATGTAGTATACAGTGGATTTTCGATGACCTTCTGCACCGACTGTCTTTTGACTCCAGTGTTGTTGGCGTCTGATGCAATGACGCTAGTGTTGCTGCTAAAATTTACTTTACTTGTGCCAAGAAATGATTTCGGCAGGAATCTGAGTCAGAAAGGAATGAATGGGTTTCAACTACTCTCTAGGTTGCCAGCAAACCAAAACGAATGCTTCTCAACGTCTTTAAGGCTTCCCACTGTTTACGCTTTTTACGCTTTTGCTAAGAACTTAAGTGTGCTAGGCATATGTAACACAACATCCCGCGACGCTCGTTGTCATAGTGATGATGATGACATTGCGGAATAAACACTACCTCTTTTAGTGTCCGGCCTACGTTTGTAGGCCGCTACTTTGCGCTGATTTGATGAGTACTTTTAGTGTAGGCACTTTACCTCGGAAGCATATACTCATCATCCACAAGAATAAATGTGTATTGAGTATCATACAATAAACTAGTTCTTTGTGTGAGTGCTTCGTTCCGACAGAGAAAAAAAAATTCTATGTATCATACATTTAAAATTATATCTTGTGGTTGCTTGAAGATCATAGGTTTACCACCACGTCTGAGCCCTATGTAATGGGGTTCTTGACAATTTGTTTCAAATTGATTGCTATTATAATTCTTACTCTAACGATCTTCTACTTATGGGTGAGCATAGGTGTCTTCATAAAGGTTTTAAGGTTAGGAATGCTAACGTTGCTTGAAAGTTTCCAGCAACACTGCAAAATTTATGAACGTTCACTTCTATTTGATTTTATTCCTGTCCGTCATTAGATATCCGGCTGATATTGTGGCAGGCACGGATGTTTCAACCTGAGTGTAGAAGTCGTTCAAGGTAGATGTCAAATTCTCCTTGCTCAAAATGAGCCCCTGGTATGATGATGAGTATGTGGTAAAAGATTACGTTGCAGGGAAAAGCAAGAGCAGGGATATCGAAGAAACTCACGATAGGAACAATATGTAAATTGGCAGTTGGGTAGTTTAGAGCGTAAGATCTTCGAAACAGTGAAGGAAACCTGGTCACCGAAGTACAGGAAATAGTAGATGTGCTTGTGCAGCTTTTCCAGCAGCTACATAATGGGCATCACTCAGCGAGGAAAACGTCCTCCATTTCAGTTTAGATGAGGTTAGTTTAGCTATCAAAAAGATGAAGAACCATTAGGCCATGGACGTGCGACATCTCATCAATCAAATATATGTAGGTGGATGAAAGCATGCCTGATGACAATACTATCGGGTCTTTATGCCTCATCTTCAATAAAGACGATTCTTTTGTATTGAAAAAGTTATCGAGACACATCTCTGCTTAATGTCGTATATAAGATTATATCCAACATATTTTGTGAACGTCTCTCGCCTTTCTGTAACACACACAGCAGCACAATTTGCAAGTCGAGAAATAGTAACATCTCTTCAGAGACAAAACTGATTTCTCTGCATTGTGCAATTTGGAAAAAAGTTCCTCCGAAATGTTCCAAACGTGTAGCTTATTTCAGCAAGAGCCTTTCAGCTCAATCGAGAAACAGGCAAAACGAGTTAGACTTGAAGAAATTGAGGTCATAACATGGTACCATACGTGTTGTTAACAAATATAGAAGTATCTGTCTAGATTCTCAAAACGTCAACAATTGTAACGTAGAAGTGGTTGACTCTTGTGTATATTCGGGGAAGATTTTCCATATGAAACCGCTGGTACTTTGGTTTATCGAAACAAATGATTCCTAAACTCCTAACTTGCTAACTTGGAAGAAGAAATGCATGGTCTACACAACATTGATACTGCCAGTTCCGCATTATGGAGCTGAGTGCTAGATGACAACCAGACAAGCTAGAGAAAAAATCCTCTTCGAATATCTGGTCAATGAGCTGTATCAAGATGTATATCCACAAATGTGGATATATCCAAGACACTTCGACTACACACACTACATGGACAGTAATACTTCATCAAAGATGATTTACGAATCATCGTCGCCGATGAACGAGCGTCCTCGCATTTGTTTGTGCGAAAAGATGAACTTCTGCACATCTTTGAGTCTCTGAAAAACAAAAAGTCGTCGGGAGTAGACGGTATTTCAAACGTCATATTAAGACACCTGTCCTTGGAAGCAGTGGATATATTTACTGCGCTATTCAATAATGCGCTGAATAATGTATATTATCCGACGCATTGGAAATCAGCTGTGGTACAGCCAATCCCGAAAAGGGATAAAGTTAGAACTAACCCTGCTAATCTTCAGTCAATTAGTTTGCTTCCGAATATTAGCAAGGTATTCGAGAAAGTGGTAAATAGAGCGCTGTTAAAGTGGGTCGAGGAAAATAATATAATTCCGGAAAATCAGTTTGGTTTTAGGGCGAGGCATGACACTATTCATGCTGCGTCAAAGCTGGTCTCCGACATACAATGGAATAAAGGCAAGAACCAGTGTACGGGTGCCTGTCTCGTTGACTTTGAGAAGGCCTTCGACACCGTAAGGCTAGAGGGGCTTTTCTATAAGTTGACCAGGATGGGCATGCCGAAACCCCTGCTATATATTATTTACGACATGCTTATGGGAAAGAAGTTCGTTGTTAAATGTAACAATGTTATTTCGAGCAAGACCTTTGCCATTAAAAACGGCTTACAACAGGGGGCTGTGATTTCTCCGATACTGTTTAACATTTACACAAGTGATCTAGTAGGTTCCCTCAATCATTCCATAGCGTACGCAGACGATTTGGTGGCATACAGATCAGGTCCAAAAATCGAAGTCATTAACACCCTTTTGCAACGTGACTTTGATCATATTAAGGCGTATTGTGACGATTGGAAATTTAAAATCAATTTTCAAAAGTCGGAAACAATATTGTTTAGAACTCCATTGAGATGGGCTTCTAGGGATACCAGATATAACTGGCGAAATTTGGTCATCATTGGACAGCACGGACTGCCATTAGCGGTGAGAAGCGTACCTTGGTATCTGGCTCGATAAGTATTTGTATTTTGACAAAAATATAGATGCTTTTCTTGCTGGGGCCAAGAAGGCTTTAGCCCTGACAAGAGGGCTATTTCACAGCAGTCAACTTGTCTCCAGGGTGAAAGTCATATGCTACGTGGCCCTAATCAGGCCAGTCATCGCGTATGGTTGTCCCGTGTGGTTCAATATAGCGCCGTATCAGATGGAAAGGATTCGGTTGTAAGCAGTGTCTTAGGACCTGTCTCGGCTTGTACAGAACACCAGAATCTGAGTACAAAAAATATTATCCCAACAAAGTCCTTTACGATGGGGCTAATCTGAATAGGATTGACAATTTCCGAATCCGAAGACACGTAGCACGAGCAATTACCAACGATAATAGCCTGGTCTTTGGGGTTTATTACCCCAATGAAATGGGGGGGGGGGCTTTATCCCGTCAGAGGCATTTCTCTATATTGATGCAAAGCAGGGATGGTACCCCGGTATTATACCACCGCCAACGCGGTGCGAAGGACAAGCGGCTCATCTACGAAGGGTATGTCGCTAATACTCAGGAGCTCCTCTGTTTTAGTCCCGCGATTGCGAACAGGGATCGGACCGATGCCGAGAAACAGTACACCGAATTCTGGTGGCTTCTAGAAGGGGAGAGGGTGGGCACGATTTCCTAGGTCGGTACGTTACTAAGGTAACACACACCTCTTAGTTGTAAGTTAGAATAAGGATAGTTAGGGGGATTTCGTGGAGAGACCGCGTTCGTCAACATAAGGCGGCGCCGTTGAGAAGTAACCGATGCTTTATGGCATTGGTTAAATCTCGGGGATGCTTGTGCACGATGTTGACGACTGCCAGTCGCCTGAAATCGCAATTGGTATGGTGACCACTCGGTGCGAGAGGAGGCTACGAGTGGTCACCACCCTGATTATAGTTAATGTAGGTTAAGTAGAATAGGGACATAGTTTTAAGTTTTATAAACAATTTTAAAGATATCTGAGTATCTAGTTTTTTGAAAACCTTTTCTTAGAAATTTCATATATTGTAATACTGATAGATACGATTAATTGTAAGATAGTTTATCCGAAAGGTAAAGTAAAGAGGTGGTAAAGTTTAGAGTGCTCGGTAAAAGCCAGTAAGCTAGATAAGTAACTATCATTGTTAAATTAGATTTAAGCATTTTTGTCTAGATTGAAGTAATAATGAAAGAATTAATAAAAATGAATTTAAAAGTAAAAAAAAAAGATTTACGAATCACAGCCCCCAGATTCGAGATGGCAAAAAAGACGAAACATCTGTTTTAAGACTCAAGCTAGGGCGGATGCAAGAGCGTTTGGTGTGTACAACTGGAAGGTTGCCGTGTTTCAGGAAGAGACTTCATGAGAAGGACACTTGACCGTTAAGTAAACTAAGTAGTATTGTCTTTTTGTGGTCTTTTCAAACAGTTATCAGTTCCTGAATCTCTACTAAATTTAGTTTATCACTGATGGTCGTATTGTTTCCAAAACTGCTTAGTTTTGACAACGATATCCCTTATGCTCAAAGATACTTAAAGGCTTGGCTCCAAAATCAGACAGTTTGACAGTTTCTTGCAATTAGTTAATTGTTATGCAACGGTGGCCATCAATTACATTCGTTCAACAGCAATGCGTGCGCTCGAGTTAGTTTCCCCCATCAAAACAAATCATCTACATAAACTTTGTCTTGCAATCTTAGATTAAATCTGCGATTCTGGCTTAATTGTTTATATTATCGAAGCAGGCCATGTCTGAATGACTCGTTCCCAATCTCAACTTTGCATACTCGCTTGTTAATTATAGTTTACTCAACTTAACATCATGTGCACTTGTTTGTGATTTAATGTTAATTGCCCACCCACGTTGCTGGCGGTTATTCCAAGTAGAAAATATCTTAAATTCCTTAGATGGAAATTGTTTGTATTAAAATTGTTCATCGATTGCATTACAAATGTGTCACACGCGGAGAATGCATAATGCCGATGACTCGGACTATTCTCGATCCAATACAATCCCACTCCACGTTTGTCGAACTCGATTGCTTAAAATAGCTCAGCAAGACCACAACCCAACACGAAGACACGTCCACGGAGCCCCTACACAGTACTTGGGTACGATTTGCCGCCCACAGGATTCGATTTGACTGTACATTGACCTTAAAAGGCGATTTATTGTTATTTTTTATTTTTCCACAATTGAGAGCGTGGTTGTGCGGTTAAGTAATCAAACGTCTGTCGACTACTAGTTTTTTTTTTTTTTTTTTTTTTTTTTTTTTTAATAGAGACCTTTAAAGTGTTCACATCAGATTAGGGGGAAAAAACAAAAACTATCTAAGGAACATCTTGAAATACGAGTACTTTCCCCTTGCTACAGATACTCGTTAGGAGATACTGGGATACAGAGGTCAGCAATTCATTGAGATTGGTTGGCAATTAATTAATTTACTTTCATGCGCCAACTAATCGAATGAATTTTTAAAGAAATTGCCTTATCGTTTGATTTATAGATCTGTACATTTGTATACTTGTAATGACGTTATAACAATGAATCCGGAACAGATGTTTTTGTTTCTGTTTTACGAATATTGTACATAGATTGATATAGAAGACACATTGTGCATAGTGATATTTTCAAAATTATTTTGGACGGTAATCCATGTGAGATACCAATTTTATCTTATCGTTCAATCAGTTATCTCATCTGAATGTCGGATAAAGTTCTTTGCGTACTGATAAACAGAGGAATATTGAATAACAGCAAACATATTCCATAAGATCTTGAATTGAAATGAATAATTTTGTAATTCTATGCAAACTTTCTTATACTTTTTTAAAATCTTAAGAGCAAATGATGAAACACTTATAAAAAAGTCACGTTCAATGTCCCGGAACAACTGGTTTTTTGTCTAGTGCAGACACTTGTAGACACCAATCTATGTATATAAGTGTCACTGACAATTACAGCTTGAGGTTGCTTCTGATTAGCATTAGACAGTTGCTTCACCGGTTTCTCAACCTTAAGTAAATACGAAGACTACATAGAAGAGACTATTCGGACAGATACTTCTTAGGTTAGTTTAGGTCAAGTTACAGACTGTCTTTAATAAGCTTCTACAGGTCAGGGAAGTCCCAATTGGATACCAAAGAAGAGAGCACATAGCTACGGGGATCTAAAGCTGTCAGAATTTCTTGAAATTCAAAGTATTTAGTGCTTTAAGCAAAAATAAGAAGCCACCGGGATTTCGGATAGATCTTCAAGATCATCAAAGAAGAAACCACTTAAATGAGTTGTTATTGTTAGAGCAGAAAGTGGAGTAGCTGAATGTTGGTTTCCTCTTCCTCTTGCTCTATAGAGCTTGTATAAAAATCGTTAAAATTGTCTATTGGCATGCCTGCTTCTTAAACAGTTGCCGTGTGATGAAGCACACTAGAATGCTGACATGTAACGTTTCACAGATAAGAGGCTGTTTGTTTCTATTTGTATTCTATTGTGGCAAATGCCTTCTGACAACCTGTTATTCGCCTTATCTATCGTATCCAGTTTGAGCACCAGTCTATATTCTCAGAGTTTGAATAGATGTCTAGAGATTTGCCATTTTTGACAAGTTCATCGGGCTTACAATATCCCCCAATATCTCGATGTCCAGGAACCTAGTAAATGTGGATTATGAACCATTTGCCTACCTTGTTTAGGGTTAGTTGACAGGGATTTGTGTATCCTTAAAATGTTTGCATACAAGATGGTGAAGTTAACTTTGGGACGAAGAAAAGAGAGGTACCGAAGTACATTGGTCTTAAATGTTTGTAAGTTATAACGACCAGTAAACAGAGAGCTCCGCAGGACTTTTCATAAGCGAGTTTTACGGCTCAGAAACAAATGACGATATTTAAGAGTTCGTCCGAAAGTGGGCTGAGTGGGTGAGCATTCATAGCAAGACAGGTTGTGTTACGGTTGAAGGTTTGAATGGGTGGAATGCTACTGGCAATTTCTACGGTGCACAAAGAGCCTGATGCGAAACTCTGTCAAATTCTTTGAAAAAACTAAGTGCAACTACAGATTGATGTACGCTTTGGTTCCACTTTTCGGTGAGACATGCCATCAAATCACTAGTGGACCCGTTGTTACGAAAACTATACTGTCTGTCCTGGAGAAGTTTTCCCGTTTCGAGATATTTCATGAGTTGACGGTTTATCAGCATGACCTTGGAAAGAAGGGACGTAAGTCTATAGCAAGAAAGAATAAGATTCGACTTTTTTAGGGACGGGCTGGATAAATGCTGTTTTCCATCTGCTTGGAAAGAGTCCTAAACAGTAGGATTGGCGAAAAAGCTTACGCAGTGGTCTTGCCAGCGAGGAAGAATACCTCTTTAAAAGAAGAGGATTTGTGAATACTAAGATATTGAAATACTCTTGCTACTACACGAGTGCGAAAGTGGATTCATCCCAATGAAGATTCGATGCACTCAACTTTAGGAGGGGACAAAGCACAATCTGAAAGTATTGAGATGGCCGCAATATTCGCAGCAGCAGATTGGGCTTGTCAAAAAACCTGACAGCTGGAATGTTATTGTAAACTGTTTTTGTCAATTATCTTTGAAGTTGACATTACCGATTTTTATGGTAGTTAGCTATCAGTGGGTATGCCGATATTACTGGGAGATATCATATTCTACTTCAGGCAAGAGAGAGCCTTTACAATTGCCAAAATATGCTACAATAATTTAGAAGGCAAAGAATGATACAAAATGCGAGTTCCTCGAAGAATACGCCTCCTGCCGTTGCTTGAATCCTTTTTGAAGCATGTGTGTATATCCGTTTATGGATGGATTCCGTCCTTCGTGAAACATCACCCGTCCAATATTTTTTGTTTAGGGTTGTAGCACTGAATTCCCTTTCAGATATGAAGGAAGGAATATTTCACCTTTCTATAGCAAAAGCCAATAGGTAGCTTAAGCTTGAAGTCTCTAATTTTTCAAAATGGATTTTCGGATTGTGGATACATACTCATCCAGGCTTTGCTAACATGTTGCTGGGTATTTGGCTTTCAATCCAGTCTAGAATCGTTCCAAAAAATTGTTTCGGTGACAGAGTGACTTAGACATATATGGTATTTGTTTCAGATCAATTTCAAATCCATTTTTCCCATACAAGATAATACTACTCGTACCAATATTTCCCACGATGACTCTGAGATAATCCTGTTAATGTCATTTCGTCTGTTTAAATCAATCCACTTTGTCTTCCTCCCCCATCTCTATTATAGCCATAATCATCGTCATGCATATATAATCTGACAAGTCAATCTTCTTGCTTTATTAACCAAGAATCAGGCTGTCCCAGCATACGAGTATAAGGAATGCCACCTAACCATGAGCAATTCAAGCAATTCATTTCCTGAATCGTAAATGCCCACCATCAGACGTACAGATTCCTTGTGTGAAAAGAAATAGAACAAAACAAAAACAGCATCCTTAGTCTTACCAGGCCAATCGAAAAGCATTAGTTTGTGAGTGAGCAGTAGCACAGTGTGTGTGTGGTTGATTTATATATAAATCCTCGATAAGTCCAACAATGACAGTACAAACCAGAAATTTAACAGCCTTACCTTCTGTGTTCTCACTTGTATATCCCTTGTGATTTCAGTGAAATCTTCTCCCAAAGTCAATCCAAATACACATGTATCCGTATAGTCGAACATAAGAGAAATGTATCTGCGGATGGAGATGTTCCTTGGAGTTTACATTGATCAGCAATCTGAAGTTTAGAGGGGTGGGTGATTATGATTGAAGCACGTTTCCATGACCTTGGCACTGTCAAACGACCGGTGACGAGCTATGCCTACTTGTCGAAAATTTAAGCGATTTTAACCTGATTGAAATTATGGATTACGGGCTGAAAATGCGTTGTGTTGTATACCTATGTATCCACTCTCACATTATCCTCTGGTTTTTTCATACCTTTGGGCTTCAGTCTTTACAGATTGTAAGATTGTTAATCCCAAATAATGGAGATGTTTGCTTGTATCTAAATAGGATCTGAAACGTCTAAAATGTGTTCGTTGGTCTCGTCGAAAACGCCTCTATTAGTGCGTACTGGATGTGAATAAAATATTTCCAGAACCATGCTTGCACACACTCATACAAATGTGTATAAAAAAGGGGGGGAAAAAAAAGAACAGAAAAGAATGTGGGCTGATATAATGGTGAAGGTTATAGTTAGGCAAAAATTGTGGGACGAAAATCCATTCTGTGAATTTAGCATGGATTCTATTTTAGGGATTTTTGTGTGGTTGCGATTTTTTCTTGTACGAGTTACATTTAGTACGAAGAGGGTTCGGTGTTAAGTTTGGTTTAACGCCAGAAACTTGGGAATCGGTTTGTTTTTTATTTTATTTTTTATTTTTTTCTTAAATGAGAATGTTTCTTGAAAAGGTTGTTTATAAAGGTTTTTTCTTATTTTCAGAATTTAATGCTGCTGATGACATCTTAAAGTTGAAGTCTTTTGAAGGTAAGCTTGATAGGTTTTTGATTTTATGGTTGAGTCAATGTCAAAACTATAGCTCGTAAGCACCAATGCCAAATGAACTCCGAATATTAAAAAGTTAGGCTTAAAGCTTTGAAATCTTCTGTGCAGACATTCTGGAAATACCTACATTTGATTGAGATCTAAACAATTCAATAGAGTTGCCACATTCATGGTACCTCTGACTGCAACTACTATGTCAGGCTTATTTCCGAAGAGACCTGGGACTTTGCATCTATCCGCATTCATCTGTTTCCTCTGAATCTCAAGGAGATAAAGGGGACAAGTTTTCGCCAATGATGATGAATTTCGTACGACTTTAGCAAACTTTGGGTTTGTCGGATTTTGTGTAAGCGGAGTTGCAAATCCTTTACTATATTTCAGAAAGCTACATTACATACTCAATCGAATTGAGGTTCTCCGGTTTTCAGCGAACCTTGTGTCCACGTTGGGCAACGAAGCAGATTTCTCAAATTTTTGAATAAACGCCGGTTATTTAACAAGAATCAAAGACATGCGATACATAACACATGGGCTGAAAAGTGCCGTTTCTAAGAGAGGGCACCACTTGAATTAAATCCATATTATTTTCAGTTAGTACCAACCTTCAAAAGATACGTGTATAAATTTGACAGCTGTCGGATGATTAGTTCTCGAGATATAGCGTTATGAGTGAAGCAAGTTTTGTTATTGTGAAAAAAATGGATTCAAAGCAATTTCGTGTGTTGATTTATCATTGCTTTTTGATGGGAAAATATGCAGCCGATGCAAAGAAATGGCTTGATAAGTGTTACCCGAACTCTGCACCAGCCATTTAAGCACCGAAGATGATGCATGCAGTGGACGCCCAAAAGAGGCTGTTTTAGATAAAAACATCAAAAAAGTCCACAAAATGATTACGAATGACCGTAAATTGAAGTTGATCGAGATAGCTGAGGCTCTAAAGATATCAAAAGAGCGTGTTGGATATATTATACACAAATATTTGGGCATGCGAAAGCTCTGTTCAAAGTGGGTGCCGTGTTTGCTCACAGTTGACCAAAAACAACAACGTGTTGATGATTCAGAGGAGTATTTAAAGCTGTTCAACTGCAATAAAGCCGAATTTTTGCGTCGGTATGTGACAATGGATGAATCTTGGCTCCATCACTTCACACCAGAGTCAAGTCGGCAGTCAGCTGAGTGGCGAGGAGGCGACGAACCTCGTCCAAAACGAACAAAAACTCAACAGTCGGCTGGCAATTGCTTCCCCACCCACCGTATTCTCCAGATTTGCCCACCAGCGACTATTTCCTGTTCGCACACCTCAAAAGAATGCTCGCCGGAAAGAGATTTAAGACCGATGAAGAAGTAATCGCCGAAACAGAGGTCTATTTTGAGGCTAAACGGAAATCGTACTACAAAACTGGTATCGAAAGATTGAAAAATCGTTTCAATCAGTGTATCGCCCTCGAAGACAACTATATTGATAAATAAAGTTGAATTTTGCAAAAAAATTTGTGTTTTACTATAAAACGGCACTCAGTTTTCAGCCCATGTGTTATGAGACTAGGGGTCATGAAAATAACTCCATAATCATTTTTACAAGATCGACCACTTACAATCCGCTGAATCTTAGTGCAATCAAACAGTAATTTGTGGACTCATGGACCATCAAATATTAGTCAACAACGTTAGTGATTCTAATTGTTCATCCAAACAACATTCGTTTGGCAAGTAAATATTTTATTTGTATTTCCACATCTAAAACTTGAGTTATACAATTAAAACGGTTGAAAAAAGGCAGACAATTGTGCTAATTGACACTTATTTCATCCTCGTAGAGCGTGCTTTAGTCATATAATCTGATGGATGTTCCTTCCTAAGAAGATGTATTTTATTCGTACTATGTGGATTTCCACGCGAATTTTACCATCTTCATTTTATGACAAAATATTAATAAAAACCGACCTGCCTAAGCTGACAATGTTGTGTCAAACGGAAGAAGAGCGTCGTTGATTTATCATGTTGTCACAAATAACATAATTCAATTTGGAAAGCAATTAAACCATCTGGCATGTCAGAACGCAGTTTTCAAGAAAATCCTTAAATCTCAATTCGATATCTGTTTATCTTTATCCACTAAACACAACAAATAATACAAATCAAAGGCCAGCGAATGTCTGCTTGCTTTCGACTTATAAAATGAAGTGGTTCAAAGATAATAAACATCATTTCTACCGACCGCGACGTTCACCACCTAGCTTCTCGCGCCTCAAAACTAACTTACGATGTTTAGATACATTCCACATCATCTCATGTCGAATAGCTAGTGATGTTTATTTACACCCTATTGGCCACATGTTGGAGGATGGCGTGCTGTGAGGAATGGTTTTGTACCCTCATTTGTTGCGGTATATATCTTTCAATCAAACGATCAAATAATAAAGTTCTTAGAGGTACAGATACGGGATGCAGATGCTGATGGGGTAATGCTATTTATACCATAAGTTGAATTAAAATCTGGTGCTCACTGAATGGTCCTCGATCATTGATCCCATTCGAGTACGACGAGCGCGAAATGAGTCAATCATTTGTTATGCAAAATTGTCCAGTACTTCATAAGCTTTTTCCAAGTATAATGTAGGTATGTGGAGTATACGTCCTTTGTTTACATGATTATTTGTCGTAATAACACAATGGAACAGGTGCTGGCAACAATTGGTTGTCGGTTTTAAAGTGATGGTGCTTGGAACCGTGAAAGTGACGATAGCCTCTAATTTGCCCCATGATGACGTTGATTGAATTTTAATTTTGACACATGTCATGGCTAGCAGACGTGAATATTAATTGGATCTGTTTTTTTTTTTGTGGTCTTTGGCGTTAAGTTCTTTTTTTTGCCGGTCTTTTTCCTTCAATAGGAGGTCATTGAAATTCTATGAGGGAACTACATGGATTCGTTTGAGTTTTAGTATTTATTGCGTGAAAATGTTCACAATTGAGTGAGTGCTTGGACAATGTGATAGTGAAATCAGTTCAGATGAGTAAGGAGGTAGCTTGTGAAAGGATAAGACATGAATCAAATGTAAGCGGTTACAGTTAAAAGTGGAATTGGTGTCAATTTTCAGGGCACTACTATAATTTCGACATAATTATGTGACTATTCGACATAATTAATACACTCAATCAGTTGTACATTTATTGTACTGACTCAGAGTAATATAAGTTTGTCTCAAATGTCATTGTTTTGTAAAAGTAAAAGAAGCGAAACATCCTAGCCTAGACATAAATGCTGGTACAAGTTTAAACGCATTTATTTTGCATGAAGTATTGAACCAGTCATTCCATGTTGACTGGTATGCAATATGTGCGATTTATGCAACATTGTCTTGTAGAAATTTGCTAGCTTCAGTTGTTTACAATGGTGGAATGATTCGACATCGAAAATCGGCCATTTTCCTTTCGAATTTCTGCTAGGGAATTACTCGTATTTTTTTGTATTCTTCTAGAAAAGGATTGAGTAGATAACAAAGGAGGGTCCCGAGACGGTCCAAGATCGGGCTTTCCGTTCAGTAGAAGAAGTCAAAACTTTGGCGACAATTTATCAGCCAACGTTGTGAAGACCTTCGACCAGTTAATGTTGAACAAGTGTTCCTAGATAATCCAGCTCACAAGGCAAGTTCCACTTACAAATGGCTCAAAAGTTCTAGATATCATTTTACAGATTCTAGATATTAAGCGGGCGATCAAAGAACCATGAATAACTTTAATTGTTTGCACACAGCGATTAGAAGAATAAGAGAGGAATGAGAGATAAAGATCAGATCTAGATCGAGAAAGACTTTAAGTTTCTGTGATGCGAGTCATGAATGAATGAATGAATCACGGCTGGGTGCTTAAATCTGTTCTGATGGCAGCAAGCAGCAGTGTGGCTTTGGGAGTACCTAATTTCGTTGTATTGTTTCCCAATAAGTTGTGCTAAGAGTACCGGATTTTAAAAAAAAACCTTACCAAAGCTATTATACGGCCAAAGCCAATGGATCAGCGTCTCGGAACGTATATGAGAAGAAGATATTAGAAATGAAAATTGAAAGAATCGGAGACAGAATTGAACCCTGTGGCACACCATGATTTATTTCGAGAATATCGAACTTGAAACCGAACCAACACCCCGAAAAGCAATTTCTAATGTCCGATAAATGTACTTGATGCTAGACTCTGCCAAATGGCTTTTATTAACTGCAAGTACTTATTATCCCAAGATTGGTTTAGATTTTAGTGTCACCTCTTTGGGCAGACATGCTATCGGATTAACAGACCTGCTGGTATTGGGAAGTTTATGTATCTCGAGATATTTCGTGACCTGTAAGAAAGAAGGAGCGTAACTACTACGTTACTACGTTTATAGAAAAGAGGAGTAACAAATTCGCTTTATTTAGGGATGAGCTGGACAAATGCTTTTCATCTTCTCGGAAAAAATCAAAAATAGTAAGGGCTGAGGCATGTCATTGTAAATGAGCGGTGGGATAAAGCATGAGGCAGAACTCTTTTTGATTTTGACTGTAGTAGAACTTCAACCCGTTGAATTACAGACTACGAGTATGTCTTCTTTAAGAGATCATGGTCTGCTCTACATTGAAGTATTGAGCCTTTCAAGCAATTCTTTATCTGAACTGTGAACAATGATCCATTGCTATCATTGGATCATTGACCAGAGCGTCTTAAGTAAACGGCGGCCATTTCGAATAGTGTGTTCTACAATTTGTAGCTTTGTAGCAAATAAAATAAAATTTTGTTAACTCATTCTCATTTGGAATTTATTTATTATTTATTGGATGTCCTTTTGAAGGAACACTTTTTTCCTATCTGTAGATCTTTCCTGAATGTAAAGCACAAACATACGGTTCAATACTCTTGAAAGTAAAAGTGGCCGAAATTTTTCCTGCCAGAATGAGAAGATCTTTGGGTCGTATGGAGGGGCTCTCAATTTTCAACTTTCATGATGCTTAGTGATAAAAATGTCTCGCTTACATCGTAGTTAATCAATGTTCCAATGAATATCAAAAACCTTTAGTTAAATATTAAATCAACTGTCTTGAGAATCAGATTGTACCGGCTCCATGCTCTTTTATGTTTTTCTGATTGGCATTAAACCATTATTTGTACTAGTAAGTGCTGAAGTCATCTCTAGTTGCGCCAATCTCAACAGATGGTTAAATACGATTCTCAATCAGCCGCAGGTTTAAAATGCCTCCAAACGCTACGTTCTGTGCAGAAAATTCTGGCCTTCTATCCCAACAACTATGAACAATTTCTGGGTAAAATTGCCGATGCCGATGCTAATATCGAAAAGAAACAGCAAACGAAAACAAACCTTCCCCCAAAAAGGAAGCCGAAGAATAATTAGACTGCTCTAGAACTTTAGTCGAAGGCTTAATTCAAAAGTCTGCTCAAGGGAATTTTTAACTTTGATTACCTCCAGATCAGAACATTTCAAATCATCTATGCTTCTGGGAGAAGCTTGTGTTAAGGAACTGATCTGTCTGGTTTAGTGAATACAAGTGATGCCTATGTGCATATGAGTTGCAATCTCGTCGTGGGTATGTTCTTTTTTGACAACAACTTTCATATTTGTGTTGTTAGATGGGTTTCAGCTTAACCTTTTTTCCCGAAGGAAGCATACCACAAAGGCTAATGAAACAAAGAATTTGGAAGCACAATTGTTTTCAGTGACCGGCGCCGGCAAATGGAATTCCAATACTATATTCGTAAATATAGTATGTAAATAACTTATTTCGTTCTTCGTATGCAAGATCATTTATAAAGAAGTTTGGTTTTTGGAATTGAAGACTATTATTTGCCGGTTGTGAAGAGGTAGCAAGTGCGAAAGATGTTGTAGTTGCCAAATATGTGCTGGCAGGCACAATCGTAATAGATTCGTAGTGAATACAACAGGAAACAGCAACAGGATCTAGGAACAAACAAACAAACCCAGTTAAAAACGAATTTAGATTTAAAATTTTTTGAAAGTTTACAATATGTGCACACTTGTAAGTGCCAAGTTGTTGAGCCGTTCATAATTTTTACAGCTAAATTCTACCAAAAAATACGCCTTACCTTTCATATCTTCTCTCGTACTTTAGCGACGTTCAGAAGGCTATTGAGTTACTTAAATAACGTTGTTGCGTGCAACAAAAATCGAAAGCATCAAATTACAAAACAGTTTGTACCAGATTATATATTTTGTGTCTTTAAAGGTCTCTTGCCGATCATATATCCAACTTATAAATGCCTATACCATTCGACTTAATGCCTTTATCTTTGCTAAATATACAGCCTTGGCCAAATGTATTAGACAACCTTTAAAATTGGTTATAACTTCAAAAAACAAAAAGTTTAATGAATTGAAAGGAAACAAATTTGATATAAATAGTTTTATTGGAGATTATAAATATTTTGTTGGGCCGCCTTTTATGACTTTATGACTGCAGCGACTATTTTGGGCATAGTGCTTATTAGCTTGCGACGCTCTTCAGAAGAAAATTGAGTGTTCCTGAATCCTATGCTGCAGAATACCCCATAGATGTGGTATAGGGTTTAGTTCTGGAGGTTGCGCAAGCCACTCAAGTAGGTCTATACTATTCTCCTCAAGCCAGCGCATACTATAGTTAGGGCTGATTTATGGCAGAGTGCGTTGTCTTGTTGAAATTTGACATTTTGCATGTTGGTGTCTCCGAAAAGTTGAAGTACATTTTCCAAAACATTTATGTACTTCCGAGAGTTCATCGACCATCGCACACATGCATTTAACCCACACCGTTGACAGCCATGCATCCCCAGATCATTTTACTGCCCCACCGTGCTTAATTGTAGGTACCACGCATTCTGTGTTGTATTCTTCTCCAACGCTTCGTCTCACTAAAGTGACACCAACATTTAAAAAAAAGATTCATATTTAAAAATTATGAATTCGACTACAGAACTTTATTTAAAATTTTTGATGTTCAATTTAAAAGTGATTCATAAATAAAACGTACCTCGAAGTTAGATTCATCTGACCACAGTATATTGGATCAATCTTCTTCAGTGATATGGACAACTTCCCTAAGTCTTCTTCTAACAGTTCTTAAAGAAAATTTTTTTTTCGATCCTTCGACAACTCAGAAGCAAACTCAGTTGAGGTTTTCTTGCGATTATTGTGCGAAGATCGTATTAAAAATCGGTCCTCCAGAGGTGTGGTAACCTTTTTTCTCCAGGATTTTTCGCGATTTTCGTGAGAATCAGTCTCGCTCAAATAAGAGCCGTATTTGAATACGTTTAACTAGACTAAGTTCACTTGTTTTTGGCATTTTAGAAGAAAAATTAATAAATTTTACTATTATGAACAGTAGAAAGCAACTTGGTCTAATTTCTGTCGATTTCGAGCAATAATTGCACACTGATCCTCCATCGAAAAAAGTGCATAAACCCACTATAACAGTGCGTTGGTGACCTTTCTTAAAAAATTAAAGTTGTTAAAGTTAAAGTTAAAAACGTTAAAGTTAAAGTTAAAGTTAAAGTTACAACCTCATATAATGACTAATTACTTCCGAGAAGTGATTTTGGTAGCAAAGACAAAAAGACAAGGGTGCCTAATACATTTGTCCAAGGCTGTAGTTGGAATGCTGTACTCGTATTTGAATCACACCCCGTCTAGAAGCTATAAATACAGATTCCAAATTGACCTTTTCTCTGTTATTGGCACCTCCATTCGTCTGCCCTATAATCGACAAATTAATTAGAAAAGTAACTCATCACAAATCAAATGGCAACATATAAATGTGGAACACGTCTTCAGGTCAATAAACTTGCAATACCATGGATACCGACCGAAGTTCTGAAGTCGGGTCTTTGTGTCAAAGCGATTTGGAAACACAAAGGAGAACTTTCATAAATATTGTGATGCAAAATTATGACACCGAATTGTCTGACAACGATGACAGTGATACACAAGGCAATCTCGTTTCAAGTTTTGACATTTTTCTAACCCGTGTTCCACATAGACATAGTGATGGAGTAGTTGAGCGTCACAGTGGCAGAGGCCAGCAAATGCACAAAGTCTACTCGTGCTCCCAGTGCGGCTACCGCAGAACTCTGGCACTCATCCAACAGCAATCTGCAGTTGCTTCTCTGTTTTTTTTTTTTTTTTTTTGTGGGAAATTGTTTTTGGTAGTTGGGTTTTGCTTTTTACTATTTTTGTGTTACAACATGCAGTACAAATCGAATTTGGGACGTGCTTTTTCGGTCTTCTTTAACTTGAAATTAGATTGTGAATCCAGCTCACGTCGCTCTGTTTAATTAAGCCCAATACGGGAACGAGTAGCTAGACACCATTTGCCATTCAACAAACCCTTCAAATGGGTGCTGGTCATTAGGCTAATGGTTCGGGGGTTTTCAGTTTTTTTTATATTTTCTTTCCCCATCATCATCGCGATGTTCATACTCGTATTTGCGCATCCATTTGGAGAAGAAAAGGGTTCCGATTCGAATCACCGTCATTCATCATAGCAGACAGACCGCGCTATTGATAGGAATGGCTATAGATATAGTTGTATCGATAACTAGCGCTCCTATTTATGGGCGTTGGTGTCATGACAACAGAATTCTGCTATTTTCTGATGCAATTTGTACACTTGGATGCGTTCGACGGATGGGACGTAGGGGTTTATTCATTTACGGAAAGATCGATTAGTATCGCTTTCATGCATATAACTTGGCATATGAATTGCGCGGGTTTTTTCACTGTCAAGGGAGAGGTGCAGGCTCCTTGCTCAAGCTGCCCGTAAGCTGAATTTATATTTCAATGATGAATGCGAAGATGGATTAGTGTAATCAATTTCATTGATTCTTCTATTAGTTAGAACTAATTAAGTGTAATTATGTAATTGAAAGTGGTGAAGTCATTTTTTGACGTTGGCTTCGTGTAGGCATGGTTTATTCGTAATTGCCGACGCAGGTTGCGTTAATTTATCGGATAATGACACATCACTTTGGGTTTGACAGTAATCTGTCAGTTTGTTTGAAAGGCTTCTGAAAGCAAACATGAAAAATGATCTGGGGTAGTCGAATGGAAGTTTGAAAAATTGATTAAGCCATTGGGAATGAGAAACGCCGTAAGATTTTACATATTTGAAATCTTTTGAGAATAACAATTTTCAGATGTCATGGAAGAAGTTTGGACCTTTGCTTAAAGCTGGCCTGTACAAAAAAGTCCAAAAAGTCAAAAATCAGTTTGCCAAAATTACTACCCATTGGTTTCTTATTGGTATTTAACAATTGGTGAAATTCACGATGTAGTTGCGAATGATTCCACCGACAATATGAGATCTTGGTTATCCCTTAAGTTATAACAGGATATCGCAGTACAAGTATATGAACTTGTTAACTCGAACTCAAAAAGTAGGCTCTGTATCATTGCTGGCATTGATTATGTTGATTTTAAGGCGACAATCGTCTGCGGCTTGTTCGCATAGACCCGTGATTTAATATAGAATTACATGAGAAAGTCCAATGGCTTTAAACCACATAATCTCGGGGTCTGGTTTAAGTTGCCGAAACGCGGGATAACCATGCCGTCGAATTTGTCGTTCAGAAGATCCACTGTTGCATACGCTGTGTGTTACGCAACGCCGTCTTCTTAGATCCACATGTCATTAAGATTCATAATAATTTGCTTACCATCGACCCTGTACAGCCAATGATTCCGCCGGACTTAAATTCTCACCAAACAGTGACATTTTTTGGATCCATTTATAACTAATGGGTCTCATATGAATTGTCGTCTCCATCCAAAATTGGGCCTCGTCGCTGAAGATGATTCTCCGCCCAAAATCAGAGTTCATTTCCAACTGCTCCAGAACCCAGTCATTGAATGCTCGACGGTTCCTATGGTCGTTTACTTCCAGTTCCTGTGTTAAGTGAATTTTGTATGAGTTTGTGCTTAAGTCCCGACGCAAAATTCGAGCCAAATTCCTGGGTGCGACGTGGAATTGATTGCGTCGCGTACGACGTACGGGTGTTGTTTGATTATTTCCTGAACCAGTTGATTTAAATTTGTGAGTCGACTCAACAGGACGATTGTGTGCATCGCAAAGTTCACGTAACGCATGGAACTTAGGCCAAACTTGCACTCATTTTGATAGATAAATTTAATAATTTGGACGTGTTGTAACTTTCTACATTAATTACTATAACCTCAAAATTTAACAGCTGTAGCTTCTCTAGCATGGCCGAAATTCACTTTAAAAGTTCGAGTTCGCGAAATACGTTGTAATTAAATATTTTCATAATTGTCGGACTCCGGTCAATGGAACGATATAACATGTCGGCGCAGTCAAATTCAAATTCAAATCAACAAATTTATCTGTCTTAAATCTCAAAAAGAAGAATAGAGAAAAACTCGCAATAAGATGTATGTGGTATGTGTTGCAAGTGTTGTAGTCATAGCAGATTGATTATTGAGCAGATGTTATAAGAATCAATAGCTGCACAATCTTTACTCAAAGCTTATCTAAGACATCTATAGATAATAGGGATATTGAAGAATTCCCTTGGCCGCCAAACCACTACAAACTAAAATGAAACGCTTACCATTGCACCTAGTACTGCATACTTTTTTCCCACATATTTGCGAGTTTGAAAAAACGACAATGCGAACAGAGGAATTCGTTGCGAACTAATTAATCTGCTTTTTTAGTTTGAAAATTTTGAGTGATATTGAAGTTCATCGGACTTTGAGTACTGCCTTAGTGACTTCTTCGGTGACATCGCATAATATTCTTATACAAATATTTATAACACATATTTGTCCTCGTCTCCTTTTAAGATCGGAACACCATTCGAATAAGATGTCTCGGACCTGTGTCGACTGCTTTTCGCAGATTGAAAAAGATAAATTGCAGATATTTTATAGCATCATGGTGTTTTACTATAGTTGGCCGCAAAGTTTGAATAGCTTTGATTTGTAACTTGACTCCCACAAAGCCCATGACTTAAAGTTTTATAATATTGTGTTTTCACCTGCTTGGAATTCTCAATTTCTAATGTTAAATCTCCGTAATGTTTACACGTTGCACTACTTCTGAAGCCTTTCGCCCGTTTATCTGTCCAAAGTGCCAAACATTCCAATGCTCTAGCTACAGTTGTCTCTGCTTTTATATTGAATTTCAAGGCTAGTTTTATCGATTTTGGTATTTTCACTTTACTTTGTCCATGCTTAGTGGCTTACGTTTCCCTTTTTATTCGTTCCATCAACCAATTTTGTTGTTGTTGTTAATATGGCGACCTTTTTTCGAAGGTCCTACCTAGAGACCACCTAGAGTTGACCTCTTTACTTGTTTAAATTGTGCCAGCTTATCTTCTCCGCTCATACCAGTTTTTGTTGATTTTTAACCAGTTTCTCTGGCTTTTTCGGTGTTAGATGTTCACCCAAGATCTATTTATAATTATTTTTGCGCAATGTTGTCTTATTTCAACATAGATGGTAACTTACATGAGTATTTTGTTTGCGGCAGTAGTTCCTAATTGAATGCCGCTCTTGTTTCAAACGTATTAAGAATGGTTAAAGCCTCTCCAGATGTATATCTTGGTCTGATACTTTTGTATTCGTAGTTAAATTCCTCGACTCGTTCGTCCGTTCAAATTCTTTGCCCAATGTGTACTATTTCTCTTTTTGAAATTCTAACTTAAACATCATTGACTCGAGTCAAAATACTACTTTATTTGCCCAAAAAGTCTCAGATTAGGGCGCAGTTCCTCCAGATTAGAGCGTACGCGTGAGCACAACTTACCAGGAGAGTGAAATCCGTATTGTTGCGAAGCAACTAATAATTTTTGATAAGAACAGATTTACCGTTTACGAGCTTGCACAACGTTCGGATCTGTGCATGGAATATTCGTACCTTGAACAGACCACGCAACAGACAACTATCTACGGATATTTGAGGCACTACGACACCGGATAAATTCTGTTTGGATTTTTTTTTAAATTGAACGGGTGCAATCGCAACAAACCGTCAGATCGAGTATCTTTCAGCCTTTCGTGAAGGCCTTTACAATCTGCATGAAATGTTGAAGATCGATTGTATCGGTTTAAAAAACCCGATAGAAGTGTCGCAACTAATATGCTGAGTTGACCTGACCACGAAGACTCTGGTATTGCAAAATAAATCGCCTATAAGGCGGCACTTAATAACACAACGAGAGCTTTTCGTGCGCCCTATAATCAAAAGAGGAGGGAAGTAAATCAGAGGAAATGGAGACGTGCTACTCCCGAAACAACGGGTGAAAGCGCCGATCACTCAAAATCACCCATCAGTGAGATGAGGCGCCCTAGGAAGTGTTCTTGCAACACAGCCATCGATGCCCTTCAAGTATCCACCGTTGCTCTGTCCTGTTGAAACCATATGTCCCTTAAGGCCATTTCATCAAGTCGTGGAAAAAAAACCTGTTCGAGCATTTTACATAACGGTCTGAATTGATTGTGACAATCTTCTCAGAAAAACTATGAACCGATAATCTCAGTTCTTTTTTTCTCCTCAGAACTAGTTTCCTTGATAGGACTGCTCGGGACATAATTCC
The DNA here is from genome assembly GCA_907269105.1 of Volucella inanis. Lineage (NCBI taxonomy): Eukaryota > Metazoa > Arthropoda > Insecta > Diptera > Syrphidae > Volucella > Volucella inanis. The sequence continues at coordinate 138,351,308 of OU026157.1, forward strand.
ATGGCGCAATATTGAAGCGATTTCGGAAGGCATGCTGGGTTGAAAGCAAACTTTTTGGAAAAATAGCCCTCTAAGGCAAATGCAGATTGCATAACTTTAGGATCGCCTCTCTCAAAGGAGACCATGCACAGTCGCCTGGGACTGCAATCAGCTTCGGAGCGCTCATTTGAAATAAGGAAGCAATCTTGCCGCACCTTGTATAACAAAGCTGCCGATCTTTTATATTAAAAACAAACAGAGATGTCACGCCACCTAGCTGTGTTCGAATCCCGGTAGGAGCACAACAAAAAATTTTTCAAAATCGTCATCACCCTTTTGGCGGACAATGGCTAACCTCCGAAAGTCAAATTCTGCCTATGAAAAATCTTCTCAGGAGAGCCGTTCGGCCCTACTCAGGAGTGTAAAAATTCACAAAGTGAGAAACACAAATAAGTGCAAGAAGCTAGGCGCCTTGGCCCATACCGGGCTGTCGCGCCACTTATTTATTTTTTTTTTAGTCTCCTTAAAATTAGGTACAATATCTTGTCTTCCGTATTATGTGAACATCTGAAACCATATGTCAACGATCTGATTGACGATCTGTTAGTGCTGTTTTATGCCGGTTGTGTCCACTATGCCCACACTACGGCATATTGAGTTGAGATCGAGAAACTCAAACTCAACGATTTGTACAAGTAAGTAGGAAAAGATCCCGCCTAAGGTTTTTTTTTGCGCTAGCTGGAGATGTTTTTTAGTTGACTCTCAGGTCCATTCCGTACTATAGCGTCATCTAAATACTTAAGTAAGTAACCACTCATGGACAATTGTAGCGACTATCCACTGCATAACATGTACATGCTTTTCCCAGCATGACAAGCCTTTTAATATGGTATATTGAAATGTGCTGCAGTCAAGTATAAAGTATCAGGCGAAGGAACCAGAGTCCTAATTTCCTTAGAAACCTACCCCTGAATAGTAGATTTCACCCTCTTTAAATCACATAACTCTGAGCTGTACTATATCAAGTCATGCCACATAAACGTAGTTAAGCCTTGTCCAATCTATCGTTGTGTAACCCTTCCCAAGAGCTGAAGAAAACCCATTTTTTAAGTCCCTCGAACTCCTTTAATTTTGAAACTTCACTCCGATTGGTCTAATGCCCCAAATCGTTGACACTCTAGTCGTATCACCTACACCATCAGTAAGAACACCAAATGACGTTGAATGACTTTTAACACAAAAAACTCATTACGAAAAGTCGCCTTAGAACGCAAAACTCATTAAGAATTTCACTGTGTAGTACTTAGAGTCATAATACTCGTACTCCACCCTTCTCTAAAACATCAATGGAAGTTCCCACCAACAACCCTGTTTCAGATCGATAACCCGAGCCCAAGCACGAAGGCATATTTTACTTCGAAATGCCCCATAAGTGCGCATTACAAACATTTAACTAACAATGCAACATGCAAGCATTCTTCTGCTCTAGCATTCTTCCATGGACTACAGAGAGGAGTAATTATCCTCGAAAAGCAACACCAACACCAAAACCAAGACACAACGAACCAACATAAGTAAAAAATAAAAAAAATCAGGAACATGCTTAATGGTTGAACACTGTTAGCCTGTTTCTTCACTCTTTGCATACCGAAGAGTAGGTTTAGTAGGTACGCCTTAAACTAAAAGCCTACTGTGCATGGCATGGCAAGGCACGGCACACTCCAGACACCCACACGCAGTTCTTTCTCTCGAAGAAGAAACGTCAACCTAAAGGCTGTTTAGTTTGTAACAAACTTCATGAACTCTCAACTTCAACTTCAAATAACCGATTGTACATTTTGCCACAAAAGTTTCTCCTTTAGGGTTCAGGAATAGGTCGGAGTACACGAGAACTCGGTACTCGGTACTCGGTGGGCCAAAGGCCCACTTTTTCTAATGCAACACAAATTCCATTCGTATTCGTATGTCTTTGGTAAATCACGCAAACACACTGTATGATACGAGTATTTCTGGAACTCACTACTGTTCCGTAAGGAATCCGGCTTGGCAGAAGAAGAAGATTTATCCTTCGTCTCCACCAGCAGCTGGGGATAAGTTTTCTTTATCGCCTGACATTTGTCAAAGAAGTCATCGGTGTTTGCACGTTCATTGGGAATACATATGCTCGAGTGAGTTTAAAAGGTGGCGAAGCCAATGAGGTTCCGCTCTGTAACATATCTAACTTCGCGCCGTACTTGGGAGGCCGCTGTAATATTATAAAAAAAAAAAAAGATTTTGTGTAAACGCGAGTTAAATGAGAGATTTTTGGGTTCCCGTAGGAGGAATGAATTGTTAGAATTTGTCAAAGATATGAAGACATGGGTGACAGTGGTGTGAGATGGACGAGCACCAGGACGAAGATGAGGATGATGTTGTGACATGAAAAGTGTTTGAAGAACTTTTTTTTTTGTGGGTGTGAGTTAAATTAAATGACTTTGCTGTAAAACAGGAACGTTCCTTACTTTTTTTTTTTTTTTGAAAGGAAAGAGGAACTTGTGCGTTTTCGTATTTTATGAGATGAAATTTGTTTAACATGCCTTGTTGGCTCGGAAACTCATTAACTTTGTCTTGCAAGGGGAGTAACCTTATATTGTGTTCTTTTCGGCAGGGGTGTGCAATAATTATAATGAGATAATTTCAGTTTATGTCGCCGTTGAGGTATGGAAACATTGAAATTAAATTTAGGATTCCTTCAAGATTTTCTTGTCAAATGTCGTACTCAGATTTTACAAGATATCAAATCTTTTACAATCCTACTGATTCTACAAGGTACTGAAACTGGATATATGGTATACCATATGTATACTATGTCAAATGAAGTACTATGAATTTTTTAATTTTTTTTCTTTTTTAAGTTGGTATAACTCTAGTTTATTACCAAACATGAGTTCGATCTGTCAACCAGGTTGCTTCCAACAGCTAATTGAATCAGTTCACTTCATTAGTACATCACGATTGCTGAACATATAACTTGCTTTACTTTTTGTGTTGCGAACAGAACTTATGTTTTTTTCAAAAACACGGACCTACAAGTGGTATTACAAATTCAAGGAGGGCGAAGACTTCGTCAATGACATGACCTTCGACCTCTTCAACCGATGAAAATGTCGAAAAAGTGAAGGAAATCGGTGTTCGATAGTCGCCATTCCGGATTAAAAGAGACAACTTCTGACCTTAACATCTCTCACGAGTGTGTTTGTTTGATTTTAGTGAGTAACGCGTCGCGCCCGGCTTGTTCCAAAAGAGCTGAACTTTCTTCGAACACAGTACCGTGAGTCGGTTTCTTCTGATTAAGCTTAATGGAACGCATCATAACTGGTGACGAGACATGGGTCTGCGAGTTTGACATGCAACCAAGTAACAGACATCAGAATAGAGAACAAAAGCCGGACCGCTGCCAAAGAAATCACGTCAAAATTGGCCAAAAGTCAAGGTGATGCCCATTGTTTTCTTCGATATTCGGTATTTTGTGCATCACAAATTCGGTCAAGTAGGACGAATACTTTTTGGCCATACTGAAACGGATTTGTGGGAGAATAATTCGTAGATATTATACGACGATCATGCACCATCGCGTGCGATCAATCACCTTATTCATCCTTATTAATCCGGCCTTCTGTATGTTCCCAAAGCTAAAATTGCGACTCCATGAAAGAATCTGAAACCCGTTTTAAAGACTGGAAACTATGCTGGCAAATGAGGTCTACTTTGAAGCCGAAGAAATTAATACTGATTTCTAATTAATCACTAGACACCATTGTTTTATTTTATTATTCCAAACTTATCATTCCAAAAAACTTTTGAAGTATCTAACAAATATTTGTAAAAATTCAACGTTGCCGAGAATCGGTTAAACCCACCTTTATGGTTTCTTGAGGGCCTTGTAAGATCGCTTTTACGAATGTAATGAACTCTCATCATGAAATCGTGTAAATCATCGTTGGTGTCTATAAAATTTCAGTATAAATCCTTAATATTAATAAGGGTGGATATGATGTAGTGCACTATAACTTTATAATCTATCTTGTCCCCTAAATTTACATTGGAGGAGTTTGCTTCTTCTTTCAGAGCCTCCGTGTTATTAGAATTATATTTCCCAAAATCTTTTTGGGTTGGTGGTTCTAATGATTCCAGAATACGATCTGAAGTTTCAGAGACTTTCATCTGCGCACACCAAGTCATTTGAGGTCGCCTTCTACTATTGCGTTGTTCCTCCGGGTTATATTCGAAGACTCTATCGTTAAATTTTTTTCTCCAAAGCCCATCAACGCAAACGGGACTGAATATTTTACAAAGAATTTACGAGCGATGATTTTGACCCATTTTTAATAGAGCCCATGTTTCAGAGCCATAAAATATGATTGGGATGATCAAGGTCTTATATAGATTTGAGAGGGGTTAGGATTTGGGATAGGGCCTTATTACTCAACTGCCTTCTTAGATAAAAAAAAAACAGCGATTGGCAAGAGTGATTCTTCGTTTTAACTATAGCAGAGCCAAGATACACAGTCCCTCATTATCTCACGAAGTTATAGCTTTCGATTATGTCGTTTTGCCCAATTCTTTAAAGTTGTGTGTTACTTCTTCTATACTTGATTTTGACGTCATTAACCACTAAACAAATTTTGACTGCTTTCGGTTTGATGCTAGCTGACTAATAGGTGACAGCCCGCTGAGTTCTGCGAATTATGTTAATATCATCAGCGTACCCTAGTTTTTGCACAGACTTTAGAAAGGTAATGCCTCCAGTGTTCGGTAAGTATATGATGGGTATCGAATTGGGTTTCTTCGGTTTTTTCCAGGATCTGCTAATACTGGCGGCATAGGAGCTGTTAAAAGATTTTATTTTTCATTTATCTATTTCTGGACTGTACATTAAGAATAACATTCTCATTATTTGTACTTATTCATACAATTTTAACATTAAGGTATCTAGGTTAAATGTTCTAAGAAAAAATCTGTTTCAATGGTTCGGATCTAGATCGCATCCCACTGACGTCTTTTCAACAATTTTTAAGGATCGGAGGTTCTTCCAGAGAGTAGAGGTAGGCTGGGTATTAAGCTTTGAGGAGTAAAATGCTGATTTTGGGATACGCGTTTGACAAAAAATCTGGTGGTCTTTTGCGAGTGCAGCTTTTTCACGTTATATCTTTCCACACTGATTCTTCTTTGTTGTGACGCTTGGGAGATACGCATTCGTGTTTTGGCTGCAATAAGAAGTGATCTGAAATAATATTGGCTGCTCGGAAGGTTTTGACGGTTCTTAGGTTACAGTTTTCTAAACTTTTCGCGTTAAGTGTGTTCCTGCTCATGAAACAATGGTTTAGGCCTTATGTAGTGATCCGTTGGCGTTTGTTTTGCAAGATAATACCCTGGTTCGTTAGTCATAATGCCTATGTGTCGGCGTATACAACAACTAATTATCTCAAATTAAGTCAAGTCAAGTGATTACATAGTCTGTGGACTATGGTAATAGACGTGGTACCGCTGTGTAAGTCTTTCTTACTGCTAACTTTCGTTGAGAAATTTTTATTAAAGTTAAACGTCCTGATGCTGTTACTTCTGGATACATCCTAAAAAGAGAATTTACCGAGTAACACATCATGTTCTTTCAAACAAATGTATATCTCCATTCTGATTGTTTCTTTTTGTTTGTTTTTCCTGCCATATTCATGACTGTGGTTGGGCATGTGTGCGGCATTGCTTAGGTGATGCACTGGCATCCCACTCGCATTTTAGGACCGGACTTGATCGTTTTACTCATACTATCGCTACGTATGTGATCATTAGACTTATTGCGATTCACATTTATAGCAGGATGGTAGAGCTATATCTTCATGACTTTACCTAAATGTTTCTACAATATATATCATGAGAGTATGGCCGGCGTTCTTTGAGCTCTTTTTCGTGTGTTGCCGTCAGATTTGTTTACTATTTCCTTGTTATCCTGGATTTTTAACTTCCTTGGTAGCAGATTCGTTAAACTTTTAGGAGTTTTATTTTTCTTCTAAATGTACTACCGTTGTTCTTGCCAGTTTGGTGTTGAGTTTATTCATATGCCCTTAGTCTTGTCTTGTTTTTGGCCTGCTCAGTATGATGCAATGGAGCATTTCCTCCAATTAATAATGAGTATTACGCCATCGGTATTGGTGACAGTTGATAGTTGGTGCCATTTTTCCAGTAAGAGTTCGTCTAGAAACAGTCTCCACATTAAGACCGATAGAATTTGTTGATGTCCTCTAGTTGTATCTACTCTAGTGGTTCCAGATGATATTTGAGTCTCTGCTGATTAAACTTGTTGTACTTTTCAGGAATTGTTTAACGGTCTCCTGTCGAAAGCCCCCTCAGTATTAGGAAAGATGTACAGAACATTTTCTTTTTCGCCCTGTGCGCTTTTGTATAGATCCTTATTTTTCCACCCCGGGAATGGCGATGACCAACTTGCATTGTATTTGATTAACACGACATTCTTCAGAAAATATCCTCCTAGGAAATGCATAACATTTTACATATTTACCTACAATTTGTAAAAAGTAAAAAAACGTATCATTTTTAATTTAAACAACGTAAAGCCACTTAAAGTTTTCCTAAGTGTTGCTCCCCTCAAAACGCGACCCCAAAAGCGTAATTCACTTAAAGTCTACAAAGCAGATCCACTTTGTCATTTGAATTAATTTTTCACAGACTAATCTACAGAGCACGATGTACAACGGAAGCAACAAAATATGGGTCAGAGAAAATCCCTTCCCTTAGCATCCTCTATTAACCGCTTTTCTAGCTCCACATTAATTCCAGTGCGAAATCCTTTGGGCAGTGATATGAATTTTCCTCCATATACTTCTGGAAAAAGAAGACAGTAATTTAAGTTGGTAGCCAACCGGAAACAATCAGCCGAGTCTATCTGTTGTATCCCTTGCATCGCTGTCGCCTGCCTGAGCTACTTCCACTCGGCATTAAATCCAGGACACAATGGAGGAATTTATTAAGTGTCATGTTGAGTTTTCTAGCGCATCAATTTTTAACGTGATGCCCGCTGTTGTTTCACCTAATCGTTCCTTAGGCTCGGCTATTGTTCTTATTCTGTACCCAGTGCGCCTATTAATCCGTTATGTATCTCTGTAAAAGATACAGAGATACGCAACTAACGACACAGGATGCGCATCAGTTAGTTTTACATTCACTACTATGTAAAAGTACATGATACTCATGCACAGCAAGTAAGTGAATGCATACATTAAGTCATTTTGTTGTGCATATGCTTGAAAGTTTATTCGCCGAGTTTACAATTTGCAAGAAACTTCAATTTCATTTGCAGTTGCAGTTGCAGTTGCAGTTTCAGTTGAAGTTTGTTGGAAGGTACTCATATCATGCTGATGACAGACAGGACTTTGTCGGATCTATTCCCATATCTGAACAAAGGATATCTCCTTACTGTCGTATTCATTTTCCAACAGAATTTGGCCTCAACTTTTCCTTTAAATACACCATGCCGCCACCCTTATGAGCTTTGGTCCAAGCAAGGATTATTATTCTCAAATCCCATTATACAGTGGGATTTTGTGCAAGGAGGCTTATCTGTCTCCTAATTGTCGCCCTATATTCCCGGCCAACTGATTGTAGAGCAAACAGAAAAAAAAAAAAAAAAAAATTCCGATGGAGGGCATACTCGTTGTGAGTCCGGAAATGAAATCTTGTTATACAGGAAGAATGAAGCAGCCACTTTGTGTAATTAACTCGGTCTATGTCCTTGTGAAATGTAAACTTTAAGGCATCACATAAGCACAGGGTCTCCTCTGCATTAGGTTGAATGTCCTTGCATAATAATTGCTTTTTAAATGCGACTATGTATTGCTATCCTTATATCCCTTTGGGAATAGAGTGAAACAAAGACTATGATAGAGTGACAGGAATAGGGATACACACAAACAAAGAGTCTCTTAATTAATGGGCGCTAAGCTGGAAGCTTGTATTAACATTTGAAGTGCGGAAATGTAAAGTGGTTATCCTTATTCAATTTGTGCGTTTGACTGTTGGTCGGGTTGGTTTGTTAGGGTTAGTATGGATAAAATACTTGAAGTGGAAGTGCCATATGGCAATGGCTTGACCTGCTTTGCAATATTTGCATAGATTAAGCAGGAAGTGGTAGAAGATTGTTTGTTTTGAGATCTACTTACTTCTGTTAAACTAAACAATGGTTTGATAATTTGCTCAGTCCTTGAAGTTGACACAGAGACACTAATTAATTCAGTGTCGTTTATAAACCCGATCAGCATATGGCCTAGGGTAGAATAATTTTGTGAGAAATGGTCAGAAATCAGAACCAATTGTGGTGAAACGAAGGAAATATGAATAGCTGCATTACAGTGGAGACACAAATATGAAAAGCTCTTGCGCCACGTGAAATCTATCGAAATGTGAAATGTCGAAATCTGTTATAAGATATCCTTCTAATGCTATATAGCAATCGATCATCAGTTTCGAACTGACAAGCAAGACGAGATAAATATGTATTTAAAAATATAAAAACTCATCTGCATCGAAAAATATTGCCAACAACTGTAAGAGTTTTTCTTCTCAATTTTTTCTCTACTTTAATTCTCTAGTTTCTACCGTCATAGATACATTCCACAAACGTCTGTATACTCATATGTATGTATATGGACATGTGCATTTGTCGAATTCAATGTAAAGTCCTTAGAAAAACTTGAAACCACTTATGTATCGTTATCCAGAAGACTAAATCTCAAATTTCGACAAGTGCAAATGGAGATGGAAAAAAGTGAACTTAAGGTCTCGGTCTCGAGTTTTTCAAACTCTTCTTTTCAAATTCCACTGTCCCTCTCAATTTTTCAAGATATAATGATATAAAATTGTAAAATTACATCCTGAATTTGTATATAGTACTTACGAAAGTATACAACTGCAAGTCCCTGGGATAGAGCAGAAGTTCCAATTCATCTCGTTTCGTCCTTCTGTCAAATATGTAATATAAGGTATCTTCTTTCGTGCCTTGTACATATCAGGTGGTAGTCCTTTTTCACGTTTTACGATGCCGGATTCTCCTTTTTCTTTCCTTTTTTTCCACTTATTTTTACGTTGCAATAATTTCTGTGAAATTCATCCTTTTGTGTCATTTTTTTTTTTTTATATTTTTATTTTGGTTTTGGTGGATGCGCAATTGTGTCGGTATTTCTACGTTTTATTGTTGTAGGTATTTCTTCAGTGTGTCGTCAGATGATGCTGTTTTTTTTCATCATTTCGATTGTCCTTTTCTTGGGTGTGACCCCGATTTGTCTGTGGTTTTAACTTCCATCCTTTGTCTTCGGTTTTTTGTCTAACATGTGACCTAGATAATAAAATTCTAGCTCGTAGCGGAATGAGAATTGAAGTGGAAAAGATACATTAAAGCAAAGGTGATTTCTTTGAGATGTTTAAATGAGGGGATTCTTTTAAACCCTGAATCCATTAACTGAATATCTGCTCCATTTGAGAGAAATTAAGTTAATTTGCAAAGAAAGAATGCTCAAAAATCAAAGTTCGGAAATGGGTACGAATATTTATAGAGATTTTGAGCACGCAGGTTTTAGTTTATGGCTTTCGCGATCGCTCGAAACTTACTTTAATGTTGACCAAATTTAAGGGTTCTTTGTATTTTATCTGTTACGCTCCTAAATGGCTACAGAATAGCTGCTTGGTGACAAAATCATGCTACGAGTAATATGACGAAAAGTCTGCGCATGCCTAAAACACCTTGCTACCCATAGGCTGCGTATAGGTAGCTTGCAATTTACCACATCTGACTATGCTATGAACTAAGGTTCCTACATAGCGAAGGACTTACCATACTTCATGTTCATTAAGTATTTACTTGGCGACAAAATCGTGTTGGCATCATGTACTGAATATGTCTTGAAGATAGCTGCCAGTTTCTTGTTTTATTTTACACATAAACTCAAAATATTGTGCCGCGCCATTCATCAATTAAGTGGAAATGTGCCGCCGTATTCACATATGACGTCTTTTGGTATAAGGTTGTGGCATGGTATAATGGTTTAATTTGTCGATTACCACGCATGAGAGTTTGGGTTCAGTTAAGTGCTTAAACCATATACCGATAAAGAGAAAAAATCATTCAGGCAACAAACGCCATGTTGCAGTGCCTTTTTCTTAAATAGTCGGGTCCTGTATAATACGGTCACTGAAAAATGATTAGAGTCCACATTTGGTAGTGATAGACATTTGTACGTTCTAAGCTTTAATCCAATCAAATTGTTGGACTTCCTAGCTGAGATATTCAAATCAGCTGGAAGTGATTTTGCGGAGATCATACAACAATTAATTTCAAGATATGGTCAGATGAATGTAATCTCGGCGTCGTTTGTCCGATCCACATAAGAGGAATCCCAACAACTGCGCCAACTATATAGGCATAAGTCTCCTCAACATCACATACAAGATTTTATCTGCCATATCGTGTGAACGTCTAAAACCCTTCGTCAACGATCTGATTGGGCCCTATCAGTTTGGTTTCGGTCCGAGAAAGTCCATAACCGACTTAATTTTCACACTATGTCAGATTTTAAAACAAACTCAAGAAGTCTAAATCGGCACACAGTAGGATATAGAGAGATGAGCTATATAGAATCATGATAAGTTTTGGCATCTCTTTCTGAATTATATGTACAGAATGACAATAGAGAGCGCTCGTTGCTCCATAAAGGTCGGAAACAACTTAACCTCATACTTGACAATCTTTCAAACGTCTGTACAACTACTAGGGTAGGCAAATGATATTGAAATAATTGAAAGGACTCAGCGGGCTCTCATCGGTGCCAGTAAAACGAGGACTAAATGAGGGCTACATTTACAAAATTTAGACCGCTAATTTTATTAAAGACTTTTTCTATTTTTTGCATTACGACTAGTCCAGTGTTCTCCTTCAATGTTCCTTTTACTGACATTTCTTATTCTTTCGTAAAAGAATGAGTAAACGTTTCAGAACCCACCACATCAGCGCCGACTTTCTGTAGCTTGTAGCTACTGTTCCGCGGTGTCGTCATATTTTTCATAGCAAGCGAGGCAGAATGTTTTTCTACTTATTCTTCAGAATATAATTCGTTGCTATCAGGATTGCGTATATTTTTGCTTGGAAGGTAGGCCGATGTTCCTCTAGCAGAAAGGCACCAATTCCTCTTTCTTAATCATTTTTGGAGCCATCCGTTGGAAAGCGACTACATTCCTCTCCTGACTTAAATCCTGGTTGAAACAATTCCTGGGCACAGGGAGAATCTATTTCGTATTTTTTCAGCAACAGGACAGGAGCTCTAAGGGCATTTAATTGGGCGGCATGTCCATAAGACCAGAGTCAAAAGACAGTCAGCGCGTAAGGTATTTCGTATTTCGCCAAGCCCTGATGAGGTTTCACATTTATATTTTTCACTTTATAAACAATACTCTTTTCTTCCTTTAAAAACATGGATTGACCCCCTTCTGTGCTCGCTTTCACATAGGATATACGAGTACTTCAGTATTCAAATATCTCTAACAACCTTCATGTGCTTTTTATAATTTATATTTGATGAATATCTTTCCCATGCATCCAATTTATGTGAGAAGATATTCTTAAAACATCAGAGGAAATTGTCATCAGGCTGACAAAAGAATCATGGTTTATCGAAAATTACAATTTCGCTGTAAGAAAGCTAATTAAAAACCAACAAAAGACGCCCATCATCTTTCCCTTCAGATATACATCTAAGACCTACATACGAGTATACTCGTACTTGTTCTCACAGTAGTAGTCAACTCTTATCCAATAGTTGTAGTCTTTCAAGCAGGCATCCTTGTGAGATATATAAAAAAAAAAAATTGACCACCCGTTTGGGAACAGTCTGTTGGTCGGACCCGAAAAGTCATACCTTGAGGGAACGTACAACATGACTCATGCCAGCATGAAGCTTGTAGAATCTTATTATTCCTTCTTTCTATGTTTGTGTGTGGAAAAGCAAATTTGTTCGACGCTCACCCTTTATCATCCCCTAAATGTGGGTGAGCTAAAGTCGAATGACAAAAGCAAAACCCCCAAGCAGACATGTTGTCGTCTTTTAAGCAATTTAATTTCCTCAGATATACGAGTCTCGTTTCTCTCGTCTCTCTAGACTGTCGCCGTACCGTTTCTAGGGTATTTACGATGATGACATTATCGGAGTGTGCTGTTTCAAATTTCGATCATCCCCTAAAGTCCAAAAACGGCGACGCGCAATAAACATCCTAACCAACCAACCGACCATCCATTCAAAAGCTTTCTCTTACTCCCAGTCATATTAAGAAGGTTAGGTAGGTGGGTGTCTTAGATGGGTGGTGAAGCCCGCCAGTTACACAAAATCCGCGCTGATGTCATCTATTTTTGGCAAAGCACGTATCCGTCTGTATGATCTCATCTGTTTGCCTTTACGAATACTAGTGGCGTATTGATTCTACGTAACGGTGGAAACATTTATTCACCAGCATGGGTAGTAATAATCAATGGTATTGCAGGGGGCAGAAAAACAAAGGCGATTGTCTTCTTAAAAATAGTTTCAAAAAACAACCAAACCTATCCGGACCCAGGCAAGGCATCTCAAACTAGCCACCCACCTCGGGAGGTGGAAATGACAAGTCGTTTTAGGAAAATTTAAATTGAGTGCTGAATGTCAAAAGTTTGCTTAGCATGACTCATGTATCTGTATCCGTATCCATATCCATATCAATATCTATTGTGACAAAGAATGTGATGTACGATCCTGATTCCTTATCTTTCTTAATACGTAACATATAGTGTGCAGTAGATGTGAGTGTGCTTTTGTGTGGAAGGAAGGTCAAGTTAGATTTATATTTTTAGCTGACTTGGGTAATTTTTTTTTTTTTTTGTTACTCCTGCCCACACGAAGGCAAAGAAAAAAATGTTGACTCTTTTGCATCATATTCTTCTGCTTCTCTCCAATCCCAAAGGATATGGAGAACATTTATGAATTTCAATTGAAACTATTGAATAGGAATTCTCTAACGAAAACTAAGGGGATTTATGGGTGAATAAATCGGAATATGACGAGAAGATAAATGTATTTTCAAGATATCGTTTATCGGTGGTAAGTTGAATTGGTACATTGTATGTACCCATGTATGTCTATTCTCGTAGATGTTGTAAAATGATTTAAATAAGCGATTTGAACTCAATCTTATATGTTGTTTGGTTAGATGTAATTTTGTTCAAAAAATTGAACAATTCTAACACAGGAGGATTCTTAGATTCTCACACCACCTTCACGATATCGTTTAAAAAGACTCAGACATTTCAATATATAGGTACCTATGTAGGGAAGTGTCCACGATTTTATTTGAATTTATTTTCTGCCATTAAATTAAATTATGTAGCCATTAGCTGCATCCTCTGTTGTAATGGATTCAATACATTTTCTTCAAACTCTTTTCTTATCACCTTCAGTTTGTGGACTCCTTATACTCCAAATCTTCATCAAGCGACCTTCCGAAGGTCAAAATTATTGCTGACTTTTTGAAGAATAAGTGGGTCAGTGGCCGCAGTTTAGATGTTATGTTTGAAATCCTGAATTCTCGCTGGGTTATCGGCATAGACCTTACTCTTCAAATTATCCCACAGGAAGAAGTCTAAAGGTGTCAAAAGTGTCAAAGGTGTCTTCAAATTTCGTACGCAATAAATTGATTAATTTATGACTTTTATCTGTGATAGCACCATCCTATTAAAACTAGACATCGTCCAAAACTAATCCATTAAATTTTGGGAAAAAAAAGCCGGTCAACATGTTGCGGTAACGTTCTCCATTCACTGTAACTGCCTCTACAGCCCTAATGATGCCGCCAACCCATAATCCGCACCATACAGTGACTTCTTTGGAATACATTGGTTTTTTGTGAATCTCATATGGGTTTTCCGATTCCCAGAAACGACAATCCAAAAGATCGATGTCATCGGAAAAGATCAAATTCGATGACAAACTGTCCCAGTTAAGAAGTCGGCGACATCGTAGATATTCCAAAGATTTAAATTGTTGTGTAATTTGCTATTTTTTCAGCTTTGATCAGCTTTTTAACTTCGCCGTAAAGTGCCATAAGTGAGGCCCAATTGTTGACTTCGGCTTGGCTGGTTTTGAACACTTTTGTGTTCTGGGCGAGCATGTTGATATGGAGTTTGACCCGATCTCGAAACATTTCAATGTATTTATAATGCTCGGTGGTGTCATTACCGACTTTTATGAACCAGCGAGTTTTGTCCATTGTTATCCTACCCAGACGACTTGACTTGTCGCTATCACGTCTCTACATGTGTTGTCCTTTTGGTGCTGATTTAGTGTTCTTGAGTTGTTTGCAATATCTTCCGTGTACCACACAATCGATGGTTTGCTTATTAGTCCTAGAACCACATTGATAAGGACTCATCAGATAGATGTCAAGTTTAGTCTTTAGCTGATCTAGATGAGATTCCATTCACCAGGCATATTATCAACCGTCCATAGTTGGTGTATGCTTCTCGCACAATGAGTCGTTGGTTTAAAATCTAGATGGTTTAATTGAGATCTCTTCTTGGTCGGGTGGACGAAGTTGTTGTCGATCATAGATTATCGATGAACCATTGAAAGTTCCACCCTTTTAGATTGTGAATAAACAACTTGCGGATGGCGCACACACTCGTATTAAAATAATGAACTTAGGGAATCTTCACTAAGGTCCTGGAGCTGAGGGTGCTTCAATTTTCAATTAAATTTCATTATTATAAAAAACTTTGCGCAAATAAGACCTAGTTTTTTATAGTACATAAAGTAGCGGATGGATTACAATATGCTTAGTGATGAAAGATAGGTGGGTTCATCTAGACTAGAGGGTGGTACTTTAATCTTGTAAATATGAATTTATTTTAAATCGGAAAGTGTTTACGGTGTTGTTATTTGGTTCTGTTTGCCTTCTGAACTCCTCAGTACTTTTCTTTTACCTTCAATGGGGTTTTTTTTTTTGTTTCAAAAAAATTGCAAAACTTTAATAAACATTGTTAATTTTTTTCTTTACAGATATTTGCTCCAATCTACGTAAGTATATTTATTTTTATTCCACATACATAGAGTAAGTTGGCTTAGTTGTATGGATACTGTTTTTTGGCATGTAACATTTCTCACCTCATTGTTAATTTGTTGCTATTGCCTTGATTCTTGTGGAATAAAATGGTTTAAAATTGGAATATGGGATAGAAATTGCCAAGTGCTGCTTATATTATCTGATACAAACCTACAATTGTATGGATAAAAGTTTCATCTGTGGACTATTTCGGTTTGCAAGTTAAACCAACTGCCACTAGTAAAACCAACAATTCTCCCCATGTGTGTATCACATACCCAAATATGTAGTATCCCCATCCAAGTGTCAACCGAAAGTTGTGAAACATCAGCGCCGATGTGATGACGTTGGCGCCAGGATAAGTGTTCATTTGAAACAGAACCGAACCACATGGAATAGGTTATCGGGAGTTGTTCTCTGTTAAAAAAAAAAAAAAAAAATAATAAAAAAAAAAGTTATCTCGAGCTGTTGATGAAAAACCGATTTCCACGTGACTACTTTTGCACTCCATGTTGGTGTATATTTCCTGTTTATTTAGTGAAGAGGAGCATGTTTTTTTTAACCAGTATCCTGTTTGTCTGTGGAAGCTGAAAGGTGAACAGAACAGAAAATGAAGGAGAGCAAAGTGCACACAATTAATAGTTGTTTTTGGGCATTCTCACTGAAAGTAAACCTTTGTTCTGGATACCAGTGTTTGTATGTTCATTCCAGACCTAGTGTTTTTTAAAAGTTCACCTGTATTTGTCTAAAAGGTGTTATATCTTTGTTGGTAGTCTGGTAAAGGTATTTTTTAAGTATTAAAGTGTTTTTATTGGCTTTTAGCAAGTGTTTTTGAGTTTTCACGGGTTAGTCATGTACGCCAATATTAGTTCGTTTAATTTTATTAACATCGGCATCGCAAGGTGTGTTTTCTGAGTGGCTCAATGATTCCTTGATATTTTTCTGGTCAAGTTTACATCGGCGTTTACCGTTTGAGAATATCAAGAATTCATATCTCACATATTTCAAAAATACAGATTTATTTTTCGTATAGCCACCTTTTACCTTGATGATGGCGTTAAGTCGGTCCATGAACGTATCGATCGCTGATTGTAGGTGAAGTTTTGGTATTTGGAGACACTCCCGGTGTAGAACTGCTTTCAGGAAGCCCACGATTTAGTTTTTTTTTTTTTTGTGTGTTGACCCCGGCCTCCAATACATTCCAAACATAGAAATCCATCTATTTTTTAGCCGTAATGAATTGCGGAGTGTTGTTTTTCAGCCATTCTTGTTTGACTTTGGCTTTGTGAGACAGTGCAGAGTCTTGCACCCATTTTTTATTAGCTCAGAGCTTTATTACTCCTTCCAACATTCTTTCGTGATAAAAAGGTGCGGACAACAGCGACTTTTGGCCGAGGAATCGGCTCATACCATTACGAAAGGTGGCTTTTGCGACCTGATCTCCGTTAACCGTTAACGGAATCGTAAAAAACTTCCCGTCAGTGAAAACGATGGCAAGGCT
The DNA here is from genome assembly GCA_907269105.1 of Volucella inanis. Lineage (NCBI taxonomy): Eukaryota > Metazoa > Arthropoda > Insecta > Diptera > Syrphidae > Volucella > Volucella inanis. The sequence goes on from OU026157.1 coordinate 138,367,950, forward strand.
TACGGCAAGTCGTTTCAATTCATGCGCACTTTCCAAACGTTGCTTGTTCTGCATATCGTTGAGATCTTGCAATTTTTTTGTGCCTTATATGGATTGACCTGAAGATCGTTTTTAAGTATGCGTCGATGCGGTTTTGGGGCTAAACGGACAATACTCTTCCATTTAAAACCCGTCGTCGATAAAAGAAAATCAGAACTCGCCCCACGCTTGTCAACCATGAAATTAAGTATTTACTATCAAACCGTATATATTTTGACAGTAAAAGCGACTTGAAGTTGGTAACCTTTCAATCGCCGTAGTATAAAAAATGTATACAGGAACAGTGGAAATATTTTAAAGGTGACTTTCAGAATGTCTTATGCAAAAACTACACATTTGACCTTGAAATTCAAACAGAATCAATTGCATAGCTTTAATCCAAATTTTACCGTTGACATTGTTATGAGACTTTCCAAATGTTCTTTCCAACAAAGTTCATGTTGTACAATCTGCCACCTCGTGATACAGCCAAATCGAGTCTTCCTCGCCCACAATTCATACATACATTCATACATACATATATATGTATCTATGTCATACACCGTTTAGGCAAATTCTGTGGAGCATTCAAAATCAATAAGAATCAGCAAAACTTCCACAGACTTTGTGTCTCCACAGCGACCATTATGAATTCGTTTTTGGAAACTTTTCAACACAGTGTGTGTGTCTTTAATTATCCAAATTAATAATGCAACAGTCACACCGCGAAAGCAAATCAAATCCTCTGTGGGATTAATTTCGTGCAACCACTTTATAGTCTATCCCCCGAAAAAAAAAAAAAAAAAACACCATCCAACTCCCATAATCCAATGGTGTTCTGTCAAAATTAAATAATAATCCTCAACTTTCTGATTGCATGAAACCCCAGCAACACTTGCACACACACCTATGAAACTATGCATCCGTTTTCGTTTTCGGCATACCCGAACTCGTATCTGTGTGAAGCGAAATTGCGTTATTTAATTCTTAATTATGGGCTTATGGGGAGAAATTAAATCAAAACAAATTCACAGATTTTCTGATTCAGATTCCGCCACTCTGATTCGGATTTCAGATTTCAAATTTCAGATTCCACCCTATGGTGCTGTGAAGCATGTTCCCGACTCGTATCTCTCTCTCTCATGTTATATTTCGAAAATTCAATTCGCTGACAACTGGAACTGATGTAGAGATATGCAAATAACAACAACAGCGAATCCAGGTGGCAGATGAGATACTTTAATGTGTTTCTGCATTGCAGATTTCGAGATATTTTCATTGCCAGCAGAGCGACCAACCAGTAAATAGTTTTTGGGAAATTTTATTTCGAAAATACTTGCCTTCGCTTGAATAATGAATGAAAACCACCGAAATTGCGTTAGAAAATTGCAAAAAAGATATTTACCGATACGAGTTTATAAGAATTAATTTAAGCAACATGATGCAGAGAATAGGTTTTTGATTGCGAGAGTTTGAAAAATGTATCTTTCCTGGTGCATTAGACTGATTACCTGAAGCTGTTGCCCAAATATGAGTTTTGACTTGTTTTCCAATGAACACGTATGAACCTGGTAGAAAATTCTTTTTGGCAACTCAAGCCAATGGGTCGATCGACTAAATAATCAACTTAAAATGATTTCAAAGGGTGTAATCCTTTTGGGAATTTTGAGTATACCAACATACATACAGCATACATACCAACTTTGTTTCCATTTGAATTTTTAAAATTTAGAGAAGTGTTGTCGCTGAATGGCTGTGTTTACTTGTGGCAGAAGATTAGAGAATTGAAGTTTCTTGGCCCGGGGTTGTTTGTTTGTTTTTATTATTTAAAAAATGAATTTTTGTTTAATTAGAGATTCTTTCATTATAATGACCAGTGTTAGTTGATTGATTAAAATTCTCAATAAGGAGCAATCTGCCCAATGACAATGACAATTCCCTTCTACTGAGAAAACAGAACACCCTTCGTGGTAAACCGTAGGACATTACCTGTGCTGACGAGAACATGTCGAGTGAAGTGGAAGTGTGTTATGATATAGTCGTCTCTATATCTTGGCGTGCCTGCCTAATATATACAAGTGACTTTAGAGACGTAATACGATGATGAATTTTTTACTGACCGATAAAAGGTTATTAAGGTCCTTCGAATCTATTTAAACTACGCCATCTGGCTTTGACTTTTATTTTATTTTGTTCAGCTATTTGTTGAGATACAAGCGTCAGTCTCTGAATGGTTTATATTTTTAAATGCTGGATACAGTAACTATGATTACGATCTATTTTTCGATGTAATAAAAAAATATCAGCCTGCTTAATTATTTTCGGCGCTGTCCAGGTTGCGGCCTATTATTATGTTGTTGAGAAGACACTGCTGATTTTGTAGAGCAAGTTATAAAAGTTTCGGAATATATGTAAAAATAATTCCTAGATACCATTACATACCTGCCATCTACTTAAGATCCAACTTTATGTAAATCGGATATTTTCGTTGGTCATTAAGGTATTGATTCCAGAAAATTGCAGATGTGACATTGCAAACAACATCTTGTCTTCACATAACAGGAAATCCCAGGTTTCAGCGAAGAAGAGATTCCAGCGGTGAAAACACTACAAAACCGAAAAGCCCCTCGACCGGACGGAATACCAACGGTATCCACCAACTCTTGGTACTGATCAGCAAAGGCAAAGGAGGCCCGGATTCCTTATTTTCGTACAGACCAGAATACTGCAGGGAAACTCCTAGGAAAAAGATGTTGAAACCATGGCTCACAGATGTACTATTGTACAAAGACCAGGTGACCTGTCTACGAAACAGTATCGCTTTAGAAAGGGCCATTTTATGATCGGAGCTATAGGAGAAGTATTATAGTGAGGATGTCCAAACCGCCAACCAAGACAGCCACTACTAAAAGTGTTGTCAACTGTTGGATATGCGAAATGCCTTCAATTCAACCAGGTTGAGTAATATACTGAATGCGCTTGAATATAAGATACCACAGAATGCCCTCAAAGAAAAAAAATCGCCTCGGGAGCAGCACAGGGATCAATTCTGGGACCAGACCTCTGGAACATCTCATACCATGGTATAGTTCGCATAGGGATGCCTTCGTGGAAGGGTACGCAGTTGATATCGCCACGTTTATTACGGCAAAATACGGGAAGAACGCAAAAATGAAGCTGAACCAGGTTATGGATGAATGGATGGATAAATACGGTCTTAGCCTAGCTTTAGAAAAAACCGAGATAGTCCTTCTGACCAAGAAGAGGATCCCGACCATAGCTAACTTCTAAATCGTGCCCGAAGTTATAACAATTAAGGAAGCATTGACAAACTTGGAACTGAATATCAATACGAAACTCGCCTTCTGGGAACAGATAAAGTCCGTATCGGAACGCAATGTCACTAAGAAGACCGATGGCAAACGAGAAGGGTACTATGGCCAGCAAACGATGGCCACTAATGTCAATCACATACGCCATTCTTCTACTCGACAAGAAAAGTGCTGATTAAGGGGTAAATTGATAATTAAGAACGCTCAACCGATGCAAAAGCAATCTATCTAGTAGTAATTGGGAGTAGTGTAACTGAACTCTCAAAACCTACTAATGATGGAAATATGGGAAACTTTTCGATAATTAGTCTTCTTTGCCTACCACAAATCGCTACTTAAAAGTAGCGAAATATGTCAGAAGAAGAAAAAACTCCAGAAGATCGTTTACTAAGATAAGTGGGAAATATGCGTTTTTGCTTACTTCGAAAATAGTGCAATCTTTTTCTTTATCTTCTTTACATTTTTTTTTTTTTTTTTTTGATTTTCTCATAAAGTTTGCGCTCTTTTGGCTACAAAGAGCAGGAAAAAATTCATTCCATGGCAATCGCGGTATCTAGGACAAATCTAACCGCAAACCTCTTTCTCACAAAGACTTAAACCCGGCACATTAAAAATAGAAGGAACAATTAAAAATTGGAAGAACTTCTTTGCTTTTGTTTAATTTCTTCTTCACTTCGTTTCATTACAAGATTTTCATTTCCAGATTCATAAACCCGTTTCCATTGTCGGTACTGGTACCGGTCCCGGTGCCGTGCCCGATCCCAGTCTCGTGCAGCCGTTGTCGGTGGTTTTGATCGTTGTTGTGCTTTTTAATTTGTGCGCTGCATATACGAGTATTCCACGATGATGGAGATAATTGGGATGAGAGAGCACTTTTCCTCCTGTTTTTCCTGGTTTTTTCCATTTTCCATTTTTTTTTGCGATTTTCCGTTTCTAGAGTTGTTCATTGTGGCTGACTTCGACCTATGTGCACCCTGCAGCGGAAACTCCGGATATGAAAATGGAAAGTGCACTTTATTACTCTTTTTTTTTTCCTGTTCCACTCCTGCTCTGAATAAAAAGGGTGGGAAATATGGAAAATACAAAATAAACTGCAAATCTGCGCTTGGAGATAGAGAAACAGCTCTTGTGTAGAATGGTTTTGTAGATTACGAAGTAAGCTAGAAGGGGCGAAAAAAAAACCTAGCTTAGCCTAGATGGTTCTGGAATGGTTCTAGTGTTTTGTGTTGTTCGGAAGGATATACTCGTATACTTGTAGAGCTGACATTATTTTTTGCATTTGTTACTGTGATGAAACGAAGACGAAGGATGTTAGGAAACGTGCATCAGCTCGGGAGGATGCTGTTTGTAAAGTTAAAAATTAAACCGGGACAAGGGTATTGAATGGTATATTTATTGTCCATTTAAAAAGCCATTGCTCTATTCAGAAACGGTGTGCCTTTAAAGTTATTAATTGAAAGGATGAGCTGGTTTTGTTGTCGCAAGGCAATTCATTGGGTCAGGAATATATCTGTGATGTAGGTAAATTGGGTTCTTGAAAAAATTTGCATATTCTCTAAATGATTGTAGAGTGTTTTCTTCCCAAGATCGGTGGAAATAGTTAGAAAAAACAATGAATTTAAAATGATTCTTTGGAATACCAGGTAAGCTTTTGATAGTATACAATAAGATGTTTGACTTCTTAGTTCTTCTAATCATAAATTATGTCCTAACTATGTTAATGCGTTTTTGGAATTACAGAAATTTGCTAATATTTTATGCGACTTGGACTTGTAAATTTGTCTGTCTGTCTGCGTTTTCAGTAAAACAATAGACTTGTTCTTTTGTAATCTTTGAAAATATTACGAATGAAATTTCAATATCAGCACCAACCATTTCAGCGCCTAGTATGTATGTCTCCGCTCCTTCATTTTCGCAAATTTAAACAGCATTCGTAATTCGGATTGACAACAAAGCGTAGGCGAACCACTAGTTTTGTGGATGAGACCAGATTGTTCTTATTGGCATTCATTTCTCCAATGAAACTAAATATACATACATATGTGTGTTATCATGGATGATTAGTCTCATAGGGCTTATTACTAAGGTAGGTCCTTGGGTCTACAAGGCTATGATATTTAGTGGAACTAGGCTTCACGGTAAAAACGCCACTGCTGCTTTTACAAGACACTTAGTATTAATCTTTATTCATAGTTAAAAATTAATGGGCTACAGGACACTGGTTCTGCTCCGGTCACACCTTTATACCTTCCTCTTTACATTTCCATTTTGGGTTGCGCCCTCAAAGCCATGTTATGTTTAAAAAGAAGTGGTTTTTGGTAGGTATAGCACGCACTTTATTTTGGATATGATATTTTAGATTAGATGCTACAAAAGTAAAAAATCGACTTAAGAGTGATATTTGATACAATCTGCACCAGGAAGGGAATATTTTATAGTTTGCGCTGGTATCTTCTTGAAAGGCGACAATGTTAGAAAGGCTTGTGTCTGCCTACAAAGCCAAACGCAATCCTAATTGCAATAAAATATTGGAAAAATCGATAGAAGAGGTCTGCATCGATTGCCTTACTAAACCTTCTCACCACTTCAAAGCTAATCTGAGAATACAAGGTTTTTCTGAAAGCAATTAGAAAGCCGAATTTACTGAGCCTTTCGCGAATTTCGCGAAGAGTTTTTCAAAAATAGAATTGGGTTGGAACCGCCTAGATACCGGTTGACTTCTATCCCATAACTGCAGATGGCGCGACTCTCTGGGATGTAGACAGGCCAAATGAACGCTTTCCAACCTCTCTAAAAGGTCAGCGATTTTTCTAGACGGCACTTCGATTTTGCAAGAAGTAATAAAACATCCTGAAACGCTTTATGTACGAATGATGATACCGCGGAGCACTACCTCTATGAGTGTCCGAACTACCCTAACCTTACCCTTACTTTATTTCATCTCATATAACACGTACATAGGACTAGTTATTTGGCTTAGTGATCTTTTCTAACAGAAAATAGTATTTATTCGGTTGAAAGAGCCATGTTCATCCAACGAGGTATGAAGTCGAAGCTGATCGCCTTCCACGAAGATGTTAGGATCACATTTTTGGTTCGTTTTGCAGTTATGCGTAGAAATTAGACAAATCATACAAAAGCAAGTCATCCCCATAAAAAAAGCTGATTTCATGCGCTCGTAATAGCAGCAGATCTGCTCAGAGATGATTCAGCCAGGCTATGTCATAGTGTATAAGCAAATGTAATGCGTAAAACTACTGAGGCATAGTATAGAACGGGTCATGCAACATTATCATTAATTTGTTTTCGGTAGATCTGCCGAAATATTCCAAAGGCTGATAGAAAACTGACATCGTTTCGACTTATTTCGTTTAGAAGAATAGTTGTACCAATAGTAAGCACTCAAAATTGTACCTACATAGCAAGAAAAAAGTGTCTGTACATTATTATTTCAAATCAAGACGCCACTGTTGTTTGTTTTTAAATAAAACGCAATGTAAACGACGTTGTCAATTCAATCTCCCTGATGTCATAGACAAAAAGCCCTCTCATTGTGAAATACACTTAAGCACCCCTATTACGTAACAGTTAAAGTAAAACCTTATATCGAATAAATTGAGCAAAGTTCATTTCGCTAAACACGCAATTTTCCCTCGGCTACAAAAACACAAGAAAACAACAATAAATACTATCACGCATCGTTATCACTTAAAAAAAAAAAAAAAAAACAATTCCTATTCACTTAATGTTTTTTGTCGTTGATTTTGCATGACAAATTATTGTAGGTCTCTTAGACATAGAAAAATAAATTATATCGTTTTATGACTGTCGACGTTCTTCCGTTTTTCAACGAGCGACAGAATATTGATGTCAATGTTCATCAGTCGTTAAAATAAGGCGCGAATTGTAGCTAAACAACACATAGGTACTCGAGTTTATTGAAGTATCTCCAAAATCTGGTAGCAATTACGATGCTCGTATTGCAGGTGGATATGCCTTAAAAATGCTTTTAAAAAGACTTCACTTTATGCTCTCAACTTTACGAGTGTATCTTTTGTTACCAGCGATTTCCGCCCACAAATTTTAATTTTATTTTTATATTCGAGAATTGTTTGTATACGCGTACGCAACTTGTAACTGACCTAGGATTTAATTTGAAATTCCTGTTATCGATTTGTTCATTTGTTCTCACCATGAAGTGAATCATAAAACCGTGGGGTTATTCCACCGGCTGGCAGTCCTGGTTCGAGACTAGAAATTTTAATTGCTACACTCAGATTGGGCAGATTTGTGTTCGTGTTGTTTTGAGGTCATAAAACAGGCAAGTGTTTCCGTACGATTTTTTCTAATATCAGTTTGGGAGATTTCTGTTTTTTAAATTCATTTGGCGTAACACTTTTGAAATGATCTTTGCATGCCAATTTGATTATCGATTTGGAAGATTGCATGGAAAAAATGACACCATCGATGAATTGGGTATGCAAATTCTTGTTTAACATGTCGCTTACATGTTTCGGATGGGAAGGATTGATTTATGATCTCGATACGGAAGATTCTTATGTTTACGAGTATAGCAAATTGTTGGCTGACTTGTGAGTAAGTAAGTATCTCAATACATTACTGGCAATTTAAATCGTCAATATTTATTTCTTCCACAAGAATTTTCCAATGCTTTATAAGGTTATTCTTAAGTGCTTCAATGATGTATATTTGCAAAGTAAAATCAAAGAAATGTCTACAGCCAATGCCATCCAAATCCATAAAATAGGGCCATGATCAATGTTATATGATCTCGATTTACAAAGCTTTTTGTCTCTGATACCTTACAGTTTTACTGTCTTAGTTGACTGTGTTTTCTGGATTGACATCGTACAAAAGGGAACTATCAGTTGGCTAAAAAAACGCATCCATATTTCATATTCGTATAATGACATTAAGCTAATGATAAACAGATTGATGCCTCTACAGTTAGCTAGATTACCGGCCCCACCGGCATTGCTTTTTCTTTTTAAATATTGATAGGACTATCTTATCAATGGATAGGATGGACCATGTTACCTAATAAAGTATTGTTGTGCACTTTCGCTATATAACCATGTTTCATTGACTGTCTCGCCATACGTTGAAGCTCTCTATCCTGGAATCAGTCACAACTCCCTTATAGGAGAACAGTAAGGTCTAATAAGTTCAACCTAATTTCTAAGCATGATTTTGGATCCTAAACTGAAAGGAAGAAAAACTTCGAAGATATATAGTTTTCTGCATTACATAGGTTTTAAGTTGGTAGTACGTTGGTTTTATACAGCGTTCGCTATGATAGTGAAAGGGCTTAGAGAAGCACCACAAGTTCAAAAAAAAAAAACCCAGCATCTAAATTTTGGTGTCAATGGTGTGTTCCAAAGATTACCTTCTATACTATTTCCGACTGAGCTATTGAACCTGCTGAGATTCATGTCAACTTTTGGGATGCTTCCATCATGCGGTTTCTTTTCATAGGCTTCCAAGGCTTCCCTCTCCTTATCCAAGTAAACTGTAACTCCTCATTACAAGTTATTAGGCTGCTTACCTCTTAATTTAACTTCCGACCGACCGTCTTGCTTTAAACCTGTCAATATGGTCAATTGCTTTTTCTTTGAAGAAGTCTGGGTCTTTGATTTCTTTTCTGTTCGTAAAGCTTGTAAGCTGTTATTGTCTTCAAAATCTGATAAGAATACTCCATATTGGTTCGATGATTCGATGAGGTCCCAGATTGAGGATCTTTATTGTTCGTAATCGAAGGTTAGAGGCAAAGCTTTCAATATAAGACCCTGTCGAAGATGTTGCAAAGAACCAAAGAATTATCCCGATCGTGACGTGGAGTGGTGCTCAAGTGCGACTTAACAGCTCTATAAAGAAATCCTCGAAAACATGTGTATTGTACGTAGTAGTGCCGTTTCCGTTTATTTCATTGAGAGGTGATTTATTTTATTACGCACTCGCGTAATAAAAGCTGGATTATGAACAACTTTCATATGCATGCGGCATGCGGTTTTATAAGTGGGAAATAAAGAGCTCGCAAGGCCACAACATAATCAAGAATCATGATTTGTTCAAAATACATTCAAAAATAAGGTGCTACGAGTTGGGGTTTGAAGTCTCGGAATGCTATGTGTTTAATAGGCCACCGGTGATAAAAACATCGATAATATGCAGTAATGCAGATTTATCATTTGAATGTTTTTTTTTTTTTGCATATTTTTGATGTTGATGATCCTCCTGCATCGTTTGAGGATAGTTAGATATTTCACATAATTTTTGATGACGTTATATATGTAGCCACTCCAACGTAGGTTGCCATTGATATTCATATCAAGAGGTGAGGAATTCATGCCATTCATGGACATTCAATGACAAAGACATAATTGTGTATTTTGGTTGCCCATCTAATAGTTATGTCATTAATTTAATATTGGAACTTAAGGGATTATATCAGTCAGGAGACCCAAAATCACCGATTTTTCAAGAATTTTTCCGGGGAAGACTTTTATTTTTTAACGTAAACATTGGTACGCCTATTATTGTAACATTTAACTTTATTTTAACATTTTTTATTTGTAAAAATAATTATATTGAAACCTGTTATAGCTGACCTCCGGGAGCTCCTCTAAAAACAGTCGTCTTGTTAATTTTGTTAATAAAAAATAAAAAAAAAAATAAATAAAAAAACGTCTATTTATCTCATAAGAATGCCTCAGAAAAGGACCAGAATCAATGGTACGAACTGCACACTTATTGTACAACAAAACAATTTTAAAACCAAGTTCTTGATCAGAGCAGTTCCAAACTTCACATTTCCGTCACAGATTTCACACTTCATGTATTTAGAAATTGCTGCAAACACTGTAATAAAGTTCAAAATGCGATATTCAACAGACGAATCACGCGGAACTAAGATTTTCTCTTGCATTTTGAACTTTTTCGCAGAGGCACCAAAACTACTTTCATTCGTTTCAGCTGTTTTGGATAAACAACATTTTTCGCTTATTTGGTCTCGAATTTTATATACACGCAATGGTTCTTATAGAGTAAAGAGAAAAAGAATCGCCTTTTGTGAGGAAGAGATGGACAAGTACTGCTTTATGTCTGCACAGAAAGAATCCTAACTCTTGCTACTTCACGAGTTTGAAAGATAATTGGTTCCATTAAAAATTCGATCCGGGCAATTACAGGAGGCATTAAGTTGACTGTGATGTGCGTACCAAATAGATTTGCCTAATCCAACGAGCAAACAGCTACAATATGGGATGGGGGATGAGGTAAAATTCCTTATGCTGTTGACAAAAAAACCGCAATTTGTGCTCTAAAAAGTGAGCCAACAGCTAGTTTGAAAGTTTTCATTAATTTAAACAAAAATTTTTTGTGAAATCAATGTAGAATTTTAGTGATTAATAAAGTTCGGTTTATGGCAATTAAGGCTTTTTGATCCTTAGAAACGACTATTTCATTTACGTACCCAAATTCGATGACAAACTGTTCTGGCGATCCAATAAATTCCCTGTATAGTACCATAAGTGAAGAAATGAGGTGCCTGGTTAGTTTTGAACACTTTCGCTCACAGTGGTGATGTTTTGGCGTTTACGTGCTGGCCTAGCATGCTGATATGGAGCTTGACCCGATCCCGAACTAGTTAAAACGCTTCACTATTGTACGAATTCCGGACTTACTAGGGAAATTATGTTGAACGAATAATTCACGAATATAACAAAATGTTTCTTTTACAGATCGCCCATTTTAGTAGATTGAATAACCACATTGAATTTAGTAAATGACAGTAATTGACAGCCAACATCTTTTCATTTTTTTGTACTGCAGTCATTTCCAGTTTGTCTCAGGTTTTTTCGGTTTAGTTCTGCCGGGTTGGTCTTGTATGACCGAAAAAACTGTTCCCGTATCCTGAGAGCTTCTTTACTCAACTAGTCGCGAACACGCCTTTGCTTTTATTTGGCTAGGTTTGAAGGTTTTGTTTAGGATCATATCATCGTAATTGAGGAAATATAAAGCCAAGTTTAAGGAGATGTTGTTAAGTCCGCTTCAATTTGCCTTCCGTATTGCTATTCGTTTATTTTAGGATTTTTTCTCTAGCTGTTTAGTCGATAACTGTAGCTGATATGACAAAGGAATTCAGTGACTGTAGGCGGCATAAATGTCTATGACTGGCATTTGTTTACAAGCCAAATAAGGTTGTGTTTTGTAGCGAACATCTCAAATCACTGTCTTTTAAATTTTGTTTGTCTTTCTGTTTCAGTATTAGTATACGGGGTGGATAGTGGATAGTTAAAATTGGAATTTAACACAATAATTTGAATTCCGGATTGGATCAGAGACCGCATTGTGACGGAGCTTAGTAAGATACATCAGAATTACGATTAAATAAAGCCACAAGCTCGTATCCAGACAGTTTTAGATCTATGAGACCCGAGGGCCTTGAACGATATCACCTTTTGGCCTACGAATATTTGTTATGACCTCATCTGCTAAGAAAAGTTATAAAATGAAATTTCGAACACTATGTAGCTTAAGAAATCAATTTGTTATTGGTGTCATCCCCTAACAACAATAAAAAAAAGTGCACTAATAAACTTAAAATGTTTTTTTTTTTTTTAATTAACAAGCTCCACTTGTAAATATTATATCTCCCCTGGACCTCGACTTTTATATTTTTATTTCAATTAACGTGATGATAAAGATCAGATTTACAGAGTAAATATCGTGAAAAGCAATTTTTGTCCAAAAATGTATTTTAAACGCAAACATACATATTCAAGTCCTATTCAAGTAAATATGTTTAAGTTATTTTCGCACATTTTTAATAAGTACGAATATTCCGGTTTTAAAATCTATGAATTTGTAAATAAAATGCGTACCCATCGTCCATGAGAACCAACCAACCAAGCATCTCACAAAATTAACCTCCTGAACAAATTGCATATTAACCGCCGCTGCCTTCTACACTTTATATGGTAAATTATCATATTATCCACTGCGCCACACCGTTACTTCTATTTAATTAAAACACCTTTTTTCTGCTCTTCATATTTTTTTTCACATTTCTGCTTAAATCGAGCACATAATGCGTTTTGGATTTTTTTTATTTTTGCTCTAAAAAAATTAAAAAATAAAAATGCAATTCAAAGAGCTACCGTGACTTTGGAGTTTTTTTTTTTTTGTTTTGTGTTGGCGCGCAAAGAAAGGATATTCATCATTCATCAGCTGACGGGCCAACTGGTGCTTAATTAAATTTTCCTTGGGAAAATGCACACTCAAAGAGGATTTACGTAAAATGCGTTTTCTTTTCTGCTTTTGCTGTTTTGATCTTTTTTTTTTTTTTTTTTTTATTATTTTTATAGTACGAGTATACCGTCATACATCCCATCCGCTGGCATAAATCCTTTTGCGATGAGTGCACGTAGAAAAAAAAAAATCAAAAAATATTTACGGGTATATCTATCTTCACGGTCCGATGAGAGACAGTGAAGGAGAAAAATGGTTTTGGTTTTATTTTTACTTTTCTTAACTTGATAACGGAGTAAAAAATGCTCAAAAGTGGAGAATGAAAAATTAAGGAATAAAGTGATTTTGTTTTATTATTATTCCGAACAAAGAAGGAACTTGACAGTGATTGCATCTGGAAAGGGCGTAAACTTGAGCAGAAGTAATGAAATAGGATTTTAAAATGAATAATACAATAGTTGGAGTGATGTCTTACTTTAAATTGGCATGGCGTGACAAAAGCAAATTCAGGATATTAAATAATTACATTTTAGAGGATTGCAGCTGTTGGTGCAAAGTTTTGAAAAGGTTGACGCTATTTCTTTTCTCACTAATGAGATTTGATTTTTTTTTTTTTTTGCAAACTTCTGAATCTAAAGAAACTGATATTGTTTGTAGAAAAAGTATTATCTTCAATTTGTATGGTCTGTCGAATTACCTGCTTCTCATTATAATTTTCATACATTCAAAACCATCGTTCATGATGATAAACACTTTTTGGTATACGAGGTGTATTAAAAAATAATAAATTTTCCATATTTTTGTAAAATAGCACATATTCGTTTACATCAATGGTTTTCCCTTCAAAATTGTTTTCATCAGATGTAACACACATATGTTCGTGCTTCTACAAATGTCCAAAACACTTCTGGAACTTGATCTCCGAGGTAGCTTTTAGATCTTTAAGCGATGCATTTTTAATCTCATTCATGCTTGAAAAACGATGACTCTTTGGAATTCTTTTTATTTTTGGGAACAAAACAAAAATCCAATGGGCCAATCCATGTCTGGTAAATATGGAGGTTGGAGCAACATTAGAGTTTCAAAAATTCACGAACAATCAAGTAGATATGAGCAAGGGCATTATGGTGGTGCAAAAACCATGAATTTGCTTGCCACAACTCCGGATGTTTTTTTAATGCCATAAAATAATTGATATGCTTACATCAATAGCGAACTATTTATTGACAATTTCTTTCAGTTTTTCCAAGTTTCAATCACTTGTTGCAGTGCTCGTCTTCATGATTGTCTAGGAAACGCGTTTATTACTTGTAAATCCGTGTTTTGCTCATTGATGCACCATTTTCATTAAAAATGTGTTAAACTGAGATGCGCCTACTAACGTACAGATAATTTTCATACATTTCGCACCAGAAAAAAAGCTATGACAACAAGAACAGAAAATTCTACTTTTGAATAAAGAACAATTTTTTGTTAGCCATTATGCAGACATCTGCAATGGCTATGCAATAATGCCATTGCTCCACGTGATATGTGGCAAGCGTCACCGTCCTGTTCTAGTAGCATGTCTTCGAAATTCAAGTCATTCATTTGAGACATAGAAAACTTGATACCGTTCTCCATTGCCTGCTTGACAATACCCACGCACAATCATGCCTTTAATCCAAATTTCTTCTCATGCAACGCATATGAGTTTTCGTCACTCTAAATGTGAAACTCTTAGTTTTTTAGGAAACTATTAAGATAAAAACTCATCGTTTACTTGTTGTTGCCCAATGAACTTACTGACAAACTTTGGATTTTGTAGGCATGAAGACGCAAATCTTTCGTGAGAGTATACACACTGACTGACTCGAACTGCAACCAACTTCAGACTGCTATAATTTCGAAACCGTTCATTACTGTGAGCTCAAATTTTGACACATGACAGATAATTTATTTATACACAAGCCTTTTAAATGATTTGCTTCTCAGTTGTGTTGAAAAATTTTTATCCGCGATGGAATTCAAACGTGATAGTGTGATTGCTTTATATTTGGCTGGAAAACCACAAGTAGCTATCGTTAGAGCCCTCCAGCACCTCAACGTGAATAAATCATTTGTGTCTCGAACCATAGCTAGTTATTGTGATAATGGCAGCGTTGCAAAACGCCATGGAGGTGGTCATAAAAAAACAGCAGCATCGGCAGAAATGGTTCGGAAGGTGAAGGCTCGAATTGAGCGAAATTCGCGTCGAAGTGGAAGAAAAATGGCTCGTGAGCTCAACAAATCGTTGGAACGGATGCAACACATACTGAGAAATGAGCATGGGCTGAAGCCATTGAAGTTCCAAAAAATACAAGATCTTACACCGCAACAGAAAAAAGTTAGAGTCGAAAGAGCGAAGGAGTTGCTACGCTTGCACGAAAGTGGTTAGTGCCGAATTTAGTTTTTTCCGATGAGTCGCCAATTGTTATAGAGCAATATGTCAACAAACAAAATGACCGAGTTTACTTGCCAGAGAGGTCCTTTAAAAATTTACACCTTCGGAAGGCCACCAGAAAGCAGGCAGCACCGACGGTGATGGTTAGGGCTGCCATAACCGCCGATGGTCGCTCTCCGCTCGTATTTTTGGACCGTGGCGTCAAAATTAATGCTTTCGTATACCGTGAAGCATTGAAGCCTTGGGCAAACAATTATAAACAATTATTTCGGTCGAAGACCGTTGACATTTCAACAAGACTCGCCACCGTCTCACAAAGCGCGCGACAACCAAGATTGGTTAAAACAATATTCCATACTTCATTTCTTCGACACAATGGATTGCAAATTCTCCGGATGCTAATCCGTTGGATTTCTCTGTCTGAGGTATTTTGAAGGCGAAGGTTGGCACTAAAAAATACCAGAGTTTGGACCACCTCAAACAAGCACTTCGCCGGGAATGGGCCAAAATACCGCAGAGCCACTTGCGTATTCGCGCCAAAGGTGGACATATTAAAAACTACTGATGCAATTTAAAAATTCATGTATTTTCCAACATTTTTTGCTTTGGCACAATAAAATTTATCAAAAAATAAAAAAAATTATAGCATTTTAAAAAGTTGCAGTTCGAGTCAGTCACCCTGTAGTATGTTTCTTGAAATGTTCATTTCAATGAATTCGGCCTTGATGTTTTCTGCTCAGCTACCTTTACGAACACGTGTGGATGGTCTGACATCAGTAATGGTCGATTACTCCTCGAATTTTTCGATTATTCTTTTCGTAAATTAGGCTCAATTTGTAAATCGGGGCAGTTAAATTGTCACCAATAAGAAACAACTGCTATGTCGAATAGCAATCTATTGCCGGGCTGTCTATCATCGAATTGTTGTGATGATTTGATTGTTTACATCAAACAGCAACAATTGGACGACATTTAAATTTATCGCTCTTGTTGGGATACTCTTTAGTGACAGTGACAGTACATAAGCACGGATTATAAACTGTCTTGGAATAAAAAATAACATTTTTCAAAGAAGCCAATACCAATCGAGTACCATGGTTTAAGTTTAACTCTGCCACACAATTTTTTTTTTAAATTTGGCTTTTCTGTAAACAGCACTTACTAGATAAGCATCATCTTATCCAAGACTTTGGTAATGTCCACAGTGGTCAAAGTACTACCATACTTCTTTAAATGGCAGGAATTCCTCAACTTTCCTTTTAAATGTTGGCTAGTCACCTTTGCCAAGACTCTTAATGTCCGCAGTTTTCTAAGGCAGGCTAAGATATCACAGACTAAAGTGCCTGGAGATGAAGATGTAAATAAATCATTCTGATGTCATTCTTGTTGCGGCTGGCTAAATTTAAAGACCTTAGTTCTGTCTACAGTCTAATCTGATTTGGGACCGATCATGTCGTTAATCATGCCAATAATTTATTTTTTTATCGGCTTCTTCGAATCCCTGATGAAATGCATTGAAGCAGTCTGCTTAAATTTTTGAATTTATTCAACGAGAACTCCAATATCTTAAGTGCCGCTTGACTATCAGTTAATGGTAGAATCTCTCTTGTTTGTTTCGAGCTTGTACGTTAGGAATACGCCAGACTATGGCACCTCAAGATTGTAGACTGTTTGTGTCAGCACTACCAGACCAGACCAGACTCAATTTTTGACCTATCGGTATACCACTTCAGCCGTTTAGTATTCAACAAGGGATAGAACAGATTAGTTTATATCAGGACTTTGATTAGGCATTCACTCATTTGTTTAGTGAGTTCATAAATTCTTTGCTAAATTTTATTCTAGCATCAAATATTCATCCATATGGGTTTTGGTTCTTCTGTCTTGAGCAATCACAATGTAAAGTTGGTTTCCTTTCAAAATAACACCGAACAGAATAAACTTGCGATTGATTAGTAATTTAACTCAAATTCCTGTCTTAGCTCGTGGGGCAGTATCTAGTTTTCTATGGTTTGAGACTATATCTCACGAATACCTCGATCAATAGTATTTGTAAGTACTAAAATGATTTCTGGATTGTCAACGGATTCCAGGAAGTCCAAACCACATCAAAACGGTTTAGCAAATATGATAGTCATACTCATTTTAGGCGATCGGCTAGTAAATCTGACGGTACAACCTCTAATTCGAAGAATCAAACGAAGAACAAATCAGAACGATGTGGGCTACTGACGCCACAGGGGTGGTTAGACCGCTGCCGTTTGTTCACTGCAAATTTTTCCGTCATTATCTTCATTACTATTAATTCTGGATATAGCCGAATAGAGCTGACTGAGCTCTGAATATTTTGAGGAAGTTTGAATCAGGTTACCGCTAGTTCAGCCTTTGACGTCGCGTCTGACTCTAGATGAACTCCTCTATCGTATTCGAGGCCCGAGTATTTACTCAAAATTTATTAATTTGTATAACAATGTGTTGATTAAAATTCTCAAGCGCTAAACTCAACTCGTGCAGCATACGACGTTTCAAAAAATATATTGTATATTTCGTTGGCTAATAATTTACGAATACCGATTTATTGATACGTAAACAAAATATTAATTTAAGTATGACACAATGTAGACAGAATTGAGTTATCGGTTATTCGATTCACGTACATATATTACATTTGTGTCGAATATTTTTGTACTTCTAGTTCCAAGGTCTTGATTTTATGGTACATCCGTGCGGAGCACAATATTTGAATAAAATTTTGAGGAAAGCGAAGAGCTAAACGAAATTCAAAAGGCCCAATCCATAGAAAGCAGAAACATGAATATTACAATGCGAGTAATATCTCTTATCGAATTGTGTACTCGCGTTATCACTGTTATTGCATTCAAATTCAGTTTCATTGGGACTGTCCTTTATTATCTACAGAACATCGACAACAACAACAACAACAACAACAACATCATCATCAAATCCATAAACTACGACAATGAGAACTATGACTCAAATGAGTTTGGGATTTTGTCAAAACGCCTCCCATCGCTGAAGTCATTTAGTCGGTTAGTGGCCCAGATTGCCATTGCGAATCTCAAAATCCATTCCTATACCCGTGCAGTAGTAGTATCTAAATTGTACATGAGAATGTGAATACTCGTAATCCTTATCTCAAGTCTAATAGCGTTCTCGTTATGGGACTCTTATTCTTATTTTCAAGAGCTAGTCGTTTTGTTGGAAACGATTTGGTTAAAGAAAAAACTCAATTCAAACGTACTAACGTCACAAAATTGTATATGTACTCGTACATACGAATACGAGTACGAAAACGCGCATCTTATGGTTCTAAATTCTGGGATTATTGACATCGACCCGTAATTGTTAACTTTTGAATGGGAATGGAGAGTAATTTGGAGGATAGATTAGAGTAGTGTCGCTTACTCAGATCCGAATTGAAATTTTCTAAATGAGGTGCTTTAAGTACGAATAAAATGGGTGATGACGAAGAGATAAATGTGAGTGTGCGTTGGCGATTTTTGGGATTAATGGAATGGAAATGTGCTTATTGTGTTTGAAATTTTCACAAATGTACTCGTATCAGTTGAAGAAAGTCTGTATTTTGATCAAAGTTATTTATCTTCTAATGGAGGTGAACCCTTTTCTATAGACTTGGACCTTTCCAAGAAAAAAAATAAACCGAATGTGAGAAGGGGTGAACAATAGCATTTTAGAACTTAGTTTTTTGCAGACTTGAGGGCGCTCTGTTATTTGAACCGATTTTGGCCTTTATAAATTATTTGTTATATAAATCGGTTGAACTTAGTGATAGGGTGACTAGATAAGAACGATAGGAAACAAAATTTTAATAAAACAACAACGGTGTGAGTTATAACATTGACTCTGGCTTTATTTTGAAGCTACGTTCATGCCATTATATGTGAAATTGCACATAATTCAAGCTGGTAGTGCTTCAAGCGGTCGGTCCAACTTCCGTCGAATGTTGGCTTCGAGCTCGTGCAAAGTGGTTGGCTTGTTCGCATAAAGTAAGGACTTGACGTAGCCCCTAACTAAATAATCGAGTGGTGTCAATTCGCATGATCGCGGCCAATTGATGTCTATATTCGTCCGGTTTCAATTCTTGCATCAGCACAATCCTTTACGGATGTAGGCCCAAATCCAAGCGCAAAATAAGTCGGGTGACTCTCTAGCTGTGCCCAATTTGGGTGTTCTTCGGTACTGGCCGCTACGGCGGCTATGTTTTCTTCATTTCGCACCAATATCTATCCGGTTGTTGGCTTAGAGTCCAAAAGAGTGTACTCACGCTCAAACTTTTCTAAGGTGCGTCGAATTGCCTACACACTGAATCATGATAACGACCGACTTTACCATACGACGAAATTCACGTTGCGTATTTACAACTGAACTGGAGTTTCGATAATATTTTTTGATAATTTCTGCTCGTAAGGCGTGCGTAAAACGATGCATGGTAAGCCTTACTGAATGTTTTGATAGCTGGATGTCATTGGTAACTTTAACAGCTTCTGAAACATAACAATTGGAAAACAAACTTTTTTTTTAAGAACTTAACTCTCAAGTGTTAAGTTTTTAGTAAAATGGGACTGAGAGAAAAAAAGATTTTTGGGCTCATTGGTTACTTCGCTCCATGGGGTGCCATCCAATATTTAATGGGGAGACTTAATTATTAGTGTAATTGTCCGTGTTGTTGTGTTTTGACAACCATTCATCTACCGTGGTTTTAGTTGCTGAAAAAAGAATGTCTTTAGGCCGCGGCTGGTATTGAATCTTTTTGGATTTCATCCACATCTTGATACAACTCATAGAGTTCGCGGTTGTATTTCTTTCGCCATTCGACCTCCTCGCACACACGAACAAAAATCCGTCGAAGAATTTTTCTTTCGAAGGAAACCAATATCAGTTATTTCTTCCTGCTTATCGTCCAGGACTGATAGGATAAGAGTTTTGTAGAGCATACTTTTCGTCCTTAAGTTAGGAGTTTTGAACACAATTGTTTTGGCAGACTGAAGTAACAACGATTTCCTTAGGTAAATCTGCGTCGGATCTCCACTAGGGTATCTCCGTCGAAAAATTTTTCTTTCGAAGGAAACCAATATCAGTTATTTCTTCCTGCTTATCGTCCAGAACTGATAGGATAAGAGTTTTGTAGAGCATACTTTTCGTCCTTAAGTTAGGAGTTTTGAACACAATTGTTTTGGCAGACTGAAGTAACAACGATTTCCTTAGGTAAATCTGCGTCGGATCTCCACTAGGGTATCATTCGTGAAGTTCACGTTTACTTTGAGCTAGGTGCCGGTTCGGAAGCCACACTGGTACGATTTGATACATTTACACAGTACGTTGGATAGGATCTTATATGCGACAGAGTACGTTGGATAGGATTGCGACATTAAGCAGGATAATGCCTCAACAGTTCTGGCAAGACATAGGATCGCCTTTTTTTGAAAATGGGGCATATCATATGGAGCTGATAGTCTAGTCATCGTGAATGCTTTCTTCCACCCATACTTGGTTGATGATTTGGTGCATGCGTCTTACCAAACCATCACCACCATGTTTCACTGGTAGGCCATTATCTTACGGTTGAGAAAGATGGCTGTAAGTCCGTTTAATGACTACTTGGTCATTTTTTTTAAACTGCACCCTGAATTTTTTGTCCAATTTTCAATGTCGTTTATCGAAACATGAAGATGTCTTCAGTTGATTTACCGATGGCTAGTATGGCAGTATCGTTAACTAATGTTACGATTTTATTGTATGGTGGAATAGCAAGAATATTGGTCAATAGCAGATATAATATTGGACGAAAGATGCTACCCTGTGGGTCTCCTGCTCTATATCTTTTAGATCAGAGTATGCGTCATCTTATATAATTCAATAGAAACATCGTGGCAAGTAGAACTAAGTACCTAACAGTATTGCACTGGAAGCGATGTTTTAAGTTTGTACAGCACGAACCTAAAAAAACAATGACCTTCATCTTTATCACTATAAATATGGAGTAGTGAGGGTTCAGTTTGAAGAGCACGACCATGACATTTCTATGGTAAACGTTCATAAAACTAAGCGTTTTTTTAGATTTTGTAAGTGACACTACAATATAACTAAGTTCTAAGTTAGGACTGAATGTAGATTTAAATTATTTTAAAATTGTAAAATAAATCACAGAGAGAGCTCTGGTGTAATTTAGCGTTTGAGTCACATTAATCGACATATTCCAGTAAAACTGATTGATGCTCTTTACCATCAAAACTACGACCTTTGATCTTCTACGATCTAACAGCCAACTAGAAAATACGGGTCTCTATCTAAGTACCCAAAACTATAGCTTAGCACAGAAAACCTGACAAAAAAAAGAAAAATTAAAATGGGACGGCTTTTAATGAAATCAATCCCATATGGATCACTCCTTCGGTGACATATCTATAACATAATAAAACATAACATCAGCGGAATTCGAAAACGTTTTAGTTCGACCAAAACACTAAAGGTGCTTTTAAATATTTGAAAACTTGACCTCTATATAAGAAATATTGCATCGTATATTAAGAAAGTAAGACTCCAAGGATCTAGGCTCTGGTATTTGAAACTTTATGAACCTACTTTGCGGGGAAGAAGCCACAGCTGCAACATACTATATTAAATTTAATTTAATATAATTTCAACCGACAGTTGAAAAGTAAAAATTGTCGAATTTAGACCAGATTTGAAAACATAATCTTAAATTAACCCTTACAGCAGCCATGGAAGGAAATTTATAATTTTGCATCCAATTCCACATTAAGTAAATCATTTTTCACAGGTGTGCTAATGTCTTAATGAAGTTTTCCAACCATGATCCCTCATTTCTCTTAAATCATTTTCAATTACCAACAAAACAAAGTTATATTGTTTAAGAACGCGTATGAGTTCATACTCATGAGTATGTTTTAGCTCATCTGACTTTGTACCTAGACTAAGTTTTCACAACATGACTCCATCGAATTATTAAATTTGTGCTTTGCCGATGAAGGCACTACCCTTGGCGCCTGTCAATTAAATGACCCAGTTTCTAGTGCATTGTCAACTTTTTTAATTAAATTCTCCCAACCTTCCACTTGCTCTTTCCAACGTTTGTATTCCGATATTTCAAATAGAATCTTTACTTATAGTATCACTCTCGTTCGTGGAATCCTTACCAGGGCATACATATGTATAAGTCGACATAGACGTACATACACGTGTACGTTACGATTCCATCAACATACGAGTACTACGTAGTCAAATTGGAAATGATTCTTGTCGCCTTTACAATAGTAAGGTTTCTGGATTTTTTGCTATTTTCTCTATGACATCATTGAGAGATGAAAATTCCATCACGGGTAGACAGTGAATTAAATCTTATAAATAGCAATGCACTGTAACAATACGAGGATTCGTATTTTGTTCAGATACGTTATAGAAAATTCAGGTGTCAAAAATGACTTGAAAACCACAACGTCTTCCATTACGATGTATGGTTGCGCATTTTGTTAAGCCGCAAGTCCTTTTATGTCTATTTAGAGCAAAAATCACCGCAAACACGTAAAACATTTAAACACTTCAACTCCTTGAAATCCTTTTTCATGTACGAGTAGAGTAGAATAAGACGAAGAAGGAAGGAATACACGAGTAATACGACCGTACGAGTAAGAGCGGTTTTCGTGCGAAAGAATTGTTAAGAGTTGGCGTTGATGTTGACGTCGTCGAAGAAGGCGTCGTCGTCGTCGTCGTCGTTGTCGTCCTCGTCTTTTACTTTATCGTTGTCGTCGTGCTGTCGTCGTTTTAGCTTTCAAGTGTTAGAGTGAACTAAAGAATTTTCCAAGGAAAAAATTCTTTTCGTATGGAATTTTTCTGGCGTATCCTGCGACGCTAAGTAATGAAATTAGACCTGGGGAAGAGCTGGAGGCATAATGAAAGTAGAGCGCGAATAGTGAAGTTGTAGTTGAATTGAAGAAAATTTAGGTCGACAACTTTCGTTTTTAGTTAAAAGCTTCCGTACAAAACATTATTACAATGAAATGTTGTTAAACAAAACGTTTAATTGCAATTAAAATAAGGTGTGATGGGAGGAGTTTTTTAAACAAAGCTTTTGTTAAGGTTTGGTTAAAGTCTAGCCATATTTTTGGTATGCCTTTTGATATTGTTAATTCAAGTATATGGTGTGTTTCTTTCATCGTAGGGCGATTTTACAAATTTAAACCTTTTCAGTACAGTCCTATTATCAGTTGACTTAGAGCCATTTAATTTACTGTTATCTACTATCTATGAAGTATATTATAACGAATCAACTGCTTCGAAGACCCCGATAAGTTTAACTTCTTATACTTGTCCACATACAACATTGATTTCGGTGGACACTACCCAAGAATTAGTTAAAGAAAAACTTAACGACGGATACTCTGCTGGTTCAGATGGTTTGGTCGCAATCATCTATAAAGGATGTATTAACTATTTGGCTCACTATTCACAGCTCGTTTTCAGCTTTCCATTTTACAGAATATTTTTCCTAACTCCTTGGGGAATGCATACATAACCCTGTTCCACAACAGAGGCAAATTTCTCTCTCTCTCTCTCTCTCTCTCTCTTCGATAGTGTTAATGCTTTTATCATTGCAAGTCCGTCTTTTAGAATAAGCAGCACGGATTCTCAAAGGGTAGATCAACAACCACAAACCTAGAAGTATCAAATATGATATTCTGTGCGCTCTAGAAGTTGATCTATTCACTACCGAATTGATAAAGCTTTCGACGAAATTTCGCATAAATTCATTCTTCTGAATCTAAAGGGTCTTTGAATTCAATCTGATTTCATTATTGGCACTACTTGTTACTTAAAAGAGTGCCATCTCGGTTCTCTATTATTCATCCTGACTGACAATGACGTATGCAAATGGCATCAAAATCTTTCATCATATTTCGTCTCCCTTTGACTGTTTTCCGCTGCAGGAAGAACCTCTTCTCGAATACACCTGTCAAGTCTGGTCACCATATATTGCGCATAGAAGCAGCCATAAACCCACAACCCCTTATAATACGTCGTGAAGTTAATGACGTGCTCTTTGTACAAAAGCTTTTAAATTGTTACACTGATTCTATCGCTCTTTTCCAACTCATCTCTTTGAATATTAACGCCCCAGAACCTTAGATCAGTTTCTTTCTTTCGTATTAATCCTGATCGAACAAACGAATAGGCTACAGGTATCATAAAACTAGTTCACAAAACAGCTAATTCCATTCCTGGAAGTGCTTAAAAATTTATATTTTTGCAAAACATTTTTGTTCCCCTGTATAAAGGCAAAAACGACGCGAAAAAGTGAAACTATCACCGATTAGTGAAGGTAATAACACATTAAATAAAATTTTACGAGCGCTTGATAGATGGCCTACCAATAGAGCAATTTTCGAAGGATTAAAGATCCTTACTAACTCAACAACAACTTCGAATTGTTAATTATGATACGCATACGCTGAATTACAAACATGTAACATTAAGTGTACTAGGTCGCATTACATACCATATACTAACTGAAATAAGATATCCTTGCGATACTGATTACAGGCACTGTGTTTCCAAAGGACTCATAATTTTAGTATTACCTGGCCTTAATGAACTTGCAGGTCAAAACGGTGATGTATTCTATAAATTTATGCCAAAGAGTTCCAAATACGGAAAGTTTATTAATACCGCAGCAGTAATGCCTCCGGATGTTTTAAATTAAACAAATTTCTCGTTTTAATAGACCCAATTATACAGTAATAAGCAACAAAGGACTGCAAAACTTTTATTATCCCAAAATATGCTTACTCATTCGTCCTTTAAACTCATATATGGAAATTACAACTTTTCTGAGATTTTTGTAATTAAAGTTGAATTGAAACTCGGCCATTCAATACAAATCCTGTTGAACTTTTTCCATTTATTTCACTCTCTTCCTTTGTCTCGTCTGTGTCCCTGGACACATACGCATACAAATAGTTTCAATGCACAAGTATTATTTTGTTCATAACGCACAACATGAAGGCATCGCTATAGGTAGTCAGTAGCCGGTACTTGGTATCTGGTACCCAATACATTAAAGCCATACCAAACGACACCACAGTTTGCCGTTAAAAAAAAAATCCATTTCGACGAATTCAATTGAAAGTTTTTCAGTTTTAATTTCCTCTGGCTCGTCATCGTTCGAAAAAGTTTATACAAATTACCAAACGACCCAATTGCTGATACACTCGTACTAACACCAATGCTCAATTCTCAGTGTAATCATGTCCACAGGTCCATGTCCGAGGATGTAATCATTAGAAATTCGTAGTGAACTCTCATGACGCCAATTTTCTTCCCTAATAACCGAGAAACTAAAGAGTGGCATCGCATTAAATTGCATAGGATAGGCACTTTAGTCTAAGTCGAGAGCAGTGTTGCCACCGTACGACAGATTTTTCACAGTACGTCTATTCAAATATATATAAGCATTCTATATTTACTTTTACTTCGCCCTCCCATGTGTTTTTTTTTTTTTACAATTTCATTTAATATTTCATATCTTTTCGCCCGATAGTGAGTAAAGAAGTTGTCCTGTTGAGTCGAGCGTACACTCTTCATTTTAGTGTTTTAGTTTTAGAGCCGTCCATGCCTTTCCTTGCCCAGATTCTTTCATAATTCGATAAGGTCTTTGAAGTTCCAGTCCAAGTTGAACCAAAGGGAACTTAATTTTAAACGACAAATGGTTTTGATATCACAAGGAAAAGGAGATTCAAAAGTGTGTCTGAAATGAGTCCAAGTTTAGTGAAAACAGATGTGATAAGCTAGTATCTTCCAGAAAGATTTACTTCACCAAACAATCGAGTCGTAAGATAAAATAGATCTTACCGTATAGATTCGTAAAGAACCTTGCGCTGTGTCAAAAGTTTTTATGAAAAGCCCCTTTCATTGCCTTAGCACTGATTGCTACTTTGTAGTTTTTAGTGTAACATGTTTAATCCAAATAGGTTTTTCTCCAGGATATCACCTAGAAACTTAGCACTTGTTGAGTAACTTAAGTCAGCATTATCCGTGAAGAGAAAATGCTAGATTTAAACAATTTTAACTCTAAGTCCATTTTTAATGGATGACGATGATGCATGATGACGCAGAAAGGCTTTGGACCATTATTGATTGGATCATCTGAAACTTTTTTGCAAGTTCATTGGCTTTTTCATTATCTTCAAAATACTAGTATCCTGAAGCTTGACTTTGTTTCTTTTACCTGCACTTACCCCGGTGCCCGTTTGGGAACTCCTTTTGATTATTCTTGTTACCTTTAAGGTTTGATGTTTGGTTATGGAAGTCCCACGCTTGTCGATTTGGGACTGCTTTTGTTAGCTGTTTAGTATGTAGCATATGCAATATGTAAACAATGAGCGGTTATCGTTTGTGAAACCAAAGCTAGGAGGACAGCGTATACAAGCCAGTGTATGTGCGAATAATAATTGATTAAGTGATTTCAAGATGTGTTGTTTCTATTTTCCTTATCATCAAAATATAAGCGGTGTAATGAATTTCAGCTCAATTCTTGCAAACATAACTGGTGTTTCGAAAAGTCTTCACAGTTTATTCGTCAACATATGTAGTCTCCTTTTAGAGTGATACAATCATTCCAGCGCCGCTCTAAAATTCCTATGACTTCTTATAGAACGATTTGTCTAACCCTTTAAAATATGCTTCAGTTACGGCGATCACGTCTTCATTTCAACCATATCTTTTGCCGGCGAGCATGAAAAAATTCTTTTTATTTCGGATAACAGATCCAAACAGCGTTCTGAATCATCAACACGTTGTTGTTCTTGCTTATATGATACGATATAATATGATGTACACGGTCTATTGATATCTTTACGATGTTAGTTATCTCACGCACTTTCGTTTAACGATTGTTCAAAACGATTTTGTGGATTGTTTTGATGTTTTCCTGCGTAAAAGGTTTATTTGGGCTCCTAGAGCGTTCAGCATTATTTATGTCTGTACGACAGCATTTGAATTCAGCAAACCGGAGACAAATGGTTGGTTTAAACGGTCGCCATCTATGTGTCAGTCTTGGGAGTTTATTTATTTTTTATAATACGTGTGCCTTAAGGTCCCGTTAGCAACCACCCAACAAATTTATCCTTAAAAATTTAACTATTGAAACAAAATTTACAAAAAGCTCCTACAGATTAACCTCGTCGGGAGTAAGGCTTACGCTCGAGTTTGTTTCGTAATGTTGAGAGAAAATAAGAAGTGTTATTGGGAGAGCGTGGTCCTATCTGAACGTATTCCAAAATCTTCTTAATTGTCCGAAAATCTATAATACCATTATTTCCAATCTCAAGATCTCTTCCAAAAAAGTAAAGAAGTATCTTTAAGTGTTCCAAAAAGGCTTAAAATGTCCCGAGTAATCGTACTCCTGGATTAAATCTTTGGTGTTGAAGAAACAGTGATATTTCGATCAACTTTTCTGTGCTTATTGACATTCCCATCCCTAGTTGGCCAACTCCAGCTCTGCAGCTATGAGATCTTAAGCCTCTAGAGTGCGTTCATGGCTCTGCGACGTATACTGGATTCGGAATAGGTTGATCTTTTTCGTTGCTCGTGATAGGGTTTTGCTGCTCAGTTATCTTCTTAGCCCATAAAAACAGGGTTTGACTTGATTTTTGTGCTGATGTCACAGTGATGATCACTGTGGACCCTTACGCCTTGTGTAAGGCGCCAGTCTTGATTGCTCTTTTTTGATCGCAAAAAATATTTGGTTCTGCTTTATTGATCGCTAGACCCAGTTTTGCTGGTTCAGCCTCAGAATTCACAATTATTCCACTGACATCCCGCTGATTTTCCCCGAATACGTCAATATCTTCTGCATATTCTAGAAGTCGGAAAGGTTTTTGAAATATTTTGTATTTGAGCTGGGGTCTTTCTTTGTAAAAAAAATTGCATGATAGTGTGTCACCCTGCCTAAGACCACTTGGTAACGTTTCTGTTAATTTTGATAGAGCAGCAGGAGTTCTTCATCGACATAGTGCACAACAAAACGATACTGTAGTCACAATCATAAAAAATCTTAAAATCACTGAAGAAGTAGTGAGGTAGTGAAAGAGTGATGATGCCATGGCCAGACATTGTTCCTTAAAGGTCATCTCTGTAAACGCAATCATAAGAAATCTTAAAATCCATGAAAAAGTTGTAAGGTTGTGAGAAAGTGATGATGGTCAATGCCGGAGTTTCCCGATCTTAAATCGTACTGATATCCTCATATGTATACCTATTAGGTTGAAGATCGGGTTCAGACGTTTGCAACAACAAGAATGCATACAATGCAGGGTTTAAAAGCCGAATGAAGAATAAGGTATTCTTTTCTAAGGACCATTTCCATTCCATTTATGGGACATGCGTACTTCTAAACAGTTCATTTACTCCAATTTTGAAAACCTAAGCTATCGACTCCTGCATCTATTTTGCATTTAAGTTTGGATACCCCTGTTCTTACTTAATTTTGCTCAGATAAACGAAAATTCCCACGGTTTTTCGAGTCGAATGGTGTGTTCTTCATAACAACGGTAATTTTGTCACCTTCGTCGTTTAACAGTCTACAGAAGTGGTCCTTTAAAATTTTTATCATCAATTGTGTCTTTAGTCAGATGTTCCCCTTCGTCGTCTTTGCAGGCTTCATTCCTACCTATCGAACTCCTTAACCTCGCTTTTTTCGAAAAACAGTTGGTGTTCGGTCTTTCTGCTCTCCTGGCGCATTTCAAGAAATGTTCTAAACTTTCAGCTCTCGTCCTCGCATGAAGTGTAACAAGGGGCTATATCTGGGGCTATATATGTATTCGGCTTGTCGTGCTTTGTTCAGCAGACCGCCATTTGCCCTTGCATCTGACAGTGTCCGTTTCTAAATGTGTACGATTTTTGCCCAATACTTGGGTCACTGCTCAAAGGTTCTCTATAGGAATTCATTAAAGCCCCCCGTGGTAGCGTCGTCTTTAACCTGTTGGCGAATGCGATGTAAGTGAATTATGGCTTATAATACGAATTATTACCATACGAGTAGATATATGTAATAAAAAGTGCAATGTATCTTCTCCAATGATAGAAAGATGGCAACTTTGTCCTTCTTATTTCTACAAAGTGTCCAGCGTGCTGGATATCTTGTTTCTGCTTGAATATAAATTTAGAAAGCTGCTGAAGTATATGGCTCTCCGTCATTATGACGTACATCAGAGTATCCTATTTACGATAATTATTTTCTGAAATAATGAATTTAAGGGGTGTTGATGTTTGTATCTAGTTTGTTATAAATAAATGTTAATTAAATAGCGATGACGTCTGAGAAGTCACAGACAAAGGTGTAACATAGTCAAGGAAGCCGAAGCTAGTCAATCTATCGTAAGTATTTGGTAAGAATCAACGTGGATGGCGATGGAATGAAATCGATAAATTCACGACAAAGATAAATGAATCGCATGTGGTGGTGTTTCCTTTTTTTTGGATTTTTTTTTTCTTTTTTTTTCAAGTTGAAAAGGATAATAGACTTTATGGTGACTTTAAATAGAATTTTTTTTTCTTGAGGTGTATATCAAAGGTATGTTTTTTGGACATCAATTATGCAAGGACTGGAAAACAGTAATTTTTGAGCGAGGGTTGACATTAATTATAAAACCGTAATTTGTTTGTTTAGATTTGGACTTGTGGGCTTTAGAAGTGAAGAGTAGCCAGATTATTAAATGATAATGAACAATTTAGCATTTAAACTTAACAATACAGCAGTATGGGATACCAGGAGTTTGCGTGGGGTATTCATAATTTACCAAGTAGAAGGAACAAATGTTGTGAACCTTTTGAATCTTTCCAAAATTCGCTGGTTTGTTAGCTTTAACTTCCTCACAACCATGGCTGCCCTTAAAATCAAAATTGCCCTTAAAAGTTGGAGATTACAATACTCCAAATAAATTGTTTCAGAGATTAGATTAGATTAGATTAGTCATTCCTAAAAAATTACTAAAATGCAGAATCATTTTCTTACAATTTAAACTGATCTTCTAACTAGATTAACATAATTTAATATGGATGCCGAGATAACTACCACTGCTTGTCGAAAAAGCACTTACCATTCATCCTCCTCGTAAGCCTGCGGAAGTCATTTGCACTAACATAATATCATTTTCATTGCAATCTGCAGTTCATTAACCATACATAACATGGTCCATCTTTCACTACATTCACTCCTTTACCAACTGAAATGTGAATTTAAACGAACCATAACCTGGCCATTCGTTTCGGGGAAAATGAAATAAACAATAACAATAATAATAAACATAAAAATGATGAAGTCAAGAAATGTTTTCATTTTTTTATTTATTTATTTTTTTTTTTGTTGCATATCCTGCGGACATATAGCAGGCGGATGGTAGCGGTAGGAAAAACAGAACCACTTGAGTACATGCTCTCAATATTAGAATTCTCTTTTCATTTCCGTTGTCTCATTCTTGTAATTTTTTTCATTTTATCTAGATGCTTCTGGCGCCGCTACGAATACTGTTGTAGCTCTTGTATCAAAAGGTGTAGTCGTATTCCTATCCACTTCAGTCAAACACTAGTTTTGGCTTTAAGGATGAGCACTATCCTCTTTTAAAATCGACCAACAGTGGAATGATGATGCCGTTGATGAAAAGATGACACATATGATATATATACATAGACTTTCATGGTGGATGAGGCAGGGTGATTGAAGAATGAAATCACTTGCATGCAACCTATATCCAGGGATTGATTTTGCTTCCACTTTTCCTCGTCAAAATATCTGCATCAGCACCAGCACCAGCAACGGCAACAGCAACACTCCATAGTTCGGTTACCCACATATGAAAGCTGTCTAAGAGTATCGTCGAGAGATTGCTGATGTGGTTGTTGTTGTTGTTGTTGCTGCTATGGAAACTAGAGACTATCTATCTGTAACATGGCAGGGAATGTAAACCAGGTCCACTATCGAGTACTGGGCTAAGAAATCATGGAGAAGGATGTTGATATACATACATACGAACTGGGAAATTTCCAATGGGTTTTCCATTTCATCTTCTCGCAAATATTTATGGAACCTAATTCGTTGGCACTTCGACTTGAAGGTGTTGGTTTGGCGTCAGTAGTGTTAGTGTATGCTCTTCAGAATTTCAGAATCTACTGCACTTCGATATAAAATATGCCACCACACCGTTATCATCATAGCCGGTCATTTGAGTTGAAAGTTTTCCATCCTTCTTTTGGAGGTGAATACCGTTGCATGAGGGTACGTTGAAGAATACTACCTTCCTTGATAACTCTTTCATAGCTTAATATACATACATATTTGTATCTATATATGGTAGGTAACCGTAGGAGTCCCCCGGCTTCTTTATACTTCACAATAAAGGGCAAATATTTTTGTTATGGAATTGGAGGTGGTTTAGTTGTAGTCAGAAGAATATTTATCTGGAATAATTAATTTTTGGAGAAATTTGCTCTGATGGATTGCTCGTCGAGGGAGAACGACTATGTACATCTCTTGGGGAAGGTCGTTAATGCAAATATTTTGAAGTTTTGAAGGAAGAGGTTCTTATTTATTGTGGTGGTACTTTGTTTTTGCGGTTGTGCCGGGCTAACTTGGATGACAAAGGGATTAATGTGAGCTAATTTGTTCATCTTGGCGTAAAATATTTTCTTATGTTTCACCCTGTCATTATCATGAGTTTGTCATCTGATGAGTGATAGTGTTTTGGCTGGTGTACATTAAGACAGGTTGGGAGTTTGACAAGCTTTAAATATACGGCCCAGGTAAACAGATTTTGGCCAAGGTTCGGTTTTTGCTTGTGTTTGCTTATTGATTTGAAATTCATGGCAAGGCGGCTCTAATATTTATCTTAATATTAAGTATTAAAAGATAGAAAGTCTTACCCCAGACAAAATTTTCGGGTTTTCTCCTCATGCCACCTCCAGTATGTAGTATGCACATCTGTGTGTGAGTTCAGGATTTCTAACCGTTGGTCATTAGCGGAGGGGCAACAAATCAGTCGATTTTCTAAGGCAATAGCTCTGTTTAAAAAAAAAAAAATTATTATATTTGTTGAATATGTTTATTAAGACACAAATTCGCGAAGAAACCTCTATAGGTCAAGTGGCCATTGCCAGAGTTGATTCATATTTTTGTGCTCGGATGGCATAAAATGAGGTTAGGTTAGGTTAGATTGGCGGGTTGCTGAGGTATCTGGAATCGAGTACATTCTATACCTCATCACACTTAAGTCTGTGTAGACGCATTGACCGGGAAGAGAAATTGGAAGGGAATGGGAATTTAGTTGCGGTTCCTAGTTCTGGCTTCCGTAAGGGAAATGAGTAGGTGAGGTTTTTCAACTTTCCATAGGCTTTAACATATGTATCGTTCGCTCCACTTCTATTTTCAGAGTGCTAAGTAGAGGTTTGTTACTTTGTTCCGCCAGTTCCCTTTCTACAGAGGATCCTCTTCGAGCTAGCCCATCTGCATACTAGGTGTAACCTCCTTGACCGACAGAATGCGCTGCTACTGCAAAAAAGCTTATGGTGCCTTGAAGTCCGTTCATGCAGACTTGGCAGACATGCCAAATTTTAATGCGATACTGTCTTTAGTTTTTGGTGTGTTTGGCATCATTTTGAGTATGGACAAAAACGATTTTCGTTCTTTCATACAACATTATTTTTTGAGAAGCAAAACGGCGAAGAAAACAAAAGAAAAGTTGGATAAATATTATGGGGCTAATGTTCCGTCAGATTACACCGTCAAATATTGGTTTCGAGAGTTTCGTGGTGACCACAACTCCACTATCGATCAAGTCCGCAGCGGTAGGCCCTCCGATGCGGTTACAGAGAACAGTATCAAAAAAATACATGAAATGGTGTTGGCTGACCGGAAAGTGATACCACAAAGATACCACAAAGATACCACAAAGATTAGTACTGAGCGCACACGCCATATTTTGGGGAATATTCTGCATATGAAAAAGTTATCCTGCCGCTCGAACGCGAGAGCACTTCGAAAGAGTGTTTGGACTTGCTGATGCGGAATCGGGCATACTATTGGCATCGATTGGTAACTGTTGAACACCAGAGAACAGAAAGCGAAAAAGTACTAGTACTCATTGTATGGCACTCACACAAAGAGCCTTAAGCTCTTCACGACAGCGCTTCATAAGTCTTGATTTGATTTCGACTGCCGCGATGGCTTTAAGGCAGCCTGGATGTCTTTACATATAGTAACATCCTCGTAGGGTATTCTCTTTATTTCTGCAAGTTTGACTGCTTCTGCCACATTCAAAATCTGACCCTGGAAGATGCTTCTGTAGCCCAGCAGGCGGCGTGAGCATGGAAAGTTCAATTGATCGGAGAAGATACCGACGCCCGGTTCTATCTTCATCTTTGATCCATCCACAAAATGGATATCGAGCCTTGTACCATTTGGTTCCTATACCAT
Source organism: Volucella inanis (assembly GCA_907269105.1). Taxonomy (NCBI): domain Eukaryota; kingdom Metazoa; phylum Arthropoda; class Insecta; order Diptera; family Syrphidae; genus Volucella; species Volucella inanis. The sequence goes on from OU026157.1 coordinate 138,401,515, forward strand.
TTCTCTTTGCTTGCGAAATTGCAGGCGAATCGTGCTTCAAAGTCGTGTTGGGGTAGATATTACGTGTGAAGTCGGTATTGGGGCACAAACCCAGTTCACCCCATTAAGCTGACTCAATCTTAAAACGCTTTTCACCGCAGATTCTTGCATGTTTAGATTTAGGGGTAGAGTTCAAAATTATTTTCCAGTCCCGAAATTGGCTTCGTTTTCATGGCAGAAGTCGTGCCTATTCGTGGACTTTCACGATAACGTGAGCCGTGTGCATCTATAGGATTTGGGATTAGGATAGGGGATCTTGGGGTTAGGTTCCCATTTTCTCTCAAATACGAGATACAATACGGCGATCGTTACTTTCTTTACACGTTCTTCAACATTAAGTTCCCAACTCAGTTTGCTATTTAGTACGATACCGTGTCTTAAGCACTTTTGGATATTCTGAGTTTTGCCCCATCTGTTATGTTTGAATAGAACAAGATCTTTTTCTTGCGGGTTGATTCCTCGTCCACAGAGTCTTCAGGTATTCTAAGGGCATAATTTAGAATTTCACTGATCGTGGAGATAACAGTGGCTTTTATTCCTCCTCTTTTTAGATTCAGAAGTATTTAATTAACCACTAGGGTCCATAGAAGAGTTGATATCACTCCTGCTTGAGGGGTGTACCTTGAGGAGGTGACCCTCAATATCGTGTTACCTAGTGTTGATGATGTTAATTTTGCGGAGCATACAGGTTATCAGATTCGTTTATGTCTGCACTAATTGAACTCCAACGTTTCCTAAGTTTTTACTTATAGAGGGAATGTTGATATTATTGCAGTGTCCTTTTATGTCAAGGAAGACTGCTAATGTTTGCTCTTTGTCATAAAAACTTTTTTCAATCATGTTAATAACTTCATGTAGAGTCGTTTGCGTGCCTTTATTGTTTGTAAAGGCATGCTGGTTTGAGGCTAAGTCTCCTGGGTGTTGACAACTTCGAATATGAATGCCAAGCAGTTTTCCATAGTTGAATGTTGCTAAGTTTTTGGGCCTGAGGTCTTTTGAACGAATATGGTATCGGGAATGCATAATACTTTTATTTCCCTCCCATTACTGTAGGTTCCTTAGTTATGACTTTCCTTAGCCTGGAACACTCTGTTGTGCTTTTAATGTTGGAGCAAAACGTTCTCCATTATTTTCTTTTAGCGCTACAGATTGCATGTTTCCTTGCGTTTGGTTCAAAGAGCTCCATTGAGACGAGTAGCAACTGCCGATCAATATTTTTACAGTTTTCTTCTCAGATAGTACCTTAGATTTCATTAGCTCACGGTTATATTTTGTTAGTGCCAATCATTTAAAATATAGAGATTTCATAATTTTCTAATATTTTTACAGCTTCTTCTTTCACAATTCGAAACACTGTTTTTATAATTGTTTTCTGTTCATCAATGTTACTGTTTAAGTGAGGCTTATTGCGAGATATATTCAGTGCCTGTTACTGTTAACAATAGTAAGACTAACTAAGAAAATATAATATGTTCAACCAATACCTACATCAAATATTTTATTGGCTTTGTTGCATATGCATTCAATATGGTGAGTGTTGGCATCGCTTCCAATTATCAAGCGATGTTTTTACTTCTGGCATCGATGGGGATATCCACAATGACTGCCGCCAGAACGTTGATGGTATAGTCTGGAATATAAGTTAAGGCTGGCCAGTGAAAATGTTCACTTTGAGATTGTAACTGGTCGAAAACGCGTGACCATTAGTCACTGATCGGAAGCACACCGAGCAACATTGGTGAGAATCACTGGGTCGCGCAATATGGTATTCTACGATTTAGTGATGGGCCAAACAGGCAACCGATCTAATCGTGAGTGCAAAGGTTCAATAGTCAACCGAACTCCTCCGGAACCGTCAACGTTAACGACGACGAACACGGATCTAAAATTTGAGACGAAATTTTGCGGGATTCGCATAAACAGATAAGGGAGATAGCGACCTGGACTGGAATTAAAAAATTAAATACAAATATTAAAAATAAATAGCAAGTAGTTTTTAAAAATAAAGCAAAGTTTCAACATACAAAATGCAAACCGAGAAGGGTTCTAACGAAAGCTACTATCTTTTGCGTTGAAACTTACACAATAACAATAATATTTTCAGAAATGAAATGAAGGTATCATTGCTTTGACAGATGATGATTTTTTCTTACGATCGCAGGACATCGAGCAGGGAAACCGAGTTTCTTATGGATTAAGTGTGACATCAGCGTATTACCGTACCTTTTTCTAGAAATTGTGTACTAAAAACGACAGGTTTTGATCACTAGTAAGCCGTTGATTTACTGCGTTAATGGGAGTGGAAAGTCTTACCATCACATTACGATTTGTTCCCTCTCTAAAAGGGCTTTCTGATGCCGTTATTTAGGACCTTGCAAGACATTGAGAATCAGTGATTGAAAAGCAGGGTCACTACTTTACTACGAGGAATATTTTTAAACTCGTTTGTCCGTACTGAAATTCTTCACTGTTTTACGATTTCAGCCTTAATTTTCCCTTTAAAAATATTTTGTATTCATTTCTGTCAAAGTTGAAAATTAATTGAAATACCGCCCTTGTTCGAACTTCAAACTTATCGAGGCGCATAATTTTAATGCTTGATTACCAACAGCATCTCATTTCATATCAGAAACATCCATCTCATGTCTAGGACACGACGGTTATAATCATTAACCAAAAAAAGAAAAGTTCGTGAGCCTATGTATCAGTATGCAAATGACCTGTTATTTCCAAAAACCACAGACATTACATTCACTTCATCTCCTATTCGGATAGCCCCCACACCCTTCTAAGTAAGTTAATGCACATACTCGTAGAACACAAGTTGATTCTTTTATATATTAACACACACACAAAAAAAAAGAAGATATTTTAGGACGTACGAGTAGTCTTTACTTGGCTTGACCATGTCATCATAATAATATGGGGGCGCCATGAAAGACTACCTCGAGCTCTATCCTGTAACCGACAAGACCATCCATCTGAACCGAGAGGAAGTTACTTCGTCCTAAATATCATATTTCCATGTATTAACAAAATGACAGTAAATTTGTGGCATATCCATGGGACAGAATTCACTATAAACAATTATGTAGGAGCATTACGCGTTATTCTTGTAGAATTGCTCTTTTCCTTTTGTAGAATTGCCGGAAACTCTATGTACACTGACCAAAGCTAAAGCAGGACGAAGAAGAATGAATGTTCTAAGAGATTAACCAGAAAATCCGACTGATTTTGTTTTATGATTTTCTAGCCGACGGTCAGTACTCTTGAAAGAAGCCAACGAAATTGATTTCCCGCCCTTTGTTTGTTTCTCCGCGAGGCGAAGAATTTCCCCTTTACATGTGCCTTTTCCTCCTTTTGGTCTCGTTTTTGCGCTGAGAAGAAAGCAGTTCGCCATAATAACCAGAACGGTATAATGGGTAATTTCGAAAGTTATTATTAACATTTTGATTATATTCATTCGATATGCTCTGACGGATATATATATATGCATGGTGTGTATCTGCGGGAGTTTTGTTAAGGATATACTCGTACTCCGTTTGCATGTTTGTATATGTGATTTCTTTGATGGGTTCATTAATATTTCACATAAAATGTGGCATTCTTGGTAAGTGCTTTTCGTCTAACGATGCCGTTGTGTAATTAGATAAGTTAGTGGTCTTCTTAATAAATATCATAAATCCACAAGTGCCATTGCTTTAATGTGAGCCGTTTTTATGTATTTGTAGAATTTTGTGACACATTACGGAATCGAGTGAGTTGCAAACATGATGGAACTAGAACCACGTGTAGCTATACTTCAAGATTTGAGGCTACAGACATTCGATTCGATTCGGTTTGCTTCCTATCGCACGGCTTCGAAACTGCGTTACATACAAAAATCAACCAACCTTCATCTTGTCGATATATGGAATGTGATTGAGGCATTCCGTGAGAATGGTTTAAATACACTGGAACCACAGAGTGAAGTTAGTGTAGCTCGACTGGAAACTCTGGTGTCGTCGCTATATCATAATCTTAATAAGCGTCTTCCAACTGCGCAGCAAGTTCCTGTCGACTCAAAAGCTGGACTTTTATTAAATTGGCTTTTAGCTGCATATACAAGGTGAAACTTTCTTATTAAAATGTTGGTCAAATTTACTATCTTTTACTTTCAGTGATAACTCAGGAAAAATTCGAGTCTTCTCCATAAAAGTCGCCCTGGCCACCATGTGTTCAGGCAAACTTGTTGATAAATTACGATGTAAGTATGCACATTTCTATTCGTATGAAGTTTTAGATAACTCATGCTGTTTAAATTTGTAGATATCTTTTCTCAAATATCTGATGGCGCTGGGCAACTGGTCCACTGGAAATTAGGTGAATTCCTTCGTGAAGTACTCGCTCTACCCGCAGCTGTTTATGAATCTCCCACATTCCATTACAAAGAAGGCCTAGAAGAAGAGATATTTCCCGCAGAAAATAAAGTCACCGTTAATGATTTTATGGCAATACTTATGTCTGAACCAGGACCATCATGTCTCGTCTGGCTGCCATTGTTACATCGTTTGGCCACAGTCGAGACAATCGTCCATCCGACTATCTGTTCTGTTTGTCATAAGGAAAATTTCACTGGATTTCGATATCGTTGTCAGCGATGTCACGCCTACCAATTGTGTCAGGAATGCTTTTGGCATGGCAAGACATCGCTGAATCATCAAAACGATCACGAAGTCAAGGAATACTCGAGCTATAAGTCTCCCAGCAAACAGATCGGACATTCGTTAAGGAAGAGCTTTCGATGTGTGCCTGAAAAGACTGCACAAGTGTTGCCACGATTCCCAGAGCAGCCAGAGAAGACATTGAATTTATCGCATATAGTGCCGCCCTCACCATTGCCATCGCATAATGGTTTCTCCGATCCGAGCATGTTACATGGTTACGATCGAAGTAGTACGTTAGATTCACGAGCAACTGGCAGAAGTTTAGATAGCACTGGTGGTACGTCAATATCTCGGATAGCAGCAGCGTCAGCAAATGATGAAGAACATCGATTGATTGCCAGATATGCAGCTCGTTTAGCCCAAGAAAACAGAACAGTATGTTACTTAAGAAATTTATTTATAGTTGTAAAATGACTTACTTTTCATTTTGAATTATGTTTTTCTTTGTAGCCATCGGGAATGGCGAACGAAAATGCCTCTATTAATACTGATAACTCTCGAGCCCAGCGTGAGTTGATTGCGCAATTGGAATCGAAAAATAAGGAAATCATGCGTGAAATAGCCCGTCTGCGCAGGCAGCAAGAAGCTGAACAAATGACACCAGAGAATCCGGCACTAATAAATGAATTACGTGCACTGAGACAGCGAAAAGGTGAATTGGAAGGGCATTTGGGTGCGCTTCAAGATTCAAGACGTCAACTAATGGATCAATTGGAGGGACTTATGCGAATGTTAAAGAATCAACAAACTTCAAGTCCACGTTCTACACCGAATTCTAGTCCACGTTCCGGCAAGTCGCCACCGATGCCCGGAAATCAACAAAATTCCGTTCAGCAGCAGCAGCAGCAACAGCAACCACAACAGCAACAACAACAGTTGAGGTCGTCAGCATCTCAACAACATCAGCATCACCAGATTCCGCCCAATTGTCAGGCTCAATCCATGCACAATGCAACCTCATTGGAACAGCAAACAATGAATCAATTGAATGAGGTTCGGGCTGCATTCCAGTCAAATGGAACTTCAAGTGAGTACCAATAATTGGTTTTTCTTTTACTTGTTTGTTTGTTTGTTTTTTTTTTCTTCGGTTTTTTAATTTTTTAGGACAGGGGATCGGGAATGATGGGGTTGCTGGATAGTTAAAAAAGAAAAAAGCATAGAGAGGGAGAAATGGTTTAAAGAAGAATGAAAATTAGGTTTCGGTTGATTTTGTTTTAGTTACTCCAAATTGAATCTTAAGAGTGTCCCTCAATCTATGTTGTGCTATGTGTGATTAGATGTTTTACTTTTTCTGAAGCCCGGCCACTTGCAGAATTTGATATTTGTTTTTCTTTTTTGTTTGTTTGTGAAGTCGTTTGGTTTTTTATTTTAAATACGTCTGGCTCTTCATGTGACATGGAGAGGGACCAGAGGAGAAGAAATGTTTGAAGAGCTTTAATTTAATGTTTTCAATCTTAAATTCCCTGCTTCAATAATTTGGTATTGATAATCACACTGAAAAACGATGGTTACAAAATCTGCTTTTGGCAATTACTACTAGTACTATAGAAGTATTGTACTATAAAAGTAATTTATGTTACACACGGTAACAATGACTATAATAATCAGCACATCAGTATGTAAATTGATTTTGGTGGATTCAAAAGCCAATTCTTAGTTTTTTACTTGAATTTCTTTTCTCAAAAGGTTGTCCTTTACACAGCATTCATTTAATCTTCTAAACAACAATTTCCTCATCGTGAATGTGCATTTAAGCAGGAGTACAATTCATTCAAAAAGTTTTGAGACTGTTAGTAGGGCAGTGTGTTTTGTCTGTACTTATTTGTAACCGGTAGTTGAGCCTGTGAAAGCCAGTCGAGAAATATTCTTTCGTAATGCATCCAGTCACCGGTGTTGCTGGTCTCTGTTAGCATGTGTAAAACCAACTTTGCACAAATCTTTCTTTAAAAGTTTCGTGTGAATGATTTCTTATTTGAAATTCAGTTGTTTAGACAACATTTTAATCGCGGGTCGTTGATTAGAAGACGGAGCGAACTGAACGCGTTCAACATTCTCGTCCATAATCGAAGTGGAGTGGCGCCCCTTTCTTGGATCTTTTTCGAACGGCTGGCACACATTTTAAAACTGTGAATACCATTCAAATCCCTTGTTTCGACTCAAACACTCATTGCCATTAGCAATTTTCAACATTTGAAACCATTCCTCAGGGGTTTTATCCAATTAAAAACATTGTCTGTCTGCACATTATGGATAATTTCTCGATAAATTGATTTGAAATTAATTTCTTACAAAAATGTTATAAGACTTGGATTTTAAAAATTTGTGTCTTTATTATATTTTTACTGCTGTAAATTTGTTGAAAGACTAGATTTCAAAAATCTTTGATCAGTCCCAATAAGGCTGTTGAGGACAGGCAACAATGATGTCTGTTCTTGTCATTATATATTCTTGACCTTCTAGATTTCGTTCGTTCACGTTATATTTTTTTGTAAGAAGAAATAAGCTTGGTAATTGTTCTAAGCTATTGCAATGCTTTTGGAATACAGCCGATGACTTGGGAGTTATTTTGTCGAGACGTATCAAGAAACGCGCGTTAAATTACATTTGTCTTAATTCTTTAGCTCAATTGACATAATACTTTTGTATTATGGTCAACTGTTCATCGTGCTTTCAATATCAGTCTCAAAGCCTTGTTTTGCAAACGAGGCGACAATAATTTAATATTTCCGTTCAACCATCCGACGTTCCTTTTGACTGGTTAGTTGTAAATTTCTTACAAAAAATTAAAACTTTATTTAACCGAGTTTGCAAATACGTAACTATTTTTCTATATGTATAATTTATTGCGCTGGAAATACATTTTTCTCTTTGGATTGGGAGCATCTTTATTACATTGTTTTGAAAAGACTTCGCATTGAAGCACAAACTCTTTCACGGCTTCGTTATTTTTGAAACACCCGCCTCCAGAGTCTTCTTCTTATACACGGTGAAATGGTTTGATGTTCCAGCTTTTTCCAGTATCCAATTTTTGCAATAGGAAAACGACGCTTCTGGCCGATTGCTTCTTCGTTTTTCTTCAAAATGACAATTCCGTCACATTCAGTAACTCACAAAAATATTGCAATCGTGGAGAAATCAACATGAAAAGCACCTTGCCCATCAACCAAAAAATCTGTTGCCATTACTTTTCCGGCTGAAAAGCACGTCTTTGCCTCGGCAGGTGCCCTCTCGCGGTCTTTTCTCCACTCCATACTCGCTTGTTTCGAATTGGGCTTGTTTCGTCAAAGGTGGTAACGCGATTAAAAATGGGTTCACCTTATTGTAATCGATTGAAGAGTCGCTACGAAACCTCCAATCGAGGTCGTTTGTGATCTCCCGATAACAGACGAGGAACCCATCTAGCGGACACGGTACGAAATTTGTTGGATATTATCGTAACTTTCAACATCAGTTGATTTCGAAGAGAGTTATTCCTTGATTGCCCTCTATAAGATTTCTGACTGGCTTAATGTTGGCCTCGATCACATTCGCTCTTGGACAGCGGTCATGACTCTTGTTCTTGACCTTTTCGCGCCCAAACTAGGCCTGTAATCGCCGCAAAATTATGATTGTATTCACCTTCTCCTTGGCCAAAAACTTGATGATAATCCGCTGCTCCACTTCGACATGCACTTCTTTCTCGCTCATTGTTTCTTTGGATACTAAAGGACACGATAGAATTGCAATTGGCCCTCAACCTTCCAGTTCTCGGAGTCCTCTGGAATTTTTGAAGAAAATCAGTTCCGTTTATATTTTGTCCATCGCAATTTGGTGTAGTTTTTTGAAACTCTTGGACAGAAGCTTTTGTTTTTTCTTTACATTTTGAATCAAATATCAAGTTCTGCTTTATGAATGCGTGTATTTTTGTACTATTACACAATATGTCTCTAATGTGTAAACCAAGTTGTTACAGTGTCGTACAGCCTTCCCTCTCCCTACTTCGGATTTTTTTTATCGGATTTTCTCCCTATTTTGCAGCAATTTGTTTTTTTTTTTTTTTACTTTTTGATATTTAAAAAAGGTTAAAAGCGAAGTGATTATAATTTTATTTAAATTTATTTTGTAATAAAAATCCCAATCAAAACACTAACTGAATCCGAAACATTCAGATGAGGATCCCACAAATGACCTGTACTATGCAGCTGATACAGTATCATCGGCAATGTGCTCGTTAGTACGTGATTTGAATTCAGGTAAAACAGATTCTTTCCTTAATCCTTAAATTTTGATTTTTTTTTTTCAAATTTGTTTTCGTTATTAATCATATTGAGTTTGTTTATTTGTTTGTTTTTTTTTTTTTTTTTTTGACTTTTTAATCATCTCAATTTGTTTGATGTTTCACAGAACATACTTGTATTCTGTCTTGAGCACAAAAAGTTGATGTTTTTTTATGGAAGTTTCTTGGTTGTTATTTGTCAATTGTTTAAAGTTTCCATTGCTAGATATTTGTTGTTATCTTCTTTCTTTAAAACACATTGTAGTTTAGTGGATGGTTTTGTTTAATTGTTTAATTTATTTATTTGAAACAAAACAAACAATAAGAAGTACAGGGTGAGGTGATCTGGTCAGACAGCAAATTTTGAGCTGAGAAGGAATTTATTGTGTGCTTCTTTCTGATTTTTCGTTATGCCATAAATCTGTATTTGCTTTTAAGACTTGGCTTTTCTAACACACATTTTACTCTCTCTTTCTATACATGATCAACTGTGCTTTAATCTAAATACATATGTATGTCCGTTTTTTTCAATTAATCTTTAAAAGATCGATGGTCCCCTTTTCTATTAAGTGTTAGCCCTCAATTCAGATAAGGCACAATGCAAACCTTTCGGTGATCTAGATTTTTAGTTAGATTGTGTCAGCATGTATCCAGTATAGAGATTTCTCTAACCCTGTTTCGGACCCCATCATTTGAGGAATCTGTTCTACTCTGTTCTGCTCTTTTTCCGACACCAATCTAACATCAAAAGGAATATGAAGTGGGGATGCTGGTAACTCTAACAACATGTAAAGGTCATACTTTCGCGTTTATAAAAATCCTCTTGTGAAGATTCATTTAGTCCCCCTTTTTTATTTAATACTAATGCGCTTATTTCTGCTGGGACGTTTCACGTCTTCTGCAGTTCGTTTCATTCTAATCGATTATGAGAGGACGCCTTCTGGGTCCAGCTATTACTATTGTATTACAGCAGCTCTCTAATTATTTCTTTATTATATATCTCTTATTTGAACCGTTTTTATTTTAATTCCACTCGTAGTGTATCGATTTTGCTACACGTAGTCCACGTGTATAGTGTATATTTTTCTTCAAAATTCTTCCACTTAATCATTCTAGTTAGTTTATGGCATTTCGAAGCTATTATCGCAGATTTTCTAATAAAAGGTGGCCCCTTTCTAATTCGGTGGCGATCCATCTTACAATCTTTTACTCAACGTTTTGCAATATTCTAGGATAAATGCTTATTTATCTGGTCTTAACATCCGTCACTACAACATATGAACCACATATTTTGTATGGTTAAACTGCGTAATTGGCATGGGTCTAGAAAACATTCTTCCTCTGAGTTCCTTATTTCGAAATCTCTTACTTGCTGGCATTCTTCGTATTCATAGTTCGATTTCTCGATGTTCTTTTTAAAAAAATAAGGCAATCATACCAACTGCCTACTACAAATTTCAAATTGAAGTACTAGTGTTATGGCAATTCATTGGTTGCTGATTTTTGATATACCTACATTTGCCATTGATTCGGTTTCAAGGGAAGAAAGTATTTCTCAAAACATTTGAATAGAAACTTTCTCTTTGAAGAAGAAATTGAAGCAGTGCTGGGAAATCAGATGGATCTTGATTTCGAAAACTTTTACTGTATCAGTACCTCAAAAATTACGCGTTGTTCATCTTAAATGGTTCATGGGTGGAGAAGTAGTGCTTCTAGTTGTAGCCTGTAGAACATTCGAAAAAAAAAAAAATTACGATTACGTGATGAGTCAGAATTTTTGCTTGCCCCATTAAGGACAATTACCTTTCTCTAATTTCTGAAAATAGTTTGTTAGAAAATATAATTGTCCAATTCAATGCACAATGTCCGTGATTGATCTCAGTTCTTATTTACTAATCTCACCCTGCACTTGCGCAAAATTACTCGTTACACAATGAAAAACAAACACAAAATATTATAATTTTAGTGGATTACTATTCAGAAAAACCACAAAAATCTCAGCTGGAGGCGACTTTTATCAAACCTATAGGTAAGTCTTAGCCTTTGTTCTCTGGTGTCTTTTTCTAAAAAAAAAAAGAAAATTCTTATGACAAAGAAAAACTGAAAAACCACATAAGCACAAAGAAAAACTCGTACGCTTTTCCCTAATTTATTATTTTTACTTTTATTTTCTCTTTTTTGTTTTTGTTCGATTCTCTGCCTTTTAGATTATTTTCCAAATAGAAAGAATAAAAAGAAATAAGTTTACTGTATTTTTTATTCACCTTATGTCGTTGGTATCTGGCTTCCCCAAACCCTTAAAACATCCATTTAAACAACTATTTTCCCTTCAAAAATAACTAAACTGAAAAAAAAAAAAACCAAAGATGATAATTTTCCCGAAATCCATGAGATTGGCGAAACAATTGATGAGATGAATCTTATAATGTATGCGCACGTTTTGAAGTATTGCGTAAATAGTTAAAGCTTCCTAAAAAAATATGAAATAAAAATATGTATGTGTACTACTTGTATAACAGAAAAAAGGTAAATTTCAAACAAATGTTGATTTCTAATTTTTTCTTTTCAAAACTTATTCATTCCTTAATGCAGCACATTTGTTTTTATTTGAATTTCCTCTTTTTTTTTGTATATTTCTAAAGATTTTCATCTATCAGTCCGGTGTATGCTCAAATGTTTGTTTTTGTTTTTATTTTTTAATCTCACATTTCATTACAAATTGTAGTTGTTTCAACGGCACTTGGATTCTTCTTTATATCGTCACTTCCTATCCATACTCGTAAATCAGAATTATTACAATCATACATGTTTGTGTTGTATGTCTTAAAAAGAAAATAATATTACATACTCGTACATATGTTATGTTGTCCCATCTTTGCGTATGTTAGAATGCATTAGTTTTTTGAACACCAGCAACCCCTATTTCGAAGTTATACCTCTAACTGTTGTTGTACTATCTCTAACTCATAAAAACAATCATTTTTTTTTTTTTTTTTTAATTTTTATTTCCTATATGTATTTCTTATTTGGGGATTTAATTTAAACAAAAAAAAATGTATTTATTAAAAATCAGCTAATTGTAAGAGTCCATTCACATTACTCGTACATTTTAGATCAAATAAGTTCGAATCGTTTAATCACGGCAAGACACGTCTATTAATGTAGATTTGCATTTAATTTTCTTAACATTCCTACTAACTTTGTGCATTTACAGTGGCGATCGACGAAGACTACTGGTTTGGCCCTACTTCTTATGTTTAATGATCAATAACCAACTAAGCTGTTTCTTCGAGATGCAAAAAATTTCCAAATGTACTGCCACATTAAACAAAAAATAATAATTCTTAAAAATAAAGGCTTAAATCACGTGTCCTCTTGATAAATTTAAGCCCTTTATTAAAAGTAACTTCCTCGGTTTCAATAGTATACGTCTTATCTTTACATGCTCATTGTATGTATTACACTCGTATATCGCCGTAATAGAAATTCCGTCCTACTTATGGTCCTTATGGAGAAATATTTTTCCTTTTCCTTAAAAAAATCAGAGTCAACGAAATCCAACGGATGTCCCGAATTCGCTCCTCAATTTTTAATTTTTAAGCCTTGTTTTCCATCTTGATAAACTCTTTTATGCGGATCTTCTGATATCTAGCCGAAGACAGCGATATATTCATTATTGTACGGCTTAGAATGGTTTATTTGTTCATCGAATAAGGAATGTTCAGCCAAAGGCCTTTTGAAGCTAAGAATTTACAGTCAACTGAAGGAGTAAATATTAGGATGTCTTCTTAGATTGAAAAAATGTTGATCGCTCTTCATCCCTTTTATTGGAGGTTTGCAGAAGTTCGTACTCGATTGGAGAGTATACTTTAATTTGTAAAATTTTAATGAAAATTTATTAATTTATTATTTATTAATCAAATATATATGGCTTATTTCTATCGCTGTGTTCCAATATTCAACAAGCTTTTCCATTTTTGAAAAAGAGCTCGTGAATTGGTTTTTGGCAGCTTCCAGCGAGATTTTTCTCATTTAAACTATCTGTGTGTTTTGGGTGCTACAGAAATTTCGTACTCCAGCGTCTGCATTTTTCACAGCTTCTTTCTGACAACATGCGGTCTAGCATTGTTGTGATGGATTATAACGTTGTACTTGTCTGCCGTAATGATGTCACCACGTGAGAGAAGCTCAAAGTAAATAATTTTTTTGTGATCCCACCAAACACACAGCAACAACTCCACTAAATACAAACTAGGTCCTCGTCATTGTATAGTAAATACTTCTCATTTCCTGTTACCATTCGATCGAAATGGTCTGATGCTGTCAAGCTTATTGATTTCCCTTAAAAAGTGTGGCACCAGCTATCTCTTCAGTATTAATTCTGTGTTTTTCTTTCACTAAGGAACGTTCAATATCGTCATCACTACCAGATGGTCGTTCAGGGTGATCCTTTTGGTCAAAATTGCCAAATCATTTTTCTACAGTCCGGAGAGTAGGAGCTCGGTCCAAGTAAACGCTCTGCATATTCTTTTGTGCAGTCTCATCACATACGACTTACAATCGTAAACCAAAAACAGAAACAATTTTCACGGTAGAATTGATTAAAACAATGCCGTCGATTTCAGCGCATACAGTGTGTTTCAGAAAAACGTGCTTTAAATTACTTCTTATACTTTACTCACACACACATTTTTGGATGCATTTTCTGCATTGCCGGTTGCGTACTGTTCAATTCCTCAGTATATTTCCAATGAGTGCGTTTTCTTAGTAACTCATCCAAAAGGGCCGCAAATGAGTATTAAGTCGGAAATGAAATATTTAAAAGAAAAAGAACGCGGTAATTTCGATTATGGGTTAAGTAGAGGGACCAAGGCAAACATATCCAGTAAGGCCAATAAAGTAATAAAGGCTATGCACCATGTGCTTACTTTATTCCCAATTATAGCCTTACACCTGTGTCGACAATCTACAATAAATTTTTGTCGCCAAATTCTTTTCAAAAGCATCTTTTTCTTTGGTTCTCTGTTTTATAATTTTCCGGACATTTTTAGTCGAGATCGCCAATCGAATACATTGGCGTCATTATCCTTATCGTTACCATTATTATTATCATGATCTTTATCCTTTTGTAGGAGCCAATTCCGCTCTCCACTTCCAAACAGTATTTAGGTGGATGCTTAAACATGGAGGTTACTAGACCAGCCATAAACATAGAATTTTGCCTGGAGGGTTCGGCAGAAAGATCGCCCAAAGAATCGGCTATTTTGAGTATCTCGACAAATCTTATTAAAATATTTGGATGGGATTAAAGAATTGGAGAAACGTTAGATAAAGATCATTGAGCTCAAGTAAATTCTGCTAAAAAATAGCAAGATTTGCTGAAAAAATATCTTTCTTTCAAAGAGACACGGACTTATTGATTAACCCTCGATCCTTCCTTCTTTGCAACCAATGGAAGGGTTGATAAATTCTCATATCTTGAGACTTCTTATTGCCTGGGCTTCTAATAATTTGATAGCACGCCTTACCAAAAAGTGAACATAAAGTCTATATTTAACTCGGTTTATACTGGTATTTTCGGAAAGATCAATTCAAATTTTCTTGAACGCACTAGAAATATGAAATCCTGAAAATAAATTTGCTTCTTCTTTACAATATATTTCTTTGTTGAGGATATAAGGATATAATTTGCTTCGTTTTTGGGCTGGATTTTCGACTATAGATCGCGAACAGTAGCGTTAATTTTGGATAATGTAGCGGGGCTTATTATCCTATCTATTATTCATGATCACATATCTGAGTCAGCAAAAGATAAAAATTTTTCAAGCGATTAAAACGCAAAATTTAATCTCAGTGCTCACATCAGGTAAGGTGCTTCTAGCATATTCGTTTGTCTTTTTTTGAAAAAATTGTGAAAATATAACAAGACAAGAGGAGGCTTTGAATTTATTTTGGAAGGCTGGTCGACGAAGTGTTGTTGATATTAAAAAAAAAAAAAAAAAAAACAATTAGCACCACCAATTCGGCATACAATAGCAAACCTCCAATAGTCGAAATATCTGATTATTTTAAGTCTTCTACTCTGCGGCCATGAAAAAAAAGAAAAAAAATACCGGAGGTCCCCCTTATTTTTGCACAAAATGATAAGATGAACAGCAACTTGTTTAGGAAGTCTAGGCCGTGTCTCACACTGGGCTCCCATCGAAACCAAATTATTTATTTTTGTAATCATCAGGACACGTGTTTTCTTTTATGATAATTGGTTTATTTCTGAACGTACATTTAGAAAATTTTGTTTTTTGTTGAATCTGTAATTCATAGCTGAAATGTACGTACACACAGTATTAATCAATTAACGTATTGTATGTAGATCTGCCAAGTGCATCATTTCCTTCAAAAATAAACCAATCAATATTTTGGCTGCTTTTCGCTTTAGTAGATCTTCATAATTTAAATTATGATCTTAGGCAACTTATATTTGGTGCTACTTAGAACAGTTGTTATTGTTATTGTTCTTTTGGGTGTTTTGTCTTAGCAATCATTAAAGCTTTCTTGCCAAAACGGAAACAAAGCTGATAAAATGAATCACCTAGTTAGGATTTCATACCGCATTATCGTTATTCTCATATATGTACATATGTACACGTATATCAATTGGATTATAGTTTAAGTTTTAAGTAGTTTAAGATGCCATGCATATAAATTCTCGCAGTCAAGTACTGTCATATAGTACTTGGTCTTTGAGTGGCCTTAGGGAATATCGGGAGAATTCTTGGAGGTACGGTTTACCATTCGGCTAGTACCTCTTAATTCATGATGATCACATACCACTTTATGTTCCAAGGCTTGCTCATGAGATGTATATTAACGACGTCATTATTGCTAAATGTAATGTAATTATTTTACAATAATTTTTTAATCGAGTTTCTTTTGGTATGGACATCGCAGTCGAGCTCTAGTTTCGGTATTCTTGATTTTTGTTTGAATGGGCGACTTTGCCTATGCCCTGACGTGCCAATTTTGCTATGCCTTCGGTGTACATATTTTTAGTAAAGTCATCTTGTCAACTTTTCTGAGATAGACTAAAAGCAACAGGAGCGTTTCACTTTGAGATTTTAATGCATTTACCAGGACATTGTTTCTGAAAGATTTCTATTAGGATTTAATTTTTTTGATATATAAGAGATCATCTGGAATACTTATAAAGATGAGACCATTGCTTTCTATTCTGTAAAGCACTTCATCTTAGAGACCTTGGTTTCTATCTAATCTTCGTGTTCATCGATCAAATTTTCCTTCTTTCTCTCCATGAAACCTCAATCGCAACACTAATCCAGCTATGTTAACTCTTAAGCTGAAGGGTCAACGAAGCATCGTATTTTTTTAAGCTGAGTGCGGACTTGAAATACTATTTCTCAGTAATAATAGCCTACAATACAATATGCAACAGAATATCATTTTATCTTGTACACAATTTCAATTGCCCGGGCTTTATGCAGATTATATCAGATATTTGTGACTCTTTTTATATAAAAAAAACGTACATTCTGTAAACGAATAGGTAAGATAGAGACTTCTTTGTAGATGCATTTTTCGTTCAATCATACCTATGTACCATATTCGTATAATTATCCACGATCAATTTTATGTTGGATTCATTTAAGATAAGGAAAATTTTCCTTTAAAACAAGGATTTTTCCGTGCTTTATCTATCATTTCTTGTTTATACATTTTTCTAAAGACGTACTGTTTACCATTGAAGTCTAAGAATCACCTCACGTATATTCTGACCATTCGTCTGTCTTTTATTTCGTTTTGTCTACGCTTAAAAACAAAAGAAAAAATAAAAAAATCATTTTAAATGTATCATTAAGTACGAGTATTTTATCAATCGAAATTTTGAGTATTTTTAGTTTCATTTTAAGCAAGTTTTTCATTGTTAAAAACTAATTATTAAATCCCTTGTCAATGTTTTAACATTTTTCCAATTATTTCAGATTTTGATGAATCACAATCGTATAATCCCGACTGGAACGAAAAGGTAACGTATGCATGAAGTCCATATTTTAGACATGATTTAAAAAAAAAAAAAAAAAATAAAAATCAAAAATTCCAAATGTTTTAGATCAGGAACAGGCACACAGCTGCTGCTAACGCCAGGGCTCGTTCAGTTAAATATCAAAAGATTTACGAATTGCCTAACGTCTGATTAATTTTTTATTTTTTATTTTTTATTTTTTAATTTAAGTTTTAATAAAGATGATCGAAGGTGTAGTAGTTAGATTTTGGTTTTATTTATTTCGATTCCAATAACCGTCAGTCTACCAATTACTTTACAGACAGATATACTTACCACTATTTATTCGAATTATGAAAATATTAACGAATATAAATTGTTTAATAAAAAAAACTGATGACATTAGAGCGGGAGAAGTTAGTTTTGGGAAAAACTGAGAGTAAATTGAGTGATTTTGAGAGAATTTAGAAAAGAACTGAAGTCGCGATAGTGAATGATTTCATCTCAATACAATTCAATTGTTGTATGTTTTATTTTTACTAATTTGTGAATAATTATCTGCAATAGAAACCAAAGTATTCGAATAATGCTTACCTCTGTACTCATCTAATCTAGTAAATAGTTTAGACTTGCAATTTAATAATTTTCTATATATACAGAGAATTAAAAAAGGTTTTTAAATGCAAAGCCAGTATTTCTTTCGAATTTTTCTTGAAATATGTAAGGCGGCCAGAGTCCGGTTTTATAAAAATTGACAAGGAACAAACTTTTAGCACTTGTCGGACAATTCTATGACATTTTGAAAATAAATTTAATCATTGTCCGATTAAAAAAAAAAATGTTTGCAACCATTGTTAAATTTCAACAAACTTGTGTCAAATTTGTTGTGACACTTTTTATAATTATTAATCTATGCAAATACTGTTTTAAATTTCTTGCTTTTTTACAAAATAAAGAACATTTCTGTCACAAGGTTGAATTGAGTTTTTGGAAAACCTTCCATATCAACAATCACTTGTCGACTTTCCTGTGGAAAATTGAACAACACTTTTATAAAAATTGACAGAGTTAATCCATAAAATAATCTGCATTTACATCTATCGTCTGTTTTCAAGCGGTCCGTTCCTTTAACTAAGTCCTTATTATTTGGAATCAAAATACTGAAATTCTGAATTTTTGACATCTTGTTTGTAAACTGAATAATTTGATGTGGAATTCGGTATATGAGATTGATAAGTAGGGTGGACGAGGAAAAATTTCGTACCTCAAACTTGCTGTTATGTTTGGAAAAGTACTAGTAATAATGCTCAACTCTCTCACTCCATCATACTATCAGCATTACCATTTTGGGGTATACATAGCTTTGAGAGCTTACTCACATCTAACCATTTTACTGATTTCTTATTAAACCTTATTACGAATATATCGCATAGTATTAATTTTTCGCCGCATGTGTAGACGACACAAGGTGTATCGTGTGTTAGTCAACTTCCAAATGTCGTAGTATATTCTCTGAGGCTGGTTGCAGTTGAAACTTTAAGCCTTCCACAGGTTCTTCGTTTACAGTAAACTCCTCTGGTCTTCTCTTTAGCTTATTTTCAAACACCTTCGCCGAACTCGGTAAATCAATTTCGAAACGTTTCTTATTACACGTACCCAAATCAAATCATTGTTAAATTCCTTAGGTGGCATTTTATTTTTGATCTGGAATGTATTCGTGAAAACAAGTTCTATAAAGGTTATATACACAGCCGTAGAGATATAATTAGGACCGCTTTTACTTTTCGATTGTTATGGTGTTTTTTTTTCTCGAAAAATCCAATGTTTTTCATGGTTTAAAAAAAAATCTCAGCTGCATGATATTTAGTCGAGAGCCCTAATGAAATGTTGCTCATATCATGCTATTTAATGTTTTCATTAGCAACATCACATTGTCGAGAATACTAACGTATTTTTCCTTTCTTAAAATTCCTTCGGTTCGATAAAGCAGTGCAACCCCAAACTAAAACAAAGCATCTGCAGATTATTAATGACTCTCCGCCATACTTCACAATATTCGATACATACTTCGGACTTATGTCTCCTTACAAATCTTCTAACATCAGGAGATATGCAGTTTATTTTAACCTTGCCACTTTAACAATGATTTTCCATCGATTGAGTAACCAAGCTGCAAGCGACTGACCGAACGAAAGCCGCTCCGGCCGCCGCTTTATGCCTAAAACACAATAGCGCTTCGACTTTGGTGACGTTACATTTTATTCGCCTTGGAATGACATGTGTGAATTGTTGTAAACAATTCTTCAATAACGAATGACGAATATAAAGCGTTAGCCTGAAGCTCGAAACGACAATGTGATAGAAAGCATTGAATTCCTATATCTGAACTAGAAACGTTAAAGCGAAGGTGAAGCAAAAAATTCTGTTGTGTTTTAGGCATTAATGTCACAAGTGGCTTTTAATTGCGATTTGGTCTTGAAGTCCAGCTTCAATCAAATGGTGACTAATAATCCTATTTAATTGGACATCGAAGTCTTCCAACATTTCGCGATGGATACTGCAGCTTGGGTCTCTTTCTACTCGTATAAAGAGGAGCTCTTTTCCTGTACGATGTTGCTTTAAGGGAGACTTTTGTGGTCGTTTTGTTGGCTCGAAACTACTTGAATTCATAATCATCGTTTTCGACCTGTTAAGTGGCGACATCTGTATAAGCCTTCGGGTGCATTTACTATTAAAAAAAAAAAAATCACAATAAAGTCAAAAAGTAGTAATCTAACAATCTAACAATTGTCAATATCGCAAACGATCGCGTTTTGCAGCATGTGGTAAATACCATAGTTTTCGAAATCAAGTATAAGGATGCGTGCTAATATTGTTCAAAGTGAATATTCCTATCATAGGTGTAATAGCAAATTGTAGTGTTTGTTTGGCTCATAAGATTGTCAATACAAATTTGCTGAAAAAGTTTAAACATTACTTCAGACTAAAAATTAAACAATTTACAACAGTAAAAATACAATTATCAAAGTGTCATACAATAGCTCTGTTCGCATAGTTTGAAAATTTACAAAAATTTATGTAAAACTTCAAAACAACCACAGGCCTTTTTTTAAGTTTTGGGCTATTTTTCGTAGATTTTCACAATTTCCAAACAGATGTCATCTGTCATCTGTCGTACTTGTCAATTTTTATAGAATACTGGGGCGATGCGTTTCATTTTAAGCCGATGTACAATCCCGATATTTATCAGAGTTTCAATCCATGCTTTCTTCTCAAATAGCAAACATTTCAGGTATAAATTCTTCCGGCCTACCTGTCAGTTGTCATGTTAAGTTAAGTTTGATTGTAAAATCAAGAAAAAGTAGGGGACTGTTCAAGAAAAGTAAGTTAAAATCTTCACCTCAAAGTAGGCAACGTTATACCTTCAGCAAAAATGAACAGGAAGATGAGGTCATAGTATATTTCCCCTTAAAATAGGCAAGTATCTGAAGGAAACTTGCCTTGGCATAGTGAGGATCACCTCCAAGAAGGCGCGAGACCACTCTAGCTTAGTATAGACCACTTCCCCGAGGGGAGTTATATTTGCATACCCTTGGATGCCGATTGCTTCGTCATCGAGTGTGTGATCTTACATTTATAATTGTTTAAATTATGGCATCAACCGAAGAGTAAACACATTGCAATTATGCTACAATACGGATTATCATTTGCACAATAGTTAACCAGACGTTGTTGGATACAGCTAAGTTAACTATAAATTTATTAATAATTAATGATACAAGGCCGCACTTTTGTCTGTCATCTCTTGGTGGTTGACTTTTCTTTTGGCCTCATCTATCCTCCAAACCTCGACTGGAATTTAAGCTTATATTGCTTTTCCGACGCTTCACTGAACATGTCACACCCAGCTGATTTTCTCACCCGAAAGTTTGTCCACTATTTATTTCTTAATGTGGTGACTTCCGCTAATGTGTATACTTCTTATTAGCATTTGCATTATTCTTATTATTGGCCTGATCCGTTATCTTCTAATGACTTTATCCAATTATTAAGAGTTGTCTGAAGAGCTAGCATAGCGTTGCTTATGATAATGCTATAATCTAGTACGACTTTTAAAAGCAATGGCTTTGTACACTCTGTGCTCCAACTTTTATTTCGAATTTATCGGCTATTCTTGCTGCGAATTCTTCAACGTCATTGCAGATTTCGTGAGTCGTTCTTATATACGTCTCGGCTACCTTATGCAATCTGGATATGCATATGCAACACATTTTTTCCAAAAACGATATGCAGATCTTTTTACGATGTTTCTCCTTCATTATCCACAAAGCGACATTGTCTATCAAGCAGTTTAATAATCCACTTGTCCACTTTCTAGAACTGTCCTGTATATTTTCCTACTATGCGACATTACATAGTTTCACTGAAATTTCTCCCACCACTGATTAAGCTATCGATCGCCTCTCATCATTTTTTGTTAAACAAAAACACGAGCCATTCTAATTCAAGTTTTGCGAATGATGCCCATGCTTCGGATAGTATGTGATTCGGTCCGATTGCACGCCACCGGTTCATTCTTTTAACTGTGTCTCTAACTTTCATAAGATCTGCCGGCTTCTTTTCAAAATTCCTTTCTATTGTTGCAAATTTCGTTGTTTGTATCAAACATATTTCTGTGACTCAATCTTAAAAATCTTAGCTCGCTTTCCAGTTTGTCGCCTGCTCACACAGGTTGTGTGGTTACTTATCCCAATTCCCAATTCAATGCATTTACTGCTATCGCACGTGCTAGTGCTACCGGTTTCTTCACCTGTTCTTTTTTTTTTTTTTTGCTGCAATAAGTGCGCCCTTGAAAATCTTGCCTTTTGTTCTTTAAAGCAATTTATAACTCATTCTTTCAGTACCCCCTTTCTTCATTTATCTTGAGACGAGTAAAGTTTTTGCACTAAATTACATTTTATATTCTTGCACATTTGACGCTCAAAGCAGGCTTATTTCTTTATTAAGATTTGTCAGTCGATTCTTTCGGTACTGATGCCGTTTCGCTGGTAAAAGAAGTAATTTCCTATTGGCTATTTAGATGATAATCTATTTCGGATTGCAGGTCTTCATATTCACAGTTTGATTCCCCGATGTGTTCATTAAATCTCCAACGATAAAATGAATTTCGTGCCTTCGTTGTTGTTTTTTTTTTTTTTTTTTTTTTTTAAGCTCATCGCACCAAAATATATCTTTTTCCGACTGCTAACTGTTTCTATTAATAAAAGTCAGTCCTAATTTTTGGTACACTCATGATCTTATCTAGGAGCTTAGCTATCAAGATAATGGCAACATCCTTCTTATTTTGTTCCATTTCGTAATATTACATTTTGTAAGCCCTGGTTTGCAGGTTCAAGTACTGGGTTTTGTTTCCTTAATTTCGTCACTTGGTTTCTTGAACGTATACTATACCGATTTTATTTTGCCGTGATACGTTCTCTTGTTCGAAACCTTTTTGGGCCATTGTGCCGAGATTCTAGCTTGGGATATTTATTTATGCCCGGAGGGAAAGTTTATGTTATTTATATACGTTCACTTACATGATTCTATTCCATTTTTATCTTGGTGCGCTGGCATGTGTGATTGTATAGAAATGTATGAGTGTATCCGACATTTGTTCTGACCAACGGGTAGTTTTCAGACGTGGCAACCCGATTACGCATACTGACTTCTAAAAATCTCAATAGATGTTCATGAGCTTCATGCTCATCTTAGTTTGGAATATGAATTTACCTCAATATAATATAAATCTTTGGGGTGGCTTCTTATGATATAAAATACGTTCACAATATCTTTAGATAGGATCGTCTTTAGATTAGGTTAACATAACAGGTAACAAATTGTCGTTGCATCATCGTCAAATATGCGCACAATTTTACAATGCCTTAACATTTTTAAAAATAAATTTCTTCTTTTTACTTTCAGGCAAATATAACTAGTCAATGGCAAGAACAATTCGCCCATTGGAATTTAAATACGCAAAACCCGTAGATATATTTTTTTTTTTTAAGTAGAAATGCGTTAACCAAGATAATTTAAACAAAAACAAAACAATATACATATACAAATCGCAAAACTTAATCAAACAAAAACGCAGGCATTTTACAAACAAAAAAATGACTGGAATAGTAGCAATAATTTCTTATACAATTTTTAAATAATACAGCCAGTCAAACAAATATAATTTATCCAAACAAATTAAAAACAATTAAATATACAGAAGAAAGTGGCGTTTAGTATAAATTAAAAGAAAAATTGTTTTATAAACTTCAAATGAAACAAAAAAAAGATATAATGGAATTTCCCCAATAAAAAAAGACTTAAACAATTTTACTAATAAACTAATCGAACAAAAAGAAAAAAAAATTTAAAAAAAAATTATATACTTTTGAAGTTCAAAAATTGTAACGATTAACTATTTTTCTTTAGAATTAGAATTTTATCTCTTTGAATTTGCATTTGTTTCGTTATTTTATTTCTAGAAGAAAAAAACCAAACCAATTTTTACGATAGAAAAGGAGCCGGATTAACGTGAGATATATTATTATTATTATTATTATTATTATTATTATTATTGATTAATTCATTAATTATTGACGATATTATAATGTTATAGTTATGGTATGAATATTAATTCGTACATCTAAATATACAATATTTGCATAATATTTATTACAATATATTAGATGCTATATATATATACACATAAATAATATGAACGAGAAGAAAACTTACTAAATGAAATTGTAATAATTGAGACAACTTTAAAAAAAAAAATGAGCTAAGACAAAAATAAAAAAAATAAACAAACATCTATTAAAAGTAATTATAATTTTAAAAATGTCGCAAACAAGATGCAATAATTCGGTTTTTTTTTGTCCTTAATTAATATCGTCTCTGAAATGATTGTAAAATCATTTTGGGCGAAAGACCCTTCAAACTTATTTTGAATATCAATTCGCGAAACATGCGAGTAAAGAAGATTACGTGATTCGTTTGGTCTACAAAATCAACCAATTAAGCTCGCTATTCATCGTGTTGTGGATAAATTTCATAGCATATACATGAACGCAGGTCTAACAACGTGTCAACATAATTTGAGTACAGATGGGACTGTAACCGCTGTAAGTGGAAATGTGGCGGAGGATCCGAAATTGTCAATTCGGCGTTGATGGCAACAGGTTGGTGTTTGTCGGTCTACGGTGTAAAAAATTTTGCCAAAAGATCTTATTTCTCATCTACTTATATTAGATCCTGGTGCAGTAATTAAAGCCATAAGACCGTGGCTTGACACCAGAGTTCGCGGATTCTGCTTTGGGAAGTTTGAAGTTAGTTCTTATTAGAACTAGAAAATTCGTGTTTAGTCAAAATCATCGATCCCGATTTTATTTTTATGTGAGACTGGAGCTCATTTCGCAATAAATTACAGGATTATTGATTATTTCTTCGAAAATATGAACGATATTGACCCAAACGATATACGATATGGTTCTAAGACGATGGGGTCTAATTCTGCCATACTGCCCATGAAATCATATCTCTTACTCAGGACTCGATTCAACGACAAAATTATATATTACGAAGTGATCCAGTGATCATGATGATGATTGACATCAACCTATTACTTCATGTGGGGTAATGTGAAGTCTTTGATGTGTGCTGATAAACAACAATCTATTCAAGTCTTGCAAGCCAATATTCAGTAGGTTATTGTTGAGGTTGTTCCCCAAGTTCTCGAAAAAGTACTATAAAATGGGTCCGACCGGATGGGCTGCGTTAAAAAGAGTTCAAATACTTTTCGGGGTTTGAATGAAAATTGGATTTAAATGGTACACGATTTTTTTTTTTAGGAAAAAATCACAATCGGGTTCTTAACAAAACGACAGAAGGTATACTTATTCCTCAGTACACAGGCCAAAGCGACAGGCGAAAATAATACAATTATCGAACTGTGAACAAGAAAAGTATACGAGTGAACTCTGGATTATCCAATATCTCCACATCGTCTCGTCGATTTGGAGAAAACATTCAAAAAATTATCAGAGATCTTAAATCTGTCAAAGTACTCGAGATGTACAATATATTTGCAAATATGTACATGTACTCGTTTGTTGCTTTATATATATACGATGATTTTAATATGAAGATAAAATGCGCGGTGGTAATAATTTGAAAGAATTTGCAATTTAAGTGAAAGCACACCAATGCAGTGTTTAAGGTCGAACAAGGCATATTGATATCATAGGATCAGAATAACTTTCATGCTATTTGCCAATTAAGCGCTACTACCAACGAAGTGACTTTCCTTCTAATATTATTTAATAATTAGATAAATTCTTTAAATACTTGGGCACAGCTGTAAACCACGGAGGAAATTGTGATGACTATGGTATATCGCACATGGAATGACTATGTTATACTCAACAGTCGTGTTTTTGCTTTAAAATACGAATACGCATCGAAGTTTTAGAATATGTGAATAATCTTGACTTCTAAAAAGAGAAAAAATGAAAACAACCAGAGTTGATAAGTCTATCTTGCTTAGTACTGTAATTTCTTAACCATAATTTACTTTTCAAACTTTTCTACTTGAAAAATAAACTTTTTGCTAGCTAAACTAGTTACGAGTAACTAAAAGGAAAAGTTATCTAAACAAACATAGAGCCAGGGTCTTGGCTCGAGCTCAGTCTTTAGATAAGGGAAACGTTACATCCCTCTGTATCCAAGTTACCTTTAGAATACGGTGGATTGTGTGGTTCCTTAATCTTCGTCATCTTCAGATACCAGATATTTACATAGTAGCAGACAACATGGTAAACAAAAAAAAAACGAAGACGATTTTTCTATATTTAGTTTTTGGAAACTTTTTGATTATCTTATGAATGTCACGAGATAAAATAAAATATATAAAATAAATAATAAAATAAAATTAACCGATAGAGCTTTACATCGCAGATATTTACGATTACTTGACACCGTGCTGCATTTTTTATCCAAAGTTGATTCTTATTGTCGGTGTTGGTGACCATGGGAAAGAGTATAATTTGTTTCATTGTAAAAAGAATTTATACTGCTATTTTATACGTATAGTAAACATATGAGCACAGACATGGTTTTGCCATTTTTTCCATTTCCATTTTAGTGCTTCATCTTATTTCCTTCTCAAGTGTTAGAATAAAAAGTAAAGTTTTGAACTATCGTAGAACATAAATTTGCAGAAAGTGGATACAGAAATATATTTTTGTACATGCAAGATTGAGTACTCTTTCTCTCAACGTTAATGTTAAAATTTGATTTTGTTAAATGAAAGGCGAAAGTCGATCCGCCAATGAAGTATACAAAAATTTTCAGTTGGTAACATCATTTGCTTTATTTAAATACTAACGAAAAATATATATATATGTATGTATATATAAGAATATTATAATCTTAGACTTTTTTAACATTTAATACATGCGATAGCTGTGTTTCACTAAAATCAAAAAAAAAAAGGCACTACGAAAGATTCATTATTTTATAAAATTGGATGTGCTAATGCTTACACATAATTGACCTAGCCAAAATGATGTTAGAAAGCTTTAAAATAGTAGCGCCACGTAATAAATTACTTAGCATTTTCAGTTGTATTTGTTTGTTTGTTTTGCTTTTTTTGTTTTTCATAATTTATTGTGCTAGTCTACGATATAGTTTAGTTGTAACTTAGTTGCTGACAAAAATCTCAAAGTCTGAGTAGGCCAGTTCCTCTCCACCGTATGGAATGTAGACGCATCCGTGCGATGGTTGTACCTTTCCGACAACAACAGCTCCATTGTGATGAGCACGGCCAATGAATAAGGGTTCGCCAGTTTCACTTTCACCAGCTGGAAGTGCGTTTGGTGGGATATGTCCTTCAGTAACAGGTAGCCAAGTGCCACCACCAGCGCACAAGACTTCATATTGGTTATGTGCATATTCACCACCTCCCCATGCAATGTAGGTTACGCCATGTGAAGGATGCAATTTACCGGGAATAAGGGCACCTTCATGTACAGCACGAGCGATGTACAATTGCTCGGATCCATCGAAACCACCTTCCATTGCACCGGGTGGAACTTGTCCATCTGCAGCTGGTACCCAGCAACCGGAACCACTGCCAGTTGGTGGTCGGAAGCCTGCAACTGGTGGACTAGCCGAACATTGATCTAAAGTATATATAAAAAAAAAAAAACGAAATAAGGCTTGGAACATAATATATTTATAAATATAATAACATACCTTCATCGATCAACCAGGTACCATTAGCACCCCATCCGGTGCAAATGCCGACGTATTTAATTGGGAATAAACCGGGTTCCTCCCATGATAAGAAAGCAGCTGCCTCATGCTCATGGCCAACTGTGATCACATTATCGTACCAGCGAATCCAGAAACTACGGAATTCACCAGGGTTTAAGATACCAGGAGTGTTTTTTTCAACCACGTCAGGCTTGGTACGGTTTTTGCGAATAACCGATTTAGTGTTTGACCAACCACCAATGAAGATTTCAAACATTGGATCTGATTCATTGGGTGCACTTGTTAGCGCCAAGTGAGCATCATTGGCAGCACGAACTTTAAATGTGAAGCAACCTTCTGGTGCTGGATAGAAGACGTATTCCAATTTGTCTGGAGTGTTAATTTCTGCAAATGTAGAAAGGAAGATAAAGAAAAATATGATATCTTCGGTTGTTGGATTATAAATATTTGAGAAATTTAAAAGTTGGAAGCGTTTGATGAATAAATGTGCGCGGTAACACAATCACTCAGCTGAATTAGTTGGCATTTCATTTGACTTGTTAGTCAAGCCCGATGTAATGTGATGTTAAATGAGTTTCCTGGTTAGCTGGCAAGGCGTCAGGAGTAAGAATACAATCGGTACCTCTCATGGTTAATTTCTGACAACTACCAAACATCAATGAGTAGGAAGACAACTTAGCCGCTAAGATCCTTAACAGTAAAAACTCTTAAATCGCAGCAAAAGGTTTTAAAAAAATATTTTAACGACCTAAACTTGAATCTAAAAATCTTTAGCAATCATACAACAGAGAACAAATATGGGGGTGGCCGTGGTGTAGTGGTATATGCATAAACTCCTCAAGCAGAGGGTCGCGGGTTCGAATACTGTGCGAGGCAATTCTCTGAAAAAAAAAGTCTTTTCGTAGAATTTGTATGTAGTTATATGAGAATCTCGTCGGCGTCAACTCTGACATGAAGGCATAACACTGATGTTGGAGTGGTTGCTGGCTGGGCTAAATGTAACGAACTAACAACTAGCACGTACTGAGACCCACTGGTTGAGGATGCACTTGCTCGTCCCGTCCAGTTTGACAACCACCTCTGGTAAAAATTTCGAAACCTAATACACCTGAGTGTGTATTTCTCCGCGCCCTAGAGAAAAGTCAGTAAAAGGGTATTCATATCCCCTTGGTGCGCGCGCGGGATTATAAAAAAAAATATATATATATTTTTATAGGTTTTTTGAACAAGAATTCGATGAACTACGAGACTATTAGACGAAGGAGAAAAAAACCTTTGGCTTTGACTTGAAAAGAAGCAGTGTTCCTCAACAGAGAAAGAAACAAGCTGTACAGCTGATAAAATCTGATCAGGTAAAACGAATACCTCCTATTTGCAGAAATTTAGGAAATGACATTGTCAACTAAATTAAATTACTCACCAAGTGTGATGCTGAACATACATTATGTAAACAACAAATTCACTAAGATCTCCAAATAAAAATGATCTAACTGCACCTTTACAGCAACGTTGATTTTCCTACTATAAAAACAGCGAACAAAATAAAATCTCAATACGTTGTTAAGCCATTAAGTATAATTGATTGTGAGATAGTATTCCACAGTACCCGTAATTAGATGAAATTGCATTTACACAAGCCGAGATTTTACAAAGTGGGATTCAACAAATGTGCTTTTAGTCGCTTACTGACGATATACTCTGACTCTGACTCTGACTCTAATTATTGTCATTGAAAAATTTAGTTATTCCAATTTAGTATATATTTGTTTAGATATTAGTTATTGTAGTACGTTCGACGATAATAAATTGCATCTACTCGTATGTACTCTATATCTGCGTATTCAAATACCTTATGGGATCTACGTTACGTTGAGGGGTGTGTTAGAGAAATGGAAATAAAACTATCTGAAATAGATTCGATAGTTGGGTTGTAGACCAAGAACTTCCTAATAAAGAGAACTCAAAGTATTCTCCAATGATTTTCAGGTTAAGCCTGACCTAAGAAAAAAGTGTGGCAGATGAATCACAAGAAACTACATAGAAGCTAATGAAACTGGAGGAAGCGATAAAGTGGAAATGACTAGAATCCTCAAATCGTAATTAAATCGTTTTCCATCAATAACAACGATAGACCACACTCATCTTTGAGTATAAAACTGTTGAACCATGATTAAAAGGTGAAGTCGTATACACTTTTATTCCACACTGAAAAATTAAACTACATCCTTGTAACGCATACAAAAAGACATCATAATCCACTTTCCACATGGAGCACGGTTATGCTATTTGCTGGAATGTCGGTTCTTGTGAATATGCCCTCGGTAGGACAGGGTTGAGTCAATGAAGGTTCTTATTTATAAAAGGAAATTTATTTCCAAAATCAATTTTCTAATAAAATACAGATAAGACTACAACAATGATCCAGACAAAATACGTATGGTTGCAACAATGATGGCGCTACGTACCATACAACTTTTCAAACCATCAATTTATTAAAATACCTATCTGGTGAGAAGGTGACTTATCAATGAATCGATTACAGCTATGGTTTTCTGATTTTTTCAATTATTTTCTGCGTGAACAGCTGTTCTGAGGAAGCATTAGAAAGTGTTACAATCTGAGTTTTGATGACGCAACACATATTTCTTAAAAATGATATAAAACATTGTGTCAACTTGTCTGTGAATGTTTTTGGAATTATATAATATATGGTATGTTAAATACAGACAAACATTTCGTAGGAGAAGCGACATTTTATTCTATTTTTCCATGCATTTGGAGATACAACCAAGTTCGCGTATGCGAGAATGTGTGTACCATTAAATGTTTGATATATGTCTTCTCTTTTCATTGCTTCTTTTTCGCCACAATGGAGTATGTTGATAGAAAGAGAAACTTGTGGCAAACTTAAACCGAACCAATTAAACATGTGCCTATGCTATTGAGAGAGCATTTTTGCATAGCTTTCGTTAGCATGTGCAAAGAGTTGCAGACGTATTAATAGAGTTTGCCATCTAGTTATAATCGTGTAAGCTTATTTAGTGTCTTAGTTTTGGGCGGCAGCGCTCTCAATAGATGTCCCCCCTCTTCACTTATTAGAAATCAATTTTAAGAGTTATGTGAGAAAACATCAAACAGAGTGGAGATAACTATTACAATGTCTGGGCGCCTAGTTGCCCAGTTCAACATTTTGCTTCGTCGGCCGTCTCGGCTTGAAGAAGTCAAATTTCGTTCTTTGTCGTCCGACCGACACCAGTATCTCTGTAACTTTTGAGATTTTTGTAATTTCTGTTTCTTTATAAGATATACAAGACATGCCCTTGTTATTATTTAATATATTATATTTTTTCATTAATTTATTCGGATCGAAGTGCTGGACCGCTAACGCATATTTGAATTTTTTTTTCTTCAGTTCATAGGTTTAGGACCCATCTACGGAGTCTTATAACAAAAAGCATTAAGCATTTTTTTATTTTATTATTCATTGTGAAGTCTCCAAATTGTTCAGCTGTATTACGAAAATCAGCGTTCTGTGAGAAATGTTTTTCGTGTGATTCGAGGAATGATCGACTTACTGAAACCACTATTGCCAATACCCATTCATAAATTTGAGTCCTAGTTTACATTAGTGGATGATACTTGACCAGTTAGATTACATCCAGCACGTAGTGAAGAGACTATAGCAGCTGTAGCTGAGAGTGTACGCGAAGACCGTGGCGAATCGATTCGTCGTCATTCTCGGCAGCTTGGCTTGGCGTATTCGACAATTTGGCGTATTTTACGTGAGGATCTCGATCTAAAAGCGTATAAAATTCAAAATGTGCAAGAATAGAAGCCAGGAGACTTGAATTGGTGTCATATTTTCAGTGAATGGGCTCTTTAAAAACTTAATGAATATATGGTGTTTTATCGTGAAATTTTGTTCAGTGATGAAGCCCATTTCTGGCTCAATGGATACGTTAATAAACAAAATTACCATATTTGGGCTGATGAGCAACCCGAGGAGTACCAAGAGCTACCAGCTTCTTAGCTATAGCTTAGAAAAGAATCACGATATTTCATTGTAAGGGTGATTCATCGTGAGGTTTGATTTTCTATAGGCTTTTTTTAACAGATCACGCGTGACTCCTATCAAACTGCTTTGTCATTTTTGTTCAGTATCGTTTGGCAAGTTATCATGAAAAGACTCACACTACAACAGCGTCTCCAAATTGTTCAGCTGTATTACGAAAATCAGCGTTCTGTGAGAAATGTTTTTCGTGCGATTCGAGGAACTTACGGTCCGCATAATCGACCTACTGAAACCACTATTGCCAATACAATTCGCAAATGTGAGTCCCAGTTTACTTTGGAGGATTATACTCGACCGGTTGGACCACATCCATCACGTAGTGAAGAGACTATAGCAGCTATAGCTGAGAGTGTACGCGAAGACCGTGGCGAATCGATTCGTCGTCATTTTCGGCAGCTTGGCTTGGCATATTCGACAATTTGGCGTATTTTACGTGAGGATATCGATCTAAAAGCGTACAAAATTCAATTTGTGCAAGAATAGAAGCCAGGCGACTTGAATTGGTGTCATATTTTCAGTGAATGGGCTCTTTAAAAACTTAATGAATATCCGGTGTTTTATCATGAAATTTTGTTCAGTGATGAAGCCCATTTCTGGCTCAATGGATACGTTAATAAACAAAATTACCATATTTGGGCTGATGAGCAACCCGAGGAGTACCAAGAGCTACCATTACACCACGGTTGGTTCTATATTTATTAATTAGTTAGTTTATTTTTGTCCCGTCAAGATCTGCCACTCAAAATAGTTTGTTTAATCAGAACTAAGGCACCTTAGCTGGTACAGTATGGACGGTTCTAAAATGTTTGCTATTTCTGGAGTAACTCTTTTTTTTTTTTTTAATTAAAGGCCATCATCTGACAAAAATTCGAATCGACAGTTTCGCTTGAGTGTTATCGTGTGTCAAAAAAAATTATCACAGATGGACGTTCATAATAATGATATCGTAAAGATATCACCAATATTTCATTTAATAGATTTTCGGGGTAAATGCAGGACCTACCCTGTCAGCAAGTTATAATAAAAGAAAATTTCTTAACCCCATCATGTACGAGTACTTTATACGAGTGCATATGCATTGCTGACGACATCGCACCTGGGTGCTTGCAGTTTATTTCTGCTACTGGCATTCATACTACGGGTATTGTGGATGTGATTTGTTGTTCTCATAGCGTTTTCTTTTTGCGACTTAATTTATTTGAGTCATGATTTCGCGGTTAGCTACGAATAGCTCGTGACACGCAAATCGTTGAACACGAGGTTAGAGTCTGGTATTCTACATCTTTTCATATAGGCTAGGTTTTTTTTTCACATTTTTGCTAAATAAAATCTATGCGTTTTAGATTGCACATGTCAGTAAGCTTAGTTGAGAACGGTTGCTTATAATGTGTCTACAAAATCTCGAATTCCTGAAGTACCTTCCTCTTGTTTCGCAGCGTATGCTAGGAATTAAGCAAAGCTACATGGGTTTTTTGTAGTTACCTAAGTCTCCGTCTATTATAAATTACTTGTCGCAATTTTTTGAAGAAACATTTTCTCTCCAATTAAACGAATATACAAAATGATTCATTGGACGATTACTTTATCGGTTACTACGTCTAATGTCTGGGCTCAAATCCAAGAGGCGGAAAAAAAAAAGCGGAATTGTCGCGTTTCTTGCCGTTTGGGATTGGCATGAAAGAAAAGGTAACTGCATAGAATAAGCCGTGGTTTTGGACTTATAACACTAGCAACTTATTTTTTTTGAATAAAAGCCAACTAAATTAGCTATTCCAAAAGTGATGGCCTCGTCAAATGGAGGACAAGAAACTGAAATGGTTAGTGTTTGTTACATGCAAAACTATAGACGTTCACTAATTTAGCTCATTCTATGTGAAATTGTACCAAGGTGGACGCACACATGCTCTTTGTAATTCTGCTACAGATCACATGATTGTTTGTTTTAGGAATTAATAAATAAATACGTCTAATCTTATTTAAAAAAAAAAAAAAAACAATTCTAAGGCCTTTATTATTTACAATGTTTTTGATGATCTTCCTCTTCTCAGTTATTCATCTAAGACCGGTTCTATAATTCCATTGGGCTACCACCAGGAGAGCATAAAAAACAGGTTGAAGCCCCAGCTATTCTTGGAACCATTGAGATTTCTTGATGAATTTTTTAAAATCAGTCATTTCTCAGATCTTTCAGAAATCTTTATGAGGAATATTCAATCCTTCCATAGACACAATGTTCCGTGATTATATTTGTGAGTTTGGAGATATATTTCCTAAGGTTAATCAGCTGTATTGATCGTTTGGGATCTAGATGAGCCCATATTAGTTATTCCATTTTGACTGGTCTTCGATAACCCTTGAAAGTGTGTCATTTATTTTGCGTAGTTGCCTACTACTTGATTCAAGGTCCAAGAAATCTGAATATGCTCTGCTCAAAAGCGACCCAGTGGTCTAAGGCATTTGAGTGTCCCAGAACCCTTTTCTGCTGCTGATCAATTGGCCTCCGAATTTATGGTGTTCGAAATTAGGGACTGTCCGTCAATATTGAAGTATCCAGCGAAATTATTAAATTCAGACCAGTTCAAGCAGCGGTTTGATGAGTAGTTAAGACTTCGGCTTGAAAGACCTTGCAGCATATGGGTAGACTGAATGATTTGAATATGCAGATGTGTGTCCAAAAATTAAGGTGCATTCGATTAGATATTTTTTTGTTGTTGTTGTGTTGGTACACATGTCTCAAACACATGTTCACAGTTTTAAGTTTCTATCATATTTAGTTTGTTTTTGACAGATAAAAATTTTAGACGTGTTTTAAATTATTATAAAAAATGGAGCATCAAATTTTGTGTAAAAAATTAATTCAAGTGCTCTGAAAAACTTAAAATGTTGACAGTGGCATACGGTGAGTCTGTTCTAAGTAAAAAAAAAAAAAATTCAAATGATACAAACTCTTCCAAGATGGGCGAGAAGCCGCCAATGACGTTGGACGCTCCAACACATCAACAAAAGATGATAACGTCGAAGCTGTAAAAACAATTGCTTGTTAAAATCGTCGAATTACCATAAGAGAAGTTGCTGAGAATGTTGGCATTTCGGTCAGCTCGTGTCATGTAATTTTTTCGGATGTTTTGGGCATGACACGTGTGTCAGCGGAGTTTCCGAAACTTTCTTTGAATGAAGTCAATGATAATCCCGACTTGCCCAAAAGTGTCATAACTGACGAATCATGGGTATACGAGTATGGTTATGATTTCGAAATCAAAGCCCAATCGCCCCAATGGAAGCACCCAGGAGAGCCAAGACCGCCAAATTTTGATCACTGTTTTTTTCGATTACCGTGACGTTGTAAATCAGAAGCACGGTCAATAAGGAGTATTACCTTGAAGTAATGCGCCGTTTGCGAGGAGCAATATGAAAAAAACGTTAGGAATTGTGGAAAAACAATTCATGGCTATTGCATCATGATAATGCACCTGCTCAGTCATTGTTGCTTGTGAGAAATTTTTTGTCCAAAAACAAACACGAAAATCATGCCTCAGCCACCATATTCACCGGATTTGGCCCCATGCGCCGTTTTCCTGTTCCCAAAAGTGAAGAGACCTATGAGGGGATGGAGATATGCAACGATTGAGAAAATAAAAACGGCCCTGCCGAAATAGCTCGCGGCTATATCAAAAAGTGCTTATGAGAAGTCTTTCGAGGATTGGAAAAAGCGTTGGCACAAGTGTACATATTATACTATATCTGAGAGGGATTATTAATATTGATGAATAAATAAATATTTTTTTTTATAAAAATATAAATTCACCTTACTTTTTAAACACATCTCGTTCTTGGGAATGGTTTTGCATTTTCGCTATCCATACAACACTTAGTTGTAGACCCTACCATGAGCCTACAGCCTTCTGGCACAAGTAGAGAACAACCAGGGCTTTTTTTGTTTGCTCTGCAGCATTTTATCTCCACTTCAGTTTGCTGCCAAGGATGAGGCCTAGGTTTTTGGCACTTCTCAAGAAACTCAGAGGGAGCGGTTTAAAATAAGGTTCGTAAAATAAACGCCTATTTAGCAACATACCAAAGATTCATGAAATCAAAATTACGATGATAGTCTAGCAATCGATATATTCTAGGCGTACGCAATGAACGCGAGACATATAGGAAAAACTGTGATGAAGTAGGCATGTAGATAAAGCCAATGATTAAGCTTTAATTAATATATCTAACGACCTAACACTATTGTTGGGAATGATGTCAAATGTCCTCAAACTCTAGCTCCGAATCGAGATGAAACCTCATTTTAGCTGTTTATAATGATGTTAAACACATTTATGACTTAAATCGATTTGACTTCGTTTGATCCTATTATGGAAATATACCTACATACATACTCGTACCTATGAATCTGTTGAATAAGTTTTTAGAATTGGATGCAGATGCTTAGACCATCAAGCAATGACTGGTGCTCTGCAGAAAATTATTAAAGATCTGTGAATTTTAAAGTAAATAAAACCAGCAATCATGGAAAATTACCATGGCCTTACGGTATGCAAAGATACTCGTATGTACATACATACATACATACATAACGACCTTGTTAGTCTTGCTTAACTGCTAACTAACATATGTCAGTCAAGGTATATTTTGAATGTTTTTCTTCAAGAAGCAGGTTGCTTTAAGAGAAATATAAAATGTAGAAAAGTTTAAGGTTCAGGTCAATAATAGAACAACCACCAACCAAGGACAATCTAAAGTATTTTAGTGTATCGATTATACTCCTCAAATTTAACGGTACACTCCTGGCCAGTGTTTTTTGCTCCTTTTACGTTATAAAATATGCAAATACGTGAGCTACTTCAATAACTGCTACTACGATATAAATTACATTTAATGGCCTGTACTTCATTTTCCCTATACTCTTACTCCTATCACAAATTAGCAACTGCTTTATGACCAACTTTACCAAAATCGTAGTATGGAAACCGTTTAGCTATATACAAGCATTACAGCAGTAAGGTACAACCAACATGGAACCGAATACAAAACAATCTTTTACGTAAGTCGTGGGTAGAACAAGTAGTCAAACAAAATACAAAAAAAAAAAAAAAAATAGAAAAAAAATAAATAAATAAAAAATAAAATAAAACTACAAACACAAATTTATGTATTTTGTAGCCAAAACAAATCGCAAGATGACATCACCCATCAACGAGAATACACCAAAAATACTTGAGCTCGATATATCTACTTAGTATTTCGTAGCGCCAAGCATTGCATACATACATAGGTGTTAGACAACTTAACGGCAGTCTTTTATTTGCAGGAATTTCAATGGCAAGTCCAATAGAGACTTATGATACCTTAAACTTTAATTAGAATATTATGAATTTTATGTATGAAGTCACTTTGCTATAATCTGATCACTTTTGTCATATGATGATGTGAATGACTGACTGCTAATAACTCTGTATCTGTAGATTGTCTGTAGGCGATTGATTTATTTTCTTGACCCTGGGAGCTGAGAACTGAGAGATTACATTCAAAGTACAAGTATCTTATGTTATCATATGGAAAAATACTCGCTTAGATCATGGTAAGAGGCGGAGATACGAGTACTAATACGTCATTGATAGAAACACAAGATGATGTCATGTAGTCGTAGTTCCCATTCCCATTCTTCCATTCAAATTGGTGACCTCGAAGTTATTTGTCAATGACTCAGTTTATGTTGAATGAATATGGGTATGCTCGATGAATCGTTATTACTCGTATTATACTAAAATTCATGGTCACTAATTAGGAGTCACCTGAGCAACGATGGAGACGAAACGATGACGAAGCGATGGAGTCACTTCGATAATAGATGACGTATGAAGATGCCCCTTTACATGTGTATAATTGTATCTAAGCAAAACAGATGAATGATTAATCTAGTTGTTGCCCTCTGAGACTTCGATGATGAAATCACAGACATCACAAAATTGACTTTACGCTTAAACATTAAATAATCGCGACTTGTGTGCCTGTCGCTTCTGTGACACGTACTACCAATTAACAAAAAGATCTTAATGCACCTCCTGATACTAGGCACTTCACACAGAGATGTCAATTTTAGTGGCCATCTAATCGGAGGATCATGATTTTTTTTAATTAATTACCAAAGTAAAAATACTCGTATCTTAAAATGCACTAGCGCAACCCGTCTAAATCCAGTTTATGCGGTTGGCAATTTTAGACACAAATTAGCATATTTGTGACGCATCCAGGCGAGAAGTAAGATAGAAATAAAAATCTACTGCGCAAAAAAAAAAAAAATCGCTATGCCTCCAGAATTCGTTTAAAGCAAATACAGAAATACGCGCCAAACAGAAGCGGTTTTAGATACCAGATGAGATTTGATGAGATTTTTTTTAATAAAATATTACTTCTTGAGAAATGTTGGAATGCCAGTTTGTTGTCTTCAAATTATTTCTTTAAATTACTCGTATCAACAGTTTAGATTCGAAAAGATTTAATTTTGAGTGCGTTTGATTGAGGACTATTTTTGGTTTACCTGGAAAGTGCTTGGGCAATTTGGAGCACATCCAATAAAATGTCATTTCACACTTACATAAGTGGCATGACACATGGTTTCACAAAGGGGAGAAAATATCGTGTGGTCAATCTATGTCATCGAGTTTGAAAATTTTATGTAAGGGATGAAGCATCAGCAAGTTGAACATCAATAAATTTCCTCACAATTCAATAATGTGAGACCAGTCATAATTTGCACAGATGTGATCCGTAAGAATTGTGCTTTACAGACAAAGGAAATTTTCAAAGAAAAATTGATAAATAGTATGGTATGCATCCCTCTATAGCTACGTGTAGAAATAAAGGTCATGAATTGCATAAATACAATAAATACTCGTACCTAAACTCTAAGATTTCCGAAGATTTGAATTTTTCTTTAATTGTAACAAGGTCTTTTATATTTTGAGAGAATGGATAGTAGACAGACAAAAATTGACTGTTTTTTTTTTTTTTTTTTTTACTAAGGCCAGTTTCCAGGTCAGCATAATAATATCTTATAAGTAATACGCAATTTGAGATTTAAGAATTTGACGGATTTCGATGAAATCTTTAATTTTTACATTTTAAATTAGACCTTGAGATACTCGTATATTGCTTCGAAACTATATTCTTCAAGGAAATACATATTTAGTAAGCAATGATAACGTGACAAACATTTGAAGTTCTTAGTGATTTACTCGGCTAAGTTGATGATGAGTATGAGATTGAATACAAATAAATAACAACTAGCTATGAACAGAGGTATACTGATTTTATTTTCCATTTTATATCATGGAAAATGCAGTTAGATTTGAAGCTTTGTAGGAAAATATTTAGCTCTACATATATGATATAAAATTCTTTGCTCTTTAACCTAAATGCAAAATACAACACAGCTTATGACAATGAAGTTATTGAGTGCTAGGCATGTTTAGATCTATTAAAGGTTTTGTTATAATTCATTTTGAAATCTTTATTGACTTTAAGATACAATAACTTAATAAACAGTGGCAAGATCACTTGAAATCATATCTGAGTTTAAGCAAATGCAACCTATGCGTAAGTGCCTCCAAAAAATTATTATGAGATGATGAGTTTACCTACGAATAACTTATATAATCATTTCGTATAAGAATATCCAAGAATTAAGAACCATATTAAGAAGCAAAAAGAAAAAGTTCTTATCCACTATATTTACACAATTCAAAATTACAGAGATTTTGCTGTTAAGAACGACTATACGCTTATTTTGCGGACCGGACTTTTAGCTTCAGACAAGACACGACACTAAAGTTCGTGTTGGTCTCTAGGATTCTCCATTCACCTCGATTATGGGTTGGAGTCCCCCCGGTTGGTCGCAGTGGTCGTTTTGATTGCGCGTCCCACCTGAGTCTACACTGAGCCTCCCATTTGAGGTTGAGATTGTAATATTGTAATTTATTACCCTTTAGGCTAGGAAATTTGGCCTAAATCCAGGTTTGTCGATTCCACATTGAATGGCTCATATTGCAAGCAACGCTCCACAGAATTTTGCATAAAGACCTGAGACTTAAAGAACTTTACACTCAAGAAGGTGTGACTACTCTTAAAATGCCGGAGCACGTGTTAAATTTTTCGGAAAATTTAATAGAGAAAAGGGGGAAAAAAAAGTCTATGATGTTTAACTGTCGTAAAAACTTAAGCCTCCTGACCATCAGCAGTCCCAATTGAGTGTTGAAAATATAACAATTTTCGAAGAGGCACATTTCCATCGTTAAGGATTTGTTATTAGGCAGAATTACCGCAGTCCGTATCCACGACGTGTTACTATTTGGTGCAGTTTTTGGGCAAGATGCATGATTGGGGCATGTAAGAGATGTTTATTCTCACCAAAACGATGCTTCTTCCTACAGGGGAAATTATTGGGTACATTTTAAGGGTATCTTAATCCCTCAATCGCGTGCTAATTAAAAAAAAAAAAAAAAAAAAAAATTACCCTTTGCGAGAAAAGTTTTGTGGTCATGCATGACCACCATGTGTTTTAACACCGTGCGATTTCTTTCTTTGGGGCCATATGTAAGAGAAGGTTTATGCCAATACTGTGTGAAGCTTGTAAAGGCGATTCGGCTAATACTGTTTTTCATTTTTAATGGTAACAATTTACCTCTTATTGGTAAACCCTTTATTAACACAAATCTCATCTTTAGATATCGATAAAGGACCACTTAAATCTTCTTAACGAAAAAGAAATCTTTTTTAACTTTTTTGCGGATGTCTAGCATTAGCCAAAGCTAGAAATTGTGTAATATGGATGACGTGTACCTATGTGAAAAATGTGAGATGAATTAACATTGGTGACAATTTAAACGTATTCACTATTCGCACGGATGGAGACAACCGGGGGGGGAAGGCTGTGGTTGATTATGCTTAAAGTCGAGTAAACCAAAAGACAATCTGCTGCATCTTATGTTGAGCGTCCAATGAGCACCCTCAGGTAATGCAAGAGCTACCAATGTGCCCGGAAAAATGCACCGTTTAGTGCAGTAGAACAAACTTTTTAAATAATAAATGCCTCTGTGGTTGATTATGCTTAAAGTCGAGTAAACCAAAAGACAATCTGCTGCATCTTATGTTGAGCGTCCAATGAGCACCCTCAGGTAATGCAAGAGCTACCAATGTGCCCGGAAAAATGCACCGTTTAGTGCAGTAGAACAAACTTTTTAAATAATAAATGCCTCTGCGACCGAACATGTCGTTGTCAAGAAGAACCATCTTTTCTTCATCAAGTGCAGACCTATCATATATCATCGGTTACATGCCATAAGGTCATAAAAGAGTTGGTAATAGCAGGACTGTTTTGGTGAAATCATATAAAAAGCAGGATTTAGATTGATCACGACTCTGGTTTATTCAGAATTAGTATATGGAGTTTTAACCATATCAGCACAATCTAATATTCTAAAGCCAAGACTAGAGACATTAAGCTGTTCATAGTAATTTTATAAAAAAAAAAAAAATAAAATTATTTTTTATACAAATCTTTTGGTCTATAATTAAGATTTGTGGTTAGCGATCAAATTTATAGAAACGTAGAAATGCATTGATCAGCTCCAATTAACTAAGAAGTCATATTGTATTAGTCCTTCGCATGTGCAATTTAATTTTTTTCTTAGAATAGAAAAAATCGATTACATCAATAAAAATGTATACGCCCGTTGTATGCTATTAAATTCAATTAGAATTTAATTAAACAATCTACTTAAATATACGAGTACTCTTATAGAATGCTAATGCAGAGAAGAAGGTGCAGTAAGACATATTTTCGTGTCGTCCACTTAGTGTTCCGAAGTCAGTTGAAAAACGATTGAGTTGAAAAAAAAAGTTCTATTATTTTTCAAACAATTTAGAAAAAGATTTTGACCTAAAGTGGTCAATCAAATCAAATTCTGAGACCTTCTCATGTCAATGGAAAGAGGAATTCGTCAAGTCTGCCATTCAATGAGTACCTAATCAGAAATCAGAAATAACCAAGACCTCAGAGAATCAAATGAATACTTAAGGACTCTTTGGGAATAAACAGTTCATGTGAAAGAAGCAGGGTTTCACAAAAATTAATTATGAAATGGTGGGTCCTATAAGAAAATATCTCGTTCTGAAGGAGATTGGAAAGGGCGCCAGTAATAACAATGCGTACTAAACTTCATTACTTTTTTATTTATTGAAATGCAAACTGTAGAGGACATGAAAAACTAGTATAAAAGCATGTTTATATGGTAAAATTCAAACAATAACAACCATCAAGCAGGTACAACAGCAAAAACCCGTTTTTCGACATCCCTCGCTTTTTAAATTAAAAAAAGTCAATTGGAACTTCGTCATTTGATTCAGCCGTTAAAACATCGACGCGACAAGAGTAATAAAATGTTCTCAATTTGTATGTATTTCGACCTTGTAACTGTACCTATCCCCATTATGACTATAATTGAGATCAGTCATTTACACACGAATATAAAATGTTGAATTCAAATTGTACCAGAATCGCAGCCTAACCTCAATAAATAATTCTCTTAAAAAAAAAAAAAAAAACCAAAACTACGCCATAACAATAGAATACCGGCATTCTGATACACAAACAACATTCTGTCACTCCTCAGGCCCTGTTTCCAGTCTATTATTGTGCTCTCATAGGTCGTAGCCTGTACTCAGATCATGGAGACGGGGCCAAAACCGAAGTAAAGCTAAAATTTCCAAATGGAATTTTATTATTCACCCATCTGCCGTTGCCCAAATGTCCACTCTCATCGAAATGTATTGAAAATTGTGGAAAAAATATGTACTCTAGAACCACAAGCACAAAACGAAAACAATACGCTGCAAAGAATTCTAAAGAACAACACTAACGAATAAAAATTTGAAAAAACAACAAAAATTCAGCTTTCTCTATTCGTATGAGACCACAGCTACGAATACGCCTCACGAGTATTTACGTGAGATTATGTCATCGTCATCGCACCACACAGTTTCAATTTGCATTAGAATTAAGTATCTTGAAGCTACCTAAGCAGATCTGAGAAATATGCGTTTTTTTGTTTTTAAAAATAGATATGAAGAGATGCCATCGTTAAGAAAACCGTCAAATGCACCGGAAGGTATTATAATCGACTGACCTTAAATTGTTTCTATAATGCCACGCCTTAAAATTCACAAAATCAAAAATAATAGAAAAGTTTTAAAAAAAAAATTTTTATTCTTAGAATAAAAAAACAAAAAAAAAAAAAAAAAAAACAAATTAATGTTGCTAATCGTACTTACCAGTTGGCATTTTGATTTATTTTGTTTTGTAAAAATGCAAAAAAGAAAACACTTTCGCTATAAAATAGTAAATAACGGACAATTAATTGCTGAATCCGGCGAACAGACTAAAAGCGACAAGACTCTAGCAAAGACTAACTGATTTCGAAGCTAAATCAACGGCAATATTGTTTCGGACGAAAAAAGCTCAAGCAGAATTTGACAGATGAATGTGTCAAAGCACTCGGTGGAGCTTTCTGTTTAATGCTGACCTGCAGTTAATGTTATCATTGGACTATATTCAATGAAACATGTGGAAAATTGTGTTTCATTACGTTACGGTACAGTTTGAATCAAAATTAAAATTTAAATAGTTTGTCACACTTAAAAAAAAAGGTATTTGATGTGTTTTACCGATAACTTAACTTTACCTTCGATGACAACTTACAGACCGGCCAGATCATGAGCTTCAGGTCTACGTTGTTGATCAACGAGCTATTCTTTGTTTAAGCCTAGGAAAATAAATTCCTTTGCTACTTCAAAATATTTCACCGATAACATTGGAAAATGAGACATTATGTGAAAAACTATACTATAGAATAATAGATAAAGTAAGAGTTCCGTTGTCTTTTAGCACATTTCTTGACGAGTCCTTTGTGGCGTCCAGTTGAAGCACATAGTTTAAGCATAGTTAAATAATTATGTTTAATGAGTTGTGGGCTTAGATAAAGCTTCTGCCAAGATCATTAAATCTAGATGCTCACTTGCTTAATGCTCTTTGGCAGGGTTAATTTCTTCTTTATTTCCAAATGAGTGAAGGCAAGAGACGACTTTCCCTGTACTTATCTATTATTATATATTTGCTTAGATTAATCTCCAACGTTAAGGATGTTTTCCGTGCTGAATGAAAAAGCTCACAAAATAACCATATCTACATAAACATATCCATATCTTAAAGGGATCTCATAGCACTATGTTATATGACAAGCGATCAGAACATGACACTTTATGCTGAATTCACTCTTAACTACTAAGCTCAGGCAATTTCGGAACCAAGGTTTAGTTGCTGCAGATATAAACCATGAAACGGCAAATGTCCTAAATTTATCGTTGCGTCGGCTTATTTTCCCTATGTTTCTGCCACCACCAAAGGCAATAGTACAAGTTATTGAATATTGTGATTCCAGGAAGATGAGACTTACCATGTCGTACGGTGCTGCACTCAGCTAACATGTTCCAGCAATATCAATCTCATGTTTCATGGAAATTGCCAGTTGCCTAATGATAGAGATGAATGCACAAACCATATCGATACTTGAGCGATACGAAGGTAATTTTTCTCCATCTATTATATACATATGTAATATGTTAATTCATATAAGTCCTTAATCAACTCATTGTTTTTTAGTATTGATGTCATCAGTAGTGATGTCACAAACAAGAAAACAAATATTCATACCAAATAGAGACATTCAGGAAAGGCAAGGCTTCATGACTTCCACAACATGCAAAAAAAATTTGACTTCAATAGGCAATGATTCTAAGCTATTTTATTAAAACGAATTGAATTTTCAAGCAAATCG
The DNA here is from genome assembly GCA_907269105.1 of Volucella inanis. Classification (NCBI taxonomy): domain Eukaryota; kingdom Metazoa; phylum Arthropoda; class Insecta; order Diptera; family Syrphidae; genus Volucella; species Volucella inanis. The sequence continues at coordinate 138,445,817 of OU026157.1, forward strand.
TTGAATAGAGGGCAAATAACACCGAAAAATAAATCAGTTGACGATGGATAGATAAGCCAGTTATTCAATTTTTATGCCATCGCATAAAACTTGATGCAAAATAAACACAGTAAAGTTTTTCTATACTGGCTTCTTCAAAAATTTAAAAAGTCTGTATTGCGACATCAAGCGCGATTTACATTTAATCTGACTATTATATATAACAAATGTCAACAATGTTCAATAAGTTTACAGGATTGATTGACTGATTTAACCAACTGGAAAAAATGGTAAGATCAGGCCTTGACTGAGTTTCGTCGTCAATACAATGGTATTTTTCCGAAGTTCTTTTTGCACTTTCGGCATGCGAATAAACAGTTTCTGTTCAAGTTGAAGGTGATGGATGGAAAAACTTGCCTTACGAAACACAGGACCGAGGAAAAATTAACTTTCAGCTGTAGTGTTGACGTATGGTGAGTTGAAATCGTTTTATTCTCTTTGTAAAAATTGGCTTAGCAGTTCTGTATATTTGACAAAACTTTCGACAACTTCTTTCTGTATATTCCGTTTTTTTTTTTTCCACTCTAATTTTACATGGTTTCTCAATTAGTATTGTCGATAATAATAGCATTTTACATTGGGCAAAAAAAAACCTTCTTTTGTCTACTGTCGGAACATTTCAAATTCGAACTACATATACCCTCTCCAAACTTGAATCGAGAGTACAAGGTTTGTCTGAACGCTTTCTGGTTTCTTAACAAAACTGTCTGTATTCCAGGTAATCGCTAATAAACTTGAATTAGCGTTGGGATTACCTGCATCCTTTGTGGGTCTTTAGCACGACTATTCAAGCATAGAGGTAGATTCTAGAGAATGGGCAATGAATTGTATCCAAAGAAAGTATATCATGCTAATAACTATGATTAGACTTTGAATATATATAAAATACAAAGTCCCAACAAAGATTTTCACAATAGGGCCCATCGAACCCTCTGTGCGACCCTGATATGTATACGCAAACATATGTAACGCCTCAAAGTATGCATGTTTTATTTCAATAAATTTTCCTAACATCAAATGGATGAATTTAGGGGCTTGGAAAAGATTTTCGTAGACGTGCAGTTTGAATCATTTAAACGAAATCGCGTTGGATTTTGTACAAACACCATACCGTAAGAAACGTGCCATTGAACTCGTAATAAAAATAATAAAAATCTGATGCTAATGAAGGAAAAAAACCTGATGTACAGGTAGTGCTTTTAAATGTGCTTTTTCCATAGTTGGTGCGAACCAATTTTCTTTGTAGTTATCAGTTTGTATCTTCGAATGGATTTGAAATATAAAATACATTTGACTACAGACAATATTAATATAGCTGCTTCATATGTTATTAAACTTATTTTGTATATAATTCTGACGTATTTCGTCAATAGTATATGTTACCACAGTCGAAATTCCAGTTTTGTGGGCGAAACTAAACACAATGAACTGAGTGGATGCGAAAACACTGCACAAATAAAACCCCAACCGTTGCCATAACCTATGCTTTCCGCAATTCAGTAATTTAGTTGTTTCAAAGAATTTTCCGCGGAAGGGTGCACATTAAGTCGTTTATTGTGTTAACAGTGGATACCCATACGGGTTTCCCCATTTTGTTTAGTTTATCTTAGTTTTTATTCAGTTAAGTGCATAAATAATTTTTTATCTTTGAATTATATTCTCTCAGTTAAATGATTCATTCATTAAAATGTATAAACTGGTGCAATAGCTTTCACTCTCTGCCACACATTCACAAGGCCGCCTTCCATAGGATATCTAATTCAAGTAAGTTTACAAGTACATATGTTCGTATGCGGAAGAACAACACGCACTTTTATGATTTTGTGGGACGTTTTCACAAACGTTTATAAAGATACATTTTTATTGAGGCGTAAGTCTGTACAGCATTTTGACGGATTCAGCTATTTTTATCGTATAAGAGTATATGTGAAAAGCTTTTTTTTTTTTTGTTTTTTTTTTGGTAGAAATGTGTTGGTTGGGAGCAGATGGAAATGGCTGTGAGTTGGAAACAACTGAGAGCCAAAATATAATTTGTGAGAATCGCGAAGAGGGGTGAAAGTTGTTTCTGCTTCCGGTTAAATGTTAAATAATAAACTGTTTTCTGAGTCACATGATTTTTCAAAACATTTGGTAGACAATCAAATTTGTTGTGTTAGGCATACACGCGGGCATTATGTTGTATTGCTTTTGAGATTATATCTGCACTTCAAAAAAGGTCAAACAGTCAAAAGTTGATTATTTTACGAAAAATGATTTCTGAACATTACCTAAGAATTTTTACGAAATCAAAAATCAGATTCTTAGTGTTTGTATTGTACTACGACACGTCGTTGACTTATTTATTTTTTTCAATATCAACTTTGCAGGAACTTACTTGCCTAGGTCTCTCTTTGTGTCGTTTTTTAACCTTCTCGAGCAACTTTTAATTTGACACATCAAGCTTTTTGGCACCAACGATAGCTTAAAACTTGAAACGGAGATTCGTTCTTTTTTCCTCCATTAAATGAAGAAGATGACTTGGTAGAGAACGAACGCTTTTATATTTCCAAAATCGGAGGTAGGGGAATGCCTGATGAATGGAACTTCGGTCTTGTTCGGCTGACTCTAACGAAGAAGGCCCTATTAACTGCATCAACCATAATATTGTGGTCTCAGTTTCCTTAAAATGATGTACTAAATCTGGAAATTAAATCATTTATCATCTGATCTGTAATTCCTGTGCTATTGTGGGGTGCACTAGTGTCCGGAATCTTTTTTAAAAGTGTTGTAAGAGCAATGCAGAACGCTCTAAACTTAAAGTAAACTGTAGCAGTCTTACGCATGCATCGTGCATAAATTTGAATTTAATTTTAGCTTGAAGAAAAAAATGTGTAATATACGAGACCAAACAAGCACAATAACTTTGAGCAGCAATTGCTACGAACTCCCTCGAAATCTGAATTATTCTTTGTATTGATAATGCTCCTAATGTTAACCTCTCTCTTAAAATATTCAGCAATGTGTTGAAAGTAAACCTAGTAGAACATCACATAGGCTATTGTTTTATGAAGAGAATCTGTGCAAAAAATCGAGAGACACCAACATACCACATTTCTCATAATTAAACCTACTTTACTCATAAGTGCAAGGACAATATTCGTATTATGAAGGCGAATGATCAAAACGAAAACAATTCAACAACAACCATTATCGACAATGAAAATGAATCCAAAATGATGTCTGTCTCGTTGATGTGGGAGCTTAACTAACCACGCTCGTCAGCTGCTCGTATGCTTGGACAAGGAACGGTTTAATTTACATGCAACGGAAGTAGGATGAGAAACTATAAAGATCGTTTATGAATTCTATATCTTGTAGTATATGGAGACTAGATAAGAACGATAGAAAAAAAAAAAAATTAGAAAACAAAAACGGTGTTGTTGATTCTCTTTATGCTATTATGTGTAGAATAGAACATCATTCAAATGGCCGCCTCGGCATTGTTGGCAGTTCGTCCAATTTTTGATTACTCGGTCAAATATGTGCAGCGTTATTTCGGCAATAACGTGTGGAATGTTGATCTCGAGCTCATTCAAAGTGGTTATCTTGTTAGCGTAAACTAAGGACTTAACGTAGCTCCAAAAAAAAAAAAAATAATCAAGCAGAGTGAAATTGCATGTTCGTGGCGGCAAATTGATGAACGGTCGCCGTGAACCTAGTCGCCAAATTTTTTCCTTCACAACTTCGAGCGCTACGTCGCTTGTATGGTATGTGGCGCCGTCTTGTTGGAACCACAGCTGGGATACATCTGACCACAAAAAGTCTGTTAACATCGCACCAAACTTGTAGTATTGTTGGTAGTATTGATGCTTAGCCGATTGTGTTCGCTCTAATAACGGCAATTATACTTTATAATATAAAAATGAACCTCATTCGAGAAGGTGATTTTTTTTTGGCACAAATCACCCAATTAGCGAATTCACGGCATTGTCTATGGTCGCCCGGCTTCAATTCTTGCGGCAGCACAATCTTATATGGATGTAGGCCCAAATCCAACCACAAAATTAGCCAGGTTGATTCTCTGGCGATGCCCAATTAAACTGATCGTATTTCAGCTACGGCGGCTATGTTTTATTTATTTCACACCAATCTCTGTCTAGTTAGCGGCTTAGAATCCAAAAGAGTGTACTCACATTCAAACTATTTCACGGTGCGTCGAATTTCCTACACACTGAAGCCATAATGACGATGAAATTCACGTTACGTATTTACAACTGCGCCGGAGTTTCAATAATATTTTTTAATGATTTCCGCACGTTCCACAAGCGTAAAACGATGCATAATGAAATGACAACTGAATGTCATTGGTAACTTTGACAGCTGCTAAAACATAACAATTGGAAAACCATCATTGAAACCTGGTCACCAGTTAGCATTAAAACTAATTATAATAAGCTTTTTTGTTGAAATTTCGGAAAAAATCTAACCTTCACTTGAGCCATATGATAGCTGTGACCGTTTGAAGTGAAGTCTGTCATTTTTGCTGAAACTTTACAATCTAATAGTTTTGCTTTTCATTTTTTTTTTCTTTAGAACTATACAAGCTCATACTTTAATTCAAGCAAAAAGGCTCGTGCACTAGCGATAACATATAAAATATTTTGCTGAAAAGGATTGCATTGTACATAGTTAGAATATCAACTCCCACATTTTTAATTTGAGTGTCTCAGAAAGACTCTATCCACAAGAATTGAAATATATAGAAGTCATTCCTATTTTTTTAAAAAAAATGAAAACTGAAAGACTGTTTCTAATTACAAGACCAATTTTCTTGCTTCTATCGTTATCCAAACTTTTTGTTAAACTCATTAAGTCGCGAGTTGTCTCCTTTTTGCATAGAGTTAATTTTTTTTTCTGACAATTAATTTGTTTTTTGATCGGGTAGATCTACTGCAGATGCAATTCTTAGAGTTTGAGGTCCTTTATCAATATTAAAAAATGTACGATGTCTTTTTTCATTGCTTTGATAAAAGCATTTATTTGACTTGGTCGGTCATGATTTATTGCAAAAAATTCAACTGGTTAAAATCATACCTAAAGGGTAAGGGACAAAGAGTTAATATTAATGGTTCGTAATCTTAAACACTGTGTGCCACAGGGCTCCATATTTGCATCGCTTCTTTTTTAATATTGCAATTTTGCAGGTGATACAGTGCTACATTTTTCGACTGCATAACTAAAATTGAAGAAGACCTTCAGAAGTTGAGGCAATGGTTCGCAGTTCATAAATTGGTGATTAGTGAAAAGACTAAAATAGTATCTTTTAAAACTTTTTTAAATACTCTTATGGACTTACATATCTTTTGCCATTTACACGATTGTAAGGAATTTCCTCTAACATTGCATAACTGTAGAAAAAATAATTTAAATACAAATAGTCAATGCGCATCTGCTTGTTTTCAAATTGAATCAATAAACAACTATAAATACTCTGGTGCTAATACAGATAATAGACTAAATTGTAGGGAACGCTGCAAAGAAATTAAATCTTATTTAAGTTACCATACGGAATTATTTGCTGGGGTGGATCCTCTAGCGTTGATCCCTTATTTAAGGCACAAGAACATTTAATTCGTATTACTATAAGTGGTTGTACCAGTAGTTGGTCATTATTTCGAAACTTACATATTCATTCATTAAGGCATCTTAACGTGTTTAATGTACTAAGAGAGTTCTTTAAGCAAAGTGGCAATATCCCCACTAGGAGCTCTAGAGTACATGAACTACGCATTAATAATAGGGGTCTAGTAATTGAACCAATCGCGAATAGAACCATTTTTTCTAATTTCTAATGACTTTTTGTCATCAGAATAATTTATAACTCATACTCGTTCATAGAAAATGTAAAGAACTGACTATTTTATCTTAACTATGCTGATATCAAATCTATCTTAAGACAAATTTATTAAAGTTTATCTTCAAACCTAATAATCTTTCTTCCAGTGCTTTTAAATTTACTTAACTTAATTAATGGAAAATACGGTGAAACTTTAAATTTAAATTTAAACCCTTTTCTAGGCTTTAAAGACTGACACATACATAGATTGCTACTGATATCATATCCATACGATTTTTATTTAGTACAGTGCAATTAGTGACACACCTTTTGATATTTTCAAAAACATGGACAAAAAAAAAACGAGTTTTGCTTTGATAAAACACTGCTATTTGTGCTATGACGAATTTGCTCCGTCGAACGTAACTACTTGTCGAAGGTGTGTTGAATTCAAACGCGTTCATACAGATACAAATGATACTGAACGCTCTGGGCGGCCAAACGAAGTTGTAATGCCGGAAAATAAAAAAAAAAAAAAAAAAAAATCCGCAAAATCGTTCTGAAAAACCGTGAAGCGAAAGTGTGTGAGATAGCTGACGTCGTAAAGATTAAATAGCAAGCTGGCCATTATCTCCCCACAAAATCGTTGTCCAGTCGCAATCGACTCGCAATCTCTCTTCCTAATAAGAGAGTACTAACATGGTGAAGAAGGACTTAAACCATAAGACACGCCACATCTGAACGTACCATATGTATACTTAGTAAAAACCATCGCCAATCCATAGTTACAAGTACATCCAGTTTAAAAATGTTTGCGTAATAAAAATTTCATGTGTGAACACAAAAAAACGTATATGCTCGTATATTCCAAGCAAATGCCTGCTGCATATATTATTTATTATTTCACTCAAGCAGCTAGCAAATCTGTAAATTACTACCTCCATATAAATTGGTTGGAAAACCAATTGAAATCCAACATATCTCAGACTGAAAGCACTCGCTCTCATTTACGTATGAGTACATACTTAGATGCAATTTACAATTGAAACGAAATCTTAATTGATAAGCGTACATGATTCCAATTGGGTAAACCAAACTTCGCGCCAAATCATCAGCTTAAAATTGAATTCATTTGACGGATTCAATTGAAAGAGTGATCGCGAGAAAAACAATCTTCAATTAGGCAGACGCCAATTTGAACTCGTATAATCGACAAAATTGAGCTGAAATTTGACTCCGTTGTTTTATGAATTTGCGCAGCAGAAAAGCCTTTTATTTAAGAAATTTCTTTTTCACTGGCCATAATGTTAATTTAACTGCTTTTCGCTTAAAATCAATTATGTTAGCAATAAAAACATTTTCGAAGGCGTGTGCAAAATATAAGCAACTAGCAACAACTCCATTGCTTACGACATACTACACATGTGATGCAATATCGAGGGATACTATGTATTTCGCTGTATCTCAATACACATTTGCTACTACAATGTATGTGTACATGGATTTGTGAATACGTTTCGCTTTAGCCGGGGCTTTTTGGGGGCTCGTCTAACATACACATCCAAAGGGATGTATCTATATAAGCTAACAAGTGCTTTTCTTTCTCTATTTCCTTCTAAAGTAACGACTAGTAACAACTTTTTTTTTTAAAGTTGTTTAAAGTTGCAAAATCTATTCTGACGCATTTATATGGCTCGTTTCTCTTCTATTGCATGTATCTATAGCTATGTGTTTGTATTTTAATTAACCAGCGTCGGTTGGCATTTCTACTTTTTTTTTTTTTTGCCCGGTTGCGAAAAAAAGCAAGAACGTGACTTGATGAAAAGAGAATGTGTTAGATACGAGTGCTGACGTCGTTGTATTATTTTTAAGCGTTACTGCGTTGTATGTACGAGTATGTATCGGGAGAGAAACATTTGGTTTGGCTAAAATGCATACATCCAAAACATTTCGTGTTTTTGACCTTTTACAAAGTCATTGGCTTTGATGAAATATGAGAAATGAGAAGTTGAAGTTGAGTTACTCAAACTGATATTTGAGTCAATATCTACATACAAGACAGAACAGGTTATTGCATTTATAGACTTCAAACTATCTATAGGTCGAGCAATGAATTTTGTAGAATTTTGTAGAAACAAAATTTCGTTTTTATTAGTTCGATTAAAAAATTAAAAAAAATGAAGAAAACTCTTACGGCGCAATAGTCGTCGTCATCTAAATTTCAGTGTGAGTTATACCAAAACATTGTTATTTTTAATTTAAGGATAGATGAAAAATAAAGCCAGGATACGAGGGCAGTCACAGAAGTCACCGACCTAACAAAGAAAAAAATATCTCTATTTCTGTATGTAGTCTTCTTTTCCCAGCAATGTTACTTACTTCTATGTTATATGCTGTTTTAGTGAGAATTGACGAACTCCTTAAAATGGCCATCAACCGCACACTCCATCTCCTTTACCACCGTGCCATTTTTTTAAGTTCGGAAATAGAAAATAATCCAAGGGGGCTAAATCTGACGAACAGACTGAATGAGGAAGCATTTCGAACTTAAACTCATTGGTTTTGGCTATCGCGATTACGGATGTGTGCATTGCCTTAATGAAACAAAACCTTTTCTTCACCAAATGCGGCCGTTTTTTCTTGATTACATCTTTCCAACGCTGCAATGATTTCCCATAATATCTAGACGCCGTTGATTGTTTTTCCTTTATGAAGATAATCAATGAATATTACCCCATGCGCACCCCAAAAAACTGATGACATGACCTTGCCTGCAGATGGAACTGTCTTCTGGAGTGATAGACCCATGTTTCATCCATGGTTATGAATCGACGCAAAACTCGGCTTTATTGCTGTGAAACTTCGCCAAACACTCGGGTATTCCTGAGACTACCCTCGTATGAATATCTACGGAAAGCAAATTAATCAATGTTTCTTTAATAGGGTCAAATGTAGCCGAGATTAATTACTTTTTTGAATCGGATGAAAGCAACAGCGACGTAATATATGTGTACATATCATAGGTGATACTAATATCACTCAGACAATGGACACCCTCGAACACTGACTTAATGTCTCGTGTCTTACTCTGTTTTATCGTTATTTCCACCACCAGTGCTCCATAGAAATCGCTAGTAGCATTCCGCCCCTTCAAACCCTAACACCATCAGTACAACCTCAAGCCCATTTTCGGACGTACTCTAAAATATCGTGGTTCGTTCCTAACCCTGTCTAACTCTTTACTTCGTAGTCAGTATAACTTTCAAACATTTAAAACCAACGTTCATCGGTACATCTCTTTTTTTCTCTCTGATTTTAATTTTATTTTAAAGGTACTAGATCACGGTTGCCATTGTTAATCTTTACAATACCGTACAGTACTTTACAGAAGAAGCAATAACGATTCCTTTGCGTTAAATGGTTCGCCCGAACTGCAGCCTTTTCTGTAGTTGTTTTTGCAGGTGACTCTAACATCAATGAATCATTTTGTAAACGTCTTAAGCGTCTGACGTTTCTTTTCCATGTCCCCGAGGCAAATAAGTTCATCACGTCATCGCACACCTAGGTCATAGCTTGTCTATTAGCAGTGATAACGTTAATATGGCACCGTGATTCACCGATCTCTAGCAATGAAATAAAGCGCGGAATGAAAGGATTTCGTACAGAGCTACAAAACATTTTCCTGTCGTGGTTACTTCATTAGTTTAGCAAATATGTACTCAATAAATTTATGATACTTTCTCTCGTGAACCTTCTCTCGCGAAAAGAAAACCTTATGCCAAGCTTATGCCAAGCCAACCGTCAGTGGTGCATTCGGATGGGGTGTAGGAAAATAAGTCACTTTCGTAAAGTGGACTTACATACTTCTCATGCAAGTTGGGAAATAAAATCCTAAAAATTTGATTGGTTTTATTGTCAAGCCACGTGTGATTTTTTTTTTGTGGAACATGTGGATATTTGAGTTAGACGATTTTGTAAGCAAAAATTCTGAGTCTAGGTGAACCTCAGGGTTCAGTTCTTGGTCCAATACGGTTTTTGGTTTACATAAGCTCATTTTTCGACAGCCATTTGTAGGAAAAGTTACCGCTGATGACCTAGGCTAGGCTCTAAACCTAAGTCCTGATATAAATCATGACGTTCATCTTCTAAGAATTTGGTTTGCGGAGCACGAGCTAGTCGTCAGTAGAAAAACTCAATTAATGAACTTCAGCCTTAGTATGTATAGGCTACCTGAACTTGAAATATACTTTGATGTACAAAATTGTACAAGTTCCAAAATTTTAAACTGCTTCGAAGCTTGTACCGGCTCAGAAAATTGTGCGAAGATGGTATATCTTGGAATATTTGAATCCAAGTTATCGTATGCAATTAGCCTGGTGCTAAAAACGTTTACTCCGTGGTATTCTTTAAATTGCCTTATACGCTTCCTTTGAATATTCGTGTCTTTGCCAGTCACCTTAAAAAAAAGTTAAACATGGATTCTCAGTTTTGATCACAAAGAAATTAAAAATTTGCTGCCCTATGTTGTTTATATATTATACCCTTATCCAAGTTTTTTCGGCCCGAATTGGCGAGAGTCAATGAGTTCCTCCAGAGTACTCTAAAAGGGAGATTCATATCCTCATTTATATATTCGACCCAGAAGGCATTCTCATCATTTCTGACGCTTGTCACATTTCATGTACCTGAACTGCATACTGAAATTAAATACAATGTGTCTGAATGTCTGACTGCGAATACATTATCGTACATGATCTGCCTTTTAATTATACTTATCCGGACCAATGTATCAGATATTGGCAGTAACTGGGTCATCGGCAATGTGATTAGTGGCTTCGATATGTGTATGTTGAAGCTTATCACCAATTAATTCAAAATAATAATTTAATTACTAACGTTCGTCTTAAATTATTTTAATTAACCTGAAGTGTACAAGGAGACTATTTTGAATTTAACAAATTACAGCGTAGAGATCAGCGGTTTTGTTTTTTCAGCGAATCGTTTGCTGATATGGTATGTGCGGATAGAACAAAATTAATTAATTACGTACTATCTGATCTACTACAAATATATTCACGTTGCAATCATAACTTATTCGGTAAGTTAGACAAATGTTGGTTGGACAAAAGATAGAAATAATTTTTTCTAACCAGGAAAAGATTTCAATGATCATTCAAACAGGACGGTAATCATTTATAGTACAATATCGTGTCAAAAACGAATACACGCTGTGTACATACATAAATCCGGGCAACAATAACCATTACCCCGGATACGAATAAGTTGCACACTTCTATATTTCCTATAGTTACAAAGAAACCACCAAGGTGTAAACTACATTAGCACAATTTTTCTAAATGCTTTTTCCTCTGAAAGGGACTTTGGCTGTTTATTGCTAAATTGTGCACAAAAAGCTTGATAAATAAATTAAGAAGACAAAGTTAATGTCTCTTAGAAAAGTCACAGGCCTGTGACAAGTTTCATATAATCGTGCCATCAACATGTAGAAATTAACCAGCCTCTACGAGTATTTAACATATATTTAATGAAACTGTTTGTCTTGCCTTTTCCGAACTACTGTTTTAATGAAAATATTTCCCGATTTTTAATTGGTTTGCTACCAATTAAGTGCACTTGAAAATATTTATCGACTAAATGAATGAATGTATCTAAAGGGGACAATTGTTCATTAAGTAGATAAACAAATGAGAATAAATAGAAATAGATAGTGTGTTGGCATAACAATCCATGTAACATTTTATATGTATCATAGAATACTATCCATACGTTGATACAAATTTAAAAAGCAATGCACGACTATTTTGGCAAAAAAAAAAAAAAGGCAGAAAATATACTAAATAAGAATAAGCACTGTTGACCACTTAGAGATAATTTGCGGTATCCAAAGGGAACCGCCATCCCCAGAGATGACAACATAAGCTGTGACGAATCGTAGACATCATGTTAGTATCTTCTCAAAATTGTATTTTGTAATTTGTATTCACAAAAGTGAATAATTTAGGCATTTTACCTACTATGGATCCGCTATTAGTTGTGCTGTATAGCACATTTTTGATGCCGTTTATATTGTCTGGTTTTGGAGGAGGGAATGTATATTAACATAACAGCGAACTTTACGAGGTCTATAGTGATATTGACTTGGATAGAAAAATGCACATCATTCGCCTAATATGGCTGAAACGTATAAGATGAATGAATTTTTGTGCTAAGACCCGGGTACTTTAGGACCTCGACTGAGGTGAACCGAAAGGTACTTAACAGTCTTTTAGTGCACAACTTTAAGCAGTTGGCTAAATACCATGCTAGTTAGAGAGGTGGCACTGGTCCAACCCGAGGAAGTTAGTAAATAGGATTATCAGTCATGCTTGAGGCTAAAGAATTCGCGAATGTGTTTTCATCTGATAAAACAAACGTCATAAAAGACATCACAATTCTATTATCCTTCTTTTGCCGTGTCTCTCCGAAAAGTGGAACCAAAGCGTACATGAATCTAGTGAAAGCAAGATAGTTGTACTTGATATTTATAAGGCATTTGACAGAGTTTGGCACTAAGCTCTTTTGCCGTGCACTTGGGATCGATGAATATCTCCTTCAATGAATTAGAAATTACCTTTCAAGTTTCAAGTTTAATATCTACAAATGCTGATGTGCGCCAGGGTTCCGTTCTATCTCCGACACTCTTTTTAATTTTCAGTAATGACTTCTTGTCCGCTACTTCTAATCATCATTTGCTGATGACACTACTCTCTGCTTTTCATATTCGTTTCACGTCTCTGCTCTTCGGATGTAGAACGGAAACAGCAACGCATGTTAGGTTCATAAAATTCCGATATTAACAGCATAACCAATTGGGGAACTATCTGCTGTCATTAAAGCGAAACTTAAATACATATAATTATACATGAATGACACTTACATCGTCGAAACCGAAAAAAATTCAATTGAATTTAGTCAATGAAAATTTACATTAGAATGACCACATACTCGAAGTTGCCAAAAATGCTACGAAATATCTAAGTTTCCTCAAATGATGTAAGAAATACTTTTCCCTTTCTGATCTGGCTTCAATATATAAGATATTTGTCAGCTAAAAATTGAAATACAGAACACATCTGTTCAAAACCATGTGATTAAACTCATATGTGATGCTAATATCATTCAAACAATGGATACCCCAGGAACACCGAAGTAATGTCTCGTGTCTCACTCTGTTTTATCGCCTTTTTCAACATCAGTGCTCCCTCAAGCTCACCTACGGACGTAATCTTAAATATCGTGATTCGTTCTTAAGCTGTACAATTTCGCTTATGGAATGCCCTGCTGAGCTCTCTATTTCCTAGGCGTTATAACTTGCAAATATTTAAAACCAATGCACATCGGTACCTCTCTTTTCTTCCTCCCTAAGTGAACTCGTACATAAAAAAAGTATTCTTCTTATTTGATAGATCTTCCAATAGGGATAGTATTCAAATCGTATTATTTGAGAATTTGTTTTCGATTCGCGAAATGTATAGAAGATTAAGTGATTAATTGTGTTATGGATAAATCTGGTACAACACACGTGTGGCCGAATATTGTCAATTTGGTGCAATAATGCTTCTGCATTAACTAAAGATATGAAAAGACCGTTTAAAGCACTGCCAGCGAAGCCGAGACGGCCGTTTGAATGTTGTGCTATTCCACACATAATGGCATGAACGTAGCTTCAAAATTAAGTCAGAATTAGTTTTATATCTCACACCGTAATTGTTTTATTTACATTTTTTTTCCTATCGTTCTTATCTAATCACCCTAATAAATCAGAGTTTTCTTGAAAAGGAATAAAATCTGGCTTGTCCAGGTATCTCTCTTCCCTATTACTGTTGATCCTGTTGTACTCTGCATTTATCTATCAATCCTCTTTTAGGTAAACAAAGAAAAATTACAAAAAACAAAACCTAAGTATACCATATGTGATAAAACAGTCATCGAAGAAATATTCGCGCCCAATTCACACAACATTCATACGCAACACTCTTATCTGACTCGATGATGAGTTAATAAGTTTAAGGCCTCCCCAGAAGTCTAAAAATATTACCAAAAAATACATCAGTGGGGTTAACCTTAGGTCGAAGTCGAACGAAAAGTCCACTTAATTTCTGTTAAACGTTCAAGTTACCCATAATGTGATGATACGTCAGCAAACTTAATAATTTGTCAAATTGTTTACATTATGAATAAACAATTACCTAAATGGAAAACAAATTAAGAAAATTGAATATGGTAAAATTATTGCAATATTCCAAAAATAAATAAAATAGAAAATGAAACATTTTCTCTGTGTCAGCTGTCAAATTTCCACACTTGAACTTAATGAAACCGAGCAAAATTCCATGCAATACTATAATACAATATTTACATGTAAATATGAGAGATTTCCCCAAAATCCATTACGGGTGGCCCTTTACTGTTTCTGATGAAAATCACGATTTCTCTTTTAGTTTTCTTTTGATCAATTTTGATTAAAATTGTTTATTATTGCTGTTTTCCAAGTCAAGATTCCAAACAAATAAATTATCTGATCTAAATATTCCAACAAACATTAAAGTATCTGACTGTACCTAGTGCCAGATAAAAAGAATATCAACTCACCTGCGTGCATTTGCCCTTGAAATGTCATATCTTACGACAAGAAAGGTTAAATTCACATTCTCCAATACCTCTCACGGGTACTACTTTGTTGTGCATCTGTGTTTTTCTTTCTCTCATCGCGCAACAAAGCCGTACAATTAATATTATAACTCCCAGATACTTTATCAACACATGCGTGACCAAGAGAACGTTTCATACCTACGTCACTGATGAAACTAAATCGGAACACACCCATTTAAACGTGGCTACGGATGTTACATACATATCTATATCCGTACAATAATATTTCATTATCAGAAGAACACCTACTATTAAGTGTTAGGTACATATGACCCAACTTCAGATACACTAACAACCGGTATCTTAAGACCGCATTTTTATACAACTACTGTTGATTATCATTTCATTTAACTTTCGATTGATATACCTATATATGTATATATGTAGCTACATTTTTGTGTTTTCGTTTTCGTTTTTTTTTTTTTTTTTTTTTTTTTGTTCATAGCGATCAAAGTGCAGAGTTCGTCATACAAGTATTGTACGAGTATAAAAAAATATCTATAAGTACAGCCTCGATTCAGTGTAAACTTCAATATTTATCGTGGTGGTGCCTATGCCTCCAAATCAAGTTTCCACTTCACTCAACAGTCAGATAAAAGCAACAAAAACACAACGGACCCACTGACGGTCCTACTTCTGCCTTTTTCTTAGATCTACCGATCGTGCTTTAGAGAAAGAGCAAAGTAGCACAGCAAAAGCGTTTCAAACATACCTACTCGTGCCGCGTCTGCATGTATTAAATTTTTTTATTTGCAAAAAAGCTATTTATTGCCCTGCCAGCTGTTGTTGGCGCTGTATATCTTGAAGTTCATTGAGTTGAGAAAACTGTACTCCGATACAGTGTATAAGAGCGGTCAGTCGTTGTAGATATCATTTGATTCAGACGAGTTCGCCCGACAAGGTGTACTCGTTCGGTTCGACTTTGAATCCGAGGACCGGTCATTCGTGTTAAAACAATTCAACTAAAATTTATCATTTCACTCGCAAATCCAACTTAATTTTTTTATAAAAAAAAAAAAATTCTAACAACTAAGAAAGAGTGTGGCGCGTGTATCATAAAAACTCGTGCGGTGCAAATTATATATAAAAAATAAACTATTTGGACTTTATTGTTAGGTAAAAAAGTCAAAACGGAGTTGATAACCAGCGTTACACCAGATACAGACAGATTACCCAAAAACACATATTTCACCACTTACAAGACCATGAATCTCAGCGGGTGAGTAAATGAATTTTCTTTTTTTATCTTTAAACTTAAAAATAGTATGTATGTCTGCCATTTGCGAAAAATTAGAAAAAAAAATGTCTTTCTTGTCCTTTTGTTAAATTAATTGTTAAAGCTAATTTTTTGATGGAAGTTGCATAAGAACATGCTATCGAGAAAGAAATAGTCATTTTGTTTGTCCAATTTAATCTCTGTATCTTATGTAGCCTGAGGCTGATTAACGACAGCGCCATTTAGGTCAAATTATCGTTTATCGTACGAATTCAATGAAGATAAATAAAATAAGCAAATTTCATACGTAAATACGAGTGCTGTAATATAAACATTCTCAGATTCACAGACATACTTTGTTAGTCTGGATAGATACGAGCAACACTCGCACTCATCAGCAGTTTTTACTAAGAATTGCATTTAAACTTGAGTTAATGCAATGTGTACGTTGTATATCAACACAAGAACGAATGTTGTCAGAATTTTTTGAATTAAACTGCATAATTCATGACAAAGCAATTATTGTTTCACACCTGAACTCAATTAAAAGATATTTAATAACAATTCAAGACTGTTTGCCGTTTAAATATTGCAGTTAAGTGGTCAGTATCTGAGGAACAAAGAAAAAGTTTGTACTAACACTGCAATATTTGAGCAGACAGACATTCATTGCGCATCTTTTCACACCATTAATACGCCAACTTTCTTGTTCCAGAAACTTTTAAGACAAATTCTCCATTACAACTTCCTGATACAAGTACAGGTTTTACTTGGTTTTTAAGAAATTCGTAATAACTTTTCGAATTCTTTTCTTTGAAGTTCCGGATAATAAATTCTGTGACAATGAATTGTTATTAAAAAAAAAAAAAAAAAAAAAAAAAAAAAAACACGTCCTTTGGAGTCGTTGCGTCTGATTGTTTTCAAATATTTCAGTCTATGGCAGAAGAAACAACTTTAATACAATTTTTTCTTAGATAGAGAGCTTTTCACTGAATCTAAAGAATCTCCTTGCCGCCTTCCAGGAATTTATTTTTATCATAAATATAATACATACTCGTATATTATGTAGATTAAGATTAACTACTCATTTTTCTTTATGGTGTTTTTAGCTGATTTTTTTTTTTTTTTTTTTTTGTAGTCAGTGGAGATTTTTGTCCTTAATTTCATGTTATTGTTTAAGATTAGCATAGTGATAAACAGGAGACATCCTTGAGAATAGAGTAAATTATTGCCTTTTAATTCTTAATCATTAATGCTCTTCTTTTGTCTCAGTTTGAGTTAAGGAATTGTGTATCAAAATACATAAATATGCATCAAGTATCTAAGAGAGACAGGTTTCACTTTCGAATCTGGTTTTCATATATTGACATTGATTGAGTTACTCGCAAGCCTTATGACCAGTTTTCAACTAAAAAAAAAAAAAATTGTCATGTACTCCACCTTTTGTTGGTGACAAATTTTTTGTGGTTTTCAAAAGGATAACTTAGTCATCGATCAGACTGTTTAGTGGATTTTCTCTTAAGTATACTTCCAAGAATATATGAATAGTTCTTCCTTAAAAGATGTCGATTAATTTAGATTTTAAAAATACTTAAAATGGAAGAGATATTGTGGTTGCCACTGGCGTACTGCAACTTTAAATTAGTTTTACGCAAAAGGTAATATTTTTCTTCCGACGCAGGTGATGAAAAAAAAAACCATTCAATCTACTAATCTGAAATTTCTACATGTCCTACACACACGTTTCGCTTATCCCGTGATACTTTTATATTTAAAATTAGATTTTTGCAAAAATAATAATCTTCAAAAAAAGCGGTAATTTTAAGTGAAACAGTGTTTTCACAGCAACAAAGAAAAAGAATCTTACAATATGTACGTGATATAGAAACATCCAAAAATCTTTAATTACCTCAAATTCCTTACTACCTCAAATTTAAGGGTGCATATTAAAACGTACTTTCCGATTCGTCAATGTTATGCATCCCTTTTTGTTAGCAGCATACTGGTATACTTCGCTTCGCCCTCATTCACAGCTAAACCTGTTTTCCCACTCCTAATTTAAAACTTGCTAACGCACCAGGAATAACTTGCTGCGTTCTGACTATAACTTCAATTTCACGAGTGTATGCACGTATTGTAGTTGACAGAGATTTGGAAAATTGTATCTTTAGTGTTTTGAAGATGTCAAATGACATTGTATCATTGGTGAGATTGCTTCCTTTACGAAGCAGCGATAACTCTTCATATTTTCATTAATATGACAATATGGCGAAGTTAGAAATGGCTCTCTATAGCTCGTCTGTAATTTCTCTAGTCTCTATTAAAAAGCAAAAACGTCTGCAACTTTAGACTAAGGTAACATGGGCTAGTTGAAAGTTGAGTTTAAACCGAGCTTATACTCTAAATCAGGTCCTTAATCGTTTGAATTGAGTTGAAGCATAGTTAATGAGGAGCCAGTTTGTTAACTTATTAAAAAAATAATAATAATAACACCAACAAAATAACGTAGTTGGGGCTAACACAATGTTTCTTGATACTCAATTTCTTATCTTAGGCTCTTATGCAACATTTAAAATCAACTCACCATCGAAAGTGTAATTGGGATCAGCCAAATCTATTAATTTTTATTTAATTGAGTTTTAAACAATTTGTATGACCCCACTTAGAATAATTTAAACTCATTGTCTAAGTATTATGCTCATAAGATAACAATAGTCTATGCTTTACATTTTTAAAAATAACTTAAGGGCAGCTGTACGATGGCGGTCCCAGAAGTACCCGGCCTGACCAAGACATGGCTGTAATTGTTTGAAAATATCACTGTATTGGAAAGTACGCAATCTATAAAGCATATGTTTCAAGCGCCACGTTGCTTAGAATTCGTTTGGCAGCCATCAATAGTGAACGTATTCAGTAAATTTGTGAAAATGGAGAAAATTGGTCATCGTTATGTGATACAATACTTTTATTTGAAAGGCCTCAGCCCAACCAATATAAAAGCTGAACTGGATTCTACTATGGTTGAGTCCTACTCCTTCGTTTACAACAGTAAAATTTTAAGTTGCTGAGTTTAAACGAGGCCGCCAAGACGAGCATCGCAGTGGTCGACCAAATGAGGTGACGCCTCCAGAAATGGTGAAGAAAATCCACACAGCGGTACTGGTACTGGTACTGGATGATGTGAGTGAGTGATGTGCGTGAGCTAGCAGACATTGTAGGCATTTCAAGAAGTGCGCTACATCGCATATTATTTGAAAATTTGGACATGAGAAAGCTGTGTGCAAGATGGGTGCCGCGTTTGCTCACACTCGAGCAAAAACAGTGCCGTTATTGCAATGGCTAAAATTAATTAATTAAAGTTTGAATTGCTACCTCATGCACCCTATTCGCCAGATTTAGCCCCCTCGGGCTATTTTCTGTTCCCAAACTTGAAAAAATGGCTCAGTGCCCTCGTATATCAAATGCATTAGTAAAATTTATAAGAGAAAATGGGCCTAGATGACTACCTTGCGGAACGTAGTAATTTTTGGTTTATCTAGTGATGTATTATTAATTCTTACTATTTGTTTTCTACCACCTAGATATGATGATAAAATTCCACTGGGAATCCCAAATGTTCCAGTTTTTTTTAAACGAATTTTCTAATTTGCAGAGTCAAAAGCTTTGCAATTAGTGTCTAATTGTATTCCGCTCTCTTTAATATTTAGGTAACCTAAGTTGGTAATCAGTGATTTACCAGACACAAAGCCATGCTCAGGACCAGAAGAAAATTCTTTAGTTTTTCACTAATTACTCGAGTAGCTTAAAAATATACGTTGTTTGTAAATTTCTTTATAGTTTTGAATATTTTTTTTGCATCCAGATTTCTGAATTGGACCCAAATAGGGTAGCTTCGATTGTTGAAGTGTCTCGTGCAGGGACATATTAAATATATACTCGAGCACTAGGAAAAGTTGTGTAAATTGACTTCAGGACTTTACCTAGTATACAATCTCTTCAAGGATTATTGTTTAGTTTGAGTGATTGAAGTGCCGAAGAAAATTTTTCAATCTTAGTTGAATACGAGTATATCAAACATCAACCGTTTTGATCAAGTTACGATCAAACGATTAAAAAAAATAATTCAAATAAATTAGCGAACATTTTTTTTTTAAACATAAAGCTTGTGATACTCGTAGATTACACAGACAGTCCCTAAAATTGCCATTGCTCTACAAAATTTTTTAGATAGTAAAACCTGTACTCCAAATGAGGAGGTCAAAAATCATCTAGATGAGTTTTTTGCCAGCAAAGAACAAAACTGCCAGAAAGATATAAATATTTATTCACTATAAGAAAATCGTTTTTCATTTTCATAAAACAGAAAAAAAAAAAAATTATTTATCGTCTTCGCTGATAAATTTTTTTTCACTTTGTCCTGGGCCAAGATCTACTCTCACCCTTACTCTTACAAGTTGACTCATCCATATCCTTAAAAAAAGAAAAACATCCCTAGAATGACAAAACGTCGAACGATTTGTGAAATTTCCCTCGAACATTGCGTAATATTCGCGTAAGAGCTGTATTTCGTCCAAACGTGTTAAACTAACCTCTACGGCATAGAGAACATGCAAATATGTCGAGAATTAAACGTGATCACTCGTTCAAACAAATGCAATCCGACTATCTAAATATACCCAAAATCACAGATGCAGAAAATCAAGAAAATCAAAATCATTGAAAAGGCACAAACAAATTGGTTCCCCTTTCCTCTGTCAAATTCATCCGTTCTTAACTATTTTTATTATTTTTACAAAGAAATGTCAAATTTGTTGTTAGGAAATTTCCTCGGTGTTTGTATACTATTGTTGTTTATATATATTACTTTCTATTCGAGAATTTATTTTGGTATTTTGGCGGTCACTGTCGAAAAGCTTAGCAGAGGTCAACAATCTCGGTTGCCAAAATAAAAATCGCATCTGTTGCAGAACGATTGGTTAAAAAGAATTTAAGGTATATGACGAGTAGTACTCATCACCTGATTTGATTTCACAGATACAAATGAGGAATGTAATTTCCAGTTGTTGTCATAATGAGTCAGCCTTATCATTCCTCATAACAGTTCCAACTGATGAGTGTTTGACGAAGCCCTTAAGTGAAAATTAATTCAATGAAATTAAACTATTCCTAGATAGTGGCGTTACGTAGTATGAGATAAATACAATATATCACCGACTAATTGAGATTTCTTTGCTGTCTCTGACGAATTACTTTCATTTTGCAAAAAACAAACAAATCGTGTGAAGAGAAAATCGCTTGTGCCACGATGTTAAATATTCGTATCTAGAACTAGTGTACCGTACTAGATTATCATAGTGCGGGATAAGGATTTGCAGCCAATTTTCTAATCAGCTTGATTGTTTTAAATTCTGTTGGACTTCCGTTTAGCACGTGGTGGCATTATCAAATTGAAACTGTCGTGATAAAGTGATGTGAAATGGTATCCATACCTCTTAAATGAATGGTTTTTTTTGTTTTTGTTTTTCGCTCTGGAAAGTGAATTGAGCATTTTGTTTAATAATAGAACACATTTAAAAAAAAGGGGGGTTTGTCTTTATTTTAGATTTTTTTGCGCACATCACATGTATATTCATTTTGAATATGGCAAACGTATTGCGCCTTATAAATACAAGTAATTAGTCCTTGATTAATTAAACGTCTTAAAAATTTTGAAAAACAAAATAAAATTGAGCATATTCATAAATCTAGCTAATCAAGCAGTTTGTGTTATAAAAAGATACCATAGATTCAGAATGAAAGAAACACGTTCCTTCAAAAATCCCCAATCAAAGCTTAAGATGAAAATTAGGTCACGTCATCAAACGTCTATACGAGATTTTAGGTTCTGCTACGAATAGGTCAAATAAAAGGCAAACAAAATTGAATAATGTACCGCAGCCACATGTTATGTAACTGGTGTTTCAGCAAAAGGTGTAGCATTTGAGAGGCCTATCATTTTACAGTAGGTTTGACATGTTGTATGCGCGTATGCGTGTATGCGCAACATAATCAAAAAAAGACGACGAAATGTGTTCGCCCCAGACGTTCAATGTAAAATGTCGTCTCCATTCGTCATGGTTCGCATGAGCTTAAACTCTCCACAGCCGCTCTACACCGAATTTTGATGAAATATTGGGCTCTCCATTCGTATAAGGTCGTGCAGCCGGCCAACCACCAGCTGTGCCGTACGTTCTCGGAATGGGTTCTGGGAGACATGCATGTTGACATTGATTTTTGCAAGACAATCGTTTGTTTAGATGAGGCCCATTTCCACATTGTCGGCTACGTTATTAAGAAAAATACTCCATCTGGCGCACGAGTGATTCAGAAGATACCGATGCACCCAGAACGAGTAACTAGTTGGTGTGGTTTATGGATGGACCGGAGGTGTCGTTGGCCCGTATTTTTCCGAAAATGAGGCGAAAAGTCATTACGATCAATGAAGCGCGCTGCCGAGACAGGATAAATATTTTTTGTAGCCGGAACTCGAACGTTACACTGTTTGGTATGGATTTTAGGCTGGAAGCACCATTGGATGACGATGCTGGGGATCCACCAAGGTTCTTGCACTTCAAATAGATGGTACAGTGTAATTGGATTTGATGTTGTATTCAAGGAAACCATTAATCTTACGAGAATTTATTGACCTTAAAAAAAAATTGTCTCTCGGACGCGGCTGGTATTGAACCCTATACTGTCCGATTTGGAAACCAATACACTACTACATGTGATTCAAGCACTCTTGAACGACCATAAGTAGTCGCCTGGATCTTGTGACTTAACGCCTTTTGGCTTCTTACGCTGGGATTTTTTGAAGACTAATGATCGTGTCAATAAGCAGTTGACCAACCAAGTCTCCTTCAAGCCATTTTTTTGATGAAACATGCCATCAAATCACCGGTTGCTACAAAAGTCGTTTATAGTACATCGATTTTCTGCTTCCTACATTGAATGGTGACATACCATATGTTCACGTATTCACATATTCGCATGTGGCGAACTCTCATAAGCACCTGTTTATTCCATAAGATCAGCCTATCTGCTACCATGTGCGTAAGAGAGGAGAACAATGTCGAACAAAGCCTGTGAGCTGATGCAAAATGCATGCTAACAATTAGTTTAAAATTTACATACAGATTTTGTTTCCTATGAGCGCGTTAAAAATAGAAATGAAGCATAAATTGTTGCAGAATTGTTATTTCAGCGTCGATTGTAACAATCTGATATTTGCCTTTCAACATTAAGCGAAAATTGTGTATATTTGGGAGGCTTACTTTTGGTAACCCATTTGCCGTTTCTGGGGAAAGGGAAAGGGAAATCCAGAAGAGACTCATGGAACTCAATTCTGATCAGCTTGAAGTCGACTATTACTGTTTTTATCGAAAAATTGTGATAAATGACGAGGCTTTACTTTCGGTAACTCATTTGTAAACAAGCAAAATTGCCGTTTCTGGGGTAGGGTCAATCCAGAAGAGGCTCATGATAATAAATTACAGTGCACTGTTCCGTGTGATCATCATGTAGATACCATCATCGGAGCCTTTAAAAAAAAAAAAAAATAAAAATGAGCCCGGAGCTCGGGTTTAATTTAGCGGACAACGATACCGAACAATAATAAGTGAGGATATGGTAAATGGTTCTAGCAGAATGGCGCTAAGTACCTTACTGCCCATGAAAACCTTAATTGTGGACTCGATTTAATAACACTTTATCGACGAAATGGGCATGTGAATTTATCACCGAAATCGTCTGATTTGGCGCAACTCATATTTGTCGAGCTGTATATGTAAAGTCGGAATTCAGTTCATTATTGGTGAGAAACAGCCCAGAACAGCTTCGTTAAAAACAGCAGAGGAAGCCCTATGCCATAAGTTGTGTTTAAAACATAATGCCATTTTAAATGAATAAAGATTTCTGATTCAAATTCAATTCCTTTTAATATTGTGTGAAAACAAATTTCTATAAATTTTAAAAGACAATCCTTTACCTATATGCACGAATATGCTGCATACATAGATACACATCCATATATGATCCATGCTTCTTCAAATAGAAAAGAACATTCTAGGTTGGCATTGATTTTGAATTCTCTTTAAGTTATTGACACAGTTTTGGGTTTGTGTGCTCGAAAAAAAAATTCAAGATAAAATTGTTTACCCACGTGGCTTGTACAAAAGAAAATCCAAAGGGGTGACAGATTTTGACATTTTACTGAAATCGATATAACGGTCAAAGACACAAACCAACACTTAAATGTGAGCACCTCTTTCTAACAGTTTGAAAGTATATACATCTGCCTAAAAGTATGCCATTTCTTATACCTGAATCATCAAAATAAAATCTGAAAGCTTTAATGCACATACATACATTCATACATATTTATCTGAATTTCACTCATGTTTGCAATCCAGTTCCTGTGGGATTTGGTGGATGGGCTTATCACATAACTGCTATCTTTTAAATTCAAACTTGTGAAGTAGTGTAGAATAACTTCTTCCACACAGTACCTTATTACGAAGATAGATATACGAATGTCAACTTCATTCAAAAAGCATTAGAACTTGATATGTCAAGAGGACATAACTAAAAAATGTCTTCTTATTTCTTATCAAATTTGAGACCGCTCAAGGCTATGTGGGAATACATAATTAAGATTCAGAACTCCCGCCGAAGCTAAAAAAACTGACTCCATTTCCTGAATTCTGTATTCACCGCGGATGTAATTATTCCTCCTCAAGTTATGGTTCATAAGCTATTGTATATCGCTTTATGCAGTCATCTAATAACTTGTATTAAGTGCACTAACCTACCACTGTTGATAAAATTGGGGCAATTAATAAAAGGCAAGTCCATCCCGTAACTCTTAGCCAGCTCCAACAACTTTTTGTTCCATCCTGAACACTGCTGCTTTTTATCACAGTAAGACATGTGAAATTCGAGAATTTCTAGATGAGATCCAGTGGGGACAAAACTATTTCCAAGCTCTCATTAACATATCATTCTAAGTGCTATATGGAAGATTAAATGCTCTCCTTATGTAGTACCATAAGTAGTCTTATATTTTTTAGCTCCGAAAACTTGCGCAGCTTTAGTACATGATGGATCCTACTTGACACAGGATACAAGATACTGACAAATGGAACTATACATATAGAAAATAAAGTAGGACAATATCAAAGTGAATTTAGAACCGGACGATCAACAACAGATCAAATATCGTATTTATAATAAAATAAATAATAGAGAAGTGCTACGACTACAATATAGTAGTCTTTAAACAAGCATAATCAGGTTGCCTGAAAAACTCCGAAACGAAGCTAAAGTCTCTATACAAAATAAAATATCAGGAAACGCGTTATCTGCCCTCATATTCAATATCGTAGGTAAACTTGAAAGCAACGGAAATATCTTTAACAAATCCTATCAAATACATACCGTACTTACGCAGACGACATTCTAATAGTTAGCAGAAACTACAATACATTGAAGGAAGTATTTGAAAAATTAGAAAAAAGTGCTGAAGAGGTAGGACTTAAAATAAACCCAAGTAAAACTAAAAACGAAAACAGACGACGATGTCAAAACAAAACAATAAACCGCTACAATTTCGAGGGAGTAGACAGCATTGACTATCTAGGAGCATTGATAAGCAAGAAAAATGAAAACAAAATCACGATAGAGGAGAACTTCAAGGCTGCCTGTAAATGCTCCCATGCGCATAAAAAACTTTTAAATTCAAGGCTACTAAGCAAAGCTTTGAAAATTAAATTATTTAAAACATTGATTAGGTCGGTCATCACATATAGCGCAGAAATATGGACAATGACAACATTTGATGAGAACAAACTATGAATTTTCGAAAGACGATATGGAGAAAAAAGAAACACAGATGATTCGTACTCGTATGCTGTAAAAACAAACAACGAAATCGACACTCTAACAGAAGATGAAAACATAGTACGACATATCAAAGCTCAAAGACTAAGTTGGATCGGACACGTTCAACACCTACCAAAAAAAGGACAAGCGTATCTGAAGGAAAAAGAAAAAAAGGCAGACAAAAATTAAGATGGATTGACGACATTGAAGATTATCTATATAAATAAATTGGAAATACAAAACTAGAAAAGAAAAGCTGAAAACCGAGAAGACTGGAGATCAGTGTAAGCCCATAATGGGCTGTAGTGCTAACAGAAGAATTAGAACTTTGATATATCTCAACGTACCTATATTTCATAAAGAATTCTATACTTTCACAGTTGAAGTACCATTTTTCGTTTTTGCAGTCCTCTTTTTGACTTTTGACTTGCTTGTTAGTTAACATTCAAGCTCTATAACCTGTGGCAGTTATACAGTATTTTATTCATAAGCACACAGTATACGTAGTTGTGTAGAAGATTCCACATGGCAGAATATCTGTTATGTCCTTCACTTATAGCACAAATAAGCCTGGACTCAGCGAACGTCCCTGTTTTAACGAAAACGATGCGAATCATGTTCGCATTCCCTCTCTACTCCACATCCCTGATTTGGCATCCGTATACAGGTTTTTGACCACCTTTTGAACTTCATCAAAGTGCCTACGCAGTGAAATTTGTAGAATAATAAAATAAGTAGGTCGATCAGGCGGCTTCTTCGACATATGATCGGAGAAAAACCCTCAATAGAGCTCTTGAGACATATAAAAGATTGAAACGCGATATGTATGATGACATTACCATAAAATGGAAGTTAAATACACAACGAGATTAACCGAAGAATCCGAACTTAAAGTCCGGTACTATTAAAGATCGTGCAGCACATTGGCGAGTCCGCAACGGCGTTTTTTTTTTTTTTTTTTTTTTTCGGCTGTGATAGCGCTATCATAAATCATCACAACGGCCATGAACATCAGTCGTACTTAGACCGAATTTTCAGCATTTTTCTGAACCTGAAAATATAATAATAACACAAAAGTTAGTATAGCGTCTCTCTCTGCAGAGCAATTCTGTGACAGAAAAATGCCGCTTACTAAATGTTTTGTTATATGTTCATGACAGTCGTTTTCTCAGCATACGAATCGCAATGTCTGACAATGAACGAGAAGAATACGATCTAAAAAAAAGTACGCGCATTCTTGGAATCTTAATCTCTTAAGTTTTACATATGGGAAATTCGAGGGAAGATTCTTGACTGAGACCACAACGATAAATGAAGTTGATACAATTTTATATTAATTATATTAATATTATATCATAGAAGTCATCAGACAGGTACGTCAATTTCAGTGAACTATGATATTAGGGTGTGGTACAACCGATTATGATCCGATCCGATCCGATCCGCTTATGAGATAAGAATTGAAAAGACAATATTTTTTTCTTTATAACTTTTTATTTAGTCAAAATATAAACCGTTAGCATCTATAACTTTTATCATTATTCCTTTTTTTATAGAAGGCTTTGATTTCTTGACGATATAAAGTCTTCAAAGGCTTTTACGATCTCTACTCCGTTTCGGAATACCTTCTGCCTTCTGATAGTCCTTGGAGATACATCAAATTCCGACTGTAGCAGTTTTTGTACCATGACGCATGATGTATGGGGTCTAGCATTCTCATGCAACAGGAAAATGCCTACTTGCCAACGTAGGTTACTTTTTAGCCAATTTCGCATGCGCGATGTCGATTTCCTCACAATGTTTGACTTTATTTATCGTTTCCCCTGCTTGAAGAAATGAAAAGTGAATTGGTCTTTTTGATGTCCACCAGATTGTCACCACAACCTGAGTGAAAACCTAGTTTGGGGGTGGGTTTGGATTTTTCTTCTGCATTTAATTACAGCCCAGATCCTTAACAGTTATCATACTAAGTCTACTTTTCATCACACGTGATCATACCGTAAAAAAACCATTCATTTTGGTGCCTTAAGCTCAGCGATGCACAGATTTTTAAGCAGCGTAGTTTTTGTTTCTCGTTCAGTTCATGGAGAACGTACTTTTCGAGTTTCTTGTAGTTTTTCTATTAAACATATTTGTCGACTTATTGTCATGGGAAATGCTCGTATGTTCTGCATGCTACAGATATTTACTCGAGAGCTTCTTATTGCGAATTGATTGAAAATTGTACATTTCATATGGTCTAACTTAATACATCTTTAATTGTGTTGTAAGTGTCTTAATATAAAATTGCTAATATGTGTATATAGAGAGCCAGGGAAAGAACGTTGCGTCTATTCCATCTTTTTCAAAACTAGATATACTGATGTACAATATTTATTATTATCTTCAGTAGTTGAGCAATCAATCTTTATTTTGTTAATTGAACGATCAGATCGTTTCTAGTTAAATACTTTTTCCTTCAGTATAACTTGCCAAGCAACAAAATTACCATCAACAAGACCTAGACACTCATATAACCATCGTTTCAATTAGGCATTAAGCAACAAATCAAATTATAATTAAAAAAAAAAAAAACATATAATTACGACAGGTTACAAAACCATTATCATACTCGTATACTGTTCAAATGCAAAAAAAAAAAAACACCGTAATGACTGACTACTCTAACCGCAAAAGCGCGACAAGCCTATTTCACTGTCCGATGCATTTCTCAAGGTCACGTTTAAATACACATCTCCACCCCCTTTCAGACTACTATTCCAGCTGGGTAAATCTCTCTGAATTAAACTCTCGTGTCACCAACTGCATCAAACATTGTTACTTTAGTTTAGTGCTAAGTCGCCGACTGCCAGATACATAAGTTTGTACAGGCTGTACCTGACAGAGCCCGTGTTTCCATTGGTCACAACCTGGTGGTGTGTCCCATTTTGCAGGTGTTGCATGCCCAGATTAGTTGTCTGATATGTTTGACGACCAAAATAAATTAATTGATTTAGATATACATATTAAATGTTAAAGCACCGTGCTGATTACACTATTACAACGGTGATGTATTGTAGATAAACGAGTCACTTGTATTTTTCTTAAAATAGATACTGCGCACAATATTAGCAAATTACAAATTACTAGACGTGGTTGTTCACTTGTTGGCGGGTACTTAGATAAATATGACAAAAGGTGTGCTTAACTGTTGACACACGTGTTTCAAATTTTACGTTAAGTTAGATAAATTAGTTAGCAATTACTTTTTTTTAAACATGTAAATAACTATCGATTATCGCGTTAGGCGTCATTTATCGGAATAACGATTATGTTTTGAAAACAAACACATTGGCAAGCTAAGGTGAAAACAATTTTCAAATAAATTTTTTCACACTAAATTCATTTAGAAACACTGAGAGATACTTCTGCAGAAACTGCGATCGATACGGTTTCTACGGGTGTTTTTTTTACATGCATTTTATCGGTCACATGTTGGTAGAGGTGGTCAAAACAAAAGGCAGAATGTCCAAGTACGATCAGCCTTCCGTCGCTTAGAATCTGCGCGGCCAGAGAAAATAACGTTTTTATTTTTTTGTACGATGTTCCTTAGAATCTAACAATTTCCTAAGAATATGTTACTCTTTCGCGTAACAGATGTCTAGCTCGTGAGAGTTCGGTACTACAACCACGATGGCACCCTTGTGGGTTTTCATACTGATGAAAATCAGGGCGTGCAAAAAAAAAATAACTAATGTTGTTTTGTTGAGGGAATAAACACCACTATCCCAGTCGGGAGTGTCTTCGAATCCATTTTGCGGGCACAGCGCGGTTAAGGAAGACGACCCTTACGATGGTAAAATGGCCTTAGCCAACTTGGGACGATTAATGTAAGATCACGGTAAATGGAGGGAACTGTTGGTAAGGGCCCAGATCTACCCCGGTTTGTTGCGCCACCTAAAGTATAGTAAATTAAGCATGTAAAAGCCCCCATTCATAAATACACTTAAGTTAAAGTGGAAGGCAATAGGATTTATGAAGTTACCTAGAGACCTCTACTATTGTATATGGCTTTGTCCGTTCCTGTATACTGTAGACCTGATCTCTTATCAATATACGATCCATGGAGTGGATCTTAGTGGGCTATATAAGACAGCCAAGTATGAGTCAGTAAGTAGTCACAAAAACGATATCTATTTTAATTTCCTAATGCTAGCTAATGTTTAGGTACACAGTTTTTGGTTAATAAAGTGAAAGCGAATGAATATTTTTCTATTTTTTGGGTCACTCAATGGCTACAAACTGTAGAACAAGTTGTTCGAAATGGCCCCCCTTTTTACCATGATCTGGCCACTCATCGATAGCAGTACCCAATAGACAATTCTCCGCTGCTCGGACAAATGCGCGCTTCAAAGACTCAACTGCAAAACGGACTATAGTCATGTAGTCTAATGCATTGAGGTCTGGGCTGAAAGATGGAAAATCATTCGAGGAAATAAAGTTCGGAATGTGGCATGTTTAAGCCGTTTTTGTTTTATGAGCTGGAGAAGAGACTTTATGAAGGATCCACGGTTTATTTGCAAATAGTGCTTTGTTGACGTCTTCTAAAACGTTCCTTTTGATATATTTACACCCAAGTTTTGACAACTTTCTAGCAGAAATGGAGCTTGGTGACCACATCGTAGGCGGTTCCCTACCAAACCACCATAGAAGCTGGGTGGTGACTACGGTGAACTCTCGGAACGAGTTAAGACGCCTATCGTGATGTTAGAGCATACACTGTTTGTGAATGATCCATCAACTGTGAACATTTTCTGAAAAAAGTAAAAAGAAATCGTCTTTTGTGGAAGCAAGGCTTTCGATTTTGGCTCACGTTTCTGTTTCAATGCTTGTGTGACTATATATCCTGCATGCACTGAATCTTACACATGGTATATCACGTTTTAAGATGCTGAACATGCTTACTTGCGCTGCGGATTTCAACGAGTTTGATTCTACACGGATTTGATGACTTGTGGCATTCGCACAGTTTTTACACGATCGACTATTCCACAAGTATCCTCAAATAATTTCAGGGTACATGCGATACACAAAGTTTCACATGATTTTTAGTGGCCGCAATATCCGAAAGATTTCGCATTTTTTTGTACTCGACTAATAACAGCGCGGCTTTCGAGCGAGACCCATTTTTATTATGATTGTAAACAACTGACGTCACTACTTTTTACGCGGGAACTATGCATAAATGTCACTTGTCAAATAGCCATCAAGTTGCAGTGGATGCGTTCATTGCTACTTGAGAATGAATGCGTATATGTAGGTATATGTGTTCCTATGTAAGGCTTATCCTTATTATACCTATATATACTATCCGATACCATTTGTGTCAGGCGACTTAAAGCTATCAAAGGAAGCAACAATGTATTTAATGTCACACGTCACGAAAATTGATGACAAATATCAACTGCGCCGAATTAACATAGATTTTGTTGTAATTCGACTTTGCTTTTATTACCTAAAAAGGGTACGAACCCGGCTTTTCGACCCAGATATTATCGAATTTTGTATTGAGTAGTGGACTTCTTTGACCAGTCTTCTGGTTAACCAAATATACCTTTGTGTTTTCCCAATGTCCTTTATAGGAAGCACCCTTATACATCTGGAAAAGCCACTTGTATGATATTTTTGACTATTGCAAGTCAATTAAAAGTTAGTCTTGAGTGACCTACTTTTCGGTTTCCTTAGGATTTCTAAGCATTAAACGTTAGGTCAAACTATTTATAGAGAGCGCTATTAAAGTTTCAAACCGTTTTCTCTGGCCTCCTTTCGAAAATGAAGAGAGTTCGCTATCAATTCCTAATTGTATTCATTACTCTTGTAGTGATATCGACAGATCTATTAAAACTTCCTACTGGGTTCTATTCGTGACAAAAATTGCTGGGATATTCTGTAAGTAATTACCAAAAATGGTTGCTTCTAACATTGCATCGCAACACATAATACGTTCCATATTTTTTAAGTCACTGCCTTTAATGGAAAAGGAATACTGAGTTTTTGGGAAAATAGGTTGACGCATTGTCGATTCTATGTAATTGTTCAAAAATAGGCAATTTCAATACATTAAGCAGTATTTTCGGTCTTTTTCGGAAATATCGAAGATTAAAGCGATGGTCCATGTGTTTGTGAAGCTTTGTATTCAACACTGAACGTCTGCTACATAAGGATGCTGCAGCAGTCTTAGAATGTTGAATCGAGTTTTACACTGGATTTGAATCCTTCGAGATTGCGGATATGGGCGTCAGTCATATATACTTAAATCTGATGAACTATTGTGAAACCCAAATAGATTTAAAATTTAGTAATGTCAATGACATTTTCTGAAGTTGTTCTGCCCTGATTTTCCCGAGAGATGCTCAGCAGTGTAATGCTTACATCGGTTTTATTTTTAGAGATTTAAAAGAAAAAACTTTCATCTTTGACTAAACCACAACATCTCTAAAATTTGAATTAATCGTAGACTATTAGTCCACTTGTTCATCTTAACTGTGCTATCTTTGATTTTGCTGTTTTACGTGTCCCCAATCGAAGAGTCTTAGTAATTAACTTCCATTGACTTTTTAGACGTTTACACGTTTTCGTCTTGCTCTCGATGACTCTGCCTGGTAAAAGTTTGGAGACTTTTGACAACAGTATTCCTAATGAAGTTTGCGAATTTTCCGATTCGACCTTCAATAAATCGTTTTGTTTTTCTGGCGCATTCTCAGAACCTTGGTAAGTTCGTATTAATTGAGAAAACTACAATGTGACAAACTACGTTTAAAAAAGTAACTAGTATTTCACATCATTTAAATATTTTTGATTTATAAATTAAAATTTTTTTTTTTTTCATATCCATTTTGACTTGAATACGTCAGTACGAATATTTAAACAGCTTTAAGATAAAATGCGTTCCATTTTTTAATGTCGATTTTAGCGTAAATTGAAATGTATGTAGTCTATGACCTTACTCCAGTTGTACGAGTACTATGAAAGTAATTATTTTACAAAGCCTCTGTAGTTGTATCTACATATTCTTTTAAGGCTTCAAACGAATTACCAGATTTTTATTGATACGGATATAAAGAATGCCATTGTCAACAACAAGAGCGATATCAATCAGCAGTAAATTTCCACAATTTAAATTTGATTCTTGGTAATTAATTATTAAATTAATGAAAAGATTTTCAATCACGATGACGCATGAAGAACTTAGCTTATCTTATTTTAAATTAAATTAAAATTTGCTGCTTAAGATTAGTATAGATGCCCATGAGATAAAACAAGCTACGTGTCTTCATTTTTTAAATCAAGATTTGGAAAATTCGAAAACAAATTATATAACGAAGGTAAAATTTGTGTAATACATATGTGTGCAGTTGCGAATTTTCTCCATCTGATTTAAATTCAAAATTTGTTTTTGGATTCTAGTCACAAACAATAAATAAGCTATGGATATTTGTTAGGCTGGACAATTAGTAATTTTAGTAAGCTATCTTGTTTACTCAGCTTGAAAGATTTTTTTCAGTGAGATTAATAAATGGTTTTCTATTCTATTCTATTCTATTTTCCACAGAAAATAGTCAAGCGGCGTTAAATCGCACGAACGAGGCGGCCAATCGGCTGGCCCATGTTTTGAGATAACACGCTCACCATACTTACTCTTCAATAAATCGATTGTAGCGTGTGCTGTGTGGCTTGTGGCACCATCCTGTTTAAACCACATGTCTTCCAATTTGTGACAAAAATAATCGGTGATCATGGCGCGATAACGCTGACCATTCACAGTAACATGACGATCGTTATCGTCGACGAAAAAATATGGCCCAATAACGCCGCCGGCATGCAAACCGCACCAAACAGTTATTTTTTGTGGATGAAGTGGTGATCCATGAGGCACATGTGGGTTTTTACCCGACCAATAACGTATATTTTGCTTTTTGACGAACCCATTGAGCCAAAAATGAGCTTCGTCACTGAAGATGATTTTACGATGAAATTCATCATTTTGGCACATCTTCTCCAGAAGCCAATCGGAGAACGTAGCTTGTTAGTGTACTTTACCATGATAAAAATATTGAGTTTACTGAATAAATTAACAGTGACAGATTGATGATTAGTGAAAGAGTGCGTTCACAAATTAAATTCAAAGTTGTCAAGTCCCTATTGGAAAACCTTATATATGACAACTACATACTTAACATCTACATTTTAAATTTTTCCTCATTTTAACTAAGTGTTTTGCAAGCCCATGTATCTCTTCTTAAAATTTTCCTGACTTATTCGATTTAGTGTAGAACCCAAGGCTTCAAAAACATTATGTTTTACATGAACCTTGGCATTGAGCAAACAATAGCAACCAAGGCCAATCCGGTTATCAATGGCAACTATATTTTGCCTTATCACCAGCAAGTATACCATATAGCCGTTCCCTTTGTACCCTGAACTTACGAAGGGGGTGTAAACTTCCACATACTGCAATATGTTTAAAGAAATATTAATCAGCTAATCAGTACCGACAACAAACACACCATTAATAATCAAAAAAAAAAAAAAACGGGAAAAGTTCAGAAATTTGTTATAACTCTTCGATATAATCTCACTTCCTGGCCTTATCCCAAGCCCACAATAGATTCATTTGATTGAACTATCACGAATCGAGCATCTATGAAGTTAGTGAAGTGCCTTAACACTTTTACCCAGATTCAATATCAAGAAAAACAAAAGGCTTGTGGTTGCAATCGAACAGTTAAGTTCAGTGCTGGAGCTGTGAAGTTCATTCGTGGCACGATTCTCCAGATTTCAGACTACAACTTAGTGCTAGTAAACATACATATACCCGTACATAAAGGCTAACAGCCACTGGTTGACTAGGTTCAGTTCTCCGTCTGAGTTTGTCCGGCTTGCACCGCTTTTCCGGATTGTGTGCTTACATGTCACGAGTATTGAGGACTTTTGCAAAGTCTTCTACTTAGTCTCGTGTAGGTATTCGTGAGTGTAAACTTTAAACGTGTATTTAAGTGTAAGAAAATATCACATTACTACCACTACGGTGTACCGATTCTCAAATTTGTGTTTTAGTATTTTTTTTATTTTTTTTATTGTTCATTTGTTTTTAAATCGTTCGTTAGACGATTACAATCTCTCTATGAATTAATTATAAAACGAGAAAAAGCCCCACTGTGTCATTAGTGTTTTTTGCAAATTGTACTTGTTGAATGATAGAAGTTTATCATGACTTGAATGTGGTATAAACAAACTTCTATCATACTTGACACTTAACTATAATACAACGTGTAATAGTAGACACGTTAAACAAGTGAAACTTTGTTTTGTACTTAAAAAAATGCAAAAGTTTACCATTTAAAAAATAAAAATAAAAAAATAGCCTTAAATCGTAGGAGAGAGGCTTATATTATGAGAATCATGCGAGACCTTATCAGCGAAGAAAGATGAAAGACAATAGAGAATAGCCTTCGACTGCTATGAAATGATAAAACTAATTCGAGCTTTATCAACAGTTTACTTCTTCGCAGATTAGGTTTTTTTATTATATTTACTAAAATAGTTCTTTTATACGGAGTTCACATTGTTAGTGCGAAGAATACATAACCATAAAAGATGATACATTTTTCGTTTCATTATTTCCAGCTATTACAACTTTTTGATTCATAAACCATTGCCATTTGCTTGAGAACTCACCTTTGGATTACTTAGCGATAAGTTATCAACGGTTTTAATTTCACCCACATTATATTCTGTTCGCTGAAAATCAAGATAATTTTATAATTGCTGACAGCTGAACTTCGCTGAACTTCATATGTCTGTGTCAGTTGTTGCGATCTGAATGGAACTTGTCCTTTCTTTTTTTTTTTTTTTTTTTTTGTAGGTTAAAAGCTATCTGCCACACCCTTAAAGGCGTGAATATTGTTGGTATTTCTGGCAGTTTATTGGTTGTTTTTCCCAATGTTCTGGAGCAGATTTCTTTTTGACGCAACAAAGCATTAAAATAAGGAACACGAGCAATGTACTCTTCATATTTTTTTCGTTCTTTTCTAGGTAAACGAAGTGTCAAATAACTACAGACAGACAGATACAACCGTTAGAAAGAAACTCACAAAGTTATAATGTCACCATTGTGATAGGTTTTAGTGTTTAGAAATAGAGTTCCATTGACTTTTAAGATACAAGAAAAAATATGCATCCGGCTTGCGTCCTTGGAATTATGTTTATGAGACACCTACCTAACAAAAACGAAGATTCCCTAAATTTGTGTCCTTAGAATTATTTGCATAGCCTCGCATAACAAGTTCTCTGGACCAATCAAAATGAACTTTATACCCAGATGTTCGACCCGCGGCGTTGTCGAAAAAATAAGGCCCGATGACGCCTACAGGGTAAAAGCACACTGTGCAGTAACTTTGAGCCCTTAAAATGGGTCTTCCTAAGTAATACGCTGATTTTCGGTGGCCTAGAAGCCATAATTTTGCTTATTCACATAATCACAGAGATGGAAATTGGCCTCGGCGCTCATGATGATTTTCGATTAAAAGTTGTAAGGAAAACCTTACAGTCTTTCACCAAAATTCTCTATAAAGACCGTCGATTAGTGCCCAATTGAGTGATACGTCATCTGGTCGATAATCAGGGGCTCTCTGCGACATCTTCAATTACAGCTGCGATATTCTCAGCTCGTAATATTTGCTCAGTTGACCGAAATTCACCGACGAATTATCCCGCAAAAAAATCGTAACAATTATTCCGTGTTCTTTAGGAGTATAGCTATTCATGTTTTGTTGACGTGTATTTTGTATCTGTTTACTTCACAAATGTCAAAGTAGAATTTGAATTTGCTACCATTTGCAAAAATTATAGCATCTTCCGATAGAGTGATGACTTTTGCGAGACCTAGTACATATGTAGATTAGTGTTAGAGTTAATTAAGTCCTTAAGCTTAAGGTACTATTTTTCAAGATACAAGTTACTGCCATTAAAGTTGCATACATTTCCGTTTGAGTAAACAGTATACGTTAAGTTTGTCGTCCCATATATTAAGATTTGACTACATTTTCGCCAAACCACACAAAGAAAGCCGAAATTATGTTTTTTCCAATAACTGGAGTTCTGATCTCATTGTGTCAGAAGTATTATTTATAAGACCACAGTCAAAAGACGCCGAGATGCGTCCAGAATGAATCCAAGCATTCTGGGACCATCCATATGTACCTAAAGTAAACGATCCTTTGGAACATTATCCAAAAACAACATTGTCAATTAGTGCTCACTTGCATTCAGCTATTTAGCAAAGTTTCATTGAAAAAATGAAAGCGTCAGTTCAGTCAGACCCGAGTATTTCCCTCTTCTCGTGAAGAAAGACACTTCAATTTTAAATGTCGATGATACTAGTATAGTACAACACAAAGTTTATCTACATAATCCGGATAAGTCTGTGCTTGGACATTAGAATTCTTGAAAAATAAAGTATATATTCCATCACATGTTAAACACAATCAGCATTCGATATCAAAATCTTATTCACTGGTATTGTCTTAATCCACAAATCCAGGGTTTCCTCTATGTCGTGTTATCCAGTTACTATTTTTGCCTATTTCGCTAGATTTAGTGTTTAATATTCAAAGCTAACACTTAAGATGCTCCTCCTGGATCATAGCAGGTTAAGCATGCTTGTTAGTTTCGTAAGTCTTTGGGAATGTATGCTATTCGTGGATAACAGTTGGGTGTTTAAATTTCACCTTGACGATAGAAAATCAGAATCAAACGTACGCAGTCGTACCCGTTGCACATTCAACGGGCAGAAATGCACTAACAAGAGATGATTTATGAATATTAAAAAGGGTTTCGGAGATAGAGCAGAATCCTGTGACACATCGGCATTTATTATGTCGATATATGTACATAAGACTCGAGACCGTCCTGGTTAATTTGAATTGAACAATTTCCAATCTATTGGCGAAGAGATTCGTCGATCTCAAATGCACGTATTTTGACAAAAGAGCGTGTTTCCAAACTCTGTGAAATATTAAGTGGAACTATCTTACTTTTGCCAGATTTGTGTAGATTTTTGACCCACTTTTCAGTGAGGCATGCCATAAAAACAACAATGGATCTGTTATTACGAAAACCATACTACCGTAGAAGATTTCGTATCTCCGGATATTTAATGAGCTGAATGCTTATAAACGTTCTTATGATACTTGTAAAAAGAAGATTCGTCTTTTTTGGAGATGTGTTAAAAAAAATCGCTGTTTTCATATCATAAGAAAAAGTTCTAAAGAGTAAATCCTACCATCTGGACTAGGTAAAATATTAATATCTTTAAGTACTCTTGCTACCACACGATGTCGGTTTATTGAATGATTGATATACTCTAGTGTAGATGAAGATATGTCATAATTTACAAATCTGATAAGAGTTCCATTGGAGAAACGAATAAAGTGTCCCATATTTTTCACAATCTACATCTTGGCGGCCACTGGGTCTCAAAAGCAGTAAAACAAGCTACCTATCGAAACATTAACTTTATCTTGAAACTAATTATTTAATGATCGGTGTAATGGTTTTGATTGACATAATCACTAAAGCAAGCCAGAATAATGACCCATGATATCAAATCTGTTAAAGAGCTAATCTTGAAGTAAATGACTTTGAAGACCTATCTCTCCTAACCTTTACTCTTAAACTTCGTATCTCTTTACATAGAGTTCAGTTTATACATCTACCACAAAATTATTGTGACATTTTCGGTACATTTGTTGGTACTGTCATGGAATAAGTTAGGCTGCACCTCAATTTTTTACAGAGCTGTTGTCGAAGCTCCAAGCTTGCCACTAAAATGCAAATACAAGTACATACATGTTTGCCAATCGGATATTAAAAGTATCCGTACAACTCTGTACAACATTGTTGTGTAGATATTCAAGGTTAAACAGTTGTTATTCTAAATAAGAGCTCCCGTTCCTTTATTCGTTTGGGTTCACTTCCTCTTGGCTGACGCTTTGAATATGCAGTTTAGTTACAACTAAAAATTAAAGCAACAAGTATTGTAACCTTTAACAGATTATATATTTTTTATTATTATTCATTTTAACGATTCACTTTGGAGTTTACATTGCAAAATGCCTCTACAAGTTGACAATCCGTAATTGTAAAATGATTTTTCGATTGACTCATATCGGAAACGGAATTGGTAATTGGTGAAACAAAACACGTATAAGAACCTATATGCGATATGATTACTTAATTGTTATGGTACTTTTTTTTTTTTATTTAGAGAAAAGGAACAAAAAACAACTAAACAGATAGACGCTGTTAGAGCGTAAACAAAAAACAATAGTAGACATAATTTATAATTTTGTTAACTATAATCAGATTTGTTTGTGAATTAAATTATTGTCAATAAATAGTACAAGATATTTGTGTTTAGATGTAAACAAGTTCTAAAAAACAAGATTTGCCCAACTGATAGATCAAACCCCCATATTTCACTTGTTGAAAAAAATGGCCATATATTTAATTCTTTTATTATTGGTTTTAAGTAAGCTATTGCGATGTACGCAACATGTTGACATACGGAAAAAAAAGTCCAAAAATGATCATAGTAACCGAATTAACAATTTAGTTCACCTTCCCAAAAATGTATTGAAAACGATAGTCAAATTGGTTTTTTCATTAGACGCACCTCTTTTTCTGATATAAATACTCTTAACTCACACACCATCTCTGGACAAGAGATGGTTAGATGCATAGATGAAATTTTCGGCCATTATGATCGTCCAGATATAAGATCAATAGAGCGTTTAGTAAAAAATTTTGAATTGACTTTTAAACTCCATAATGTTGCCGTGCTAGTGGGACAACGATGCGCCAGAAGTAAAGCGAGCCGGTATATCAAGATCGCAATCAATCGATACCGCCCATTCTCAGCATCTCTTAAATGCTATATATCCATATAAGTTTGTATTGTCTGAAGAGCTTAAGACAAATGACCATTCACGTTGAACTTTCACTGTTTGGGCTCCATTGAAGATGGAAGAAGATCCGGATTTTCATTCAAATACATCCTCATTTTTGGTTGAATGACTTTTTTAAAATTCAAAATTGCCACATTTGTTCAAGCGAAAGGTCGGGGAAAGTCGAAAATATTCCAATAGCGGCCATTGTAAACGAAAAAGTTTTTTGGTGGGGTTTTTATGCCGAAGGTATCAATGGATCGAACTTCTACCGAGATGATGCCAGAGAGTCGGTAACTCTCAATAAAGACCGCTTTTGCTTTATGTTAACCATTTTTTTTTTTGGGATGAGTTGGAACTGAAAGGCTTGGAGGTTAAAGGATATTTGGACTCGAGAGACGACAGAACGTCTCTTAGGTTTTAATTTTACGGGATGCCCATGCTTCCATTGGAGCAAAGATACGCCTTGCCATCGCTTACTTACATTATTAGTATGACATCAAAATATTGGAGACACAAGTTCCACCCTTGGTATTGGGCGAGTACGTTTTAAAACCTGTTGCCGATTTTAGGGTCACTGAACCCAGTACTTATTTGCAACTCTACAATAGGTCTAGAACCCTTTCCGCGATATGAGTTTGAGCCACAGCCAACATGACGCTTCCACAAAGGAGCATGAACCGAGATTCGGGAGGCTCCTGACTCCCATGGTACTGTGACTTAAGTCCTGGTAAAGACTACCGGTGGTCCTGCCGCCAACAAGACCTATGGCCGGTCGCTTTTAATCTGAAAACCATTACGTATTTTACCAGTATTTTGTCCGCCCCGATACCGATGGGGATACCACTTGCCTTACATCGCGTGCCACGATCGACTTATTAGAGACGAATTTCAGCCGAATAGTCGTATCGTAAGAAATGGCCTTAATAATTGTCTGGCACGCTCGTGCGATTCAATCCGTGGTCTATGCCAAAAAACAATAACTTTAAACAACTTGGAGAGGTAAACATTTGACGTGAAAATGCTGGAACACCAGCTGGATTATAGAAAACTAGATTCAGAACTAATGCTAGCAGTTCTGTAGAAGACAGCTGATTGATGTCATATTTAACAGCTAAGGGTCTAAATTGTATATCATTTCGGAATGGACATTTCACTGACACCTTAAATTAATGTCTTTTTATTAAGAAAACGAATTGAGGCTTGGAAAGCACTATATTTTTAGATGGAAAAATCATTGTCTGATTGGAGTTTCAAGATATTTTTTTTACACAAATTCAGCCACCTTTCTAGGAAGATAAGATACACAACAAAGTACCCAATACAATCTGATTTCAAATTACAAAAAGTTTATCTCATTTAAGTAGAATTTCACGTGCTTAACCTGCAAATATCTATCAATTTATCTTTTCAAACGGATACAACTGTATATCCATAATTTTGCGGTTTCAGTTAAACACATAAAAGAGGCGTTTATAGTAACACAAGTATGATATAACCAGTACTGTAGTGTCAATGGGGATTTCTGATGCCAGCCTTTAATTCCAGTTAATTGCACACCCCTTTTCAGCAGCAAAGTATTTTGCGTCATCGTCACGAGTAGGTATTTGAAGTATAGAAGTACTCATACTTGACAGCATTCCGGGGATTTTTTAAAACAAAAACAATACGCAACGAACTCTTACTTTCACCTTGAACAATGTCAACCCAGAAGACTTGTGTTAAATAAGGGATTTTTGTTTAACAAGAAAAAAAAAAAAAAAAAAAAAAAACAAAACAAAACAGAGAGTAGATATTCAATTTCTTAGTACTACTCAAATCAAACTAATCAACTTAGCAAATATCGAAAACTCAATACAAATTTTGGAACAGAACAAACATGTGACAGCCACCTGTTTTACCTCTTTTTACGAAAACGTATCTGAACTATTAAAAAGTTGATTTACTTAGAGCAACCTGTTAACCTAAATTAATTAATTTGATTTATCTATGAAACATGCTGAGCGGTTAATTACTCGTAACTTTCTAATAAAATGACGATATTATACAATACGATTATATTGAGTTAAATTGACAAAGCACAATAACAATTGACATATATTAAGTTGATAGAATTTATTGAACTAGGTGACATTTTGCCGAACTCAGGAAGTGTTAATTAACGTGCCTTGGGAGAAATGTTAGGTATACGACAAAATAACGTAATGTCATTCAATGAATTAGTTAACATTTTCCAACAAAGCTTGAACTCACATCCGATGTCAAGTATGTACTGTGGTTAGTTTTCTCACCGTCCCTTGTCTTCAACAGTATAAGTTTGGAAGGTGAAATTAATTACGAAACATTTTTTTTTACAAGATTAACACAATTTATTGACTATAGTGGTATTGTAGACATAATAAAGAAATTATAAATTTGTAATAAAGACACATTTGGAAACACATTTAGTTGGAAAAGATCCTCAATATTGCCTGTCGTCTAAAACATGATAAAGATCTTAACAACTAACTCATTCTCATTTTTGAATGCCTCCTTCCATTCACAGATCTGCAAAAACTGTTGAAAGATAAAGCTCATATGTGCTTCATATGTACTCGTATGCTAACATAAATACATGTGTTTACTCGTATTTCACAAGCAAGCTGGTGTTTTTTTTACTATTTCGTTCGACCTATTAATAGATTTTCTAATAAAAGTTATTTTTTTTAAGAAAGTCCATTAAATATATTTAAATAAAAATGCAGGACATTGGCTTTCGATTAAAAAAAAAAAAAATGGTTTAATTTGAGCGATAATAATTCTTTACCAAAGATTTTGGATCACTTTTTCGAGCATCTGAATCTTTATTAACTCGCAGTATTGAGTTTTGATAATTCAATCATTGGTGGTATCATATAGAGACATGCAAGTCCTTATATTTAAGTCACTCCATATCTAACCTTGATTTCAATAAATCGATGATATTGGTCACAATATGACACGTAGCCCCATTCTGATGGAATCAATATATCATATTATTACGTAATGTTATATTGGGAACGATTGACGATAACTCGCCCTGCTGCAAAGTTCAAAGATGCTGCTACCAGCGTACAAACGTTTGCAAGGTATTAAAAGTTTCATTTGCAAATTGTTCTCACTCCAAATATAGAAATTTTGATTAATTATTAAGGTATCGGTTGAACTAAAAAAGAATCTCTTCGCTAAACATAATTTTACCATAAAATTCTGGACAATCGTGCAATTTGTTTTGAATGCAATGATCCAACGACGTCAATTCTGGCAATATTCAATTCTGAATATTGTAAGGGTTGAGACCAAATTCACATATTCCAAGTTGTAGGCAGACAATGTTCAAGTTCCCGGTCATGCCAATTTTGGTCTTCAATAACACTAATATAAACTTCAAAATTTTCCCCGGAACGCACTGGTTTTATTCTTGTTTTTAGCCCTCTTCCATGTAGCGTTAGATTATTGATAATTCTATCCACACGCAACAAATATCACTTTCAGATGAGTGATTATTCGATATATGAAAATGATGATGTGCTAGATAAATTTGTGGAAATTTCAGATTTCGGATTTCGAAATCTTACTTAAAACATAAAACATT
The DNA here is from genome assembly GCA_907269105.1 of Volucella inanis. NCBI lineage: Eukaryota > Metazoa > Arthropoda > Insecta > Diptera > Syrphidae > Volucella > Volucella inanis. The sequence continues at coordinate 138,489,115 of OU026157.1, forward strand.
GACACTTGACAATAGTCATTGTACATATTCCCCCTCTGACCTGGATTCAATATATAAGGAGTTTTTCTAAAACTGGAGTAAAAAACCCACATCTGATCAGGTGCAACTGAGACCTCTTTGCTCTTGCTAGATAGGATCCAAAATCAAGGGATAAAACTCAAAGGTGAAGTCAATATTACACAGTCATTCGACACCCTCAAACACCTGCGTAACGTCTCCTGTCTGACTTTGTTCTATCGCTATTTCCACCACCATCGCTCCATAGAAATCATCAATAGCATACCGCCCCTGCAAACGTTCAACCGTAACACTCATCTCACTATGAATGCTCATCAGATACCCTCAAGCCCACTTTCGAACGTACTTATGGAATACCCTGCCGAGCTCTTTATTTCCTAGTCAATATAACTTGCATATATTTATTTGACAAAACACAGAATATTGTTTTTCTGAGTAAATGCAGACTCTTACTCACAGCGATATTATTGAAATAACTTCTTTTCCTATTGAATGTGAGAGTCCGTACTTGACCTTAAGCAACCACCCAAACTGATTTGGTTGAGAACTTTTTCGACTTGCAGACGCTAACTGAGTTAGTTTCTTTTCTATTGCGCCATCCACCTGCATTAAATTCAGAGATTCTCCAAACCGAAGAGCTATTGTTTGTATACTCTTTATGTCCTAGCACTGTCTTCTGATTCTATATTCTTTCTTGATCGATGTGTTTGTTTATCCTTCTCCAGTTACCGTCTATGCAAAGGAAAGATCACCAGAGAAATTTTTTTCTGAAAACAAAATCAGCCGGTTTCATCCATTTATGACATGGTCCATGCTCCTCTGCCATAGATCACAATTGAAATGAATAGATTTTCATATAAAGTTGCTTAAGTTGTTTAAAAGATGACTTTATGTTTTATCTGTCTCAAAAGAGGTTTTGCTTCTAATCTGTGTCTTTATCACCCCCTTTATGAAGAAGGGTTTTAAGAGCGATGTTTCAAACTTTAGACTTGTTAAGATGCATGCCTAAGATCTAAGGTCAAGTCTTATTTGTCAGGTAATCAAAGTGACTTTTGGTCTTTCACAAGGTAGCCATTTGGGGAGTTAACTTTTATTCTCACTACAAGCCACGTCACTTGGTTTTTCACAATTAATTTGTCGACTTCCAAAAGGGTCTTGTGTAAGCTGCCGTTAACACTAATAAACAGAAGAACCTCTGAAAATGAAATTGTTTCTCTATGTCAACTCGACGGGAAAAAATCCACTTAAGATAGTGAGTGGAGAAGCAAGATCTTGACGATGTCGAGTTTCTTATAAGGAAAATGGATATAGATACACGTATCAGCCCGGAATCAAAATCAAAAAAAAAAAAAAACTGTAATATCGTTCAAATATGTTCAACGCCATGTCTCCTTGACTTGATCTGATATACTTGACTTCCATTCATAACTTAAAAACATAAGAGCTAGCTCAGCATCTGGATTCATACAAAGTTATAGTCAGGCTAGCTTAGTTTTATTACTAGTTTAGATTTCAAGTAGTATGGCAATACAGAACGAACATACGAACAACTCTCATTTATATAGGCTATGAAAAGCTTTCTCTTGACAAACAATATTTTAAGATATAAAAGCCACTGACACTTACAAATATACTCGTATCTCAGATATGTAATAACGCTTTTGAGTCATTAATCAGACGTTCGCCCTCGCAAATTTGCAGTACCTCAATTTATACATGATATATGTATGTATGTATGTATGTATTTACATATAAATGAAAGTATTTTTGCACCGAAGTTCGTTGACCCTAAGGCTATTGGGGCTATTTTAAATCATTTCATTCGGCTATTTTAAATGAATCGGTAAAAGTCCATCAGTTTCGTTATAAATTTAACTCTGCAAATTTTCAACCATAATAAGGACAAAAAATCACTTCCCATCAACAAACACGCTCTAAATAACATTGTAATTCCCTTTCAAAAAGGAAATGTCCATTGTGCCTGCGATTATATCCATAAACCTATAAATAATCTTTTAGCACACAAAATTGATAATTACCCCCAAAAACAGCTCAATTAACCAATTGTTCTGTTCCCCCAAAGGAACAAACTACCAAAAATATTTTCAATTGTGTGGCAAAACAAGAAAAAAAAAAAACTCATAAAAATGTATCTGAGTAAATTAGTGTTATATTTTTCCTGTCATTGTGATAAAGTGTGCAATTTGGAGCTGTTAAAGCGACAATTGCAAAAATAACCAAAACGTTCACAAAATCCACTGTACGTTGCGGATACTGGCAAATCATAATCAGGTTTTTTTTTTGCATTAAAACTTTTTTGTACGAATTACAGTGTCAGAATTTCGTACTCTTTGAAAGTTATTTTTGATTTAATGTAATGTGGTAATTGGGTAATTACCGCATCCGAGGAGTTCCTTAAAGTCACTGGAAGGCAACTTAAAAAATAAAAAAATGAATTCAATGAATTTTAAACGATTTTTGTATTTATTTTATGTCACGCGACATTTTTATCTTGCGACACTGATGGAACAGTTGAATGGGATAAAATAATCTATTAATCGTAAATTATTAATTCGCGCTATCATTTTCAAAAGCTCCATCAACACACTTCCAAGTGTAAATAGTCAACATTCAATTCAGTCTTCTCAAGATTTTTTTCTCGTTTGAATAAATTTAAATTGTTAAGCATATTGTTTTAGAACTTTAAACGAATTTTAATAAGTCTTGACTTGTATCTATAAATAACAAAATATAGCAAAACGTTTTTATTTTGCATAGATAAAAATAGAAGTATGCAAAATAACTCGTAACTCGAATTTTCAAAATCTCAAGCAGAAATTTATGACCAAATTTAATGTTAGACAAATTGGCGACAAAACTGCAAGACGATCTCAGTTAATCATCTTAATTTATACTTGTTTTGATAAGTATTTTGAAAGAAACTCGGTTCTATTAGCTAAAAAATACTAAACTTCAGATGGTGTCTCACTGAAACGAATAACAATCTCTTTCTGAACCTGATGAACGACTGTGTCATCTCAGAAAAAGTATTACTTTTTACTTAATTAACCAAGTTTGAAATTAAGTGGCTGAGATATGCCGATGTCCCATTACTGATACAAAAGGGAGCTTAAAATATAGTAATACGAAACTAGTGTCATGTGATTATTATTTACAAGGAAAATAAAATTTCCACGACTTAAGGCAATCCGACTATCATTACACTGATATCGGTGTTGTTAGTGAACAACAAGACACTGAACTCATCTGGCGAAAACATGCAGATGAAATCGCTTTTGTCTGTTCACAGAAGCCTATTGCAAAAATTACAAAAACACAGCCGGATTGTGCTGAGGTGGACGAACTTTGTATTTCTAAGCCAATGATTAAACGCTGGGCAAAACGAGCCAGTCACAACAAGAGAAATTCCCTTCGAATCTCTGAAAGATGACAGCGTCAAGAAATTCAAATTTTGCTAACGAAGCCCAGGAGCAAAAAAGATTGACTGTCTATAAACTGAGCAACCACACGACAAAATGATATACAAATGCATCAAGAACAGAACTAATGAAAGAGCTAAAACGGTCAAGTATATCAACATTTTTCAGGTCGAAATATGCGCCATATAAAATGTATTTCGATCACTTCTAAGAAAAAAAAAAAAAAAACAGAAATCGCAATGTGGTTAGTAATGATGCCAATCGTCCATTTAGTCTAGGCTTGTGTACAAAATGGCTTACAACCATGCAGCCACCCATTAAAGATTAGTAAAAATAACTTGATTATGTTGCTTAAGGTTAATATTCATTCCAAGGCAAAATAAGATCATAGATTTTCAGAAGGGCTTTGGAAGGATTAAGAAACCCCTTTCAGGTATAAGTTGGGGGCTGAGTAGACCACAAAGTTTGACCAATATATATGTGTTCATCTATATAAATAATCAAAAATAAAATAACTTTATGTGGTTTCAAAATAACTACCTTGTCATACCCATATACGATAAGGATAACCCCAAAATCTATAAAACAATTTTTAACTTTTTTCTTTTTGTTTGTCCGGGCTAATCTCTGGAAGCGTTGCGGCTTTAAACCGTATGTAGAATACCTTATCTGCCATAATTTAACTTGTCTGCCTTACTTTAGGGGCCCCACAGTCCGGAGTGGGCTATGCCTTAACCAATCTAACCCTAATCCCTTCCAGTCTCGCAAACTGGATGGCTGATGTCACTTTACACTTTAGAACGCCATCAAAGACAAGGTCTTTCTTTACCGTATTGTCTCTTCGATATGGATTCGAAGTCACTAATGATCGACACCAGATGTCTTGGTGATGTCATAGCCGACTATAACAGAGGACCTTAAATGAGAACATTCTGCTTTCAATTGTCACCAGATATGGCTGTCTATAACGCGTCTCTATAAATGCTGTCATATGCGGTCTTATGTTATAGTCCATATCAACTGGTTGTGGGTATCTGTATCTGGTCAGTATTTGGTAAGGCTAGTACCAGAACTTAAAAGAACTGAAAAAGTATGACATAGGATTTTAAATGAAGACTTATTCCTCTATTGTTGAAGCAGTTTAGGATGTCATATTTCTTGAGGGTATAGCAGAAGACTCTGATATTCCATTCAATGGACATGCTTTTATCCTACTATATTTTAGAGATGACATATCGTCGATGTTTTAAATAATCCGGAAGGTAGTGTGTTTGCTCCTGCACCATTATATGCACCCAAAGTTCCTCCTGGTCAAGTAGACTTTCGATCAAGTTTAATAGTTCTTTTTACCTGACAATGAAATGGTGTTCGTTTTTGCTATTAAACAATCTGCAGAAGTAAACTTTCAGTAAAGACTGTTGTTCCCCTGCTTATCTTTTCATGCTTTAGCTTTGTATTCGAGACAGTGGCAAGTTTTTTTCACTTTTTGGTAGAACTTTCGAACATCATTTCTGTAGAGACACTTTTTTTTTTTTTTTTTTTTTTTTCTTTTTCTTATGCTCTTCCTGTCTGCTCTGCTCAAAAAGTTTGTAAGCAACTTTCAGCTGTTTGTTTCCTGCACATATCATTAGACTAGCATTTTTTTTGTGGCGTTCGTCTTTAATAGCATATAACTTCTCGATAGGTTTAAAATTGTCTCTTGTTTCGATCACAGTGTTGATGGCCGTGTGCCATCCTAGACAAAGTTACCGTAAATTGTTCTCCCATGGCTGCGCATCATAATATGCTTAAGATTGACGTCAGTGCAAGTTTGAATCCTAGTTTGAACCAACTTAAACGGCTTCAATTCATCTCAGTGAAAATCTTTTATTTTTTACTCCCGTCTTAGTTCTTCAACCAATACGTGTTACTTATTCCTTTCAATGTACGTACATTCATATGTGTAATATTTTTTAATTGATAGGTTAGTCTTCATTTCGGTCGCTGTTCGTAAGTAATCTTTTTTGGTCTACATAGTCTAAATACGTCATCACAATTTACGCATCACTTATCTGATGATCAAAATCGAGGTCAGACTTTACCCCAAGACCTTTCTCTTTCGCTCTTATTCAATTTCTGCCTTAAAATACACTCTGTCCCTCTACATCTATATTTAGTTTTACTATTTATAATGTACCCCAAAACATACTCTCGTAAATTGGATTATTTTTTGCAACGCAATTCTTTCAATTCAGATTTGAATAGTATCCATTGTAGACGGTTAAAAGTCCCGTCCTTAAGACGAACGTACTTTTTTTTTTTTTTGTAGTATCTACATTTGTGTTGGCTCTTTCTCTAGATATGAACTAAAATTAATTTAATCAGCGTGGCTACTCATATATACGCAACAATTCCAATAAATATAACATCCGACAGATATAACATACTCGTGCAAGCTTTTATTATGATCGTTTGTTCCTTTAGAAATTGCTCTGATTACATTGAATAGTCAAAGAGGGGTTTGTGGTGCCTTTCTAACTGCGCGAATCGAATTACATCACGAGTTTTCACTAATCTTGACTATTGAATTGCCTATTTAAATTCAAAACTATATACGAGTGAATGGATTTATTTGTACTGGAATTTAGCAGAACTACAAGTATGTATTAATACATAGTACACGTAAATAAACTTGTTCTTGAATTTTCAAGAGCTACTAGATGCATACTCATACATCGAGTACAGCACCTAGTCGTATGTTTACTGGGTTTGTCAATAATCGTATTATCAACGTATGACGGATTTTGCGCCAGAAAAACCCCAAAGCCAACAAGTGACTAAGCTGGCATAATGGCTGTACTATTTAAAGCAATATTGAGGCCCCTACAGTGTGCCATCAAATTCAGTTCTACGAGTATTTAAGCTAACTACTTAGAATTTTGGACGGTTGGTAAACAGGCGCCGGCGGGCTTTGTCAATCTTTGAAATAAACAAGACCTCTACTTTTTGTTAATATTACATAGTGAGTCACTTGCGTGTCTGAATCTTATTCGAAGAGTATAAATATCGATTGACCCGAAAATTTGCATAAACTATATTTCCTACAGGCAACTGTTTTTGTCTGAATGAGTCAATCAGAGCCGCAACAAGGTGAAGCTGACTAAACAAAACTCGATGTAAAGTATGCATAGAATACGAAATAGGCTTATATCCATTTGGGTGTAATTGCTAAGAACTGGACTTAGGCTTGAGTTGTGTAAACTCAGAACAGGAAGGTGAGTGGAAGAGAGTTGTGTTGCCTTACGCACCAGTTACGCCGATCGCGACTCATCCGGAACCTATTTCTACGAGTTTCTACGAGTATATTGGACGTGCGGACTCAAACCTTTTCCTAAGTCAGCATATTTTCCTGTTGACATTCATGGTTATTTTGTGGTTCCTATTTCCTTCCCACACAATTGATGAGTTATGACGCGTATGCCCCTCGGAACATAGATAGATATCGTCCAAATATGTGCAGGTTTCGGACCTGGTAAGTGCAAGTCCTTCACCTGTATATTTAAAGCTTTCTCTGCCAAGTTTGAGATTTCTCTGGTTTTCCTGGGCTTAAATGTTCGATCATATGGTCTCCAAAGTCGCTAGGGAAATTCTCAAACTGCTTTTTTTTCTTTTGTCAATTGTCTATCAAACGACATATTATACTGTTCCAAAGTCCAAGACCTCAGACTTACCTTTTATTTTCTACCTTGATAATTCTAAGTGAGTTCATACTCCCCATATTCCGCAGTGGCCAGGCATTCAACAAAAGCTATGCAGTGCCATGCGGATATGTAGTGCCTTAAGCAGCTCAAGCTCAGTTGTGACCTAACTAGATAATAATATCATTCAGACGTCTGCCTGAAAATCAATGTAAGTATTCGGAAGTCAAAAAAGGTGGCTAAGGTACGGATATCTCGAAGCACATCCTTTGAGTGGTTTTTGATCCATCTGTGTAGACATTAACGATGCCCCCGTTAACCCTGTTATTCAGGCATTTTCTCTTTTAGAGCATTCAAGTTCAAATACAATGTAAAAGTCAAACCTAGGCGGACGGTCTTTGCGCTTGGAAAACCATTGATATTATCTATCAATCAATTGAATTCCACAATATGGTGTTCGTCATGTGACCTCATGTTGCCGCAAGTTCAGGTTTCAATTCTTGTTTAAATTGAAAAATACATGGATACGTACTAACTAAGTGAATTTATGTTAAGTCTAATGATTGAAAATGTATTAAGGAATAAACAAATTTTTTTAATTTAGAATAACCACAACTTACAAGTACTTGACAGTATCTCGCGAATAAACCAGCTGTAGCTGGTACCAGTTTAATATCTCTCTGATATTCGTCATCGTTATCGTATAAGATGTTGGCGGCGTATTAATCTGGAAAAACTGGCTATGTCTGCGAATTCTGGTTGAAAAAATCTTTCTAAATATCAAAAGCTTATTTATACTATACTAAAATTTCAATTTTATTTCTTTGTAAAGGAGAAATTTTTCAAAAAGATGTTAAAGGTTGAATAGATTTAACGAACAAATTCTAAACAACGTAGCGTAGTCAAACTTCAAATCTAAGCCTTATAAAGTTGGTAATTTCTACAAAAGTTATTCTTTTTTAATAACACTTGCCATCTTTACGTCAGGTCGGGTATTTCTGGAACTACCATCGTATCTATGTATGTATATGTTGTAAGGGGTGTTCTTTTGTCAGACATTTCAAGAAGGATTAAATGTCAAATCAGTTCTCACATTGAGCTGCCAAGCTTCATACATCTTCAGTATAGTTCATCAAGGAAAATTTAATGTCGCAACAATGATTTCAAATCGTTGAAATTTACAATTTTCAAAATCGGAGCTCTGTTTCCGAAACTTATAAAGCACTTTGTGAAATTTACGGTACACATAATCGGTCATCTGAACGTGCTATTTGTCGAATTCTCGAAAAATGTCACCTCTAGTTCAAGCTGTTGAATACTAACACATCAACAAAAATGGAAATATTGCGGCTGTGGAAGATTTACTGATTCGCCGTCATTCAGAGCGGTTTGGCTTTCGCTCATCTACTATCTTGGAAACTGTGCGTAAAGATCTTGGTTTTAAGGCTTATAAGATCCAATTGTTGATTGGACCGGTCAACCCGAAGTTGAACCGGTTCTTAGCTTTTCAAAAATTAAGCCGGAGCACAAGTTACTGTTAATAGACACTGTTAACATGTGATGGTCAGCAATTACGATTACTGACGATTGACGATTTGGAGCAAAACATTGTTTGAGTAATACGCGATAAACGCTCACAATAGCTCGAAAGTGCTCGAAATTAGACCTCTAAAATCAGGTTAGAAGAAGACAGCTGTGGCAGATGTATGTCTAAAACTATTTTAAAATGTTAAATGAAATAACGCTTCGAATTTTTTTGAGTTGAGTGAATAAATTCAAGAAGCTTTTTGAATAGGAAAACATTTTTGTCAAAAAATTATTTAAGCACTTTCTAATTTTTTCGCAAAGGCAATAGATATTTTATTTCTTTAAACCAATTTTAATGTACAAATTCTTTTTGTTTCAATTTTAGCAATGCTTCCGATGTACCTCAAGAGTAAGTATTTTTAAATGTAGAAGCAACTTATAGATGTTAGATTTTCAATTTCGTTCGGGTAATAAATTTACTCTTAAATTACGATAAAACGATATTGTTACCATAAATTTTGTAACAAAACAATTTATTGTTAGAGCTTGAAGAAATTTCCCCCTTGTTAAAGACTTATAAAGATGATTCTTATCAATGATTCTTATCATAAACATTCTTATTTTGACATTTGTCGTTTTGATAACAGAATGATTTATCCGGTCACGCATGACTTAGGGCAGTTCCTATCAGTTTGCAAAATAAAAAAATTGAGTGATAGAACTTTCTATAGGGATATCTGTTACACCCCCCCTCCCCATCGAAATCAGTGGGTGTATAAACATAAATTTGCGTTCTATTTGTTTGCCAAACTTTTTTTTTTTTTTTTTTTTTTTCTCATAATATATCGGCTTAAGCAAACCGTACCTTAGACCATCGACAAATGCCGAACGGACAATACCTATTGATTACGACCTCGTATTTAACTCCCGGGGACAATAAAACCGGCGTAAAATATAGCCTGACGAAAGACCCGAATTTGTCAATTTGTCAAGCTAATGAATATCATTGCTTGACTATGTTCAACGAAAATACGTTACAAAAACTCAAACCGTCAACTTATTGGAATAAAAATTTTGCGAGAATGTAATTTCGCAAAACGGACTCCGATTTTCAGCCAATTTTGTGACTGTTATTCGCGATGTATGGGCCGAGAAAGTAGTCAAAAATTGGACTGAAAATTGACTTTGTAAAATGTAGTCAATTGCTATATATTTTGAAATCAATGTAGAATTTTATTAATTAATAAAGTTTGGTTATGTCAATTTTGAATGAAATACAACATCATTCATGTGACTACCACGGCTTCTGTTGCAATCGACCATCCTAAGGTCAAAATTTTCAATGACTTTTTGAAGAATAAGTGGATCCATGGTCACAATTTCAGTTTGGATGTTATGTTTAAGATCCTGAATTTTTGCTAGGTTATTGGTTTAGAACTTACTCTTCAAATAACCCCACAGGAAAAAGTCTAAATGTGTCAAATTGAATTACCTTTGACTTTTACTCTAACTGAAGTAGAGTATTGCTTCAAATTTCGTAAGCAACAAATAGATTGTGGAAACCAGAGATCATCCTGACCCAATTCATTCAATTTTGAAAAAAAACAAAAATAGTCGGTCAACGTTCTTCATTTACTGTTACTGTGTCTCTACTCTCATCTTCGAAAAAATAAGAACCAATGATGCCGCCAACGCATAACCCGCACCTTACAGTGACCTTTTTGGAATGAATTGGTTTTTCGTGACCATTCGGTACCATTCGGATTCACCGGAGAAGATCAAATTTGATGAGAAATTGTGATCCAGTTAACAAATCGGCGACGTCGTAGATGGTCCAAAGGCTTCAATTGTTGCATAATTTGCATTTTATAGGCGTGCAAATGAACATCAAGTTTTCAAATTCGCCGTAAAGTGCCATAAATGAGCACCAATTGTTGACTTCGACGACGAATTGAGGTGCCTGGATAGTTTTGAACACTGTCATTCACAGTGCTGATGTTTTGGTGTGTATGTTGTAGCTGAGCATGCTGATATAGAGTTTCTTCAAAACTATTGCACGAATTCTGGACTCACTAAAGCGAGTCCTTTTACAGATCGCTCATTTTTGCAATAAGATTGCACACGTTGTTGCGTGGTAAACGACTCCATGAATAAAATTGCTAAAGATTTTATGGCATCTGTCAAATTCAGTAAATGACAGTTATTGACATCCACACTATCCGTTGGTTCACCCTTTACCATATGCCCCGAAACAGTCCCATTGTTGTACTTAAATTTAAATATTTTTATCTTTACTTCATTTTATCCTGATGGACGAAAGTTTGCTTTTATCCTTTAGAATTCTATCTGACAACGAAATTTGAGTCATCATCGAGATTTTATAATCTGCAGAAGTACAATATTTTTCATGTTTGCTATCGCCTGTGGCTGTACATTATTATTATTATTATTCTTTTTTTTTTTGAATATTGTTTCTAGAAAGATACCTCTCCATTTCGTCGATAAAGTGCTTCACAAGTTCTTTTTTTTGGAGTAACCGATGTAGCTGGTAAAGCATATTAGCGCTCTCATCCTTCTGCGCACCGCCGCTTCCGAGGTAAACTGTTTTGGAACATGTACTTACACTTTATGAAACCAGGAGTTTTGTAGGTGGTCTGGTGGCATCCAACATATCTTCATGGCATTGATGTCACTGAGATATCTGAAGACGAGGCTTTGCTGCAACTAGACGATGATCCGAGTTTAAATTGGCCGCTTGGAATGTTTGGCAATCCAAATATCATATACGGCTGTTCTAAGCAAAACGGACCACCAAAAATTCAAAATTTTTCTGAATTTTTATTTGTAAAGAATGGTTATTTCAAACATCCGAAATCAGGAACTCAGATAATCTGATTTATTAATTTTAAGAATATGTGTAGCGTACTGACACTAGGAATGAAAATTCTACCGGATATTTTTTGTCCTAAGGTTGTTAGATGTGCTCGTATTCCGGGTAGCTCGTTGGCGGGAACTAATTGGTATGACAAGTTTAAGTTCGGAGGAGAATAAAACTAATAAACTTGTTAAGTAATTGTTGTTTACTAATACGTATTAAACTAAAAGGTTTTGAAATAAGTACGATAAGATATATAAGTTTAAATTGAATAGTGCTTTATGAAATGTAAACAAAACACTTGTCGAAAACAAACATTTTGTTGTGTTGTTATTTTTCTATTCAATATTTAGTGAATAGCGAATAATGTAAAGTATGTTCTTTCCTTGTAATATATGGTGTTGTTAAACAGTATTGTTGTAAATGATTGTATTTAAACTTAGATATCTTAACACTTCACAAGCACGTATTTGAAAACTTGCATATTAATTCTCGACATTTTAACTTAATAGGTATTAGAAACAACAATTACTTTAACAAATCTATTAATTTTATTCCACACTGAATTTAAGCTTTTCACATGAATTTGTTTCCACCAATTGATCTTACAACCTTAGTAAAACAAATTCTACCATTCTTCTCTGAAAGCACTTTTCCTAGTTTCAATATTTATATCTAATGTTACATATTTCTCTCACTTGTCTACATTTGCGAACCTTAGAACCACTCTATAGGCCACTTTATTTTGGATCAACTCGCTAGTGAGTGATTCAATTATTTTTTGTCGGACTTTGCCTTGAATCTCGGCTAGAACTTGAACCTTTATTCCATTTTGGACCAGATTTCTATATGTCAAAAGCAGTTGATCAACCTGAAGCTTTTCTACTATTGGTTTTATGTGGGGACTTCCGTGAATACGCGTACTTATGTTATTCATTCATCATTTTTTCTTCATACTGTTCGTACATTGTCCAACATTGAGATGCATGTGTTAAAGCTGGACGAAGGACTGTTGTTTATAGACGAGTACAATCGGACAAATTTGATAGGTTTACTATGTTAAAAATGACTTTCGCCGCTAAAAGATTGCTTTTTCATAATGTCTAAGGTATTTTTGAACATAACCTTTGTCGAAATTATTTAAAAAATTCTCTTTTGTCGTCAATATGCCTAAAAATTCCAAAGGAAAGCGAAACACCAAAACTAGAGTTACTCAAAACTGAGGGTAATTGTAAAGATAGCATAATCCTGGAGAAATGTCTTGCGTCGATCACAGTATTATTAATTAGACGTTTTTCAAGTCCAGACATTCCATATGCAGATCCGAACGAGACCTGCGAAATATATCTGGTTTTGTCAACTCCACCTAAAACACCACTGCAGTTTATGTACAATATTATATATGAAGTTGAACTTAAAATAACCCGTGAAGCTGGTTAATAAAAATTCTAATTTCGTTCCATAGTAACCGAAATTGTAACCAAGTGATTAGCACTTATTCCTTCAATCCAATATTTGGTTGATGATCGCCATACCTGTAGAATTAGACGAGTTTTTTGAATGCAAAAGAAAATGAATAAATATCCCCTTTATTCTGGTGCTTTTTAACCGACTTCTAACTGAAATACATCTATCTAAATATAAATCAAAAAACATCATTTTTCTTTGAGCTTGCCAGGTATGTAGGTCGGTCCTTCAAAATTAAGCACAATGCCTCTCAAAGAAACTTGTTTATAAGCCAAATCATACATCAAAGATAAATGACAAGTAGGTGCACTTACAGACATAAACTAAAACAACTTGAATTAAAACAGGTAACTTGCATTTTTCGTCTGTTAAGTTTGCTAAATTTTGACACTAATTTCGATAAAATGATCAATCGCCTGAAAATTACTAGAACAAATTCATACGAGTACTTCATATACATTTGTCGAACTTGACTTAATTGTTGTTCTTTTCCATGTAAACAACTTATCAAAAATATTCGTAATATTACCAAAACAAATTTTAGTAACACAAAATACGCCAAACACAACCAAAAATAAATAATCAAATATTAATTCGACTTAAATCATTTAAATTTGAATTAAGACTGTGCCTCTGCTTTAACAGGTTTTCGATTTCTGCCTCCCCTATTGAGCATGTTAAATCACTCTGTGTGAACTTTACTATGCAGAAACGTGTTAAAAAATGATTAACTAAAAACAAAATTTGTTTCATGTGTTTGTTTGTTTGTTTGTTTTTTTTTTTTTTTTGGACGAATTTAAATTTACTATCAAATCAGTTAAATTCAAACCGATATACGAACACAACCTGGATTGGAATCTACCTGGTGAGAATTCACCAATTTTGTGATAAGCTTTATAGTGTACTCGTATAAAATTTTCTACAAGTAACTTCAAATAATCAAATTGGTATTTGCATTTTAACAACATTCGATTGTGACGAATTCCTAACTACAAACACCGCGCTACTGAAATTGCTTCGACTTGTAACCCTCTGATACTTGGCACACGCCTTGCATAGAATATCAACAACACCTCGTTCCGGCAGAATTAAACCAAACAGTGTGATTAAAAAAAAAAAAAATAATAATAATAATAATATAGTAATAGGGAGAACACTGTGTGTACGAGTATCTCAAAAGCTTTATCTGTATCTGTATCGTACAATTCTCAATCCTCACGGAGACACAGTGGGGTACGTTCCAAATATAAAAACTTTGTGACTTCTCTGATCATAAGCATTCTTAGGCTGACCGTGTGTCAGCGTGATCGCTTGATTATTCGTAATGATGAATTAAACATCTGGAGGGTGGACTATATAAATATATACATAAAAAAATCACTCCTACGAGTTCTGTGCTTCGATTATTTGTGTTAAAACTCTTTTGGATCTGTACTTAAAAATAGTGCTTTTTGTTAATTTTTGCATTTTTTTAATTTATTTAATTTATAAATTCAAAATAAATTTTTAAACCAAATCTAAGTGTCTTTCCTGTTAATTTAAGTACCTTGATTAACTAATACAAATTTAAGAAGAAACAAATTATTAAACAAAAAAATGGTTAGTTTGAGATCGCTTCCATTGGGAGTGCTTTGCGTATTGCAATTACTTTCAAAACCCCAAAATACCCGCAGTTTTGCTGTGAATACTGGTCTAACTACTTTTGTGATTCCCGATACGAGAAATGCAGATTTGCCATCTTGGTGAGTTTATTTATTTATTTTTTATTTTTTATTTTTTTTTTCAAAAATCAATCGATGTTCTCATAAAAACATACACCAGTCCATCAATTTTAAATAGAATTTTAGAAATTTAAATCTGGTAGAAATCTATTTTTGTAATCATATTTTTATCGGCTACCACATACAGTGCAGCGATTCAGGATTCATCTTTCTGTTTCCTGAAAAATAACTGAAACGTTGTGAATTTGAATTCGGACGAATAATAAAATATAAATGTATGCGTACACACCTTTTAAAAAAAAATTCAAAATCCATACAACTTAACATTGACATCTGCGATGATAGAATTTAATAGAAATTTGTGTAATAATTTACCTTAATATGAAGCCCGGATATCATATTAATACTAATCTTACCATATAATTACTACATTTTATCAAAATTTAATTACGGAAAATGGTTATACCCTATTCACTACTTACTGCCTATCAAATAGCTGAAAAAAATGAGTTTTTATATAGGATTCTTATAAAAAAACATAAATGGACTTACTTTTAAAAAAATACTTAAAAACAAAGAATAACTAAAACAATCTTCATATTTTATTCCCTAATGCGCTTGATTTGGATAAATCGAGTACAGAAGAAATAAATTAAATAAGTTTACTGACATTAAAAAAACATAAAAAAAAATTTCCAATTTAAGCCATAAACACAGTTTTATATATGATATATAATAAGCTCATAATTATTTTAATTTTTCTATTCTTATGCTTCTTTGTCACGGAAAAGATTTTTGTTTTTAGCCGTTTACAATCATGGAATGGGGTGACATCGCAAATCATGTCGTTAGAATCGGCTTATACAAGTGTTATATGGCAAAAGGTGATATCTTTCGGATATTGCGACCGCTTGGAATCACTCGCTGTTTTGTTTATCGTACGATTAATTAATAATTATTTTAATTTTTCTATTCTCCCAGTAAAGTTAATTTTAAACCTAGTACAGTCATAAATATTAAAACAATTTTTATTGCAACCATTTTAAATAAATTATTAGTTGCACACTTTTCATCCGTTGCCCTTATGCTTCTTTTTCACGGAAAAGATATTTGTTCTTACTTATTTGCAATCATAGGATGGGGTGGCAGTGCAAATAGTGTCGTTATAATCGTTTATCGTACGATTAAATTATTCAAGGATACCGGTGGAGTACATGACCGTCAAAGATTCGGCCATCCACGCACTCTGAGGAGTCCGGGAGCCATCAAAACTGTATGGGCTCGAACTAGACAAACCACTGAGAAAGCAAAAGATCTTGAAACTCCGAGTCAAAGAAGACTTGGGAGTTAGTGCCTACAAAAGACACACTGCTAACAGTCGCATTGAAGCAAAAACATATCCAAAAATCAAAAGCTCTCTTACCATAAGGCGGTACGATAAAAATGCACACAGACGACTTTTGCTTTTACCGTCGAGGAAATTTTAAATAAGCAAAATGATCGAATTTATGCTCGGACATCAAAAGAAGCTTCAGAACATATTGGGTGTATAACTTTATTCGTTATTCGGTTTTTTTTTTTTTTCAAAATTTGAACGTTTATTTAAGAAAAACATGTACAATAATATTATTCAAAGTATTGCCCATCTGAAGCTATGACTTTTTCCCATCTTTCTGGCAATTTGTGGATCCCATCCCAAAAGAACTGCGCCGGCTTGGCAGCCAAGAATGAATCAAGCCAATTTTTGATATTCTGCTCTGATGTGAACCGTATTTCAGTGAGGGCGTTCTGCATCGACCGGAACAAATGGTAGTCAAAAGGGGCAAGGTCTGGGCTATAAGGCGGGTGGGGTAAGTCTTCCCATCCACTGTTTTCCAAATAGTTCTTAACCGCAATAGCAAAGTGAGGCCGAGCGTTGCCATGATGGAAAATTATTGCCTCGTGTCTGGTCGCATATTCCGGGCGTTTTTCGGCTACTGCTCTCTTCAAACGGATTAATTGTGTTCGGTAGCATTGTCCATTGATGGTTTCACCCTGTTTTAGCAGCTCATAATACAGCACACCCATTTGATCCCACCAAATACAGAGCATTATCTTCGCACCATGGATATTTAGCTTTGCCGTTGATTTGGCTAGTTGGCCGGTTTCACATATGATTTTTTGCGGTTGGGGTTGTCGTAATGGATTAATTTTTCATCACCAATAACAATCCGATGCAAAAATGACTTCCTTTTGCGACTTCCATCTGCTTTTAAACGTTTTGAAATGGCTGCTTGAGTGACACCCAAAGATTCTGCGAGCTCTTCTTGTGTTTGGCAACAATCTTCATAGAGTAATGCTTCCAGTTCTTCATCTTCAAACTTTTTTGGCTGCACAGGACATTCATCGTCTTCCAAGCCAAAATCACCACTTTTAAATCGTGCAAACCACTTTTGGCACGTTCGCTCAGTTAGCGCATGCTCACCATAAACACCAAAATAATGAAGAAGAACTCCCCGCAAAAACACTTTTTCAAGCACAAAGTTCGACATATTTGAGTGAAAAAAAATTATTGCTGTTTACGCTTCAAATGAATGACATATACTGAAATGGCGTACAATGACAGTAGCTTTCCAACGCATGTTCCAATAGAATAATAACAATGGAATGATACAAGTTACCCCATCTCTTAGCAAACCGCACGACCCAATATTCCAAGAGTTGAAAGAGGGCACCACCCTCAAATGTACTGGTATCGTGGGGAGTGAGCTACAGCGGCATAACCAACCTCCATTTTTGTGAAAAACGAATCAAGACTTCGGCGAAAATTGACCAAACTACCGTTTTGTTAGAACAAACAATGTTCGCAAATAAGCATTTCAAACAAGATTCTGCTCCAGCCCACAAGGCGGAAACCACTCAAGAGTTACTAAAAAAAAAAATTTACCCGACTTCATATCACCGGATGATTGGCCAGCTGGTAGTCGGAACCTCAACCCTTTGGATAACAAGTTTTGATCCTTTTTAGAGGCAATGTCCTCCTCTAATCATCACCGAAATATTAAGTCTTTGAAGTCAACCCTTGTCCACGCTTTCGAAATCTTTCCGATGAATGACGTCCATTTCGAATGAAGTCTTCCATAATTTGCAGCTAGAGATTTGACAAATATAAAGTATGTTATAAATTTTTTTTTTAAAAAATATCAGCGCGTTTTATTTGGCAACGGTTTTTCTTTGTACCAGTATTTATGACTAGACTAGGTATTTAGTTATGTTTTTGGTAGAAAATAGGCAGAGTATTTAAAGAATGTTTTATCAAAAGTTCCCCAGGCATCAATTTAAAAGCCTGTATAGTTAACAATCCAATTGTATATATGTATATCTACTGAAAGAATAATCGGGATCTAAAGAACATCGCATTTTGTTCCCTGTTTCTTGTGGTATTGCGAAACAAATTGGGCCCTACATACTTTCCAATAACACACCTACCCAATATGTCGGATTGGCTGTAGTCTTGCGTATAGTGTTAAGCAGAAACCTTACTTATGTAGATTAATCACATAAATTAGGTTGTTGGTAAGACTTATGGTGTCCTGGAAGTCTTGAACCGATTATTTTTGTTTCCGGGTATTATTGCCTTTTTGGATGGTTTTTATTAATCCTATTTGTATAGTTTATCTTTTTCAACGTTTTGATTAAACTGCCGGCCTGGAGTTTTTTTTGCACTAATCGTTAAGCGTCTATTAAACCTGTATGGTATATTTCCTATCTCAATCTTCTTTAGATAATACAAAACGACATAGAGAAACAATGTTTTTCGAATGCTTTTGTACATACATTGGTTTGTGATACTTAATTCGTTTCAATGTCTTCATACATATTGCTTAATATTCCTACACATGTCTCCGATACCATATAAGGTCTTCACTCCATCCGTGGCTTCCTTGAATGATTTTTCCAGATATTTCACGGTGTCACAGTATTACTTTGCTTTAAGACAGTATGCCATCCGCATTAATTGCCATTACTGCCGGCTATCTAGAGCTTGCACATATATTTATTTTAATTTTATGCAGCATTAACCTCAGTCATAAGTTGTTAATGTTACAGTTTAACGTGTCGCCTTTGCCTTTATATGGTGAAACCAAAAGCTCTAATTTCACTGGTCGACGCATTTATAAAAAAAAACCCATTTAAGTCAAAAATTTGAAAATTTTAATTCAAGTTTCCACTGAAGCTGATAATGCTGATCTGTTGTTTAATTTTCATATGTGATGTGAGAAGAAGTGGAATATTTTTAATACTGAACAATTAACAGAAAGTGAGTAGCCTAGTATGGTTTCCTTTAAACTTTGAGCTGATTCTTATTAGGGCTATCCTATGTATACCTATGTCTCAATATTTTGATTTCATTATTTTGAAATCCATTACATGTTTTACAAAACGACGATCCCTGCCTTTTCGAAGTCAATTCAGTGCGCTTTTTGTTTATAGGCAAATAATTCGAATCACATCATTAATTTAATAGCATTTAAAGAATTTAACAGATCTACTGAAAAGATTCCCTCAACAAGCTCAGAAAATATGTCAGCAATGCATTTCCTTTAACCTGTTTTGGTATTTACATTACTCATTAGGTCGTATATTGGCAAATATTTTTAAAGGCTAGAAGACTTCGGCATAATCTGGCAATTTATTCGACATTACTTAACATTGTTGTCATACTTCTAAGGAACCCATGTCGTATACCTTCCATTACCCGGATACCATATTAGAAATTTTATGTTTCCAAGAAATCTATAAGCTACCGTATGAGTTTTAGCACCTCCTGCTAAAATATCGATTCCATTTCTAGCACTCAATCGTGAAGAAACATCGAATTAATAAAAAATTATGTTTACATAAGCTCATTGGTCACTGGTATAAAAACAAAAAAAAAAAAAAAACATTTTTTGGATAATTCGTAAGATCTCGTGTATTTTTACATGTTTGAGTAGTATTCGTCAACAGAAGTATAGGTTTTGTAATACATAAAATTCTGGTTTCTTACCAACCTTGCATCTGCACTTCCCAACCCTGAACAAGGAAACTTTGATTCTCGATAGCTAAAACTAACTATGTTAACTAATTCATCGCCTTCACTTTTTACTTTATTTTCTAAAAATTTAGCCAAGTGTACTGCTATGGAAAACTACTCCATACAGTGCAAATGAATGCAATCTTCAAGGACTCAAAAACTTTTGTGGACATGAAATTGAAATACCCACCAGATGTGACGAATCAAAAATTCGAAGAATTCATGACTAGCAAGAACCAAAATCCATCAAGGGAGGATCTAGAAGTTTTCGTTAGTGTAAGTTGTAGTGTTAAAATATTTTTGAATTTCAAAATTGACTGTGCCTCATAACCATTAGGAACACTTTGATGATCTTGGCAAAGAATTCGTTGATTGGATCCCAGATGACTGGAAAGAGAAACCACGATTTCTTGACCTGATTCGTGATCCAGACCTTAAACAGTGGGGTAGCGATCTTAATGGAATTTGGAAGATCCTCGGTCGTAAAATGATCGACGATGTGCATAAAAATCCACAATATTATTCTATCATTCCTGTCGATAATCCATTGATTGTTCCGGGTGGACGTTTCATTGAATTCTATTACTGGGATTCATACTGGATCATTCGGGGACTTCTTTACTCTGAAATGTACCACACAGCTCGTGGTATGTTGCTAAACTTTCTCTCAATTGTACAAAGATTTGGGTTTATTCCAAACGGTGGTCGTATATACTATTCAAAACGCTCCCAACCACCATTATTGGCTGCAATGATCAAAGCTTATGTTGATTTTACCAAAGATGAACAATTTGCACTCGATGCTGTAGAGACTTTGGAGCATGAATTTGAGTTCTGGATGAATAATCACACCGTTAATGCGAAAGGATATAACTTAGCTGCTTATGGAGATACTTCGACCGGTCCCAGGCCAGAATCTTATCGCGAAGACGTTGTAACTGCAGACGTTTTTTCCACACCACAACAAAAGGAGGATATATATTCTGAACTTAAAGCAGCAGCCGAGTCAGGAATGGATTTCAGTAGCCGTTGGTTTATTGACGAAAATGGCACCAATGAGGGTAATTTAACAAATCTAAAATGCAGGTCGATAATCCCAGTGGAATTGAACGCAATCTTATATTGGAATGCTAAAATTATCGCAGAATTTTATTTGTTGTCCAACAACGTGGCCAAGACCGCTGAGTATGAGACAAAGGCTGAACAGATCTTAGAGGTAACAAACATAAGACTGACTCCTTATTTTTTTTTCAATGTTTTCAACTTGTACTTGTTTTTCTTTTTTTAGGCTATTCAAGCAGTTTTGTGGAATGAAGAAGCAGGTGTTTGGTTAGACTATGATCTGGTTAATAATAAATCCAGAAACTACTATACACCAACTAATTTAGCACCTCTATGGACAAAGGCATTCAAAACCTCCGACTCTGAAAAGATCTCAAAATCTACGCTAAAATACATCGACGATTTACAACTTGACAAGTATCCTGGCGGTGTGCCAAATACCCTTTTACACACTGGAGAACAATGGGACTTCCCTAACATTTGGCCACCAATGCAATACCTCCTAATTGAAGGTCTTGAAAATTTAAGAACCCCAGAAGCGAGAAATCTCTCAAAATCCTGGGGTCACCGATGGGTTCAGTCGAACTTCGAAGCTTACAAAGATTCACGGGCGATGTTTGAGAAGGTAAGTGCGACGCTTTTTCTCTCATCTTTATGAAATTTATGAAAATGGATTTATTTTTTTTTTAGTACAACGCTGAAGTATTCGGAGGACATGGAGGAGGTGGTGAATATGAAGTTCAAAAGGGCTTCGGTTGGACTAATGGCGTCATCATTGAATTCCTTACCAAATATGGTGAAACGATAAGGCCGGTGCATTCGACAGGTGATAACAACACTACAAATCAACACTAAATGAACCAAAACTTTAAACAAATTCTTTTATTGATGTCTTTTAAATGTGTTTTGTCCAACGTCTAACGTCTAGATACCAAAAAAAAAGAAACACACACACATGCATACACGAATTTCTAACATAGCTTGAATAAAAACAAAAAAAAAAAAACAAAACAAAAACAGAAAAGAACATGTGATAATGTAGCAAACAAACAATTTGCTTTATTTAGAAACCTAAGGAAAGTGGAGAATCATTAATGTTTGATTGTCCTTTACACAAAACAAAAAAAAAAAAAAAAAAAAACAATGTATTTGTACAGAGGTGCTGGAACACCACAAACTTTCTAATTTTATTTTTTAATAAAAAAGAAACACACAAACTATGATTTCAAATATACAAAAACAGTTTCAATGTCCTGTCTTGTACAACGAATTCTTCATTGCAATTTGTTTAAAACTCATTTGTTTCTTCACAACTGTTTTATGCGACTGATCCTGGTATACTTGGCAACGTAAGTGTTTGTTTCGTCCTTTTATTCATTTGTGCTTTTATTTTGTTTTTATGCTTTAAGATATCTTTTATCTATGTATTTGTATTTATGTTTGCAATGTGCTTTTGCGTTTTCATCTCTTAGTATGCGTTTTTTTTTTTTTTAAGGATAAAACTTTAGTAGAACGAATTCAATAGCACTAAGAAAAAATACATCTTATTCAGACAAATCGAACACTAAGGTCACATCGGGAGCTAACCAACTAGTATCTCGAGTCCAGATGATAATAATGATAAAAACGTATCTCTATATCTGTACGTATGCACTATGTACGTATACTCAAGTAGTCTGATGATCCTTATGAGCTCTTCACCTTGGAAAAGAGCCATATTAAGATTCTCGAACTACAAAATGATTGAGATTCCCTTTACCTAAGTGAGCAATCTTGTACATGATCCTTGCCACAGTGTTTAAAACCTCTTTGCTTTAACATACTTGGCCCAGTCATATTTGTCTTTTAGCTTACATTAATTTGGCTTCAAGCTTCAATAGTTTCTTGTCATTGTCATTTTCTTTCACCATAAACGAACGTGAAATTGAGCCTGACTAAATAATGTACCCTTATGCAATTAGGGTCTATTACACGTTTGTCATCTTGTCAGTAGCTAAAACATTTCTTTATCCTGAACCGTTCTTGACTAATTTGAGTCTGATATATACATGCGTATGTAACTTGTAGTTAGCTTGTTTAATCAAAATTAATGCTATACAAAGAAACCAATTTATTAAATTTTCTTGAGCACAGTGTTGATTACCAATATGCATTTACGTAAAGTTCACTATTTTTTCAGAATTTAATCTTTAATTTGGACACCTTCAGGTTCATAAATAGTTGTATCATCTGCTTTAAAATCACTGTGATCCACTTAGAACAAAAATACAAGTAATAATGTATACACTTTACACTGCTATTAGCATAAAGAGACTTACATATTGACAAAGTTTATATACCTAGGAGATTTATTCTCGTCTATAAGGATAGCTTACGGAAACTACAACCGATTACTTAGCGTCAGCGAAGTCTTGGTTTGATAAGTCTTAAAACTTCCTTCTTTAAACCCGCCATTAGCTTAAATTTAATTTTTACAGAGCAAAGCTAATTCAAGCAAACTCCTTAGTAATGACAATTTAGAAATTTTCCAAGGAGTTACTTGCCAACTCAGCCATAGTACTCGTATAATGTAATATGTAACAATTCTCAAACCATTTATTCATTACACATATATGCATCTGCACGATTACAAGTATACGAGTATGACTGTATGCTTATCCACATAACAAATCCAATCTGTCACAAAACCCCAATATCTTTGGAGTTATTTAACTAGCATAGTTCATTCTGGTCAGCTAGAAAATGCCGAAATCATTAATAAGATTTTCACCAATATGGTGAAAATATAGAGTATACCATATGTATACTATCACCCTCTGACCGTCATCTGCTGCAAAAAGGCTCGAGTAGGCTTATCACTTTCCTTGAACTTAATTCCAAAAGTTGTCATGCTGTTATATATAATGAAAACGACTTACAACTACACCTATCTTTTCCTACATTGACTGAAAAGCTAGTAACTTTTCTTTAATTCTGAAGGAAGTGCATTTTATTACGTCACGCACATCCTTGAGCCGACAGTTTCATTTTTTCACTATATCTCGATTGGCTGAAAGTGATAGACTGACCACTACGTTTCGTTCACCACGTAGTGGTGACTCTAAACCCTCACAAAAAAAAAAAACTATATGTAGAAGAGATGAAGTGACCTGTGAAGAATACCTCGTTAAGTCAACTTCATTTTATAAGTTTTGTTAGAAAGAAAAACCAAAAATCATTAACTTACCGAACACTCATGGCAGAGTTATACTCGTTTTGTATTCAACTTGGGAATATTCATGCTTCTTGCAAGTTTTGTTGACAGTTGACCGTTGAGTAACATCCTATTCTCCCTGAACTGATATGGATTTAGTCAAGAATATTTTTGGAGATCTTAGGAAATTCTTACTACAATATTTCAGTTTTGAAATGAAACAAAAAAAAAAAAAAAAAACCAGATGTGGTATATGAATAAATGTGATTCGAAATTGTGGGCTAAATGCCAACCTTTTTTTAATTTCTATTTTATCACTTTTTAGCTGTTGAATTGAACTGCCTCATCTTGTCTTAAAAATACAAATAAAAGAATGCGCATTTGAATTATTTTAAGTTTAGAATTAGTATCGTTAAAATTTTATAATGTTATGCGTTAAGCTTGTTCTTACATAATTTCTACATAATTCCACCTATTTGCATCCATAAACAATGTATCTATACCTATTCTCTTATTCTTAACCTTAGCTCTAACAGTACCTATGCATATATGTTATTTAATTTTTCTAAACAAAAAAGATTGTTCTTAAATCTTAACTAACTCAAATTTTATACTTTTTAAACTTTAACAGGAAAGGCTAGTACAAAAACAATTATTAGCGTTGCCGTGGTAGCTGCTATTGCGGCGGTTGTGACAACATTTGGAAGATTCCTATGGTGAGGTAGGCAATAATTTTCAAAGTTTTTGGATACTCTGGCAGATTTTAATAAACAATTTTCTTTTTATTACAGACTATCTACCTAAAGCCAATACAATGAGTCTACCATGTTTGTAACTAAAACCATCCCGGTTTGCATTTTTTCTACAATGTTTAACAAATTTCCTCTTATTTTCTGTTTGTAAAATATATTTGTTTTTGTTAATAGACAAGCATGTTGTGTTAGAAATGTTTAAGTTTGTATAGAAAATGGTTTTTGTTGTTTTGTTAATTGTTAAAAAAAAAACATATATGTGAAAATTAATAATTTAAGTAATTTAAACGATACACTTACAGAATACAGTATTAGATTTAAGAAGAAAAGTTTAAAAAAAAAAAAAAAACAAAAAAAAAGAGAAAGGAACAACAAAAAGAATATGCTGATTATTGGACTTAAATTAATTGGATGCACTTTACTTAATTCAAAAAAAAAAAAAAACACACAAGTACCACTAAGAGTCATTTGAAATATAAAATAAATTTGTACTATAGATTAACTTCGATCTGGCACTTAGTTAATCATTAGTTTAGTTAGTAACTTGCTTGGATCTAAACACACCTACCTACAAACATGAAGATGTTGTCTTAATATACATACTCACCGTTAGAAGCCTTAGATTACCTAATTAAAAAAAAAGAAATTATAGAAAAAGATCATCAATTGATACGAGTAGAGTATAGGCATTTTTTGAAAATAAATTTTTTGAATACAAAGAGGAATTGTGTCTGTGTTTTGTTCCTTTAATGTGATTCCCAAATTACTAATATTGGTTAATCTGTATGAGAAAAAGAGCATTTTCAGCTGATTATGTTGTATATCTTTACAGGAAATCATGGAGCAGGTAAACAATGCAACGAGTGATCAGAGCTGATTTATGAACGTAATTTAATGTGTTAGCGATTTTGTATAGAATTAATTAATATATTAAAGATATATTCCAAGTTTAGAAAATAGTATCAGAAGTTTTTTTTTTTTTAAATATTTAGACAGTGGATGTAACTAAACAGTAAGCACCACTACTATTGGAGTAGTATATCAAATGGTTTGCTTAAAAACAATTACAGAGCATCATTTCATACCTACACAACAAACAAATTTCTCATTTCATAGGAATTAAGCTATTTAATTAATTTAATTTAATTTTGGTGGGGGCGAATACCCACATTTATTCGGCTTAATACAAGCTATAACCTAACTTTTCTTAAAAGCAAAATTCTGGAGATAAGCACAAAGCATTGTTCTCCTCCGAAATTCTTGAACTTACGGAACACAGAGAAGCATTTTCACACAAGTTTTAAATCCTTCGAAATGAGATCAGTGGCAGGTGCAGAGAGGTTTTGGGAGCGACTGACTAGACGTGGGCATTGTAGTCTTATATGTTTAACACATGGGCTGAAAAGTCAGTGCCGTTTTATAGTAAAACACAAAATTTTTGCAAAATTCAACTTTATTTATCAATATAGTTGCCTTCGAGGGCAATACACTGATTGAAACGATTTTTCAATCTTTCGATATCAGTTTGTAGTACGATTTCGGTTTAGCCTCAAAATAGGCCTCTGTTTCGGCGATTACTTCTTTATCGGTCTTAAATCTTCTATTCTGCGAACAGGAGAATTTGCTGGGGGCCAAATCTGTAGAAAACGGTGGGTGGGGAAGCAATTCGTAGCCGAATTCATTCAATTTTGCCATCGTTTTCATCGACTTGTGACACAGTGCGTTGTCTTGATGAAACAGCTTTTTTTTTCTTCAAATGCGGCCGTTTTTCTGCGACTTCGTCCTTCAAACGCTCCAACAACTCAAAATTTTAGTCGCTGTTGATAGTCTGCCCCTTTTGTAGATAGTTGATGAAAATTATTCCATGTGTATCCCAAAATACGGATGCCATAACCTTGCCAGCCAACTGTTGAATTTTTGGTCGTTTTGGACGAGGTTCGTCGCCTGCTCGCCACTCAGCTGATTGTCGACTTGACTCTGGTGTGAAGTGGTGGAGCCATGTTTCATCCATTTTCACATACCGACGTAAAAATTCGGCTTTATTGCGGTTGAACAGATTTAAACACTCCTCTGAATCATCAACACGTTGTTGTTTTTGGTCGACTGTAAGCAAACGCGGCAGCTACTTTGAACAGAGCTTTCGCATGTCCAAATATTCGTGTATGATATATCTAACACGCTCTTTTGATATCTTCAGAGCCTCAACTATCTCAATCAACTTTACTTTACGGTCATTCGTAATCATTTTGTGGACTTTTTTGATGTTTTCATCTGAAACAGCCTCTTTTGGACGTCCACTGCGTGCATCATCTTCGGCGCTTGTATGACCACTTTTAAATTTTTCACTCCACTTGCAAATGGTTCGTTCGGCTGCATTTTTTCCCATCAAAAAGCAACGATAAATCAACACACGAAATTGCTTTGAATCCATTTTTTTTTTTTCACAATAACAAAAGTTGCTTCACTCACAACGCTGTCAAATTTATGCACGTATCTTTTGAGGGTTGGTACTAGCTGAAAATGGTATGGATATAATTCAAGTGACGCCCTCTCTTAAAAAGGCGCGGACTTTTCAGCCCACATATTATGTGGCCATTCAACTTAGCAAGATTGGAAAGTTTTTCGGTTTCGATAATGCAAGTGCTATTCATGAATAAAGTGTTTCGGAAACATTTATTTATTCGACAATAATGAGTATACCGTGAAATCTTTAAAGGAAAACAATTTTAATGGGTTCTTCACTATCTCCCAAGTCACAAAAAAAAAATGTCCTTCACTGCTGCGGCCTTCACCGTGGCTGAAATAAAAAAAAAAGAGTATCAAACTAAAAGGTATTGCCCATACAATAATCCACGATTGTGGAAAAAAAAATTAAAATTTAACGAAATGGAAGTGTTTTGAAAACAAATGTCGAATTTCCCCCGAAAATTTGATGATTTTTGGCCAGCCAAAATTTCATTTTTCATAATCCAAAAACTGGTGGGTCATTGTATAGGAAAACATACACAAAACAAGTAAATTATTATTATTATCAAGGGAACGATACAAATTAATTTGTAGGGTCCGGGATTGAACGCCGGGGTACTATGCCCATGTGGCCAGAGTAATTAAAAAAAAAAAAAACAAGTAAAAAACAAATAAAAGAGATAGGGTAGTTTGTCTTCGAGTTACAACTGCAGCAAATTTGAAAAATGCAGTTTTAAGAAAAACGTATTTAAAGATAAAATCATTGATTTCAATGTTATAAATAAATAAAAAGTATGCTTAGAGCTTATCTGCCATTTCAGTTTAGTTTAGTTAGTAATTTTTTTGGATCTAAGCATACCTACCATACTTAGAGCTTATCTGCTACTCCATGTCCATATGATTAACCTTCCTTTCTTTCAAAAAGCGCCTGCTGGGCTGTTGAAGCTCTTCTTCGAGATGATTGGCCCTCTTTTGAGGCAACCTTTCGGCGATGCTCTTCTCCTCGTAGTCTTATTTCATATTTGCTAGCGACATAGCGACGTAACCTCTTTCTGCAGGTCCACCTATCACTCCCATTATTAATTTTTTTTTTTTTAAATAGATGTATTGAGTTGTACCACATGAAATGTTCGATTTTATAGAAAAAATTTAAAAACCAATATATTTTTCCGTAAATTTTTATTCAATCAAAATAGAATATGTTGGCATCTATGACATTTTTCCAATGTGATACAAGGTCAAAAATTCCTTTTTCCTAGAAGTGCTGACTTTTTGAGGCAATACAATATTTCAAAATTTTTATGACCTCCGCTCGGTTCCGGAAGACCTTCTGCCAGCAAAATGAATCCAGATTGCGGAAAAGATTGTAATCCGTTGGAAAAATATTAGGAGTGTATTGTGGATGCGGAATAATTTCAACAGTTTTTGCACCGTTACTTGTGAGGTATGGGGTCGATCATTGTCATGCAAAAGAATCGGACCGTGCCTATTGATCAACGCAGGTTGCTTTTTAGCCAATTTGGCATTCAATATGTAGATTTCCTGACAGTATTTGATAGCGTTTATCGTTTCTCCTGGTTGAAGAAATAAAAAGTGAATTGGTCCTTTCGACGTCCACCAAATTGTCACCAAAATCTTTTTTGGGTGAAGATCGGGCTTGGGGTGTGTTTTGGATTTTCATCTACATCCAACCACTGCCCAGATCTTTTACGATTATCATACAGTATCCACTTTTAATCACAGAAGACTATCCGGTGCAAAAACGGTTCAGTTTGCTTTTTTAACGTAAGCGATGCGCAGATTTCCAGGCGCCGTGGTTTTTGAGATTCCTATGAGAGAAAGGTGTCGACTTACTCTCATTGGGGCATACTTCAATAGTTTGTGCAATCTCCCTCAAAGATTTTGTTGGGTCTGCATCTATCGTTGTCATTTAATGTTTCCGGCTTCCCACATGGTGTATTTTCCAGGCTGAAATCTCCCAAACGAAACTTTCCAAACCATAGTTGTATAGTGCGTTCGTTTACCGCTACATACTCAAATGCGTTATTAATATTTTTCCATTGCCCATGACGCATTATGTCCCATTTTAAATTCGTAAAGGAAGAGGGTTCGATTTTGGATTGCCGACAGCATGGTAAACAATAACTAGAAAAAAAATAACGGTACTTGTAACGAACTCTAAAATTCTCACACGTACTACTTTATTTTATAAAAAAAGAAAAGTTAACGTTCTGGCAC
This sequence comes from Volucella inanis, assembly GCA_907269105.1. NCBI lineage: Eukaryota > Metazoa > Arthropoda > Insecta > Diptera > Syrphidae > Volucella > Volucella inanis. The sequence continues at coordinate 138,518,607 of OU026157.1, forward strand.
AGATGATCACTCGAGAACTTTTTATTTCCGACTGAGCGAAAATTAGAAATTTCATGTGGTACAACCCAATATAACCGTCGTTAAATATTGAAGTAGCAAAGTAATTTGATAATTCAATAGTTTTGAGACCACTCACTGTGGAGGTGTTTCGGAGTAAAGTGGCAAAGTAAACCATTATAGCTTTCGTTATTATTCTGCATGTAGTTATAAACGAAAAATCCCTTAAGAGTAGACCTATTCATGCATTTCTGAATGCCTGAAGGTCAACAATAGAAACCGGAATCGTATTAGTATAATCGTGAACGATGACGACAGAGCACAAACAATAACTCTGGTTGACCCCGTAGCGAACGTAATTTTCTGACCGCTGAGAGGCTACTTTTTAGAAGGCTGTAACTCAAAAACTATTTGAGATATTCATTTGAAATTTTAGCATGTTATAGTATGGTGTTTATGGTATTTTTTTTTTTTTCTCCAAAATATCAAACTAGATGTGTCACTTAATATCGGATTGTAGTGAGCTCGGGAACGAATATGAAAAGCAGAGAGTGCTTGTCGTTACTTGTGGTTACTGCTGTTTTCTGATACATGTTTAAAAAATCAACCGTATTCGTCTGAAACCGGACAAGGTGAACGTGTTGTCTTAGATCTTGTTGATGGTTTAAAAGGTCATTACAAACTAAGGATAATTTTGAAATTCTAGTTCGACTGAATAGTGCTATCGATTTGAATTTTTGTCAGATAATGCGTCTTGATGCCGAATCGCGGCCATTAGATCCGCCGATGACTTTTTAAGTTATTAAAAACAAACATACACAAAATACAATAATTTTTTTTTGATGCAGAAGACTCTTTCAAAATTACAGCAGTACATACAAATCGAAATCTATTAACACTGTACATGTTTATCAAAAATTTGAAAAAAAAAAATCGGGGTAGAATTATCTGAGCCAGAAATTGAAATCACTGTTTGGTGAGAAGGATACAATTGGATACAACTTTATTTTGTCAAAAGAAACTCTTATAATCTGAGTTTTACCATAATGATGTTGAACACAGCACATATTTCTCAAAACTGAAATAAAATATTGTGCCAACTTTTCTGTGGATTTTATTTTTGGGTTTGTCATTCTGGCACTGTATATGGTATGTTAAATACAGGCAAACATTTCGTAGGAGAAGAGACATTTTATTCTCATGCTCCATACACTTGAAGATACAACCAAGTTCGCGTATACGAGAATGTGTGCACGATCAGAGGTTTGATATTTGTCTTCTCTTTTCATCGTTGCCTTCTTCCACAAATAGTTATGTTGATAGAAAAAAAAGCAGGCGATACAACTGATTCCAATATTGCAACTGAGTACCTCCTTTTTTTTCCTGAGCTACTGGTAGAGTGATTCTGAATACATAGATGGAAAACAATGTCATTTCGTCTCACATTTCAAGATCGCCATTACACATACCCAGTGATCGTTACGAAATTGTTTTCATTTTAGCAAACTTAAACCCAACCTATTTAACACGTTGAGAGGGCATATTTGCATAGCTTTCTTGAGCATGGCAAAGGATTGCAAAAGCATTAGTAGAGTTTGCAATTTAGTTATATAAGTTTATTTATGTTTTGAATAATGAGTTTTTCGAACGTCGCCGCTGCCTGCATTAATGCGCGACAGTGCACTCGTCGGATTCTACCGCTCTTCACTTTTAAGAGAACAATTTTAAGAGTTATGTGGAAAAACACCAAACAGAGTGGAGATATCTACTAACTATATTGTCTGGGCGCCTAGTTGATCAATTTGGTATTTTGGTCCGTCAATTTGGTCGACTTGAAAAGCAAAATTTGGTACGACCGACCTCGATTCTCTGTAAATCTTATATGTAAGATATGTACATACCTATGTACATAACAAATAGTTTATTCAAAATAAATAAAAACATTATTTATTAAATTATATTTCTCATTAGTTTATTCGGAAACGAATGCAGTGTTTTTTTTATTTAGCAAGCTTATGATGCCCAAACCCACTAATGTAAATCTTAAAACTTTTCCTTGAGTTCTACTTTCATAAGTTAAGTACCCCCACGGAGTCTTATAGCAACAAGCACTTTTTTTCAATTTAGATGTATCTACACTAAGTAGATACAATGTGATTAGAAAAAATAGTTCTACAGCTCTCTTTGTTGAAAATACATTCGAAGTGAACGAAGTAACACTCTTTCGTAACTTTTTGCAGTACTAATCGAAATGCATTAACGAAAATTTGAAAACAAAAAAAAAAATCGGTTCAAGATTATCTGAGTTATGCAAGGAATGGTAACATTGTAGAACCGCGAATGTGGTACAAACTATTGTAACATTTCGTTAATATAAAATATCACATTATTATTATTTTTTTTTTTTTATTAATAGAACAAGAACTGTATATGACTTCATAGAAAGAAGTTCTTTTATTTTAAAGCATAGAAGCACGGTTAGCAAGACAGATTATGAATCGTACGATCTCTCATACAGTTACTGGATTTAAACCAAGGGATAATGTTCCAAAACAAACTGAAAGACGTAGACCAAATACTTATTAAGAGAAATATTAAAATCTAGCTAAGATCATTTATTAAAGCTTTTGGCTTCTTGTAACTTTTTTCCAATTCACTTCAAGTTCATATTCAACTCTTCTTGCTAGGCGGGAAGGGGAGAAAAACACACCTGTCACACTTTTTCTAGCTTTTTCAAAACCTATCAAGCTTAACCGCTCAAAAACTCCCAATATTCTATGAAAAATGCCTACATAGGAGCAATTATGTAGAAAATAGTACAAACTATTTTTTTTTACTGAAAATAAAGGTGCGGTGTTATATAGGGTTTTCCAATAGGGACTTGACAACTTTGAATTTAATTTGTGAACGCACTCTTTCACTAATCATCAAACTGTCACTTTATTCAGTAAACTCAACATTTTCATCATGGTAAAGTACACTAACGAGCTACGTTCTCCGATTAGGTTCTGGAGATGATGCCACAAGATGGTGAATTTCATCGCAAAATCATCTTCAGTGACGGAGCTCATTTTTGGCTCAATGGGTTCGTAAATAAGCAAAATATGAGTTATTGCTCGGGTGAAAATCCACATGTGCTTCATGAACCACCACTTCATCCACAAAAAATAACTGTTTGGTGCGGTTTGCATGCCGGCGGCGTTATTGAGCCATATTTTTTCGTCGACGATAACGATCGTCACGTTACTGTGAACGGTCAGCGTTATCGCGCCATGACCACCGATTATTTTTGGCCCGAATTGGAAGATATGGACTTGGACGACATGTGGTTTCAACAGGATGGTGCCACAAGCCACACAACACATGCTACAATAGATTCATTGAAGAGTAAGTATGGTGAGCGTGTTATCTCAAGACATGGGCCAGTCAATTGGCCGCCTCGTTCGTGTGATTTAACGCCGTTTGACTATTTTCTGTGGGGCTACGTTAAGTCATTGCTTTATGGCAAAAAAGCCCATGACGTTGGAAGAGCTTAGAGCCAACATTGTGGCCTAGTCGTTGAAAATTGGGTCCAAGGAATCGACCGCTGCAAACGTGCCCGTGGTGGCCATATGAACGAAGTCGAGTTCCATTCATAAATGTTTTGATTGTACTTCAAGCCAATAATAAAGTTTTTGAAATATCTCAAATGGTTTGCCTTTTATTTAAAAAAAGTTATTAGAAAACCCTATACTTTGTAGGACTACGATACCATCTTCGAAAATTTAAATCTACACATGTCCGGAAACGGCCCCTAATATCCAGTCATAAGCCTAAGGACTTGGGTTACACGAAACTTTGTAAGAAAACTATAATTAACAAACCCTTTTATAGAATTCCACATTTATTTCATCTTTTCGAACTCACATCAAGCTTAAACATAAGGATCCCTAATTAAACGAATGAGACAAAGTTCAGCTCTAAAATATTTTATTGCCTTGGATATTGTTTTGATTATTGATTTTGATATGAGTTTGCCTCTTTTTCTCTTCCTTGAACGCCTCTGTATTTGCTTTGCGCTCAATGCGTCTTTCAGAGCGATATTCTTTTATTAATTTCTTTCTCTCCTTTTTCTCCTCTGGAGTTTCATCTTTTGGGCGGATAGAAAGAACACTTAAAGTAGACATCACAGATTTGGCACAAAGTGATTTGGGACCTTCATTTGAAACTTTATCACTATCCAATTTAGCTAGAGCCTTTGCTGTTAGCTTATCGTTATCACCGCCACGAAGAACATTTGTGGGCAGACCTGTTTTCGGATCAATGATGATTTTCTTATTCTTTTTGGGTTCTTCAATGACCTTTGGATGATTATAAATGTTTGAATAGGTAGACAAAATACTCTCACAGTCCCATTTTTTTTCTTTTGGATCATCCACTTCAAGTTCTTCCATGTCGTCATCATCGTTGTCGTCTGTGACGTTTCTGTATTTATGTAGACGATCCTTGTCCCAATCTTTACAGTATTCCTCGGTTTGTTTACCTTTTTTAAATTGTTTATAGCAGCCCATAATGTAAGGATGTTTTTCACCCCAAGCTCCCTCGATTTCTTCCATATCCAATGGACCCATTTCTGGTTCATCATATGAAGCATAGAATTTGTCAAAGCGATCATCTAACAGGGTCAACTGTTCATTTCTACGAATCACACTGCTGGAGATCGAATATTCTGTGAAGCGAGATTTTGTTTCCTCACCATCAAAACGGCGATCTCTCATAAGAGGTGCCAAACGATCTCTCAATTCTTCGTCTTCCTCCTCACTATCAAGCAAATTATCAGAATCAATATCTTCTTCATCTTCCTCATTAAAGTAACCCTCGCCATCATCATCGTAGTCATCATCTTCGTCTTCCATGGCCTTAATTACAAAATCATCTTCCATTTGATTCTCTTCATCGTCAAAATCGAAATCATCATCCAAAGCCGCAACGACATCAGGATCCAAATCAGGCCTAGGACCGGGCCTAGGTGCAGCTTTGTTTAGCATACCTTCCTCTTCCTCAAATTCACTAGCAAATACAGAGCTGGGCAGCTGCAATTTCGGTTCTTTGTTCTTCTTTGCTTGATTTTGATTCTCCACATATTCCCAGACGATTTCTTGTCCCGGTTTCTTCAAATGTTGTAGATAGTCGTAGTCATCGTCAAATTGGATGCCGTATTTCTTCTGTTCCTCACGACGTTTTTCTGGATCGGCATCTTGTTTAGCTGGGGTTGCTTCGATGAGTACGCGTTGTGGTGCATTCTCGTCAGCAACCAGCGGATCGTGTTGACTTCTATGTACCAGATGAAAGGTCACAGACTTTTTTCGATCGATAAATGACTTTTTACCTTTTCCCTGTGGTATGAAATTGATTTAATTTGGTTTCAAACACTTTTGAAGTTACTTGTTACCATTTTGTAATATATAGAATTTAGTTATCTTTTTTACGCAGATAAGTAAGTAAATTTATTTTCGAAGGATGAGCAAAACATGTGGTAGATGTCAACACGAAATGTCAAAAGAGAGAATTGTCAATTGAAAAGTGACATCAAAGAACCGAAGTACGTTTAGTGGAACACTTGTATTTTTCTTCAATATACTCGATGTACGTCCTAATTGTTTTTTAGAACGTACCTTCAAAGGATCGAAATGCTACTTAAAAGTTTTAAAACAGTTCAGGCCGCAGGAAAAGACAATGTGAGGTGTATATGCGCATTGGGTGAAAAGCGTCGATTGGCTATGCTATATTCAGTTCACAATTTATGTTTAAGGATTACACGAACCTTATTCATGGATGAAAGCTGGGGTCTAAAATGGTGGATTTATTACTGAGTTCCGAATTATGTTTAGTAAACATACTTACGTTGAACAAGAGGAATTATATAACATCTACACCAGTGGATTGATTTGTGTTTTTTGTTTAGGCGTTTAAGAACTCTTGCCACTACATTTCTACATAATACTTTTCCTTAAAATTTTTAAGTTTATTGGAAATATAAAGGGCGTTGCATTATGATCCATAGTCTATTCCTCTTAAATGTAAATTTACTAGTTTCGTTTATTTATAATTATTAAGGGTATTCTTATTATATATGCGAGATTGTATAATTTTAACAGATGCGTCCGAACTTGTCGTTTTGTCATACTATCTTTGATCACCAGTCAGCAGTTGGTTTTTTTTCCCATATCAGAATAGAGCACTCAGGCAAAGCATTTGTCCATTGTACCCCTTTATATTCATATTATTGAAATTTCTCAGTCTTAAGAATAAAAGTATGTTATCGCGTCAGTGATTGCTGCTGCTACAGGAAAACATTATTCGCTCTCTCCACCAGTTCCTTCAGTATATTTTATTACATGCCTAAAAAGTTGTGAAATATGGTTGTCGTCCTCCACAAAGACGCCACCGTCGAGATACCCTGTGTCAGTTCTGGAGGCTAGTTTTGAGTACAATGAGTCTAGTTTATGTCCAGGAGTGCTAGGGGTTTAGAACAAACAGTCTTTAAGCATGATTAAGCAGACAATACTGCTATGTCACTAGAACAGTTAAGAATGTTAAGTAGGACAGAAAAAATTACTTCAGACAACCTCATAACTATGAAGTATGACTTCATCCTCAAAAATAGTAATTCATTTACGTCGATATGTTTGGCATGGTCAGTTGTCGAAGGCACCCTCAGTATCAATAAAAATTTCCAACGAGTTTGTACTTGTTATCGATCTTAAATTCATAGCTCAACCATTCTCTTCGGCAGGCGAGTGAGGAATCATCTTTGCTGATTCTCGATATAAACTTCCTTGTTTCGTTACGTAGTCGATGCATTCCACAATGGATTAGGCAATTTACACGAGTTTTCGCAGAAGGCATGGCAGTTTAAACATTTCATGAGGGTACCGTTCAGGTTCTAAGCATTTTCATCTACCTTCTGCATCGTTCTGAGCTTAGTGTGTCCTTAAGCATTTGAGATTCGATTATATGCACGCCTTCGATAGCTGGTAATCTAATAAGCATAGCTGATGGGTTTAGGTATATCGATTACATGTTATCTTCCTTTCTTAACAAATAGGAGCATGCAATAGAAGCCAAGAACCAAGAAAAGATATAATTTTGATCCTTAACATGGCGACTTTATTATTAAACTCAAATTAAATAAACAATATAAATTGAGTTACTTGCGCACGAAATAATAAAAAAAAATAAAAATAAAAGACCTTATCACACCTACACAATAGCGTTTACAAAAATGTTTTAAACATAACACCAGCTAGACGAAGTGACTTACTTAAATAAAATTTAAGTATCAGGATCAGACGCAGGTGCCGATTCTATACTACTGTCAGTCAATAATGGAATTGTTTGGTTGACGAACTCTGTTCCACCACCAATAAATTGAGGAGCTATCGCAAAATCATTCACTCCTAATCCTGGTAATTGTGGTTGCGGCTCTGCCATGGGCGGAGGAATACTGTTGTCTGCGACTATTTGATTTGTTTGCATTGTCTGTCGCATTTGTGATGGACTTTTAAGGAATGTAATTGGTACAAGACCAGATGTCTTTCCATCCACTGTAGCCAATCCCCATCCACTGTTCATGAGGTGATGTGTATTCTGGATTTCCTTTGGTGCAACTAAAATCCTTTGGCCGGCATGGAATGACAGCTCTGAGGGATTTCTCGCCTGGAAATCATAAGTAGCTGATGTTTCGATTGGTTGAACCCATTTTTCAGGATTACGAGCTACAAAAAGAGATAAATAAATGTTGAACAGTGAATTATGCGAGTATCTGTAATATTTGTAGAATTTTAAATTTAACTCAATTGTTTATTCATTTTAAAACAATCGGATGATGCGAATTGAATGCTTTCCCAACGTTAACAAAGCACACATGACAACTACGGCAACACAACCGAACATGAAATAAAACTGTCTTATCTACACATTTGGGTCAAAGGCACATGAAGCAATCGAATTTCAATTTCTTATCTGATAACCCCCGCGAATTCAGACGGTATAACAACGCGACTAATACTTAAAACTGAAAAGTAAAAACATTCTTGTTTTGTAAGACTGTTAAGCTTACATCTCAGCAGATAATAATCAGAATCAGAAACATTTCAGCTAAAAACAAATGAGATCCCCAATGAAGAGCTTAAATGAGATGTTTACATAAAAATCTCGAACGAGAACAAAAAAAAAAAAACTCCAATGGAATAATTCAAAATAATTTTTCATAGAGAGATGTCAACAAAAATGAAATTTTGATTTTGTTTTGCGAGTATGTGATTTGCATACACTTTAGGACAATTGCGACTTAAAGCAATCCGTTCAATCAATCTGAAGAAATCTTATCTAAATTATCATACAGATTACCATAGACATCTTAGGAGTGATAACAATAAGTAATTATAGAGAATTCCAAAGCTCACGATAAGATAACACTTACTTTCTTCGAGCGCAGTATCCGTGACAGTTCCTATTAATTTCATTATCAAATACGGAACTGTGAATATGAAACTGATGAATGCCAACACTGGCCAAGGGGATGAACTTTTCCTAGACAGAGCTGATCCTGGTTTTCCAGACTGCTGGGACATTGCCGCTGCGAACGCTTCCTTAAAAGTCAACGACGAAGGGTCTAAGTTAGATATTCTTAGCCAATAGAGCAATCTACAACGAGACTTGAATGGTTAATTCACATGAACGCATACCAAAATATATATTTAGAGCTTACTTCCTGTAAATCCACTTAAGACCGCGGAATATAGCAAATGTTTGCCAGAATTGGGCGAACACTGTCCTTAATCTGAAAAAATTCGCTGCAACACTTAAAATCGTCCGAAACGAACTTGTCAGGGCGTAAAAAGTCGAGTCCAACATTGACGCAATATTTCCGATTGCACCTACAACAGACTCAATGCTCTGAAAAGTTGGACGAAAACTATTCTCAGCTAATTGTATAAATCTTTGCTCATGGTCGCCTGGATTCGTTCCATATCGTCCAAAAGAGTTACCAAATCCTCCATATCCACCGTAACCCCCACCGAATCCGCTCCCAAATCCACCATAACCACCACCATATCCGCCATATCCTCCTCCCCCACTCATAAATGGACTATAACCGAAAAAATTACTTTGCTGATATCCAAAACCACTGCCCAAAATTGGCGGTGGTGGTAAAGCAGGCGATGGTCCAAGCGCTCGTATGTTTCCGATCGGAGTACGCATGACATTTGAGGTAGTACCACCAGGAATTAAGGGCTCATTAAGGACAGCACTTCGGAAACTCCCAGCGTTATCGCCCATGTTCGCCGTCGTCGTCTTCGTATTTCGTTAGCTGTGTTATTGAACTTTGTTCGCCTTGATTTTGTTAAGCAACACGTAAAAAAAACTGTCGTTTCCAAACTACAAAGCAATTTCTATCGTGTGTGATGTTAATTCGAAAGTGTTTCAAGAGAGATTTCACTAAAGAAAATATAATTAGATTGATCACAATCTTTTTTGCGAATTAAAACTAATTGATGTCTCACCATACTACTGTCGTCGGGGAAAAAAAATAGTTTTCTATTTTTCATCTTTGACAGCCAAATGACATGTACTTTTGGGAGGGTTGTGTTCCATAGATGGGCAAGAGCAGTCACATGACGTCACTGTGACAAGTTGATTATATGAAGATGTTTGATGTTCATTGATTTCATAATTTTTTAACAGAATTTCATTAACAAAATGTCATTGCCGCCTGTCTGGTTAATAAAAAGTATTATTTAAGAAAATTAAAAGTTTTCATTTACAATAACTCCTTATAAATAAACTAAACTAAACAGCAAACTCGTAAAATCCTTTCATATTTAAAGGTATGATACGTGCATTCAATTGCAACCGAGCGTACCACCCGAAAGTCACCTGAACTTATAGTGTATGTCATTCAAGTTGTTCACAATTCATGGACTATACACTCGATTTGAAAATAAATAATATAGTTCGGAACAAGGATCAAAACGATCTTCCGTTTTTAAGGATAATGGCTTCTTTTTTATTGAATATGAATATCCATAAAAGAACTTGAAACCTTTCTATAGAAATCGTATTCCAATCAGAAGATATACATTTTATTGAACTTAAAATCCTTTTAGTTCAGTTTGAACTACTTTTTAGCTCATCATGTTCGAAGTTTGTTACTCAGTCAGCCTTGAAAAGGTCCTATCATGTGATTAATACCCAACTTCACCACCCATCGACAAATGACACTACATGCCTTCGTTTAAACTAATTTTCGAACGTGCTCCCAGCTGTTTCTTTTTTTTTTTTTTTTCTACCGACGAAACAACAAATAGTAATTGGCTGTCAAGCGGTAGGATTGTGAAAATTGTATTTACAAATAAAAAAAGCAAATATAATTAATCCGCGACTACATTTTCGTTTATATTTCTACTCATTCCTTCAAAAACCTTTCAAAAGAAAACCTTTCTACATCTCCATGGAGAAAAACCATGAAATTTATTCGTTGCGAGAATGGGCACCTCTAACAGAGATTATCGAAAAAATTCCTCATCGCGTCCAAAAGGGATTGTTTCCTGTCGACCTGGGAATCACTTGTATAGACGTGGTTCAAGAATTCATTGCACTCGGTAGCGACGCAGGGATTGTTTTCTGGCACAATCGATTCAACGGTGATGTACAAAAACTTAGGGCTGAGGTAAGATATTAGTATTTGGCAGTAAAAAGTGGGCGACACCGGTTCGTTTTTCATATTCAAATATGTGTGTGTCATTGCATATTTTTGAAGGTCTCCACTCCCATTACTTGTGTGAAAATTGTTTCTTCTGTTGAATATATGGTGGCTGCCGGCAATGCTAGTGGGCAAGTCAGTGTCTTTCAAATCCAAAAGGAATTGCCGGCTGATTTGAATCTGGTGGCCCCATTCACGAAAGCAAAACCAGTCGAGCGATACACTATTCGTGACTTGCATCGTTGTACAATAACGTGTTGTGAGTGGTCGAAGAATGGCATGAAGTTGTACTCTGGTGATAAACAAGGGGTCATTGTGCTGACTGAGTTTGATTATCAAACTGTAAGTAAGCAAGAGTTATTTCTTTTCAGTTATTTAGTTAAGGTTAGTCTCTCTTTTCAAGCACTTGAGTAAGTCGGTGGAAATACTTAATGAGGCTTATGAGATTGTCCAGCTAAGTGTGCATCAGAGTCATCTTTTAGTGTCCACCCTATATCGGTCGATAATTTGCCAAAGGAATTCGAAAAATAATCAATGGAAACTATCACAAGTCGGTAAAAAAGATCGGAAAATACTAGCTGATATAGGTGGAACTATTTTCAAGATAGATGCAGTACCTCGTCTGATTTGCGGACGACCAGGATTACGATTGTGGATAGCCGATGTGGACGGAAATGTAGAAAAGACACTCCTGTTTAAAGATGCGCTATGCAAAACTAATGCTGCATGGGAGATTCCAATTTTGAATCCATGTCGAAGTATGACTGATTCAATTGCAAACTTTCGGTCGATAGATATTTATTTGAATAAATATGTGGTAACGCATGACGAAACGGTTTTGTATATTCTAAACTTAGATCAGTTGAAAGTAGAAGCAGTTGCAACTGGATTCCGAAAAATTATCGATTTCTGTATATGCAATAAGGAAATCTTTATACTGGAAGGCCTCAGAAGTGTTCTAAGATTAGCGCCCAGTCCTGAACCACCAAACAAGTCTGGTAAATTAGATTTTAGAATATTCAATTCAGTTAGTTGCATCGTTTCTATTTTTACAGCGAAAATAATTTTCAACCCTCTTCTGCCTCCTCCAGTTCCTGTCCTAGGCACATCATTATTTGAATCTCCAATCGAATATGAGGCCGAAGACGAAGCTGTTATCAGTGCCGAGGAATGTTTTGAATTACCACCAATCGAAGAGATAAACTTAGACATTTCTATTGAACTGGCCGTGGAATCTCCGCGTGCCGAGCAATCTCGACGAATGGAAATTTTCAATCAGATCGGTGAGAAGGAATTCGAGGAATCTATTCTTCATCATCGAGGCGTAAACAACGGTACGAAAAAGGAAGAAAAACCAAAAAAGAAGAAAAAAACAAAATCTGAAGGAATTGTTGAAATTGGTCAAGCTATAGCGGAGAGCAGCACAAGTGATTTGAAGGAGAAAACTCCAAAAAATCAAGAAAAGCCGGAGAAACCAAAAACTTTAGAATTTACAGCGAAACCAACTGTGATGGATGCGAGTTTTTGCACAGACCAGAGGTGAGTTATCTCACCTGCCATATCCACTATGCAACCCCATTGCTTATTAATTTTTATTTTGGATTTTTGTCTCTTGAAGTTCTTCTTGTTCTTCTTTTATTCCACGATCCATGCCGAAACCGTCTTCCTCACTACCGAAATCGTTGAAAAATTTCCTTCCCGAAACCCTAACACCCACATCCCTACAGCAGGCAATCGAAATTAAAGAAAAAGCACTCGCCGAAAAGCTTCATTTAGAACCAGTACAACTGTCCGAAATATCCGAGGAAGAACTCAAACAATCTCAATCGGAACTCAAATCGCAAATGCATTCACAAATACAGTCCACTTCGTGGCAATACCCACTTAAATCATATCCAGTCACACAATTAGAAGACGCTGAAGTGCAGACAACACCGCGTAAGAAAATCCACTTTATCAGCGATGACGACTGTCAGGATGAATGCGATTTAGCGTCAATCATTCACAAACCCTTGCAATTCATTCCAACACAACCAATCGAAGATATCGAGTCCAGTGAGATGATGCCAACAGTAATCAAAATGCCTGATAGTATGAGAATACCATCCTTGTGGAACATATCTGTGGAGAATATCGGTGATTGCAGAGGATCGAGCCCCGAACCGACAAGTTCACACACATCAAGCGAGTGGGAATTTTTAGATAATTGAGCTGAAGCTTTAAGAATGTCTATTTTTTTCTTCTTGTTCTTCATCAGTAAAACAAAAATGGATTGCAGATGTATTGAATAGCAGATTAAAGATGAGGGAGAGGAAGGAAGAAAGTTATATTCATCGATACACGTCTGCCTTGTGTGATTTTTTTTTTTTATTTAATCTCAATTCGTCCGCGCACAGCCAGCACTTTGTCTCGCCGCGGTATTTTTGTCTTTAAAAGGAAAAAAAAAAAACTTATCAATATTGTGATGCACTTATGTACGAGTATAGCTAAGATATTTTCTTGTTTTTTTTTCTAATTTTTTACATGTTATTGTAAATTTATTATTTTTTTATAATTATTATGTATTTCGATCTTCTCTGTGGTTTTAAGTGCAATTCCTGTCGATTTATACGTATAATGCACTTGTAAGAAATGATTTAACTAAATTATATGTATACTTTAATTTATATTTGTTTTTTTTCTTGTATCATTTTATTTCATGCAATTCTTTGAAGATTGAACAAGTTTTGTGGAGAGCTTTTTTTTCAATAAAAAAAAATACCAAAAATACTATTTTTTAATCATAGAATGCACGTGGATTTCAGGCATAACTTTTCCAAATCAAATGAGATATCTGCAATCCTGATAAACATTCAATCAGTCTCAGCTCCTAAAGTTGGACAATTCTGCAAACAAAACCTGGTGGCTGCATATATCTTTTAATAACCGTTCAATTAAGTAACACGCTCTACGTATGTGCACTGCTTGTGCGCTGCTTGTGAGGCTGGCTAAATTTGCGAAACTAATCGGCATTCTACAGACCACCGCGAATGCGCGTACTTCCTATAAGATCACGTTTTCTCAAACCCGTAACATATCCATTTCTTTATCCATTATTTTTCCTTTCTTTTTCTCTACTGATTCGTAAGCCATCGTCTTCTAGCCCCTTTTTTTCATTTTTAAAAGTGGTCTGAAGGGTTGACACGTCATTGCTTTCTCATAGCGCTATTATCGGTGAAAAAACGGAAAGTCGTCAATTGGTAGTTGTGCAATTTCTCGTCTGGCTTTTCCCTTTGTAGAGTGGAAGAAACAAGCTCTTCCTCCAATACTTAGGCATTAAATCGCCTCTCATCATTTATCTGAACAAAATTGAGTTTAAATGTTAGTTTTATGATTATAACCCGTACTTTGGAAGGTATGTAATTCAGGCCGACCGCATGCTCCCGATTAATTTTGTTTATTATTTCACTAGTTTCCGTTTTTGGTTTAGAGCTCCTACGGAGTCATTAATGTATATATTTATATATATGTATATATATAAGTACATAGATACAATGTAAATAGATTGAATGGTTCTGTAGCCCTCTTTGTTGAACATATGATACCATCGATAGGAACACATTTTCTCTAGTGTAAACGTTTATCCGTTCTAAAATGTTTGCTATTCCTTGAGTAACTCAGATGATTCAGCTCCGTTTTTTTTTCAAATTTTCCTTAAAGTTCAATGTTAATATCCATTAAAATTTCAAATGACGAGAATACTTTTGGACGCTCTTGTGTTCATGTACATTTTGGTAAGGACCTCTCATGGAACTTAGGGTTCACGCACCATTTATGGATGACGCGCGCCGTGTGGAGAGTAAACGCGTACACGGCAACAAGTCCTGTAAATTTTGAGTTATGATGAGTCACTAACAAAAGAACTATGCCATATAAAAAAAAAAAAAAAAAAAAAAAAAAAAATCGTACGCACAATATATTTTGAAAGATCTGATTAAAATTTGAAGTGAATTGGTTAAAAATTGGTCAAGTTATGGGTGCGGCCAACTCGAAAAATGCAGTTTTTAAGTTATAGAAAATCATGAAAAATGATGGAATAACTTTAATGCGCGATGCCGGCACTAGATCAGTGTCCTGCTCTTCCATTTCTTTTCTATTGGATTTTAATGCGATCCTCCACTCTTTTGCAGCTTCAGACGGCGATCTTTCTGCAAGCATTATGCGCTTTTTATCAATCTCCAAGCACACTTCGTAGCTGTTCAGCCCGATTTCTAAATCCATAGCTTTCATATGTGCAAAATTTAAGAAAAGCCGTCATTGAACACGGAAACTGCAATATCCATAGCACAGTTTTACCACTAGAAATGGATTTTGGGGCTAATGCCCGCATGGTCGAATTAAAACTTTCATTACAGTTTTGAGTATAACCGCCGATGCATCGAGTAGGAAGATCGTTTCTGGTTAATTCTTTGTACACTGGCTTAACACATTTCAATTGGAAGAGCTGGCTTATGTTTGTACTCAGCCAAACTCAAACTATTCGTAGGTTTTACCTTTTGTCATGAGCACCATGAATCCTCTCCGATCGGATATTTATCGTGCTGCGGTTTTGCATCAGTTGATAATTTATAATCGAGTGTAACTCATATACTGTTTCGCATATTTTCAACTGAATCACAGTTTTTATGAATGGCTAATCCATAATAAATAGAGAGTTTGTCTTTTAGTTTTTCCGGCAATTCGCCCTTTCTACCGAGACCTTTTGTATTCTTTTTCAAATTACGTAGGCGGATAACCATTCGCTTTTGAACGTGGTCTATACACGCTTTCTTAAGATACTGTGACATTCTCATAGGGGTTAGCATCAGTAATGCCTAGAATCACCGTTACCAATATAATGGGTGTATTTTACCTGGTGGAAAGCTTCGGATCGCTGAAACATCTCAACAACTGCATCGATCTTCATTTTTCCTGGTGATCCATCATGATTCACATCGTACTTATTTCTATATCTCTATATCTCCCCATTCCGTATATTCTTCGGTATCTTCTTTATTCTTCTAGTACTCACATGCATGCGCACATGCGATTTCAATCACGCGACTTCTTAGTCGCAAAAAGTGAACCACATGCTTTTCAGTATGAACGCGCGCACAGAACTGATAATAATCGCAGCGATTATTATGCTGCAATTTGTTCTATTTTTTCAGCAAGACGATAGTCGCCAAGATAAATGAATTACATGAATATAAAAGAGTTACAATTTTAATAATCTTAGACGCAGTAATATAAAATAATGCGCGCGCTGGCGGTTTTCTATCGAGCTTCTACGAAACACATGACTAGTAATAGGAATGCGCGTATTGCTACTAAATAATCGCAGACATTAGACATTAGAATGGAACATGTCTCATATTTATTTGCGATTTTATAGTCGTAAGTTTTAATGAAACATATTGGTTCGCAATTGGCATGGATGCTCGTGCACTTGTGATTACCTAATAGCAAATTAGACAGTTCGCATTAGTGAGTATTGCGACGGAGATGACGAAGATTAAACGAAGAATAATTCTTAACAATCGCTATTTCTTTGGGCAAAGAAAACAACTGAGTACCAAAGCTTTCTCTCGAACAACTAAAGTAACCCTTTATAAGGCTATAATCATCCCAGGCCTTCTCTATGGTGTAGAGGCATGGACTCTATCAAAATCGGATGAGGTTACCATACTCTTGGTTGTTTTGAGAGAAAAACGAGTAATTTTCGGTCCCGTCTGCATAGACTGTGAATGCAGGAGATACAACGACGAAATGTACGGGCTGTATAGCTACATCGATCTAGCCAGAAGAGTGAAGGTCCAACGACTGAGGTGATTGGACCTTAACTAACTTAGCGTGCGAAACTGGAGACAGCTGGCCAAAGATTGTGCTGGCTGGAAACGCTTGTTGGTTGAGTCCTTGGTCCTATAGCACCACCTTAAGTAAGTAAGTAAGTAAGTAAATTGAACAGTTTGAAAATGGATTTCAATAAAAAGTGTTTTGTAGTGGCTAAGAGAAAATAAAAAACGAAAAAAGATATATTGGGTGCATCCTATTGTTGGTCAAAGGCTATTAAAAAGTCAATTACATAGAATTCATCATCAAAGCTTAAGACAGCACCCCAAGTATATTTAAAATTTTAGTTATTGCAAAATAATTTTGCTCTTCATTGAACTTCTTCATCATCGGAACAAGCATGAGAGCAAAACTTTTGCCATCGTCGATTTTCTCTTTCGAATCTAAACTTTGTAGCAAACGGTTTTCATAGCTTGAGGGAGTGCACTGCGCTTTCTTTCTGTTACGAAATGTGGTTGGTTGTGTATTTTGATCCCTCTCTATGTTTTGAAATGTTCCACACGCTCATAAACATTTCCAGTAGTAGGCCTGTCTTCCATGAAGGTTATCAAGAAAGGTTATTATAGTCGATGTCGGTCGGGTCACTTGGCGCAAACAGTGATTCAAATGTGTTCAAAAAGTCAAATTTTTAAAAAAACATATTTGTTGATCAAATGAGTATACGCAAGTCAGACAAACTTAAATACGATGAAGATGGGAAAACCTATGCCAAATGTATTTGTAGGCAATGAAGCATTTGCTCTATTGCAGAATGTGATGGGACCATACCTGAAAAGGAATCTATCTGTAAAGCAAAGAGTGTTCTACTATAGACTTACACATACTCATCACATGGTCGAGGGTACATTTGGAAATATGGCTAACCAATGGCGAGTTTTTCATAGACCGCTCGACCTTCATTTAGACTTTGCCGACGAAATAATCAAAGAATGCTGTGTTTTTAAAAATTTTGTGAGGAAAAAAGATGGCATGCAATTTGAAGATGAATCTTACGAATGTCCACTGCAGACAACATAATCAACGGGAACCTGGCCTAACAAATATGGCCTTAATACAAGAGATTACTTCACTAACTACTTCGTAAGTCCACAGGGCTCTTTATCTTGGCAATACAATAACATGTAAATTAAAAAAACTTTAACTAAACATCCACTGTATATAAAAAAAAATTTGCTTCAACATTATGTATCTATTTGCTCATCCATAATTCCATTTTCTCCTTTTTAAATAGAAATAGTTGTCTCATCTTTCGCTGCTTTCATCATACGAGTACTGTTTTTGCAGTTGCAGTTGGAATTCTTTTGACAACCTTATCATAGAAAGAGTGAAACCTAGGTCGAGGTATTTGCATGAGTGCACAAAACTATTTTATTCCGTGCAAACCAATTCCAAGTTTATTTCATAGCCTTTTTCAATAAATGAATATCTAGGTATCTCAGTGTGTACATATTTTTCACGGGACACTACTATTTTGAATCCCAAACTGCGCTTATTACTTTTTATAAATTTCATTTCTGATTTACACACTTTACAAACGACAACATTTGAAATAGCTGAAAAAACTGCAATAAACTTTATCATACGATAACCAAAACCTGGATTCCCTTCAATAAAGTACATACCACATTGATCAAAAAGTTCCCGAATTTATTCAGAAAATTAAAAATAAAAGTTTATTAATCTAAATCTATATTGTCCCCTTCAAAGTAATCCCCATCTACTACACTTATCCAATGCTCGAAATATTTTTTATATTCGGTTTTCGGTATTTCCATCAGTGCTTCCTGCCATTTTTCCATAACTTTCTCTCGTGTGCTGAAACGCATTCCCTGCAGTGGTTTTTAACTCGATTGAACAGAAAGAAGTCACAAATAATACTCTTTGTTTACTGTCTGGCCTTCTGGCAAAAATTCATGATGCACTACACCGTTGTAATCCATGAAAACCGTGCCTTCTTTTTTCACTGAAAACGACGCCTTTTTTCTTTTTTTTTTGGTCTCGGCTCATTTGGTGAACGCTATTCACTTGCCTGATGTCTGGATTGCGTGTCATATTCATAAAACCGCGTCTCGTCTCCAGTAATGATCCTTTTGATGAAACAAGGATCGGATTCAGCCTCGTAAATCATCTCTTTTGCGACGTCACCACGGTCTCTTTTTTGCATTAAACTGAGGTCTTTTAGCACCAACTTTGCTGCTACACGACGAAAACCCAAATATTTAACCAAAATATCTTGGACGGATCCATAGGCAATGTTCAAGTCCTCCGCTATCTCTCTTATGGTTAATTTGCGGTTATTGACAAACATTTCTTTTACTTCATCAATGTTTTCGTCGGTTTTCGATGTCGATGGTCTGCCACTGCGTTCATCACTTTCGATTGACTCACGACTACTTTTGAACCGCTCGTGTCACTGGTAAACGATCGTTTTCTTTAGAGAATCGTTGCAGAAACCGTTTTTTACGCAAATTTAATACAAGTTCGTTGTTGCAAATTTAAATACATTTCTAAAATTGTAAAAAATCGCCAAAACACGCAGAGATAGATGTACTCTTGGCTACGTAACTTTTGCAAATGTCAAGCTATGACGCTAAGACGCTCTAGCCCACTAAAATAGCGGCCTTCGTTTCGGTCGTAAAAAACTCGCAGCCTACCTGTCTTGTACTATACTTTGAAAAAGAAGTACTTCGAGATATTTTCCGTCCATAATCTTTTGGGATATCATTTTTGAGGTCCTAATGATCCTAAGCAATAAAGTAAAATCGATTTTTTTTTACGCTGAAAAAAACACTAGGACGAGAATAAAGTTTTGAGTAAAAGCACTTTAAAATTTAGGGACTTTGTAGAAGCATACGGATAATTTTAAAAATATGTAAAAAGTCAGCAGTCGCCCCCGGGTGGGCTCGAACCACCAACCTTTCGGTTAACAGCCGAACGCGCTAGCCAATTGCGCCACGGAGGCCACTTGGCGGTTGATGTCAAAGTACATATTTCAATACACCTGATGAACATTTTCTCCAGTCTTATATTTCTTTAGGAATTGCTTTAGAAATACCATATGCTCCCAACACTTTCATGTACTCATACACATTTTTGCAAATTATTTTGTAAATATAATACATATACTCTGATGTGCTTCATTCAAGATGCATAGATACATTCATTCCACATGAGCACATTAGCAACATGTTGTGAGATACTATGGCCCGTATCATGCTATGGCAATCAACATATCACTATGTACAAGTGTACACAAGCTGTATCATACCACGCAAACAATTATGACCTTGCTTTCTAGAGCTTTCTAGAAATGCCCCCCATGTAGCATGTACACAGTTCTTACACCCGTCCAGCCGGCTTTTATTTTAAATTCCTTTTATTGTGTCTAATAGTTTTGTTTTTATTTGTTGCAAAATAGATATAATATGTGCCAAATTGATCAGCGGAACCAACTGTAAGAACGAGAGTCACTTATGGAAGGGAAAACTTTGAAATCTCAATGGAAAATTCCGCTTCTAATAATGATTGTACTGAACGTCAGCGCAATAACATCCAATTGAGGAGACGGGGAGTACACAGATCTTTTTCGTCTAAGGGAAGGCTGAATGCAACATCAGCATCAACACATCATCTTTGATTAAGTGACTATGGGCACTTAGCTATTGTTCAGAGTTCTTTTGTAATTCTAGTGTGTTCCCGTTATCCAGCTAGCCGGCGTGATGGAAAATAACCAAAATGTTGATCTATGTGGTAGCGGTTAATTCCCAGGAACTCAGGATATTGGTTTAAGTAGGAATCGAATGGAACAAATTTGATGCAATTGGAGTCGATAGCTTTCTAGATTCTAAGTATTTAGAGCGCGATTGCATCTATTAAGCGAGAGCATATTTTACAATTTATATATATTTTTTTTTTTAAATTGAAATGTTTATACTTTTACAATACGTATACATATGTATGTGCAAAGTCCTGCGGCGCACAATGGAATTAAGGCGCTGAACATTGGCTCGAATAAAAAGCAAATATGCTTTCACACCAGTGCGTGATATGAATTTTCTGGATCGACCTACCTCGATTAAATACTCTTATTGAATTTAAGGAATTGCTGATGTTGATGATATTTCTACTCAATAACGTACTCAAGAATGAAATAAACTGACATCAGTTAAAGGAAGACTAAGCATTTCCAAACTAAAAGAAAACTCTAGGAATATTACATAGCCGAGATTAACATTGTAAATAAAAGCAAATAAATTATGGAAAAAATGGCACGTGATCACGTGATCGTTTTAGGGAGTATCTTTACCACATACAACTTTAAAAAAACTCTTTTTTAGGTAAACAGGAATCCGTTTTTCTTCCAGCCAAGTAGTATGAAAAACGCATTTTTAAGATGAAAGTAAATGAGAATAAGTACCAGATGTACCGGTATGAAGTGGTTTCAACGGTTCAGAGATAATGATTTTGATGTGAGAAATGAGGAACGTGGAAAACCACCAACAAAGTTTGAAGACACTGAATTGCAAACAATATTGGATGAAGATGACACTTTGAGTCAGAAACAAATGGGAGAAATGTTATATGTTACACAACTAACAATTTCTAACCGTATAAAAGCTTTGGTAAAGATCCAAAATTCTAGAAAAAGGGTGCCACATGAATTGAATGATTCGGGACGATTCGGCAAGAAGACAATGCTGTGTGTCTAGTGGGACCAGAAAAGTGTGGTACAGCACGAGCCCCTAAAACCTAGTGAAATCGTTAATACAGAACGCTACCGACAAAAAATGATCAATTTAAACCATGCATTGATCGAAAAATGACTAGAACGGGCCAGAAGAGACAGCAAGATAATTTTGCTCCATAACAACGCACCTGCACACAAAGTAAATTTGGTTCAGGATACAACCAAAGCACTTGACTGGAAGCTGCTACCCCACCCGCCGTATTCGCCAGACTTGGATCCTTCCAACTACCATTTGTTTTTATTGATGGGACACGCATAAGCTGAGCAGCACTTCGAATCCTACGATGTGAGTCGAAAATTGGGTGACTTTTTGGTTTGCTTCAAAAGACGTACAATTTTATTGGCGTGGAAGCCATAAATTCCCTGAAAGATGGGAAAAATGTGTAGCTAGCAATGGCCAATACTTTGAATAAAATGTTTTTTTACTTTCCCATTAAAAGTTAGTGTTTTATTTTTACAAAAAAACGCGCATCGCGCTTCATACCGGTACACCTGGTATGTATGGATAAACCTAAAAAAATTATATTTACGAATAACAAAGGCAATGACCGAAATTGTGCCAATCAAAACTAATTCTTCAGTTGGAAAACAGTGGAGTTGTTTCTAAGATATTGCTAGAAACCTATAAAGCCCAAAACCTAGAATCAATATAGCCTAGTTTAGTGCTTATGAAGGTGTGCCGAAATTGATTGCTTTACACTGTGCAGGCTTGAGGAAACCAAATATTCATATAAGAAAATCAAGGAATCGTACACAAAATACATCTAATCCTGTGCATACGTTAGTCTCTTATAAAGGGTGATTTTTTTGCTGTTTGGTTTTTCAGTGTCCTATTTTTGTCAAATCATGCGTAATTCGTGACATGTGTAAAATTCAAACATGCTCAGTTAGCATTATCATTTCATCATAGAAAGACTTACTGCATAAAGAGGAAAACATTGCTTCTGTATCCGCCAGTGTAAATGAAGACCGTTATTTGTCCATTCGTCGCCGTTCGCAGCAATTGGGATTGTATTACTCGACTAGGTGGAAGATTTTATGCAAGTATCTTGGTCTAAAATCTTATAAAATACAGCTTAAGCAAGAACTGAAGCCGAAAAATCGGCCACAGCATCGAATTTTCGGTGAGTGGGTGGAGGAAGATCCGCTTTTTTTTTATCGAAAAATCTTTTTGGACCGGTGAATTGGCCGGTTAAATCGTGCGATTTAACGCCTTTAGACCATTTTGATGGTTATAGTCAAATCACAGCGTCTATGCCGATAAACCAACGTCAATGGCAGCCTTGGAGACAAAATACAGGTGTTATTAGGGAAATACCAGCTAATATGCTCGAAAAAGTGATTCAAAATTGGACTCTCCATATGGAGCACTTAAAACATAGTCGTGGTCAACATTTACATAAAAAAACTCAAATAAAAATTGTATACACTTTTGCAATTCTCCTTAGTTAATGCAGCCTAAAGTTAGTATAGAAGTATTTTCCTGGAAATTTCATTTAGTTTTGATACACCTTCATATAAACATAATATTTCTTCGTCGAAGATGACGACTTTCAAGTCAGCACATAATCTACAAGTGTCCGTTTCCGTCAGTCTGAATCAGGAGGCAGTGTTTATGCTTAGTAATTTCCCTCACCAGCTGGCTTATTCCTCCCATAACGCAGTGTTCACGTATTCAACATAGCCCGATTCGATTCTGCTGTATTTAGACTATTATGACTATATTTGAATTATTGAATTTAGTGCCTCGAATGAAACTCTGCCGTCCCAAAAAAAAAGTTTAGACATCTTTAGACAGTCTTGTTACATCTCTTTGCTATTCATCTTTTCGTGGATATGATATATGGTACGGAATATTGAAACCGACCAGTCTAGTCAGGCGGAAGTTAGTCTGCAAAAATCGTACAGTTTAACGCTTAAACGGTTTTCCCTTTATGGATGCATACTGCGATTTGATCAAAAAGATATTGCTGCATTTGCTCTTGATATGAGCCTCTAGAATTTTAAGCATTAAAATTCCAGGCTGGTAGTGTAAAATCCAGCTTAACCTTCCCCCAAGGTATTGGTACTAATATTCCCTGTTTTCAAACCTAGCCTAAGAATTTTTATGATTTTTTGCAATACTTTTTCTTTATTGGACAATGCCTTGAAGATCTAAGTACATACGACTAGTTCATTGTCATTTTTCGGGTGATGAGATAAATTCGAGTGAGATAGAAACTCAGGCTCAGAACTCATAATTTTTTTTTTTTTTTTCAAACTTTCGAAGCCTCATGATATATGAATTTTTTTATGGTAGCTAGCTGACTTGAATTACCCTCACTCTCATGATCCTCCGTGTACTGCAATGAACGAGTATCATATCGTCGAATTCCTCAACGTATGGTAGTCAGTAGTATAATGTCGACATAATTGCGCCTTGGCCTATCTCTTGATATATTGGCTTTTCTTCTTCTTTTATTCCGAAATCTCCTGTAAGCTGGAACACTTTAGCCCCTCCTAGAGCATAGGGCGACAATTTAGCTTTTAGTTAGTGCATTTGCAAATGGAAGTACCTTTCTGCTTCTACTACTACTGCTTCTTGTACTTCAATTAATCGCCTTCCATGGCCTAATAAGTCCACCAATGGGCTGCGTATATGCTACCTTTGCAACCATCATTATTAAATTAAAAGTCCGGATTTACTGTTGTGCGCTGTTCTTTACATGGGTTGTCTTAGGACTTATCTTCGATGTTTTTTTACAGCTCAACTCAGACGGTTTCAGAGCTTCTGCTCGTTAATACAGCTCATACTTTGGATCACTTCGCCTATGATTCCCTGATGATGAGGTACCAGTCTTCAATTTTCTTTCTTCGTTGAGGTCGACGTTGTCAAACCGCATTTTTTTCTATAGACGTTTGTCTTTGCCTTATCTGCATAAGACGTAGGGGCTACAAGCCAGGCAAAAATCTATATACATTGCTTAAAAAAAAAAAACCATTCACTAAGTTCCAAATAATATTTTTATTGATATGAAAATACCAATTCTCCTTAACCCGGGACAATATCAAAAATCGCTTGCCCATCGCAATAAAAGCTCGAGTTGTTAGCAACAACAAGACCTCTCATCAATTCATCTTCAGAATTATAGTTCTAAGAAGGAATACACACATACGAATGCGTTGTGTGCACATACATGTTATATACTCGTACCTGTATACTCCACAGTTCGTGCTCAACGAACTTCAACTCAGCTGTTTTGTACATAAAACTGAAGCATGCGTGTTCGCGGCTAACGCCAATATATAGTTTCGCCGGTCTGCGAGGAAAGCTCATAAGTTTGTGTTAGCTCAAGCGGTTAATACGTTGATTAGAAGCTGTTCCACCGACAAGGAAAACATTACCTACATATGTACGAGTACCTATCAAATATCTACACTTTGCCTGATTCTCACATCAACTACTGTGTGCATTTTTCATCTTTTTAACCACAAAGGATTTAATCTCTAGATTCTCAAAAATCTATTTCATAAAACTAAAAGAAAAACAACCAAATTGTGATTCGTAAAGACAGTGATTTAGTTGTTAATTTATTTGTGCTATTAAAACAGAAAGGACTGAACGCTCAAGACATTTGTAATTGAAAGAAAAAAAAAAAAAAAAAAACTGTGAAAACCAAAAGACTGTATAAAGTTATACAAAAATATTTACAATTATAAAAGAGTTTTACAACATAAAAAAACAACAAAATCTTTTACAATGAGTTTGGAAGTTGTATCACCAAATGTACAAATTGATGAGCAGTATATTGAAGTCGATTATGAATACCACACCTCATCGGTTAAGCGGCTAGGTGGTGGTACAATTCAGGTGAGTTAGCATTTTTAATTTATTTTTATTTTTTTTTTTTTTGAAAAATAATGTGCCATGTGGCTTTGTTATAATCCTTCTAAGGTTACACCATTACGAAACTGCTAATTCATCGCTGTTTCTGTTTTTTTTTTTTTTTTTTGGTTTTAGTGTTTGAGTTGGAAGAAATCGATATGAGCGTCGACCTTGAAACGGATGTACTTGTAGAAGTTCGAACTGTTGTTTCTAGAATATTCCATTCAGGATTTTAGGCTTTTGCGTATTTGAAAATGGATACACGTAGCAAACGAGCATGCCTATCCACGCATTTGTGTTCTGTTGTGTCAATGTAATAGTTTTCTAATAATATAGTAGGTATAGACGCGCCGGTAAAATCCTTGAATTTCTACAGCAAGTACATACAATTTATATGTAGGGTTTGGGATCGAACTTAGGGTAGCAAAAGTGAACATTTGGGTAGGTAACGAGTCAGTGGACTGCATTTATTGATTTCTGCACATCAAGAGGGTGTGACTCTTCAAATTAGAAAACCTCGTCGAGGAAAACTGCAGTGTGTTTTTTTTTTTCGTGGCGCAATATTCAGATTTAAAAATATTAGCCACAGGTGTTATGTGTGAATTGGTGCTAATGCACTTCTAAAAGAGAACTTATTACGTCGATGTTTTCCCTTGCTGACTTATTTTTAGATAATTATGACAAATAAATTATAGGAGTTGTTTCCAGCTAATACTCGTACTATGAGTTTACTTTTATTTATACATGCATAGAGGTAAATATTTTTAAGATTAGGGTCTTTATTATTTTGAATAAGATTCGTGCTGAATTTTGAAGATTCTGCACTCAGATTTTGCTATCAACTCACCTTATTTTAGCAGGAAGAAAAGGTCGTATTCAAATAAATTTAAAAATATATGACCATTGTAAAAAAAAGGGCAGTTTCCTCCTGTGAAATCACTAATATATTGATGTACATATTGTAACAAATATGAGCGGGGTTGGAATAACTTTGTCAATTAAAAGGAAATGATGATGTTCAAACTCAGTGATATTTACAAATAAGAAATCTTGCCGCTACCCACTGCTATAACAAAAAAAAAAAAAAAAAATCATAAACTTAGTAATTATGTACTTGCAAACGGATGTAGAAGTAATAGGCTATAGTATTTTCTTACGTAGACCCCAAGCCGTGCCTTCAGGGGACCCTTTACAATCAACAAAGGTAATTAGCGTTCACATTGAGAGAACGTGTAATAATAGCGGAAAAACGTTCAACAAGGTCAAGTCTAATAAATATTTAAAAAAAAAAAACAAGAACAATTTTTGAAGTTCTTATTTCATAGTTTATAGACCGGTTCTGATGAGAAAACCCAAATACCTTCTTAAGCTGATTCATATTGTCACGTACCAAAGTTTTTTTTTTTATACTAAAAGTAGGCACGAGGGTGAGTGACCCTTCCCTTCTAATAACTGCCGCCGCCTGAACGAACAATAGTGTTGTGTGAGTATTTATCCAGACAATGCTAAAATGAGCAGTTTTTAGCAAGCATATAATTCCTAAAGGTGTTACTTTTATCTCTCTAGAGACTATAGATATTTAGGTCGGAAAGAAAGCTGGAATACGGCCATGAATCCATATGAAATTTGCAGCCGAAACATGTCATATAAAGTCTTATGACCTTGAAGTAAAAATACAATCATGGTCTATCCAAGGCTTATCATGCTACATACATATGGTATGCATCTGGCGTGTACAAAGGTCTTTCCTACGGTGGCACATTAACTTCGTCTAAGTCTACTTTCAATCAATAATGTCGGCGGAAATGTATTTTGCATTGAAGTTCAAATTCACATCCATAGGAGCTTCCAACAATAGCTCAAACCAAGTATTCTGGATGTATAACATCAATTCTCTAAATCAATTGAACTATTTTCCTCAGAGGTGTCATCTGGCACCAAATGCGAACACATAACCTCTGACACAGGACGTAAGTAATATCATTAAGTTCTTTACAATAAACCATTTGTAATTTTTGTTGACCGGTTGAGTATTTTTGAAGGCTTAAGTGCCGCAATTTTACCCAAAAGTCTTATGCATTCGGCTTTTTTTTTTAGTTATTTCAGCGACCATTCCTCAGGATTATCAAAGAAGACGATCCCGCACACTGATAAACTCTGTAGGATTCTTTATCATTGTAAAAACCCAGAATTATTTCGCCAATAATTTATCAAGTTGAGGTTTGTTGATGAAATAACGCAATAGACATTTATAAAGGGTATTTCAAAAGTCGCGTCTAGATGTCGTTAGTGAATAATTTTTGAACGCTACCTATTTTTATGTCATCTTTGACTTTGTGAAGAAAACGCAATGTCAATTTTAATAAATAAAAAAAATTGAAGCCGGTAGATCATAATCAACGCAGAACTTTCATTAATTGGTTGTTAGAATATGAGGCTAGTTTTTCATGCAAAATCAACTTACATGATGAAGCTCATTTCACATTCGATGGATTCGTCAACAAACAAAATTGTCACATATTTGGCGTGGTTTTGTTCTTCTTCGAAGATGCAAATGAACGCTCTGTTCCTTTCACTGGAGAGCGCTATAGACAAATGATTGAAAATTTTTGTGGTCTCAAATTCAAGAAATAGACACATAGACACAGAGCTACGAGTCACACATGTGCAAACATTGAGCTATTATGGTCTAAGTTTGCATATCTTTTAATTTCACTTAATGACGACACTAGATTACTTTTTTTGGGGTTTTTTTGAAAAGTGAAATCTACGTGGAAGAGCCAACAACAATTACACAGCTGAAAAAAAACATTCGGACTGAAACTGATGAAATTAATGCGGTAATGTGTAAGCGAATCCTTGGAAATTTTGACGTGCTCGTGGTGAACATTTGAATGATATTATTTAAATATAAAATATAAATAAAAATCAGAAAAAATCTAAGTATTTACAAGCTTCATTAAAAAAAAAAAAAACCATATAGGCGTGACTTTTGAAAGACCTCTTACAAGTATCTGTGTCTTAATCAGAAAATAAAGAGCCCGGCTCAACAAACTGATAGGTCCTACATTTTTAATGTCATCGCAGGGTATTCCATTCTAGGCAAGCATTTTCTTCGTAGCAACGGCTTCACGGATAATATCTTAAAATTTATAACCAAAATGAAGGAGTGAAGTCACAGCAAGCCGAATGTGAAGCTGCATAAACTTATATTTATATCCCGTATACTTATTGAAATATACATTTATATGTCTATGGATATAACTTCTAGATATCTGTATTGTTAAAACGCTAACAACTCATTAATATGAAACAAGTTAGACTACACTTGTGATGCTTTATGAGGGCAGAAAATGTTCAGTTATGAATTGGTTTGTTATGAAAACTATCAAATTCTATTTTTCAATTGATGCAAAACACGATGTAATTAAATTTATAAATCCGATACTCTATTATACATATATGCATGAGAATTTGCTAGATGAAGCTGATAAATCGAATGGGTTGGGCTAATGATATTTACGTGATAGTTGTTCTTTAGATTTTCAAATTTAAAAATAATCTTTGAAGAACGTAGCCTCGTTATTAGAAAAAGCGTTTGCTTTGAATCCCTTAAAGCCGGTTGAACATATATATGGTTTTATATGAAATGATTTTCCAAAATAAAAAAAAATGTTTTGAATGCAAAAAATCTCTTTCCATAACGGCATTTTGCCTAACCTTGCATAGTGTTTCTTCCGGTAAAAGACCTATTTCTTCGTGTTGCTCCAAAATTTAGGGGATATTTATTTACACATTTTCCATGGAATAACCCCAGAAGAAAAAAACAAGAAGCCGGTAAATCACGCAATCATGATGACTATTTCAAATAGTCGAATTTAGAAATTGCAGCCTCAATATCTCCAATTACGAATAAATAGTCTTAACTAACTAAACATACCATTAGTATCTTAAAGGTAAACTCCTTTCACTTATTTCGAAGTCGTTGCGACCGACCGATTATATCGGTACCGCCCCAGCGCCTCGACAGCTAGACATAGACAATTTGTTGAATATAGTTCATATAGTAGAATATAGAATTCAGTTGAATACTGTTCATTATTTTTCGAACTTAAAGAGACCACATGTTGTTGCATATCCTTGCTGAGTGTGGGACCTCTTGAAAAATACTTGAAATTATACGTTGCCTCATATCTTTTGTATCATAACTCGAATCAGTTTTCCGATGATACTATCAAAGTAAGTATGTTTATACTTACATATTCGTCTTCGAAATCGATAAAAAGATGTCAAGCTCGTTAGACTTCCCAAAGTTCTGCTAAATCAAAAGTCGAACTGGTTTGAACATTGCAAGGAGAATTGAGGTATTTGATCACAAAGGCAGATGTATACGTTGATAGCCTTTAAAAGATATAGGACGTAGTGTGGTAGAAGGTATGTGTTTCCCTAGATCTACAATACAATATGTATTTCAATCTCTGCTGAGCAATTAAACTTCAAAATGTAAAATGCAGGAACTAGGGAATTAAATTCAATTATGACATCAATTACCCGCACGCAACCTTAAACTTGACCAGTAATTGTAGAAGGAGAAAATATAAAACTCATTTTAGCCGACATTCACGTGGAGCATGGAAATGGCACCGGCCTGACTTAGTGCCATTTCGCTGACGAAATTTTGTGTT
Organism: Volucella inanis; assembly: GCA_907269105.1. NCBI lineage: Eukaryota > Metazoa > Arthropoda > Insecta > Diptera > Syrphidae > Volucella > Volucella inanis. Next base: position 138,548,519 of record OU026157.1, read on the forward strand.
TATCTTTCAGATGAGATACTCCTTCTGCAGTAAACATAAAATCAATTTTAAAGATAACACTTTAGTGCGAATCGACAAGCGAAATACGAGAAAACCTGTTCAGGCTGCCCGAATCTTTTAGATTGTTTATATTTCAGCGTTAAGTTTGCCATGTAGCAGCAAACACCTCTTACCAACAACTGCTTCACATTAATTAACCGACGGGGCAGATAGACACAATTGCTCATGTAAGTAATCCATGCACAACTTCGCGTATCTCTCGATTTGATGATTTGTGGTTTTTTCCTGTAAAAATCACACAAAATTGACACAATCGCGCGCCCTGTTGTAGCTCGTTTTTATCGTATCATCTTTTAATGGCTTTTAATCAAGCAAGTTTTATGGACCTATCGGGGATGAGTTATGACCAGTTCAGGTTATTTTGGCCATTTTTCGTTTATTAACCTAAGAACTCGTCGCGCGATCTGTACTGGATAAATTATTGTATATTCGTAAGTACAGACTCTGCTGGCAGCCTGATAGCGGTAAGTTGGTTGGGACGCACCTCCATAAGTATGTATACTCGAAACGATATAATATTAATAATTCAAACAAGTGCTCATCGCCACCAAACGAGTAAGTATGAGTAGATATTTTTGCCGGCCGGCAAAATCGTATGATTTCTGTTGTCTTGTGATTTTCGTTGTATTGTGTTTTGTTTTTTGTTTCATATTTGTATCTTCTTAATTAACTTTAACTCCTAATTAGGTAAGATTGCAGTTTCTGACGATTCGGCTTTTTTAATTTTTGGGACATGTCAGACACTTCTGGTCATATATCGGGGGGCTAGTTAGTGGGGTCTTATGCGGAATTGAATTGCTGACATAAGTGAAGAAATATCTTTTTCGTGACGATTAGGCACGTGTGCTTGCACTATGAGTATTTTTGGCTATAGATACTTCTTTGCATATTCTTTCTAGCAATGTAAGAGGGATATGTATTAAGTAGCCGTAGAAGTTAGAAGAAGTAGAAGTTGTTTAACTTCGTGCTCCTTCTCTTCTTTAAATATATTGTAGATGAAGCTTTCACATAGCACTACAAACTTCTACCAATCATGACAGTAGATAGGCATCGTGGATCGATTTGAATACAAAATAGGATAAACTTAACATACTAATCTTAGATTGAGCTTAATAATTAAATTCATCCCCAAAAAACTGCTCCCTTAGTCAAATTTCGTCAAAGTTTGTATATGTGTACCAATTCACTTCATAAAATCTGTGGGCTTACTTTGTTTCCGAATCTATTAGACGTGTTTTGGTTCGTTCGACATATTTTAGAAAGGATACCCCAGAAAAATAATCAGCCCGTTTCTAATTTGGTTACGTTTCAGGTAACACCAGAAACCTTGTCCCTCAAAATTCGCACGCAAAAGCAAGTACCAAAATTGGGTCTTATGCTTGTTGGTTGGGGTGGCAATAATGGTTCAACTTTAACTGCAGCTTTGGAAGCTAATTCCCGTCAGTTGGAATGGAGGAAGAAAACTGGTATACAAACAGCAAACTGGTTTGGATCCATAACACAGGCATCTACTGTCCATGTGGGCAGTGATGAAAGCGGTAATGATGTTTTCATTCCAATGAAAGATCTTATCCCGATGGTTAATCCAAACGACATTGGTAAGTGGAATTATTTATACGCTAATTTTGCTGGCTAATCATATTTTTGTTGTTGTTGTTTTTTTTTTGTAATAGTTATTGATGGTTGGGATATCAGTTCACTTAACATTGGTGAATCCATGCGCCGTGCTCAAGTACTTGATGTCGAGCTTCAAGATCAACTTTACAAGGACCTTTCAAAATTGAAACCACGCCCATCGATTTATGATCCTGATTTTATTGCTGCCAATCAATCAACACGTGCAGATAATCTTATCGAGGGGACCAAATATGAACAATACCTTCAGATCCGCAAGGATATTCAAGATTTCAAATCAAAATCCGGTGTCGACAAACTAATTGTTTTGTGGACAGCCAATACAGAACGTTTTTGTGATGTAGAAAAGGGTTTAAATACAACAATGGCTGAGTTGCAGATGTCTTTGAAGGCAAACAAGGCTGAATTTTCCCCATCGACCATCTTTGCAATGGCTAGCATTGCGGAAGGGGTAAGGCACCTATACTTAAGTTTAATTTCAAATAAGGAACTCTTAAATGTTGTCTAATATTAATAGTGTACATACATCAATGGATCACCACAAAATACATTTGTTCCTGGTCTTATTGAAATGGCTGAGCATCATGATGTTTTTATAGCCGGAGATGACTTTAAATCTGGTCAGACTAAATTAAAGTCTGTGTTAGTGGACTTTTTAGTTGGTGCTGGTATTAAGCCAACTTCGATCGTTAGTTACAATCATCTAGGCAACAATGACGGAAAAAACTTATCTGCACCACAACAATTCCGCTCCAAAGAGGTACTTGCCTTTAAGATTTGAACTCTCTTTTTTCGTGAAGCAAATACCCTTTTATAGATCTCTAAGAGCAATGTTGTGGATGACATGGTTAAATCGAACAGCATTCTCTATAAGCCAACTGAACATCCCGATCATGTAGTTGTCATCAAGTATGTGCCGTATGTTGGGGATAGCAAGCGCGCCATGGACGAATATACAAGTGAAATCATGATGGGAGGACACAACACATTAGTCATTCATAACACTTGTGAAGACTCACTCCTTGCAACGCCACTTATCCTCGATTTAGTAATCCTTGGTGAGCTTTGTTCACGGATTCACCTCAAGAGCAACAAAATGACCGATGCTCCATGGGTTGCTTTCAAACCTGTCCTATCTATACTTAGCTACTTGTGTAAGGCTCCATTAGTACCAAAGGGATCGCCAGTGGTAAATTCACTCTTCAGCCAAAGAGCAGCTATTGAGAATATTCTCCGTGCATGTGTTGGACTTCCACCAATTTCACACATGGCTTTGGAACAAAGAGTAACATCTTTTGTGTTTACTTTTGATATGTTTTTTTATATATTTCTTACAGTTCGACTTTTCAACAATGGCTTCTGAACCACCATCGAAGAAATTGAAGACATCATCAACTGATGCGAAAAAAATTGGAAACGCTCATGTAAATGGACATTCCAATGGGCATGCTAAGAAAGTATCAAATGGTTATCATTAAAGGGCATATGTACATACTTGAAATCAAATTCAATTCAATTTTAGCACTAAATACATTGTAATCACCTTATCTCACAAACTGGGCTACAGAGTATATCTTGACACGATGTAAGGCCTCCGAAAAAGTTAAATAGTTCAGCTAAATAGTTCTCTGGCACTTTTTCATTTTCGATCATAAATTCATTCCATGTACCTTTCTTTTTTTAAAAAAAAAAAAAATTTAAACAAATAACCGATGGAAAAACATAATATGAATCTTCAAGAACTTTGTTGTGGTCAAACCATGTACTCTAGGAAAAGCTAAATAGTTCCTGGTACTTTTTCATTTTCGCTCATAAATTCATTCCATGTACCTTTCTTTTTTAAAAAGAATAAAATTTAAAAACAAATAACCGATGGGGAAACATAATATGTATCTTCAAGAACTTTGTTGTGGTCAAAGCATGTACTCTAGGAGTATGTGTAAATGTTTGAATGTAAAATATCTCTTAAGGCATTGGGCTTTTTTTTTATTTTTCATCAATAAGCAGCAGAATATAATAGTTTTGTAGCAATAATTGTCAAAACAAATTAAAGAAGAAGAAAACTTGATGTAATTTTTGTTATATACATGTATATTTTAAGAGTTCTACCATAAATAAATTATATTGGAGTATTTAGATGTTGGATTGGCGTTTGTTTTCACGCTCGCTTTCGTCATCCATGGTGCCATTCATCTACAAAAAAGGCAACTTTTATGTCTTGAATAGAAACCTTAAAACGCTGGAAATCATTCCTTCAAAATTTTCACGTCTGGCTGTGAATGCTATCAGTATAATCCCATATCATAATTCTTTACTAAGTTGGGCAACTCGGTTAGAGAATGCCCTGTCAACGTCTTTATTTCTTAGACATCGTAGCCCACATACATTCAAAACTAATGTTCGTTGGTACCTCTTTCAAACATTTTATAAATAAGTTATCTTGCTTTATGCAATGAAATATTTACGAGTAAATCAATAGACCAACTTCATAAAAGCAGCAGGTTCCAAAGCCTGAAAGCGTGCATCGCATTCAACTCCCTTCGTAATGGAAAGTTTCGTACGTGGTAGCAAGCCTTGTTAGGGACACAGCAAATCTGAATGCATAGAATGGTATATTTTCCAGTCACAGTTCCTAAACTAGTAGACAAGGTTCAATAAACTCTATGCTTCTTAACCATATTTATGTATGCCAATGATGATTGCGAGGTCAATACCGCAGTAATTATTTTCAACGAGATAACATTGAGCAGTTTATCCAAACGATTTTCTGAAGTAAAATCTAAACACTGCCGACCTTCTTTTTCTTCAAATCATTCGAACCACAGATATCTAATTTATACAAGAAAATAGAAGGTCCGCAGAAAAAATAGAATGGACTAAATTGGACCTATAACTCATCATCCAAACATTCCAAATGCCACATTACAATTCAATACGACAGCCAATACAAACTGATGACACCGCAAGAATACCAACAAAGCAGAACACTAAACTTTCGGTGGTACGCCACAGTGTGCACATTGTAGGCTGGGTCATGAATCAAGATCGTTAGCCCAATTCTGGTTCACGCATTCTGTGACACTTTATAACCCGAAAATATATTGATACTCGTATGCATGGAAAATACTCAAAGGGGATTAGTATATGTATGTATAAGTTGGATGTTGTCACCAATAAAGACAGGATCACTTTGATTCGGGCAGCGCACAATGTATTCATGTTTAAAATTCTGCTTTATCGCTATTTTTGCGGTGTCATCATTTTGTGTTGGCTGTTGTATTGAATTGTATTGTGCCATTTGGAACGATTGGATACTGTAGTATAGGTCATCTACATTTGCCTTAGAGAAAACCTTCGATCGGAAAAGTTATGGTCAGAAGGACTTATATCAATTGTACCAAATAGTCATACTAAGACAAATTCTGAAAAGGACCAGTGTATTTAAAGTCGAAATTGATAGCATTCATTGCGTTGAATCAATAGCCGAATTCAAGATCACTTTAAATTCAATGCAGCTGTGCTGTATAATATCGAGCTTCTCCCAAATATTATAAATGTGCATCGAATTTCGGCAAGAAGATGCACTATAATACGATTTCTTCAATCTGGAACTTGGAAATTCGCAAGCACTTGTCAAATTTGAAGGGACCGTCGTTCACACCATTCCGTCATATGGCAATTAAAACACGGGCGAAGTTAGTGAGAAATAAGGGAAAAAACAAAGAGCATAACCAAAGAAGTGTGCTCCCACCGCTTTGGATAACACGTCACATGTGCAACATAAACTTTGATATACTTGAAATTTTTACCTAAAAAAAGCGTGTACTAGAAAACCACAACTACAATATTAGGAATCGGCAAGACAAATAAGTGTAAAGCTTCTAAAGACAAAATGCAGTCTAAAAATGCTGATCCGGCAAGATAATGTACGTGCCGTGTGCTGGACAATAAGCAGGAAAGAAAGATCGAACCTGGTTTAAGGACTAAACGACTTTTTGAGCAGAAATGCCTGATCTAAGGAACTATAAACATTATACGCTAATAGGATAGAAAGATACCATTTCTCAGGCAAAAGCTCTTCACGGGTTAAGAGCCCCTTCAATAATTATTGTAATTGCATAGTTTTCCTGGGGCTTCTATTGATTTAAAAGAATACAATCGTAACACTCCCTTCGGGGACGTATCAAAGCTTAACGGGTTTTGATTTCATGATCGATTAGTAATATTGCCTATTTTTCACTTCGCTATAGATAAATAACCTAAACACAGTAGAGTTACATATGGTAGTGAAAAGAATCTGCGGTTCAGGAGGACGTTACCAAGTCGAATATTGTTTGACAGCACCAGGAATGACCTTTCTTAGTTTGAAAATGAAAAAAGAAAAACAACTGCGATGAAAGATCTAAACAGAACCCCTAATTATGATGTCAAAGCAAGTTATTTTAAGGCTAAAATAAATTTAAGGCTAGGAAAAATAACCACGCCGAAAAAAAGGAGAAATAATTTATAAAGCCTCCACCCTTTCTTTTTCAGAGTCAGGTAAAATGCCTAACTACCTCTTTTAGTAAAGAGACAAACAAAACCGTATTTTAAGAGACTAGGCTCTGGACGACATCGGACTTTGTAATTTGTAATTTGTAAAGTCCGGTATCTTACGCCGGTGTACTATCCCCAGCACGCAATATTTGTACCAAGTTCCAGTTTATTATTATTGATTTATTTATTTATTTCTATGTTATATTAAATTAAAAATTAAACATCTTACTTTCAATGCATATGTTTTATATGTTAGATACCGAAATAGTATGCACCCTCTTGTTCTCGTGTGACAAAAACCTAATCTTCTATACACAAAAGATCTTTCATGGTGCCACTCGTTTTGGGCAGCCACATTTTAAAAACATGCGGGTCATTTCAAAAATAATGCAAACTATTTTACTACACAAAGTTAAAATTTATTTAATTCAGTATTATCCTTCAATCTAGTCCACCCCCCCCCCCTCCTGTTTCTTAACGCCTTAGATAGGCCAGCTCACCATAGCTATTCAACTACCGACATGTGCCGACCGACTTAAGAGAGTTATTTTAAAGAGGGAGACACAGCGCATGTATTGGGGGGCTCCTGTCTGGGTTGTATGATAAGTACTTGAGATCAAATCTCGCACTCGCACTGGCGTTGTATATAAATCACAATGTTTCCGATATAATGGCCTGCATTGAAATGCAAAATTAGTCGCTTACGAGTGATCAAGTACTGTCCCTACAGTCTATTATACGCTCACCACAAACTTCACTTAAAATTAATGTAAGTTTTGGCCACGTAAAATTTTATTTTCAATGAAAGAATTTGATCTTTAACTGATACAGTACCCAAGCCACGTGCAAACACCATTTCTATCAATCATCCAGCAAAAACTGCATAACTAAACTAATCAGATGAAAATGTTTTTGAAATATTTTTGAAATGGCCTCGTATGTACATACAGAAGCAATTCTTTTAAAAAAAAAAAAAACTTTTTTTGGCAAAAACATTCCAACGACACCCTGCAAAGCTAAAAAGTGGTTTCACCTCCAAAAGTTATACAACTGAAAGCACTCTTAAACCTCCTTAGAGTATGCACAAAGTTGAGCAGTTGCTTTCGATATCTATGCATTTTTAACAATAGCGGTCAATTACTTGTACTTATAAAATATTCATTTCCTTTTCACAATCTCATTAATTTCATTTCAAATGACAAATGACACTTTTTCCGTTAAATTAATTTACTTTTTATGAAAATACAATATATGGGCACTTTTTCGGGCATGGGTTTTGTTTTCTTAAGATAATTAAACAGTTCAACTACCTAGTAAACATCGAAGTCACCCTCTTCGGCGTATTAAATTGGAAAGAAAAAATGGACACAAAATAAATAAAATTACATTAATAATCATCAAAAGCCCGTTATCGTAGACAGTCCAACGTCAACCTTCGCTTTTATTATCGATTAGAGAACTATCGATATTTTTTACCCTTCTGAAAGTCACAACTTAAAACCCTTAGTGTCCAACTGAAAGTTATAGATACATTCATGGTTCCTTAATGAGCATTGAATGGGTCGGGGATTTACATATGGATGCATCCAATTATCAACTAAAAAATCAAAGAGTGCTTAGTTTATCATTATCTCTCGAAGTCAGAGTAGAGTATTACGTCATCGTTACTGAGATTAGACCGTTAATGTTGCCCCCACTTGAAATATATGCTGATCTTAGACTGTTCTAAAATTTGGCCAGTGATAAGATTAGGTGAAGGTATTTCAACTCAATCGGAAGTTTGATAGGTGTTGCTTAGTTTTGTGATAATACAATCCCGTCTAATCGGTTACCTATGAATTTGAAAAATAAAGTGTTTCGAAATGTTTTATGGCCTTGTGAATTTTTTTTTTACCATTAAGACTTTTATTGAAAACGTGGGTCGGCATTATGAAGTGATTATCATATTTCTCAATTGAACAGCAAATATTTTACCAGTGGAAGTGGATTTTAAGCTCAAATTACTATTTAAGCTCAGGCACTATTCTTAAATTTGCTGCTTTATTTATAAATAAAAACGATTCAATTTGGTAACATATTTGTATTTGTTTAGTCGTACTCCAAGGTGTTAATGAGAATTTTATATTGTCAACAATGCCATTCATTTCATACTCAATTCGCACGGAGGCCTTTTTTGAAGTAGATTCGATTGAGTACACTTTGTCAATAGATAATTAGTTAACGATAACATTGTTATTAGTTATTTATCTGCTCATGCAGGATAGTTTTAAAAATAGTAGTAAAATTTATGACTGTTAACAATAATAGTTGGCTAGCTTTGAAAATGATCTTATTCTATTTGGATCGCACAAATTACGTAATTTATTTCACCACAAATTTAAACTTCTGGCTTCAAATTAAGTAATAAAATTGGTATCTTGAAGTATCTTGGTATGTTGAAGATACGTAAGACTGAGGCTGAAAACTACAAACATCATGCTCTTTCGAAAATCTCTAAATTATGGTAAGTCTCAGTACTGCTATAGCAGAATGAAATTCTCATTTGTTTCCTTAAAATTGACAGTGATAGATCTACCAATAGAGATTAATTTTAATCATATTTGACAGTTCTTTGATATTTATGTTCAGTATTGTTTGACAAATCCCCAGAAGAATGCTTTTGTATGTTTGGAACCTGTTTTGAAAATCGGTCTTCAATTCGCAATGTTGTGATAAATTTCATATCACATACACTCTTCATGACTCAAAGCAAACAACGCGTCAACGTAGTGAGGGAACAGGAGAAACTGTAACCGCTGTAGGGTAAGATGTGGCGCAACAACCAGAATTATCAGTTCGACGTTGACGCAACAGTTACCCATATAGGATCTAGCTAATGGAAGAACTAAACCAGCAAGATATGACTTTCGACGACAAGTTTTTGATTGAAATCGAACCTTGTTTTTTATCAATCAAGCAAAATTTACGTTTATCAGAAGAGACTCGCAAGACCCAATCACAACCACAAAAATGCACTATTAAATATGGTTGGTGGCATCATCGGCCATCATTTTTGGAAAAGTTGGGATGCAGTACTGTAGTTCTCTTCAAACGTACGCATTGTTGATCATCGGGATTTTTAATATTCCTTTACCTCTTCTTCTTGTATGTTACTGAAGATCAATCAGGTCTTTGAAACGAGTGTCATAATAATATTCAAGAGCTAGTATCATCCGAAATATCTTTTGTACACTAAGCATCTTGAAAATTCTGTGTCTTATGGCATTGTTCGAATGTCGATTTTGTATCTTTTTTACAATGGAGTTTTGAAAATGTTGCAGCTTGTTAATGTTTATCGTTGAAGCGTTACCCCATGCTAGCATACCGTATCTCAGTTTGGAATCCACAAGGGCATAGTACATTTGCTTTTGTATTTTAAACGTTGAAAAGTATCCAAGATACACCAAAGCGTAAAGAGCTTGTCTGAGGTTAAAGCGGAGTTTCTCTTCCATCCCATGGAAAATGGCTGTTGATAATTACTCAGAGGTACTTGTAGGTCTCGACTACTTCGATTTTCTGATTTGAGAGGATTTTTTGGCCGATGTGTCTTTTTGGGGTTATCCTCAGATCTGTAGCTTTATGGTGTGTTTTTTTTATGTTTTGTCTTCGCCGCATTTAAAATCAAGCCATTATTATGACATCATACAGGTTTATTGAACTCCGCCTACGCTATTTTTATACCAGTGGCCTATGATATTTGTACATACATGTATCAACTCGTTCGTGAAGATTATAAATAGCAGGGTTACTTTCTTTGATCCTTGATAGATTCCAAATGCGCTGGTAGTTTCTTCACTGAAGGCATTCTTAATTTTAACTTTTTAAATTCTTTCACTTAAATAGTTCTGAAGCTAGATAGCTTATAGCTAAATAGCTGATTACAAATGAACGCTTTACTAAGACCTGATAATTTTTGTAAAGGTTTACGCAAATTCACTGAGGAGTTGCCCCGTGCTCTTTCTTTATTGTTTTTGTATTTTTGTTCGTGGATTATTGCATGGTTGCTTAATTAACACTTCTTCTTAATATTTGTCAGTCGATGGTAAAATTGACATCGGTCTATAGTTTTGGATAAGATAGAGGATGCAGCTCATGATATCAATATCAAGGGCAGCAAAGTCAGCTTATGTAGCTAAGAAATACTGTTCGTTATAGTCTAAGCGAACGATCAGAAAAGTATTGTATTCTTAGTATACAACAGTAACATTGTCTACGGTGAGCTTTATATCTTATTATATCTTTAAACTCTCTTCTAATAGTAAAAAGTGAAAACACACAATGCAATATAATTTTTCTTTCGAGAAAGCTTTTGGAAAAAAGGATTTGTGAAAGCGTTTTGACTGATGTCCTGTAATCCTTTGATAAAACGTGCCATGAAGGTTTAAAGCTCAAAGTACAAAAGTTTCCCTATACATCATTGTTTTATAAAAAACATATCTCAAGAACGGGTTCTTTCGTATCTGTCGGAAACAAATACTCGCAATATTAAAATTCTTTAGCAGGTCTAACGTAAACTGTGATTCCATGCTCGTTTCTTTATATTCTATAAATAGCAAGAAAGAAGGGACCATCTTTGCTACATTTTTCGATGACACTGCTATTCTGGCAATAGGTAAACACATCGACAGCAACATTACAAGGCACTTTGTGAAATAAAAAGGGGCCGTTCCTACTTAACTTAATCTGTACAGCTTTGATAAGCGACCATAAATACCTCTGAATGACTTTTACGCAGAGTTTTTCTATCTAAAACTACGTACGTGAACGAGAATAATATGGGAAATGTTCCAAGTTCTCACAGTAAGTATCTGCAGGTTTCATAATATATATGGAATACTTTCACCTTCACTCGGGGGATGGAGATGTCTTTCATGCTTACCAGATGTTTGGGGTAAAAGGAACATTAAACGCATTGACGATTCCTGCTAATAACGCAAATTTATTTTCCCAAATTTATTTTACAAAACATGAATTGATGTGCATTTTTATTTAGATTACTTATTTCTTTAATTAATAATTCATTTGGTCCAAACCTGTGCAAAATTTACCAAAGTTGGTTGAATAATGAAGAAATTAAAAAAGGCACTCTTCATTAGCCCAGACATCCTCTTGTTTTTCGGCATATTTTCGTCTGAGAGACTGAGCGAAATCGGCAGTAAATTTATTTATGTTTTTTGGTCTTTGCTCGAAAATATTACGTAAAAACAATCTTAGAATAGTTCGTATCTAAAAGCAAAACAAAAACACAGATTATTTCGAAAGAATTCGAGAAAAATGTTCTATTGGTAACCACCTCAGGATGCTCGGCCAAATAAGCCCAATCCTCTTCTCTTGCACATTTTTCCAAACGGCTCTCGAGGGAATTTTTTAATAATTCTTCAACTGCAGCACAATTGTAAGCCATTTTTTTGGATAAATTGTCAAAAAAAAAAAAAACAAAACTCGTCTGATTTCTAAGGAATTTTCACAAAGTTAAAGTAGAGAGTTACTAACTATTCCCAGTAGCCGATATGAAGTCGCTATGGGAAATACCATGCACGTCATGAGAAGCAGGTTGCCTTGACACCAATTCAGTTTTATATACGCTTCTTTTGAATTTATGTCTAAGTAGTATCCACTTTCTTGTTTTCTTTGATACCTGACTTTGTTTTGTTGACATGGTGCTGTAAAAGTGTACTTACAGAGATCCACATTCATCACTCACAACGCTTACCCCGTTTAATGAGTTCACATTGAGGCAAACTCGCCACTCACTCTTCAAGTCTTATGTCAATGACAAAGATAGTTCTTGATGAATGTCCACCTCCAAAGCAAAACCGACTGGCTAGCAAAATTCCTGAAATCTATAGTTCCTCTCCGTTGGCAAGGAAAACAACCTGAAGCAGCATTCCAGTGAATCGCACTATTTCCGATTTAAAGAGAATTTTGACATTAACTTTGAGACATACCCCGAAATCGTTGGATCTCGAATGTGGTTGTCCTGGCCAGTAAACCAGTTCCAAACTGGATTTACATGTTTTTAAGTGAATAATTTTCCGCCACCTATGAGTCCAAGAGTATTGAAGATTTTAAAATGACATCGGCATGGAGAAGTATGATCTGGAGCAATTAAGCATTTGCGATGAGAATGACTTGAGGCCGTTACAGTAAGTCACAGTAAGTGTAGCCTTGCGACTGCTTCTCGTAGTATCTTAGGAGTAATGAGAGGGTTTATCAAGGCCTTAAGCGCAGTTTGAATGTTATTACTTCTACTTCACCCTATCTATTCTTCACTTCACAATATATGTATGGGTAGCTCATTGCTATCCTAACAAGAAGCGAAATCTAACTTTGTCGTACCCTAAAAAACACCAGCGCCGCATACTAGATCGGTTTTGGAATCATGAAGATAAGTCTTCATTCCTACATTACTTTCTTGCCAAAAGCTGAACACAAGAAAAATCGATTTTATATTTCGCAGAAACAGGTAAGTGTCGCTGGTGATTAGAACTTATGACATATTTTGACATGAATATCAAAGAGACAGAAATTGAACAATGAGTCTAGAACAGATTCAGACCTGCTAGGAGAATTCCCCATGTGGCTGAGAGAGTTCTTTGAAATCTGGATAACAGCAGAAGTAACGTATTTCTGTGAAAGTTTGCTCCAGCAGAACAACCGACGAATAAGATATGATTGATCTTATCATGACCGTGTAGATTTACGAGTAAACGGTGATAAGCCCCTCTTGTTCTAAAAAATTGTTTTTGTATATTTCCAGAAAGCCTACAGTTATTTTGAGGCTTTCGACGTAACATGTTTAGTATAAAATACGACTGATAATGTCTTTAAGTACAAAATGAGTCAGTGAGGCGAGTCAGTTTCCTCCTTCTCATTAAGAAGACAATCCCAGTTTTAAAGAGGATTGACTCAAGGCCATTTCCAGTGTACAAATCGTCGGTCACCTTTAGGGCTACCCGTGACTTAGAGCAGACGTCAGAACAGTTGGAAGCGTCAGGCAGTGAGTCGAAGAGCATGCACTTGCCTTGGGGTAACCTTTATTTACCCTCACATATTGGCTACAGTCAGCATTTGCAAAGCAGTTTTGCGCACACTAAACTCAACCGTTCTAAACGCAATACACCTCATCATGAAGGAAGTCAGACCAATTTTTCTGGAGCTTTTGGCGAGATTAAAGTCCTCTTCTTCGATTTTCAATATAAAGGTTACTCTTACTGTTCACCAGGGGTTTAGTATTTATACCAGTACCAGACTAACAATGACTAGCAATCGGTTTATACCTTTTGGTAACTAAATTGAATACAAATATATGCCGTCGGTATCAAGCGAGTTGAAGCCATCAAAGTAAGCAACAGGGTGTCTGATGACCTTATCAGTCACCACTACGGGATGTCTTCGATTCAATATAGGTGCATTGGCATATTGTTAATCGCAACTTTCAAGAAGCAGTTGCAATGGCAACCGGGCCTTAAGGGTGAATATGAATACTTTTAAAATGCATTCCCACTTACGTTTATTTATAAATTAGATTTTAACTTTAAAATCAAGTTGGTTGTTTGAGGTTTTCACACAAAAGTTTAAATATTCTGAGTGAAGTTGACCTATTTAGAATATTTCTAATATTAATGCCAAACTTCATAGTGGGTGGTGGGCAAAGATTATGGAGGTAGTTTACTTAATAAATTTTGCACTAGTATGTATCAGATGCATCGTTAATTTTACATACATATATGTGAACAGCAATCAAAACTTATGTTACATACGAGTACCAATCAATGTATGGTATTTGCATATAAAGAGCCTTCTGTCTGATTCGCTTTTGTTTTTATCTTTTTTCAAAACTTTGTTTGGATTAAGTTAACTCCGACTGCCGACGACAAAAACAAAAAGAGTACTAAATCGGCCGATTTCAACGCATTCTCCACAAGTCTTCTTTAGGTGATAAGTTTGTTTTTATCTTTGCTTTTGACGACGACGTGACTTCTGTCTTTTTCTTCGCCCACGGTCTCAGAAATAAATTTAACAATTTTTAGTTTCATTTTAAGGTATGTGCTTGCTTCCTGAATGTATAAAGAGTGATGAGGATTGTGCGAGTATACTATATTTATTTTGTTTTTTAAATAAAGTGTTATAAAAAAAAGAATATATAAACTCACAACCCTATGCGTAGCGTTTTGTGTATGGGGTATAAATGTCGATAAGATTTTATCTTTATGAAACGCTATATTTACTTAACTACTTGAGTCACGTGAATTTTTTGAAACGATTAGACCAAAAGATTTGTATATATTTTATTCGATTTTTTACGAGATATAAACAAAAAAAAAAATCTTTTCATTTTGTTGAAAAGGTGCGAGTAGGGAATCTTTATCTCTAGCTTAGATTTGATTGGTGACTTCGAGATACTCGTAACTATACAACAATTGCTAGACAAACAGAGTTAATAATAGTAGATTTTATAGTATCTGAGTCAAGTATTCACGTGAGTCATATATCATGCAAGTGACTCACTCAAATGTGACGCTTCGACAAAAAATCCAATTATAATAATCAAGATTGGGCTTCGATATATCAATCGTGTTAATATGAGTCAAAATCAAAAATAAAATTTATGAGCGTATCTGAAGGTAATTTACAAGCTTATAAGCACTTATTAATAATTTATTTTTAATTTATAAATAAAATCGGATCAGAAATATCTAAATGTTTGATGAAATTTCGAAATTACTTCGCAATTTTGTTTTTAAAAATTCACCTTTAGTTTATTTGTGCCGAAATGACATTTAGACATTTAAAATATTTGGTCTTGACCATTTTTCTCAAACTCGCATGGCTAGTGCATAACCCCGGTACAGACAAGACGTAATATGTAGGTTTTGAAGAAGGAATTCCATAGATAATGTTGATCGAATCTACTGATACTGCGTTCATTTGCGTACACTTCAGTTTTAATCCAGGATTCTTAAATATCATAGAGTAGACGACGAAAATTTTTAACTGAATTAAAAAAAGACCTCATACCACGCACTGTAGTGGAGGTATAATCCTTTATAATCCTTTAAAGAAAATTGCGCTTCAGTTAGGAATATATACCGTTCAGTTCACATGAATTAAAGTGAAGTTCAGAAGAAATATACCAATTGTTCAGCTTGGACTGGCTATTGCAAGGAATCGAACGAGAAAAAAAACAATGTCATAAGAGATCAACTTTTTATTCTGATCAAATTAATCCAAGAGTTTAAGTTTAGTTTAACATTTAAATCTGTTGTCTTAAATTCAAATAAATACGAATATACCAGTTGAAGTTCTCCATAAAAGTATTAAGCTAACACTTGCTCAATCATAATATAAAAGACTAAGACCTTAAAATATCTTCCTTATTTTTAGGAAGGAAGGAAAGAATGACCTCGTTATTCATAAGTATGAAGTAAATTTTATTTGATGAAGTCTCATAGGAGACCACAAAACATTTGATTTCAAATCACTTTTTTACCACTGCTCATTTATGAATAATCAATCAATCAAATATCATATGGTATATGATAAATTTTCTTACAAAGCCAATGAATATCTATAGATATAAAAATGATGGTGCCACATTTTATATGTAGTGCTGACGATGAGTTTTGAGAAAATATATAACACAAGTCTTAGGATCTAGAGCCATTTCTCAAAAGAGCGCATCCAATAACAGTTCACAAACCGAAAAGTCAGAGTTTATTCTTCAAAAAAGAGAAGTGTCTTCTGGAGAGATGCCAATATATAATACTTCCTGCCATGGAAAAATACTTAATTTGAAATCAAAACCACTACATAAATGATAAAAAAGTAACCACAAACATGTCTTCTAACTAACTGGCTAAAAATTCTGCCGAAAATACAATATGCCTATTCTGCCAGGATAGTAAAAACTTTATTCCAATAATTACTTCAAATTCTTGGGAACAGAGCTTTGTGGGTGCAACCGATGGGTCACCCCTTTTTTTGGTCCGATAACTTTGTATGGACGGTTGTTAAATTTGTAATTAGTCTTGCCAACTGTGGTTTTAGGTTTTAAAATAAAAGATTCTTCAGCCTGATACTTCAATGAAGAATCTCCTTCCACAATATGAAGCAATGGTTTTATATACATATTACATCCTATCTTGCGCTAGAATCTGAATTTAAACTCGTAAAAATTCTTTGTATATTTTTTTTTTTTTTAACTAAGAATGCTGACATGAAATAAAAATTCACCAGAATTTTCGCAAGTAGACAAAATGTCATTATTTTGAAGAGAAATTATTATTAATTGTGATAAGGCACAAACCATATGGAAAATTGATAAGCCAGCGAAAATTCGATATTTTCAAATAAGATTCCTAATTACTTCTGCATCATCATATTGCTGTTGGTTCCATCATTGTATTAGGTGCGATTTACATCCATGACATCCATGAACATATGATTTCGGAGCCTCGGCAGAATTCAGAAGACTATATTAAAGTCTATCATGAATTGGGAAAATTATTTTGGTTTCGAAAGTATGCTCAGCAATATAACAACCCAAACTACACATTTTGTTAAATGCTGAGCAAGTAAAAGAACACCTCTTTCTTCCGATCGCTACGTAATCTTAAATGCATCCGATGGCTATTAAGATTAATGTATGCTGGAAAAAAGGGCGTCCAGAACTGATCAAGCCACTAAAGATGATTTTGAAGAAATCAGCAAATCAACAACCAACTACCTGTTCATAATACAAAACCCGGAAAAAGCTTTTTGTTTCTAAAGCTAATCAAGTACGGTATCCTAAATAAGCTCAAGTAAAAAATTCGCAATATACAATTTAAGTATCCAAATCCTGGCTATGAGACAGCATATGGTATGGTGACCGTTTGCACAAATGCATCATTTTAGTGTATGTATACTACATATAATTAAACAGACTGTATAAAACAAAAAGTTCAATTTTAGTATTCAGCTCGAGCAAATTTATGAAATAATTCGAAACTATGCAGTCCAACCCACTTGATATATTGATTTTGATAGGAAATGAGGTGAGGGCTCTGTTTCAAAACAAACAAAAAAACTTTATATTCATATATTGGGTCTATAACTTAATTGCTAAGAGATGGCGTAACTTGTATTATTCCATTGGAACATGCATTGGAAAGCTACTGTCATTGTACGTCACATCAGTATATGTCATTCATTTGAAGCGTAAACAACAATAATTTTTTTTTCCTTCTCCATTACTTTAATATGAAGAAAACTGCTGCAGAAAGTCATCGTATTTTGGTGGAAGTTTATGGTAAACATGCGCTAGCTGAGCGAACGTGCCAAAAGTGGTTTGCACAATTTAAAAGTGGTGATTTTAGCTTCGAAGAAGATGAACGTTCTGGACAGCCAAAAAAGTTTGAAGATGAAGAACTGGAAACATTACTCTATGAAGATTGTTGCCAAACACAATAAGAGCTGGCAGAATCCTTGGGTGTCACTCAAGCAGCCATTTCAAAACTTTTAAAAGCAGCTGGATATATTCAAAAGCAAGGAAATTTGGTTCCACATGAACTCAAGCCGAGAGACGTCGACAGGCGGTTTTGCATGTCCGAAATGCTGCTGGAACGCCACAAAAGGAAGTCATTTTTGCATCGGATTATTACTGGTGATGAAAAATGGATCCATTACGACAGCCCCAAGTGCAAAACATCATATGTGAAACCCGGCCAACCAGCCAAATAAACGGCAAAGCCGAATATCCATAACGCGAAGGTAATGCTCTGTATTTGGTGGGATCAGATGGGTGTGCTGTATTATGAGCTGCTAAAACCGGGTGAAATCATCCCTACTGAACACAATTAATCCGTTTGAGGAGAGCAGTAGCCGAAAAACGCCCGGAATATGCGAAAAGACAGTGGAAAACAGTGGATGGGAAGTCTTACCCCAACCGCCTTATAGCCCAGACCTTGGCCCTTCTGATTACCATTTGTTCCGGTCGATGTAGAACGCCCTCATTGAAATACGGTTCACATCAGAGCAGAATATCAAAAATTGGCTTGATTCATTCTTGGCTGCCAAGCCGGCGCAGTTCTTTTGGGATGGGATCCACAAATTGCCAGAAATATGTTAAAAAGTCATAGCTTCAGATGGGCAATACTTTGAATAATACTATTGTACATGTTTTTTCTTAAATAAACGTTCAAATTTTGAAAAAAAAAACCGCGCGAATTAAAATATATACCCAATAATTGATGTCATTAATGCACCAGCTAACCTTATCATATTAAAATCGACTTTTTCTCATTTCAACACAAAGGTCATTTTACCTCAATCGACATCATCTACTCAACTCCACTTACATGTGTGACTTTTGACCATAAAATTGCCCTGTCAGAGTTTTGATTACCAATAAATTAGCAAATTTCTATTCAACCTAATGTTGTCCATCAATATATGATACATACATATGTATGTACTAATATGTTAGTGACTACCCTACAGGGTGTGGATTTCCCACTTCAATAATAGAAACAACAAGAAGCAAAATGGAAGCTTTCAAAAATTTATTTCAAATCAAGAACCTGTCGCACGCAATAACAATTCGCAACATTTGCCACTACCAAGTCCTTGAACTACTATAGTCGTACATACATATATGTATGTATGTATGTATATCCATACAACCGGGTATATTCATATTCACTCTCCCTTTGGCGGGTAAAAAATAAATAAATATCTTCGTAAAGAATATAGACGGTTTGATCCAACGAAATTCAATCAATGATTCAAAGTCCTCTGAAATATGGTACACTACATATGACTGTAAACTAAACCAAATACGTTTGTATGTATGTTGGAGTAGAAAGAAATAAAAACTCAGTTCCACATGCTAGTGTTCACTTAAAGCTAAATCGTCTAGATAGGGACGCACCCCCAAACCTCGCCCTCCTCTACGTCACCTTACTCCATCTGATTCAATATAATAAATTGAAAGCAACAAAAATTAAGACTGATGATATCAGTCATAACTGATAAACCCTGATAAACCAGTGCTAGTTGGCTAGGTTCCCTCTAAACTGAACTCCGAAAACGAAATCGTCTGTTGGTTTAGTAGTTCATACATAGACAACACGTTCGCTGTTTGCTTATTTGAAAAAGCATTTTCGTGGTATCATATGCACTAAGCGTAAAAAAGATTTCGGACCATAGTAGTGGACAGGACGCGTTGCTACTAATCTCTAAGTTATTCATCCCGCAAAGCAAAAGTAGAAGGCAGTTCTCAATTTATAATCTATCTGAAAGGACGTGCGAAGTTTTGCGGTCACTACAATTAAACCGTTCACATGCTAGCCAAGTTAATTGCCATAAATTCATAACTAGTAAGGTGAGAGTTAATAAGTTTGTGAAATTCAGATACGTTGTGGTATTTAACGGGGAATGTAATAATATCAAGTGCAAAAAAAAAAAAGCGCGGAACTTTCGATTTGAATAGCAAACACAATAAATCCGCGCTTAGATCATACGAGTATGTACGAGTATACATATTGTATGTATATACAATAAATCCGTGCATGCATGAATCTCATACCCGAACTCGTAAAATCATATAACTTGTAGATACAATTTGATAAAATCCTACAAGTAAAAAATAGTGTTTCCTCTTGCATACATGATAGAGTTTTTAAAATTCACTTTAGTTGAACAAACTATTGAAAATACTATAAAATCGATTCAAAAGATAACAATTAGATATGAGTATTTAGGAAAAAGTATTCGAATATCGAAAATTCGAGTATCTGTAATAATTATAATAATACTATAAATCGTTAATATTAATAGTCAATAAAAATTGGGAATGTGTGGACATCTGAGCGTTCCAAAACTAGTGTTTTAACGATAAATTAATCGATAAGATTAAGGTTGATTTCAAAATATGTGTTATCTAGATATTTAACCACGTAATATACCATATAAACGGATGTGTCATACCTTAAAGTTACATAGAATAAAAACATGAAATATTGCCATAAGTTTGCTATATCACAAAACTTGACAGAATTAAAAAAAAAAAAAATTTCAATATTTTCTGTGGTCAGTGTACATATGTACGAGTATATGTATGTAGATCATAGATCAAATTTTCCGAGTAACAACAATACAACAGAACAGCTTTTCATAAATTGTCTATTAGATTAGCATTTTTTGCATCCATAAAAGAGTAAAAACTTTTAATTCTATAATACTTGTGGAAAATTCATACGCGGCAAAGTTTTGAATTCGAAAGAACAAAAACAGAGCACAATAGCACAAACAGCTGTTTCAGATCGAATCTGAAACATTCCATGCAAAAAAATAAAAATAAAAATAGCTATATCTTAATTACGTAACCTTCTCTGCCATAAGTTGTAATTAGAAGATTTATGGCAAATTTTGGTGCCCTTTGTATCAATAAATTGTTAAGAAGTTCTCTTTAACTAATATTGATGAGTCTACAAAAGTTGTCTTCTTGTATTCTTTTGCGTTGACCATTGAATACCTTGGTTCAACATCAAACAAGCATCAATGGTTTTTGGAAAGAATTTTCGGGCAACCATTGTTGAACATGGCTGATACGTTCATCCTGGATTTGTTCAATTATCGGTTTCTTAAAGGTTGATCAGAATAGTGATTGTATTTCCGAACTGTTAAAAAAATGAACTACACGGCATTAGAGAAAACACTAAATGTATCTATATCAGCCTGAAATTGAAATCAATCCAAACATACTCGTACTATACAGATTCATCGAATGCCAACTCTTATTTTTAAAAATCTTTATTGGAAAGCAGATACAAATTTGATAAACGTTGTCATTCTGTTCTATGTAGCATTGCCATATATCTCTGTTTGACACCGATTTACACTACATAATAAAGATTGCCATTTCGATCAGCTCTTTAGTGTGAGTACTTCGGAGGTTACTCGTATCTCTTATTAGATTACATTTTGTCACATCCGATGGCATTCGTAATATTTTCATATTTTTTGCTGTCATTTTTCTTTGATATTTTACATTCATCTATCGTGTTCCTCTAATTTACTGTCACAAAATAACGCAAAATTATCAATTATGGTAAGTCGCCACACGCTAACTTTATATGCGACGTAGTCATTTTCTTTGTGTTTCAAAACAAAGCCTAAGTATTTGAATTTTACAAGTATGATAGATGTCTAGATGTGGGTTTGCAGCTTTGGATGCCGCGGTCTTGTTACAATCTTGTAATACCATTTTCCAAAAAGAGCTAACTGAAGGTCTATTACGTCGTTCCCTACAATAACGCTATCATTGTCGAAATGCAAATCGGCTTCATTGAAGGAGTGATCCAAAATAAACCGGCTTGAAGAATAGTTTAGTTCATAGTACGCAACGTAATCTTGGCGGTGATTGTTTCAAACCCTCCACAAGTTCAGCATGCGATTGCCTTCCTCATAATATTGTTATTAAACTCATCGCAAGCCATGTAAATCAAATATTTCCGATTGTCACCCATTATTCGATCCGATTCTGATCTACGAACCCGGCTCATTCTTCTTACAACCTCGATTACTTCGCCTTCTTTAAAAATTGTCGTTTTTTTCAAATACGTAACAGAGGCAATGTGACTGCGCGAATTCTTCATAAAGTAAAGCGTTAAAATAATCTTTCCAACTATTGCATAGTTATTTGTTTTCTACTGAGATACGTCTCTGTTCGCCTTCAATACGTACGCCTATTGACTTCTGTTTGAATGTTGCATCCATTCTGACGCTTGACGAATTTGGGGAATTTAATTTAATTTCCAGCCTCTACTGCGTCCAATCCTTTTTTCAACCCGTTCATATTTTTATCGATTCTCGGTTGATGTAATACGTTTTCTAATTCAAAACTTTGGCCCGCCATGGTGCGTATGTGCCAGACTGAAATAAGTAATCTAGTTTTCGATAGCAGCACTGTGTTTGGCTCTTGAAATAAGGCCCTGGCTCGAATATTGGTATTTGCCACGCGATCTCCTCTACGCTGTGAAGAAAATGTGGCCAGCAGAAACATCATTCGTATTCATTTCCGCAATGCGTTCTTATTACTTTTCTCTTTCTATCGCGTGGCGCTGTGGTCTATGTGAAAATCAAAATTTTATTACTTTTTTTTCACCAACTAGTAATACTATCAAGCACAACAAGTTTGTATAATCTTATAGATTCTATTGTGGCTATGACTCATCTCTGGTATTAAAGTGCCTAAATATGATTCTCCACATTTATTCGCCTTTTACGCAAGTAGATGAATCAATTGCAATAAAATAAGGAGTATATTAGCCAACTTATCACGTTTTTGAAAAAAAAAAAAAAAAAAAAATTAGTGGTTGCGGTTGTAGAATTGATAAATACTATGTTCTATAGTATATATACTATTCCTCTATGTTTTTTTTTAAAGAAATAAATTAGAAAAAACAGACAGAGAAGTGTATAAAAAGTTTGGTTTTACAAATCCGGTGATCTTTCTGAATTCGAACGCGTGCAACGCGAAAGTTATCTTCACTTTAACAAAAGCTATTCGGATATGTCCGTACTTCGTTGCCGACATTTTCATTTAAATTTATTATTTGGTTCTTTGCGATATCGTATTCCTTTCAAAATCTCTTACAGACCCGGAAATTTAAAAGATTTAAGAAGTCTGGCATATAATGATAAAATAATTGTGATCAGTATAACATTAAGCATGGATTACAGACCTCGAGAGAATAATGGAAATCTTACCAGAATATCTCCGAGTTGCGTATACTTATTTAATTCCTTTCCATAAGGTTACTAGGAGCTAATCAGATGAATTGTCTTCAGAACACAAATGTAGCAAATCTAGCTAATGCGATTCGAAACAAAAGTTTTTCACAAAACAGCCCAATGTGCTCCAGCCGCGCCAGCGTGACCTGTGGACCCGGGAGTAATTTACTTGGCACGTGCGATCAGTGAGTTTGAGCTGTAACAATGAGAGGCTAGCTAGAAGACCACTTGCGCATTTTAAAGTCAGCTGTGTTAAATATTATTTGGATTCAGACCAGTGGTTTTGGTGAAAGTTATTACGAAATTAATGGTATAGGTTCATCAGGTAGAATTCTAAACCAAATTCTTTAATAACTCTGATGAAAAAAAACGAAACATCGATCTCGATGATATAGTATCATAGTTGTCAGATATATTGAGATTTTTTTCAACTTACTCTTCAGACTGTAGCACCTCATTTACATTTAAACGTCGTAATAGACTGTATATAGTACACGCATCTTCCTGTTGACGTTTTTCTAAGGGGTTATTCATCGTGAGGTTTGATTTTCAGTAGGCTTTTTTTGACAGATCACGCGTGACTTCTATCAAACTGCTTTATCATTTTTATTCAGTATCGTTTGGCAAATCGTCATGGAAAGACTCACACTATAACAGTGTCTTCAAATTTTTCATCTGTATTACGAAAATCAGCGTTCTGTGAGAAATGTTTTTCGTGTGATTCGAGGAACCTACTGAAACCACTATTGCCAATACCATTCTCAAATTTGAGTCCTAGTTTACATTAGTTGATGAAACTCGACCAGTTGGACCACATCCAGCACTTAGTGAAGGGACTATAGCAGCTGAAGCTGAGAGTGTACGCGAAGATTGTGACTTTGCTTTTCGACAACTTGGCGTATTTGACGTGAGGATCTCGGCCTAAGGGCGTACAAAATTGAACATGTATAAGAATTGAAGCCAAGCGACTTGGATTTCCGTCATATTTTCAGTGAATGAGCTCTGGAAAAACTCAATGAAAATCCGGTGTTTTATCGTGAAATTTTGTTCAGTGATGAAGTCCATTTCTGGCTCAATGGATACGTTAATAAACAAAATTACCATATTTAGGCTAATGAGCAACCCGAAGAGTACCAAGAGCTACCATTACAACCATTTAAAACAACGGTATGGTGTTTATGGGCTGGTGGAATCATTGGTCCATATTTCATTAAAAATGAAGCAAATCAGAATGTTACCGTCAATGGTAACCGTTATCGCGTCATGTTAACGAACTATGTGCTTCCTGAAATTCGAACACATGGTCTCGGTGAGCTCTAGTTTCAACAAGACAGCGCTACGAACCATAGAGCGCATGAAACAATGGACTTGTAGACAAATCATTTTGGTGAGCACCTAATTCCACGTTTTGATACGGTAAATTAGCCGCCTAGATCGTGCGATATCACACCTTTGAACTATTTTCTCCGGGGATATGTATAGTCTCAGGTCTTAAAAAATAAGCCAGCTGCGATTGACGCTTGGGAAGCCAACATTACTCGTGTTATCCGCGAGATACCAGTCGCTATGATCGAACGAGTCGCCCAAAATTGAATCTTCCGAATGGACCATCTCAGACGTAGTCGTGGCCATTATTTATATGATGTCATTTTCGAGAAGTAAACCGATAATTAAAATGTTAAGTTCACTTTCAAATTTATGTCTTTTGTTTTACATTATAAATCAAACCTCACGATGAATCACACTTTAAGTGACTATTCATTCTAAGGAGATTCTTGAAATGATTAACGACATCTAGATACTAAATTAGTGTTAGGTAAAAATTCAAGTTTTGCACTACAAATGCTTTTTTAAGCATTGTTAACATTGTTTTTTTTTTTTTTTTTTTTTTTTTCTCATCAAATATATCCTTTGAAATTTAATCAAACATTTTTTTTTTTTTATTTTATTTCAGATACAATAGAACTTAGATATACATATATAACAAAATACAAAATGAGTGATGCAACAGCAAACCCAAACGACAATCAAGAGTTTATTGTTAAATACAAACAAAATTACTACGACATCACGAGGTTTTTGAAAAATCATCCTGGTGGTTTGGCTACACTTAAAGGACTTAATCATGGTGATATGACATATAAATTTATGAAAGCACCTCCACATTCTGATGCTGCAATGTATCTTATGAATGAGTACAAAATTGGAGGCGATAAGCTACCAAAGAATGGCAAAAATGTTGCCAACGGTGATAGCAATAATAATTCATTAAATATCAAATTGGATGATAGTATGGAGGTAAGTTCATTACAATAATTAGACAAAGCCTTTTCGTACTGCAAAATTTTGATAATAACGTTTTTGAAATAAGTTATGGTAAAGTTTGCCATAAGCACCCTATGTTTTTAAAAATCGGTTCACCTTTGGATAATGTGAACCTACATACTCGTATGTATGGTATACATTATATACTTCATTAGACTTCATTAGTACTAGACGTGTGCCAACGTTTTTTTTCGACACCAGGAGAACTGAGAATGAGAATTCTTTTTCTTATCCACAAAGCATTATCTTTTCTAGAAATATAATTGTTTGGAAATAGTTTGTAGAACCCAAAATACATGAGGTTTTCGTTAATCAACATCAACATTTGTTTACGTAATATCTTTTAAATGAAAAAAAAAAAAAAAAAAAAAAAAACCTGACTGTTGTAAAGTAGATAATGGGGTGATCACGGATAAGAGGAATTGTAAGGAAAATGAATGCACAGAATGCAGTGCTGTCATTATTGCCGCATGATGCATTTTGACCAAAGGAAAAGCGAAGTCTACTGTTGTTAGTCGCAAGCGCCACATAGTCGACTGGAGGCACCCACAAGCCACTCCCAACACAGGAAAATACCTTTTCAATAATTGATATTTTGAGCTCATTACGCTAGATGGTATGTACATAAAATGAAAGTCTAATGGACAGATCTCGAGATTTTTTAAATCTCGAGATGACTTTAGGAGTGCAAAAAATGTTTTTTTTTTTTATAACAGAATAAAATCCGGATACTTATCGTGAAATGAGGGACGATGACGCGTTTAAGCGCCAGCTGATTCACACCAGTCAGCTTGATCTGTTCCGTAAAATAAACAACCTACATTTTAAAAACATTGACTGAAAGTCCGTTTCTAGTACCTACACCAAAATCGACGAATTAATATAGGGCTATTTGCACCGTAGATAGATTTTCGGTATATCAGTTGTTTGAAATGCCGGTCCGTGCACAAGTTAACAATAACTTATGTCTGACTGTACAATCAGATTTTGACTGATTCTGACCAAATTAATGGTTTTGAGAACATTGACCAATCTGCGGGTTTCACCAATATTTCATTATTGACAATTTTTTAGCGTCAATGTTTTGACGCCTTTTGCGGAAGAAGATTGTTAACTAACCAACGTATCGCCTTTTTCCGTACTCATTTCAACGTCGTGGTATGTTGTATGTGGTATGGACTGCAGTTAGATTGTTGTAAAATAGTTGTCGTCCATAAGTATTTTTTGATTCCCGAGGCTTAGTCTCAACCTCTTCTACAAAGAAGGCTTCATTTGCAATTGTGATCAACGATCGACGTCTGTCAACGTTTTGCATCTGCTGTCCTAATAAAGTTGCAAAAAAAAAATATCATTATAACGTTATGGAAATATTCGGCCCGAGTTTTATTCCTTGAGGTACTTCATACAGTGTTATTTCGAGAGTGCTATAAAACTCTTTTAGGTTTTTTCAGAAAATGAGAATGATTCCTCAAACGCCATGGAGGTCGTGGACGCTGCTCTGGTTAATTTTGTTTTAAGACTTCCGAATTTTCTGTGGAGAGTCTTGCAGGCCATGTTCTCCAATTCTGACCACAAACCATAATCCAGTGGATTCCTATCTGTACTCCCCGGCAGCCAATCTTCTGCTGATTGAAATCCAGGAATATTGATTCTGAGACACTCCTTGTCTTTGGCCTTGACTTTGTGCGATGGAGCAGAGTCGTGTTGCAAGATCCACCTGTATCCATTGAAAAGGGTTTTGGCCAAACCCTTCACAACACCCTCTGGCACATCTTGTTGGTAAACCTTTGCAACAGTTTTTACGCCTTTTACAAAAATGAAGGGATGTGAAACCATGGTGAGAGACTCCCACCAAACCATTATGGAAGCGGAATGAGGTCCACGTTGAACTCTTGAAGCAACTTTTTTCGCTTCCTTATATGATGTGGCATAAATTTTGTCATTTTGTTTGTTGAAAACTTCTTCCACGGTAAAAATTTTCTCATCCGTAAACAAAATGTTTTCATGGTTATTGTCCGCGTGAAACTGCAAAAGTCGCTTTCATCTTTCCAGCCTAATTTTTTTTAGTTGAGGAGTTAGGAGATAACCCGTGGAACGACGATAGGCTTTCATATGCAGATCTTCCAAATCAGCTTAGACATGGATCTGGTTGATATATCCAATTCCTTGGACATGATCTTCTGCTTCCTAAGGCGATTTCTCCGCATTCATTCACGCACTGCCTTTACTACCGCATTCGTACAGACGACGCGCGGACGACCACTCTTTAAACGAATATTCTCGATATTCCGAGTGGTTTTAGCAACTCGAATATTTAGCCAGCACTCTTTGCCCACTTATGCAACGCTATTAACGCGACTCTATTCTCTTATTCATGGTGCGTGTCCACTCAGGTTTAAACGGACTTTATCGCTCAGAATATTCACAAATTACAGTGCCAAATCTCTAAAATACTGTTTCACAAAAATGTTTGCGTAAATTAAAGACATTTTCCTTAAGTTCTTGAACTAATTAAATCCTAAAGAGTGAAATTGTAAGTCTTTTTGAAGCAAAACAGCCGCTTCTTTACGCACTGAGATTCTTGGATTTCCACACGAGATTCGTTTCGACCTGCGACAACCTAAAACGCCAACAACATGACGATATACGAGAACTTGACTAACAATCAACTAAGGCTACTCCTTCGCTCAATCGCAGAATTTTGTAATGTAAACAATCTTGTTGACGCGCACTCATGTAGAATCGCCACTTTTTAAAAACGCCCCGACCAATGCGACATTGTGACAGATTTTAAGATATAATTCTGCCACTGGACAGTTCTATTGACCTAACAATAGAAACTTTGGGCATTTCTGGGTATATGGCTTTTACTAATGATATTACAGATCACTGGTCTTTCGGTCTTATGTCCTTCAATCTTGGTAAAATTTTTGTCGTTAAAGGTTTAGGAGAATATTCTGTTTTGTAGTGGTGTAACAACTCCGTTTTATCTCATAAGTCCAAACAGGAAGCAAATTGCTCTCTTGTATTCTTTTTGCTTTCATCCGTAGAACACCAGTACCCCTTCAATGTTCCAGCATGGAACAGGGGTTATGCAAGTGGTATTTCTAACATTTATGAGTACAAAACATCTGATGAGGGCTTTGCTAAGGTTTTGAACAAATTTCTAGCCCTCGTCTCGTCTCATTTTATACTTCACCTTCACATATCGTCCACGATATGGTTACCACTAAAATTAGCGCATGGAAAATTCCTTATTTTTGAAATCAGAATCCAGACACTGGTTTTCGTGGCAAAATAAGTACCGAATTACATTCGTAGGAAACGAGATATTTATGGGATTCCTTGATTATATCATTGAACCACTTTAAAAGTGCCTTATAGAGTTGTACAAACCCGTTTGTAAGACCCTCGCAATCTGCAATATATGTTAGTTTGTTTAATTAGTTGCGCTTTCCAGTTGGTTAATTTGTGATCCATGTTTTGTTCAATATGTTGCATTCAAATTATGAGACCAAGCTCTTTCGCATTGCAGCAGCACTTACGTGCTGAGTGTGAAACAGCGTGGAGACAACATTTACTTGTTCACAACAGGTGTCAATAGCAAAGTTCAACACGATATTTTACGCACTTAAAACCCATTTCACACGTTTGTATCGCTTAAAGTTATCGTAAACAAAAAATAAAACCTCCGAATGAATAACGAAAACATCAGTCATGATAAGATAAAACAGAACCAAAATTCAGTTCCTCTTCATATTGATAAGAACAGTTCATGAGCCATGGATTAGGAACAACATTTTGTTGTATATTTATGACTTTCATATTTTAATGGCGTTTACTCAAAGTTAACATAAACGATACAAAAGCGACCCGATTTTGTTGTAAAGTTCACTAAAGTTTATTGAGTTTTACACTGTTTGTCATTTATTATTCCTTATGCCTATAAGGATCACAGTAAATTGCAGGAAACCAACGAATACACGTTCCTAAAACATTTCATTTGCCTTCACGTAAACCTTTGGCTTTGAAAATATTTGAATATCATTCTCGAGTTCGGCTAGCTCACGTTCGATTTCGACTTTTCGCTGTCGTATCCGGAGTGTTTCGGTTGTCATTGGCATACGATTTAGCTCACTGATCAGAGATTGAAATTCTGCGAAAATAGAAAATAGAAACAAATATGTGGAACAATTGGAGGGATGACTTACTTCTGTGTGCAGTATTAAGGGCATCTTGTCGTTCTTCTTCGGTAAGCGGTTTATATCCGATGGGACAATTGCGATCTCGTAGTAGGTCTTTTTGTTTTTGGAGCTCCTTTTCGCGTTTTTCACGCTCCAAGTACCTTGGCAGGCGGACGTCTTGACGGTCTAAAAATGTGCTTTACTCATGTCATGCAATGATTTATGTTTCCTAAAACTCACCTCCAAGTTCGTGTGCTTTCCTTAAAAGTCGCTTAGAACTTAACTGAGTACTACTGGCAGTAGGGGGAAGTCTATCAGTATCTATAGCAAGATTTTCAAAATTAAAATTCGGCTCGTCAGGATCGTAATGATTGTCTTCAACTCGCGGAAGGTGATTAGGAAGACATCTTTCGTTCAAACTCGCTTTGTTCGGTCTTGGATGATTGTGAACACTTTCCTTACTGACATCAGTTGATGAACATCTAAAAAAGTATGACGATCAAATATGCACAACAAGCATACTTGCCTAGTTCAACCTCTTTAGGGCTTCATACAAAAACTCCTCATCTATGATATCCTCCGTTTGTACTTCTTTGTCACATGTTTCCACTTTTCTCGTTGTTGATCCCGTGTCCGGCCTACAACAAACTGGTGGACATGCATTCATACATTCACAAGAACACCCAGTGGTTGGTCTTCTGCGAGAGAGAAACTCGAGAGATTTGTGCCTATGGCGCCTTCGTAACTCGGCTAATTTCTGTTCTTCTTCTGCTAGTTTTAACAACTTCTGACGGGTGGAATTTTTTTGTATATCTTTCACATGAAGCTTATTCTCTCGTAAAAAATCACGTTTATGTTGAATTTCTATCAAAAGAAATTAATTTTTCTGTATTCGCAGTAAAACGGTTTTTATAAGCCGTTTCTTTGGCAACTGGTGGCGATACTTACTTGGCTCTGGAAAAACGCCTTTTAATGTTGGTAGCATGTTTGTTTTACTAACAAATCAGAAGCGAAGCCTGTTAATATTAACTTAATAAAATAATTCTCGAATTTGAAATAAAAACAAACTGAAAAAATTTCAAAATAAAGTTAAAAACAATCAACCACTGGCGATTTGTTGTTGTTGCAGCAAAACACTTCGTTCATTATGAGGTGTTCAGCAAATGTAAGTGACAGTTGCAATTGTGAATGAATTTATGGATTGTGGTAGCGTCATGATAGACACGAAGAAACAAAGTTAAAATTAAAATTGTATCCTTAACCCTTTATAAGGCAGCCTTAGGGTATTACGAAATCAAATTTACATCATTATAAGTTGTCTACGCATTAATATATATAAATGTAATCGTTAACTTTAGACCTGTCGTTATTTGTTTTTGTGCAGCAGAGCCTACAACTGCAATATGTCGCAATGCCCCATGACACTCTCATATTGTCATGCACAACGATTTATTGGCAGACTAAACTGCATTTTTTGAAGATGCCTGCATCTACTTAGGCTGTTTATGATTTTTTCTAGACTGTGTAAATATGTACTGTTTTAAACTGGATCGGCCTTTGAATAGTATCATGCACTTAACAACGGATTATACCTTTGTTGTTACACCGAAACTACCGAAATTATTTTTTAGCTTTGGTCTTATTTTGAAGTGGTATTCGCAGTATTCGTGAATATTAACGTTACGTTGTCTATCAACTTTTGCAAAGTTTTTCAAAAGTATTTTTTTTTTACCGCCTCAATACAATTTTGAAGACGGCACGACTTCTTCAAAAGTGTATCTCTTCACTTTTCTTTCGCTGAAAGATCGTACGATGAACCTTTGAGAAAGTTTTTTAGGTTTTCTCTTTTAACTCATAACATTAGTAGATTCGTGCATCGTTTCTGTAAATACGAGTATCTAAGCATCACAACTATAAAAGTTATTTATCTTTCCTATTTATTTTATCAGCATCTAGTCGACTGGAACAAAGCAATGTTACCGCAGATCTCAAAAATCACACCACATTATGACGAGTGGGTTCACAAGCCGGTGGATCGTCCTCTACGCCTCTTCGGGCCTTGGTACTTGGAAATGTGCACAAAGACCCCATGGTGGGCGATACCCACGTTTTGGGCGCCAGTTATATTTTATTGCGTATACGATAAATTTTACATCACGTGGCAACAATCCGAATTCGATAAGGTAAGACGATTCTTAAATATTAATAATAACTTATTTCTACTTTTATTTTTCTCTGCTTTCTAGCTTTTCGCATTGGCACTTTATTTTGCGCTCGGGATCCTCTTTTGGACTCTGCTTGAGTACACCCTTCATCGTTGGATTTTCCATATGAAAACGAAAAATACCAAAAGTGCAGTCATATGCACCCTTCACTTTATGATTCATGGACTTCATCACAAAGTGCCCTTCGATCCACAAAGATTAGTATTTCCTCCACTACCTGGAGCGATTCTTGCTACAGCTATCTATTACCCAATAAGCTTTTTCTTGTACAATTCAAAAGTGATACTAGGAGGCGCACTATTTGGATACCTATGTTATGATTTGATGCATTACTACCTCCACTATGGTAGCCCGACAGTAAAGCACTTGTACCACATGAAGCGATATCACTATCAGCATCATTTTGCCCATCAAGATCAAGGCTACGGCATTAGTAGTCCTTTGTGGGATTTTGTCTTTAACACGAGAATTCATTTGAGAAAGCTGAGATACAATTTAAAGTGGAAATGAGAGAGATAAAAGATGATTCAAGCAAATCATCGCTGACTATTTAAGAAGAATTTATTGGCTTTTTTCAATATGTTCGAGAGATGGAGGCTTACTTTGTTGCGTATTGCATAGAGGAATGAGCTCTGTGTTGCTTTATCTTTCTTTCTTTTTTTTAAGAAAATATATTTATGCTATACAAAATTAGATTAAATTTTTTTTTATTAAAAAGAGAAATATACCGTCAATTTTTGGACATCTATTTTCTGGATGCGTCTTTTTGCTCTTGTTAATTAGTAGTTATTTTAAAGCCGGTCAATGTTGTTTTATTTTTCAGAACAGGCATTCTGTCAACAGAAAAAGGATATTAAATCCCGACGAGTTGGTCAAAATGTCATAATTGGCAGGTACAACTTTAATATACTTTATGCAATTGAAAAAAAAGAACTTGAGCTTCTCTTCGTTTTAGGGCAATTTTTTCCAAGACCTTCCTTGTATATGGCGGTAACTGCTGCGCTGGTATATTTTTTCAATATTAAGTCACGCTTCGATCTCCGTACTTACCGTACTTCGTCAAACACTGCGATGCACGTCCGTCGTCCGTCCGTCGTTATAGGAAACCTTTGACACTTATATGTCTTCAGACTATTTAAGGCAACTTAGAGTGTCGATTTTCACGATCAATTTTATATTTCAAACTATATAAACGCTACGAAAATATTGCAAAAAGCATTCTGAAAATCGTTTACCGCGGTAAAGAACTTTCGAATTGAACAATTTATTCAAGAAAAGGAGTAGAACAGTTAATGACGAATCTCGCTATTAGAGACTATCAGCATCAACTGATCAGAAAAAGCATCTCCAAAATCAAAAATTTACTGCTTACCAAAAGACTATTGACTTCGGATGAACTTGGCGGATTTCGCATGGCTCGTGACATCCAATTATGAGTGATAGATTGGACATGAAATCGTTGCCTCAAGGGTTGTTCTACATCATCTGAATTGTATTGAAACTCAGCACTGCGTTGATGGTTCTCAGGATATGTTAAGTAAAATCTGAAATGATGCTATGTTCATGAAACACATCAAAACCGACGAAGGTTGGAACTACGCATACAATACGAAAACACAGCAACATTCCAGTGAATGGGGGCCCAACGGCAAAGTATGGAAAACCGTAAACAGTGCGTCAAAGTGGTTTTAGTCATGAATGAGGGCAAAACTTATCAACAAAAAGGTATATATAACATGAACAAATAGGACTGAACGCCGCAATAGACAGTTATAACTTTGAGGTAGTCAGGGGCTTTATATATGTACATCGACTCCGCTGTTAAATTTGATAAAGACATTTCATCTAAAATTAAACAAAGAGCTACTCTTGACGATTGCTGTTCCTTGTGTCTAAGAAGGCAAATGAGTAGAAGTGATAAGGCCTTGTCAAGAAGCACTAAGACCGTCACCATCCCAAGCCTGCTTTATGAGACGGCAGCATATATGTTAGCGAAGGTGGATGAACATAGCAAAATGTAGCAAAATGCTACGACTAATTTTTGGTCCCATTTGCATTGGCGAGCCGTACAGAAACGTTGACCAACATTAGTCGCTTAAGATGGCTGGGGAATGCAGAAATGAATAAACACTAACGCTTCAGCACGAAGAGTGTGCAATTCTTTGTCTTAGATGACGCGATGGAAGTTACGTTAACCAACTTGGAATGCACAACCGGAGGTAGGTAGCCAGAGACCGCTCTTACTGAAGAGCCCTATTTGTTGAGCCCAGGTCCACACCGGAGCCATTAAGTAAGTAAGTACAGATCACTTCATGTATGTGTCATTTTAATCAAGAGCCCAACATACATACAGAACATACTGATGAAATTAAGCCATAATTGATTCGCGTCTTGCAGTCCGTCCCACTAGATGCGTACGATAAGTGGTTTCGTGATTGACAGAATCGTTGACACAGCAGCAAAAGAGAACTACTTATAAGGATACACTTGTTTTAGATGGATTTTCATTAGATTCAGTTATTTTAAAAAGCGCTTTCTTAAAATTACATAGTCCAGGAAATTTTTGACTGCATATACGTCCTTTGACATCTAGACACAAGATCCCTAATAATTATGTCTGGTCTCTAGATTGATTAAGATGATTATGATACGCAGATCTGTTACACCGCCACAAATCATCTTTGACTGCTATAATTTGTTTATATTCGGTGTCGACTGTCTGGAACTCAATCATTTATTTTCGTTGTATGGGTCAATGATCAGTTGTTACAGATTCTTCTTTCTTCATTAGTTCGCATTCCAATCGATCCTCATTATTTTAATGAACAAAAGTCCTTTGAATATAAGATTTTCAAATTTGTGGTATGTTGCGGAAATCACATGACACTTACTGCGCTATCGGGCACTAAGCTTTCTCCATTGCCGTCTTGCACAGCCGGATAAGTTTGACATAGCTCTGTGTAGTTCGTGCCCATCATGAATGCAGTCATATCATTAGATTTCTCGTGTATCCTTCAAGGTCGACCGCATTTCAAAAATGGATTAGTTAGAACTAAACCCACACTGATAAGGACCTATGGGACCATATATCATGGTAGATACCGTGCGATGTTGAGAAGGCTGAAGCAAGTATAACAGATGCAATTCAGAACATATCCCTCCTCAACAAACAGACAAAGATTCTATTCACCGAACGCAGTTTTCGTTGCTGCACTGCAGGTAGTAACCAACGAAAATACATTTTTCGAAAAAGACAATACGTTTAGGTAGTTCGAAACTATTTTAATTTTATTTTTAAGAAAATATATCTATTCGCAACAGAATTAGTAAAACTTATTTGAATCTATTCAATGACTCTGGAAGCTGAGGTGCTTTAAAAATAGAATTAGTGGACAAGCAACGAACTTGCCCAAGGGTACCCAAGCAAAGTACCTAAATATGATTTTCTTAAGCACTAAATTAGTTTTAAATAGTTAACAACACAATAACCAGGATTACATACATAAAATAAGACAATTTCTGTAATAAATATGTTTTTCTTCGTTAAACCTAACAATACTAGAAATGAATACAATATTAATTCACTTCGTTTCGCTGTCATCGTCTTCCAATCGTTGCCTAAATTTCCATCCTAACACTATTCGTCAGGCAGCTGTGGAAACAGACAACATCATACATCGCTTTTCTGAGTTTTCTGCATAACTTGGCGCAATTGAGGGAACGAACTCTTCGGCTGAGGTGGATGCAAGCGAACGCAGAGATTTATAAAAGGTTCATACAATGAAGCACGCTCCATTGCGTTTACTGTATAGTGCTTGATTCGTTCACGGGCGCACCAACTATTAGCACGACTTAGGATCGCATCTATGGGATCTGGTGACGATGGTGGAGAGTCTACCTTCTTTTCAGATTTACTTCGTGACCGCATATTTGCTAGAACGATGATGACCACTTCCTTCTTTTCTTTGTTCTTGTCGATGTCTGATTTGATATCGTCCAGCATATCCAAACTTGAAGGATCACTTGGATCGTAAACCAACACAAATCCATCGGGAAAGTGTAAATAGTGACGTGGTAACTGAGCTTTGCCCTACAAGAGAAAAACACAAAGGGAAATGGGTCAAAATGAAAAGACGAGAGTGAAAGTTTTGATTTAATGAGTCACCTGTAATCCAGCAGTGTCATAGATTCGAAGGGATTCTCTTGGTCCTCTACCTGTATCCACACTTGCAACATAGATGTCCTCGATTGTTGAGTGCATTTCCTTTAAAAGAGTAGCAGAATAACATATCAAATCCGAACAAACGTAATTTTCTTACAGATTCTGTGGTGATGTTTCCATAGATGAGCTGCTCAATCAGGGCAGTTTTGCCTACTCCTTTCATACCACAAACCAAGACCTTGCCGGCTTTTCCTACTTTCGTTGTTAACATGATTGCCTGGGTATACCTAAATATTCGTCTAAATTCTTAATTTTAATTCGTTTTACCGCAGAACAATGCGAATTTTCAATTGTAAACAAAATTTATTGTTTTTGTTTTATTTTTTTTTTTTTTTGTTAAGTTCAGGTTAAAGTTTCGATTAGCTCTTTGCTGGAAACGGCGACATCTGTGTTGTCATTGTGTCATTAATTGTTTGTTCCAAAGCATTCAAGGAAATGTCAATTCAACTAGTTTAGTTCTAAGCGTTGAATGATTTTCTCTCCCATTGATATTTATATCACGGCCGGTACTTCAGAAGCATCTTCCGTTGAAAGAAAGTGGTCATTAATAAAACGCGCACTGGACTTTTAATGAAATCAAAATTCAAGTTGCTGCGGAAGTACGGTGCTGATTTATCAGAATCCTGCTGTTTTCTGCTGTTTTCAACTTCCAAAAGCGAAGTAGGTTCGTCTGTTGCGAGTCCCAGCATGGGTGCAAGTATGGGTGATTTTTCTTATGACTTTCGCACTGGTGTGGCGTCGCAGTTGACGTTAATAGCGCAAAAGAGATAGATAAGGTCCTTTACTATCTCAATATATTAGCTCCCAATCGTGTTGTTTTATGATAGACGTCTATGCTATATGTATGTCTTTGACCACTAAACATATCTCTACAACTTCTACTCCTTTGACAGCTCTCTGTTTCCATTTCCATTTATGCTTATGTCGTCTGTGTATGCGATTTACTGAACAGATCTCACCCTTAATTCAATAAAAACAGTTGTTGGTGAAACACTAAAGCAAAAAAGGCGGTTAAGGACAAATGGCAGACATTTCAAGGATGTACTCAGTACAGCAGAAAGAGAAACGAATCAATAGCGTCCTAAATTCTATAAACTGCGCAAAAACGAGCGCAGCGAAGAAGACATGGAACAGGAGTGGTAACTGTGAAGGATATGTACCGGGATCTATATGGAAGATACTTTCACGCAATTTTGCAATTTTGAAGCACAAGCAAACTGATGAATATCTTTACAATTCCCACCCAATTAAAAAAAAAAAAAAACTCGTAGAAGATTCGATTCCGACAATGCGCATGTCTGTAACATTTTGTGACTCCAAAATGCCACTTTAACTACACAGCATTCCTTCAGTGATAATCCATAAATTGTGGATATAATATTCACACCAACACAGATAAAATTATTAAATATATCAAAGACTGTGTCACATATGTACCTTGAAATCTTATTAATACGATTATTTTTTCTCATCTTTTTTAAAACATTTAACAATATTATGGTTCCACCTTTAAAATTTGTAAATATTCACTGAATACAATCCAGTTGATTATGTCGCCATAGCGCCAAGCAACCAAGCACATGTCTGACAGTGTTACTGACAGTTGAATTGTCAATCAACAACGTGTTTCTTCGGCGAAAGGCGTGTGCATTCTTTGCTGTTAAACATCATTCCGAGGAAAGAATTGTTCGAGAAATACATATCTTCTTAAAATTAAATCAACATGAGTGGAAAATTTCAAAAGAAACCTTTCAAAAAAAGTTTCCACAAAGGGAATCGCCCCTATGGTAAACCATTTAAACCATTCGCAACTGGTTACAGGAAGAATGGCAAAAAATTTTTGGAGAACGCCAAGGGCTTTGGGAAAAAAGGAAATTTCGGCCGTGGCACCCACATTGGACAAGATGACTTTCAGTATTTTATTGGAATACTCGAAAGTTTGAGAAAACGCTTAGACTACGAGGAAAAAAGTAAGAATTTTGTGCAAAAATTTACGATGTAATCGTGATCCTGTTTAATAACCTTTTCTAGATAATATGGGCAACAACGTGTTGGAACAAACCAAGGATAAGGAAATCCATCTCATGTCGAACCAGATTGCATCGAAAGCTATCGAACTGGTCCTTGGCTATGCGGACGCTGAGCATTTGGAGCACTACTTTGAAGTATTTGGTGAGAATTTTCGACAAGTGTGCTCGGATCAGTTTGCATCGCATGTTCTGGAAAAGGCAATTGAGACTGCATTCTTAAGAGCTGCAGCACCAAACAAAATTAACGATGAAGAAACTGAAGAGAAAGATGAAGTTGCGCCAAAAAGACCGAAGATCGAAATTACCACGGATTGTAATTACAACATGACCAACGACTTCACCGAGGAGCATCGCACCAACTGCTCGAATTTTTTGGTTCGTGTGAGCAAGTTTCTCCTCAACAACCTGGAGGACTTTGTTTGGGACATTTGTGGTACTCATTTGGTCCGTAACTGCATCACAAGCTTGGCAGGAGTGCATATTCCAAAAGCGCAGCAGTCAAAAGGCTATCTTGGGCCTGCGACCAATAGTAAGTACGTTGGTTCAAAATTTGGCCATCACAAGGGAATTTTTGTAATGAAGCAGGCGCTTTTCAAAGTGCCAGATGAATGGGTTGAACTGGTGAAAGAGTTCCCTACGCGTTTAGAAATGTGGCCACAATTCTCTGAGTTGCCATACAAAGAGAAGTCGTCTGGTTTACTTGGAATAATTTGTGTTGCTTTCTCGTATTTGGATAAAAACGTAGTGAAACATTTTGGGAAGAAATTATTGTCGGAAGCTTTTATAGACGCAAAGGTTCCCCAGGATCGTTTTAGACCAAAAGTACCATTAAAGGCGAACAAAGAAGAGGAAAATGGTTATGAGACCGAAGAGGAAAAGGAGGAAAATGACGAGGAAAAGGAAGAGAATGACTCCGACGAGGAAGAAGAGGAGGAGAAAGATGAAGAAGAAGATAGTAGCAAAGACGAAGATGAAGATGATGACCGTCCATCTGTCTTCAAAACTGAAAGTAGTATTCGTCTCTTAGAAACACTCATGTCTGTGGCTGGACCCAAGCTTCTTACAGAGATCTACAATAAGCTTTTTGCTGGAAGAATTGTAGAACTTGCTAAGGACCAATACACCAATTTTCCGGTGCAAAGGCTTCTGAACTACATCAAAGACAAGACGATCTTTGATTCAATTTTCGATGAACTCGTCGAGCATATGCAAGCTTTTCTAGAATTGGGCAGCTCTGGATTGGTATCTGCTCTTTCTGGTGCCTGTCTCCGTTTGAACAGCAAACAAGCCGCATTCATTGCCGCTTTACAAAATACGCTCCACTGTACTACAGCCTTTGGTGAGGATCGTCCCAAGTCGTTCTTCACGTGTCTGCTTAAAATGAAACCCGTCGAAGTTCTTCCATATGACAAAAAGAACTACGTCGTAATTTATGGATCGCTTATTATCCAAGACATCCTTCAATACAATAAGCCAATCTTCTTAGTGAACTGCATTCTTGAGACACCACCAAAGGTTCTATTTGAAATACTGCAACTGCCCACCGGTAGCCACATTGCGGAAGCATTTCTCAAGAGCAAATTTGTCGGAGAAAAGTCGCGTGAAAAGTTTATTAAACTACTTGAAGGATTTTACTTAGATTTGTCACTGTCGAAGTGTGGTTCACGAGTAGTGGAGAAACTCTTGGTGGCTGCCAATGAAGCACAGAAAGTTCGAATTGCCAAGGAGCTAACAACGAAAGAGAACAAATTGCAGACCAGCATTTTCGGCAGAATAATCTATAATGTACTTAGGTTGGAGACATTTAAGTTAAGTCCAAATCAATGGAAGGCATCGTGGGTAGCAAAACCGAAGAAAGAAGAGGAAGTGTTGAAGAGCAACGGTAAGAAGAAGAAGAAGCGAGCCGCATCTTAGACTGTTTAAGTTTTTTTTTTCTTAATTTGTAGTTAAATACACTTTTATCGACTTAAATTGAAAATATGTTTTCTTGTTATATGCTTTTCAGTTCATTTCATTTATTTATATATTTCGTGTGTACAAGACGTTGTCTTTTATAGTATTGGGTATGTAATTTAATTCGTGCAAATTTTTTTTTTTTTCAAAATTTGAACGTTTATTTAAGAAAAACATGTACAAATGTATTATTCAAAGTATTGCCCATCTGAAGCTATGACTTTTTCCCATCTTTCTGGCAATTTGTGGATCCCATCCCAAAAGAAAACCAAGAATGAATCAAGCCAATTTTTGATATTCTGCTCTGATGTGAACCGTATTTTGGTGAGGGCGTTCTGCATCGACCGGAACAAATGGTAGTCAGAGGGGGCAAGGTCTGGGCTATAAGGCGGGTGGAGTAAGACTTCCCATCCACTGTTTTCCAAATAGTTCTTAACCGGAATAGCAACGTGGTGCCGAGCGTTGTCATGATGGAAAATTTTTTGCCTCGTGTCTGGTCGCATATTCCGGGCGTTTTTCGGCTACTGCTCTCTTCAAACTGATTAATTGTGTTCGGTAGCATTTCACCCGGTTTTAGCAGCTCATAATACAGCACACCCATCTGATCCCACCAAATACAGAGCATTACCTTCGCGCCATGGATATTCGGCTTTGCCGTTGATTTGGCAGGTTGGCCGGGTTTCACATAGTATTTTTTGCGCTTGGCGTTGTCATAATGGATCCATTTTTCATCACCAGTAACAATCCGATGCAAAGATTACTTCCTTTTGTGGCGTTCCAGCAGCATTTCGGACATGCAAAACCGCCTTTCGACGTCTCTCGGCTTGAGTTCATGTGGAACCCAATTTCCTTGTTTTTGAATATATCCAGCTGCTTTTAAACGTTTTGAAATGGCTGCTTGAGTGACACCCAAAGATTCTGCGAGCTCTTATTGTGATTGGCAACAATCTTCATAGAGTAATGCTTCTTCATAGAGTAGTTCTTCATCTTTAAATTTTTTGGCTGCCCAGGACGTTCATCGTCTTTCAAGCCAAAATCATCAGTTTTGAATCGTGCAAACCATTTTTGGCACGTTCGCTCAGCTAGCGCATGTTCACCATAAACTTCTACCAAAATACGATGACTTTCGGCAGCAGTTTTCTTCATATTAAAGTAATGGAGAAGAACTCCCCGCAAAAACACTTTTTCAGACACAAAGTTCGACATATTTGAGTGAAAAAAAATTATTGTTGTTTACGCTTTAAATGAATGACATATACTGAAATGACGTACAATGACAGTAGCTTTCCAACGCATGTTCCAATGGAATAATACAAGTTCCGCCACCTCTTAGCAAACGAAGTTATAGCCCCAATACATAAATAACAAGATAAGTAATATTAACAATTCCTAAATGTATATATATACATTTAAAAAGAAAAATGAAAAAAGGAAGAAGTAAAATAAGAAATAGTTGGACAGTAAAAGAAAGAAGAGCATGTTAATAAGAAGGGGTGAGAAAGGAGGTTAGATCTATGAAAAAGGGAAAGTATAGTTGTTGCATTCAGGAAAAGTGTTCTAATGTGGCAGTTTTGAACTTGTTAGTTTCCATTATTTGCTTTGTTGTTATTGGAAGAGAGTTCCCAAGTCTGGTGATGTGAGTGAAGAAGAGGCGAGAAGAGTTTAGGTAGTTAAAACTACGCACAAGATTTATTGTTCTGGTCGAACAATAGATATTTAGGCGATTTTTTATATATAAGTTTATGCATAAATTGGCAGCACCTTATCTTTAGAAATTGCTGAAACGTACACTCTAGAACCAATCTATGATAGTGAGATACATGATCATAACGATTCAGCCCATACACATACCTACTCATAGCATTGGACGCAACAAGCAATTTGAGTTCTAAGTGGTAGTCAAGCTTACAGTAAATGGTTATGGAGTAATCAATAATGAGTACAAACAGGGTTTTTACAAGTTTCGTGCATGTTGGGGTAAAACTGGAGGATAACCGGA
Organism: Volucella inanis; assembly: GCA_907269105.1. Classification (NCBI taxonomy): domain Eukaryota; kingdom Metazoa; phylum Arthropoda; class Insecta; order Diptera; family Syrphidae; genus Volucella; species Volucella inanis. The sequence goes on from OU026157.1 coordinate 138,590,506, forward strand.
GCCTACGCAGGTCAGCATATATTCGGCCAATGGCATAATTTACGTGGTCATTGGAAGAGAGTAATCGATTCACTGGCATCGCATTGTTTTTTTAGAAATCAAAATTTTTAGAAAACGAAATTTTTAGAATCAATAAGGGTCGAGGCTTTTTCGACACAGGGATGACTTTTACCAACTTCCAGTAGTCTGGAAAAGAACAGATTGTGATACAATAATTTATAATTGTGTGAGAGAACTCAAAATATGGGGTAGAACCATCTTTACAAACCAGCAACCAGCTGGCTGGGCTAAATGTAGCGAACTAACAACTAGGATGTACTAAGACCCACTGGTTGAGGATGCACTGCACTGGTTTGACAACCACCTCTGGAAAAATATCGAAACCTAATACATCTGAGTTTCAAACTACTACACCATTTGTAGGCGTCCTGGAGAGAAGCCAGTAAAAGTGTCGTTGTATCGGCAGCAGCATTTTTTCCGACCCCATTTGAACAGTGATTGCTCCATAGCTTTTTTGAGGATTGGTCAGTACTTAGTTTTGATAGAAAAAATCTTTTCTTAGCTCTTCGCGTTATAAAGGTTGCATGATTACGTGCTCGACAAAATATTTCCCAGTTGATGATAGTTGGTCTTTGTGTCCACCTAGAGTATAGCTTTTTACGGGCTTTCATGGCATTTCGAACCTACCACGTGAACCAAGGGCAATTCTATAAACAGTTCTATAGGTAAGTTTTGGTCTCGGTTCTATTTTTATTGTTTGAAGAGATTTTTCTCTTGACCAGATAGGTTTGCTTTCAATCCGTCACGTAACTTTTCGATAAGACTTCCGAGGTATGTAATTTCATAATAATGTCATACATCCATTGCTTCTCCTAGTGCTTTTATTGCTGCAAAAGTTAGTAACTATTGTGCCTTCTTCGGTAATAGAGCTCATGAATGTCTTTCATTCTCTTTGCAAAGGTACGTTCGTGCGACTCCTTAGATGCAACTTATTTTTTGGTGATTGCCGGTGAGAACTGACGAAATTTTAAAGGTGTATAAGTCAGCTGTGATAACTTTCTGGCCGTTATCAGATTCAGAGCCCGACAGTCCACCAAAAGAGCTTAAGCGCTTAAAGTTTGGCAACTTTTCTAGAGTAAGCGCCGGAGCGTGTATATTTGCCGTACAGAGCCACGAGAGAACTTTAAGTAGCCAACAACTCTCGAGAGGAGTTGTTCGTCATTGATATGAGGAAGAATGAAATAAATAGCGAAGCAACAATATGCATCAAAAGGAAAACAAAGGAAAACAAAAGAGCCCACGTATCAGCACAGTTAGGGGGTCATATCGGCGTCAACTCTGACATGAAGGCATAACACTGATGTTGGAGTGGTTGCTGACTGGGCTAAATGTAACGAATTAACAACTACCACGTACTGAGACCCACTGGCTGAGGATGCACTTACTCGTCCCGTCCAGTTTGACAACCACCTCTGGGAAAAATATCGAAACCTAATACACCTGAGTTTCAAACTACTACACCACCAGTAAAAGGGTATTCATATCCCCTTGGTGCGCGCGCGGGATTATAAAAAAAAAAGTATAAAAGCTGTACGATAGGCTTGATGAAAAAGTGTGGACAGCAAGACCTTCTATTTATAAAAAATTGTATACACCCGGAATGAGCTTCGTGCAAGTAAAGGTCAAAAGAGTTCATGTCTACTGTTATGCATTTCCAAACAGCCCACTTTCAGGGTACGGCTCGAGGATGAATCTTCAGGTCGTAGACTGAAAATTCTAGCTGGAAACTTCGACGTATAGGCTAAAAATGGTGCATCATGCGCACGAACGGAGCAGATGACGTTCTGTGAGAAGCAGTATCATAATTAGTAGACTTTATATTGCCCAATACAGGAACATACCTTCGCCATCTGTGTAACAAGCTCTCTAGCTTGGCACCACATGGAGAGTCAATACACCCACAGCGACTGCCTATACATTCTGTCTAAGTACAATTGAGGAAAACGATCCAGAGATGCTCTCCAAAGATGGCACAATGAATGCAGTGGAAAATAAAAACAGCTGGACTGATTTTTAGGAAATCTGCAATGGGCCCAGAACTGGAAATCGTATGATATTGCAACTGGATGCGGCCGTGAAATGTACACACATCTTAAGGGTACATAAAGTCAACTGGGAGAAATAGGCGAAATTGTTGAATTCTATTGAGCAGTCACAGGAAAAGAGGAGAAATCAGCATAATCACCACAGTAAAGGATCATTATTAAAAATCAAAATCGATTGTCAGATGTGTACGTATTTATCTAGGTGTATTGCTCGTTGCTAGGCTTACTTATATGGAACACCTTGAAAGAATTTATCAGTGCTCGCGTGAGTGCAGTCTTATCCAGAATAACAACGAAAGCTGAAGGATCCGGACAACAAAGGAGACTAATTAAGTCCATTAAAAATCAAAGAAATAAAATTTAAAGTGAAAAAATCCAGGCTGGAAGAAGAACACAGGGTATGACAGTGAAGTTTGAACCAGTTTTCGAAGAGTACATGGACCCACGGAAAATCCAAAGATTACTATCTCCTAACCGGACATGGCTAACTGAACTGGGTCAAAGATTTTCCTACCTTATTGATTTGCAAAGAGGTCAGAGCACACATTTTTTTCAGTACCCACGGTACAGACCCCAGTTCTAATGGAAATCCACATAGTTATTTCCTTGATGAGGAGCTCATGTGGTACCATCAATCTCACTAACCTACGCAATAGGTAATCTTGTTATTCTGATCGACTGGAATCTACGTCTCAGGAATTATAAGAAGGAAATCTGCGAGAAAAACAGCAAGGCGTACCATGAGCATATATCATATGCCCCACTAGCCTATGCGAAAGGGAAACAAAATTATGATGAAGGCAAGAACCGCTTTGTATGACACTGACTTGACTATTGTCGACCAATGCAAATGTGACTACAACAAAGACGTTCGGGTATGTCCCGGAGGGCGAAGACACTTAACAAACCAGGTTTTCCCAAAACAGACATACCTATGCTTTAGGCATATCATATGGTGGACAGACTGCAGGTATTGATATCGTGGTATGTACAACAAAACTGCGTTCTATACCACGTGAGTGTCACTACAATTCCATGTTAAAAGCCAGTATACCACGAAACATAACTGATATTGAGATTCACAATGATTTGCGAACCTTTTCACTGATCTGAATGAAGCGCCACATTCTCTCTGTTAGCGATCCTTGGCAACAAATTCATATGCAAAAATTAATTTTGGTGTGGAACTAAATAAATAAATTAGTTAAAGAATTTATGTTTGTCTTTTCGAAATAAATGCTTCTGAAGTGTTAAGATGAATTCGTTTAAATAGAATCGTGCTTTAAAATATGTAAACAAAGCACTTGTGAAACGCGAAGACATTCTAGTCGGTATAAGACGTTAAACGGCGAAGACGATGTTAGGCAGGATGCATCATTGAAACCAGATGATGACCGTGAAAACATTTGTCTTCCTGATGGGTGGCCGTGACTCAAGTGGTAGTGTATTGCCTTCCCAATCGGACGGTTCGGGGTTCAATACCAACCGCACGCAAAAGACACTCCTTTATTCAGGCAACTAAAATCTCGTGAGATGAATGGTTGCCTAAAATACAGCAACAAGTCAATTTGCACGAATAATTTAGTCTCTCCATTAAATGTTGGATACCACTCACAAAGCGAAGTAACCACTGAGCTCAAAAATCTTTCTCTCTTTATCTCTCTAATTTTCAAAAGAACTTAACACGTGCTCCGGCATTTTAAGAGTAGTTTATCACCTTAAGTGTTAAGTTCAAATCAAAACGATAAGAGGACGACGAAAGCAACAAATCTACAGGACCCGACGGCTTGGCTTTTCAAGCTGGTGGAAATGACCACATCTGTAAATTTAATCACCAGAACGCATGCCCGATTAGTAGAATCTCCCTGAAGGCTCCCTGAACTGCGTTAACTACATGGGCATAAGCTTCCGTATCATATAAATACTAGGTGCAGTGAAAAATAACTTCCTTGACCGCCAGAATGCACTGCTACTGCAAAAAAGGTTATGGTGCCTTAAAGTCCGTTCATATTTAGGCAGACATGCCAAATTTTAGTGCGATACTGTCTTTAGTTTTGTTTTGACAGCTGATTGTTGTTGATGTGTTTGGCATCATGTTTAGTATGGACAAAAACGATTTTCGTTCTCTCATAAAACTTTATTTTTTGAGAGGCAAAACGGAGAAGGAAACAAAAGAAAAGTTGGATAAATATTATGGCGCTAATGCACCGTCAGATTACACCGTCAAATATTGGTTTCGAGAGTTTCGTGGTGGCCGCAACTCCACTACCGATCAAGTCCGCAGCGGCAGGCCCTCCGATGTGGTTACGGATGACAATGTGTTGGTGTTGGCTGACCGAAAAGTGTAGGTGCGCGAGCTAGCAGATACGGCCTCCGAAGCGGCCGATGGAGGCTCAATGGGTCGGAAAGTTTATGGCGTCGGTTTTCTGGGATTGTCATGGTATACTCTTCGTGGACTACCTCGAAAAAGGAAAAATCATCAACAGCGAGTATTACTGTGCATTATTGGAGCAATTGAAGGCCAAAAGCGCTGCAAAACGGCCTCACATGAAGCGAAAAAAATTTTGTTTTTGCAAGACAAAGCACCGGCGCACAAGAGCATCACACCAATGGCTAAAATCAATGACTTACGGCTCCAACACTCTAAGAAGACTCACAACTAAGAAGACAATGGCGTGGCAAAGTCCTATCTCGAGTAATGAAGAAGATGCTATACTCGTACAAGACCTTCATCAACGCTGTCCTAAGCCAAAGACGAAAGATTCTCCATATAATCTTCGGTACCGTCTACGTTGACCAAGTGGGGAAGAAAAGGTAAAGATACAGGTTGTACAGCAACAGGAATCTGATCGGAAGACTTTACCTACAGCTATTAAGATGTCTAGGCCATGAACACTAATTTTAAAGTCCGACGGATTTTCGAATCCACCCCAGTGTAATACATGAAAAAAATCCCCTAGAGGGTGCAGTTGGAAGGCAACTCTGCCTGCTCGGTGTACTTTACTAAAGAAAGCTAGCTAGGGATCGAGTTTGCTGGGATTGCCCCGGTTCATAAGGTGTCATCAAAAATAAAGTAAGGGCGAAATACCATAAGGGAAGAGCACATCGAAAGTGGGAAAATTCTTGAAATAGATAAATTACCGGCAGTCGGGATGACGCCGCTGCTAGTTTGTCAACTACTACGCCATATTTATGGGCTCAAATCCATGTGGTATACCGAGGGAAAAAATAGCTTCCTAGAACTGAAGGATCAGGTATTAAGGCATTCCACTGAAAATTCTTTTAATCGTTTCCTCTGGAAATAATTCAGATACGTCTGACTTTAGGGACAACTAGCATACTATGCCACAGAAATACGTGAGCTAACATTACCAATTTATCGTAAATTGTAAATACACTAACCTCCTTAGTTTGTTGAAAACTATTAAAGCCCATATCATCGAAATTCATCACATCAAATCTACTCCGGTCCAATAACTTTTAAATTGTTTACAACTTTTTACGATTTATTGTTAATTCGGTGACTGCTCATAAAATTTCCACTCAATACAATACATACCATATTCACCGTCTTTTCGCTTCTCTCTCCTTCTCTTCTCATCCATTTAATTCTTTTCCAATTCGATGAGAATTTATGATCGTCTCGAGTATCCTGTTTCATAAAAATTAAGACAGATTACGCCAGCTAAACTTAGTTTGTATGTCTCCACATTTAAGAAGCAACGACGGACGGACGAACCAATATGAGATACAGCAAATACAACAAAAACCAACAAATTGCTTGTATAATAAATAAATAATTTACGATGTGCCAACAAAGTGTCATGTGCGACGCCGCACCGTATCCCTAAAATGAGCCACCAAAAGAGTATCGTATCACAAATGCAGTACAGTCTCCAGTTTTCAATAGACCCAATGGTATTCGTATAAATTGCACTGGCATTCCTTCTGGCATGCGTTTACCATTGCGTACGTGGTGTTCTTCCTTTTTTTTTTTTTTTTTCTTGGCGCAATAATCATTCCTGGTGATCGTGTTTCGCAGCTTAGCAGCTCCAGTACACAATCCCTGTAAAGGGGAACACGCGCAATTTCAAAACATCGAAACGATCAGTAGACAAATTGTTATCGCAAAACATTTCTGCAGGAATATTATTTAAACTATGGTAGTCCCCATGAGTCAAGCTGTAGAGGATACCTACTCAAGATCCCTACTAGACAGTGGAACTTTATTAGGCATTGCATAGGGGAAATCGGGCAGCAAATAGTTCATACCGGTCTTCTTGACGTGAATTACTTAATTGATGAGATTAGAATGAAGCTAAGCCATATTAAGTATTCAAGTTGTTTTTGCCTTGAATGCTTTTAAGATTAAAATCATGGACATTCATGCTATAATGATATGTAAGACAGACTTGGTATAGGAGGCTTACATGGACTCTATGTACGCAAATGCCAGAAAGAGCACGACTAATACTACCGGACATTATTCAGAAAATTAAAAATACAAGTTTACAGTATCCATCTTAATCGATATTGTCCCCTTTAAAGTAATTCCCATCGACTGCAACACACTTATGCCAGCGCTTAATCCAATCCTCGAAACATTTTTTATATTCGGTTTTCGATATGTACATCAGTGCCTCCTGCGATTTTTCCATTATTTCTTATCGGCTGCTGAAACGCGATCCCCGTAGTAGTTTTTTAACTCGATTGAACAGAAAGAAATCACAAGGAGCCAAATCAGGTGGCTGTTGGATGGTATTTGTTGCATTTTTCGTCGAAAAATTACGAATAATGATGGCACTGTGCGACGGTGCGTTATCATGGTGCAAAATCCATGAGTTTTCTGCACACAACTTTGGTCTCTTTCGGCGAATTGCTTCACGCAAACGTCTCATAACGCCCAAATAATACACTTTGTTTACTGTCTGGCCTTCTGGCAAAAATTCATGATGCACTACACCGTTGTAATCCATGAAAACCGTGAGCATTGTGTTCTTTTTTGACTGAAAACGACGTGGGTACTCATAAACCCATGTCTCGTCTCCCGTAATGATCCTTTTGATGAATGTGGGATCGGATCCAGCCTCGCAAATCATCTTTTTTGCGACGTCAACACGGTCTCTTTTTTGCATTAAACTGAGGTCTTTTGGCACCAACTTTGCTACTACACGACGGAAACCCAAATCATTAACCAAAATGTCTTGGGCGGATCCATAGGCAATGTTCAAGTCCTCCGCTATCTCTCTGATGGTTAATTTGCGGTTATTGACCAACATTTCTTTTCCTTCATCAATGTTTTTATTGGTTTTCGATGTCGATGGTCTGCCACTAAAGTCATCATCTTCGATTGACTCACGACCGCTTTTGAACCGCTTGTGCCACTGGTGAACGACCGTTTTCTTTAGAGAATCGTTGTTGAAACACTTTTCCAACATTTTCAACGTTCGCGCACCATTAAATCCGTTTTTTACACAAAATTCAACACAAGTTCGTTGTTGTAAATTGGAATCCATTTCTAAAATTAAAAAAAAATCGCCAACACACACAGAGATAGATGTACTCTTGGCTACGTAACTTTTGAAAATGTCGAGCTATGATGCTAAGATTTAGAGTGAATGTCAACAACAGATGTACCAACTTAACCAAAAAAAAAAAAAACAGAACTCAAATCGAAACAATGGGAGCGTCACACGGTTACGCCACCGGGAACTTTTTGATCAAGGTGGTATTTCAAGTTTAAGTTCCATCAAACATTGCGACGATTTATCTTAGAATGCCTATATGCCATTTAAATAGCAGCTGTAAAACTCTCACGTAAATTTCTCTTATGAAAATATCTTCTCCTTCACAACTTGTGCGGTGGTGATTGGAACAGCAGGCATGTACCATGTTTTGTTCAGCGCGCTGTTTAAATCGTCACCAAATAAAGTTCCATACGCACCCTTGGTGCTTTTACCTGTAAAAGTGCATTTATGTTATGACAACCTATCGCAACAGGCCATTTCAAATGTTCCACAACGAAGTACCAGAAGTAATGGTTTGGTTAATACCTATACAAGTTTACAAATATTCTACTCGTAGATTTTCTTCACATCCCCCTCATTGCATCGCACAAAGTGATAGAAAGAGATTATCTGAAGATACCTTGGAGAAGATACAGATCTCATCTTTCACTTGCGTTCACCTCACAAGGTAAAATAAAAGAAAAACTAAAGACTTCGTCATCCACCTGGAGGTCTCTTACATGATCGCTCGAGAACGACAAACAACCAGGACATCTATTCGTGATGTTGTGCCACATTACAACGTGTTCGTTAGTGCATCGTGTGTGCGCATCCGTGCATCCGTGCATCCGTGCATCGGCGCATCGATGTATCTGTTTCCACTTGCACTACTGTAGTACAGTGGTACTGAGATACTCGTACACTAAGCGAAGGTAATGAATTATGGGGGAAATGGTCACCAGATTATCGTTGTCATTTCAACTTCTGGTCCAGCTGACACTATCCCACAAATGGTCACATTAATAAGCCAACAAATATCGCTGGGGGTTTCTATTCTACACACGTACGGGTACATATAACAAGCAGCGGATGAAGGAAGCTAAGCTAGAGACAGTCATTTACAAGTTGAAATGGAGATTGAGTCAATGTGTCTAGAGTTCTAGGTGGCTATGTGTGCTGTGAGGAGAATCTCCGTTTACCACATGTCGTGCAAGCTATAAATCCTGCAAGCGCTCATAGATAAAATCATCTGAGTTCGTTTATTGGTTTGGATTATTATTTTTATTGTTTTCTATTTGTAGGGTCCCAATTGTGATGGTATATTGTCAGTTTCAGAGCTGAAAGGGTTAGCAGTTGACAAATTTTACGAACCCAAAAAGTGTTGGATGGCATGCTGTGATGTCGTTTAAGATAATATTCAGTTGTTCTTTCTTTTTTTAACGGAAACATATTGAATGAACATCATGTTGAATTGGCGCCATAGGCAGATTGTGACTCCGATTAAGTTTGTTTTGAGTGGATAAGGAAAACTTCTAAATTTTTGAAGTTGATGACGCCCTTACAGAAAGACAAGACCTGGCACTGTGAAGACACTACTTCCCCAAAGGAAGAAAAGTTAATTGGAAAATATTAAGACAGTAAACGTAACAGATGTTTATCTAAAAGACAAGCAGCTACATTTAATAACGATGAATTCATAGCAAACGCATGATTTGCTCATCCTCAAAAGAATAAGAAGTTCTTTGGAATAGCATTCTGAAATTTTCGAAGAGCCAACGATTTTACAGTGAGATGGGATAAGAGCTTAGTGCTATTAACATAGGGAGCTCAACTTGGCTATAACGATTTACGATATAATTGAAGCACTTTCCATTGGCATTGTGAGATCTGTCTTAGTCTAGTTATCGGTGGTCGTGGTAGAAATCGTTCATTTCGGTGAAAAAAAAAAAAAAAAAAATTCGGATGCAACCTGAAAATAGAGGCTCCAGAGAGCTAACATTTTGTATAAAGGAACTTAAATGAATCCACTGCATTGACCACTGAAACATCACGTCTAAGGGATGTCTTATCTAAGAAGCCAACGTTGATCTCTTTTATTAAGAGATGTAATGACACCTGAACTGACTCCCCTTAAGAACGCTAGATGTACTAATAAATATACATTTCCGTGGTTGTAATTTCTTCGAAGAAGATGGTCTGAATACTATGGAATCAGCCATATGACTGAATACGATGTAAACAACATAGCCAAGCGATAATATTTTTTTTATAAGACACCAGGAATAAATAACATTCGACCCGTGATACTGCAAAACTATTGTTCCATAGCTCAAAAAGATCTTAATAGTCTGTCTGAACCCAGCCCATGCTCCAAGGAGGTACAGTGTCCTTTTCAAATTTCTTAGGCACATGCCTTCAAAGGACTTTATTACAACTTATGACACACTTATATAAAAATAAAATCAGTGGATTCAACTCTTCTTAGGGCAATATCCCAAATAAATAAATCTGTCTACCACAAGGTATTTAATTCCGTGGTGTTACTTGACATTAAATGGAGATTGAACCACCGGAATTCTGAAACTCTCATAAGCATAAGATTTCATTGGATCAGTTCTGGTAAAATTTGCGAAATATTAAATTTTACACTACCACTACAAGGCAAAAAGAACCTGTATTAACTGTTTGGACATCAGGCTTTCAAATTCAGAATGCAATCTAATTTTCAAACAATGTTTGAAATAATCTTTGCTGATGATGTGTGTTGTGTAGCCTTTTATAGATGAATAAATTGTTCATCTGAGAAGGACCAAAGTCTACCACACAGTGAAAGGGGAGCTACGATTTTTTGCCGAATTCGAATGAAGGGTGAATGAAAAGATATTGAACCCAAATATCCTTACCTAGATTCGGCGAAAGTACCCATATATGCACAATACCACAGATGCAAAAAAAAAAAAAATAATAGAAATATTCTGGATTTTAAGGCAGTTAGTCAGGCATACTGGCTACACATGGCTATTTTAAGACCACCCATCCTAACATATGACTCGATAATCTGGTAGAAAACAATCGATTAGATATCATTCCTCCAACCTCACTTAAGTATAGAAGACACCTTGTGTCGAGATCTTAGTGTTACTTAAAATAATACGCCAGCGTACATACGTACGAAGTCACATGTCGCTGAACTCTAAAAATTGACTCAAACAGGGAGAAGGTATTTTATGGTCGTCATCACCGTACGACCATTCCTCTATTCTATTCGGATGAACAATTAAATTGAATTAAAGTTGGCAATAGATTCTCGATAGAGCTGAGTGGAAGATTCAGGCTATAATCAGTGAAAAGAAACCAGCTTTTCATACCGAAGTCGGAGTTCTCTGTAAAACACTGCAAAACAATCATTTTCTTATGTAGATTGAGTAATGATTGTGGTGCCTTCCAAGCTGAGATCCAAGCAATCACTCAGACTGGAAAAACTAAAGTATTAAGTATTAGCATTAAAGTCAAGGCCACAATACCAATACAGAAGAAATCTATATAAGATATCCAAATATAATAAGGTGGCCTTATGGTGGCTAAAGGTCATAGGGATATTTTTTTAATATCATATCTGCGTCAATAAAAAAGAATGATAACTCTTGGTAACTACTTCTTTGACGAACTGGGGGACTAAACGAATATTCTAAAGTTGATATTCTTATTTCTATATCCCGGAACCCAGATAAACCTAAAATGAGTATAAAAGATACCGCAGTGAGCAGTTGATAATAGTCATAGTCAAACGGCACCCATCTACCTAACCTAACCTACCGCTAAGTTCATTTTTTTGATGGTTACTTATCTCTGAATGCAATGTCCGCTTGTCCAAAAACCAGTTCCAAATTTTACTTCACTAAACAATCGCCACTTCATTCACCAACTCAAAAACAGACCTCACAAAGACGTAAATTCGTAATTAAAAAAAAAATCCAAGTCCTAATGCCATTTCAAGCGCAAGAAAACCATATCGAATTTCAAGAGCAAACATCTACGCTAATTATTATCTTATCACAAACATCATACAATCAGGACAACCAACAAACCAACAAAGTCCCATCTGAGATTGGAATTTTTGCGGCGATTATTATCGTAAACAAAAATACACCTTACATCCTTCATCACACAGATGAAGTATTAAAAATCGCATAACCAGGCGCCTGTTTCTAGGATCCTCTTGTTTAGACCGTTCCGTTTTTGTTAAGAAGAAGCGATGGGAAAATCCTGTATCTAATCGGATGAGATCATCCTTTTTTGGCATTCATGATCGTTATCCTTCGAATTCATTTTAGTGCTGCAAACTGATACTCGTATACTAGTATACCTACATTCTTTGCTACTCGGTGAAGAGTGCACTTTTAGGATGAGAAAAGCCAGCGTTGAAATGGATATGTTTAATCCCATAATCATCGAAGCGCCTGCATCTTCTTCAACAAATACAGGTACGAAATAATCCAGAACCTAAATCAAAATCTTATCAAATATCGTGCATCTATTTGTTCAAGTAAGTACATCTAACAACTCGAGCATTTCAGAATATCAGAATTTACCGATACCTTGCCAATTTTGAAATGAAATTAACGACATTTTTCATGTGGAAGTTGTATGGTATGTTGGGTCCTTGATACATCCTCCCCCCCCCCCCCCCTGCATTTTAATGTCGGAATGTCGAATGTCAACATCTAATTGCAATGCAGACCTATAGGCCTCACACATTTACGCTACTTCTGTTCCAGATAGTTATTTCTCCTCTCAACGTTTTTTTTTTTTTTTTTTTAATTTGTTTCTTCACTTCACGAAGTTGTTGGTGCAGCAGAGACATATTTCAGGGATAAACTCATGGTGTTCACAAGATACGAAATCTTGTTGAAGGATAATTTATTGCATTCAATGTCTTGGTTCTAATTGAATATTAACACCTTCGATCTGTGTGTCGTTGTGTTGCTGGTTTCGATGCTTGCCAATACGAATAACCTATGCATGTATTTTATTGCCCCGAGAAGTGTGATTTCACGGCAGCACAATGCGGCTTGCCAATGTGTAGCGTGGCTCCTTAAATTGAAAATTAAAATTGATTTAGGGTTTTCGATTTGGGAATAGTTTTTGTGGTCTTATTTGGTCAAGATGTATCTTGGGGCACACAGTTGTCAAAATGGATAAAGTAGATTACCAGACCATTGATGGAGTGTGGCAATTTAGCAAACATTGCTCGAGGACATTTAGAACTGAGGACCATAAAGAAATGAATTGTTATTTTTAATTGGAGATGATGGCTGTAATGACGTGCAAGCACCGTTGCTACAAGTTTCGGATTTAAGTGTCGATGGCTCGATTCTTCGTAGGTACTAAAACAATAAATAATAAAAAAAAAATATTTCAAGAATCGACTACTCGTATCTAAAGTTGGAGTAAAGTTTAGTGTATTTAGTGATTGATACTTAAGACTTAAGGGGCATCCTAGCTTGACTAAGCATGGGTGTATGAACTGATGTTTACTTCAGAAACACTGGTTTCAGTTAAAAAAAAAAAAAAGCTGCTTTGAAAATAAGCCACATTGGAGTTTTTATCAAACTTCGCGAAAAATTTGATGTGTCATCGCACTTCAATTGCTGCTGAAGTTTTAAGTACACCTTTATTGCATTTAAATTCTAGACCTGAGATAGAGTCTAGGATGGTTCCAATCCCATTCAAGGTCAGATACCATTTTGGAAGAGCCAAATATCACACTTTCATCACTCTCGTTTTCTAATCAGAGTATAATGTTATTCTTATAGCTGTGCGATATATTGCAAAGATGGAAGCAGTTTCTCTTCAAGATTGAAAATATTTTGCTTAACAGAATGACAAAGTATGTGTCTAGCCTCAGATGAATCCCTATTATAAGAAATAATTTCGTCTCATGTGTCCATTAGCATGATACCGTTAAAAGGTTTATCATAGAGCTTATCGCGAAGCATTCGTTTGGTCTGCCTGGAGTTATGCCATCTGCAGTTGTGCTCATATGAGACTCAACTGTCAATGGAAGCCTTAACCGAGGACGCCGGAAGACTCAACGTAGGTTCAGATTCTGAAAAACTCCCCTCGGAACTTTACCTAGAAAGTTCATTTCACTTCTCGTGATTCCATTGCGAACTGGGACCCAGACAACTGTCACTGAATTTAGCCTTCTGACTGCGTTCAGAGATCTCTTGCAATCTTGAACTATCTAACTGCAGTTGTGGGTGGCCGTGGTGTAGTGTTTTATACATAGACTCCTTAAGCAGAGGGTCACGGCTTCGAATCCCGTACGAGGCAATTCTCTGAAAAAGTCTTTTCATAGAATTTACAACGGGCTACCGTGCCGTTTTATAGTAAAACAAAAAATTTCAAAACTCAACTTTATTTATCAATATAGTTGCCTTCGAGGGCGATACACTGATTGAAACGATTTTTCAATCTTTCGATGCCAATTTTGTAGAACGATTTCGATTTCGGTTTAGCCTCAAAATAGGCTTCTGTTTGGGTGATTACTTCTTCATCGGTCTTAAATCTCTTTCCGGCGAGCATTCTTTTGAGGTCTGCGAACAGGAAATAGTCGCTGGGGGCCAAATCTGGAGAATACGGTGGTTGGGGAAGCAATTCGTAGCCGAATTCATTCAATTATGCCATCGTTTTCATCGACTTGTGACACGGTGCATTGTCTTGATGAAACAGCATTTTCTTTTTCTTCAAATGCGGCCGTTTTTCTGCGATTTCGTCCTTCAAACGCTCCAACAATGCAATGTAATTGTCGCTGTGGGTAGTCTGCCCCTTTTGGAGATAGTCGATGAAAATTATTCCATGTGTATCCCAAAATACGGATGCCATAACCTTGCCAGCTGACTGTTGAGTTTTTGGTCGTTTTGGACGAGGTTAGTCGCCTGCTCACCACTCAGCTGACTGCCGACTTGACTCTGGTGTGAGATGATGGAGCCAAGTTTCATCCATTGTCACATACTGACGCAAAAATTCGACTTTATTGCGGTTGAACAGCTTTAAACACTCCACTGAATCATCAATACGTTGTTGATGAGATTTCGCATGTCCAAATATTCGTGTATGATATATCCAACATGCTCTTTTGATATCTTAAGAGCCTCAGCTATCTCAATCAACTTCACTTTACGGTCATTTGTAATCATTTTGTGGACTTTTTTGATGTTTCTATCTGAAACAGCCTCTTTTGGACGTTCACTGCGTGCATCATCTTCGGCGCTTGTATGACCACCTTTAAATTTTTCAATCCACTTGCGAATGGTTCGTTCGGCTGGTGCAGAGTCCGGATAACACTTATCGTCCGACAGATGTCAAATCTATACACGTATCTTTTGAAGGTTGGTACTAACTGAAAATGGTATGGATTTATTTTAAGTGGGGCCCTCTCTTAAAACTTTTCGGCCCATGTATTATGTAGTTATATGAAAAACCCGTCGGCGTCAACTCTGACATAAAGGCATAACACTGATGTTGGAGTGCTTGCTGGCTGGGCTAAATGTAATGAACTAACAACTAGCACGTACTAATCGTTAGACCCACTGGTTGAGGATGCACTGGCTCCAGTTTGACAACCACATCTGGGAAAAATATCGAAACCTAATACACCTGAGTTTCAAACTACTACACCACTCGCCTTAAAAGCCAGTAAAATGGTATTCATATCCCCTTGGTGAGGGATTATATATGAAAAAAAAAGTTTGGATCTCGCTACAGATGCTTCATACCGTCCACCGGTTTTCCTCAACATAGTTCGCTGCCATCAGGATTGTGTAAATCTCCACTTCGAAGATAGATGCAAGCTTTCCAAACGTGAATTGCAATCTAACGTTATCGTCATCTAGAAAGACACCAGGGCCACATCCTATATTGGTTTTGGAGCCGTCCGTGAAAATTTGAATGCATTCATTTCCTGGCTCAGATTCTGGCCGAAACCAGTCTTGGGCACAGGGAAAATCGATTTCGTATTTTTTTCGCAATAATTGTTCCTGCGTCATTGAATTGGACTGCATAGACCAAAGTCATAAGACAGTCGACACACAAAGTCATCAAAGCTCCAGTGCGTGTTATACCAAAGAACACTTCTTTTTAAAATGAAGATGGCTTTGAGAGTCCAGCCCATAGCATGAATATCAAGGGCAGAGAGATTCATCAATACATTTAGCGCGGAGCCAGGGCTGCTGGGGAAAGCTCCCATATATCCGAGACAAACTGTTCTTTAAAGTCTGGTAAAAGCAAAAGCACCCGCCACCACATATTGGCCGCAGCCACCACCCGCATGTCCTATTCACTAGCATTGTTTTTATCCACAAAACTAGTGATTCATCTACGCCGTGCTGTCTGCCCGAGTTACACATACCGTCAAAAGTTACGTTGTCGAAAGCACCCTCAGCGTAGATAAAAATACCCAAGGCGTATTCCTTCTTGTTGAGTGCGCCTTCAATTCTGCCTACCAGATTCTGAAGCTCACTCTCGTAGGATCTTCTGCGTTGGTAAACGTGTTGCATCGCCGACAGATGCATTCGCAAGGCGGTCTTGCTCACATGAATCTCGACCATTCTTTCGATCCTCTTCAGCCACTTTCATTGCTTGTCAAGCATTCGGTATGTATGCCAGTGCCAGTGCCAGAATTACCAACAACTGGTACCAACAACTGGTACCAACAACTGGTACCAACAACTGTAACATAACTGGGTAAATAACATCGGTGTCAGGCGACTTGAAATCATCAAAGGTAGCAACAGCATGTTTAATGGCATGATCCGTCACCACAACCAGTTTCTGTGGCACCCTATTAAGATCTTCTTGTAAAGGTTGAGAATAGGAAAAGTTGGAAATCTTTCAATAGATTTTCATATCATCAGCTTTAGACAGATAACATATAGTATGTGTGAGTTCTTCATAATATTTACAACATCATTAGCAGTCAAAATGAAAATTAATTGACCAATGTGACTGCCTTTTAGAACAGATTTAGACAAACGGGAATGAAAATCGACTGTTATAGCGTTCTTCCAAGTAGGATTTGAACCGAGAAATCAGCCCAGGTGAAAACAAAGGAACTAGCTTATGTGCGATTGTATCAAATGGCTTGCTAAAGTCAGTAGAAATCGCATCCACTTCTTTCCCTTGCCATAGATTTTGTATTACGAGCTCCTCAGAAAGCCATGTCATTAATATAACTTTAAGATACACCATTTAGGCGATATTAACGAGGCTTATACGGAATCTCGTTTGGCAAAAAAAATTTTACTGCTGGCTTTATCGCCTCAATATATAATAAAGGGCATTGCGATATAGCCAAGGTGAGGATAAGAATATCGATTACAATCAGAGATGTTCATGACAGGTGGTTACAATAGCAAAAGACCGCAAACGACTTCTACCACTTAACCGATCAATGGGTCGCATGTCGTCAGCACGAAATGTAGAAAACTAGTGGCTTTCCCCAAAGAGGCCAGCAGAAACTGTGCCATTAATTTGTTGAGTTTCATTAGAGCTCCACAATAAGACCCCTAATTAAGCAACGAATATAGATTATCGCGGAAAAACTGAAAAAAGGCATAAAGGATGAGAGCGATTCGCAAACTTTACGACTAGAAAAAATAAAAGTCGACCCAAGAAACTTAGTGGTAAGAGGCTAAACCGTCTCCCCGACTAGCATGGGATGAGGATACCCTTTTCCGAACTTTCAAACAACTAGTCTGCATAGTCGGTCTACACGTCGAACGAAGCATTATGTGAGAAACTGCTATGAAATTTGCACCAACTCATCCGTAAAGTCACCTTCAAGCATGATAGAAAATGAAAGAATTTCGGTATCTTTCGTCTGATCTACAAGAAAGTGACCCCACTTTATTTTCTTTCAAGCTGACATTCTGGCAATTACAGAGGCTTCCATATAAAAATAAAACCCTAGCAATTTTGCCACTAACCTTATGAGCTTAAGGCCCTTGGCTTAAAGCTTATATGGATCTCGGCTGGATTCCTGGATACAGGAACATAGTCGCCAATGAGCCGCTACTCCGATATCTCAGGGATCTAGTAAATATTAAGAACTGAATGAAAGTCTATAGCAGGCGAAAATCATTATACACCGGTGACATATCTTGAAAGCTTTGGCCATAGTATGATAAAAGGCGGACCAAATGAGTAAACATTGACTAAGTTGGAAGGTGTACTGGTTTCTTATAACTTCTAAAGGAACTACGCAGTGAAGCTAAGACTCAAGGAAGATGATGTATTCGTAGACCCAAGGCGATAATTTCGTTATTTAAAGAAAGATCGTTTAACCAACACCAAATATAATTTAAAATATTTTATTACATTTTGTTACCGCGCTTCTCTAAATCTAATTTACTTGAACAGAATACTTAGAAACCAGTTATCCCACAATATTCTAGAGCCCTCTGCTGGCTCACTTTCAAACCGAAAAGGGTGCCTAAGTATATCAGAGTTGGATGATAATAGGAAGGAAGGATACGAGACTGTTATAAAATGCGGCTAACCCCATTGAAGGGTATTGGTATGGGTTCACGTACAAGCGTGGTGAAGTAGAGGATGGTCTACCTCTAACCTAACCCTTTTAGCTGCACTAACTGCAGGGGTATAGGTTCCGTTAACATTGCCTCTTAGAGTCTATTTCCAATATGATATGAACTATTAAGTCCTTTTGACTAATCCGTCCTAATCACGCCTCTAATCAGACAAACGTTCGCTTAGCGAAAGATTTTAGAAAAGAACCGAAAATTCCAAATGATTAGGAGACATAATAGGAATAACACACGAGGATGTCAGTGGAACTCGGTAACAAGCATCGAATTAATTAAATGCGTCTATGAACAACAGATGTACAACATTTGACGGCTGTTCGGCTTTAAAAATTTCATCTACTTGGATATTTTCTATCCTTTTGAGAGTTTCAAAGATGACTTCGTATAAGGTCGTATCACCCTCCTATCATTCAAAAGTAGTGGCTATTACCCAGGAGGATGGAAACAGCCCTCGTTGTTTCTAAAGAAAAATTATTTGTGTGATATTGCAGCTTCGATCGATTTGTATTGATGAAGGATAGAAAACATATTCTAAGATGAGCTAACTACATATACAGACTATGCATCAACTTAATCAAAAATACGTTTACAGTGCGTTAGCTGGCCAGAACGTTTGGAGCGAATGGACGTCGATGCTACTGACCGAATACAACTTCCAAGAACGACAGCATTACCTAAAAACTAGGTAGAACTATAGAACACTTTATCAGCGAATTCAATAGAAAATGCACTTTCAACCAAAAATAAAAAAAAGGTTACATCTTGCCGAATTACCCGGATATGAATACATCAAGAGACATAAGTCAATTCTAACATACGTTAATGAGTTAATCCAATGTTTTACTTCAAATATCTTTGTAAACATTTTTCATCCATAAAAAAGTTACGTACATTTCTATGTATCTACCTTAAACGAATTGGTGACAGCTCGCACACCCATCTAATTTGTAGTGTTAACAAAACTTTCAACATAACACAAACCCGATTATCGGTGCTAAGCTGTCAGTGCCCATCAAAATACCATCACAGAGTGAGTTTTAACCTGACACATCATTTACACTCCCAGGCCAGAGAGCAAAAAAAAATGGAAAAAAATAAAATAAAAAAAAAACTACACCTCTACCAGACTGATCGTAACACAACACCCTGGTTTGACCACCCGTGGACTAGGCACTCCTTCGTATGAATGGACTATACCCGCTGCTACAAAACAAATAAACTCTTCTTCCAGAAATGTTACCATCAATTAAATTGACAGCTGATCATAAATTCTCAATGATTGAGTCCCTGGTATAAATCTCACAAACGTATGTGCACTATAAGCACGCACTTCTGACATCTAAAGTACTTCCAAGTTGATGGTTGATTTATTTCATCATCTCCTATGATCGTAAGATTTTTCATTTTATTATCCAACTAACAATCTACAGTTAATTGTTTATTTAACAAATTCTTAAGTACACAGAAACGGAAGAATCTACTCCTATCGGAAACAGGAAGACAAAGCACGATCTTTCTATTTTCATTATGGTAGTCATACTGTATTCAATGAATCATGCAAATTTCAAACCTTCCAAGTCACGAGAACTCCCACTAAATTCAATTAATAAGCCATCGAGGAATAAATGAATTATGTGAGTGTGATTAATGGCAACAATAAAACCTCATTTTTCCTGACAAATATCCTCAATCATGGGGTCATAAATCAGCTCAACCTGTCAAGATTCACTCAATAACAAGGCCCGGCCAAACTTACACCCGGCCTTAAGCTCTGCCTCAAACTGTGGTGGTGGCTTAGTGTGCTCGAAAAAGTGAATGGATCCATGTGGAATCCCTGCCGATCACTCATATTTCTGTATGTGCACCATGATTTGGCCACGATTACGCCAAGAGAATTTCAATTAAATTCCAACCAACACCAGGGCAGGCAGTCAGTCAGGCGTTAGAGAGATTGATTGAAGTCAGCCCCAAGGGGGAGTCCTTTACGTACATATGTACATAACATAACACGAATCTGGAGACCAAAGACCAAGAGAACGATGCAGATACCTCCTTCTGCACCGAAGGATTATCGTTAATTGATGCTAATTACACAGGTGCCGTGTAATTGTGATATATCACGATAACGCGGGCGCAACGAGTTCGCAAAGCTCTATAGAGCCACGCCATTCGCATACCACACACAGGCATAAACGATGATGGAGACGACGACGTCGACGACAACGACCCCTTTGAGGTCTGCATGTGTGTTAATAGTTAATAATTTTTAGCTGAATCGTTAATCATTCAATTTTCACGTCGCTTCGGCGGAACAACGGGGGAGCTGGTGGTGCTCGGTGTATAGTTGGTAAGGCTGGCTGGTGCTGGAGTTAGTAGACACAATCCAACCAGGATGAGTTGGTGGTAATTTTATCGTAAGTGGTTTTATTGAGGTCCCTTCGTTGGGGTATTTTACAGTTTTAAAAGCGTACAATTTCAACAGTCAAAGGCATGTAGTTTCTCCTGAATCCTGAGTTTAATACATAGTGTAAATGTCAAGTATTTAAAAACGAAAAGTATTGTAAGAATATACTGATGTGAATGTAAAGACTACACAGCATAACTTTCGACAGTTGGTCGAAGCTACTGAACTAGAGTTAGGGGTTATCCAAGTAAGTGTGCTCATTCACAAATTGGCAAGGAAGCAGTCTTCTGACCAAAGCACGGAAAAAAATATTCGTACAAAGGTACTATTACTGACGAAAGATACAACAAAAAATTGTGGAACCAATAATTTTATCCACAAAATGCGGACAATATGCAGTACTATATTTTTCCTGATAGGAAATCTCTGAATTTTGAAAATTCTGCAATTTTAAGTTAGTTGGCTTCTGTTAACATACCCTATACTCCTGTTGCAAAGAAAAATATGTTCAAGCTACCCCCCAGAGTGTGCGACCCAGAAGCACTTGCAACTGACAGTATGCTCAGCAGCACAAAAATCTCTACATTCGACAGTCCTACAAGCATATAAAATGCCAAAACAGCTAAGGTATACCAATTCTTACTACCGGACTGGCCACCACCAATCTTGTGGTGTTAATTCGTGTCCATCCAGCACCAAAGCGCTCTTACTTACGACCGGAAAGCAACGACGACGTGGTGGCATTAAGCAGCCATCACGGTCACATAGGAGGGAATCGCGCACCGTTTTCCCTTTATTTATTGACACCCAATGCTCCATGCCATGCGAGAAGTTAACATTTGATTTATGTCCTCGTAATTGTTGGTTTTCGCTTAACAATTTGCAGCAATTTGCTGTTGCAAACATTCACAAAAAGCGCTCCAAACTTGAGTATACATCAGAGGTATACGAGTATACCGTATTCGTATTCGTACATACGAGTACTAGTACGAGTATAAAAAATTTTATGTTCCATCGCTGTCAATAAATTTCAATAAAAAACGTGTTCGACGCGTTAAATTGATTTAAATGACTCGTGAGCGAAGCGGATAATTCTCAGCTGTCAAAAGGAGTGTTTTTTTCCTAGTGACCGCCATCGTTCTTCCAAACTTGAATAAATCCCAGTTGGCATATTCTAGGGTTAGTTTAAGTGTTTATATAACTTATTAGCTGCAATTACAGACACTTTTGTGGTGCGCGAAAATTGCTCCTGCAATTATGAAAAATGTTGAACACCAATTCAAGTATACTTCGAGTTTCAATCGTGATGTGTGATTAGATAATGGATTTGCGATTTCTTAAACAGTGTGATTAGGTAGATAAGATTAATTGAAATACAAATGTATGAGGAGGCAATAATTGGAAAATTTATATTTGTTAACTTATAACTGTTCTGGCACTAGTTGTATTTAATTTTTTTTAAACGAATCACATACAAATTGAACCAAATTTTGGTAGGAACTTGCTACTTTTGCAGATATTTTTTTTAAGATTAGATAGCTCATTTAGCTCGATCAACTGACAGTTCTACCGTTGTTTTAGAACAGAGTCAGAGTCGCATTTTGTGAGTTAAGAAGTGCATACCAACGACGTCTCATTTCATATCATCCTAACAGGTGTACCGGTATTTCAGCATTTTTTTTGTGAAAATAAAACACTATTTTTAATGGAAAAACAAAAAACATTTTATTCAAAGTATTGGCCATTGTTAGCTATACATTTTTCCCATCTTTCAGGCAATTTATGGATTCCACGCCAA
Organism: Volucella inanis; assembly: GCA_907269105.1. Classification (NCBI taxonomy): domain Eukaryota; kingdom Metazoa; phylum Arthropoda; class Insecta; order Diptera; family Syrphidae; genus Volucella; species Volucella inanis. The sequence goes on from OU026157.1 coordinate 138,612,927, forward strand.
TTAAACTGTTCGTCTTTTGAAACAAACCAAAAAGTCACCCAATTTTCGACTTCCTCTCAGGATTCAAAGTGTTGCTCAGCTAATGAAAACAAATGGTAGTCGGAAGGAGCCAAGTCTGGTGAATATGGCGGGTGGAGTAGCAGCTCCCAGTCAAGTGCTTTGGTTTTATCCTGAACCAATTTTGCTTTGTGTGCAGGTGCGTTGTTATGGAGCAAAATTACCTTGCTGTCTCTTCTGGCCCGTTCTAGTCATTTTTCGATCAATGCATGGTTTAAATTGATCATTTTTTGTGCTGTAACACACCTTTCTGGTCCCACTAGACACACAGCATTGTCTTCTTGCCGAATCAATCTGGTTTTGCAGTCGAAGTTGATGGTTGTCCCGGATTAATCCATGATTTTCTCCGTTTAGGATTCTGAAAATAAATCCATTTTTCATCGCCAGTTACAATTCGATGCAAAACTGATTTTTTATCGTGTCTTTGAAGCAAAATTTCACAAGTGGTTTTTCGGTTTTCCATCTGTCTTTCATTCAATTCATCTGGCACCCATTTTAGAGACTTTTGGATCTTTCCCATAGCTTTTAGATGGTTGGAAATTGTTTGTTGTGCAACATTTAACATTTCTGCCATTTGTTTCTGACTCAAAGTTTCATCTTCATCCAATATTGTCTTCTGATAGAGCATGCATCTTCATTCTTCTTCAAATGAAAGCAAAAAATTAATGCTGGCGCTCACTTCATACCGATACACCTGGTATTGTGGATAAGTAACCCTGATTCATCCAACATAGTCTTTTGTCAGTCAACTAATTGGCTGCTATCAGTGCAGTTTTAGGCCTAAGGATCTCATGCTTTCCTTCTTAATCCATTAGATTTTTGTAACTTCAAACTATTTTCGGTGTGAATAGAAAATGCACCAAGACCTCAAGCTTCGTCCAACTGTCGGTCGTAGCCAATCAGCCTCACTAGATAGCCATCTGGTTTGAAGATGGACAATGTGTTCTTCCAACGACGTGTCTTTGTTAATACGCTCTACGTGTCCTTGTAATCTTAATCTTAAAATACTTTGTTTTCTGGGTTAGGTTAGTATCGCTGTATAGCCTTTATACTAAGTTTTCTGTTGAATATTCTTCTCTATTCTCCATCAGTATGAAGAACTTTTTTTTTTTTTTAACAGATAAGCCTAGTTTCACCTTACTGAGTGCAGGCCAACATGTCTATGAATAGTTTATGGTTTTTCTCTCAGATATACGTAGGAAGTACTAATTTTTGTCCTTGTTCACTGCCAAACATATTTTATCTGATTTGATTTTATCTCTTGCAAAATCCTTTTTGGAGGCCCGTTGTGATATCGTCGTGTGCAAGCAGATGTATTCATTTGGATAAGAGTTTTCCAAATTTATAGAATGAGATGAAAAAACCTTTAGATAGCGCATTGCGCCTTCCTAATCATTTTCTGACACTTATGCACTTGTTGCCGACTTTAATAGTTAAGCGTGTATTCTCCGTTTTATTTTCTACAAAGAGATGAATTATGCGGGCCTTTAAATCAATAAGTTGGTGGGTGTTGATGTGACTAATTTCCGGCAGGCTTTCCGAAAAATTTATCTCAAAGCAAAGGTTGCGAGACTGACACCACACAAGTAGGTGTTTTAGGATCAGTTGGTTCAAAAAAATTTTGCCTAATAGCGCGATATTGGTTGTGTTCTCGATTTAGCAGTCTGTCCCTTATCGATATGAACTGTAAACCTATTACTAAGATACTTTGGTTGCTTCTAAAGTCTTTAAGCTCCAGATTCCGCCTTCTGGTGAAACTTCAAAATATCATTTCTGCAAATAGAAGCTGATCTCAACATCCGTTTTCATTTGCTTTTCGTGATTTTTTTTTTTTTCTAAAGCCCCTTGGTCGCAGCGAGATCAATTACAACAATCAAATTCCAGAAATTCACGAAATCCCAAGCTTCGTGCTAAAGGAACATATGCTAACCAAAATAAAGCCATATGAGAACCTGTATATGATATAACCGACAAACGGAAAATTCGTACAGCAATGGAAAAGACAGAGGCTAGTAAACGGTGTTATTTTTAAACTATCCGAGAAATAAATTTAAACAAAAATATGCAACATTTTCTCTTTTAAATTTTCTATTTTAAATTCTTTACCATTTAGGATTCAAATATGATGAGCAGCCTTTCGAGCATCTGGGGTTGTATGGTATATTCGAAATAGCTCGTCGTATATTGTCTTCCAAAGCCTCAGTCGTTGAAGTTTTATCTACATGAACAAGAAAGTTCATGTATATCCATAGAAAAATAATCGAGCAACAAGCAAGATCTTGATCTCTAACTTACAATTCCCAATCTTAAGATCACACTCTCACTAAAATTTGGTTAAAAAAATCGGCGGTTTTAGTCTTTCTGGAACCACATAACAGCCACACTGAAGTCACATAAATTCTTTAATAAAATATGTTACTTGTTGATCAACTTACTGTATCGGTCAACATTGACTTATTTTTGAAGATACCACAAGCCTAAAAGTTACTCCATCAAGGCTTCTTGATGTATCTTTTGAACCAAAAGTGAGCCTCATCGCTGAACACAATTTTCCTGAAACATTTTGTTGAAAAGATCTTGGCCTAATTCTCCTGGGCTCAAAACCAATTGCAAAATGATGAATTATAGATGGATTAAACCCGAACTCCTGTGCATGCCTGCATAATGTCAATATTCGGCTCTTCATTAACATTGGCCTCAACTACGGCGATATTTTCTTTTGGCTGTTCACACGGGACGAAATGAACGCTCAATTTGGTTCATGAAATTGACGTAGTCATGGACAAATTTGCGTTACTGAACACTGATTTAGAAATAATATTCCACGAGTTGTAACAGTTGTTACATATATATATATCCATGAAGATTTGTTAAATTTCAGTGAAAACAGGAAACAGGAAACACCTAAAAAAATATCAGCTAGTTTTATAGTTATATCTTAAGTTATATATTTATGTATAGTTATATCGCAAAAGGTGACGAGACTACTTACCATTATGTATACTAAGCTGGAAACAGCAGAAAAAACAGCCCGCAAACGTTATGAAATATAACATACTCTTACCAAACAACGTACATAAGAACAAATGAACTGTAGGAGTTCCGCAAGACCAACGACCAGTTCTGTGAAATAATATATATGTACATATATGTATATATATTTTTTTCTTGGAATAGAACACTAGTCTATTGTACTCCTTGCAAGGCCCTTTTACTGAAATTACTTAGAAGAAAGATTAGTAAGCGCTTGAGTCATATAGTGCTTAAAGCACCACTGCCAGCCACGTTATCGCCCAGTACCTTCATCCCGATGGGAGCGTAGGCCTCCACACCATTTTTAAAGTAACCGTCGCAGGATGTTGTTTCACTTATGTTCTGCACACGTAAATGCTTATAAAAAGCGTAGTTCACCGTCACGATGCAAATTAGCAGACTGCAGACTTTCTTACTAAGGAGCAGCAGGAAAGTCGCTAACCTCGTAGAGATGTCGGGAAGCATTCGATTGGTCAATACGCAGCCTGGAGGGTCATGCTGCAGTTATGCTCATGGAGACCTAACTATCAGTTAAAGCTTTAACCGAGAAGGCAGGCAGACCTACCAAAGATTCGGGTCCTAAGAAATTCACTTCTGAGCCTAGCAAGTTTATCAGCAATTTTATTTCCCGTAACCCCATTGTCACCTGGGACCCAAATAAGACTCAGTGAATTTAGCCTTCCAACTGCATTCAATGATTCCTTACAAAACAAGAAAAATGAAGTATCCTAAAGAGATTTTGGTGCCATCCGTAAAGACCCGACTGCATTCCTTTTCTGGCTCAGATTCTAACCGAAACCATTCCTGGGTGTAGGAAACTCGACTTCTTATTTTTCCGAATCAGGAGTTGTGGTGTCGTTTTCCATAAGAGCAGAGTCACAAGGCAGTCGGTGTTGTACCAAAGACCACTTTAAACGGCATATGGCTTTGAGAGTGCAGCCCATGATATCAATATCAAGTGGAGGGAAGTATTATATATGATGGAGTGCTACGAATGTACCATACAGGCCATCTCATAGCAGCCGTTGCCAAATCTATGGAAAGGGTGATGCAAAATTAAGAAGTAGGACTGGCGTTCTACAATACAAAGCCTTTATAAAAAGTCGAAACCAAGACCATTAAAATGGGAAAGTCGGGAAAGTCTATCCAGTGAAGGACCTAGTGAGCCGATGAGAAATCTGTTTTCACCGGTCAGGAAATCAATCCTGATGTATGTACACAGCTACTGAATATACACCAGTAAGAAGGATGAAGACGATGGTCAAGAGAATATATTGTACATACAGACTTATCTTGGACGACACAATCAGCGTTATAGTAAGGCGATTGCCTATCAGCATGGGGACCAACATATCAATTGTAGTTGTATCAAAGATACTGAGTGGATACAGTGGCAATGGCAATGGGTCAATCAAACAGACAGCGGACATTCAGTTATACCTCACGCAGCTTCTACTGGGACTAGACTATGCAAACTTATGTCGTTATTAGCAGCAAACACTTTAACACCGCTCTACCATACGAGTGTCTGAAAATCTGAATCAACTAGAAATGCATTTGAATGATAATTAAAAAGTTCCGTAGTTCTGCAAGGCGTATGACATTTATGATATCGACAAAGAAACCATACTTTCTTTTGAAAGAATCCGTTGATATCTGATACGATAGGTGGATACAGATACAAAGGGTGTTTTATCACGTAAATGTACAGGAGTACAGAGTATCCATTTAAAATTTTACTCCTCTCGCGGATCACGAAATATAAGACAGGGCGAAGACGGAAGGTATAAACATTTTATAGCTTTGCATTAAGACATATGCAACTGCAATTACAACTCAATGAAAACCCGACGACATAACTTTTCTACCGGCTCCTTCAACTTTTCCTCAACTTAATATTATTGCTTAGAATAATACGAACGAAATGCGCAAATTTCACGTAACTTTAACGTATCCAAAGAAAACGGCTGCAAGACTACCTCAACATTCCCATAAATTTATCAGCGTTCCCATTTTTATTATTATTCTTGTTAATTCGAAAAGTTCTTATCAAATAATGAGATCAAAACCAATAACCGAACTCGAAACAACTTTGGCAATATTTCAAGGGGCAGTTCCATGCCATTTGCATTCCATTTAGACCAATATTGTATCGTGTTTTCCCTGAAGGACACACAAACGCTAGCTTATTTCACTGTTCATTTTAGTTAAAGTTTAAGTGCGGCAACAGCAGATGTTTCTATATTCAGACTGCTCACTAGCATGTGAATTTCGTAACTCCGAATATTATAGTCTTGCATGCGATTCCTATTAAGGATACCATCGCACGTTCACTAAAGGAACAAAGGTAAGAGAATTTCCTTGTTAAAAGTTTTGATTCATTGTTTGAATGACAATGTGATATCTAATTGAAGTTTCTCAATTTTGAAAAACAAACAAATTACTTAAATCCAATAGCAAGACATGTGACATGTTGTAATTAAACTCATTTCATTCTCAGAAGGACAAGAAAAATGTACGATTATGTAATATGTTATATGTGAGAATATGTAGTCCTATTCTATAGGTAGTTATCTCATCAAAATTTAACAACTGACCTCGATTATCCTTTACACATCACAGTTGATCATCAACATTTTTGTCAACAAGATATTACCTTCAAGCCTCGTTATGTTGCCTATTGTGTTCTTGGAATGTGTCTTACTTCCGGAGAAGATAAAGCAAAAAATTAGTTAGACTTTACCTGGCCATACCCGGAGAATAGTCCCATAGCCAACGACAGGAGATAAACAAGGATTCAGAACTCAAAATCAATAGACCGTGTATTACTATTGTAATTTGATTACTATTGGGTTTGATTTATATTGTTCTTGTTACATTTCTTCTTGGTTGCGTTGCTTGTTTCGGAATTAATCGTTTCGTCATTATCCATTTTAATTTTCATTTCATTATTATTTTTTTCTTTTCCATTGTTTTCTTCTTTTTAAGAACGAAAAAGGATATAAAGGAAATCTCTGAATTCAGAGGGAAAATAACATCATCTCTGCTGTGTATTTTTGTTGCCTTGTGGCTGGAGTGGTAGTTAGACGGGGTGTTTTAGTGACGGAAGGGTGCATAAATGGATTTATCTTCACGACGGACTTCTGACTGATTAGAGATACTTTTTCAGTGAAATTTGATACTTTTATTTGGAGAATGGAACATAGTAAAACAGCCGAAATTACCTGGATACGAATATGGAGATAGAGTGGGTCTTCTATTGTATCCTTCAACAAAAACGTCCCAAAAGTTTGAAAGTATTATAATTTTATCTTAATGGTGAATATTTTCAGCTTAAAATGAGTTCACTAATATGTGACCTATAGGAATTATAGGAACTAGATCGAAGAATTCTATGGGTCGGGGCGTTTTCGCATGATCCAACTGATATTTCTTTTAGTTTTTGTTGAATATTGCATTAGAGGTTGAATTTCGATTGCTCTGTTCACAGGATTTTTCGACACCCTATGTTGCTTACGACAATACCAGTTTATGTGTTTAACAAGCTTACTACTTCTGCAAGTACCCACCCTCACAGTTTTCATTCAATACTAGTTATGTAAGGCAAACCTTTGGGCTTATATTGTACTTTTTATACATTTGTGACATCATTTTTCTCTAACGCCTTTTCTCAACGCTCATCAGGAATCATTACAGTCGAGCACTCCAGTTGTTGTGTGACATCATACGCCTTACGCGGTTCTCCCACACTAAATTTTAAAGAAGGTATCTTTTCGACTTATTCAAGAGCATAAATATATTTGGATTTCACAGATTGAGGACTCACCATTAGAATGAACAGCACTGGGATCAGAGCTTGAGACTAATTTGCATCCACTTTTGTGAGTAAGTTCACTGAACCTACTAAAACGAGCTGACTTTTGATTGACTTCCTACCATATTCTAAAATGTCTTTCCGAAGTCAAAAAAAAGCTATAGGAAGCTTTTTTGTTCAATCAATACGAGTGCTTTTCAATAAGAATTTAATTGTCGCGCCTTGTTTCGCCCATAGTAGTTTCCTTGTCAAAGATTTTATTAAAAGGTGAAACAGGTCGTGCCCAGTTTTTTTATGATCTGATGTTCAACTGCTCCATCTTTTTTCATTTTGTACACCTCCGACCCAACTTCTCTCAAAAGTGCTATGACCTGTTTACAAGGACATAATTCATCGGAATCATTTGATTTTTCATCTGAAATTTTGTCGTTTGTTGTTAAAAAATACCATACGTAGTTGAGGTTTGAGCATAATTTCCTCTTTCTAAGTCAGTGCAGTCTTTATGCCGTGGATAAAAGCTTCTTCTGGGAGTCCTTGGAGCGTTTAATTTGGTCACATTCGCAGAAAAAGTAATAAACTTGCAAATGTTAATTTTCTGCTTTAAGCAGAGAAAGTTTCTAGCACGCAAGTCAGTAAATGTCAAAAATAAATCGATTACGCCAACTATCACAAACATGTAGGTCCTATAAGAGCAGCTTCAAAGAAAACAGTAGATTTTGTTTGAGTTCCGCATATAAAATTTACAAAATATTGAAAGTACAAGATAAAACTAAAGAACTATAGTCAACTTACATGAAAATTTCTCAGTGGAACTGTAGCACTTCTTACTTCGGCTTTGAGACCAGCAAAAAGATAATTTGTCGTAACATTGAACACCCTTAAAAAAAAATCTGTGCTGAACTTGAAATTAGGATAAGCAGAACATACCCTTGAAAGGTTTTGGAAAGTAAAGAAATCAATTTTTGGAAGAAGGACGGCAAAAAGAAGATACTTTGTAAGCGAATACCAGCTTGAGGTCTGTTTGCACTGATAACAGTACTGAAGGACTCGGCTTATAATTGCACTTGCTGGTACCACAAAAGACGCTTTCCTTATCTTCAAACCTGAATTGAAATCCTGTGATCTCCGTCGGTTATTGTTAAGAATGCGCTTCATATCAAAATACGTTAGCCAAAAACTTGGATTTAATTGGCTTGTGAACCATAATTGCACAGGCCTCTTCATGAAACAGCCCCGCAGTATCATATAGACGATGGTTGGGTGAACAGGACATAAAGCACTCAGGGTACCATACCATACCATCCAGAGTTTAACCCAATTGCGAATATGTGTATAGGGTATTGTAAAATGAACGCTGTCGAATACAACAACCATGTTCAAGTGGAACGACCTCAAGAAAGTAGCAAAAGGAGAGTGTACAAAAATGACGGTAGAGGAATAGAAAAATATATGTAATAAAGCCATAATAGCAGGAGGTTATTATTTCAGCTATCAACAGAGTTGAGGTACCTTGGAGTAGACACTCACAACAGACGATCGTTTGTTAAGGTATTCGCTGTGAAAAACAAACAACCCTAGTTGTGAATGGGCCTACACGAATACTTGAGGTTGATAGTCATGCCGTCGATACGAGTACATTGGACTCGTTCATAATTGTTCACCCTGACAAACACATCTCTGATGGGTTCTACTCTTTAGGCTCATCGAACCACTGTGTCATGTTATTTAATTTTTCGTACGTTAACCACACAGTTAAAGAAAAAATTCCTTAGAGAATTCAACTGGAGCGAACTTAACCTCTTCTTTTGGAAGCCCAAAAGAACCACAAACACTATTTTCTTTGGAATTAAATGCTTTCTCCCTCACAGGATGAAGATTATTAAACAAAAAAAAAAAGACGTGGTACAAATAGAGCGGTTTGAAACTTAGGCTAACCCGATAGAGAAAAATGGAACAAAAAAGAAAAAAACTCAAACGAGCTAGAGATGAGTGTAACGCCTTTCTTTACCAAAAAGTACTCCAAAATACCTAATTGCAATTTTTGGTTGATCGTTAAAAACATTAGAAACTCCTCATCAACCTCTATTCTAAGGCTCATTTACGACGATATCCCAGCTGTACTTCTTTGAACAAAGCCAATTTTCTTTGTAACCGGCTTAACTCTTCAAGGTTGTATGATATCATGTGTACACCTAAACTAAAACGCAATAAACATTCTATGGGATGAATTCACTTTCGCACTCATGCAGTAGGTATCAAGAGTACCAAAGATTTCAGTATACACAAACACGCTGGTTGAGATGTTATATCACCCCTTCTTCTGAAGAGATGTTTTCCCGCTCTTAAGCTTTTTCTTCAATCCTACTCTTTCGGGTCGAGACTCGAAATCTTCTTTCACGCAACAGGTGCACTGGCGACTTGATAGCATGTCTCACCGTGCCATAGAAGAACCATAGTCTATACTGATCTGCCGAAAGGAAGATTGTTAGATTTGATATTTTAAAGGCATTGGACAGAGGATGGCATCAGGCTCTTTTGAAATACGTGCATCGACAAATCTTTCCTACAATAGATTACAGATTACTTTCCCGAACGTTCAATTGAAGTTATAGTGGACGGATTCAAGACAGGGCTGATGTGCTCCAGCAGTATCTCCGACATTCTTTTTAATTCTCATAAATGATCTTTTGTCTGCTTCTCTTAATCAAATAGGTTTTTATATTGATGACAGTATTTTCTGCTGTCCCAGACTCATGTTTCTGCAACTCCGATATTTACAGGATAACTAATTGGGGAACCACCAAAACATAATAAAACATAATGCCTTCAGTTGTGATAAAAGCGAAATAATCCATGAATGACACTTGTATTGTCACTCAGTAGGTATGTGTGTCAATGACCACATATTCAGTGTCGTCTAAGTTCCCTCAAGCGGTGTAAGAAATGCCCTCTCTGATCTGACCCTTGTATATGGCATTAATAGGCACGAAATTGGAGTTTAAAGCCCGTCTCTCTAGATGCTCCTAAGACCTCTCGGCACTTGATAAATGGGATTCAGAACCGCGCGATAAGACCCGTAAGTTACACCCACGAAGACTAAATGTCTCTTGTCTTACCTTGTTTCGATAATTTCACAACCAGAGCTTTATGGTAATTTACCCTTAACTTTCAGACGTTCTCTGAAATAGGTATACTTCTTTCTTTCCAAAGCAGTAAAACTTGCTACAACCTTAAACTCATTGAAACCATCAAACCTTCGAAATAACGTACATCGGTACCTGCCTTTATCTCCTCTCTAATTTACCTTGGCCCGCGCTATGTGTTAAGATTTTAAAAGTACACAAAACCATTAGAGAAGACCCCAATTTAAAAAAAAAAATAAATCGCCAAATGCCACCACCAAAGAAGCTTGTTTATCAAATTGATACCTGATAAGATATAGATTTTGAGCCGAAATAATCAAGTAAAAGGGTTCACCACCACTGCATACAAAAAAATTTAACCGAATTCATATTAACTATAAATAGCGCATCTAAATATATGAATATCATCAACCCACTTGCCTTGGCTATTCCACCTTTGCACCATTAATTATCTTTCAGTAATTAAAGATACAAAACGCATCACATTACACAAAAAAAGGGAAAAAATGAAAACACCAAAACAATGGCTATCTTGGTAAATGCAAATAAAAAACAGTTCAAGTGCTAACCACAAAACCACACCAATTCATAACAAACATTTTACAGATGCGAGGACATTCTGTAGTCGGCGCAGGTACCTTGCACCCTTGATATCATTTACACTTACCTTCACACACACATACCTATGTATTTACAGAAAATATTAAATAAACAACCCCTGGCAATAGCAGATCGAAGTACCTTAAACAAAAATCACAATTGTCTGTCCAAAACTAAAGATTTTCCACTAAACTCACAAGCTCAGCATCCCTAAAAAGCCCAAAGAAAATTTGAAAATAAAAATGGCACCAACTACCAGAGAGTACAGCCATCGCGCAAGACGATAACACCATGCCTCCTTCAATCGACCAACCACTTAGTTGTATTTTAATACAATAGCAAATGTATCTTACACATGATACTGACTAACACGCCCCTTTTCTCATTCAAATTATTATAATTACAGGGAGGAGTTTGATACCAGATTTTACATCTATTGTGTACCGGATACAATGGTTTGGTTTGCTCGTTCGTTCTTTCAAATGAACGAGTTTTTTTCTGGACGCAGATACTAAGCCGTCGTGTCGTAATGGTGGTAATTTGTAGACAAAAAAGACAGGGTAGTTGCTCACTATCCAACTAAGTTTAAAGGAATCCTTTTTTTGGGAGTTTTTGTGTAGAAAATGTCATGAATAATTTGAAAAGGTGTGTCTACATGGAGTTAATGTCAAAATACGTGTGCTTTAAGTAGCACATAATTTTCTCGTAGAATCTCATTGGAAAAAGTTGATTTTGAAAAATGCTTAGGTTCGAAAATCACTTTAAAGATATACGATTTCGTGGGTGTTTTCCATCTACTCATGTATGAATTTACGTTATCAATAGCGTGCCATGCTTTGCCATGTGAACAAAAAAAAAAAGCAACCAGCCCACTCAAACTTATCACTTCGTATCTTCCACCAATAAACAAGTATCTACCACGCTTATGAACTCTTTTATCCAACTCTTAACCTTTTAGATACATTTTCCTCTACACACACCATCCGAATTCCGAGCATTCCAAAAAAAAAAAAAACAAAAAAACAAAAAAAAAACACCTTGAAGATATCTCTTAGCCATAGTATTGGTGCATTTTCTTATTGGATATACTCACACTACCGCAGATAGAGTTTGAAAGCCACTGGTATAGTACTGGGTACCAAAAAACGTTTTGTTTGGTTATCTACTGTCTCCATTCAATGCGCCCTCACTCTCAGATGAAATTCTATTCCTGATCGTATCGTATTCAGTTTCATCATTGGTTTTTAGTTTATCGTGTAACGTCTTGGCGTGAGGTCGGACTCATTTGTGTATCTCTCAATTCTTAAATCGAATAAGAAAATAAAAAAAAAAAACGATTTTTGCTTTTTTTTATTCTTGCAATTTGTGTATCTCGCTCTATCTCGGAGGGATTTTTTCGAGCTTTTGATTTTGCCTCGTACATTTCGAAATTTAATTGAATCGTTCTTCTGTTTTTTTTTTTTTTTTTTTTTTTTTGGTTTTCTTGTATTTATGGTTCAAATTTGTTTATATGGTGATATGCATTTGTCCTGCCTTGTTGTTGTTTGTATACTCTTTGTCGTCGTTCTTTTCGGCATGTAAAGTGATGAGATGAAATACGTCCGGCTTTGCAATAAAGAAGCAAAAAAATAAACCAGAGATACGACGTTTTTGATGGGAGAATTTGCATGATCTTGACGTCACATATTCGTTCTTTTGTTTCTCGATATTGCCTCCTATTACCGCCGCCGTCTTCGTCGGGTTGTGTGATTTAAAAATAAGAAAAAAATATCTACAATACCCAAGGGGAGTTAAAATAAAACGGAATATTTCGTTTGTCGTCTCGCGAAATATCCGAAAGCGATCCAGATCAATAAAAGCTTTTGTTGTAATTTCGCGTTTTCTTTGTTATCTGCACGTGCACAAAAAGATACAAAAAAAAAGAACAACAAACAAAAGCAGACAAACGAATTTTACTTATGTAATGTTGAACCGATATAAACATTGTGCACTTACAAAAAAGGATTACTCAATTTGACTGAAAAAAAGAAAAATAAATAAATAAAAAAATCGACAAATGATTTGGGCATTTCGGCAAACAATTGGATACAAGAACGCCCTATTCAACAGGAGGAACTGAAAATTTTGACACCAGTGATTCAACCGTAAAAATGTAAACATTTAAGAAATTCATACATGATCATATATTTATGTGTAGTTTGATATAATTGATCACATAATGTACATCGTTATCTGAAAACTCCATCCCTAGGGCTTTCAATTTAAAATTAAATTTTACATATGTACATACATATCAAATTACGCCTAGTTCTTGTGCATGCACTTATGTTCGTATCTTATGTTTGAAGAACATCACAGTTTTGTTAATGTCTCATCAAAGTTATGCTCAGGCATGATAAAAAGATAAAGATTGCCCCTTGAAGAATACGTTTTTGTTATTTATGTTAGACAAAGTGGATTTGTTTAATAGTTTTCTATTGTTTGCTTATTGAGCCTTCTAAGTTCGACGTAATATTGTTTTTATACAGTTTGATCCATTTAAGTTTATTTAAGTTTGCTATATAATTCTTATTAGACACTTATTTGAAGTTGCAACTGACTACAACTGCCGGAAATTAAACCACAAGAAACTGTGCAACCGTTGATATAACTTTCTTCTTAGGAACATGTTTTAAAAGTTAACAGAAAATCCAAAAGTAACTGACTGTTCCTTTATTCTTTTAAGTGTTGGTTGTAGCCGCTTTTTTCATCAAGAACGAATTTCATTTTTCACGGCATGCGTTCCAATTAATATTTGCAATGCTCGTTCGTCCCGCATGACATGTTTGTCCAATTTTATTTTAAAATTGTTGTAGCTTATTCCCGAAACCACAAAGTTAGCTGCGCCCCACAAATGTTCAATGAACTTAAGGTCTAGTATTAAGGCAACGATTTAAAGACCTTGAATTCGTTATCGGCAACACATTTCTTCGTGATTTGAACAGGATGTTTAAGATCATTTGCATACTAAATGATAATGTTCGAAGTACTCGGTGGTACAATGTGCAAGCATGAAATGTCAAAATAAGATATTGCCGTCATTCAGTGCTTTGCTCTATCTATGCGAATAGCTTTTGCATACGGCTGGAGTATTTTCACCTTTCCATGTTAGTCCATCTATGACTATTTTTTCTTAATCAGATGTCATAAAATTTTGATTGTTTCAGCGAATTTCAAGCGAAGGCTTAGTGACCTTTAATTGATCAAGTCTTCCTTAATCCTGCGCTGTAAAGGCTTTTTTTTTAAGTATCGTTAGATATTCTTATGATGTTGTTTCCTTCCAGGCTGCTTCTTCTATGTTCATATTCTACTAGGAATACCAATTTTCCCATGATACTGACAACAGTTTTTAGAATTCCCTAGCTTTTATCTACTAATAATATCGTCTGCAGATTGTATCTTTAAACGAGTACATGGTCGAAACTCGATTCTAATGTTTCTAATTGCGTTGATATTTTTTATAAACGACATATTTTTGAAAACACAAAATTCACAATCTCCAGATGGGTCTTAAAGACGAGCTCTAAATAAAAATTACAAAATAATACAAAATTTACATAAAATTATAAATTAATGGCCCATCGTTGGCGGCATAAAAGGTTACAGGGTAAAATGAATCAGGTAGTCCACCTGGAGTCGAAAATAAAGAATCCGGTCCAGTGGAATATTCGTAGTTTCTCTAGTACCTCTGGCCAGGCCGAGACTTGTTTAAATAGCACAAAATCTAACAAATAAGGCATGTTAAGTTTCCGCAAATTCGATTTGTACTTAGAATCCGTCTCTCTAGAAAAGAATAGATATTTTATAAAACAGGATTAGGTGGGCAACACAAACTGCCTGCCAATAAGGGTACAGATAATTAAAATGTGAAAGAAACTTGTTATTTTTTATTTTAATGCCTCCGAACATCCGAGCATTTTTTTAAAAGGATATGTTGTTTTTTTTAAACAGTATTATAAATTTGTTCAAAATGATGCACGTAAAGTTTCTATATCCACAAACTAAATCAGAATAGTTATACAGTTGATGGGTTAATATATATATAATTTTTTTAAATATTTGTTGGCATAACCAACTTGTTTTGTTTAAGGTTAGAAGGCGAGGGAAGAATACCGGATCTATAAGCTTTTACAAACTAAAAACCAGACCTAGGACAAAATTTTCGAAAGAATATTCTTCTCACCGTTTAATTCCTAGTACCATACGTCAACTGGAGCGATGACCACTTGCCCGTATTTAGTGATTCTACACACTGTTCCACTATTGTACTATCATTCTGCTCCTGCAGGATTTTAGTTGCTTACATTCGGCGATAGTTCTCAAGATATTGTTAGAAGGCCACGGTATATAAGACATTGTCTTTTATATGATCGATCAATAATGTCAGATATTAAAAAAACTTGACGGCACTCCGATAATTTTAAGTGTTTCCTAGCAGAGAGCTTCAAAGCATATACAAAGTACTTTCCATTGTAATTCTGGTCTCTAATGATATGCATTCCAGAAAAATATTCAAATATGCTCGTTGTGGTTTGGTGTTGTGTTTTTTTGTATCCATTTAGTTGAAAATAGTCTGTGATTCGACTATTATTCGACGCGTCATAATAAAAATAATCTAGTCTGAAATCCGGCCTTCAAAATTTTGGCTTCATAGAATTTCTCTCTCTGACCGATTTTCCTAAAAACTTAACAAATGCCTAAGTACTTTAAGTGTAGTCATACCCACTTAAGTGTTAAGTTCTTAAAAAAGAAAATAAATAAAAATCGTAATGTTGGTATTAGCAACTCCAGCTTGGCAGGGCTTTCCGGAAAGCAACACTTTTATCCATTAGAAGCTGGTACGTTCCTGCTTCTTATCATATTATTTCCTGTCAAAGTGTCCGTTGAAGGAATCTGGCACTCTGTGGACCTCGACTTCCAGAGTCAAGGAGAGACTACAGTAGTCCACAAAAAGCGGCCAACGTAGTAAAAATCTTTATCTGCTTACATACGTAAGATTTGTATAGGTAGTAGGTTTGTTATGGGACAAGATAATAATGGGAAAAACTGAAATCTTAGCCGTAATGCAAGACAATTGAGAATATTTATGGAATGGAAAGGTTGGGTGTTTGAATTTCAACCCCAAGTAAAATGAGTAGTTGACTAGGAAATAAGAACAAGCCAACTTCTACTAACAATTTAGTATCCCCGTTAAATGTTGGATGCCACCCATGGAGCGAATTAATCACTGAACCCAAACATCTTTCTTCTCTCCCTGCTCAATTTTCCAAAAAACTTAACACATCCTAAAGCATTATAAGTGTATTCATACCTACTTAAGTCTTAAATTCTAAAAAATTAAAAATATGCGTCTGTAGCTCGAAATTTAGCCAAAACCATAGGTTTTTCCATTCCACGTCCATCTCATGGAATATTTATATCACATTCACATACCTACCGAACATCAGCAGCACCATAACTTTGTCAGTCCGATGTTGGAAATTCATGTAACATAATTGATCAAATATTTAACCAAAAACTCATTATGGGCGCATTATACGTAAAGCTTTGTTAAAAAAACCGAATTGTTGCATTTTTGACTGATAAAATCCAAAAATGATCATCGAGAAGCCCCTTATATCCACAATGTGTTAATGTTTTATGTTATTGTTTCCTCAAAAATGCGAGTGGGACTGTAATTGTCAATAGATTGAGCTATTGAACCATGACCAGTGAGCGATGTTTATTTCCAACAAGACGGTACTATGTGCTATACAAGTAGTGTAAATAATGCTATTTTGAGTAAAAAGTTTGTTGGCTCGTTTCGCGAAGTAGTGATCAAAATTGTTGATTTAACACCGTGCCACTTCCTATTTTGGGGACATGTGAAAGAGAAGCCTTATACCAATGCTCCCCATTCAATTGAAGCACTTAAAGCTATCATCCGCGCTTTTATCGATTAAATAATGCCCAAAATGTACGAAAATATGTTGAAAATTCTATCAAAAGAGAGCAACTATAATTTTAAATAAAAATATAATTTTATTTTATAGAAAACACGTGTTTTCTTATTAAATCAAAACCGAATCTCTTTTTAAAAAATCATTTATGTACTCATCAGGGACCAATTAAAAGATACAAATCAGGTACTGGGTTACAAATTTAATTGTTGCGATTGAACTTTCCCGATCAATCAGCACTCAGTCTCACAGCTCATATCTTGCTTTTCTAACATTATTGTGACAGCATTTGTTAAAAATAGTAAAGATGCGATGGTCTTATTCCTTCTTCCTTTTTTTGTACTTTCTTTAACATCCGCAGAAAATTCAGTTCCTTCCTTGCTCCATATTTTTGTAATATACAATACTTGTATATATAGGGTAATTCATCGTGAGGTTTAATTTTTAACAGGCTTTTTTTTGGCAGATCACGCGTGACTCCTATCAAATTGCTTTGTCATTTTTGTTCAGTATCCTTTGGCAAGTCATCATGGAAAGACTCACACCACAACAGTGTCTCCAAATTTTTTTAGATGTATTATGAAAAGCAGCGTTCTGTGAGAAATGTTTTTCGTGCGATTCGAGGAACTAACGGTGCGCATAATCGACCTACTAAAACTACTATTGCCAATAATGTCCCAGTTTACATTAGTGGATGATACTCCACCGGTTAAACCACATCCAGCACGTAGTGAAGAAACTATAGCAGCTTTAGCTGAGAGTGTACGCGAAGACCGTGACGAATCGATTCGTCGTCGTTCAAAGCAGCTTGACTTGGCGTATTTAACGTAAGGATCTCGGCCTAAGGGTGTACAAAATTCAACTTGTGCAAGAATTAAAGCCAGACTACTTGATTTTGCGTCATATTTTCAGTGAATGGGCTCTAGGAAAACTCAATGAAAGTCCGGTGTTTTATCGTGAATTGAGCCCATTTCTGGCACAATGAATACGTTAATAAACAAAATTCCCGTATGCTGATGAGCAATCCGAAGAGTACCATACGAAGAGTATGGTGTGGTTTATGGGCTGGTGGAATCATTGGTCCATATTTCTTCAAAAATGAGTCAAATCAGAATGTTACCGTTAATAATAACACTTATCGCGCCATGTTAACGTACTATGTGCTTCCTGAAATTCGAGCACATGGTTTCAGTAAGCTCTGTTTTCAACAAGACGGCGCTACGGGCTATACAGCGCGTCAAACAATGGACTTGTTGAGAAATCTCTTTGATGAGCACTTAATTTCACGTTTTGCTACGGTAAATTGGCCGCCTAGATCGTGCGATATCACACCTTTGGAGTATTTTCTCTGTGGATATGTAAATTCTTAGGTCTTCAGGAATAAGCCAGCTATGATTGACGCTTTGGAAGCCAACATTACTCATGTTATCCGTTGTTATCATTGCTATGCTCGAACTAGTCGCCCAAAATTGGACCTTCCGAATGGACCATCTCAGACGTAGTCGTGGCCAACATTTACATGATATCATTTTCAAAAAGTAAATGCCATGAATTGTTCCTTTAAGCGATAATAAAAATTTTAAGTTCACTTTTAAATTTATGTATATAAAACTATATAACGCATTTAAACACATAGTGAAAACCTTTCGCCATTTCAATTAAAACTCGTGGTCAAATTTTGCGTATTTAACTCTTCCATTTTCTATTGAAATTTGATGTTTACTTATGAAAGAATTTATATGTATGAGATATAGAACTCTACTCTTATTTTCAGTGATTTTAATTGAATTTTCAAAAGCCCAATCAAAAAAAAAGTTGTCTCTCTTAAATGAAATCTACTCTATGGAATATTCTTATTCAATTCTATTCTATTCAATTCTAACTATTAAACTCCAATAACAGATCTGATCAGATCAGATTAGTTCAGATAAATTTGTTTCCATTGTTCAAAATGTAAAACAATAACGTATATCTACACCATCAGATTTGCATATCTATCAATACAAATTAAATAATCACATTAATCTACATCACACCTTTTTCATACAAAATAATAATTTTGTAATGAATTAATTTTTTCCAACTAATTTACATAACAAACGATTTAGAGCTGCGTAAAAATTCTTTGACCTCAATGAAATGTTATTTATAGTCTCTCTAAAGTTATAGTCGCATCAATTTTAAAATATAAATAAATATTAAAAAATTTAAGACTCGAAACTGTTTTCTTTCTTTTTTTTAATCAAAATTAAGAGGCACGTGTTTTCTAACGAACACTCTATCCCAAAGTATTTTAGATTTGAATCATCACTAACTTAGCATTGTGTCCTCTAAGTTAAGTAAATAAATTTTAAGAGATATTTCCCAATATTTCATTTCTCATATACAAGTATATGAATGTTTTATATATACAATAAAATATATTTTTATAAAAGTAAAACTATTTATAACAGAAAAACGACGTAGCGGACATTTGAAACAAAACATAATTTATCGAAAAATCTTTGCAAATACAATATGTTATCTTAACTCTGAGGCTAGAAACTAAACGATAAAACAAGTAAAATCCATTAAACATTTGCTAATTTCAATTAGCCGCACCATCTATCCAATATCCATTGAAGAAAACCACAAATTACCCAAATTACACAAATTAAAGACTGCTTGTAGATACGAAAATATCTGAAAAGTTCGTTCTGCATATTGTGGCATGTTATCTAACACAATGGCATCGTAGTCGAAGCACTTGTTTCATTCATTTAATTATGCCACACTTTGTGACATGATATTAATTCGAAAATGTCAAATGCACGAATATATGGTGCCCCAATAATAAATTAGAGATACTATTGTATATCTTCTCACTCTTAACAATGGCTTTTCTGCAGTTGGATGCATTAAATAACTCTACTTATGCTAATGCATAGACGGATATCTACGCATATAACTCGAACCGGTGCCATTAGCGTAAATTCAATCTACAAGATACACATTATGTTTCTAAAGATACACACTAATGCTGTCATTTTGGCATTTGATCAACATTTGTCGTTTTGAGTTTTAGCGAGCATGCTAATGCAGCACGGATAATGCAGCAACAAATATTAGCTGACGTAAATTCTCTCACGAAATATATAACAAAAATTTTGACATCGAACTAAATGAAGCAGGAGATGATGTTGAAGAAAAAACGACAAAATAGAATGAAATTGCCCGACGAAGAAGTGTGAATGAATAAATTTGAATGAGTGTCACTAGCGACAATGTTAACCAGCTAAAAGTGGAAATTAAATATTTTACATCAAATAGGAGGTTATAGTACAGGCGGGTGGACTATATTTGACATAGTTGAAGACAAGTTAATGGAAAAGTGTTGATTGATAGTTTTAAATCAGTAAATGTTTTATGAGAAATCGGATTCTGTTTACAATGGATCCCAATTTCAAATGAACAAGAAAGCTATTATGAAAGTCAATACATGTTTTATTTATTTAAAGAAAAAAAGATATGAATTCTCTGTTGGGATATATGAATTATTCTAGGCTTAGAGCTATGATACGTATGATACTTATATTCAAACTATAAATTGTTTTATAATAAATGAGATAAGAAAAGTGTACTTAAAATGACGAGAAGAATAAGTGTACTGATAATTTAACCAACTGTCCGGAGAAGCAATATCTCAGGAGCCTTCGATCATCTATTACTACGAAAACGGTCTTGATCTTGCTTCCGTTTGTTCACTTTTTCCACGAACAGTATTTGGTAAACGAGACTAGAAAAGATTGAAAAGCTTTTTTAAATAAAATGAAATTGCAAGATGCAAAATGCTTTTCAGTTTAATGCAGAAATTCCCAACATAAGGAGATATATGCTGAACTCAAAGGACTCAAGAAGCAAATTAGCCAAGTAAACTACGTAAGATGATAATGGCCGCGTTCCAACTACAAGAATCTTACCACGACAAAATCTAGGAGTTGGGTTGTTAATGTAACACTGAAATCTAAGTTTACAAGGACAAAATCAAGATTCATGCTGATCAACAATGAAGCAATTAAGATACTACATAGCTTTACAGTTCTTCTCTTAAACTCTGATAGTAAAGTTAAGTTATTTATGTAGACTACCTGGACCTTTTTGAAGGATACGGCATATTATACTATTATTGCACAAATATAAAGGCTTAGTCAATAAAACCTTTTTGTCATCTAAACAAACTGCAATTATTTGATGCTGACCTATGAAACAGCATATACTCACATGTACGGAAGGTCAGTGAGGAAGTTATGAAGACCATTTCAAAAAACACAGACACACTAAGGGAATATTGATTTAGGTGTTTTTTTTCTTTAGAAAACAAACAAAAATAATAAAAACCGAAAAAGGTCTTGCAAATGGATTGGTGAGCGCCTACATATTGCAAGTGCTTAGATTTACATGTAAACGCTTCCAATAAACTGTCACAAAGTTTTACCCAGATGCTCTTTTCGATCATATTTTAGCCACCATATCATGATATACTCAAAATTCTATAGTCTCCGGCATTCCCAGCTAAAGTATCTCATCTTAAGACACTACACGAAACCATCATCAGAAGGAAATAAAAAAAAAAAAATATATTAAATCAAATATGAAAATATATATCTAGCCGATAGCAAAGTATACTCGTACATCTTGTGTATCAACACTTGCTAGGGTTGATCTCTAGCTGATCTCTAGCTGTTTGCCTTAATTATGTCAATTTATTATTTGTATCTTTTTCCTTGCCTTCTCCTCTCACAATTAATGCATAGACAGACGTTTCGTTTAAGCCAAACGATGAGTGTTATGCATTAATTCGCCTCCTTTTGCCATTTCGCCGTTTTTGTATTTATTTATATTTGCCCATCAGTTGACGGATGAGTAGATACAAATATGTGTGTAAATCTATGCTTTTGCTATCTAAACGTATCTGCTTGGAAAGATAAACTTCCATTTCAACCCACATTTTGTAAAGTACATAAACTCATAGCAACTCTCTGATAAAAAAAAAGCAAAAAAATAAATTATGAAGAACCACCGACAACTGCTATTCCGTGGAATCCCTTGTATCTATAGCAATCAATTTTCGTTGAAACGATCAGATTCTCAGTACGATTTGTAAATGAGCTGTGATCGCACTGATTTTTAATAAATTTCAACAAAGCACTCATAAATTAAGTGTAAATAAATAAATAGAAAATGACTTACGCAGAAATTTGGTAAACAGCAAATATATGTTGTGAGAAAAATCAACCGCAATTAGTTGAAGTTCATTTTGGAAGGAGAAAGGAAAATAAAAAATCTGCCATCAATTGAAGATCGTGTGGTAAAGAAGGAAAATTAATTTTTTACGTATATTTTACTCTTGTACATTTGATCTTCTTCAATTTGGATAAATAAAGATAATTTAACAAATATTCAAGCGAATACAAACAGGCAGACGCAGGAAATCGCAATATATTTTCGTATTTTGTATCTTATGCGGGGGTAGATACATTTGGCAATTTGCCAAATGTATTCGCCCGAGTTCTTATTTCTCTAGAATCTCATTTCATAGTTTTAATGAGTAGAGCACGCGAGTAAAAATATCCCCAATCTGATATTCCCCCGACCAAGGTGTTTGGTCGTATTTACGCAAACGCATAGGTGGTTTTAATAATGATGTATGTATATGTACCTTCGTGGTTGTTGCTTTGCTTTCGCATCCGCATCATATGATTTTCTGGTCTTAATGGCTCTACGTATTTCATATTGCCTATTTATTTATTTAATTTATTATATTTACTTGCGAAAAAAAGAAAAACGGCGTGGGAATGATATAGGGGACAAGGTGCGGTGAACTAATAAAATTTTCATTCTGTTTCCATGAGTTTTTTTATGCGTGACCGTTTGCCTCTGAATCTTTTATTAGTAAATTGCCAGAATAATGAGTTCAATGAATAAAATATTCAATTTACTTACATGTCATAACTATTTATATTTTCTTTTTCCATAGATATGAGAATAAAATCAAAAAAAAATTAATAAGATGGATATGGAACGGATTTCCATCCGTTCAGCGGGGTTATGTTGTAAAACAGGAATAAAACGGACAAAGCAAACTTGTACGGATTTTCCGATCATTATATCATATAAATATATATACATAGCACATATATATATGTTACATAAAAAATTGTTGCATTGGAATGATTTTGATTTCATTAATTGGATAACGCTTATATCACCTAAGTGTTCAACACGGGATCAGCGGTGCATATCACTTCATTTTTCCAAATTTCTTATTATCTCGTAGTTTAGGCTTAGTATCATAGATCTTACTTTTGAGATACCCCCCCCCCCCCCCCCAAAAAAAAAAACTCCAATAGCGCCAAATCACGCGATCTAAGTGACCAATTGACATATCCTTTTTGCGAGATAATACTTCCTGGGAACTTCTCTTGCAACAAAGTTATTCTTCCATTGTCTGTGTGGCATGTGGCACCGTCTTGTTGGAACTACTTATTGCCAACATCCATATCATACAATTTATCCCACATAGTTGGATAGCGTACACCATACACAGTGACAGCATTACCACAATTTCCATGAAACAAAAGAAATTGTTTAATAATTCCACCAGCCCAAAAACCACACCAATGTGTCTATCTCTTGGACGAAATACAAACTTTGGTATTTTTTAGTGCCAACCTTCGCCTTCAAAATACCCCAGACAAAGAAATCAAACGGATTTGCATCCGGAGAATTCGCAATCCATTGTGTCGAAGTAATGAAGTGTAGAACATTGTTTTTTAAATAATCTTGGTTGACGCGCGCTTTGTGAGATGGTGCCGAGTCTTGTTGAAATGTGCACAGTCTCCGACTGAAATGATTTTTTGCCCAAGGCTTCAATACTGCCTGTAAGGTTGTTTCACGGTATACGATTGCATTAATTTTGACGCCACGGTCCAAAAATACGAGCGGATAGCGACCATCGGCGGCCCAAACCATCACCTTCGGTGCTGCCTGCTTTCTGGTGGCCGTCCAAAGGTGTACATTTTCGAAGAACCTCTCTGGCAAGTAAGCTCGGTCATTTAGTTTGTTGACCTATTGCTCGATAACAAATGGCGACTCATCGGAAAAAACCAAATTCAGCAACTCACCACTTTCGTGCAAGCGTAGAAACTCTTTCGCTCTTACTTTTTTCTGTTGCGGTGTAAGATAGTGTGCTTTTTGGAACTTCAATGGCTTGCGCCCAATCTCATTTTTCAGTATGTGTTGCATCCGTTCCAACGACATGTTGAGCTCACGAGCCATTTTTCTACCACTTCGACGCTTATTTCGCTCACACTATCACGTTTGAATTCCATCGCGGATAAAATTTTTTCATCACAACTGAGACGCAAATCGTTTAAAAAGCTTGTAAATACTAAAATTATCTGTCATGTGTTAAAATTTGAGCTCACTGTCATGTCAGACAATATGCAGGCCTTTTGAATCGTCACGATCCGTAAATTGTGTATCACATCCAACAACCTGCATAATAATAAGATGTCGACTGTTTAAAACCCTCTCGTATATTTTTATAGAATCCGATATTAGCTTCACAGGTCGGTAGTAAGTGCCTTTGTGCAGAGGAACAAGACAGCACTTACACCAGTGGTGAGGCATCCGATCGCCTGTCATCATTTTATTAAACAAAACTGCGAGCTGCTTAAATCCAGGATTTCTCATAGGACCCCTTTCCTATTAAACAGTTAACGATCAGGATATTCAGAAAAGTTTTATTAAATTATTATCTACCAGCCCTGGAGTAAAAATCTTCGAAAGAAAGATTAAGGCAATTAGAACAGGAACAAGCATAAAATCACATGCAGTATTTCATGTAGGACACTTGAGAACGATATATGAATACGTATGCGTCTTATCTGTGTCATCCACAAATGATAAGCATTCTATCGGAATAAATAAAGATCCTATGGATCTGCGAAGAAAAAATTCTCCGCGAATCCGTTATCTCTTCTACGAAGTATAATACATCACTTCAACGTTTGTTTTGCTTTTCTTGTTAAAGAATTTCTTTCCCTCGATGGTCTATATCCGCATTCTAAGAAGCTTTCATCTTAAAATACACACATGAACCAGTAATCACTTGGTAACAGCTCAGTTCCCTATCTCGCTCTGCAGAATAAGTTTTTTTTTCACAATTTCCAGAGAAAATAGGAACACAAAATCGAAAGCAATAAACACAAATGTGTAGACCGTTTTTAATATATTAGTTATGAATGCTCAGCATAAAATTTGTTTATTTACTTCCAACCAAGATCCGACACATACCGCAACATGAAATTCCCAACTTAAGAAAGCAAAAAAAAAAAAAAAAAAAAATTCAAGAGTAGTTCTTCAATCATTTCGGGCAATGTTCTTTCCACATACTCGTAGTCTAAGTCGTTTCCAAGCACACACACTTACCAGCACATAAAATGCATTTGAAGAATTTGAAAGAAAATTAAAATGTGTAAACAACTCGCCGGGAGGCTGATGGTTATTACCAACATTTCCGAAAGATTTATTGCGATGTAATTTTATTTATATTTGAACATTTTCCAGCGTGTGACCTCCTAGTGTCGCCTAGAATTTTAGAGAGTCTTGGAATTTCACAATTGGCCTCCACACTGGCTGTAATGGAATATACACTTCAGGAATGCGTAACATGAGCTATTTTTGAAATAAAATCGATTTTCAAATATCTTCCAAAGCAAAAAGCGCACCTCATCACAATTTTTTCCCAATTTTTTCCAATCGAATTTCGAATGTAGATACGAGTACTCTGTAAGTTATTCAAAAATGAGGGGTCGTTTATATGAGCTATATGGTTGAAAACTTTGCTTTCGATCAGAGATCTTTCTCGTTGTTTTTTTGCCTTAAAAATAAAACTTCCTATATTACCAAGAATTCTAAAATTACACAGCAACATACGATCTCGGAAAGTCTCATGTGCTCGTTGTAGAGCCCGAGAGGCACATTCGATATTCTTGTAGGTAGTTTTGGTGCTCCCGCTGAAAGCGTCATGAAAATCTATCTATCTGCAACGGTAGAGATGTTCTCGAAAAACATGTTCTCACTCACTCTGGTGTCGTAAATCGTTCTTTTTTTTGTGATTTTTTGTTCCTTATTTTCAGCTCCACACTTTCGAGGATAGAATATTTTCGAAAATAAAACCGAACCGAGAAGTCGACATCTATTACAGGCCTGCCACTGCCACACACACCCGATACCATTTGGGATTTTATTACAAAATTAGATATTTTCAATGTAAGGAGTCGAGGAATGTGTGGGTGGATTTTACTTTGTACAGAGGGGAAGGGAAAATATACAATTTTACTTATAGAGAGATCGCAATCGCTTGATAGGGAAAACAATGTAAAAATTGGACTTGATTGGAAGTACTTTGATTCCGGCTGCTCTTTGAGAAGATTAAATAAATAGAGGTGGTGTTATTTTTAGAAACATTCGGACTTGAATCGACTTTGGAATAAGACAACGTTATAACTTAATTTATTTGATTAGTTTATAAAGACCATTAATCATTTTGAATAATCTGGTTTTGTAACGTAGGCAAATTTAGACAGCATGAGCATTTTAAATACAAACGGGTTCTTGAACGTACCGGAACAGCTCGATATTTGAGCCATCAAAACGAACAAAACACTTTCATTATTCGGCCGGCACTGTAGGAATTTATACATGGCTACGGATACCCACGAAGATATTTGTATCCTTTCGGATAGCTAGGATATAAAAATTCTCATCAAAATCAAATTTGGCTAAAACAGGACAACAATAGGGAAAATATTGTATGGATACTAGATCATGAAAGTATTGAAGTTCATAAAAGTCTGTCCAGAAAAGCACTTAATAAACCCAAAAACTTATATAAGGTCATCCCAATCTTGCCAAATTCTCAATCAACTTAAGAAGCAAACAAAAAGATTTATTTATCCTAGTAAAACAAATCTGAATACCGAAGTTAAATCATCATAATACTCTTTTTAGGGATTTTATCTCTTATATACCATCTAAATGAAATAGAACACTCTAAGAAAACATTTTATCTAAATATAAACAGTGCGTGCGGTCACTGTTGAAAGCTTGGAAATGGAATGAACTTGCTAGTCAATTTTAGGAGGGAGATTTATGTCAACCTGAATTTGAGCTACAACTACCCGTGTCCTCGGTAAGTGCTCCCATCGAATTCTTGCATTTCTGCGACTGATTTCTCTAGATGTTGTAAGATCGAACGAGTCCTAAATGCAACGACATCTCTAACCTAACCTAACCTACTCTTTCTCAGAGTAGTTTGCTTTAATGTGCTCAATATAAGCACATGAAAATTGCAAAGGTGTATACAATTTTTATTTGAGTTGATGAATCAAAGATTGTCATTTATTTTTTAAAGATTATTTTATCTAAATACCGAGAGTCCAACTTTAAAACAATTTTTCGAGCATATTTGCTGGTATCTCACTAGTTACACCTGTAATTTTGTCGTCCAAGGCTATAATTGACGCTGGTTTATCAACATATACGTCAAATCGCACGATCCAACGGCCAATTCACCGGTCCAAAACGAGAGGTACAATAAATTGCTCACCGAACTTATATCTCGATTGCCCATCGATTCGTCTTCTGTGTGGCTTGTAGGGCCATCTTGCTGAAGCCACATGTCGAGCAGGTTCATTTCGTACATTTTGTCCAAAAAAAGTTCGAAATCGATAAAAGAATGTACCAAATATGGCAGTTTTGTTTATTAATATACCCATTCGAGCTTCGTCGCTGAAGACAATTTTTCGATAATCTTCTTACAGCTTTTCTAAGCCACCTCCCCGAAAATTCGACGGTGTGGCAGGCCGTTCGGTGTTAGTTCTTGCATTTTGTAAGGTTTTAGACCAAGATCATTGCGTAGAATCTACAATGCGAATGGCGACGAATGGACAAATCACGGTCTTAATTAACACTGGCGGATACAACAGCAATATTTTCCTCTGTATGCACTCTACGCATACGTTTAGGTGGCTTGAAGTTCAATAAAGCGAATTTGGTGCAAAATTTCGTCACTGTGGCTTGAATTGTTTGCTTAGTAGGTCAATTCTGAAGGTCGTAACATGGTCAAAGTGCGCGAAAAACATTTTTCACAGAGTACGAATTTTGATAGTAAAATTCAATAATTTGAAAGCAATGTTCGGGCATAAGTCTTTCCATGATAAAACGGCAGTACTAACTGAGCATCTTTAACGTTGACACATGTCACGAATCACGCGTGAGCTCTTAAAAATAAAACACTGAAAAACCAAACAATAAAAAGTCACCCTTTATTAGACACTCTTATGCTGAGTGCAGTAGGAAATTTCTCATTTCAACGATAACTTTTCAGAATACACTGAGATACCTATTAG
Source organism: Volucella inanis (assembly GCA_907269105.1). Taxonomy (NCBI): domain Eukaryota; kingdom Metazoa; phylum Arthropoda; class Insecta; order Diptera; family Syrphidae; genus Volucella; species Volucella inanis. The sequence continues at coordinate 138,641,008 of OU026157.1, forward strand.
GATTACATGAATAGATGAATAATTATAATTTCTTCGAAAATTTATTTTTAAAAATTTAAAATTAATTATGTGACAATAACTTTTAAGTTGGCTGTCAGGTTATTTAAAAAAAAAAAAAAAAGTAAATTCATTGATTAACAAGAAGCTATTTCAGTGCGTATTTTAATAATTCTAAGGAACTGTGTCCAATCCAGCATGATTTATATAAAGGACATTCGCGGCAAGTGAAAAATTTGGCAAAAAACTCGAAATTCGGGCAAAGACCAACTTTGTTTGATTTGTCCGCACCGGGATTCAAAATCAAGTTTATATCGCGAGGATTGCAGTATACAAAGGAGCTGGAAACATTACTGTGGGATTAATTTTTATATTCGTCATAAAACTGCGGTTGTGGAGCATAACTAGTGAATTTTTTCCAGTAGTTTTCCTTAAGCTTAAAAAGAAGTAAACTATGTGATTAATGACGTGCGACGAAGTCTAGTCGACTCTTTAACCACTAATCCGCTTTCATGGAAGAGCGCTGACCATTCCTTTTTGCGTATTATTGCATCTCATAGTACATGGTTAGAGTATTTCAGAAGAGGACGGACAAATATTATGTTAAGGGATTTTATCACATAAGGGTTCAAGAATTCCTTAGAACAAGACCAGAGCTACCTTTTTTTATGGTAAGTGGTAACAAAAATTAAGTTCCATATCACAGATCACACCTACTGCAGATCGCACAATTCAGTTATATAGGGAACGGGTTGCTTTACGATTGAATAAATGCATGGGGTAGATCGAAGGCGCTTACGAATGCGTGTTATTGCTTGGGACTTAATTACTTTAAGCTCAAAGGAAAATTTATTTTGCACTAAAAAAAAAAAAAAAAATTGACCAGATCTTCCTGCAGAGAAAAACAATCAGAGGGGGGATAAGATATGCCTGAAGATTTTCATGTCATAACAACTTCTAATGTTTCCCTAATTGTCAGAATAAATATTAAGAAGCCAAGATAGCTACCTTGAGGTACTCCAGAAGAAACTTAAGTGGGTTGGAAACCATGAAATTAGATAGGATATTATAATGTCGGTCCTCTAAGTAGGCTTTTAAAACTTAACTAAAAGTTTTGAGTCTTTACAGAATGATTTTTTGTGAGATTTAATAAATTTGCTTAAAACGGAAGTGATCATATCAACCCCGCGTTCTAAAATGCAAAGTATACCTACTTAACCCGAATTCGGTAGGGTTTGTAGTTGTAGATTGACCTTTAAGAAATCCATATTGATTTTAGGAAAAAATAGACTTGCAAAAAAAACCCTTACTTATTGCCCTTTTTAATAGGGAAAAGGTTATTGGTACTTTTCTCATACATATAGGACCTTCGTAATAGAAATGATCTTTGACAAACTTCCAAGCAGAAGTTGTCGAAAAATACATCTTCTTTTGGGGAAGAAATTGTAAATCCGCTGCTTCGTTTAGAATACGATTTTCTTATTTATAAACGGTGTGAAGAAACGACAGGTCACGGAAGTTAGCGACGACATCCCATATGAACTCTTTTTTCAGTGAGGGAAATGTTTTTGACTTTCTGAATGAGAATTGTATAGTCTCTGTTGGAAATAGTGGATAAATTTCAGACTTTGTCGCCAACTTCAACTGCCAGTCATCTCCATGTCCCTGTTATTTGGATCTGTATTAACCACAATAAAAAGATTTGCGTACGTATGATGAAAGATCTCAAAAGTTCGCTTATGTTTTTAATTTTAAACATTTTACCAGAAATCATATTGCTATTCTTCGCATTTTTTTGGTTGAAGAATTACTCCAAGTGTAGAAAATCCAGCTTCCAGCGAGACGAAATTTTTTCCAATAAGTGAGTTCTGCAGGGGCCAGAATATTTGGTAATCGAAAGGTATAGAACCTACACCTACAGTTGGACAAAGTGCATCAACTTCTGCAAAGAGACATGCGGTTTAACGTTGTTTGGATGTTTTTCGCTGATTCCATCCTTCAGTCTATTCAATTGAGAACAGTACTTATCGGAATCAATTGCTTGGTTATACGGATGAAGTTCATAACACACAATTTCCTTCCAATCTCACCAAATACAGATCATAACCTTTTAGGATGAAGACTAACTTTTGGAATGGCTTAAGGTGGATCACCTCGTTTGCTCCATGATCTTTTCCGTTCTACGATGTTGTAAAAAATCTACTTTTCATCATCCGTTTTAATTTTAAAAATGTTTTACTTTTGTTGCGTTTTTAAAGGGAATCGCTGATCACACGATCAAATACATTTTGCTCACTTAAATAGTGAGGCACCCAAATACTCCAATTTTATCGATTTACGTATTGCAGTTGCATACGCTTGATTTTGATATGTTCAATATTTCTGCTATGTTAATCGCAAGTCAGAGTATGTAAAGTCAACATCACGAAATCGCCGGAACCACTCAGGAAGCACTGACAGAGACTCTATATCTTTCTATATGCTGGTGCAGCGGTTTTTCTTTTTCGAAAATAAAATAGCATATAAGGTAATAAAGTAAGGTGACTTTATTTTTATAAAAATAATAAAAATATATTTATTTATTTATCAATATTAATGTTATCCCCTTCAAAGTAATCCCCCTTAGATATAATACACTTTTGCCAACGCTTTTTCCGATCCTCGTTGCACTTCTTATAAGCACTTTTTGGTATCGCCCTGAGCTCTTACAGCTATGCCGTTTTTATTTCCTCAATCGTTGCAAATCTCCATTCTTTCATAGGTCTCTTCAGTTTTGGGAACAGCAAAAAATCGCATATGGCCAAATTCGGTGAATATAGTGGCTGAGGCATGATTGTCGTGTTGTTTTTAGCCAAACAGTTTCTCAGAAGCGACGGTGAATGAGCAGGTGCATTATCGTGATGCAAAAGCCATGAATTGTTTTTCCACAATTCCGGACCTTTTTTTCAAAGTTATACTCAATATACTTATTGACCGTACGACCTTAAGGTAAAAACTACGCCAAGGTAATCGAAAAAAAAAAACAGTGATCAAAGCTTTGACATTTGATCGAACTTGACGTGCTTTTTTCGGTCTTGGCTCTGCTGGGTACTTCCATTGGGACGATTGGGATTTGGTTTCGACATCATAACCATATACCATTCTTGATTCCATTATTTACACAAAACCTGATGCAAATTCTTTGATTCATCTTTTATAATAATTGAAAATCGCCGAGCACACTAAAACCTAACCTTTCTACATGTCAAAAACAAACTAAGTATGCTATATATACTTAAAACTGTGAACATATGTTCGAGTCATGTGTACTAATACAGCAAAAAAAAAAAATGTACGTTGCCCACGAAATTTCTAAAGTCACCTTATTTTTGGGACACACCTTGTACATACTCCTTATTTGTCTTCATTTTCAAAAGTACACCAAATGTCTAGAACACAATTGATCCCGATGAATTTACTTTCACATACATATGTACTGCGATGTGTATTTGAAACTCGAAGCAACATATAGATTTGTTTTGAGTTATGCTTCGTATTTAAATGACCATCCAGTTGGTGCTAAATATTTCTTCTCCAATTCTACATTTTGCTTTGAATTTTCAGTCACCAAGTGTTGGGAGCAATTGTAACTGATTGGATAATAACAACTTCATCCTTATTTTCGAATAGACAATTGGAATTTCGTTTGCGGATGCCAGATACTGATTTCCTTTCACAGTTTTCCAACTATTATAATCCATCAATGTTTTTTCAATGATTTTCCTCCTTGGGTTAGATAATCAAAAGCATCATTGGGTTGACTAGAAAGTAATTTTCTCCAGTTTCGTAAGTAGTCAACACTAAACATCTAAATTGATCGTTTGGTTCCGCTTAAGTAGCTCAAAATGCAACACAAAATGACAACATAGCGTACAATACTTTTAATGCAGTTCAGCTTTGGATGTGATTTTTGCTGATTTTGATTTTGAAGTGTAATATTTATCGCAAAAATTGATTCGTTGTATTAAATGAATCTTTTTCAATTTATTTGGAACCCAAATATCAAGCTTTTTTACGAGTCTAATGCTTAAGTGATTTTCAATTGTTTTGTGTGATGCATTTACTTCTCTGCATTCTCTCGAACAGAATCAATTATGACTTTGATTTGGTCACCACAAGCTTCAGTTTGTCTACCAAAACGTTGGACATCTTTGTGTAAAAAAATCTCCAGAATAGAATTTTTTGGATCAATTCTGCCACGTGCGTTCTACGATTCTAACCAGTTAACACGATAAACCTCACATATCTTTTTGTACGACTCAGCATCTTTCATGACTTTACGGAAATAAAAAAAAATTGTCGAAAATATTCGTTTTTGCGTTCCATGTTAACAGAATCTACTTGTAAAAACCGATATAAGATTTTGACTAATCCAATATAATCTTAGACAAAACAAAGTCCCATCAGAGTATTGTTTTAATAAACTTTGACTTCCAGATGATGCATTTGTACGGCACCGGTAATCATCAAATATCATTCATGATGTTTAAGACCCTGAAAATGTATCTGTTGGTGTTAAGTCACCTTATTCGGCAAACAGGAGCTATATACAATTAGTAATCTTCGAAATTATGTTCTCGTGCAAAAATAAAAGATTATTTCTTAAAACATCTAAATCTCGAAAATAATATTATTCCTTTCTCTAAATTATAGTTTACGATGAGCTTGTACTAAATATTTGTACACATTTTCGTCTATAAGATATCGGTTTTATAGGACCGACAAACGTAAAGATACGACCCCTTAAAAAGCATCTAAATCATATTGCTGTTCATTGCTGAAAATTAGATGCATTAACTAATAACCAAACAAGCAATAAATGAGCTAATATTTCTTTTTCCCAACAGTATTCCCTCTTAAAAATCACTTTGAAAAATTGCAAAAAATCATTCAAAATCCCATTTAATTAGTAAATAAATCAACTAACCCCAAAATATGTAGATACCAACAGCTAAACAAATCGAAATAGAAAAGACAAAAATGTATAATTTTAGTTCAATGACAGCAACAACAGATTCCGCATGTCAGAAATCTATTCAAATTCTAATGTAAAAGTTTTTGTAAAATATTTGCGCAACCAGCAGTCAGCACTAACCTTTTTAAATAAGATATGTATAGTTGCGCAAAAGATACCAGTTCTGGTATCTTCTCATTTATGTATCGTATATGCCACAAAATATTACCGCCAGCTGATTACGAGTGCCACCATCTACCAGTTGTACAAATCTATGACAAGGTGGTATTTTCAAAATTCGAATTAGAAAAACACACGTCCACAACATAAGTTAGAATTTTGAAAGCTGAAAAATAAGAAAAGGTCATTTTGTTACATTTCTGACGTTTGATGCGCATCAAATGTGACATTTCTCAAATTAAATGATCCATTTCGCGATCTGTTCAACTGAACTGATCGTTTGATATTTTCGAAAATAGTTTTCGAAAGTTTTCTTTCCTCTGTTTTTTTTTTTTATTAAAATGCTATAATTTTAGAAATATCAATCTTTTAACAATTTGGTTTTCTATTTTCAGATAATGGCATCACTATGCTATGTAGAGCAATAAAAAAGGACACCAACAAGTTTTCAGTGCTTGACGTCTGACGTGTCACGTCCATCTCGTACGTAAAATGCCTTTTTAATCCAAAAAGAACAAGGATACAATAAAGGACGCCAAAATAACAATAACAAAAGAGGCAAGCTACAAATATATAATTGACTGAGAAGGAAATCTAAAGAAGGAGAGAAATGCTCCAGCACCCCGCGACAGATTTTTATGACCTAGCGGCAGCTAATGCGGCCGTGATAAGTAGTCGACAGACACCACCGTACAGTCCGACGGGGTTGTCAATTGCAACAGCACAGCACAATAATAATAACAACAGTACAAGCAATAACAACAATAACAATACCAGCAACAATAATAACACTAGCAGCGGTGGTGTCGGTGGTGGATTAGATATTTTGAGTCAAAACGGTTCGGTGGGCAGTGGTGGACTAATTGGCAGCGGCACAAATGGTAGTGGCGGCAATAGTTCTGGCGGAGGTCGAGAATCGTTGCCCAGTTTTGGGTTTACACAGGAGCAAGTGGCGTGCGTTTGTGAGGTAAGCTTTTACCTCCTACAATTTTGTGTTATAAGGTAGGAACAGGGGGAGTAAGGAATACTTTTTTTTTTTTTAGTTTTGTTAGTTTATTTAGTTTATTTTAAGGTCTGTGTTTGTTTGATCTAAGTTGTATGGATTATTTTCATTGGTGACTTAATTGATTAGTCGGTGGTGGTTGTGTTGCAGATGTCAAGGTCTCGTTTATTTAGAGTAAATTGCTATTAGAAAGTGAGTTTTTGGCTATACGAGGGTTTTCTTTGAACTTATTCAAAGGTAGTTTCACGTTGTTTGGTTAGTAAGTTTAATGGACTATTTTACTTTAAATATGGTACTCAGTCTAGACCCTATTAGATTGGCATCAAAAGGAGAATATTTGGTTAGGTACTATATTATTAAAACCTTTGTTTGACTATGGAATTCATGCAGTAAAGTGTGTTTACAGAACTGTTTTGGAGTATATCCGAAACCCTACCACCATTCAAGATGTGTATTACTTTCTCCAACCCAACTTTAAAGAAATTTCTGCGAGTCTCCATAAGTATTGGATATTTACCGATGAAGTATACCACATCCTTATACTTCCAAGAAGTTTTGAGCGGTGTAAAATAAAATTAAGTTTTAAAAGTTCGGCATTTGCCTATCTTGTGTGTTGAGTAACTGCTAAGAAAATACGTATTTTATGGTTGGTAAGGTTTCACCACGCTTTAGATACTTTATATTGAGATGCGTGAGCGTCATTGAAATATTTTCATAATGTTTTAACAAGCTTTCTGCAGTAAGGTTTTATTTTTTGCCTCTCTGAAGTTTGTTTCTTATATTGTACATACGATTACATATGTATGTTATATAAACGTGAACCTCCGATCCTATTGATTCTCAGTCTCTCACACCAACTTTGGAACTCTTTTTTGGGTCATTGATTGACTGCTGTAATATGATATAATTTAAATGGAGTTGAAAAGTATTCAAGAACATGGGTGCTCCTCCTGTCGTGGATCAAATGTCTTAAGCTTTAACCTGTAAGTTAAGCTAAATGATACAACTATTGTTGCGGTTACTATCATATAATCGTGTATTAAAATGCATTTTTGAGAGTAGGTATGAGCTTATTTGGCTGTCATTTGTATATTTTATAATTTTTCAGATTAATCAGCATCAGTGTTTCGTAGAAAAGAAAAATGAAGAATTGAACTATCGGGTTTTCCAATAACGACTTGACAACTTTTTTTTTTTAAATAAAAGGCAAACCATTTGAGATATTTCAAAAACTTTATTATTGGCTTAAAGTACAATCAAAACATTTACGAAGGAAACTCCACTTCGTTCATATGGCCAGCGCGGGCACGTTTGCAGCGGTCGATTCGTTGGACTTTGTGGACAAAGACTCGACCACACATTTCGGCCGAAACGGCCGTTATTTCGCCTTCAATGTTAGCTCTGAGCTCTTCCAACGTCGTCGGCGTGTTGGCATAAACCAATCGACTGGCCCATGTCTTGAGATAACACGCTCACCAAACTTACTCTTCAATAAATCGATTGTAGCGTCCATAGTCCATATCTTCCAATTCGGGCCAAAAATAATCGGTGATCATGGCGCGATAACGCTGACCATTCACAGTAACGTGACGATCGTTATCGTCGACGAAAAAATATGGCCCAATAACGCCGCCGGCATACAAACCGCACCAAACAGTTATTTTTTGTGGATGAAGTGGTGATTCATGAAGATGGTTTTGCGATGAAATTCATCATCTTGGCGCATCTTCTTAAGAACCCAATCGGAGAGCGTACGTCGCTTCAAATGGTTCATCGGGTTCAATTCTTGAGTCAGCTTGATCATGTATGGGTGTAAACCAAGATCCTTACGCAAAATACGCCATGATGTGGTCTGAGCGATGCCCAATTCTTGAGAACACTGTGGAATTGACTGATTTTAATCGTTTGCTACGGACGTCTGAACTGCAGCGATATTTTGGACACTTCGACCAACCCGTTGTCTCACTGACACGACAACATCACACAACGAATATGTACACTCAAATTTTTGCACTAAACTTGTTATTGCCTGTCTACTAGGGCGAGAATTACGACCGATAATTGGAGTTAACGCTCTTAAAGTTGCAGTCACCGACTCCGAATATCTGTAGAAAATTTTTATAATTTGCAGACGTTGCTCATTAGCATACTTTACCGTGATGAAAATGTTGAGTTTACTGAATAAATTGACAGTGACAGTTTGATGATTAGTGAAAGAGTGCTCTCACAAATTAAATTCAAAGTTGTCAAGTCCCTATTAGAAAACCCTTTATTATTGAATTTTTGCTTTTAAAAAACAAAACAGCATATCTCAACCCAAAAAGTACATCAAATAATTTTGAATGGTTCACAAAATTCATTTAATGACCTTGTTGACCACATGGGTATACTGTATTACGAAATTTGGAAAATAATAACTGACAATCTGTGAATGACAAAGTTCTCCACCCATTTGGTGATGCATCCGCTCACTTTGTATCAAGAATTCGTTGACGGTTGCTATGCTTAAAATCCATTAATTTAGATTCGAATTGATTGACCAAGCCCATTGTTTACCAGATGCAGGGTCACCTGTACCCGTGTTGTAAATGGATATTTTGAAGACCTTAACACAATATTTCGAAATTTTTGAGTCTCTAAAAATAATATTAGATATTTGGAAAAAATTGGGTTTTTTGAGAGGTGTTTTTGGCGCAATGTGCATTTCATGTCCGTTTTTTTTTTGCCGCCGCACAGTGTGACGAATCGCTGATTTAGCTTGATTTAATTAAGAAAATGTGATGCACAAAATTAAACAAACACCGGTTTCTCTTAGAGAGTAAACCTTTTACGTAATGACTGTAGCTTAGTGCAACAAAAAAAAAATCATCTAAAACTTTAAATTGTGTATAATAAGAAGGTCAATTTGAAGATCAAGTGTTTATATCGTTCTTAATGGGTTCGCGTACATTTTATAGCTTTTTTTTTCTAATAAGTAAACATTTAATTGATACAAAAGTAAGTTTTTCTTAAATATTGGGTCTATAATTTCGTGCGGTTTGCTAAGAGATGGCGTAACTTGTATTTTTTCATTGTTATTATTCCATTTGTACATGCATTGGAAAGCTACTGTCATTGAAGCGTAAACAACAATAATTTTTTTTTCACTTAAATATGTCGAACTTTGTGCCTGAAAAAGTGTGATTTAAAAGGGGTAATTTTGGCTTGGAAGACGATGAACGTCCTGGGCAGCCAAAAAAGTTTGAAGGTGAATAACTGGAAGCATTACTCTATGAAGATTGTTGTACAGACACAAACGGAGCTCGCAGAATCTTTGGGCGTCACTCAAGCAGCCATTTCAAAACGTTTAAAAGCAGCTGGATATATTCAAAAGCAAGGAAATTGGGTTCCACATCAACACAAGCCTGTCCGAAATGCTGCTGGAACGCCACAAAAGGAAGTCATTTTTGCATCGGATTGTTACTAGTGATGAAAAATGGATCCATTACGACAACTCCAAGCGCAAAAAATCATATGTGAAACCCGGCCAACCAGCCAAATCAACGGAAAAGCCGAATATCCATGGCGCGAAGATAATGCTCTGTATTTGGTGGGATCAGATGGGTGTGCTGTATTATGAGCTGCTAAAATCGGGTGAAACGATCAATGGACAACCCTACCGAACACAATTAATCCATTTGAAGAGAGCAGTAGCCGAAAAACGCCCGGAATATGCGACCAGACACGAGGCAATAATTTTCCATCATGACAACGCTCGGCCCCACGTTGTTATTCCGGTTAAGAACTATTTGGAAAACAGTGCATGGGAAGTCTTACCCCACCTGCCTTATAGCCCAGACCTTGCCCCTTCTGACTACCATTTGTTCCGGTCGATGCAGAACGCCCTCACCGAAATACGGTTCACATCAGAGCAGAATATCAAAAATTGGCTTGATTCATTCTTGGCTTTCTTTTGGGATGGGATCCACAAATTGCCAGAAAGATGGGAAAAAGTCATAGCTTCAGATGGGCAATGCTTTTAATTATCTTATTGTACAGGTTTTTCTTAAATAAACGTTCAAATTTTGAAAAAAAAAACCGCACGAATTAAATTACATACCCAATAATTAGAGATTTTGTTTAATATAAGAGTAAATGAAAGTAAAATTTATAGATATCTGAAAATTCCGAGGTTTATTTGTTTTTTTTTTTTTTTTTAATATTTTTCTAGATTAAATTTTGTAATTAAGGTTCTATAGTGAAGAAAACGCTAAAAACCCCTGCTCCTGGATTTTTTACTAATTTTTTTTACAGCTCAACAGTACGAAATACTACGCCTAAAAATTAACAACAAAGTTCAAGATTTATTACCTTCATACTAAAAAATTAAAAAAGCTAAGACGAAATGCTACCCAAATGATAAAACTATGAGCGAAATTTCTGCAGAATGTGGATTGCAAAGTTTAGTAAATCACAGCGTTGAGCGTTTATGTTTAGCTCAAAAAGACGTTTTAAGTTCCGTAACTGACCTAAAAGAACTATCCTTGGTAATAAAATGGGGCTATGATGGTGCTCAGCAGAAATCATACAAACAAAAATTTTCTGCTGGTGATAATTCGGATGAAAATATTTTTTATATCTCAATGAATCCCTTCCAAATGTATTTCTTTAAGGATGAAATTAAGCAAATTAAGGGAAAAACCCTGCCCCATCATCAACCTGATATTGTCGACCAATAAAATTAAATTTTGCTAAGGAAACCACAGAACTTATCAAGTCAGAGGTAGAATCAATTCAAGATCAAATTAAAACCCTACTTCCTATAGAATTTAACATTGACAGTTTGCATATCATAATTAACCCGGTCTTTTTGTTAACTATGACTGACGGAAAAATTTGTACTGCTCTATCATCTAGAACATCTTCATCACAAACGTGTTACAATTGCGGTGCCAAACCCTCCGAAATGAACAATTTAACTAATCTTTCAACTAGGCATGTGAACCAAGAAGCAATGTCCTTTAGATTAAGCCCCTTCACTCATAGATATGATATATGGAATGTATCCTTCACATAGCGTATAGATTAGATGTCAAGGTGTGGCAGGTAAGAAAACAAGGCAGTAAAGAAAAAGTCAAAGCCAGAAAAAAACTAATCCAAGAAATATTTAGAAGAGAAACAGGGTTATTGGAAGATATGCCAACTCAACAATCTGGCAATACTAATGACGGAAACATGGCTAGAAGATTTAGAGATGAGGAAAAGATTGCCCAAATTACAGGGATAGATAAAGAAATTACCAAAAAGTTTCATATCATCTAAAAAGCTTTTGGGACTGGGTTCCCAATGGAAACAAGGGAACATGTGTATAAGGTCTTGTTTCATGCAAAACGAATAATTTCTACTTGTATACTTCCAATCGGACAACTTTCAGAAGAAGCGCAAGAGGCAAGAAAGGTTTAGGGAACTGTTTACTTGAAAAATATCACGTGTGGATACAAATACTGACCTCTTAAATAGATTGCTTATAACCTCAGATCAATTCTTAGCAAGTCTAAGATGCTTTCCCAGAAGAAAGAAAAGTGTCATGGAACATGAAGTCTTGCAACTTTTAGATGTACTAAATAATTAAAAAAGTTGAAATAAGCTGGTTTTTATGTATTATTTTGTCTTGAAATTTGTAGTCATATGTTAAAAAAAATTTGTCATATTCTATTCTGTGAATAATTTCATTAAAAAAAAAACCTGAACAAAAACATTTGTTTGTAAGCGCTATTAATTTAATTCCTCTAAATCAGCGATTCGTCACACTGTGCGCTGGGCCATCCATTCATCGCACTGAGCTATATAATGCGATGACCGTATTCGGAATTCCGAGAAAACTGCTGCGAAGGTGCCACATAACACTGCAAAAATCACGATGCGCCTCGCAATGTGGAAGTAGAACCTCCCAATTATTCCAAACCTGCAGCAGATTTGGCAGTTCAGACGCGCTGTCGTGTGGCTTCTTCAACTTAGTACTTAAGCAGATAGGTGAAAGAAAGGTGCTATTTTATGCAAATTCGTATAGCTTCTGGGATACGAGGATGAAACTGATATAATCTCACGTTCCCAGCATGCCGTAATTGAACCCTTTACGGAAATTGAAGAAGAGGAAATATATGCTGTCGACTAAAACCGCTCCGTCGTACATCACCTATGACAAAATGTTACTATAGACAGCTACAACTTTAAGGCAGTCAAGGAGTCCACCCATCTCGGGGGAAATATTAACACCACAAACGACTTGATGGTGGAGATCCGACGAAGAGTAACCCTAGGCAACTTCAGCCATGGGACACCACCTCAATTGTTTCGTAAAAAAGGAAAACTACCACATTTGGTCAAGAGATAATCTAAAAGTAAACCATAAGACCCATGGATTTAAAGTGGACTATTGTCGTAATCGCTTTAAAACTTTAACAAAACACCGCAAATTTGCCTCGTGAGTTCTCTATATCGCGGGGAAAACTTCAAAGGCTATTAAATTTCAAGATTTGGTTACAATTATTAGCCAGCAAGATCACAATTGACCAACCGGCGACCGATTTTTTCCATGCGATTGATGTAGATACTCGAAAAGAGTTCTAATCGATTCGAACCAAAAAACGTGTCAAAACCTAATCAATTAATTTACAAATTATCATACTCTTACGTTTGCTTCTGTTTTTCTTTTAATATTTATGTATATGTTAGTCACTACCCTCATCAAATATAATGTGTTCTTATTTTTATTATTTTATTTTTAAAATAGGTCCTCCAGCAAGCTGGTAACATTGAAAGACTGGGACGATTTTTATGGTCATTACCACAATGTGATAAATTGCAGCTGAACGAGTCTGTGCTCAAAGCAAAGGCAGTCGTTGCATTCCATCGAGGACAATACAAGGATCTCTATAGACTATTAGAACATCATCAGTTCTCACCACATAATCATTCAAAATTGCAGAATTTATGGTTAAAAGGTAAAACGTCAAAACAAACACACCTGTGTTATCCCTCCCAATAAGAACAACAAAAACACATAACTTGCCTTTTTAATTTTATCCTTGTAAGTGAAGTTTTTTTTCTTTTCTTCCCTTACGTGTAGCGCATTATGTTGAAGCCGAAAAACTGCGCGGAAGACCTCTAGGTGCTGTTGGTAAATATCGTGTCCGTCGTAAATTTCCACTGCCACGCACAATTTGGGACGGTGAAGAGACAAGCTATTGCTTTAAGGTGAGTGAGTTACTTGTTCTCCAAAAGATTTCTTAAATATGTTTATTTATTATTTGGGAATTTGCCGGGGTAAAACATGGTAAAACTGAAAACCTACGAATGTTTATTGTTGCTAAGGATCATTCATACTTTAAGAAAATTAAGGGTTAAGCAATGGGGGATGATATGCGAAGAGTAATGCACCCTGCTTATTTTTTAAGATACAATTTTGTTTTCAAAACGAGGGAGAATAATAAACTCACATGTCCTCACATGTAGGTAATGTGAAATTTCAAGAAAAAGGCTTCCCAGCAGCTCTTAACGTAACACAATTATTTTCTCTTAAAGCCATTTGCAGGTTGTACACATTGCAAGTGTTTCTGATTTCTTGACAATGTTCACTATTGTATAGTATGTTACTTTAAAAAAATATTCGCTGCATCAGCGTATGAAAGCGTATTATATCAGAAATGTTTACGAGATTCTCATAATTTCCATGCCCATTACGCGTTGTATAAAAATACTAGGTCTATGCCTATTAATAAATGAGCTAAAAATATGTTTCTTGAAGATTCTAAGTCTTGACAAACTATTTCTAAAACATATACAGCGAATACAATTAACTGATGGGACAAATTACTACCTTAATAGAGCATTTAGACGAAGAATGAATTCATTACACTCCTTGTATGGTATGCTCTTTTTTTTTAATAAAATTTCCCATACTGTCATATAAAAGTTGGGTAATCAATTCAGTGATGACTTGTCCACTATACCATCATATGATCTTCTGCATTGTAATACAAGCCCGAGCCAGATATTTACACAGAAAGTGATCCGCGGTTTCGGCATTCGTTTGGTCTACTTTCTCAACCTATATCCCACATATAGCTGTGTTTACAAGATGTCCAACTATCAATGCAACCTAAAACCGAAGACGCAGACAATCTTAATGCGACTTCTGGTTCTGAAAAGTCCCTTTGCCTTGTAATTTCACGGTCGATTTAATTTTCCATAATCCTGACAAGACAACTTACAACTGGTTTCAAAGAATCCTTGCTTTTTCGAACTAACTGAAAAGATTTTAACAGCTTGACTATCGCTACAGGTGCAGACACTCCACCAACCACCACCTGTTCTTCATAACATGGTTCATGGCTATTAATATTGCGTATGTCCCTGCTTAGAAGGAAGAGTTAAGATATCATTGCATCGTAAGAAATGAGAATAAACTCACCGAACTCCAGTGCGAGTTGTACCAAAGACAACAACAATCAGACGTTCTGCTGCGGAAAACTCTGCACCCAAAACAGAATGATGTGTAAGATCTGATGAAAGCAGCACTGACCCATTTAAGTTAAATCTTATTCGATCAAATAATATGCGCATAGAATAGAGGTGCGCTTATATTAGTCATATGGATTCGAAGGATTCCTCGGATAGTTCAACGCCAGTGATCCAACTTCATTTCAACTTCCAACTTCAGCTTTGGACAATGATGTATTTTTTTTCGAGAATAAATCCAAAATATATCCTATACTTCTTTAGAGAAACAGATGATACGCTTTAATTGATTAATTAGGATGAGTTCGGTCAATCAGGTTCCTCTTTCTCATTAGAAGAACAACTTCAGTTTTGTTAAATTGACCATTTTAAGACCCATTTCTTCTACAGACATAATTTTGATGACATTAAATAAATATAGTAATGTATGTATAAAATATTTTGCCTGCAATCATCAGCCCTTACCATGGTACTGCTCACTTGTTCTCTGTACTGTTCAATATTCGCATTGCTCCAATCGAGTAACGAACAGAATTGCTTGTCGAAGGCACTGTCAATGTTAATGAAAATGCACAACCTGTACTGCCCATTAGATTTTACGTAGAAGCAAAATCTCATAAAATATTTCGCATAAACCTTGATGCTAAATCTTAAATAGAGAATGCATTCACAGACAGATAGTTCTACGTATATATGTTTGGCTCAACACCTTTCTCCACATTCTTCAACAGGAAGGAAGTCATACTACTAAGACCTAGTTCCATTAGTTCGAAGCTCTCTCTTGGCGACTCAGTTATCATTTTTGTCAAATCTCGGTATCTTTTATACCTCCTACTACCTGCCACAGGTTTGATATGTAGACCAGTACAAGCTCCTTAGATTTGGTACCTCGTCAAATTCGTCGACGGGTTCATCCGTCATCTATTTTCGGCAGAGTTTATGTGCACCCGGATTTTCTGAGTGCCGAGTTAATTTTTTCCTATCATATCCCCGAATCGTACGTGAGGGAAAACAACGCAACGATTTGTTAATATGAACGCACCAAGTTATTCTTACGAGTATTCACATAATTCAAAAATCGAAAAGTACTGTACGGATACTTAGACGATATCTCCTGCAAGGATTACAATGGCAGCTTAGAATGCTGTAGATTAAATTGAATAAATATTATAGTTGAAGGTGAAATTCAAACTTATCAGGGACATAATGATAAATCTGTTAAGATAGTCGAATGTAAATTAATCCAAGAAGCACACGTATCACTGTTCTTGACACCTAGGACAATTTCATTCCCCATTATGAAGATCTCATGGAGATTGAATTCACTCGTTTAGCATCTTATGTTGCCAGTTTTTTTTTTTATCATACCGTACTTTTTGTTCACCGCTTTTAACGTAATTACGCGACACCAAATTACATTTGATATACGAGTATGACAACTAACCGACAACACGTGCGACAGCCAAAAATACCATTTCAAACCGTAATAGTCATCTTTCCGTAAAAGTTTTAACCTAAAGGAAATAAGCGGTTAAACTCTCATGCAAATTAACAAACAATAAAAAGAGTAAAAATTTGTTTCTATCGCATTTGTAACTTGTTTAAACATCACCACAGGTGCAATGACATCTCTGCCATTACTACACTGGAATTCCCATAAATAACGTCACACTACCAGGTTCCCGGTCAGAGCGCGGCGTTTAAGCTGCAATTAATCCACGATTAATGATCTTTCAATTCTCGACCGAGGCACGAGAATTTATTAAAATTCTTTTCGTGGACTTGGTTCATTTTGTTTTTGTTTTTATTATTTTTCTTGCTCCTATTTCGTCACAATATTCTGCGCGCGCATTTTGTTATCACTTTGTGACAAACTACTCTGTAAGTGACAACTCACACTCAACGAACAGACGAGACAGTGTTTTCGAGGAGTCCATTCGTTTGACTTCAATTCAGTTTCCGGTTCCATAATTTTAAGTGTTTTATGGGGGACTGGTGGTTAGGTTTGGTTTGGTTTGGTAATACAGTGGTGTCAGCCAATGTTTCCCCTCCGGCGTTTTTGAATCGTGTCATGATGTCATGGTGCAGCTTAAAGTTGCATTAAGGCTTGTTAATCACACGATCGTTAGTTTATTTCCCGTTTTTAATTGAAGGCTCTGTAACAGTGTGTTAATGACAGGCAATGAATGTTTTCAGTTAGGAGTGAGAATTTAAACAGAGGGATTCGGAAATATGATACTTTTTATCTTGTTCTTCTTATTTTTGGGTTCACACTGACACTGACATGGACGGATGATGGTTGTGTACATATGTAGATCGTGATTTGCATTTTTCCTGTGTGTAAAATAAATTTTTTTTTATTTAAAGGAAAAATCAAGATCGGTACTACGAGACTGGTATGCGCATAATCCATATCCATCGCCGCGGGAGAAACGTGAGCTAGCAGAGGCTACTGGACTGACAACGACACAGGTGAGTGTCTTATGAAAAGAAAACAAAAAAATTTTTAACTTGTAACTGTGATCAGTGACTAATGATCACAGTGGGGGGTATTTTATTCACCAGGTGAAATAACGATTAGGGTCAAATTTTGAAATTAAAAAATGAGTTTTTTAACACTAAATACATACAGCTGGGAGCTTAAAAAAAATAGCAGTGCACCATAAACCAAAAATAAGAAATTTAAGTATAAATAACAATATATAACCAATAAGGAACACTTATTCATTTCTGATTTACGTAGTTTATTATTCGAAAATGAATAAATGATAATGGACAAGACTTTTAATTCAGTATGCTTTCCCTAGACCAACACTATCGACCGGTACTACATAGAGTGGTTCTTGTTTCGGAACATTTCATTGAATAGCATCCACGTCATCAAAATGCTCTTCTTTCATAGCATTCCTGAGCTTAGGGAATAGAGTATGGTGAGTGATTGTTTAAAGGTTACCAATAACGAAGAATGCGCAGGGCACTTTGATGAAGCAACAGCTAGCGACCAGTACAATTCCTGCCGCAAGTAAAACAAGTTAATCTCAGGAAACATTTTTACGGTGTCTTTTAAATTAGAATACAGATCGCGCCAGTAATGGAAGTGAAATTGATTGATTTTTAAGGACTGGTGATCGTTTTCAAACCTAATTGCTCTGCTTCGACTCAAAATCTTATCACTACACGAAGTTTTCAACATTTAAAACGTTTTCGTGTAATACCAAATCTTCGTTTAAATTTTTAAAAAAGAACGAAACACCATAGTTCCATAGTTCCATAGGAAAAATACAGTAGCGCCTCTTGTACATTTTATATAAAATAAGTCCCCAAATTTTTGGATAAACTGCGTAAAATTACGTATATCAGATAAATTCATTTAAGCAAAAAGATCTTTAAAAAAAGCCGAACAAAAAATAGCAGTGCTGTTTCTTTATCGGCTTATTTGATAAAAAAAAGTTTAAAAAAAAGTTTTGGAATTTATTCCAATTAGTATGCCTCTTGGCATTGCTCTTATTCCCATCACAAGACAATGGCATCTTTAGAGGGTATTGATGTCTAAGCCTGCTTTCCTGTCTCCCGTAGTGTCTTTTTTAATATCAGCCATTTGATTTTCAATAGGAATGAGCATACAACTCCATGATGTAATCCCATTGTTCCGAAGCCACTGCTTAGCTTTTCTGCTGGTATATACCGAGTCGTTGTTTTGGTGAAGACCCATTTCAGCGTCATTTCATCCTCGCCATATGGCAGCATGATGTTTTGCAGTATATGTATTTATGAGTACTAGTTGGTCTAGTCCAATATACGAGACGGACACCGTGCCTGTTATTTACAGGTGTTTGGATTAGCTCACTTCTTCCTGGTGTGCAGTGTATTCCACGAAACATCTAAAAACAAAAACGATGGGTGACCATTACAATATCATATCACGCGAACGTCTTGTTGTTAATGAGTACAGGATTAGAGTAGAAGTCACAAAAATAAATTCATAGTTGATGAGAACGACAGAGTATGTTAAGCACATTAAATTCCGATATTAGTAGCATAACCAACTGGGGAACTATCAACAGAGTGGAATTGCATTGTTGAAACCGAAAAGCTTTCGTACGTGTGTAAATGACAACTTACTTTGGAATGACCACATATTCGATGTAGCCAAAAATGCTGCGAAATGTCTAAGCTTCTTCAAGCGACGTAAGAAATATTTTACCCCCTCTGACTTGGCCACAATATGTAAGGCGCTTATCCATTCAAAATTGGAGTACATCTAGACAGGTGCCCATAAGACCTCTTAGCATTTGCTAGACAGGAACCAAAATCGTGCGATAAATCTTGCTGTGTCGCTATTTTCAGCACCAGGGCTCCACCGAAACTGCAAGTAGCATTCCGCCACTTCAAACTTTCAACCGGAACAACTGTCTCGCTATGAATAATCATTAGTACACCCTCAAGCCCACCTTCAGAAGTATTTTGAAATATCGTGATTCTTTCCTAAGCCGTACTACTCGCTTCTGGTATGCCCTGCCGAGCTCTTTATTTCCTAACCACTATAACTTACAAGCATTTAAAACCAACGCACATCGGTGTCTCTCTTTTTTCCTCCCTAACTTCCCTTCGCCCGCGCTATGTGCAAACATCGTAAGGGTACATAAAATCCCTTGGGCGCGCACCAATTATAGAAAAAAAAAACTCATACTATCTTTGCGCTGCAGATTGTCTTATTTAATCATGGATAAGTATGCGCCTCAACAACGTGAAAATCCGCGGCAAATTCCGACAACGTAAAGAGAGTAAACTCGAACTTTCGGCCATTATAATTGTCAAGATACATAAGCGAACAATTGAGTGTTCAAGGAAAAACTTGGAAACGACTTATTCACTTTGAAACATCGAAATGCCAGAATTCAACAGAGTATTGCGGCGGTACGCAAGTCGGCAATTCATGACCGCAGTCAACCGATTCCGTTAGACATCCCTCGATCGTCTATATAAAATCATATATACCCAAGCTAAAGTCAAAGGACTATCGTGTACGTTAAGCCGTTTGTGATTACGCTCTATTGAAGATAGGAAAAGCTCCATATTTTCACTAAAAAATCATCCTCAGTCACGGGGCACATTTTTGCTTCAATGACTGTTAAAAACCGAAAATTCCACATTAAGCTAAGCAAAGAGCCCGAGGTGTTCCAACACCAGGAAGTAAACGAAAAAATTGAGGTTTTCATGGTGGGGGTGTCATCCGCCTCGCTCGTACTTCTTCCGCGATGATGCTGGCGAGTTGGTTACACTAATGGAACCTGATATCGCATTTCAACTTTTTTGGGATAAATTGGAACTGAAGGGCTTTGAGGATATGTAATTTCAACAAGACACAATCGACTTATTGAATATCAAGTTCGATGATCATCTTGTCGTCAGAAATGGCCCTGCAAAGTGGCTCCTCAACGATAAGACCCTTTTCCTTTCGGCTTTCTGGTGTATGCCGAAAAAAAAAAAAAAATGTTGCTTTTAATGTAAAACTCTGTATCAAAGAAAATGTTGCTTGTGTGGTAGCACTGCTATAATTTTCTCGCCACTGTATGTCTATGGATTTGTAACTAATTCTCATAATGGTTGTTTGTTTTGTTTTTTTTTTTTTTTTAATTGCAGGTTTCTAATTGGTTTAAGAATCGACGACAGCGTGATCGTGCGGCTGAGCACAAAGAGTAAGATAAAATTTCTTTTACATATTCTATTCCTTATTTTACCACCAAAAAAATTTAAAAACTCCCCCACACATCTATTTATTTATTCAAAATATCTAATGGGGTAATTGCTTTTATACTTTGTTTACTATTTTTACAATTTCGCACCACATGGCATTCAAAAGTTTTATTCTAAAAATTCCTATGAAACGAATAGTCTAAAACGCACATACTATATTTGTTGAACAGAATTATTATATTCATGTCAAGGTTTCTCCCGCATGGATTGGTTTTATGTCTGTATATATGGTATGCATAGATAGAAATTAATATAGATATCTACATATGTATATAAATTTTTTTGGCAAAAGTTATTCTTTACGTTAGAAACAAAGCGTTTGGAATGAGATATTTTCGAAAGCAAAAAAAATCTTCTGTTGACAGAAGATTCATTGAGATTCTCCTCGTAAATAGTGACGCGACCTCTCATCTTGACACACATACCCTGGTCTTGATGGCCGTCAAATTTACAAAAAGAAGGCTCCTGCCAGTGACTAACATCAATGCAGTCATATCTATATTCATATGTTTTAGTGCTTGTATGGGTTAGAATAAATTTTGAAGACACTTTACAATGTTGTGTTTAATGATCATTTGATGTTTCCTTCTGTTGCACATTTGTCCCATCTGTATCTTGAATAAACATTATTAAGATATCGGCCACTGATAAGTGTGGTTAATTTCGGAAACGAAAAATACAGAGGCGGACGCATTGGCGGCAAATACATATCGTAAATGAAAAATGCCTAAAAAGGGTCAGAAACGAAGGCGAAAAGTCAATATGACGGTGATGATTTGGGTGTACGCAGTGCAGTTAAGAACTTAAAGAGGACACAGATGACTGACTGCTTCAGTGAACGTACATCCTGGCTATTAATTGAGTGAATGACTTTGGCGAATGTGTGCCGCTTTGAAGATCCTTTTTCATGATTTCTTCAAAAAGAAGTTCATTGTTGCTTTGTTTGCTTTGTTTTTGATTCAAGTGGCTTTTATTATGGCGCAACTTATCAAGACTTATAGAGTTATAAGTAGAAATCATATTAATTTTTCAAAAAACTTTTTTTTTCTGAGCATTTCTTGTTTTAAGAAAAAGTTGTGATCAGGTAGGAAGCATTTAATCAAATATCAGAATTGTTAATGATCACTTTCCAACTTGCATAAAGTATGGGGTGGACATGGCTCTCAACAAAAAAAAAATTCCTCAATTAGCTTGACTTTTGACCAACCGACTCCAGTTCCAAATTCGATGGTCGTTAAGGTCCCCTTCCGTTATAGTGCACTCCTCTCAACGCCACTGCTTTGTCCACCTGTGTTGGAATCAAAGACACTTTTGACCAGGACGTTAACATCCATTCACTCTGCATATCCTGGTCATCTCATGTGACTGAGGCACACCAAATCAATATCTCTCAACGATCTTGCGATCAAGACGGCTGAGATATTTTCATCCATCTTCGCCAACTTCCATACGTCTGCAGTAAGGTTAAGGACTTGAATTGAGACTTCTTAGGATTCATTACTTTATTTCCATATTAGGCTAAGCAGCCTTTTTTCTTGAAAGCTTATAAAGACATCTAAACTTTTTTTTGACGGTTCTATTCCAATACTTGCGAACGCCTTACTGAAAGCTCTCTACGTTTCTCTTTACCTTTTTTCGAAATGAAAGGTCTTGGCAAGATTGTTTCCTACTTTTGCGGAAGAGCAAACTGCGGGCTCTATATATAATTGTCTGGCAATGATCCTAGTCAATGATGTTGTTTGGCAAATGGTATCAGGCTTTTATGTAATAAGTACATATGTTAGACAAGATCTTGTACGCGATGTTAAGGAGACTGACGTGTCTTTAGTTGGTGCAGAGAAGAGGGTCCCCTTTCTTCATGTTGATGCAAACAGTTTAGAGGTTCCATTCTTTAGACATTTTTCAGCCAGTTTTACGAGCATACGAGAGGTCCTTAATTAATCGATTGCAATAAGAAAACGATCCTGCCGCACTTGAATAAGTCATACAAACTATCCCAAAATGGCATTACACTGTTTGATGTGGCTTTCATAATATAAGGGTCATTGGATACTTGTTCTTCAATGAAGCGTGCCAGAAATACTCGTCCTGTGTAGGCTTTTTGAAATTTTACATCATATTTCTTTCAAATAGCTGTTATAGGTCTTAGGGCAAAGAAACAGCAATTAGAATGCCCTCTGCCAAAGCCAGAAATGAAGTTCCACAAGCCCCTCGATGTAAGCAGCTTTCTTTTACATGCAAATATTGATGTCTTGGACATAATGCTTATTAGCTACAACAGTTTCAAATATTTGCTACCTTATCTACCGTCAACAATTTGTTCCCCTGGTGGAAGATAGAACTGTTTTTTTATAACATGTAAAAGTTCATATTGATTACACATTGAACATACATACATATGTAAGTCCGAATCACCTCCAGGAGGCATATTAGTAATCCTTATCTAATCCTCATAGAGGTAGAGTACATCCCATATTTGTTTCATTTAAATCGTGCTCCAGAATCTGTTTCTTTTGATAAACCCTAACATTTACACACCTTTCCTTTTTCTACAGTGTCTACAGCGAACATTTCTTAAATTAAAGACCACAATTTGAACTACCGGCCACCAAAGAAAAAATTGATGGCCATTCATCCAAGTGTGGATGAATTATTATTAAGAAAGAAACCTACCGCTTTTTGTCGAGGTTTGTCATAACCAAAGAGTAGTGACTTCAGAAATTATTTATTCTGTTTTCCAGTATAATCGTATGTCGTCAAATTTTAACCCAGACATTTTATGTAGTAGCCGATGAAATTCACAACTGCGCCACTTCTTAAAAAGTGCTGAAAAATAACCAAACAGGCTGTACATTAATGATAGATATTGCAACCACCTAAATCAGGCGATACTTCTCTCTCAAGACTTATTATCAGTTGAAGTTTTAGTTTTCTGAATTTTCCATTGAATGTGCTTTTTCAATTAGAGTTTGCGTATGTAAATGATATCTACATCGATATGTATCTGTACTGCTTACCATTTTCCAACTCCTTTCCTTCCCACGTCAATTTCATATCGATCCATACTTTTTGAAAAAACTATTATTTTTGACTTTCTATCTTCGAACTCCCTTTGTCAAACATACCCATTTTGTTGACAGGCGTTGTCTGTAACTGTTGAGCTTTTGCCAAAATTTCATCTGGCATATTATAACTTATGTCGTACGAAAGAAATTTTAAAGATAGAGGACTCAGTAAGCACCTTGTTCGATTCCCAACTTGGTATCACATCAATGTAGTAATGACATCCCATTCATCACTGCTGGTGGTTTTTTCTCATACACTCTGTGTGTTTGACTCAGGAACTTTGTTGATAGATACTAACGTTTCAATAGAATTTTTGAAAATATTTTCATTACAAAGTTCCCAAAAAAAAGTTTTTCGGTAATTAAAATACTCGGATCTCCTGGTTGGCTTTCTCGCAGACTAAACCTCACCTAAAATTATTTGGCTCCGCTCTTTCATTAAAAGTTAGTTTAATATAGAACCAAGTTAAATAAAGGGTGACCAGATAAGAACGATAGAAAAATTTTTTTTTAAATAAAACGACAATTGAGATATAAAATTGATTTTGGCTGCTTCGACTTCGCTGGCAGTGCTTCAAGCAGTCGGTCCAATATGTATTGTTATTCCGACAATACTGTTTCGAATGTTGTCCTCGACCTCATCCAAAGTGGTTGGCTTGTTAAGCGTAGACTAAGGACTTGACGTAGCTCCAGAGAAAATAATCGAGTGGTGTCAAATCGCATGATCGCAGCGGTCAATTGACGAACGCTCGCCATGAGATGACCCGGACGCCAATTTCCTCCTTCAAACTTTGACCGTTGCGTTGCCTGTATGGTATGTAACGCCGTCTTGTTGGAACCACAACTCGAATATATTGATGTTGTCGAGCTCTCACCACAGGTGTCTCCTTCCTCATTTCGAAAGGAATAAGGTCCGATGAAGCCGCCATGCCATAAGCCGCACCAAACAATCAATCTCTTTGGATGCATTGATGCTTGGCCTAACACTTGTGGATTGTGTTTCCTCCAATAACTTGTTGAGATCCGTCCGAGAAGATGATTTTTTAACCAAAATCCGGATCTCCGACCAACATTATCAGTCGGCCGGCTTCAATTCTTACGTCAGCGCAGTCTTATATGAATGTAACCATAATTCCACCTTCAAAATAAGTCGGGTTGACTCTCTGACGATTCCGAATTCAGCTGATGGGCGCCGAATCGATATTTTTGGGTCTTCTTTGGTACTGGCCACTACGGCGGATATGTTTTCTTCTTTTCACACCAATCTCTACCTGGTTGGTGGCTTAATATCGAAAAGAGTGTACTCACGCTCAAACTTTTCGACAGTGCGACGAATTACCTGCACGCTGAAGCCATGATGACGACTGACTTCACGACGAAATTCACATTGCGTATTTACAACTGAGCCGGAATTTTGATATTTTTTAATAATTTCCGCAAATTCGGCAAGCTTAAAATAATGCAAGATGAAAAAGCAAACTTTACTGAATATTTTGACAGCTGATATCATTGGTAATTTTGACAGCTGCTGAAACATAACAATCGGAAAAAAACTGTCATCGTAATATATTACAGACAAATTTTAAGCTAGGTATCCAGCGTGCATCCATACTATGAAGCAGGTGCCGAGTTTTCTAAATTCAGCTGCATCATATAAAATGCGTAAAAACACAAAAATACTACTACTACCAAGGAATGATCCTTAGACTGCGGAACATGTCATTCAGTTCTGATAAATTTGGAAAATAATTGGGTTATTGGAAAAATACTCAGGTAAGACAAGGTTCAAATCCAAAATTCTAGATATGGTTTATTCATTTGATTTAAAATAGGCAATATATATCAAAAATAAATATCAATAGTTCAAATTGAGAAATAAATAAGCTCTAACAAATAAAAAAACAACTAAAAACAAACAAATTATACAGCCTTTCCACTGTAAAAATGCAATTCGTAGAGCATTTTTACATGATTATCGATAGCACCGTTAAAATTACAATACACTGTCTATAGACTCATAAATCTGGTGCTTAATAGAAAAGTTGTTCATCCAAAAAATCATTTTGTTTTTTATTTTTATTTTTAATTTTTTATTTTTTTTTTGTAACCAACCGTCGCCGCGGGATCTACATATTGTAGATCGCGCTCTGTAATGTCTTAGCATTCTATAAATATGTTAATTCAATCACAAATCTCTCTATAATTCCGAATTGATAATATTAAAGTCTTCCATTAACTATGTATGATCACCAGCCGAGTAGCAAATTCTATTGTCAAGAGAAATTTGATATACTATCCAGCTCGAATGGCTTGTTCAAAAACTACCAAAACCTAACGCATACCAGTTCTTCTAGCTATAAAAATCAAATGGTGTGGTCTGTTAAATACTCATACTTCATCAAAACGTTATTTTCCTAACCAAACAATCTACTGAAACCCAGAAATTTATAACCTCGCAACAAATTGACCAATGGAAATAACCATAAAAATCAAACGGTCAAAGGCATTGATTTAAATTTTAAACTTTTTGTCTTGTCGTTAAATTAGAAACCTAAAAATGTTTAGAGATGCAGATTCATGAAGGGAAATAAACCTAGGCGCCATATTAAGTTTCCACAAAAAAAAAAAAATGTTTTTTTTTTTCAAAAGAATATAGATAAGAAGAAAATCAACCAAGTGAGAGGGAAAATAATAATCTAATCCGATCAAGCCTAAAGGGAACCTTTTCATAATTTTGGTCTACTGAACTCATTCCAGTTTCTTCTTCTTCAGGTGTTCCCAAATATACCGACACACATATTTATATATGTATATTTCTATGCTTTTTATTTATTTATTTTTTTTTTTTTTTTTGTTCCTTTTGTTTCTCCGTTTAACACTACCACCCGCATTGAATAAAAAAAAAAGTTCCTCGTAGCTCGTTCCTTTGCAAGGGAATGAGACACAAGTACGTGTATCTACAGACCCGAAACCCCAAAAACAAACTCAAGCTCATTCCAATGGTAATGGCAAGAGAGAGATACTTTTTTTTTTTTTTTTTTTTTTTGGTAATATGACACTTTGTTCTGAGATCCCCCCGCATCAACCAACCAAAAATGAAAATAAAAAAATAAAAAATAAAAAAAAATCAAGAAATTAAGATACTCTAATGTGCACACGAGATACTCACTCTAGAAATAATGGAATATGTTCAGAGCTAAAGCTAAAGCTATGACAACGAACCGTAATCAGAAATAGGGGATCCGAGGGCGCTTCAGTGTTGGCCAATGGCAGAGGGATGACGGAGAAGATTATGAATTTCGTAGAAAGATAGATACCTTAAACAAAACAAATGCAATCATTATCACATTTTCACATTTGAAAAGGGAAGTACAACAGAATTTGTAATCGGATATCATTTGATTGTCAAGTAAAGTGCAAAACATATTCTCACTTTGCGAATTTAATTTGAAGATGCGGAAGAGAAGTCAAAATCTGACGGAAATTTGTTATGTTACGTTTTGGCTTTAAGCAAAATTTATGGTGTGGAATTTCTTTTTTTCATTCAGTTTATCTCAACTAGAAAGTTCCTTTTTTCGATATATATGTTGCATATTTACAATCGCCAAAACGTTGACTAGATGAGGCTTATAGATCGACAGCCCAAGCTTCTTTCTATGCAAAGTATTGTAGTTTTGGCCAGCTCAAAATACGTCTTAATTCTATGTTTTATATTGACACCACTTAAATTATTTCTGTTTTCATCTCAGTTTGCTTTCTTAAATATTACTTACAGGTGGCGCTACAATTCGGGGTGAATCTCGGCCTCAACTAACAAGCCTCTCCAGTTAGCTCGGTCCTAAGGTCACTGGTTCCTGCTGTGCACTCCAAGTCAGTTGAGGTTTTTTTGCTCGAAACGGGCAAGAATATATATGAAATCCTTGCTTCAGCGACATAAAGTATTACTGGGATAATCACAGTCATATATGGAGTCTCCTTAGTTGTTACGGATAAGATCTTACTACTCGATTGCTTTCTTAGCCTAAAAGAAACTGCGATTCCGAAAGTTATCCTTCGTTTTATTTCTACTTATGTGTGCAGAATTAATAGCAAAGGAGTCATATGCAAAGGTAGACAAAATCCCTTACTATCTCAAAATTATAGCTGTCAACTTAAACGTTCTTCCAATTCGTTCTTTTTGTGAGTCCTCTGTTGTTGACAATACATACTTGATTTTGCTCTCTTTTATCGCTTCCGTTTTAATACTAGCAAACCCACCATCATCGACATATCCAAGAAGATGCACAACCTTTTGAAAGATTTTGCCTCCGGTGTGGGCCGGTGAGTTCTTTCTTTCTTTCAAGTATGATGTTAAAACCTTGTTTAAAACCTTTTAACATGAAAGGTTTCGATTTAGTTATTACCGACTTTGACGGAGAAGCAAGCATTCTCCATCGTCATTCTGTACAAATTTACAAATTCAGCGGGGATGCCAAATTATATGCACCATATGCAACCTAAAAATCAATTGAGTATTTTGCAGATTCTGCCGGAGTCTTGGGTCGATCGTAGACTTTCCTGGAGCAAACGATGTCGAGATTCCATTCATTCGATTAGATCAGTTATGCACTCTTCTGACTAGATCCTAAAAATGAGTTGGTTTATGCTCTTTACAAAGTCAAAGTTAGCAGCTTGGAAAACCTCAGGACTTAAATTTAGATTTAGCTCTGTGTTCGTGTTGATCTTCTTATGTAGTACAAGGTCTTATTGCCTTAATATATTCCAAGAGTGCCGTCCTAAAACACAACTAGGACATTTTATAACGCCATAGGAGTACATAGGACAAATGTGTGAATAAGTCCTGTTTCTGTTCCCAGTAGCAATCAACATTGTAGATACCACAGTTTCCCATCCTTTTTATGCTCAACTCATCCCTTCGCACTTCGTGGATGGTGGTGATATCTGCATTATAGCAATCAAAGACCTCTGCTAATTGCTGAGCTACACGTGGCCTGTTAATAGTCCGAATATTCCATGTGAAGGTCCGGATTCAGTTTTTAGTCCGGACTCCGTTTGCTGTTGTCAACAATGAGGTCATCCATTTCTGAGGCATGTTATTGTTTCGGAGCTTTTTGACTTTTCCGTAGCAGGTAATTTACTTCGATGCGCAGACAGTATTAATAGTTCCCCTAATAGCGACCGTCAGCGTACGGTAGTAGTAAAAAAGTTGACCCCTTTCATTTAATGTTATGTTTAGCAGAATTTTCTAAAGTTTACGGTACAAATGTTATATGACAACGTGGCGCCTTTTTTAAGGTTAGTTAAAGGAGTTAAAGCCTATCATGTACAACAGCAAATGCAAGAATACATGTGCATGAACCTCCAATAAAATTCGTTAGAAAAACATAAAATATTTTAAAATACCTATTTTTCTCGTGCAGTTAGATTGTTATCGAATATTCGATTAAACATTGAAAATATTTACCAATTAAGAGCTCTTTTAACGACACGGTTAACGCACAATGCGTGTTACCATTCTATTCGAATATTCTTAGCAAAGCCCCCCCATTGCTGTGGAACAATAAAATCTTTCAATCGGACACGTCATCGCAATTAGCTCAATCGTTCCAACAATGTGTGATATAAAATGCACCACTACCATAATCCAATTGTTTATAGGATTATAAAATTAAATTCTGATCATAAAAAAATCATCTCGGTTCCTCCCTTCTTTAACCGCTCTCTACCTCATTGTCAGCCTCTTGATCATCTCATCTGATCTGCAACCTTTTTCAATATTTATCTTTCGAAGGCGATTAAAAATTTAGCTATCGCGTTACTCTTCTACTCTTCTTCCACTTATTGTTGTTGTCTTCGTCCATTTCTTCTCCAGGCATTGGTATTCTGCTGAATTTTGAATCTGAGTCTGATGCTTGTTTAATAGCTCAAGCAGGAACACAAGCCAATGTGGTCACAGTCGCAGCTCTTAGCTCACAAGCCTAAAATATAGTATATCTCCATACACATATGGTATGTATGTAGATTCGGATACCGGGTTTAAAAAAAATAAAAAAACAACTTGAAAAAGCAAAGCAATAAAAAAAAAAAAAAAAAAAAAAACAATAATCACAACGAGCTAATAACCAGACGAGTGTACACTTCGATTCAGAGGGTAAAATTAAAACAAAACACTCTTCAGTATTCGATTCTGTCCAACTCCAAGTCCAAGTGCAAGTAAGCATCGTCACCACCAGCGGCGTTCACCATTATAATACCACTCTGGCAAGAGGTTACTTAAAAGTCACATTAATCGCATTAGCGACGACTTTCTGGAGTATATAGGGACGACTAACACTAACGACATCTTTGTTGTCGTTTCTGTGTCACATGGCCGGCACCAGCCGATGGCAATGAATGCCAGGGTGAGGAAATTTTCACCATCATAGCGTCAAGCATACGCGCCATATGGAGTGTTGTGGAATTTTGCTGAACAAGAGGGAAACATGCACAGTACAAGATTGTGTTTTGCAAATTGTACAACAAAATTATCCCAAGTTGTGAAGTATAAATGTGAACATAAATGGAAAAGGCAGGAAGTCCAAAGGACTTGGAAACGAGACGCAAATGAATACGAATACTTGCCGTTAATCGAGAAATGAATTCTGCCAAAACGATCGGAAATGAGATAATATTGAAAGTGGTTGGAAGTTTGATGCGGATGAATGAAAAAGATATTGATAGTTCTGTTATAATTTCGTATAGTCTCCTACGGTCGTAAAAAAAAAAATATTTATATCACATGATCAGAATGCCGCAAGGGTCTATTTTCAAACCACAATTCGTTTGTTTATTTAAATAGTTAGTGAATCGGCGTTTGACTTGTTTGGAAGAGTAAGCAGTTTGTCAAGTTATGTACTTACTTACTTAGATAGTCCGGGGTGGACAAAGGCCTCAGCTAACATACCTTTCCAGCTAACGCGGTTTTTTACCAGCTGTGTTCAGTTTCGCACATGAAGTTGACGGACGTCTCCTTTCACTTGCATTAAAAATCGAAGATGAGGAGCCGTCCTCTACGTTCTTCACTTTATGTTAATATCATTGAATGTCTCAATTTTATTATTACCGACCTCGACAAACCAGCTTCGTCATCCTTTATCACCTTTATAGATGCTGTTATACGCGTCTTTGAAAACAATGTAGAGGTGGTGTGTATCGATTTGGATTTCCAGGGTTTTTTACAAGTTCTGCCGAAGATTAGATCTATGGTGAACCGGTGGGCCGGTTAAACTCTTAACGAAGAGTCTTAGCCGTTCACATAATATGATAAACTAGATTTTATATGTGATATTGAAAAGGTTTATTCGCATGTAGTTAACGCAGTGCAGGGGATCTCCCTTTCTCAAGATCGAACAAACACTGTAGGGCTTCATTTCGTTGGGCAAACTTTCGTCGACCCTGATTTTGAGTATGCTTTACTTGATGAAGTGATGACATCATCACTTGCGGCTTTATGCTAAGCAACTCAGCATTTAAGCTATCGGATCCAGCAGCTTTGTTGGACTTTAGCTTAGAAATGGCTGTCCTAAATTCATCTAGGTCGGGTGGATGAAAATTTTACTTGTCTTCGTCTAGGTTGATGGGTTCATTCTGCCTGACATTGGCATGTTGTTCGTATTTATCGTTTCCCAGCATCGACTGTGGTTCAACAAACTGGAGGTTTTCGTCTCCAACCTTGTGGATTTCTGTCCGCGTTTTACAGTTTTGGCTTTATTCGTCTTAATTTTTGGTAAAACTTCCGAACGTCATTCTTCTGGTAACATATCTCTAAGACTTCGATCCAGCGTTTCTTTTCTTTTCTGCTTGTAGAGTTCACGAGGCTCCCTTGTTTTCTTCTGCAGGGCCGCTCTGTTTATCCATATTTTTCCCAGGACTTGTCATGAATTATTTCCTACCATATCTTCGTTTAAATTACTATTCCTTACGGTTTTGTTTTTAGAGATATGACCATGTCTTTGGGGCCTTACAAATTTGCTAGCAATTTGTTGTTCATCAATCTTAAAGAAAGTGAAGGTATAAAGGAACATTCTTGAAATCCAATTTTATTAGTCACATCTTTTAACCATAAAATCATTTCTGAAACATCTTGTTGCATATGTAAATGTGTGTAATAAATTTCAATTTGAAATTATTGTAACCTTTCCTCTAAAATGCAACCACAAATCTCTTGTGCATCTCCGGTTCTTTAGCTTATAACTTATTATCCAACCTCTAAGCCCTTTTTGTCCTTCGTTCATTTTAACTCTTTCCCTGATTCAGCTTGTTTGATTTTATTATTTCTTTTACACTTGTTTCTGTTTAAGATTTCAACTGATTTGGTTTTCGATATTCCGATAAAAACAAAGGTAAAACGTAAACATCTCAGGTAGAGCTAGTCACCACTGAATCCGTATCTAAATCCGGCAGAAACCAGCAGAAGTCAACTTATCCTGACCACCAAGACAGACCAGGGTGCATCTCGCAATGAGTTGTTCATTTTGCGCTGCTGTTGCTCGCTGCTGCATAACCTGGGCTATAATCAAATGAAAATTTATGATCAACACCTATAAGATGATGAGAAGATAAAAAAAAAAAAAAAAAAAAAAAAAAAATACGGACTAACACGTCCCTCTCTTCTGATGGACTACCGAGAAATTTGTCCTCTTCCTTCTTGAAATCACGTTTTCTTATTCACCTGGCTTATATTTAATTTAATCGTTCGTAAGGCACCAAGAATGAATAGATAGAAGACAACTGACATAGTGGACATAACCTCCCCTCTACGAGACTTCACTCCACTTCCAGCTCCAGCTTATGAGTGTTTTCAGAGATGGTGCTGTGCACTGTGTGGTGTACAGCGTCAGAACCTCATTTGTACATGTTATACGGGTATTTTATTACCCGATGCGAGACCGATTTCAAATGAACAAACTCTGAGAAGCACTCAGAATCATCCACCTGTGTTAGAGCACAAACCCAGATATAATACAAATGTTTCTCTGTTCGCGGCCGGTACATTCGACTAAATGGCGAACAGGGCACAGAATACGAAACAAAATCTCCGATTGGAATTCAAAGATAACATTTTTGACAAATTATCGGGGTTTCCTCGGGATTGGGATCGCGTGTGCGATCGCTACAGGAGGGTATAGTATCGTATACACATTGACAACGTATGGACAGCAGGCAATGGACAAAACATTTCTGGATTAAACGGGTGAAACGGGTGACAATGATAAGTTTAGTTATTGAGGAACCACCACCAGGTTGCTTCTATAATGATGACCTTTGGTTTGGGTATTCCAACTAAATGGAATGGACTGTCTATTCGACAGTGGGTAAATGGTGTGACAGATGTCAAGTGGGTTAATTCTAAGAATAGCTTGGAGCGTAGTTATTTTTTGGCGAAACTGTGGTTGAATAATGCCTTCAAAGGAAATTAATGTCATCGTTTAGGTTTGGGTTTATTGATTTTGTATAATTTCTACCACAAAGTTTGGAATACGATTAATATAAACGACATACTAAAAGCAACGTAGATCGTATGAATTCGACAGCATTTTTGGCAGTTCAACGTTTTTGTGTCTTGAGTCAAAAAGTGATAAAGTGTCTAGAGTACCGGCATCCACCATATTAGTGCCGAGTACATGCAGCCTAATACCACAGATCAGAAACCCTTTGTCGCCGTCGCTCTCACAGCAAGTTTTGCAAGATGTTATGTCACTTTTTCCCAGCACACTTATGTAGGTGTTTTGCAAAAGTAGATATCTTAGTAACCCGTTGCGACCCCCAGTAAGCATTACAGCATTCAGCTACTGAGGAACACCTGATCAAAGAATGCAGCAACATGTTTCATTAACTCATCTATAACCTCAACCGATGACATATACCAACTTTGCTCATCTGGAGCTTCAGTAAGGGAAGCTGGTTTGCATCAGGTAACCTGGGAAGTGAGTCTCGACCATGGGAGACTCACTCTGCTTACCATTCAGCGTAGGTAATCAGAAGTTGATCAGAAGTTTCAGAAGTCCAAGAAAAGTGATGCTTTCAGAACAGATACAAACATATGAGTATCTCAAGTTTGCGTATTGGTCGGCCGCTTCAAAAATTGGGAAATGTTTTATAAACGTATAAAAGTGATTTCGTGCTGTATAGCGATTCTGGTTGCTATAAAAGCGATGTCCTCTAAACAGAAAATACATGTCCATGTAGGCACGCACGTCATTTGTGCATTTGTGTGTGTCAGCTTTTCATACCAAGGGGTTGGTACCATATGTACATACATATATTGCATAAATGATCAGCATGTGGATACTTAAATATCTTACAGCAGACCATGGAATGAAATTTCAATCATATGGGTCTTTCAACAGGATAACGACCCGAAACGTACCAAAGGTAGATCCATTGGGTATGGTTTAGGGTCAACCATATATACGTTATGAAGTTGCCTGCCCTGAGCACATATCAAACAAGTCGTTGCATCGTTTCAATACCTCTTGTATGTATGTAGATACTCCTTGATTGTATCGAGTCAAAAAAAAACACGAACCCCTAATACAACAAGCGCCTGATTTTAAGTGATCACAATTGAAAAGCTATCACATTTCAAAGTTAAGAGTAATGCGCCTCAAAACACCTCCCTCTACTTCTCGAATTCAACCCTTAAGCCTTTCAAAAGTCGTACTTGACATTGGGAGGGAAGAACGTAAAAAAGTGAAATATACCGTGATGTACATTGACACCCTTTTTAGAACCGAAGAAACGCAACAAACCGAACGTGAAGCCACATAATTCAAGTGCTTCTCAATCCGCACCTCATCATTGCTACATACTCAATGTGAAAGTCATTCTTCTCATTTATATAATACCGTACCTACACAACTACCAGTATATTGCATACCTTTGCTCTGCCGGATGTACATCGCATTTCTTCAACCATTCACGAATATTTCCTAGCGGGCAGAGGTAGAAAAAAAAGGGTTGTGAACTCATTTGCCACCGCCTTTTTGTTTTCAAAGCAAAATAAACAGTTAGCGACAGAGGAAATGGCTATTTAAACATTCTTTTCTGCAAGGAATGCTTACCTTACCCTTAACATATCCATTTTGACATTGCCCCGTTCGTTAGTTCCATAGTTTATAAACACATATTCGTACGTCATTATGTACTCGTGGTATCTGCCTTTAGTTGCTGTGCTTCTGGGAGAAAGGCTTTGTGACAGATACTCTCACTACAAAAAATACGGTTTATTATGCTTAGTGCCACCGTGAAGTTTTATTTCAGCAAATACACACACAGCTACGAATGGTTCCTTGCTTCGCACTATTCTCTCGGCATGTTGTTGGTATATATAGTATGTCGTCACCACAGCCATAATTCGGATTCAGAGTTGCCGCTGCCTTGTTATATTGACATCTGACAAACGAGTTATTTCAGTTGTAAAATTTTTATAAAAAATGTTAAGAACTTTTAAAACCTAAAAAATGTAGAAGTATCTTGTGTAGGACCAAGTTAAGGAGAAACATGGAAACGTGATCTTCTAAGTGACAGAATGCATACTTAATGCGCACAAATTGCAAATATCTTATATACGCAGTAGATTCGAAAATATCTCACAAGGTGAAGGATATGTCAACTTTATAATAACATATGTAGATACATGTAATTCCAAATCTAAAAAGTATCTTTTACGGTGAAGAAATGCCAAAGACTACACTCATGAATAAAGAGAGTATTTTTAGAAACTGATTGGCATGGCGAAATCTCTGCTTTATTTGAATGACTTGCGACATGCATGTGGCAAAAAAGTTTGTTGCCAAATACCTCAGTCCGGGAAAAGTCTTCAACATTAAAAATCGCTTACAACTGGCACTGTGATCCCTCCTATATTGTATATGGTTTACACAAGTGATGGGAGACAGATTTATTAAAAAAAAATCAAATTTATAAGGAATAGCCCGAAAGTTAGTCCAATTTTGTTCAAAAATCTAACAAAATTTGGAATCACTCGAAAATATGGACTTCAATTGTCGTAGTTAGGTAGGTACTTTGATATCTTCAGTATTAATATGTCGACAAAAATATATCTTGCCCCTTTAAAACCAAGAGGGTTTGGTCTCTGTTAAGTAGATTGCTTAGGATGACTAATCTTAATCCTATGGTGAAGGTTATATGCTACGTGGCCGCAATGAGACCAGTCACCACTTATGTTTGTCCCGTGTGGATTAACATAACGTCATGGTACAATAAACGCCTGTAAGGAACGCCTGCCCTACGGTTACCGTTCATATAGTGGGGAAGCTTTTGTGCTCACAACAGCCATTTGGTAAACTTTTATATGATATTAACTAATGTAGTTATAATGTACTACACAAACTCCCGTCGGTTTAGATGCCGATCCAGAAGTCACTAGATCGTTCGATTCTTACAGCTCCTAAGGCTTTTTCTACAACACGTTCATTCGATTTGACTCGATAAAATGAGCTCGAAAAAAGGCGCGTCCTAATGGACCGGCATTTTAGAGAACAAAGGAAAAGAAAAGAAAGGCACTTCTTAAAAGCCAACTCTAAAGAAACCGCATGTGCAGTCCAAGCCGCGAGTGCTAAAAGCCATACTTCTGAAGTTATGGCAAAAACAAACTGTTCGGTGAATCTGGAACTGGTACCGTTTCTACTATTTCGAATAGGTCCAAATGATGGAAAAGTTCCGGCACTAGTTCTTCTCGCACACGATGTTCGGATAAAATCTTCGTTATAACCAGCAAATGTAGGCGTTCTGGTGGACGGACGTCGGTTAAAGCTAGCGAAAAGAAATCCCAGTGTTTGCTTTTTCTACGCGAATGTGTAGCTTTTTCTAAAAAAAAAAAATTACCGACTTGCATTTAAACACTACTATTATATCTTTTTTAACTCTTCACATTAAAAAGATTTGCGTAAATTTTTGTTTTTGCATTGACAGGGTGAAATTGTAAAGTGCCAGACTCTTACCGGCTAAAACCACTTCCACCTGAACAGACCGATTTGTGCTTCATGTGGTACCGCCTACCGGCATTACCCTATATCGTTTTACATTGATACTCCAACCATCTGAGGTCGATGAGTATTTGTGCCCCTATATTACTAACATGCCACTTCCAAATTGATCGCATAAGGCTATATGTTCTCGGTTTCGCAGCGTAGACAGGACACTGTTGGTAGTTTGAGAGGTTATCGTGTTTGCATTTAAACAAATAATCTTTGAAACAGGGATGTTCCATCAAAAATTAAGTCGGATAAAAGTTTGCAATTCAATTGTAAAAGATTTGTCCGTCTTTCTTTTAAGAAAGTTCCTTTCTTATTTTCCCTGGAATCACTCACTTTTGAGTCTTGCCATAATTTCAGCAAGTATGTCGACAGTTAGTATTGAAGATACAACGTGTAGGGCAACAATTCGAAACGAACTGGTGGCTCTTAGTTCGCTTAGGCGGTGGACGGATTTGACTTCAAGTGTAAGACTTAACCTTTGCAGAACATTGCAACTCCATGAAGAAGGAGTCTTTTATTCTACTTAACTAAGCAACTGTCAATGACTTCAATATATTTAAGAAATGGTTGGGAAAAAATTTCGTGCATTCAAACTTAACCAGCGATGTTAAATTGCACTTGTCTCGCTGCTGTAGAGTTGATGTTCTCTAGCGCTTTTGCTACAAACACCCCGGCAATTGTAGTTGTAAAATTACATCAAAAATTATGTTCCGTAAATGTCCTAAGACCGAGCTTTGTGGCTTGTAGTAAGTAACTTAACTCCATCGGCTCTAAGCCTGCGTCAAGACCATAAGGTCTACGAACTTCTTTGCACCTGGGAAAGAAGAACATGCTTTTTAATATTTTTCGTCGTTTACTACTTGACATTGCAACTCCATGAAGAAGGAGTCTTTTATTCTACTTAACTAAGCAACTGTCAATGACTTCAATATATTTAAGAAATGGTTGGGAAAAAATTTCGTGCATTCAAACTTAACCAGCGATGTTAAGTTGCACTTGTTTCGCTGCTGTAGAGTTGATGTTCTCTAGCGCTTTTGCTACAAACACCCCGGCAATTGTAGACGTAAAATTACATCAAAAATTATGTTCCGTAAATGTCCTAAGACCGAGCTTTGTGGCTTGTAGTAAGTAACTTAACTCCATCGGCTCTAAGCCTGCGTCAAGACCATAAGGTCTACGAACTTCTTTGCACCTGGGAAAGAAGAACATGCTTTTTAATATTTTTCGTCGTTTACTACTTGACTATATCTTATCTCTTATATGTAACTTTTTAAAAATACGTTTTCAAGATAACTCTGTTTTTAAAAAGCCCACTGCGCTGCTAAATTCAATATTGAGTCTAGAGGAATATAATGGAAAGAAACTGTAACTCTTTCCTGCTACTTTTAAACTTTTGCAGCGGCAACTCTAACTTGTACGGTTTGAGTTTTAGGACTCAGGGATATAGTCGCTGTCGTTGTCGTTGTTGCCGTCATCGTCATCATCATCATCATCATCGTCGTAGTCGTAGTCGTCGTCGTAGGTATGCATTAATACCCCATTATTATGGTATAGTGGAGAGAACCCAAAGAGAAGGTATCAAATTTCAAGAAAATTGTTCTTTTTATTTTAACGTTTCCATCATCATGCTTTGTAGCTCGTTTCGTAGTCTATATACCCTTTCAGATGAATAAATACATACGAGTGGAGTAGATTCGAGTCGAGTACGAGTATGAATCTCTTCTCTTATTCAATAGAAGCTTCCAATCGGTTTTGGTATACTATAAACATATATTTATATACATATGGGTATATATGTATATTTATATATATTTTAATTTGCTTTGCTTTGTTTGGTTTTACATTGTTTTTGCTTTTTTTTTTAATAATAATAATATTATTGCGCACTAGCCTTTAACGCATTAACAGTTCAAATAAAAGAATGAGGGCTTCTGACAGAAACACAAAAATTCAGATACATGGGGTACAACGTGGAAAATGAAGTTAAGGTAAATCGAAATCAGTGCAAAGAATGACAGACGAAGAAAAAGTGAGAAAACTTGAATGGCTTCCCTTATTACTGTAAACAAACTCGGATTTGAGTTGAGCTAAGTTGAAAAGAGTTATATGTTATTCTTACCGACTTCAAGTGAATTTGGTCGTTGAAGAGTCTTAAGACATAGAAAACATAGGGAACTACACACAAACTTATTCTTGGACAACCTATCAAATTCGTTCCTTGTCGGATATGCATATAATACATAGGCTCTTGATCTACCTATGTAATAGGCCCTGTGATCAAAAAGGACTAAGACTTTTCCATTTAAATCACGTGGGCTTAACCAAACATGAAATTTTGTTTTCTTGGCACCTTAACAGACATCTGTGTCAAATTTCGTACAGCATTATATTAGAACGCATAATTTCATTTTTCTATAAGATAAAATGGTACATTTGTTTAACGTCGGAGATTTGGGGTTCGTTACCATCTTGTCAGTTACTCAAATTCGACGCCATTCGACGTTTGTTTGAAAAGTTCCGTTCCAGTGATTTTAGCACCGAAAACGAACAACGTGTAAAACCGAGAAAGGTAATTGACGACGATGTCTTCAGAGAAATAAAATCGGTGCGGGGCATCGCAAAGAATATAGGAGTATCCCCCATAACTATAAGTTAACATCTTTTTCTTAACACAACATTTAAAGTAACTCGAAAAGTGGGTACTTTAGGAACTAAACAAGTCCCAAGAACTACGGGGACTAAAAATCTATGCAGCCCTTAGATTAAAAAACAAATATAGCCGTTTTTGCACCGGGTAATCACCTGCGATATAAAGTGGATACTGCGCCATGAAAGATCTGGATACAGAGAAAAACAAATCACACCTCAGACCCGACTTTACCCAGAAAAGGTTGCGGTCTCAGTCAGGTAGACATTAAAAACGCGAATCCACTTTTCATTTTATCAATTTGGAAACGAAAACGCTGTGAATTATTAAGAGGATATTGACACGGTGTATGCAAAATTGGCTGAAAAGCAGCATGATTTAAACTTATGAAAATTCCAGACCCGAAATTCAATCATCTTTTCCACAGTCTAAATTCATTTTACCGACAGAAAATCTTCCGAAAGGATTTTATTGCGTCAAAAAATTAGGATTTTTACAATAGGGGACATAGATGGCAACGCGTAACATTTGTATTAAATAAAAATGTTTACAAAAAATTATATTGACTCTTAAATTTTCACTTAAAAATATATAATACATCCTCAATTCCTACACATAAGTCTGGAGTAGTTGGTCATAATGGATAAACTGAATAATTTTGTGAATAAATTTTGTACACTCTACATGACACAAAGGCATCAAGGCGTTAATTAAATATTTGCGGGGAGAAATTATAACCGCTGTGGGTGAAAGTATGACAAAAGATCCAGAACCGGACTCTGTCCTTCTCTTATGTGGAAATTTTTGTAAAAATAATAAATATCTTAGCCTACACCCCCATAAGATTCACCTGGTGCAGAAACTAAAGACACAGGACCATGGTCAGAAATAGAAGTTTATTTTTATCGCGAAAACATATTTATTGACGACCCACCAAAATTTCCTCTTCTGGAGTGGAGTATTTCCAGGAGATACTCTTGAGAATTAATTAAACACACAAAAATTGCACTATTTGCGTAAGAAACAAAGACCAACATTACCGAACAATGATTAGTGATTATTTCTTCGAAAATATATACGACATTGATCCAAATGATGTGTGATTCCACCAGGTTGGCGTTACGTGCCATAATGACCATGATTACATTGACTTACTGAGGACTCGATTCAAAGACAACATCATATCGTGTAGTTTACCAGTGAGTAAGCCACCAAGATCGTCCAATTTGATGTCATTCGATTACTGCTTGTCTTTGTTATATTCTAATAAACAATGTTTAAAAACCAATATTTATAGAGCAGATAATTTATAGAGCACAAAATTGTCAGTGGCCCAAAATTGGACCAACATGATGCACGTAGAAAAACAAGCGAGGAAGCCATATGCCTGGAATTCTGTTCAAAACTTGAACTCATAAACTTCATGAGCCATTTTTGATTCAAACTTAATTGTTGTCGTGATTATCTAGTAAAAAACACCCTTTATAAGTGGAATGTATTATGTTTTTTGCACGGCACTGTCGCTCTAAATCTGTTCTCTACTCTCGAAAAATCCTCTATTGGTCCTGTGCGTCCAGGAACTCACTTAAAGTCAAACAATTTTTACAAATAAATATTATGTATCTGTTGACATGTCTTAACATAACCAATATTGTCATCCAGATACTTAATTTGCTTTTCTCCTACTTTCACCTTTTTTTCCAAAGCTTAACACTTGCCATTACCCATCTATACTTAACGCCATCAAATTACTTAAGCCAACCTAAGAGCGCATTTAATGATTGAAAAATGCAACCAACTCTGGCAATGGACTATTCTGGCTATGATTCACTGAATTGAATGACAACGGTCTACTCATATAGTTGCAGCAAAGGCAACGCCAATAAGTTTCTGTTGTGAAGCGTTTTTGCTCCTGCTGTTCTTGCTGCCATATCGTCCATGATAACGATGATAGAACCCCCACTATAAATATAATTTCTTGTTGTTGCTGCTATTACGGCTGGTGTGTGTATTGTTGGCTTTTCCATATGACTATGTACATATGTTTGTCTGAAGACCGCTTCATTCAATTTTACAAGTTTTAATGGCGTATCGAATATCAAATTACCGACACAGTCCAGGGAGACCAACAACGTGCGATGGTGGTACACGAGTGCCTTTTCACTGCTTCTGCCAGGCCCCGTAGATTGTGATGGTAGTGCCACTATCACTACTTGTATATATACAACAAATGTAATGGCAGCGCTGGTGTGGCCACAAATTTGCGGTGCGGTTTTTACGGAGGCCATCTTCATCAGACGATGTGTTTACCATCGGTGGTGGTCGAGAACTGACTGTACTCATATTCGTATCTGTTTGCCACCATCGCATATCATCATCATCATAATCATTGTAACAATAAAAACGCCCAGTGCATATAAAATGCATTACTCGTACAAAGCACCTTCAGGTGGTAGACTACGAGTATACAGACCAACAGACAGACATGTGTGGAAAAAAAATATATATTATTTATCTCGTTGAGGCAGGCGAATCTTTTAAATGAGCAAATAGCTGGGCGCATCTCATTTAAGATTGTTTTGATGCGCGCAAATGTCACACGTATGAGATATTATCTGCAGCTCCCGCTTCACACCAGTTGACTGTATACACAACGTTCCGTTGCCTACGTTTTATGAATAATGATAATACTGATGGCATTGGATAGATACTTGTGGTTTAAATAGATAATAATTAGAACGACCAGAGGTGTGTCGTGGAAGATTAATTCAAGGCTTTGCTATTGAAAAAAATAACTTGCTTTGAAGGTGTTCATTTTAGCAAGCTTTTTTCAACAAACATTTTCAAATATAATGAAGTCCATATGCGTATCAATCAATCAAAGTTTAATTATATGATCAGGCTACTGATCATTGAACAATTTTTATCTGAAGAGCTGCAGTTCTTAATCCTTTTTTGAAACGAGTTTTCGCTGCCAAATTCTTCAGATCAAGCATCCTAGCATTTATGACAAATTGGCTTTCCAAATTCTTCCTAATTTCTTTTAACCCAAAAGATAATTGGTAATCAGGTAAGAACGATAGAAAAATAAATTTAAATAAAACAATATAGTTTATGGAATATAAAATTGATTCTGGCTTTAGTTTGAAGCTACTTTCATGCCATTATATGTAGAATAGCACATCATTCAAATAGCCGCGTCGGCTTCGCTGGCATTGCTTAAAGCGGTCGATCCAATTTTTGATGACTTGGTCTAATATGTACGG
The DNA here is from genome assembly GCA_907269105.1 of Volucella inanis. Classification (NCBI taxonomy): domain Eukaryota; kingdom Metazoa; phylum Arthropoda; class Insecta; order Diptera; family Syrphidae; genus Volucella; species Volucella inanis. The sequence continues at coordinate 138,683,455 of OU026157.1, forward strand.
CGTAATTCTGGCAATAGAGTGTCGATGTTGGCCTCGAGCTCGTCCAAAGTGCTTGGCTTGTTAGCGTAGACTAAGGAATTGGCGAAAGAAATCAGGTTTGATGGTGCCGCCATGCTATAAACTGCACCAAACATTCAATCTTTGTTTTTGCATTGACGCTTGGCCGAATACTTGTAGATTGTGTTCGCAGTTTTAACGGCAATTTTGCTTACTGCCATAGCCGCTGAGTCAAAAATGATCCTCACCCGAGCAGATGATTTTTTGGCTAAAACTTATCCAGCCAACTTATCCAGCGCCCAATTAGCGAACTCACGGCGTTGTTAATGGTCGTTCGGATTCAATTCAATGCGTCAGCACAATATTGTATGGATATAGGCCCAAATCTAACCGAAAAATAAGCCGCGTTGACTCTCTGGCAATGCACAATTCATCTGATCGGCACCGAATCGGCATTGCTGGGTCTTCTTCGGTACTGGCCCTTTGGCGGGTATGTTTTCTTCATTTTGTACCAATCTCTGTCTGGTGCAGGTCCAAAAGAGTGTACTCGGGCTAAAACTTTCCCATGGTACGATGAATTGCCGGCACACTGAAGCCATGATGACGACTGATTTCACGACGAAATTCAAGTTGCGTATTTACAACTGAGCAGGGCTGGAGTAGTTATATCTGCCTCGAGTAACTTTTGTTCGCGATGTCTACGTTCAATGTCCTGTTCTTTCCTGTCCTTTAGACCAATGCAACACCCAGCAAAGCGTTACTGACGTGTCTGAATATACCTCAATATTCAACGAAGTGTATTTTGGAGAAAATTTATCAGTATCTATCACTGCTTACTTACTACCTTACTTAGGTGGCGCTTTAGTTTGGGGTGAACCTGGGCTTTAACTATTCAACTACTTCAACGACTCTCGCAGGGCTATCGTTAATACCAAAGACCTACTCTGCTGATTTGGCAATTTAGAATAGCGAAAAAAAAGAAGATTTTTTTAAGATTCGGGTCGTACAATGTTTATGACATATAACTGAATACATGCGAACATACTTAAAGGTTTTTAATGACAGCGTTAATGAACAGACAAACAGAATTTGTCGGACCGCATGCGTTCATAGAGCTGAGTCCACAGCTTGAAACATTTTGGGAAAAGAACTTGAATTGAAGCCTTTGGATCATGGCATGTATTGGAACTTGGCGGCGTGGGATCGAAACCAGATGCTAGATGAATCGGAATTTCATTGCAAAATTGTGTTTGGCAAATGTCTCACTTTTGACGCAACAGATGCGTCTATAAACAAATCCGCAACTGGCTCGTCAGACACCATTTCATTCACTGATGTCTTATTTATTCAAAAACGGAGAAGAAGCTCGCGTTGCAATAGAACAGAACGATGACCAACGAAAATTCCTTTCCAAATATACGTGACATCAATAGGTTACTTTTAATACTACAATCAGTACTATCGATTGAAAATTTAATGAGAGATTGATTTCAATATTGGGAGCTGTAAATTGGCCACCAATATCTTGGGATCCACTTTCGTTCGATTATTTTCTATGGGTGAATCTGAAATCCCTTGTTTACATAAATAAACCGGGCACTGTTAAGGCTTTTTGGGACAATATATGGCGGGTTGTTGCGTATATATGTATGTATGTTACCCCAGATGCTGGAAATGTGCTCAGGATACCGACAGTATACGTTTTGTAAATGCCGTCGCGGTGCTCATGCATTCTTTTCAATAAAGGGATTTTAAAGGTAATTTTCTGGACACTTTACATGCATAGATATGCATCTCCTGTGACATTCTTAAGCACACGTTCTTCTAAAGGGAAGACGTTGATTGGCGAAGTAATTACGCTACCAAAATCCATGAAAACATAGAAGCACACGCATGTGCACATGCATCCTTCCAATGAAAACTTTAAAAATGTTCATGGGCAGGTGATAACTGTTTATTTCCTCCCCATCCGTAAGTCAATGACATTCTTACTAATCATAGGATCGATTTCCTTTCATTAGACTTTGCCAACTTGTATTGTTTTCCGACCATTTTGACCTTATTGCAAGTTTATTTTACCAAAATAGAGTGAAAACATTCATAGCTTTTCAAACTGTTCACCACTACATCCTTCTGTATACCATCCGTAAGCACACCACCTTCGATTCGTGTTTGCATGAAATCTTTGTTTGTGTTTATCGCGCCTTATGCAAACACAAGCTGTGTGTACAGTGTACCCTGTCTAGCTACTTAACCCACAGTTTCAGTAAGTATAAATGCTTTTCGTTCCTATATATTACCCTCTTCTGTTTAAACACACACACATCCTCACTTAGGTACAGGCGCATATATGTATAGATTTGTAGATGTTCCCTGGCAGTAAAAACAGCAGCTATTGCGGTAACAGCAACAAGACGAAGTGTAAGCTATTACGACAGTGCTGCCCCTCGTTTATATGAAAAGTATCAAATTTCTTCCCAAACATACACACACATCCATTGCGCCGTTTGACAAACTGACAGCCAGACGGTATCTGTCGTGGCGACTTTCTGTCCAGGGAAAGATGACTATTGCTAAAATGTTTACGCCGGCAAATACGTAGCGTGTGTTGTTCATGTGTGCGTTTGTATAAGGGCGGAAGACTGCATATCTCATTAAAAAGAATGCGGAATTCGGTCATGCTCATGACATTACATATACTCGTAACAGTACAATTGGGTGGATTTTGCTTCCGTTTTTTTCATTTACCTATTCTCTTTCTAGTTAACGACGAATACCTATTGTACTATCTTCCTACTCGGAAAGGGGTCAAAGAGGTGTATTCATTTCAATTCCATCTTCTTTCAGCGTTTCATCGGTCCTCTTGACAAATTCAATAAATCCAGTTCCGGATAAAACATTTCATTATCCTGAATAATGAATGCAAATTGGTGGGTGATAAAAATCCCAATGGAACTTTTCAACAACCACAATATCCGGTTGCAGTTGTTCCTACACTTCAAGGGGCTGTTGACGCTCTAGACCAACTTTAACTCTCAAGAGGATTTTTTTGTTTTCACTTTGGGGAATACCTATCCATCCGAACAAGATATTTGAGATTGTAACATCAAAAGTGTGCTGCTTGTTTCAGACTATGTATCTGGACAGAGCTGTTGGTGTCAATAAATTTTTAGTTAAGTGGAAAAGATTATCTGGAGAATATTCTTCGGATTAGAAGCAATAAATTGAGACATTGTTTATTGGTTGTAATAAAAGTGATCTCTCGGGAGTTGTTTTAAACGCATAAGTGAGGGAAATTTTTGTAACTTAATTACATACAACCGGCAGTTTAGTTTTTTCCTTTGAAAATCAATTAGAAAGTCATTTTTTTATGGCTCTTTAATGCAGATCCTTTATTGGGTTTTACTACAATAAAATAACAGTAAGTAGGCAGATGCCTTTATTCCCATCGAAAATAATATCTATATACCTACATTTGGTATGTTTCGTAATGAGTTTATTTCTTTGTTATATTTTCAGGGTTCGCCCAGGACTTTTAGGTTTAGTTTTCTAAGAAGAATTAATTATTTGATGTTTCGAGATTCATACTTCGCTTATGAGATAACAACATGTGTTTCAGCTTAAGCCTCATTATGAAGTCTCATGTAGCAATTATATGGTAGATCATTTCATCTTTAAACGATTTATTCTGAATATGCAAATATGCGCCAACAACATTTGTTTTGGCAGCGTCTCTCATAAAAGCTAACATAACACACATGTATGGCTGTGAGAAGTAGTAGTAGTTTAAAGATAAGGAAGTTTGAGACCGACCGCGACGCTACAAGTTCCTGGTTCAAAGTTTTTGACCCAAGTCCAAGGACGAAACCAATAAAGAGCGGACAATTGGGATTCTCAGAGAATAAATTTTTCTATACTTTCCTGGGAATTTAGGAATTTAATTTACATAAAAAACTAAATCAGCTACATATATACATACATATGTATTGGGTATATATTTTGATTCGTGCGGTTTTTTTTCAAAATTTGAACGTTTATTTAAGAAAAACATGTACAATAGTATTATTCAAAGTATTGCCCACCTGAAGCTATGACTTTTTTCCATCTTTCTGGCAATTTGTGGATCCCATCCCAAAAGAACTGCGCCGGCTTGGTAGCCAAGAATGAATCAAGCCAATTTTTGATAGTCTGCTCTGATGTAAACCGTATTTCAGTGAGGGCGTTCTTCATTGACCGGAACAAATGGTAGTCAGAAGGGGTAAGGTCTGGGCTATAAGGCGGGTGGGGTAAGACTTCCCATCCACTGTTTTCCAAATAGTTCTTAACCGGAATAGCAACGTGGAGCCGAGCGTTTTCATGATGGAAAATTATTGTCTCGTGTTTGGTCGCATATTCCGGGCGTTTTTCGACTACTACTCTTTTCAAACGGATTAATTGTGTTCGGTAGTGTTGTCCATTGATGGTTTCACCCGATTTTAGTAGCTCATAATACAGCACACTCATCTGATCCTACCAAATACAGAGCATTACCTTCGCGCCATGGATATTCGCTTTGCCGTTGATTTGGCTCATTGGCCGGGTTTCACATATGATTTTTTGCGCTTGGAGTTGTCGTAATGGATCCATTTTTCATCACCAGTAACAATATGATGCAAAAATGACTTCCTTTTGTGGCGTTCCAGCAGCACTTCGGACATGCAAAACCGCCTTTCGACGTCTCTCGCCTTGAGTTCATGTGGAACCCAATTTCCTTGCTTTTGAATATATCCAGCTGCTTTTAAGCGTTTTGAAATGGCTGCTTGAGTGACACCCGAAGATTCTGCGAGCTCTTTTTGTGTTTGGCAACAATCTTCATAGAGTAATGCTTCCAGTTCTTCATCTTCAAACTTTTTTGGCTGCCCAAGACGTTCATCGTCTTCCAAGCCAAAATCACCACTTTTAAATCTTGCAAACCACTTTTGGCACGTTCGCTCAGCTAGATCATGTTCAGCATAAACTTTCACTAAAATACGATGACTTTCGGCAGCAGTTTTCTTCATATTAAAGTAATGAAGAAGAACTTCCCGCAAAAACACTTTGTTTACGCTTCAAATGAATGACATATGCTGAAATGACGTACAATGACAGTAGCTTTCCAACGCATGTTCCAATGGAATAATACAAGTTACGCCATCTCTTAGCAAACCGCACGAATTAATACTGTACTTACTTATGTACACACAAAAAAAAAAAAAAAAATCCGCAGGTTAGGTTTAGAAACCGAATGCAAAAGGAAGATCACCTTTAACTACATTCTTATACTACGAGTATTTCCTGAGAAGCATTTAAGTCCAATATACCTATAGAATGGTAGGTTAGGTTAAGTTTGCGGGCTTATGTGGTATCTGGAGCTGCAAGCACTTTATACTCATCACACTTAAGGTCTATGTGGACTCATTGTGATGACCAGGCGGAGGAATTGCGAGTGAATGGGAATTGGATCTCGGTTGCTTTATGTGGTTTCCGCTTTCCGCCTCGCGTTAGTTGACAATGAAAGAGCAGATAGATGTGAGAGGTCGTGGAAGAAGTAACTTCATAAAAATTCTTTGCCTCAAATCACTGAGCCTAGGACAGAGGCACAGAAAGTGGACCGTATCCTCCCGTGATACGCTCATGCATTCAATCAGCGCGCTACCTAAGGCGCATTGTAGCGTTGTTCCTTTGAAAAGGATTCGAAGACATTCCGTGCCGGAGCGGAGTAGTTCATTCGTTCAATACGAGTATGTCCTAAACATTGTTGCCGATGATTTTAAGCCCTTCCGACCAGGTCAATGTTGTTGTATAGCCCTTACGATTGGTTGTTATATCTTCTTCTTCAAATTTCTTTTATCTAAATAGGACCGAAACCCACTCTAAAAATGTTTCTCACGAAGCGACCATCTTTGTCCATGATTTCGCGTCAAATAAGAGAACTGGGTTGATAACGGCTTTGAACAGTGCTTTCCTAGTTTTTCGTGAAAGGGACTAATTTCTCAGTAGCTTTCTTTGCTATTAGCAGGAGTGATTTTCGGCTTGATCTTCGCCGTTTCTGAATGAACGCAAACGCTCCAGTGAAAGCTCGCTAATTTGTCAGGATATGCCAGCAATTATACTATTGAAATAATGTGCCCATGTCACTGTCCTATTAGTTTCATACAATTCTTTTAAATATGATGGTGAAGAAATCACATGACAACGTTGCACCAAGTCGAAAACATTTTTCGACATCAAAAGCTCCGGTGGTGTCATTACTGAATTTTTTGGGCAGTCGACATATGGAGCTTTAAAATCAGTTAACAGGTTGTAGGTATATTTTTTTCACTCAGATCTATTGAGAGGTGAATCTCTGGACTTATTGCTGACGTAAGGTTTCAAGCATTCCTATAGTACGGGAGATAAGATCTTATAAGCGATGTTCAGAATACAAGTTTCCGCAATTTAGAAGGTCTTCAAAAAAAATCAAATATAATAAAAAATGCTGAGATTCTATTCAGCGAACATATTTTCACCTAACTATTTTTTAAAAATGACTTAGTGTATGCTCATTACCAACAGGTAATGCGTCTGATTCTGCAGCCTTATTTAGCTTGGGTTCAATCATCATACAGATTGAATGGGTAAATTTGAGTACCAGTGGAATATAGGTCGTCTTCGCCGTTGAACAGCCTGTAGAAGTGATTCTTCCAAGTTTTCGGCATCGACTGTGACTGTGACAATATAGCGAGAAATGCCGATTTTAAGTCTTATTATTGCCGGAATTTAAAGAACACAATTCCAGAAAACCGTCGTCAAAACTGCTATTGGAGTAACTGAATGGAAGAGTCGAATAAAAGAAGAGTTTTCTGTTTACGCTTGTAAGTAAATCTAGCTTAGAAATATTTATTTTCAATTTTGGTTTCGGTTTTCGAAGGGACTTTTGACGCCTAAACAGAAAAATAAAGACGACTTGAATGAGCAGAGAAGCACAGGAATTGGACATTACATCAATGGTGGAAAGTAATTTGGAACGTTAAATCCAGATTTGAGTTTTGAGTCGTTGAAAAATGAAAACGTATAGGATATGGGAATGCTTATTTGGCCGTAATATTGAAAACGTTAATTTGGTTGCTGGCCTTGCAAATGCAGTAACGAAGTATGTATTTTGGAAAAATAACTTCTTTCTTCAATACCATCACTTCTACTTGGTTATCTGCTGGAAGTGCTCCTTAAATGGAATGGCTTTCCAGCAGTCCTGATCTCTCGTCAATTGAGCCGTTTTGGAACAAAGTGAAACAAGAACCAGTAAGGACTCTTCAAGATTTGCACACGATGGACACTGTGGTGCAGATAATTCGTGTCGTCATAAAAAATAAAGGCTAGCATTTTTAGACAAATTTTTGTACATTCACATTTACAAAGACCAATTATTTAGCTTTTTCTTAAGGGACCAATGAATTGCTGGTAGTCATAGAATTACTCGACTTAACTTAGCAAACACAAAAAATTTGAAAACAAATATCTTTATTTCTCCTTGTCTCCTTTTAGCTCGATAGCGGTGTTCAATAGCCTCGACATCCTGCTTATAGTGAGAGCTTATTGAACTATTTTTTCATGTTTGGAGGAGAAAACAGTACGAAGAGGCTAAATCTGACAAATAGGATATGCAAGGAAGTAGTTCGAACTTCCTCTTTGTTTTGATAAAACAACACTTTATCTTTCGCCAAATGCGGCCGTTTTTTCTTGATTTTATTCGTTCGTATAATACTCGCTGTTTATTGTTTTTTTATTTTTAAAGATAAATAATAAAAATTATTCCGCACGCATCCCAAAAAATTGACGCCATGACCTTGCCAGTAGATGGAATTGTTTTCGCCTTCTTTGGAGCCAATTCTTCCCTACATATCTGTCCATTGTTTCATTAATGGTTTTTAATCGACGCAAAAACTTGGCTTTATTGATGTAAAACATTTTCAGCTAATATGTGATGTAAAGCATTTTTTGAAATTCCTATGTTCATCCAATACGTTTACTTCGCCATTTCTGGCGTGGTCACCTCATTTGGTCGACCACAGCGGTTTTCGTCTTGGCATTTAATACGGCTTCGTGTAAATTCTGCCACCCAATATTTTATTGTTTTAAACGAAGAAGCAGATTCTTCCAGAGTAGAATCTAGCTCGATGTTGGTTCGACTTAGACCTTTCAAACGAATGTATTTTACAACATAACGATGATACACTTTTTTTTTATGGTTACAAATTCACTGAAAGAATTCACTACTGAGGTTGTCAAACAATTACGCTCATCCCTAGATTTACACAGTGGATACGTTCTTGGAAAAATCGTGCAAAACGAAACCGTGTAAAACGAGACCCAGAGTTCATACAAAGTAAGCAGATATGTTCAATTACCCTGAAAATGGTGTAAATCGATCTAAATAACACAAAGAAAAGTCGAAGATATGTTCATTATAATCGTATAACATGAGATATAAGGATTGAAGAATAAAAGGGGGATTGGTTCATTCAATTTCAATTCAATATATTTCAATTTATTTCTAGAATTCTCCTTTTCTTTGGTATTGCTGGTGTAACATCACTATTCGAGTCACTAACAGGAAATTCATCAACGTTATCCGTATGTGCAGCTTTACTAATTAAAATGTTGGCTACATTTTCCACTTGATTATGTTGATTTAATTTGGGTGGCATTCTTTTAAATTGTTCTTTGAAATTTCAATGCTCCCCCAGTATCAGGATCTCTGTTCAAAAAATAGGTTTGCAGTTCTCTACCTAGTCGAAGCCCTTCAGCAATTACATTCCCAGCTAATTTTTCGGCTTCAGTATTGTTACCGTTTGAACTGTTGTCTACATTATCTTCGGGAATCTTTTGCAGTACTAATTCCTCCTGAATTTTTCTCATCCTCAAATAACTCATCAATATCTGGAATATACAAATCACTAAATCCCTCGCCTCCAACAGAATGAGCTATATCTATGATATGGCATAAACATGGCATGACTTTCTAATAAGAATTTGTTGTGGACTTTTTTCACACTTCAGATAGATTAAAAGAAGGATTTTCATCTAATTTTCTCAAAATATCTGCGAAGCTTCTTCTAATATAGTAAGCCTTAAACGTAGAAATTATCCCCTGATCTTGACGTTGAATTTGTGAAGTTTTATTAGAAGGCAAGAACTCAATTTGTACATTTGGATGTTCCAAGTCTATTGGATGACTTGGTGAATTGTCTAGGAGCAATAGAACTTTGAACTCAAGGTTTTTTTTCTTAAAAATAACTTTCCACTTCAGGTACGAAACTATTATGAAACCAATCTTCAAACATCGTGCACGTCATCCAAGCTTTTTTGTTGAAAGGCCAATGTACGACTAGTTTTTCCAAGTAAGGTCAGCCTATCCTTAGCTGCTTTAAATCCACAGGGTGATCTCTCAGATTTTGACAAATAAGTTCTTCTGGGCATTTTTTTCCTACGTAACTCGGTCTCATCAGCATTAAATAAACGTAAGATCAATAATTTTTGTTTTAACGGATATTCTTTTGTAGAATTTTCATCACCGGAGGCGATTTCCCCTTTAAGTTGAATTTTATGCAGATTGCCTCTTTTTTAAAAGTTTTCAAACAATCCCTTGCTTGCACTACATTCCGTAGTAGACGGAGCAGTTTTTAAAGAGCTAAAAATGTTAAGTGCTTTGTGTTTTATCGAATTAGAATCTACCGGTCCTTTTTTTACTATTGTCCTCTATTCAAATTAGTTGAGCTTTTTCTTCTGCTTCTATTAAATCATATTGATACAGTTGTTCCTAACATTCTAACATGCCTCATTCATTCCATATTCTTTTGCTACGGATGTTGAGCCTTGTCCAGATTTAAGTTTGTTTTCCTTTCTCTTTGTTGCCATTGTAGGGCTCTAATAAAGTTGAAGAACTTTATTACCGTTACCTACCGTTTAAAAGCAAAACCGTGTAATTCGAGTACCGTGCAAATCGAAGTACTGGTGGCTTTATAACTTTGATACCACCATAGAGACATAGTATTGTATTTTTCAAACGTCAAACCGCCTTCTGCACGTGAGATCGGGTACTCCTGTTCTCGTATCTCTAATATTACTGAAACTATAAAATATTTATATAGGGTGATTCATCGTGAGGTTTGATTTTCAATAGTTTTTTTTTTGACAGATCACGCATGACTTTTATCAAACTGGTCAATTTTGTTCAGTATCATGGAAAGACTCACACCACAATAGCGTCTCCAAATTGTTCAGCTGTATTACGAAAATCAGCGTTCTCTGAAAAATGTTTTTCGTGTGATTCGAGGAACTTACAGTGCGCATAATCGACGTACTGAAACCACTATTGCCAATACCATTCGCAAATTTGAGTTCCAGTTTATATTAGTGGATAATACTTGACCGGTTAAATCATATCCAGCACGTAGTGAAGAAACTATAGCAGCTATAGCTGAGAATGTACGCGAAAACCCTGACGAATCGATTCGTCGTCGTTCTCACCAGCTTGGCTTGGCGTATTCGTATTTTAGGATCTCGGCCTAAAAGCGTACAAATTTCAACTTGTGCAAGAATTGAAGCCAAAACAACAAAACAACGATATAGTGTGGTTTATGGGCTGGTGGAATCATTGGTCCATATTTCTTCAAAAATGAGGCAAATCAGAATGTTACCGTCAATGGTAGCCGTTATCGCGCCATGTTAACGAACTATGTTCTTCCTGAAATTCGAGCGCATAGTCTCAGTGAGCTCTAGTTTTAACAAGACGGCGCTACGAGCCATACAGCTCGTGAAACAATGGACTTGTTGAGAAATCATTTTATCACTTAATTTCACGTTTTGCTGTGGCAAATTTTCCGATTAGATCGTGTGATATCACACTTTTGAACTATTTGCTCAGGTCTTCGGAATAAGCCAGTTACGATTTACGAATTTGGAAGCCAATATTACTCGTGTTATCCGCGAGATACCAGTCGCTATACTCGAACGAGACGGCCAAAATTGGACCTTCCGAATGGACCACCTCAGACGTAGTCGTGGCCAACATATATTGTATGTGATATCGTTTTCAAAAACATAATTATGCCAAGAATTTTTGTTCACTTTCAAATTTATGTGTTTTATTTTACATTATAAATAAAACCTCTCGATGAATCACCCTATATAAGTATCTTACAACCAATTAAACTCTGAGAGTCTAAAACTTTTGCGTTTGGACTCGTGAAATACCATATTAGGCTTATTTTGTATAAATAAATTTAGAATTTTCTCTTTGAAATAGATTTAAACAATTTTTCTTTATTTGTTTGTTTTTTTTTAGTGGTACTTCGGACAAACAGCATTTGGACTCTTCCAGTGATTCAGAAATGGAAGGACCCAATTCAATGTTGCAACAACACTCCCAATCCTCCGCACAATCCTCACAGCACAACACAACGAATCATCATCAGCAACAGCAGCAACAACAATTATCACCAGCGAACCACCATCACACAACAACAGCGCATCATGGTCACGGTCTCCATACGACCACAGGCTCTACCAGTGGTTCCACTGGCTCTTCTGCAGACCTCCACCAACAGCATCATCATCATCATCATCATCATCACGCGGGTGCCGGTGGTGTTGGAGGAGGTGGTGGTGGCGGCGGCGGCGGCGGCAGTGGTGGTGGTGGTCATCCGAATAACAACCTGTCAGCGATTAGTAATCTAAATGCATCTCTGGTGGGTGTGGCGTCCACCGGAGGCGCACTATCAGCTGCTGCTGCTGCCGCAGCCGGAGGAGGCTTGTCACTGTCATCACAGAAATCAGGGGTGGGCCATCAAATGGCGCCCCTCTCAGTGGCGTATTCGCATCTGCACAGTGTGATGGGCTCGATGCCACTCTACGACATGAGCGAGTATCAGCACTTATGATTTTAAATTTCATCTCTAACTCCTACTCGTCTCTACTCAATCTCTATTTATCTTGTAAATATTTATGTAACTTAAAGATATATTTATTTTTTTCTATTTAGATTTTATTTTTTATTTTTTTTTTGTATTTTTTTTTGTTTTGCAATATTTAAACTTATAAGACGTTAGAGTTTTATTTTTAAAATTGTGCACATTACTTTTTACTTTAAATTAATAATTGAAACAGCAATAAATTTAAAAGATATACAATTAATATCAATTGCATATGTGAGAATGATTTTATGTAAATAAATTGAAAATCATAGACAGTGATTATAATGAAAATTAGAAACTTATGATGAAACACACACGTTCAGGAAACAGTGTGTCTGAACATTGCAATGCAAAAATGAAAATAAAATTTTAAGCTATAAAAGAAAACGAAACTAAACTAATATAAGCTATTAAATTATTAAAAAAAAGTGAAAATATAAAAAAATAAATCATTAGAAACCTATATAAATTGATGCGGACTTTTTTTTTTCAAACGAGTACGAGGACAATTTGGAAGGTATCGTATCGTAAAGGAGTTTCCAATATTAGGGTTTATTTTGATTTATGAAATGAAATTATGTAATATTTAGATTTTAACAAATGAAGGAAGAATTGCCAGTAATAATAAGAAACGATGTTTGTCAAATGAACTCCACACATCCAGACTTTTTTAGGAAAATTGGTCTTCACATTTTCGCACATTCTCTTTCATGAATTCTTTTTCAAAAAGTCACATGGTTTTAAAGCACATGATCTCGACGGCCAATTTGGATCACTATTGAACGGTAATAATTTCACCAGAATGTGGCCCCATGTTGAAAGAATTCAAAGTATTGCACACATCCATATATAGGGTTTTATAATAACGACTTGACAACTTTTTTTTTAAATAAAAGGCAAACCATATGAGATATTTCAAAAACTTTATTATTGGCTTGAAGTACAATCAAAACATTTATGAATGGAACTCGACTTCATTCATATGGCCATCCCGGGCACGTTTGCAGCGGTCGATTTGTTGGACCCAATTTTCAACGACTTGGCCACACATTTCGGCCGAAACGGCCGCTATTTCGCGTTTAATGTTGGCTCTGAGCTCTTCCAATGACGTCGGCGTGTTGGCATAAACCAATGACTTAACGTAGCCCCACAGAAAATAGTCAAGCGCTGTTAAATCGCACGAACGAGGCGGCCAATCGACTGGCCCATGTCTTGAGATAACACGCTCACCATACTTACTCTTCAATAAATCGATTGTAGCGTTCTTCCAATTCGGGCCAAAAATAATCGGTGATCATGGCGCGATAACGCTGATCATTCACAGTAACGTGACCAAACAGTGGTGATTCATGAAGCACATGTGGGTTTTCACCCGACCAATAACGCATATTTTGCTTATTGACGAACCCATTGAGCCAAAAATGAGCTTCATCACTAAAGATGTTTTGCGATTCCGAATATCTGTAGAAAATTTTTATAATTTGCAGACGTTGCTCGTTAGTGTACTTTACTATGATGAAAATGTTGAGTTTACTGAATAAATTGACAGTGACAGTTTGATGATTGGTGAAAGAGTGCGTTCACAAATTAAATTCAAAGCTGTCAAGTCTCTATTGGAAAACCCTATATTATTATTATTATTATTATTACTTTTTTTTTTGTAATTTCTGTCTCGAAGTACGGCACTTTGACCTTAAAGATCTTTTGTACAATTTAGTCAAAACTATTTCTACTTCCCGAATGAAGTTGATAACAATATTAGCAGAGGAATTCATTAGTTCATTGGAGCCGAATTGTTCCCTGCTTGGATTTGGACATCTATTGTCATTTTTGTTGAAGGGCAGGATAGTTCGTTTGGCCTGTCTTAGACTTGAGCTATTCTCCTAATAGAAGATGCATCTCCAATGCTTGCAGCTATTCATAGCTAAATTGACTGCTGATTTAGAAGTATAACAGAATGGTTGAAGTCCATCAAAGGGAGTTTCAGAGCGCTTTTGGCCAGTTCGACGATCTTTTTTATTCCCATCAATGCCCTTATGATCAGGAACCCACCACTATTTTGTTTTGTTCCTAGAGCTTAAATTTGGGAGGGTTTTGAAGCAGTACATGATTGATTTGGAGTCAATGGTGTACGAGCTAAGGGCTTGACTGTCCGTTTTCGCCTTTGATACCAGAGTTGTAAATATGGTTGGCACATACTTGAATGGCGAGGAGTTCCGCCTGGAATACACTGAGACTTTTGTCCATAGCCATGATTATATTTAGGTTTGGTCCAACTTTTCCAGCTCCCACTCCCGATTCCATTTTAGAACCATCCGTGCACCACTTTATGCCATTATGGCTGTTTGGTGGGTTATTGCTAACCCATGTTTCTTTACTGGGGATCTTTGTGGAAAAGCCTCATTGAAACATAACGGTCTGTTACCGGGCAGATCATATCAAGTTCTGGTATTTCGGAAAGTAGGGTCCTTAATTTGTACGAGACTTGCTGTGCTGCGTAATGCTACTTTGTTTATATATAAATATATGGGGGGTTAGTTCTATATTGGAATTGCCTAAACATATAAGACGCTGTACTATGTTGAGCTTTAAAACGGCGGTCTTTTGCGTGTCTTTAGTCTACCATACTGTTATAATGGGTCCGACCATCATTGTATAGATCCAGTGATAGATTTTTGGACAGATCCCCCATGTGCAGCCATACATACGACAGCAGTCCCATAAAGCATTGGTTGCTTTAGTTACTTTGTTGTTTAAGTAAGTGTTCCAATTGAGTCTTTCGTTTGGGGGAACTCCCATACATTTGATCTCGTCGGAGTACTCAACCTAAGTACATACCTAAATTTATGTTTCTTCTTTTAGTAAAAGGAACTATGACAGCGTTATTTGGGTTTATGGAGAGATTCTCTCTGGTGCACCAGTCTAGGACTATCTTATGGGCGTTTTGCATACGTGCAGTGACTTCGTTAGTCTCTTTGTCCCTTATGAAGATCGGCATAACCAATTGTGTTGTAGGTTAAGTTGCTTAATTTCTTAAGCAGATCATCTATGACCAAAAACCACAAAAGGGGCAATAATATGCCTCCCTGCGGGCAGCCCCTTACCGTTGATACTGATACTTAAGTGGACCCTGATGAAATAGTGATTATCCGGCTTTCAAGCGTCGCTTTGACCAGTTGAGTGGTGGGTTGATCAATGTTTCTATTGAGCAAAGCATTTGATATGGAATCAGATGCAGTGTTGTTGAAAGCATCTTCTTTTATTTCATAAGCAATTTTACAATATTTAAATATTTCTGCTTGTGGCTTGTCTGCAGAAGATTGTATTTCTAATGTATTGTATTAAAAAAGTTTAGGTAAGCTGCTCTAGCTACATAAAGATAATTAGTTAAGTTAATTTTAAATTTTAATTTTTGGTTTAAGTTAAATTCAAGTTTTTCTTTTATTTAATTTGAAATGAAATTTACTTTTTTAAGAATTTTTAATTATTGTAACTAAGTGTTATTTGAGTTTAAAAAATAGTTTTTAATGCTTTTTGTTTTCATTGTGACGTTTTGAATGTTGACGAGTTCTCGAGGTAGTTCGTTTAAAGTTGCTGGAATGCTGTTGAACAGTTGATGTCTACCATAGTTGTTGTAGGATCTGGGTACTTGCAGCATACCATGGGCACGTCTTCGTGTATTTACCGCATGTAAATACCGTGTATTCACCAGTGTCATCTTGAAAATTTGATGTACCTTTCGTGACCCCGTTGAGTGTTGACGTTAATTTGCTTCAGCACAGAATTTTGGAGCCTCTGTAACTTCTGAATGTGTGTTTTCGCAGCGTTTCCCCACGCAAGTATACCATACCGCAGCTTTGACTCCACTAAGGCATAGTAGACTTGTTTCAGAACAGGCACATTAGCATGGTGTCGAAAATGAGCTACCGCAAACAATACTTTCTTCAGGTCCATACGCAGCTTTTCAGCATGCTTATCACTGAGAAAGCGACAGTCGATGATGACTCCAAGATACTTTTAGCTATCTACTACGTCTATGGTTTTCCTGGGCGTACTAAAGCATGCATCGTTGTCGTAGTAGATTCTGTTTGGTATAATTTTGAAACTAGGTCCTCGAATATGTTTGTTTTTTTCAGCGTTGATCACCAAACCATTGTCGTGGCACCATCTCACAGCAGCATTAAACTCTTGATGCATCATTCTGAAAGCAAATTCTAGGCATCTGTGTCGAACAACAATTGCCGAATCGTCCGTAAAAGCAAATGCAACGCTCTGTTTGAAAACTCGAAGTAGTTCGTTTGCATATTGTATAAAGAGGAGGGACACCGTATTTCACATTCTTATTTTCGCTTAAAACGTTTTTGATCATAACGCTTTTCAATCTGTGGCGCAGGTACTCTGCAAACCAGTCTCCCATGACCCCTCTTATGTCGAGCCTTCTAAGCGCTTTAAGCAATTTTGCATGGTCTAACGTGTCGAATGCTTTGCTTTGAATGAATAAAACTAAGGCATGGTGGCCCTTGTTGAAACGAATTCGCGTAACAGTTTTTATGAAGCTCTGTAATTTCCTAACAATTACTCCTTCTAGGCATTTTTCAATTACCGGCAGTTTCGATATCGGTCGATAGTTCATTAGTTGATTTTTAGCTCCACCCTTATAAATTGGTCTAACCACAGCGGTTTTAAGCATTGCCGGAATTTTCAATTGCGCAAGACTCAGATTTACCAGCCTGTAAAGGATGGGAGCAAAAATGTTGGCATGGGTTTTTATGTCGACAGTTCTAATTCCATATATTCCTGGGGATTTTGCTCCTCCCAGTGATCTGATGATGGCGTTTATTTTACAAATATTTGTGTTATTCGCAAACATTGTATCTGTTAAGACGATGTTATTGTGATTCGATGTAACCGCGTCACAGTTGTGTACAATTTTCGACGTCTGCACAGAGAAATGATGCGCAAATTCGTTGGCTAACGTCTTAGTTTCAGTCGAAAATTTTTTGGCAATGTTTTCGTCTATGCTCCTTCCAAGAATTTCGTTTACCATACTAGACCCCATGGTATGGTTAAAAACTGGATCAACTTACAGTTTATTTAAACTCTCTTCCCTGAACACTCGATGTAATAAATGGTCACATAGCTTTAGCTCTTGCACCAATTAGATCTTTGAAGCCTTGGGATCAAGATCTTTACGCAGAACTTTCCAGATAGGGGATTGACAAAGGCCAAGTTGCACCGAAAGATGACGAATTTATAAACTGGAGTCCTCTTCAACACAAGTGTCCACAGCAGCGATATTGTCTTCCAAAGTCTTCTCGTTCTTGTTGGTGTGTAAGTATCTAATAGCGTGGATTGGGTGCGAAATTGGCATGACGTGTGCTGTAAGTTTCACGAAGTGCGCTATAAGTTTCGCAAGCAGTCACTTCGAGTGTGGAAATAAGTTTTAACGATTTGCAATCGTTGTTACAGCGTCAAACTTTTCGTGATGAAATTGCAAACTGTACTGACAAAAATTTAAGCTTGGAAAGTCAACGTGACACCTGATTTGATATTTAATTTCTTTTGAAAAGGTCTGACTTGCAAAAACAACACCTTCTACCTTCTTAGATCGGCCGGATATCTTCCAAAATATCTTATGAAGTTATTCTGAGAGAGATATTGAGCGTGCAATTGCTCTTTACCTCTCAAAATCGATCTTAAACGTAGACGAAGGAATTAGAACTGGTTATCGAAGTTGTGTATGTTGCGTATGTAACAGCAAAATTATTTCCAATTCGTACATCCTAAACAAAGATTTAACATTAACACTTCCATAGATTAAAGGTTTGTCCGCCAAGCACTTTTCATGCCAAAAAAGAATCCTTTTCAATGGTCATTTAAAATTGTTCTGAAAAGATGTTCAGTTTTAAACATAATCACATTCAATGGAATTTCATGATTACAATCTCATTAATCCCATTCATGACATTTTCCCTTTATAGAGAAGAATTAGGCGAGCACCATTTATGGGATAATCAGGAGATTTTGGAAGTCTACCCAGGGACTAAATCTACACATGCATACATATTAGGTATGCACTCCGCCACGTGCATTGCCTACATTTATTCAGATATCATTAGTGAGGATGAGTATTATCATCTGCAAGATTATTGTCTGCTGGCTCTCTATTCACGTTCTTTTAAACAGAATAATGAATAATTGTAATTCTCCACGACAACAAATCACCATTTACCTGTTAATTCAATAATTTTCAATCTCTACATCGGAATACCTTATGACAGGTAGCATACGCTCGTTCACGCGACCTACTTATCAAGCAGACAGTTCGTTCGTCGTTCGGATTTACCATCGCCTTGGCGTAGAACATCCGTAGGCATATAAAATCAACTGTAACCCTCGAATGTGGCAGGTTATCTTATTATTATGAATGTACTCAGTCCAAGTACCGAAGCCAATGCCAATGCCCGCTAATGCCTGTTGAGCATACCATACAACACGTCCTGGGGTTGATTATTGCGGATATGCTGTCGGTCCATTTAAAGAACAAAATGCTGGTGTGAATAACATCCGTGCCATGGATAGCAGAAATAATGATGTGGTCTGGTTACTCAAGTAACCTGTATTTATGTCCAAGCATAAACACAGATTTACTCGGCGGTGTAGTGGTTGTTACGAGTTATTTTAGATAAATGAATAATAGGTGGGCGAATGGATGTTGATGGCGGAGGTGTACCTACAGTGAGTATACACGTGTTTCATTTTAATTGAATTATGTACTTATCCCGGGTTGGCAGAACAAAAAAAAAAAAAAATTCCCACGGAGAAATGATAATGATGAAATTTAAACCTTTACTAGGGAATTGAGGTTTATTTTAATGAATTTATTTTGAGAAATATGTTAATTAGAATAATTTGTATTGAGCCTACGATATTTGTGAGCTTAATAAGGTATGGCGTCATTCCTTGACTCTGTTAAATTTATCAGAACTTTTGTTTGGAATTAAGGAATTAAGGATTTTTTATTTTTTTGGTGGTGGTAAGGCGCTGCCTTAAAGTTCGTCGACAATGTAAGTGAGATACTAGGTCATTTTATTTCTTGGACTTATCTTAAGCGACCTGGCATAGTTATCATTTTTTTTTTTTTTTTTTTTTTTTTTTTTTTTTTTTGTCAAGCCAGATACAATTAGTTGTTTATTCTGTTCTCATAATATAATATCTTTTAGCTCTCTGGCGTTCTATATTTGCAGATTTCACAAATTTGATTTAAAATGAGCCCACAAATCGTTCCTATATGCCGACAAAACTGCGAAAATTGTGCCCTTTGGGCTTGGGTTAATTTCCTTTAACTTTAAGCTGCAAGGCATGACGCAACCATTCCTATATTTTACAGTTCGTGTTAGACCTATTTCCTTACTTCGACGACGCTACAGTTCGGGGTGATCCAGGACCTCAGCAAACATGCCTCTCCAGCTAGCGCAGCCTTTTGCTAGTTTCCTCTATTTGCGCACGCGAAGTTGACTGCGATCATCCCCTCCTGCGTTGTCCATCTAGATTGGAGATTGGAGTATTCCGGGCTATCCACGATTTTCTTTTGAGATCGTTATCACCGGAAGTTCGGTGTTGAAACGTCTCAACTATTCGCCATTGATGTAACTGGACTGAAAATTACCCGAAGAACTTTTCCCTCGAGGCCCTCCAGAGGCTTTTCATGCGCTTTTGCCTGCGCCGTAAAGCAGGACTAGTATAATCACTGTCTTATAAAATGGTTTGGTTACTCGAGAGAAGGCATACCTCGCATGATTTCCGCGCTGGTATCGTTGTAGATAAAGTCCCATACTACTTCGTGTCGCTCTTTGACAGCATATACTTTTCTTTCGTTGACCGCTAAATTCTTCTTGGCTGCTTTGCTTCACTAGTCGCAAACGATCCATTGACAGATCGATGTGAACACATTTCACATTAACTTTCCCATAATGTCAATGTCGTTTGGATAGGCGAGTAACTGAACAGACTTTTGAAATATGGTGTCTCTGGAGTTAACTTGTGAGTTTCGCACAATTCTTTCAAGAACGATTTTGACAAAATCATGTGACAACCTATCGCCTTGTTTACATTGAAGGTATCGCTGTGTCCTTACCGAGCTTGACGGACCATATTTTGCATTCTCCATCGTCATCTTGCATATAGTTCATCTCTATAAATGCTGTCATATGCGGCTTTAAATCCGATGAAGAGGAGGTCTGTATCGATTTTGAACCCCAGGGTTTAGCAGGAAAAATTTGATCTATTGTGGACTTTCCTGCCCAAAAACCACACTGATAGGAACCGTTCAGACTCCGTGCGAAAAGTCATAGGCGTCCAAATAATAGGATAGACAGGATGCAATGTCGAACTTCGGCAAGTGCAAGTGTGTAAGGTTATCCAACTTCTCACCTTTTCCTGTTTTTTTAAACAGAACGAAAAGGGTCACAGTCAATGCTGGAGATTCACAAATTAGAACCTCAAGTAACAGGCGTTTGATGGCAATTTTTCATCTTAAATGATGAGACACACTTTCAACTCAATGGCTAGGTAAATAAGAAAATCTGTCTCATTTAGAATAGTTGGGGTCCACAGTAATCAAGTAATCACCTGTAAGTGCTATTTCATACATCACCATGCTGGTGGTTCTTCTTTGAGAAATTAGTTTATCCGGATAGCTCACTAGCCATTCGGAAAAAAAATGCCTCTATTACGCCTAAACTTCAATAGACGTTTGATTTCCAAATGAATCCTCCTCAACTTATCTTTAAGTCCTTTTCGGATGTACACTGAAATAGCATGATTCTTTCTCAAGTCAAACAAGTCAGGGTGACCTGTCGAGCTCTTTACTTTAATCTCATTACAGTCCTCTAACATTAAAACCCACATGCCTCTGCTACTTTTTTTTAAAATAAATTTTCCTTCCACACACAACTGTTGTGTATTCATTGTATGGATGTGCACAAGATTATTAAAAAAATAATATAACATATTAATATTTGGCACTGTCAATTGGTTACGAGGATTGTGATTCATCATGGTTCGATTTTTTCATCGGAAACTATGCAAAAGAAACAACGGCCAAGATGAGCCCAATTTAAAAGAAAAACTATCGAAAATTAAAGCAAACGGATCGCAAGTGGTGTGCAAGCTCATTTTGGACAAATCCATGCGCTTTTGCATGAGTAAGCGGTTCTTCTAAACATTTCTAGGGTTTATCTATTCTCACGAATAGCTCGACCAACGAGCAACGCATGAGACCACGAACGATGCTACCTCGCGGATCACAGATCCCATTGCCTCCAATCTCATTAATTCCAAGGTATAGGTATTTCTGTTTATTGAATTATTCATTTTTTTTTTTTTTTTAGATTTATTGTACAAAACATTTTTTACATATTATTTTTAAAACTACAAATACCTACAGTTCAGATTTTTATTTTGTTATGTTGGAGCATCACTGAAAGACTGCACTATTGAGGGAATTTTTAAATTTAACGCACTTTGTGCTTTATAGTGAAAATGTTCGTTAACGTTCTATACAAAGTATATTTGATTTTTCCTTGGACTAAATTATTTGTGTGTAAAGTTTTGGTGAGATCAGTCTAGCCATTTCTGAAATAATGGGTCATTTATCTTCCATAAGAAATATATACATGTAAACGCGCATCAGGTCCTTACCATCCTAAGAAATTTCGATACAAATTTCACAACTCGAAAGAAAATAATTAACAGGAGAAGAAAAAAAATTGCGTGACTTCGAAACCAAATATGAACAGACTTAAGAAAAAATACAGATTAATAAATAAAGATCAACAATTGAACGTACGCGTTGCAAAATAAAAAGAGCGCATTAGATGATTAATAGCTATATATTCCTTTCATGCAAAAATGTATATGTAAGATACATTGCAATTAACGAAGTTTAGGGGTTGTTTAACAATTTTGCTGTCATGTATCTGATCCCGTAAATTATTATTGTGGTTTGTGCACTCAATAAAAAAGATACAGATTGAGAGCACCTGAACAGTTATTCTTAATTCAAAATTGGGTGCGTTCGACAAAAATTATACACTTTTTATTTTATCATGACAAAATATGTTCCTCATGGTTTTATTGCTTCAGGGAGACCAATATTGTCTAATACCGTGATTTTTAAAACTTAACAAGATCTACTTTTAATAAATAATTTTATTTTTTTGAATATGACAATCAACAACTCTATATGTCTAGCGTTCCTTCGGCGGATAAATGAGAGGAATCAGTTTCCTACGGCCCATAGTTGCTGAATAATTTCAATTTCAAAGAATTAGGATTGGCATCCAAACAAGAAAGGCTCGGTTACAATTGTCATTTTCTACGACTGGTTTCGGAATTGTTTTGTTTCTAAAGTTAAAAATTAATTAAGGGAATATAATTTAGACTTCAAGGTAGTCCTAGTTTTGAACCATGCTCGGTAACCTGGAGCTCGTGACTTTAAAGTTACGCTATGCGGATGTTGACATTCTTGTTTCCTAACGCAACGGCATTACTCAAACTTACTGGCCAAGGAATTATCCAAGTCTTTAAGCTCTATTACTTTGGGATAGCATTTAAAATCATACTATGGGGTGGCCGTGGTGTAGTGGTATATGCAAGGACTCCTCAAGCAGAGCGTCACCGGTTTCGAATTCCGTGCGAGGCAATTCTCTGAAAAATTCTTTTCATACAATAGAATTTGTATGTAGTTATAAGAAAATCCCGTCGGCGTGAACTCTGACATGAAAGCATAACACTGATGTTGAGTGGTTGCTGACTTTTTGACATAGTAAAGTGCAATATTAACATAAAAAATCATTGCAGAAGCCATGTACAACGAAAGCACGCCGCAATAAATTGTAGCCACATCTAACCGTCGGTAATAATGAAGAATCTGTGAAAATTCAAACATTGACTGAAAACATTGCTCTAGTTGCGAATAGCATAGGACGAGATGGTTTCAAACAGATAGAATCGATTGACACTCAAGAGCTGCTTGAATCATAAGATGAGGATTTGACCTAGTTGACTTAGAGAAAATGCTTGACTCCCATTCCATTGAAGAGGAAGCCACAACTAGCACTTTGAAAACCAAAGTGAAGGCTAATGAGCTTTGCCATTTCTTCATAGAAAGACAAATTGTTAGCGGCTCTGCCAAATATCAATCCGAGTTGAGAGGTCTTTTAAAAGTGGTACAGTAAGAAAAGTAAATATAATAATTATTAATATTGTTAAACAATCTGTCATTAAATTTATTATAAGAATATTATATATATTATCTATTTATTTTGTAAACTTGGAGCATATCCCCTATAAACCTATAAAAATTACTAATCCGTATAAATAGTTGTAAGCACTAAGTTTCTCTTCTCGATCATGAGATATGGGGTATAAATTTTAAACATGAATTGATGCATTCATTAAACTGAATTATGGAATCTTAATAAAAAGGAAAAGGGTTTTGTAAAAAGTACTATCACATTTCCCTAAAGGCAATTCTATCCAACAGCGAATTTTTTTACATTATATTGCGGGAAAAACTCGCAGTAACGCTTAACTCCCGTACGAGTATTTGTAAAAACCTATTCTTTGAACGCACTATAATCGCGAATGCCAGTCGGTAATACAGGACAAGTTTGACATTCACCGAAAATAACAGTTTTGGCACCCTGCTCAATTCTCACCATTTATCTTTCCTCTGACATTCTTAATCAATTTCGCTCATCATGCATGTATACCAACCACAGCCCACAAAAAATTCTCAATTAATTTCACCCCTCAACTACCACTATCTATCTCTTTTTGTACAACGTAGCACCATCAGCAGCCACATCTAGTTGCTGCCACTGACTTCGCTGTCGTTTCTTAACTCTCAGGTGGTAGTACTACATCTCATTTCCTCTATATAGTCCGA
Organism: Volucella inanis; assembly: GCA_907269105.1. Taxonomy (NCBI): domain Eukaryota; kingdom Metazoa; phylum Arthropoda; class Insecta; order Diptera; family Syrphidae; genus Volucella; species Volucella inanis. The sequence goes on from OU026157.1 coordinate 138,707,377, forward strand.
GGAAATATCGTCGTCCGTGTTCCTATCGGATAAAAAGAAGTTTAAGCCAACAATGGCCCTAAATCGTGCAAATAACTAACTAACCGACTTTTTAATTCAATTTCCTTTCAAACGGTTGCCCAAAGTCCATCGAAATCTAATTATTCCAATATTCCACCACACAACTGTGATCGTGATTGTGAATTTCCAAAAAAAAAGTGAATTTCTTTAGGAAAAATTCCCAAAAAAAAAAACGTCTAGAATTTTTTTTCTTCCTTCACACATACGCCAGATCCATACGCACGCATACAGTAGAATCAGTCTCTCTCTCTTCATTGTGTGCAAGGTTTTTGACATTTTTCTTTAATTTTTTTTTTTACGTGACGACACGACGAAATCTCAACTACGCGACGACGACGACAACGGCATTGACAAATCTCACCAAGAACAAGAAAATGACGAAGACGGACAAAGAGAACAAAAACTAGAAACACAAGACTAAAGAAAAAAACGTCAAATATTGCAAAATAAAAAACAAGGAACCAAATCAGTCAGACCAAATAAATCGAAATCGAACACAAATTTCTCCATCCATTCGCGTTTATCTTCGCCCCTCCTCCTCTTTAATCAACTGCCGTCGTTGTGTTTAGTGAGTAGTTTTTTGGAGTACAAAAAAAAAAAAAAAAAAATTGCCACAATTCGTTGTGTTTACGACGACAAATTCTTCCCCATTCGCGATTTATCCGTGTGTAGTGTAGTGTAAGTGAGAATTTTTTGCCATTTTTTCTTTCATATCGAAACTCTGTTCTCGGTGGTTGTGTTTTGAATTTTAGAAGAAAAAAAAAGTCTCCAACCAAATCAAGTGCAAATTTTTAAAAGCGATTATCAAAAGTTTATCTCCAAAGTGATCGCAATATTCAAAGAAAAAAAAAGAAAAGAAGAAAAAAAATTGGAGGTTAGGTGCTTGTGAAAGTTTTTTTTGCTTCCCCTCTCCTTTACTCGCACCCATACATGCTGGCAGGCGAGCGCATGCAGCGGCAACAGCGCCAGCAACAGCAACAGAAATACGCGCATACATAGTCGAATCGTCGCCAATCTTTGTAGGGAATTGTTTTTTTTTTTTTTTTTTTTTCGTTCATTTCGTTTTCAAGTGTTGGTGGAGGAAAAGTCTCCGTGTACATATAAGCAACATATGTTAGCTCTTCGTAGTAGTGGTACGAGTGGTGGTGGTGATTATTATTCCTGCTGTCAGCCTGCGTCAACATTGCATGCAACAACAACAGCAACAGCCAAATCAACTCACACAACTAGAGTAGCACCACTAGCAGTTCAACTCCGAGCCACACTGCTAACTAGAGGAGAAAAATTTCAAACAACAAAAGCAACTAAAACCATAAGTAAAGCCAGTGATTTGGAGTTAATTAACAAATCCCAGCAACAGCAAAAGCACCACACTAAGAGATTAACAAAAAATTTTCTTCAGCGACTGCATCGAGATTATGTTATCCTGGTGGTAGCACTAATATTTGTCGCATTAAATCAGAATCATTTAAGCGAATCCTTTGACAGTGATATCTGTTGCTGCCTGAGTCAACAACGTCGCAGTACTCAACAACATTTAGAGCATTTGGAACAGCTTCTTTTAAAGGTGCTTAAGCGCGGTGCGCAAAAGTCATCCCAAAACCATCATTACCAACATCAACAGCAAGAACAACAACATCAACCGAAGTTATATCAATTTACAAAAATTCCACGCAAATCTGCAACAACGAATCCGTCAACGTCTCGAAATTATTACTTGAGTCGTGGTTCCACCGGTGGGAGTTCTACCTCCCAAGGCACCGCACCAAGTGGCAATAACTCCGGTGATAACATCAATAATTACTATCAATATTCAGCTGCAACAGCATCTAACAGTAACAACAATAACACTACGGCGGCGATGATGATGACGAAACAGAAGGCCACCATGGCCGATCGCCTGAATATCGGAAGCGAAGTTAGAGAGCTGAAATTGGGTTGCACTTTTAATTCAAAGAATACAACGACTGCATTTCATACGATAAAATGTAAGCAAAACGAAAAGTAAAGGTGCCAACAGATCCATAGATGACACTGCTGCAACTCAGCAACACAAACCAACAACGGTGTTCGATCTTTTCTGTATAAAGATAGCCGTTAAGTTTATGTTTGATGGTGCAGCAAGTGTCGCCTACTGAATCTGGGGGAAGGAAAGTGAATGTGATGAGAGATATGTTTTCTGCTTGCAGATGATTTTAAGCCAGCTAGCGTGGATGTTAACAGGGTAGCTGACGTCGATATCGGCTCAAATAATCAAGTTACTGTTACCGTGCCAAATTTAGGTAAGTCTCCACAGTGTTTTAATTTTTTATTATTTTTTCCTTTCATTTGAAATTATGCAACAGAGCAGGTATTTCATTTGTATCGATTGAGTATGGAGTTCGAATTCATAACTCTTTAGCAGATTCAACTGAAATACAATGGAACCACTTATCAGACGGAGTATGAACAGTCTTAAGTTCATTTATATTTCATTAGATTAGATTAAGAGTGAATGTCGTTTTTTCATTCTGTAGCATGAAACCTGGATAGCAAAACTGTTGCACTGCTCATGTGTAGATCATTGAACCACATTGAATTCAAGTTTGGCGAGAAGGTCAGACTATTTTAGTGGCAAGACATTGCACATATTGAATTCGGAATCCTAAGATTCACGATAGATCAGTAGAGTTTCTGGTTTTTCTACTTGTCTTGAGGTATTTATAAAATGTTGTTGAGCTAAGTATACCTTGTCAGAAAGGCAACAAACAAAACATTCTGCACGAATTTCTGGGCAGATTATATTGTATAATATAAAACGCAATCGACCATGCTTTCAGTAGCCGTTTTTCACCTTATCTGTCATTCAGGTATTTGTTTATTCAATCTCGGCTTCTGTGAAGATCGGCACATCAAGATAATGTATTTGTGCTATCAATAAGTTCAATGAAACCAAGGCAATTGATCCCAATTAATGATATCTAAGGAGACATTGGATATACGAATTATTAAAAGGTTTTAGTTTTCCTTTATTGATGCCTATTGACTCATGAATAGCTCTACACCAGAAGAAAGGTACCTTATTCATTCAAACTTATTTTGAAAATCAGTCTTAAATTTATGAAACTTATAGAAGATTACATGACTTGTTGGATAAAATTCGTACCACATACAACGTACATGACTCAAAGCCAAATGTGCATGTGAAGAAATTTTAGCTTCTATGAAAAAAAGAGCGGAAAATCGGGAAATGGCAATACGCCTTCGTCGCAATAGTTTGTTGTTCATTTGTCCATTTCGTATAATATCCAGCTAGAGACGGAACTAAGAGCACCAGATCAATGTTTGTGACGTTAATTCGCGGTTTAGACTCACAAGTAGCTGAAGTCGATCCATATTTTTATCGTAAAATCGTGTTTAGGGATATGGCAAACTTTTGGCTAAAATATGTTGTGAACAAGCAAAAGTGTCATTTTTAGAGTGAGGCAACCCACAGGAGATTGAATTACACCTACGAAAGTGCAGAGTTTGGCGTCGTCTTTGTATGAGTTACACATGAGACTCAATTAAACGCACAAAAGTGAACTTTTGATGTGGTCCTTACATTTTCGAAAATAATGTCGGAAATCGGTTTGTACTGTTTGCCATAGTGCTCATGAAATCACAGGTTTACTGACAACAACATTACGAGTATACCACAAAATGGGCCAGTAAATTAACCACCGACATGTGAGATTTGACGCAGGTCGATTACCAGGCCTTGGAAGGCAATATTAACCGAGTTATTGTTGAGATAGAATACAAACTGAACGAAATAGTGACCCAAAATTGACACAGTGTCTCATATTGTGTAGGTACAATCATACTACAATATAACATAAGCTTTATTCATTGAGAAAAAACAGAACAGCACAAATTTGTGAAAAATGTCAGGTCAAGTTAGAACACAAAAGTACAGCCATATGTTTGCCGTCAAAAATTGAAATATTCCATATTTTCCAGTTCTAGCAGTTCAAAATCAAAATTGTATAAAATCCTCAGTCATTTAGACTAGCGCCAAACGATTTCTCGAAAATTTGCATGCAAAGATTATCATCTCAAAGGATAATGAAAATTAACTTGTTTAATTCCACACTCACAAATCGTTGAAATCAAATCAAATTCAACTACAGCTGTTTTTGACACTTCTCACAAATCTGTTCTATCTCTTGTGTAGATGCAGAAAATAATGCTCCAATCTGCCTGCAACGCACTCATTGAACACAAAGCAGATCAGTTTCAAAGAGAAATTTTACTCATTGAACGCCAAAACTTGGACTTTTGTGTTCTGAACTACTTGGAACAACCTCATTGAACAAAGTTATAATGTCATGAACCATCCTTCATAACGAATGGAGATTTTCAATTCAAACAATGCCTTCTTGTCCTATTCTGTTTTGAAGTTTCCGTACCAACCTGCTTTTTGATGTACGTTTCCATAAAATTTTCACTTAAAATGTAGTTAAACATAACCGAATAGAATTTGTTTTTTTCTTCGCATGTGTTACTGTCCGAACTTGCTCTTCTAGTTTTCTGAAAGCATAATATCATGTCTATCTTTATTAGGTTGTGGTTCAGTAGTTGATTCAATAAAACGTTTCAGATTGTTTGTTGATTCTTAACTACTTTGTTGCAATAAGCAAACAAAAACTAGACTACAAATTTTACAAAACAAGGCAATAGGTGCAATATAAATGTGCAACGTAATCACTTTTTTTGTTATATTCAAGAGGATTTAGTTTACGTTAAGGAATCTTAACCATATAATTAGAAGAACAGCAACAAATTTTGGGATACCAAGATTTAACAAAAGTATCAAAAAGTTTTCAGATTATTATACAAATCTTGAAATTGCGAATGAGAAACTCGGTTCTCCGTTTCTTTTAAAACCAGGTGGCAATAATGGCAATGTCTTCAATTGAAAATTCACTCGATGTTGTTCAGTTAATTTAGTCTACAGATTGGTGGCTTCCTGGACATATCCACATCTTTGTATACCTCGTAGAGTTCGCGGTTGCATCTTTTCCAAGCCTCGTACGCAGGTTTTTCACCTCAATTATTACATCGGAAAATTACTTACTTTACTTAACAGGCATCTAACCCGTAGAGTTTCCTTCCACTCCCTTCGATTCGGAACCATGTTTCAAGTTGTCCAAAGTTCTTGAATTCACTATAGCTTGGCAATCCGGTGTTCCTTGTCAGATCTTATTTTTAGTAGACTACATCCTCATTTTGATATAGCACATACAATGAATTTTTTTGTCGTACAGCACTCGTACGTTTCGAGTTTTGAACCCATTTGTTTCGTTCAAACGAAGAGCGTCACTCGTGGAGTTGGTGTAGTTAAATTTCATAATCGCTTCGAAGTTACACTGCCAACAACGGACTTATCTTCAATTGCCGTACAAACATCGGGAAATTAATTTCTCAAGAGTTTGTATAACAAAATCTTCTCCTTTCCTAATAAATGTTCACTTATTGCCGCCTTGATCTCTTCATCCTTGAAAAATTCCCTTCTACAGAGTCTTCGGATTAAATAATAGTCACTTGCTGCTAGGTTCAAACTTTAGGATGGATGGTTAGATTTTTCAAAATCTTGTTATGAAGAAGCAACATAAATGCGGTCAGTTTCTCCTGAATTTTCTCAAACTGAGCAGTGTGTTTGGAGTAAGTTGCTGCGTACTCTTTTTAAGTACTCATTCAACAAAATGTTTTTTGAGTTCCAAAACAAGTCAATGGTGTGACTGAAATTTATTTCGTGAAGCGTGAACGCTTCTACTCTTCTTATGCTACTGAATAGACTGCTGCTTGCTTTCAGGGTCATGGTATTGAACTCATGATACAAATCGTTATTGATTTTTCATCATTGTCGTGTTAGTTATTATGGTTGCCTTTCACTTAGGATATAAACTGTTGTATCTATACCTTCAGAAAACACCACTGCATAATTAAGTAACTCAATTTCCTACACTGTATGCTAAGCATCTCGGTACGGAGAATACATTTAATGACCTTCATGTTTGAAGCCGTCGTTGTCGATGGTGATATTTTGTCTAAGACGGTGTACTACGGTGTACCAAAAACCTATTTATTTAGTCTACTCTTCAGTTTCCTTAAGGAAACTGCGAAATTGCTGCGAACGAACAAAAAATATCCATAATACCATATATCGTCTGCGTATCCCAATAACTTTAAAGAAAATAATTCTTTTACTGCTGATGGCGGTCTGCGGTACAATTTGTTTCAAAGAAAGGTCAAAAGAGTCACATGTTAGCGTGCCGCCTAGTCAGAATCAGGTACATGGATTTATAGAACATTACGATAGGTATTGTGCGGCTTTAAAGTCGATTCAGGATATATACTGCCAAAACATTAGCATAAGCCTAGTCGTAAACGTCTAAAGTTATTAGTTTTGATTAGGCTGACTTTTATGTTGAGAAAGAGAAGATCGATTTTGTTTCGTACTCTATCACCGTCGTTTTTTTATGTGATATAGCTGCAACTATATATAGCACGTACCGGAATTTCTATAGTGTTCCCTGTTAGGAGTTTTATTCATTTGGCTAACTGAGTTCTATTACGAATTTTCGGCCTCGTCTATTATTCCGAAAATGTAAACTCATTCAAATTGGTTCATTAGTGCAAATTTATTAGGTCTCTTAGGTCTTCAAAATTTTAAGTTTTTTAGCAGATCTCAATTCTTTCATTAGCTTGACAGTATAATGCTTGCCAGCTCTCTTTTAATAATCTGTGGGAGTAGCATTGTAAACAATTTGTGTGTCAAGTGTGCATACAATATACAATGTGTAGTCTGCCAACGCAATTAACCAAACCAGTCATACACACTTTGTTGCCAACACGTACGTATGTACCTAGATGCAAGTGATAATTTGTTTACCATTTCTAACGATACAAGTACGTATGCACTTGTGTTTATTGCTACATATTAAAAATCGACGCTTCAGTTACCTTAATTAGACTGTACTACGAGTGCTTCACTTTTCCTCCTTCTACTTTTCATCTGCATTTGACAAACATCATTTGACATCAATCTGCTCGACCATATATCCAATGCGAAAACGATACGAATTGATTGCCAGCCCAGTATAGACATAGACTACGAATATATAAGCAACCGCCAAAGTATTTTCGATTGTTCGATTAATTAGCGCGTCAACAAGAAGAACAATAAACAAGCAAACAAATTGTTGATGTAGAGTTCTGAAATTAACTTCAATGCCAGCCGTCAAATGTGTTCAATTTTGAATGGAATGTAATCTTCATGGTCTATCCACAGTTTTAGTGAAGGTTTGCAATTTCTGACATCTTAAACCAAATAAATCTTAAATAATTTACTATTTTACATAGCATACGATTAGTCGTATACAAGTACATATTGCGTGGAAATCGGTTTTTAAGTTGTAATCGCAACGGAATCATTATTGTTCTGCGGCAGAGTGAAAGCATTTTGTCGCGTGATACGATTTGATGGCTATAAAGAATCTTAGTCATTTGTATTTCGACAGAAAAGAAAAAAAAAAAGAAAAATAAACAAACTGGGAACAATAAAAATAATATTTTTTCCTTGGAAAAATTAAATAATAATGAGTCGGATATAAGAGGAAGTAAACAATTCATGTTAATAGGGGTAAAGGGAGTTCCACTTACAATATGATTGTTATGAACGCTAAATTGTTGTGCATTTAATAGATCTGTTAAGGTCTGTTTTATTTTGAGATGGACTATTCCCTGTTACGTCAGCGAGTAGATAAAAGGATAGCAATCGAAACAGCAGTTGGTAGAACACGTGTAATTGTTATGCAAATTACATATTATTTTTATTAAATCAAAATATCACTCAAGCTTTGAATATTTATGCATTAAATTGAACTAAACAAAATTAGTAAGTATAAGTCGTACCTAGTCGTCACCATAACAAGCAAATGAAAGCCAGTGTTTATTTGGAAGTAACATATAAAATGTCTTTGACCCTCGTGAAGTGTTCGTCAGACTTGTTTACTATTGGTATTGTTATTGACTACTTTTGTAGTCTAAACCAAAAACCAAATCAATTTACCTCGTAGGCCCGCAAGAAAAGGGTGACTCATTACAATAACTAGATTTAATTTATTTATAAAATTCTTTGAAATATACAGCTGACTTGTTAAATGATCGCAATAAGGATAGCAGTGTTACTGACAAATGAATTGCCATCCATATTTTGTGAGCGGATTCGCAGATTTTCAATGATCCCGTTCTTATAAGTTGATTTTAAAATTTCAAACTGTTGGATGTAAATCTACATGATTCAAAAAATTACTTATAAACAAAATATTGATACTAGATTTTATAAATCACATATTTGGTACAACGAGCCAACAAGTTAGAAAGACATGTTCTTTTTAAGCGCCTAAGAGAAAAGAAGTAAGCAGTAACAAGCTTGTAAACACCTTAAGTGCACTGTACGAGAAAAATCAGCTCTCGCATGGAATAAAAACCATGTGTCGGAAAAATGTAAGGATATACAAAACGGTATATTAAGTGCCTTGATATTCATACTGTTACGAAATAATATCATAGGTTTTAAGTAAATTCAATGTAAGCCAGAGTCTCATTCTTGCATTTAAGTACCCGGATAGTAAATAGCATGCAATTTAACATCTGCATCTCTTCAACAGCTAATAATTGATCGACCGATATACCATCTTCAACTTTTTTGCCACCTCTTTCAAATAATCATATGAAAAATTCTTCGTAGCGAACTCCTCATACTCGTACATCAATTATCTGCTTAGTTGCTTCTTTGGTCCGTTTCTCTGTTTTGATCCTACTCGTAACGTATATGCTCTTCACTTGATTCTATCCCTCATTGAAGAAGAATTTTTTTCAGGTTTCGAAGAACGCTTTCATAATCCCGACAATTAAAATAGTATTAAAGATGGTCGTTTCATTATTAAACTTTCTTATGTACTTAAGCTCTTCGATACCACTTTATACGAAGCCTTATATCCTTCAATCAGCCTTAGAAATGACCACCGATTTAATGTTATTTTAATTGATTTCATCAAAAATTTTTGGTAAGATCTCTCACCAATTTATTCAGCCCACATAATTAAAATGGATTTTTTTCCCAAAATATCGGTCAAATACTTGTTGTTTTAGATTCTTCGTTTCAGCACTTTTTTAATGTTCCACAAAGCAGTCAATTAGGTCCACTTCTTTTCAATTTAACCATAATCGATCTTGGTGGAGTTATTGAACCTGTATGTAGCCTCTACCCCTGGTACGATTTCTTCGCAGCCTTGGCATGGTGATTAAAGAATTTTTAATTCTTACGCGACCATTATTTTTGATTGGTTGAGACCTGGATCAACTACGAACAACTATCAGGATTTCTGATCACGGAAAACTTGAGATGAATATAAACATTGAAGTCAAAATGTCTACCTCAAAGCCAGTTAACAATATTGGATAGCTGTAAAAACAACAAATTCAAAGATCACGTCTCTAAGCTAAATGTTTACAAGTTATAATGAATAGGAAATAGCGAACTTGGCAGGGCATTCAACAGGCGAGATGTAAGGCTTAGGAACGAATCACGATATTTCAGAATAAGTTCACAAGTGGACTTGAGAGTATACTTATGACCATTCAAAGCGAAACGGGTGTTAAGGTTAAAAGTTTGAAAGTTTGGCGGAATGCTACTGGCGATTTCTATGGAGCACTGTTGGTAGAAATAGCGATAAAACAACGTTAGACTGGAGACAATACGTTGGTGTTCCATGGTGTAAATTGCAGGTGAAAATATGTCCTAGTAGCACCTGACCAGATGTAGGCATTGTACTCCAGATAAATGTCTTATACGAGATGTGTTTAAAAAGTAAGGTGTTTTTATATTTTTATAAAAAAAAAAAAAAATATTTATTTATTCATCAATATTAATATCGTCCCCTTCAAAGTAATTCCTCTGAGATATGTAACACTTGTGTTCCCCGTTTTTCCAATCCTCGAAGCACGTCTCACAACTTCTCACTTCTAACACACGTTTTATGTCCAAAATATCCGAAAAAATTGTATAACACGGGCCGACTTATATGTCAACATCCTCAGCAACTTCTCTTATATCTCTTGACAATCTTCGAGGTTATCATATTTTGTTGATGTGTAATGAAAGCCCAGAGCGAGGTTCGTCGTTGGCATATTCTCGGCTATCTTGGAAGAGCTTGCACCACTTGTAAACATTTTTTTTTACTTAGAGCAGACTCATTGTATGCCACTGTTAACATTTTAAGTGTTTTAGAGTACTTGACTCCATTTTTTACACAAAATTTGATGCAAATTCTTTGCTCTCTTTTTTTATAATAATTGAAAATAGCCGAGAACACCAAAATACGTCTAACCTTTCTATCTGACAAAAACAAACTGAGTATGCTATATATTTGAAACTGTGAACATATGTTCGGGACAGCAAGAAAATCAGTAATCGAATGTACGTTGCCCGCGAAATCTCAAGTCACCTTTTCAACACACCTCATATACTGAGGCCATATCAGAGGGGATGAAATATTTCTTACATTGCTTAAGGAAACCTAGACATTTCGCACCATTTTTGGTGGCATCGAATATGTGGTCATTCCAACGTAGGTTGTTACTGACACACATACTGAGAATGGAAAATTGTTCGGTTTCGACGATGTGAGTGCCATTCACGGATAATGGCTGGGTATTTAAATTTCGCTTTAATGACAGCAGACAACATTGACTTTTGGAAGCATTAAATTCCACTCAGTTGGTAGATCCCCAATTGGTTATGCTGTTAATATCGGAATTTAATGAGCTTAACAACCGAAAAGCAGAGACGTGAGTCCAGAAACGAATATGAAAAGCAGAGAGTACTGTATCAGCAAAGGAATATATTGGGTTAGAAGTAGCAGACATGAAATCATTAATAAAAATTAAAAAGATGGTCGGAAACAGAACGGAGCCCTGAGGCACACCAGCATTTATTTTGTGAATATCAGACTTGACAACTTGAATTGAACGTTCCGAAAGTGAATTTCTCATTCATTAAAGAAGAGAGTCATCAATACCAAAAGCTTACGCAATAGTTTTGCCAGCGAGGAAAAACACCTCTTCAGAAGAAGGGGAGACATACCAGCGGATTTGTGTATATTGAGATTTTTAAGTAATCTTGCCACTACACAAGTGCGAAAGTGGATTCGACGTACTTAAATTTATTACAAAACACAATCTGGAAGTATGAACTTGGCGCAAAGTGTACAGCAAGCAGATTGTAAATGATCTTTGCGATGGAGGATGAGACACAAGTCCTGGAAAGAAGCACTATTTCTAATCGAGCTGCAAATAAGCGAGAGTTCTATTTACTTTTTTTTATTGTGAAATAAGAATAATAAGAATGAACCATGTTTCACATTACATTTCTTAAACGCAATAGCTTGCAAATTTTCCGGATGTAAACATCGTTGGACTTTTTAATTTGGGGCATTTTGAGCAGCAGGGTTTGCCTTGAAAAACATACCATCGCCAATGCATTTCAAAAAAGTCTTTATTCTAACCGCAAAATTGTGAGAGAAGCATCCAATTCTGCAGCTCAAGCCGCAAAAACAAAGCCAAAAGTTGGAACTTCAATATGGTATCATTAAACATTTCTTCAACTTATTGCCGACAAAAACGCCTTTCAAAATACCCTCGTACTTATTTCATCAACAACGAATTTATTTCTTACGGATCTTACCTGCGCAACCTAGAAGTTATCTGCTTTAAAATACTACACCTTCGTTCTTATTCAAAAATAATACCATTACTTGAGCCAACTACGTCCTTGTTTCTTCAAATGCTAGTCAAAATAATTTGCACACCCTTATGTAAGTTAAATCTCTTTGTTAGGCCTGTTTTTGGATATGTTAGTTAAGTATGGCATCCACACTATGATATGCTCTCGTTTCTCCTCTCGTTTCAGCTAAGCTATAACTAAATAGATAACTCGAAAAAAGCGCAAGCTCGAATTGCAGTTTTCGAGCAGCTGAGGCCATTTATGGGTCTCATCTCTGATTTATTAAATATCCCCACAAAAAATTAACCAAACCTGTTACATCACATGATCGTGAAGGCCTTCTTCATAAATACATTACGCAAAATTATGCCCTTATCGCCTTCAATTAACTGATTGTTGTATGCACTGTGTCGTGTCTTGTTGAAACCACAGCTCTTTCACATATAGCGCTCTACATTGGCTGTAACCATAAAGTTCACCAAAAATGAGCCGAACCTTATTGCTGAACAAAATTTGATGGTGAAAAATAAGATAAGAAAAAATCTGCATTAATTCTTGCACGAGCTAGATTTTGAAAGCTCATAAACCATGACATTTTCGCAAAATCTTCCATAACATGAATGAAGACAGCTGCTATTCCTGTGCACGATGCCTCTATTCTACGCTTCTTTGCAGCGAAAGCTTCTGCACTGTATGACAAAATAAAGAACACAAATACGCCCTGCCTGACTCGAACTGCAACTTTTCAAAATGTTATACTTTTTTTTTTATTTTTTGATAAATTTTATTGTGCCAAACCAAAAAATGTTGGAAAATACATCAATTTTCAAATTGTATCAGTAGATTTCAATATATAAACCTTTGGCGCGAATAATGGCCTTCAGACGGCCGAAGAAAGCATCGCACGCTGCACGCAAGTGGCTCTGCGGTATTTTGGCCCATTCCAGGCGAAGTGCTTGTTTGAGGTGGTCCAAACTTTGATATTTTTAGTGCCAACCTTCGCTTTCAATATACCCCAGACAGAGAAATCCAATGGATTTGCATCCGGAGAATTCGCAATCCATTGTGTCGAAGTAATGAAGTGTGGAACATTTTTTTTTAACCAATCTTGGTTGACGCGCGCTTTGTGAGATGGCTTCAATACTGCCTCTAAGCCAGTTTCACGGTATACGATTGCATTAATTTTGACGCCACGTTCCAAAAATACGAACGGAGAGCGACCATCGGCGGTTATGGTGGTCCAAACCATCACCATCGGTGCCGCTTACTTTCTGGTGGCCGTCCGAAGGTGTACATTTTCGAAGGACTTCTCTGGCAAGTAAACTTGGTCATTTTGTTTGTTGACATATTGCTCGATAACAAATGGCTAATCATCGGAAAAAAACAAATTCGGCAACTCACAAATTTCGTGCAAGCGTAGCAACTCCTTCGCTATTTCGACTCTAACTTTTTTCTGCCGATGTTGCTGTTTTTTTTTTTTTTTATAACCACCTCCATGGCGTTTTGCAATGCTGCCAGTATCACAGTAACGAGCTATGGTTTGAGACACAAATGATTTATTCACGTTGAGGTGCTGGGGGGCTCTAACGATAGCTACTTGTGGTTTTCCAGCCAAATGTAAAGCAATCACACTATCACACTATAAAATTTTTCAACTTAATTGAGACGCAAATCGTTTAAAAGGCTTGTAAATAATAAAATTATCTGTCATGTGTCAAAATTTGAGCTCACTGTCATGAACGGTTTGGAAATTATAGCAGTCTGAAGTTGGTTGCAGTTCGGGTCAGGCAGGGTGTAGTCCTTTGTTAAATTAATACAGAAGTTAGAGACTGTCATTTAGAATAGAGGTCTGATGGTTATTGTACAGGTATTATGGGCACAAGAGAAAATTCGATTTCGTTTCTGGTAACAAGCAAAATAATACAGCTGACAGGTTTCTAAGAATTTTTCAGAAAATAATAACGAAAGGTGAACTTTAATAGTGATACCGCTTTTACGAGTAATAAAAATTATGGGAAAAAAGCCAGTTTATGGCTCTAGGAGGATTGCATTGGAAAGCCAACTTTTAAAATTCTTAGTATTCATGTCTTCTGTACTCCCCCGATATACATATTTCATCATACCTAGTCTAGTCATAAATATCGATATAATTTTTATTGCAAAAGAATTTTAAATTAATTACATTTAAGACGAATAATGTTCGCAAATAAGCACTGAAAATTCTAACGACATTCTGTTACAGCTCACAAGGCTAAAAAAGTGTACTCGCATTCATATCAACGGATTATTAGCTAGCTTGTATTCCGGACCTCAACCCTTTAGATAATTAGTTATGGTCCCTTTTAGAGGGAATATTGAGTCTTTGAAGCGAGCCCTTGTCCGCACTGTCGACAACTTTCCGATGAGTAGGGTCTGCAATGCGATTTATGATTACCCAGTACGCCTCAGGTTGTGCTTTAAGGCAAATGGGGGCCCTTTCGAATGAAGTCTTCTAAAACTTGCAGCTAATTAAATGAAAAATAAAAAGACAAAATTTGTTTTTAAAAATACCAGCGCGTTTTCATTTGGCATAAGTTTTTCTTTGTATCAGTATTTATGACTAGACTAGGTATTAAGTACTTTTGCTGAATTAAATAGCAATCCAATCAATCGCACGTGCTGTTTGACACGTTAACGAAACTGAAAGTATATTTGCGTGAAAGGCACTCCGGAAATGCAAATATTTATTTATTTTTAAAATGCGTAAAGTTCCGTATAGTGAGTCCCCAATTAATTTCCCTTCGTTAAAATTGAAATAACGAATGTACACTCAATGGAAGAGCACCAAAGCCGCACATTACGGATACACCCCAATAGATATAGAACAATAGTAAAAGAACGTTCTGATAACCTGAATTATACATTCTGAACTGCGGCTAATACTGGTCATGTTTGCTGACTTGAACAGTTCAGTTTAGTTCGGCTACTTTTTTCATTGCACTGCATTCATCGTCTTCATTAAAGAATAAAAAAAAAAGAAGACAAAAAAAAAAAAAAAACAAAAAACAAAAAGACGTTGACTGTACTATGAAAGGTTTATGGGCGTTAAAGCTCTTCTTCTCTATTCTGCTCTACTACAGTGCCATCGAGTATATCCGTGCAATAATATTTAATTTTCTTTAAACATACAAAAAATATTTAGGGCATGAAGCGGAGAAATATATTCATTGCTTCAGCGTGATTAATCTCCTTGACCGCTATCGAGGCAAGCAATTTCGAGAAAGAGAAAAAGAGTGAGAGCTAGTAGATACAGTCGGGTACTCGAACATACACTCGACTCATCATATAAAATGTAATACAATTTACCAGACAATAGCCGATACGTACCACGTTGTTGTTTATCAATTGTTTATCAAGTGTTTATAATCACTGTTACTGTAGTTATAAATAAACACACTCATAAACTACACACTACAAAGTACACAACATCTACTTACATATACTATATGTGTAATTTATATTTTTCATTTTGTCAATCTTTAGTTTGCTTTGCTATAATACCTAGTCGGTATTTATTCTTTCGACTGATTACAACACACAATATTAGTATTATTTTGTTTTGTTTTTGGTTAAGTATAGTATCCACTGAGTTGGATTGGTAACATGTTCTTGGCGATTTTTACTTAGACGAATTGCTGCTGACACAAATGCTTTAGATCGGGGTATCTACGGATAGATACGTACCGTATGAGTACATTATTATGTACGTGATGGCCTTTCACTTGCAGATTTGTTGTACAGGTGGTTCGGGAAATAATTTCGAAGATTTTTGCAATTGTGACGCATCGTAGAAAAGAATGAACATGTACTAAATTGTAAAAAGCTAGGAGGCTAGCAACTGGTAGGTTATCTTATAAATAAAAATAGATAAAGGCGTTAATACTAGAATTATTTACCTACTGGTTAAGCAATCACTACCACCAAAGATAAGTAAGAATAATATTTGTGGTGCATATGAGCAGTCTTATCCCTTTTTTTTATACAGCAAAACACTTCAAAAAGTTCGTTATAGCAAATTATGTCTCCGAAAGTACACGGATGCTGTGTTTTGGCCAAAATTGTTAGATGGAAATCTTTAGTCAGTCATTCAACATGCTGTCATTGTTTGTGTTAAGATGTAATCCCTGTTGTAGTCTACGAGGGCTATTTGATGAATACCCAGATTAGAAATGACAATGCAATTTTTGTAGGTTTTGACAATTTATTTTTCAATATAATTTTTTCAACTCGATACGCTTTTCACAGCGGTGCTGTAACTTTTTTAAACTGCGTATAGTACGACTTTTGTTGGTCTGCAAAATACTCCTCCTCGGCGGCGATGACTGTCTCGTTCGACCCGTACTTCATTTCGGCGAGCGATCTCTTAAGATTTGGGAACAAAAATCCAAATCAAGCCAAATCTTGAGAATAAGGAGGATGAGGGAGCAATTCATAGTGAGCAATTTGGCTTTTTTTCTTCGCTAAATGTAGTCGTTTTTTTCTTCAAATCGGCCAATAAATTAAGGTAGTATGCTAGTGTGGTATTTTTTCCCTACTCCAAATAGTCAACATGGATCACACCTCGCGCGTCCAAAAAAAAGGTGGCCATCACCTTTCTGGTCGAAGGCACGGTCTTCGCCTTCTTTGGAGCACTTTCACTGGATAAAACCCATTGTTTTGATTGTTCTTTGATCTCTGGTGCGTACCAATGAATCTAAATCTCATCGGCGGTCACGAAAAAGAAACTTCTCTGAATTGCGATTAAACAGGGCCAAGCACGTCCTTGAAGTGGTCTCACGATTGCGCTTGTTCTCCGGTGTAAACAAACGCAAACGCGGTACCAATCGCGCGAGCAGCTTTCTCATGACTAAAATCTCGTGCAGGATATGGCTAACGCGATCAGTTGAGTTGCCTGCTATCTTAGCTAACTCTCGAATTTTCACTCGGCGGTCCGCCAATACGAGATCATGGATTTTGTCCATGGTTTCCTCTGTGGTTTTGGTCACCAGGACACGGTTCGTCAAAAACCGACGTGCGGCCACGGCGAAAATCTGCAAACCAATGGTAAACAGTTGTACGGGAAGGTGAATGGATCCCATACATACCATTTAGAATGGGCTTGATTTCCCCGCACGTTTTGCAACTCAAAAACAACAATCGAATTATAGAGCGATACTGCTCTTTTTCCATGGTCGCAAAAAACACTAACACGATGTTTTGAAATGGGTTACAAATCAAAAGTAAGCATAGGATTGTCATCAAATTTTGACAGGCGGGCTAAAACAGGTTATATTAAATAATTGTACACACTCATTTTGACTCAGTAGCGCTACCTATCTTCCAATCCGGGTACTCATCAAACAGCCTTCGTAGGAATGCGAAATTTATATTGAGATCAGGTACTTATATGATTTTGTTCGTATCACTCACATGACAGGAAATGTTTGTTGAAGTGGAACGAGTGCGCAAAGTAAATGATTAGTGAGCTTGCGCTAGGCAACTGTTAGTCAACTATAGGTTACATACATGGTTATCGTAAACACAAATGAATAAAAGTAAAACTAAGTGTTAACAAGTTTAACCCTTCAAACCTACACTTAATCCGTAGAATTAACACCTGTTCTCAATCGCTTTGTTTAGGTCATTATAAGCCTCATCGTCTGAAAACATGTGTTCAAATTGGATTTTGATCTATACCCCAAGGCAATTAGAGCAATTAAACATACATACGAGTATGAAACGCGAAAGCATTGTCAACAAATTAATTTGAAAATAAATGGGAGTAGATCATCAACTCATGTCCCTCTTGATTCTCAACGCCCGCATGTCACTTGCAATTCATTTAAAAACTAATTTTAAAGTTACTTCTATTCTTCGCTGCGCTACCTGCTTTTTAATTTTTATAATTGAATCAACCACAGAAAATATAGAAAATAGCAATCACATAGAATTGTAGAATGATTCATTTTATTGTAGAAAGGTGGGTTTAGTTGGTGATCAACATAGTCAATCGTGGAAAGCTATAGTTACGTATCCGCTAACTTTATGTAACATTGAAACGGTAATTAAGCCAGACTTAAAAACTACTTTTATGCAGCAAGGTATGCGGTAATTGGCAATGGAATGTAACCATCATTGGCTGGCGCTTTTAATTAGTGGGGAAATGTTAACAACAACAACAACAACAACAAAAAAAAAAAAAAAAAAACGTCTACGTTTCCATCTGTCTAGACAATGCCAGTGTGATTTCTAAGGAGGTTTTCCTTCAAAACAAAATGTAATCAACATGAGAAATCAGCAGAGAAAAAGCGTTTGGATTTTCATTACAAGGAAGACGCATGAATTGAATGACTTTTTAGTTTTAGTGATTTTATCTACCATAAGAGAACAGTAGGTAATGAAGAACAGCAATACATAGACACGTTTTGCCCATACTGAATACTGAAGACTGGAGATTGAAACACTCCTAAGTATATTCCACTTAACGCTCCGTTGAGTTATAAGTGTGCGGTGTACTTACATGCGATTATTATGTCATCGGCCACTCAAAACCTAGGTAGAAGCAGTGTGAAAGAGAGCAACGGGAAGTAGGCCTTCAATTTGGCGTAGTCTTATTTTTTCTTATTTTTTGTTCATAGCAAATCTTTGTGCAGTTAGAGTGAATACAATGTGTATAACAGAAGAGAAGACAGTTGCAATTATGGTCACGGTGTAAGTTTTCTTGTGTAATCAGATTTTTACTGATATATTCCAGAAGCGTGCTCTGGAAATGTCAAAATCCAAAGGCCTACTAAATAAATTAAAAGAATTCAGTGATATTGAAATTGGTTCATTTCGACCATTGGTTGGTTTCTACCCCACTTGATCAAATATGTGACGATCCCTTAGGGTGTTAAGTAAGGAGCATAAGTGGAGGGCTGTTTATATGGGAACGCAAAACGTCTCTAACAGACAAGATGTCATGTGCCTGCCTTCTCGTACTAAATGGTATAATGCCTAGTAGTTGACATCTAGCTCTGTAAGATGGTTCAACATTTCATCGCATTTTAAAAAATATAGATATATAGCGTGATTCATCGTGAGGTTTAATTTATAATGTAAAATAAAACACATAAATTTGAAAGTGAACTTAAAATTGTTATTATCGGTTAAAAAAACAATTCATGGCATTTACTTTTTGAAAATGATATCATGTAAATATTGGCCACGACTACGTCTGAGGTGATCCATTCGAGCATAGCGACTGGTATCTCGCGGATAAC
The DNA here is from genome assembly GCA_907269105.1 of Volucella inanis. Classification (NCBI taxonomy): domain Eukaryota; kingdom Metazoa; phylum Arthropoda; class Insecta; order Diptera; family Syrphidae; genus Volucella; species Volucella inanis. Next base: position 138,726,529 of record OU026157.1, read on the forward strand.
ACCAGTTATGTAGCAGGCTTATTTCTGAAGACCTAAGAAAGTAGTCCAAAGGTGTGATATCGTTTGTTATTCTTATGTTTATTTTATTATGTTTAATTTGTAAACTTAATTTTAAGGCTTTCACTATTTTATAAGATTTATCTTACTGTAAAAAGCAATTTCATATTCAATAAATGCAAAATACAAATACAAAATCGCACGATGTAGGCGGCCAATTTACCGTAGCAAAACGTGAAAAATGATTTCTCAACAAGTCCATTGTTTCACAAGCTGTATGGCTCGTAGCGCCGTCTTGTTGAAACCAGAGCTCACCGAGACCTAGTGCTTGAATTTCAGGAAGCACATAGTCCGTTAACATGGTGCGATAACCGTTACCATTGACGGTAACATTCTGATTTGCCTCATTTTTGAAGAAATATGGACCAATGATTCCACCAGCCCATAAACCTCACCATACCGTTGTTTTTAATTTATGTAATGGTAGCTTTTGGTACTCTTCGGGTTGCTCATCAGCCCAAATACGGCAATTTTGTTTATTAACGTATCCATTGACCAAGAAATGGGCTTCATCACTGAACAAAATTTCATTGAGTTTTTCCAGAGCCCATTCACTGAAAATATGATGCAAATTTAAGTCGCCTGGCTTTAATTCATGCACAAGTTGAATTTTGTACGCTTTTTAAAAAAAATTATCCATTAAACAGAATAACTATTTGATCATCTTGAATTTTTATGCAATGATCTAAGAATTTGATGTCATCCGCACTCATTAGACAGTGACAAATAAATATAATGAAAAAAGTGGTCCAAGCTGATTCCCTTGTGAAGACAGAAGTACAAGAGATTAATGTTGAATAATTTTTATAGAGGCAGAAATCCTACTAATTAAAATTGGTACATTGCTGATTGGAATTCAAATCTTTCCTTCCTAAAATAGCCCAATAAGAGCCAAGTTTTAGCCTTGAAACCATTTTTCTACCTGTTCCATATTATTACTTGTAAAACAAGTTCCACAACGTATGAACGAATAGAAACAATGAAGCTATTTATAACAATTCTGAATAAAAAAAAAAAAAAAAAAACATCAAAAAACATTAGCTGAACTGATACACCGACTTGTTGAGAGAGCTTGGGATGCTTACCGAGTGAATGGGAAAAACGAATGTTTGTCAAGGTTTCTAAGAAGGAAAACCTATTGCAGTCGTGTTGCAAGGTTGTTTATCAATTTCGAAAAAATGATCGAATATCTCATCAGCGAGGCAATTTGTTTTACCTTACTAAACGTTGTATAAGCTTTACCACTCATAAGATCACTTTGTATCTTAAGTATAAGCTCTAAATATGAAATAAACTAAACTTAACTAAACTAAAAGGAGGCGTACATATATCTAATAAATTAAAACCAATTATCAAAGCTACAAATTTACGATGTGTCACCTACATATTAGAGGAAATTGTTTGAGGAATTCGACAAGCCTGAAGGCTTGCAATCTATTACCAATATTGCGTTTATTGGTAACCAGCGATGTAGTATCATAGCAGTGAAATCTCATCTCAGCTCATTGCTGGTACTTGTCTACATTTGGCAAACCAAAAAATAGGTTCTATGGGAACTTTGATCAAGTTCTAGCCTTTATAGTCGAATAACTTTAGCACGTTGAAAAACCCTTAATATAACAAATAGCTATAGCAAAATCTTAAAGTGCAATGATAGAATTTTCCCGTTTTTCTGTTACAATACTAGCCAGATACTTCTCTTTAGGGTGTTTTTTTTTTTTTTTAGTTTTACGGAAAAAAATGAGAGAGCTTCATTGGTAAATAACATAGATAATCACTACTGCCCACTTTTATCCCAAACATCTGTCACCTGGTACAAGAATAGACAAGACAGTAGCAGAGAAAATATTTCGCTGTCATCCTCTTCTTCTCCATAGGAGCTAGAAATGCTGGTGTTGCTTGGACGTTTAAGGTGCTTCGCCAACTAAGCCAAGATACTTTTTTGTTAGAATTTTCCAACAACAAACTGTTTGTTCATTTTCAGTTTTTTCGTATTATGTAACGAATATGCCAGGGCCACAAAGCCAGAATGGAAGCCTACAAAGGCCTTGAAATGGAGTCGCAATCGATTGACGCATTGTCTGCTGAGCTATTTAAAGCAGCTGCAGATGACGTGGTTATGAATTTGAATCAGTTCATCTGTAAGATTTGGCTACAGGAAAATATGTAATCTAAGCATCATTTGTCACATTCATAAAAAAGAAAACCAACTATAGAGGATTGAGTCTCCTTTACATTGCTTATAAGATCTTTTCCGCGGGTCTGAAACTATTCATGTACAATGTAGTCTACTATATACTAGCGTGGTTTCAGGCGAGGTTGAGCAGAAAAACCCAGGAATTTCAAATTAACAATCACTTTCTATGTATTTGTCGGCTTCAAATTCGCAAATGAGAACGTGCATACCACGCCATATCGACACGGCGACGGCCAGTCTCTTTTTTTTTTTATAGTAGAACACAAAATTTTGCAAATTTAACTTTATTTATCAATATAGTTGCCTTCGAGGGCGATACACTGATTGAAACGATTTTTCAAGCTTTCGATACGACTTTTGTAGTAGGATTTCGGTTTAGCCTCAAAATCGGCCTCTGTTTCGGCGATTACTTCTTCATCGGTCTTAAATCTCTTTCCGGCGAGCATACTTTTGAGGTCTGCGAACAGGAAGTAGTCGCTGGGGGCCAAATCTGAAGAATACGGTGGGTGGGGAAGCAATTCGTAGCCGAATTGTGACACGGTTCATTGTCTTGATGAGACAGCACTTTCTTTTTCTTTAAATGCCTTCATTTTTCTGCGATTTCGTCCTTCAAACGCCCCAACAACGCAATGTAATAGTCGCTGTTGATAGTCTGCCCCTTTTGGAGAAAGTCGATGAAAATTATTCCATGTGTATCCCAAAGTACGGATGCCATAACCTTGCCAGCCGACTGTTGAGTTTTTTGGTCGTTTTGGACGAGGTTCGTCACCTTCTCACCACTCAGCTGACTGCCGACTTGACTCTGGTGTGAAGTGATGGAGCCAAGTTTCATCCATTGTCACATACCGACGCAAAAATTCGGCTTTATTGCTGTTGAACAGCTTTAAACACTCCTCTGAATCATCAACACGTTGTTGGTTTTGGTCGACTGTGAGCAAACGCGGAACCCACTTTGAACAGAACTTTCGCATGTCCAAATATTCGTGTAAGATATATCCAACACGCTCTTTTGATATCTTCAGAGCCTCAGCTATTTCGATCAACTTCACTTTACGGTCAATCGTAATCATTTTGTGGACTTTTTTGATGTTTTCATCTGAAACAGCCTCTTTTGGACGTCCACTGCATGCATCATCTTCGGTGCTTGTATGACCACTTTTAAATTTTTCAATCAATTTGCGAATGGTTCGTTCGGCTGGTGCAGAGCCATTTTCTTGCTTCGGCTGAATTTTTTCACATCAAAAAGCAATGATAAATCAACACACGAAATTGCTTTAAATCCATTTTTTTTTTTTCACAATAACAAAAGTTGCTTCACTCACGAGAACTAATCGTCCGAGAGCTGTCAAATTTATACACATATCTTTTGAAGGTTGGTACTAACTGAAAATGGATTTAATTCAAGTGGTGCCCTCTCTTAGAAACGGCACTGACTTTTCAGCCCATGTATTATTTGATTGAGGTTCAAGTCCAAGTGCAACAGAAGGTAATATCTTTGTTTATTGTTTCAAAAAGTCAGATTTGGTTTAATTTGTTTCGCAGCAGTTCAAAGAAACGTGTATACCGACATACACCATCATATCGATTACTTTCCTCCCTTTGTAGAATACAGATCCGTATTTGCTTAACTTTTCGAGAACACTGCACGTGGCATAGAGTTGAAATTTATCCGTTTCAGGCTAGATGCGATGACAAAAAGTTATTTCCGTTTTCTAGAGACTTTACTTGCATGCTCTAGTGTACCAATGTGATATTTGAAGATTTTGCGCTCACCACCCGCAACCAATAAAAACGTGAATTTAAATTCACGGGAAATTTAAAAAAAATATATATATCTTTTCGAAAATTCGATTTTAGACTTATGTATACTTGTATACGGATATTTTTTTATACGAGTATAATGTGCATACCTTGAGAGTGAGTTTTCTCTCGTTGGTGTCAGATTGTACAATATGTTTCTATAAAAATGTGTCTCAACCTGGTGTGCGCTGATTTTCTTTCCTTTTTAATAATTGCGAATGGTATGCTAAGGCGTCTATTATTATAGGTTGAAGGTGTTGACATAGCTTAAGCTATAGTTTTTGTGTTGTTTTTTGTAGTTGACTTTGTCCGATTTCTTTCTATCTACGAGTATCTATCATGTCTATGTTGTTGTTTTGTCTATTTTTAAAGAATCTATTATTACACAATAAAATAAAGTAATTTCTCTGTGAGAGGCGCAACATATTTCACCTGAACCAAACTCATCATCATGGCTAACGATAGGACTTGTTCTTCAAAGACTGACAAACTCAACGGGGCGTAGAGGGTGTAGAAAATGAAAATTGTAATTATGTTGAAAATGTGGTTACAATTCCATGATGGCAGTGTGGTGCGGAGGGCGTGAATAACGAGGGAGGTCGTTGGAGTATATGGCAACGATGTTGACGACAACGAATTGTAGAAAATTTCATCCGCCATGGATTAAGCAAATTATTTTTTTGCAGGTTGATAGGAGTTTTGACAACGATGATGATGCAGTAGTTGTTTCGAAGTTTTCTGCGCTTTTGTGTGTGTCTTGGTTTCTTTTCCAATGTATGCTTTTTATTGGAGAAACGTATATAAAAATTGACTGTATAACAATTGTTGAATGTTTATAGGTGGAATACGACTATAGCTTCATTTTGTGATTGTTGCGGTTCCAAAAAATAAATATCGGTAGAAATATGAGATTTGTAAACGGACGAGTAAAGACCATCTTTATGACCATTGGAAACACAGAAAAAAAAAAACATTTTCTGACATTTTTTGCTACAAAAAATGGGTAGGACTATGCCAACAAATTCATACTGGACTGTTGCGCCATAAAGAGTCAGAACTTATTTCCCCAAATATCTACTTAATCATAAGGTCTCTCGATTCTGAATGAATATAACCTAAAGACTATATCAGAAATCAATTCCTTTATAATAAATTTTATTGATCATCCACAAGTTCCGAAAGTGACATTATAGCAGTAAAACCATTTAAACACTTTCAAGTACACGACCCTGACACGCCTCTGATAGTTGGTTTGTGGTCAAATCACCTGTTATGTAAGCTATTCAGCTTATCTTGAGGTACAGAATTTTTGGCATACACTCACTTCCACTTCGTAGCAAACGTATGAGTAGGTAATTAGATTTAAAATGCATTCCAAATCGAAGTCAATTAGACAGCTGTCAGCATATTATCTAACAAGTCAAATTATGTTTGTCGTAGTGGTTTTATTACAATTTCATAGCAATGCACACGTAACACGTAAGCAGAGCTTACTTTCTACCACTGCTCTTATACTACTACTACTGCTACTACTACTACTACTTTACTCCAAATCAATTTGCCACGCTTGGTATAATGCGAGCGAATAAAGCAAACTCTGCCAAATCCGCATAATTATTAACAAATTGGTAGGTAGGCAGTGACAAAAAAAAAAAAAATAATAATAATAATAATAAAAATACAAATTACTGGTTGTGCGACACATTCACTATGTCGGTTTTGAAGGTTTTTGTTGGATCATGATATTGGATCGACATCAGGATATCTACTCCACTTCACCGCCAATTCCTGGTATTCTTTCACTTTTTTCATAACAATTAGCTTAGAAGGGGTCATATCTAGTATTTCCGTTTCGATACACATACAAGTTCTCGTACCACACTTTGAAACGAGAATTTTTATCTTTTGTTTTTTGTTTGATTGTTTGTTTGTTTGTTTGTTTTTTTTTCTGCATCGCGTGATACAGATACAATAGTTACCTTAATTTTGTGCGAAGCGATAAAAATATAATTGAAAGAACCTCGAAGCAACTCTCTGATATTTGAAAAGCGCTGGGTAGCAAAGGTGTCATGAAATTTGTTGAATGTTATCGTTGGAAATTTGATTCAAGTTGATTGTCGGCAGCGCTGCGTTTCGAAGTTCTTTTTGAAGAATTTATTGCCAAGTTTAAGGCAAGTTACGCGTATTATTGTGAAATAAGTTACATGAACGTAGTACGGCAGTAAATAGTTTAAAATGTTTGCTTTTCGGTTTGCCTGACACAAGGCATGAAGGAGGTTTTTATCTAGTTCGTTGAGATATGTGCATTAACTGGTTCAAAGAAATCATCGATATTAATTCGCAACTTGGCATCCAAATGAGGGTGATTAGGTAACTGAACTTGGTTTTGATTTCAATTAAAATGTTCTACGATAGTTCTAGATGGCAAAGTATCCACAGTAATAAATGTATATGTAGGAGTACCTTAAGGATCGGTTTTCGAAGTACTCATTTTTTTACTTTACATAGCGCGGATGATGCGCTATTGTACATATGGTACCCGGAGAAAACCACCAAACAAATATAGACAAAATAAACGAAGAGCTTAGTGTAATAAATAAATGGATTATCATGAACAAATTAATACTTAACATAGACAAAACGAAATGTATGCTACTAAATTGTCCCCCCCATCAAGTTCACGCAAACATAACTATAGACAATGTTAATATCGAGGAAGTGTCTTCGATAAAATACCTTGAAGTCAGATTCAATAACAAATAAAATTTCAATTACCATATTCGAAATAGATACGATACGTGTAAGAAAGTATCCAATAAACTAGCTGTTTTAGCCAGATTCCAAAAGTTACAAAATAAAGCAATGCAAACTCTATTAAAATGTGACTGATATACCTCAACTGCAAACATGTTAAATAGACTGAATGGGCAGTGACTTTTCATGAAGACAGTGATTTATGCATATGTATACATGTAGAATCGTCCCATACAAGACTATAACATTCTGCGAACGAGAACATCTGAAGCAGAGGTCAGCCCAATGTATGTGGGTCTTCAATCGTTTAATAGCCTACCTTCATAAATCAGGGACTTAACCAGTTTAATAAATTTCAAAACAGGTCTTTCTGGATATACAGCAAATACGAGTAATATAATATAAATTGGTATTCTTAATGCCCTTACAAAAAATTATATGTAAAAATCATTAAGAAATGGGAGTATGGCCAAACAGAAGTACATATATCTCGCAGAAAAAGTGCTCGGCGATGTCGTCGTCACATTCGCAGCAAGCTTTGCAAGGTGTCTGGAGCCCTCTCTATTGAAGGACAACATGAAAGTCCCCGATTTGTTGGAAGCGCAGAAGCATTCTTTTGGTTCCCGGCATCCTGGAGAGAAACTCAACTGTTAATGGAAGAACAAAACGTGGCAAACAAGATTCAATAAATTTAGCTTCCTGCTTAAGTTGGAGATGGTTAATTTCCATCAGGATTGTGTATATTTTCTTAACGAAGAGTGAAATCTAAAGTTATTGTTTTCCCAAAAGACACAGGCGCCAATTCATAGATTGATATTGAAGCTATCCGTGAAGACCCTACTAAGTTCTTTTCTTGGTCAGATTCTGGACAGAAACATTGCTTAGCACAGGGAAAGTAGACATCGTAATTTTGTAGCAACGTAGTTGTCGTGTAATCGCAAATGACGGCATGTCAAAAAACAATCCAACCCATGGGAATGATGTTTATAAGAGTACATCCCATGATATGAAAATTAAGAGGAGGGAGATTCATTAGTCCCCATGCAGCGGAGACAGACCTTTTTTTATAGGAGCAGTACTTATTTACGTGAAAGCTGTGTTTATAAAACGACGGACGTCTTGTTTATTTTCCATGATTCTTAGTTTCGATAACAAAGCATGACCTACATGCCGTCAAAAATTGCGTTGTCGAAACTAACCTCAATGTCGATGAAAATATCAAACATGAACCTTCTGGCTGATTTTCGGTATAAGGGCTACTCTTACTGCTCACCAAGGATTCAGTATACCATATATGCCAGTGCCAGTAAAGTGCTAGCAGTAAAGAACTCTCTTCAGAGTTGTAGTTGGATACCATAGCCGGTGACAGATACCAGGAAGCCTTTGGTCCTCACCATACTTACAGCATCAGCGATAAGAACTAGTTGTGAGTCAGTTCTATTAAGCTTCCTGGAAAATTAACCGACAAACGAGACTTGAGAATGAAACAGAGTCTCTGCTTTCGAAACGGAGTAGATTTAATCAGATTTCCAGTCTGACTGATTGGCTCATAGATTCTACGGTTGCTCGTAGAGCATGGAAAAATGAATTTTCTCGGGCGTATGTGGAACTTTTCCCATTTCTAAATAAATCTTAAAGAAGAGCCCAATTATTTTCTGATCTAAAAGCTTATCATATGCCTTCATACTTGTGGTGACGTAAAAGTCGCCGAAAAGAAAAGAGTAGAAAAGATGTCAACAGTTTAGATTCGGTATTTTCAATCTATGTACTGTCTGCCCTTAGACCGCTGGTAGATTGGCTAAGTTAAATTAGGTTTGAGCTGTTTTTATAATTTGTATAGATGGCGTCTAGTTACAGAAATTTGCGGCTTTCGAATAAAACTACTGGTCACTTTTCTTTTGCTATATCCTTAAAGTATATAACTTGTTTTTTTTAACTCCGTTTCGATATCCCTTTTAGTCGAAACCATATTCTTATGTTACTGAAAGATATGATGCGAGTTTGGAAATTTGTCGTTACCGAAACTACGTTGCTTGAGAAAGGATAGAAATTTTCGGAAAATTTTCAGATTATGAAGAATGATGGTTTATTAGGACGCATCAACCTTCCGACGGTCTTAATTTCAGACTTCAACGTTCGGCGTCAGCAAAAAATCAGACTTTCGTTTTAAAAGTTTTGGACATGGTTATGGTTTATGGATATGGTTTAACCTTGAATGAGCTAATAACTGGCAGATATATATTAGAAAATAAGACACATAGTGGCGTAGAATTTGATCTAAGGCCTGACATCGAATTTGACCAAGGAATCCTTTAGTGGGTTTCAACATATTTACAAACGTCTACTAAACGTTATTAAATGCAGCATCTATCATGGTTCTGTGTGTTTCGATTTCCCTTACCGTTTTTTTACCATAAAGACTTAAATTAAATTCCCCATCGTAGTGCTACTTCTGTAGAACAATTGACCTTTTTTTCACTTTCATTTCTCGCTCTATTTATGGCAAAAAATATTCTCAATTATTGATTAACATTTGCGAAAATAACGTGCCACACAGCAGTGCTAACAAATTGAACTGACAACGGATACCTTCTATCTTAGTCTTCTATCCAAAAGAAAAAATATACTGATATACATATTTGCATTCCCTCAACAACCACACCTGGCTGCTGCACCTATTGTCGATTACCGAATACTTTTCCGAATGTCTATTTTGTTGGTTATTTATTTATTTATTTTTTTTTTCTTAACTGATTGTTGAGAATTTCACAATTTTTGTTTACTTGCTATTGTGTGCGCCAGTTCGAGAAGCAGATTAAAACAGAAAATTTGAATAAATGATTACAAAATCGACATTTAACAAGGCTGTCTGTCACCTTACTTTTTGTTAAATACGACAATTATGTAGAAATCGATAATCACAATGAATGAAAGAACATTTTCTCACCAACCGTTTGAGTTTAAATTTGAACTGCTGTATAGGACGAATTGATAAGAAAGGTAAAGTAATCAAATTAATCGCTTGTGCCTGGTGGCTTAGCCACCAGTCAGGTTTCGACATTATCTGTTTTAAGAATATACACTGTTTTATACAATATACAATATATAGCAAAATAAACAACCGAAAACCATAGAGACGTTCCCATACAAAAAACGAATATATGGAACATTGTTTACGTGTTTGCACAAGTGATTACACACGAAAAGAATGTCAGTATGTCAGAAATTAGTTCGACTATGGTTCTGTGGTGGGCCCTGTGTGGGTTAATTTTTTGGAGTGGAACCTATTATATCATACAACATATAGGAAACAAAATATCAGATCCAAATGTAGAGGTACAGATATCAATTAGCAACAATTGAGGGTGGCTTTTGATGAAATCGAATGTGAAATTAAATCGAATGGTTTGTAGATAATCAATAAAATGTCAGTGAACCGTAGGCAAGTAAACTTTCGAAAGTTGCTCTGAAGAGGCAATGTTTGATATGGCAACGGGTGAAATTTGACCAGAAATCTGTAAACTCAATTCGCCAAACGGGGTTAATGCCTTTTATAAAGAAAAGTTACTGTTTTCCATTAATACCTACAGCCAACGTGACATAATTCTGTATTTGTATGAAAATATGACAAATTTAATTCGTGGGCAGAGGGTAAAGAAAAATAGGAGATACATTTAAAATGGCTTAGAAAGGTATTTGACAACTTCATTTGCTTTGTTCAACTTGCTTGATTTTTTTCTTTTTTTTTTCTTACTTATTCCACATTCCCTATTGCCTTGTATATTCAATTTTCATGGTCCTTATTTTTAGCCTTTGTCTCATTTTACCGCCACAAATCTATATTTAGCGCTTGTAGCTTATTTCCAACCACTTTTCTCTTCAGTTTTGAATTCCTCATGGGTACAACACGATGAGAAACATTTTTCCCGGTATTTTAAGATCAACCGTAGAGAGGAAGTTCAAACAAATCAGGAAATCCTTCAACATTATTTTTATAAAGTCGCTTATCAAAAACATAAGGAATACACCTTCCCAACGGCTATGTTTAATGACAACTATGGCATTCTATCTGTAGATGACACTTTGGACTCAGGTCAACACTTTGAAATTGTGTCAGTTCTCATCTGCAGTTAAGCGCAACAAATTTTCAGTGCGATTTGATTTCACGCCCGTCTTGTAGCAAGAGTACTTAAAGATCTTAACATACGCACAACAAATAGTTCAGATGATATATACTCGTATATCTCCTCACGCTGGTAAAAACACTGCGTAAGCTTTTCCCTTCTTCAACAGACCTATTGCACTTAGGTCCCCCTTAAACCGTTAGCGCATGAAATATTTCGATACGCGAAAACTTCTTAATGACTGTCAATACGGTTTCTTTAACGATAGGCCCACTGATGGTCTATAAAATCTGGCGAAAGCTTTTCTTTGGTAGAATAAAAATTGCCCTTCGGAACATTTATTTGAAGCCTTGGACGGTTTCAATTCTGATATCCCTAAAAGAAATGCTGGCGGGCCGCAGGCCTGCGTTCTGCCATCGACACTCTTCATTTTCCATTGATGATCTCATCTGCATCTGCAATTCTTAATTCCATATATTCGATTTCCAAAGACAGTACCCTCAGCTTTTCATATTAGTTCTTTAATTCCAATGTTAGCAGCATAACTAATAGGGGTCGCAAAAAGATTTGAATGCTTCCAAAACACAATTCTGTCTTTTCTCATTGAGAAAAAATGTAAACACCCACACATATATCCATTTATAGTATTTTTACTGCCGATACCGACAAGCTTTTCATTCTCGGCATATGTATTTATTAGAACTTACGCTAGCATAAGTCACGACGTCACCAAAAATTTTGTGAAATAACAAGGTTTCCTCGAGCGATGTAAGAAATGTTTCACTTCGTCTGATCTAGCATCAATATGTAAGGCATTTTGAAATCCGAAATTCGAGTACAGATACCATGCGATGTCAAAATTGCATCATCAATTAACACGGATTTAATGTCTTGCCTTACCTTGTTCTCTTGCTATTTCTATCATTATTGTACCAACACATTTAACTGTAACACTTGTCTCGCTATTAATGTTCATTAGTAAACCATTAAGTTCATCAATAATCAATAGTCTGGAGATCCGTAATTCCCATCCAAGCCGTACAACTCGCTTTTAAAATGTCCGGTATCTCTATTGGTTTTGCTTCCTAATTTCCTTTCCCTTTCCCGGCGTTCATAATCTTCTGTGCACGCGCTAATTATAAATATAAAAAAAAAATCGGCGTCATTTATAAATAAACCCTCAAAGTTGTTCTTGATGTTAAAACCATCCGTCACGTACCGGGTTTCACTGTTGAAAATGGGAACCCTATGAGATTTGGAAATCGCTTCGGTTGTTTACTTATGGAGTTTTCGCTTTCAAGTAGGAAAAACGGATTAAGAACATTCGTTACTTTCCCAAAGGTTTTTTTAGTAATGTTTTGCCAATCGAAAAATACAATTTCATGAGCAAATTCAAGCCCAGGTGGTGTCTCCGATTGCTTCACTATTGTATGCCGTTTAGCACTTTGATCTTAGTTTTAATGGTGAGGCTATCTAATCAAACAGCTTTACAATGTTTACAAAACAATGTCTATATTGGGTTTAACGTTTACATCATCGTTTTAACGATGGATACATCAATTTATTTGACTGGGTTGAATGGACAGCACAAAACTAGGTATTATTTTTTAATAGTCAGATCGGAACAGTAACAGTAGAGATCGGAAAATTTTAAATCATCATAAATCAATACAAAAAGGTTTACATTTAGTTAGATAACCGATTCTTCCATGTGTGTTCAGTGTAGCGCAGACCTTACAGAGTTTGATTGATTCCGATCTACAAAGACGTTTTTCGTAATAAATTAAAACGAGAAAACCAAGATGAAAAACGGAAAACCAACACTTTACAATGAACAAGAGATTTCCATCAATCTTTTCTATGACAGTGCAATGCTAAATCTGTATCCTGTTGTTGTGTAGGATATATGTACATACTCGTACATACCTCCCAACGTCTTTATCATTATTTTCCTAACCAACTATTTTTACAGAGTCAATTCTCGAATAACTAAATTTCGCCCACCACCAACACCCATTTTCGTGACTCAAGTCACGTATGCTTTGCTCTCACAAATGTCTACTTTTGAAAAAAAAAAAAAAATAAATAAATAAATAATTGTCGCTATGAATAAAAGGTTCAACAAAAAGTGCACACAATTGTTCATGTCAAGATTTCGTCTAACCCTCTTTTTTTTCTAAAAGTCAAGCCATGATGATCTTATAACGATTCGTCAATGTTTAAATTGTCTATTACGGCAAATTAACTAGTGAATATCAATTTTGAACAAGAAATTTCTCCATATCCAGAGACACGTTGAGCTTGGAGTAGCTCATTGAAAGTTAATTAAGAAATACTTGTTTCGTGCTTCGAACAAAATAAAAATTGAATTCTCCATTTATCCATTCATTCCTTAAACTCCATAAAAGAGAACTTATTAATCAAGTCGTTGGTTCCTCTTGGCCTCCACATTTGACCGGACCGCGCACGTTAATGTGTATTACGACAACGACGACGATGCACCTTCGAATAAGCAATCTTCCTCTTTACTTACAACGAAAAACCGGAGGAGACCAAAAAGCAAAATCAAAATCAAGTGAAATCGAGTTCGAAGACCAGCACACACAAATATATATATATATATATATATATATATATATATATTTATATTTATATTTATATTTATATTTATATAAAGAGCATATAACTTCAAGGCCGAGAATTCTTTCGTCTTTCGGTCTTCGGCCGTGCTCTTTACGCATATTCAACGTTTTTACGTTTTTCGCCAGAAAAAGGCCAGAAGGGGGTCGAACGGAGCCGCATAAAAAATTCCTGAATTAAGTAACAACAACAAAAGAATGCATGAAGTAAGAAGTGCTGGAAAGCTGGTTAATAAAAAGCTAAAACTCTCCCCATTGTACCCTATACGACGTACCCATGAAATAGGTGAACAAAGTGCCAAAATGGCAACCGTCTCCTTCGTCGCAAAAGATAGCGACAACGGCAAAGAGAAGAACAGAGTGAACGTTGAATACTACGAATAATATACTTGTGGTGCAAGCCAGGTCTCGATGTAATCAAACCACAAAATGGGGAAAACCCTCCAACCCGGGTATGTGTTTAATGTGTGCACAAAAGTCACTTGCACTCTTTTCTATCTATCACATGAAGCACCATGGTACTCGTATGTATTGTACTTACCTTTAACTCGTGGCCTTACCAAATTCATTTTGTGCTGAATGAGGAACGTAAAACTCAATTAATTCGTGACTTAAGAAGGCGGATTAGGCAACAAAGTCCATTGCTCATTCAGTGCACTGAAAATATTGTTTCTTAGGTGTGCCAAAGCTAAAAAAATCGTAGTTGAGGCCGTATCAAAGCAGAAATAAAAAAAATCAACTAAAGTAGTTGCTAATGACTGACTTTCGTCGTTTCATCGTTGTCGCTTTTGTCTATCAAGTGAAATTGGAAATTAGATCAGAAAACAGAAAAAAGATTGGTGGAACCCCCGCCCCTGTCGCTAAATAAAGCTAAGGATTCAAATTGAATCGACTCGATTCGTATGGTTTGGGTTGTGTGTTGTTAACATGACTACTCACCGCGGGTGAATGGAAGCAAGTTTGGCAAATTAGAATTTATATATTTAAACTTTTTATTATTATTTTTTTTTCGTTGCTTCTGTTACTGCTTCTACTTTTTGAGTAGCGGATGTTGGTTATACACGACAGTTTTTGTGCTGTGGACTTTTTGTGGAACCTGTATTCCTCTTACTTTATTTGCGTATGAGTTGCTGCGAAGTAGTAGCTAATTGTTTATGATTCCTTTGACACACGTTTCTATAGTTGTTGTTTTATTTTATATCAAGTCATTAAATAAATTGTTGCAAATTCGTCAGTTTAGGGACTGCTCAGAAACCCAGTTCCGGTGTCGCATCTGAATGAACGAAGCCACTAAAATTAGCTGTAACCGATTCAACGGAACGCTGTGACTTTGCACAACTTCTTTATTGTACAGCACTACGATGGGAATAACTTATTCATTTTCTTAACTTGTCCGGTTAATGGACTTGCCAGTTAGAATGATTATTACCCAAGTTATATGGAACAAAAGAACCCAGCAGTGAAAAGGTTATACCTTGACAATCGGTGACTTCTTAATGAATTTAAATTTGTAAACTTATCACTACAGACAAAATACTGACTGTAAGAACAGTCTGTAGTCTAAAGAAGTTCTAGCACAATGACCCTACTCTAGTTGAAATAATTTATTCCTGACAAGGTTATCTGACTGTGTGAACTATTACATCTACTGTCAAATGTTTTGTTTTGTTTTGTTTTTTTGGCCACGAAAATTAGCTTTTTATTAAAATGCATAAATGCAAATGTTTCTTTGTGGCAAGATGCCTTCGAGTAAAGCCTAGTCCTTCATGCCAATGATCTAATTGCCTTTTATTATTATTATTATTATCCAGGGATACAAATTAATTTGTGGGGTCCCGGATTTAACGCCGGGGTACTATGCCCATGTGGCGCGTTCTGTCAACAGCACGCGGAGTACTGAGTTCCCACCTAAGTACTTACCGCGCCCAAAACTGCCTTTTAGTTTTATAGACTAACGGAAAGTTTCCGATCCAAATATACACCCTAATCTCTATAGTTGATATTTCCAAAAAAATAAATATATAAATAAATAAATAAATCAACACATTAACATACAACTTTGTGCCCGCTAAAGTAAACCAGAGAGTAAAAGCACCTTCCTTTTTGCAAAGTAACACTCTTGAAATATTTTTTTTTTTTTTTGGTTTTTTTCTTCGCAGTTCCAAAAGTAGTTAAGCAACAAAAACACACCCCTCCAAGACGTAGTGGCAGTTTTATATACCACGAGTACACTTGATTCCCCTCTTCCTGGTCCATTGCTGTATGGTTGATGTGAATACACTGTCGCAAGACCGGTTTCAAGAGACTCTGCGCGTTGTACAAGATCTACAATAGCAACAATATACAAAAACCGATTTCAACTGTTTCAACATCAAAAAACGGGGGTAAAGCAACAACATGCCAAACCAAACTAACTCAACGAAACCACACACTACCACCCAATTTATGTAAATCGAAATGGAAAAAAGAAAAAAAAAAATGCCGCAACAAGTTTCAATTTGTTGTTGTTATTTAATTGAATATTTGAAAAAAAAATCACACAAAACACCAGCAAATTAGTGGTTGCCTGGCGCCCAGACGTCAAGAAAGATTTGTCCATTTCATTTTGAGGAAAAAAAAAATCCCGACGACCTTACAATAATTCTAATCAGATCAGGCCGATTGTTACATAGTAACAACGTTTGGTACATCTTGGGATCATCTTTTATCCGCAAGATACATTTATGCGTGCCAAAGTAGACTCTCTGTTTCTCTCCAATATTTGTATTGCTCTCTTGATTAGTTATGCTCATTCAAAAAGTTACGCATTGTCCCAATTTCTTTTGACCATCTTGTACGCACACAACAGGTTCGCGTTTATAGTTGATAAAGTGGCGTCCACTTCATCCAACTAATGAACATGATTTATTGTGCATAAAATGTTGGAAAAAAAAATTAAAACGTAAAAATTACTATTCTAGAAACTGGAGAAAGTTTTTTTCTTCTAGAAATTACGAGAGGATAGAAAATCGGGAGAGAGGTATCGACTTTAAATAAAATACACTTGGAGTTTGCAATTGTTTTGTGTTTGGGTTCGCTTCAATAAACAATATTTTATATTCACTGACTCAAATGAAGAAGAAGGGACGTTAGAGTTATCAATTTGCTATTGAATACAGCCAAAAAAAAATTCCAGTTTGATAGGCAAATGACCGGTTAAAAACTTGATTGCTCAAACTTATTGGCCTTGTTTGGAAGCCATCAATTATAAGTTCAAAAAAACTCTAATTTGGATTTACCTACTACTTGCCGCAAATTTATTCTTATTTTAAAATATCAAAGAATATAGGTAAAAAGAGGTTGGATTAATTTTGAGCGATGAGTCACGTATAACTGACCTTACTTCGACCTAAATAACTTTATATTCACGTGATGGAAGATGTTTAGAGCAATTAACGAGTGAAGAATACGTGATATGCTGGGATTCTCTAATCAAATTGCCAGTGGTTTCCTTTTAGTGCTTACGTACCAGAATTTGAATAAAAAAAACTTGGCGATAAGCTTATGCACATATAACAATCAAAACAAGTATTGTCCCAGTAAAATTTCATGTTTTTTTCTCTCTCTTTCTCTCTCTAAATGGAATTTTGTAAATGCACAAGACTGGCATTTACCATCAAAATCTGTCTGAATCATTTTCTGAAAATTTGAAGGACAAAACTATCACTCAATTTATTAAAAACAAACTTTTGCTATAAATGGTATACGCAATGTAATTGTGTAAGCCATTTAGGTTATTATAATTTCGAATGGAGTTGGAAAATCGTCTTGGCCATGCTTTCAAATAAGGGAATTCAGATGGTATCCATGGGTATGCAGAATGTAATGTAATAACTGTTATATGTAACGCATACCATGTTTATATTTCACACACGTACCTACTTTGTTACTGTCCTGCTTATAGTGTTGATTAAGTTCCAGTAAAATATTATTCTACAGGATTTTCTGTCTTCAACCATGCCGTCAGTGAAGCCAAGACCTCTTCTTTTTTTTTTCAATTAATTATTACTTCAGGACTGTTTTAATTTTGAGGAAACATTTTATTTAATATATTTATCAAATGTGTTTTCATCAAAAGAGATCCCTTCTGCATGGTTATACGAGTAATTTTGATGGCGATTTTGTCAATTCTGCTCTTATCTCATTCATGAACTTAATACGGTTTCCTCGAAGTCGCAATTCGAATTTCGGGAACAGCAAGAAATGATGAAGCGATGTCTGCGCGAGTCCTATATTATAATAGGCTCCCCAACGCATAACTGGAAAACAATACTCCTTATTAGTTGTTTGACCAATCGATAGGACTTCTTCGATGTTTTGATAGACAACAAATGTAAGGATCCACCTTTTCCTTCCTTTGTATCGCAAGTATCATTCGAAAGCTTTTAAACGCGACCAACAATTATCTCCGATGGTCGAAACTCAAGATGTAATAAAAGTTCTTGTATGTACTTTTTACTGAAGTAGTCATTCTTAAAATAACCGCTCTGCACACAGCAAAGCCCTCTCTATTATAAACATAAATGAATCAATTTCCATGCAAACTATATTTTGAATAAAATACTTCTCGTACATCATCCACCAATTAGAATCAAATTTTTCGATCACAAAAGATTGGATAATTCTAACCAATCTAGACCTAACTCGGTGCGTCATTTCGTCGTCAATTCACTGAAAACGGCCGATCGATACCTGTTACAGTTTCCCGTGTCGCCTTTGCCTTTATACGCTTTAATAAAAAAAGCTTCCTTTCTATATACCCATATTAAGCGTCCGATCATCTTTTATCAGAAGCCACGTTCGATTTCATCAATCGCAGCAGCACGGATGTTGGGTGTCAGTGCTTCAGTTGGATTGGTAGTGTCTTTATAAACCTTTTGTCACAGTTTGCGCCGCCTTTTTGGGAAATAAATATCACTTCATCTATACCTTCCAGTATGGTAAAAGACGCACCCACCTAATTTTCAAATAAATAAGTTCCAATTGTGGATAGAGAGAATGCTCGATTTTCTTGAATTATCTAAGTCCAAAATGCGGCAATTCTATTTTTTAACAAAGGCTTGAGGATGGAAATTTGGTTCATCGCCCAAACTGATTTTCTTGGCCTATTTATGCGTGCATATCCAACACCCGGTGGTCAACTTGGTATAACTTGAATCATGGCATATATGGTATGGTATGTTACATACAAAGTTCAAACCTGGGTTTTGGCCTTAAAACGAGCTACAGTAGCAATGAAGATGCTTTACGTCAACGAAGAAAACTTTAAACTTTTCGAATTGTTTTTCATTGTGAATTTTACCAATGTCCATGCTTTGTTGAAAAATGTATTGTTCCATTTATTGTTTTTACTTTTCTATTGGAGAGTGATCAGTGATGGCAACATTTTGTTTGTACCTACCTGAGTTTTAAGTAATCAGTTATAATATTGGTTTATGTGTTGGAGCATTCGGCAGAACCGAAACAAGAAATCTTCACCAATAAGACGCGTGTCCTCGGGAATAATTATACTTTTACCGTTTGTTATTTTCTCCTTCACATAGCAATATACCCTTTTGCACACGACTGTGTATCACACCTTCATTCAGACGCCTACGAATTATGTCCGCCGATGGTATTTTGGTATACTTTTTACTTATTCTGACTCTTTTTCTGCAGAAAGTTGTGAGGAAATAATTTGCATCTTTCTATCTGAGCTTTCGTTGGTAATTCAAGGACGTCTTGGCCTTTATTGCTATTAATACTGGTTTAACAAATTACTTCAACTGATAACCAAAGCCAATATACGAGTAACAACTAACATAACTTCTTTGTAGAAGTTGATATAATTGAGAGTATAGATAGATATGGTCTGTTTTCGGAAATACATGGATATGTGGCAATTTATTTGTACGGCCAACTGTAATCTTGTTTTACTGCTTTCATTACGTAAAATTTGCTGTTTCTCCCTTAATCATTATCTCGAAGGGAATGTAATTACTGTGGAATTTTTGCTTAAGTTAGGACCTGTTAGTAACGGTCCTACTTGTGTTCTTTTGTTTTTTTTTTCTTTTTTTTTTTTTTTTTTCTTTGAGTAGAAATTTAAAAAAATAATTAAAAACGTTTTGCTTCGACGTTCCACCTCCTCTGAGTCTTCGTCTGTTTAATCATCGCAAACTCATGTAGAAGATTTTAGAATCGGCATTCGTAAGTATAAATAACTAATCTAGTGTACCGAAATTTTTAGTACATAGAAGTACAGATAAGATGTAACAGAGAAAGAAAGTTAGTTCCATCTGTCGGAATGCCAAGCACAGCTTGTGTAAACCATGTTGAATTACCTGAATTAATTTACTAAGCGGACATTCAACTGCACATTTTCTTAACAACGAATTTTCATTTTCTAAGCTATTAACTTGTTTTAAAGTACTTTCCATCATTATCGGTATGCATATGATGCATGAATATACATACCAAGGATATGTCCCAATCCCTTAGTCTTACATATCTCGATGTTCACGTGATCGATCTATAAGTAACGTGTGGTTCACCCAATCTTTTATCCACTATATTAAAATAATCGATATCGTTTAAGTTATGACTCTTAAAAGAACTCAAAAGACAATTAGGTATTTGCCCCTACGGTTACAAAAGCAAATAAAAAAATAAAAAAACTCACATTTTTATCAGTGATGCAATATTACGGATTCATTATCGTGGATTTGTTTACTGTCGCCGCGGTTGTGAGAATTTCATTGTACTTTGTACATTTCTTGATTCCATTTGTGAAATATCTTTATAGAGTGTTTTTATTTTTTTTTTTTCGCAAGCAGACGTCAATGGTAGTTAGAAACTATTGTCGGACTGGTAGTTAATATTTGCCATGCCATTGGGCTCGTTCCGTAATGTTTCTGATAATAGTAAGCGAAACAGGTATGAGGTGTTTTTTTGAAAGCTGTTGAAATACGAGTATCATTACAATACTAATTTTGTTTTGGATAATTCGTTGCTAAACCATGAATAACTTCTACCATTCCAGAACTTATTTTAATGATATTCCTCTGTAATTAGATTTCCTTGACTAATTATATTTTACACATTTTTATTTCTAGAAAGTTCCGGTGTGCCTCATACAGTTTATAAGGGAAATCACAAAAAATATACAAAAGAATGCTTAATTATATTCGATAAAAAGACAGGTGATATGACATTAGAGAAATTAAATCACAATATACAGGTTAAGAAAACGCGGTAAGTACTAAATTTGCAGGACTAGTTTGCATCTCTTCTTCAATCGGGATATTTAAGTAAATGGGTTTTTATTTCGTTATAGGAGTGAAATGACAAACAAAACTGTTGGACCAGCTCCAAAATTAGAAAATAGCACAATGAGAGTTTCCTCGAAAACAAAAGTTTCTACAGGCAGTCGAAAGAATAATATAAGTAAGTCACCATGTCATTTCTTCATAAGTACTACTCTAAATATAATCAACTATTTTCTTTTACAGTTGGTTACGTCCCACGAAATTCGCCAATGCAACAGGGTTCATCGCCATCGACCGCCCCAGTCCATAAAAGTCCACAATCAGCTCCAGTGTAAGTACTGAAACTTTATACTTCCTCTATATATAATTTTTAATAATGTTTATTTGGTTTTTTGTTTTAGATGGAATGCAAATAACACTCAAGCAACATTACCAAGCATTCCAATGATAATTGACGATGATGATGCGGGTCCAATGTTCCAAGGCGCTGGAAGCGGCGGAAGCAGTGCTAATATATCATCCTCATCGTCAGCGTCTAGCCACAATAACTCAGCTGACTTCCATGTACCCCAACAGCAGCAACAAAAACAAACGAAAAATCAATCGCACTACAATCACCAACCGCCTCAACAACATCAGCAAAAACACCATAATCAACGACACCAGCAGCAGCAGCAACAACAGCAGCAATCACAACAACAATGGCATCAGCAACTGCAACATCAGCAGCAAATGCAACAGCCAAGTTCATCACAGCAGCAGCAGCAATATCATAATCAAAATAACCGAATGTACCATAACACTAGCAGTAACAATTCCAATGTAATTAGCATGGGTGTCATTGGTAGCAATAGTAGCAATAATTGCAGGCTGAGCAGTAGCAGTAGTAGTATAAATATAGATCAGACAGCATCCCAGGTATTGGCTAGTTCTGAGGCGGCGCTTGAGCAGGTACAATAGTTTTTTTCTTTTATTTTTTGTTGTTATCATTTTGATGAACATTTTTAAATTTTCTTTGAGAGATATTAGAATATATGCTCAGTGAATCTCACTGACACTCACTTAAATATGAAATTCAGGTTTTAGGATCACCTAATTATTTATGTGGAAAAAATGTTCATTCACTTAGTTCTGAATGGTTCCAATTAATGGTACCTGCCTTCTGTGATTTCAAGTGCAAGTGGTTAACTAGAGTAAGTTGGCTCTTAAAAACCAGGAAATTCATAAGGCAGGTGATGAAGAAATTTTATTTCTTCTTCGTTACATGTAATACAGTTGACATTGTTTTGAATATCAAATCGTGGCATATTTTTACAACAAGAGTGGAGTGCCATGGTTCCTAAACAAAATTCATGGAACTTTTAGTTGTTTCTTATTAACAACCAACCTTCTATTTTTTTCTGATGATCGAAGCATCTCTTGATAAATTCTCCTGACCCCGTTTAGGATCCGCTATATACATGAAAACTGTAAAGTTTAATAACTTTAATTTTGCCAACAAAGATAATTTTTGGTTAGCTGATAGACCTTGCTGTCGAATATAATTTTCATAATAAGGTGTAGGCTCTGTTGTCTACACGGCCGTAGGTGTTGTTCCTTGACAACGTTAATAGATGAGAGAAACAACGAATGTTGTTGATTTTAAAGTCGTCAGACTTTTAATGCTTTAAAGACTTAGTATAGGTTTTAGTTGACTCACATAAAGTGAAATAAGTTACGATTCAACCCATAGGATATAAAATCATATCTCGTTTAGTACGAGTCCGAACGGCAAACGAAAAATCATTTAATGTTCTAAAAAAAATGCTATGTTATTATACATTTCAAAAAATATTGAATCAAGAACATACACCATTATATTAGGTCGTTACATATGAAACTGACTATTTGTTTTTGAGGATCAAATAAAGGTAATTAGGAAAATTCATAAAGTTTTCCATAAAATACTCTTCATTCTATTCCAACGCTCTGTTGAGTAGGTTGGATGAGAAAAAAACATCACGTCCCAGCTATGCTTGCTTCAATATGTCGGTTTCTGTGTAGTTCTGGATTCTCCCCTGGGAGGCTTACCCACGTTTTGCCCACTGTCCTCTTTCTATTATCGTATAGTCTTAGTGTTCATTAGTCAAAGATATTGGAACTTCTAAGAATTGTAGCATATTAGGAGGTGAGATGCATACGTTTTCAGTTTTATTACCCTTGCGCTTGTAATTAAGGTTTTAAATAATTCCAGCAAGACAAAGTACAGTCGTGGCTGGATTTTCTTCAACTTCTGCCACAAGTTTTTTTATTACCAGAAAACTTTTCTGGACCTTCGTTTGGTTTCTTTCTTGGGAAACCAGTTTCGTACTATATTCTCGCTAAAGTACCCAACAAAATAATTATTGCTTTGTATAGTTAATGTGTGTTTGTTATATAAATTGATCCTTAAACGGTTCTGATCGAATAAGCCGTACGCTCACTACAGCGGTTTTAACGTAGCATTTTACTGCAAATTGATCGCAATTGGAGCATCAGAGAACAAAGTAAGGAAAGTATCGACTACCTAGGTTGTAAGGTGTTGTTAGGTGAACAAATAACTTGGTTTGAACGGGAAATAGCTGTTTCTAATTGTGTTTCTTTTCTTCAGTTTTACCATCCAGTTTTATTGCTCCGTAACCCAGACATTGAACTATTTTCGATAGGTTGCTTCCGATGTTTCTGCAAGCTTACACAGCTTTTGCACTTTTCGATATATATATATATATTTCTCTTTTATTTGGAAACAGCCAAACCTTAGAACAACGTTTTTATCCAAAGTAAGAACATAAGTTTCCATTTTTTACTCATTTTAGCTGATTCCGCCTGATTCCATCTCCTTACTATTTCAACTCTATTTCAAATGTTTGTACCATCAATATTTATTTATTTATTTTTATTTTTTGTAGCAAATCGGCGTCCTTAGCTCCTCAGACTCAAGTACGGATACCGACTCAAGCGGCAGTGATAGCGGTTCAGATTCCGATGACAGCAACGAAGACTATTCTCAAAATTCACAACCCCTGCATCAGCAATCAATACAAAATCAACTTCCAAATCTACAAGCTACCATGCCACCCCAACAACAGCAATCGCAACAACAATCCAGCGGTTATGCGAATGGTGGCTTTGCCAATCTCCACGCTGACCTACAACTATCCGAATCTAATTCATCTGATTCTGATGATGATGATGATTGAAATAAATTCAGATCAAATCAAAAACAAAAAAGGAACACTATTCGTGTACAATGATTCAAACAACCGACCACTATTTGACTAAACACTACATCCAAAAATGGAGAGAAAACGACATAAACTAAAACAGAAATATTAATAAACAAAAACAAACAAAATATATATGTATATATATATATATATATTTGTAATATACAAAACTCAAGTATCCCTGATCGGATTTCTCTCTCGCAAACAAAAAAGGACACAACCTATGTCCGCATGCATTTGATTATAAAAAAAAGGAAAAAAAAAACAATACATCCAACTGTAATGAAAAATTGATAAAACAAACTAGAAAACAACATGTCTTCTTTCTTAATTTTAGTTAATCATAGAAATTATTATTTTCTCCTTTCTATTCAAAACAAAAGAAACAATTAATAATAATAATAAAAATAAATTTATATATAAATATATAAATAAATGTATGTAATAGAGAATATGCCCTTAAAAATATGCCTTTTAAAATTCATAAACAAAGTAACACAACTTATATATAATAAATAACAAATGTGAGTAACTTGATGAATTCAAAAAAAAAAAAAAAAAAAAAGAAAAACGATAAGATAAGAACACAAACTAAATACAATAGAAAAAATGAAAATAAATTTTTTCACAGTAAGACATAGTGGTTTCTCGTAGAAAAAGAAAACAAGACACATACACAAACTCAAAACAAATATTTAAGATTTTGTTTTGTTTCGTTTTGAAACAAACTAACTGAATATGAAATGAACCTAATTTTACAGCAGCAACATGTCATGTGTACGATTAATACACTTAAACACTTCTCTTAGTCAAACGAATTCTTTTGTAATTTTCTATTAACTATCTTTTTTTAATTGTTGCATTGTTGAATTATTTTTAAAGGGAACGGGCTCATGCTAAAATCATTAAAGAAACTTGAAAGCAAAGAGTTTCAACAAAAGGTTATTTGGTAGATACATATATATTTTTTTTTATCAAGATGTGGATCATATGTCCAGTCTGAGTATTTCTGGTGTAAGTAATACCTAGCACAATATCTTTACCAAATTTGTATGTCCACTGATCACGAGGTTTGTGCAGAGATGAGTAAGACTGACAGCGACTTTATAGAAGATAGTTAGAATTTGATTTGCTTAAAACTCATTGACAGTAGTCTGTGCAAGTTATCTTGGCTGGAAACTTTGCCAAAGGCATACTGTTTCTGATTGAAGAAGATAAAAAATTTTTTAGTAGAAAGAATCACAAATATTTGATCTGTGCAGGTTTGAGGAAAGTAAACTGAACTGCTTGAATATTACTAACAGCTGAATGTTTCTGTATCATCTATGCTGTGGAAAACACTGATTTGTCGTAGCTTGTCTTGGTTATTGGTTCTTGTTAAGATTAATCTATTCGTGCTCGTTTGTCTCCTTAAACACATTTATGCTTGTTATTTCTACAACGCATGGTGGTGATGATATTTTTTCATATATCATTGGCTTGTTTAGGATTTGAAAGCCAGATTTGGAGAATCGAATGTAAGTTCTCCCTGTTCAGTTTTTAGAAAGACTTTGAATTTGAACAAATTTAAACCGAAACTATGTAGCTGGCAGTACATAATTGAAACAATCAGTTTCCCAAGTCAAAGCAATAGTTGTACAATAAACGCCTGATGATTTAGAACAGCCCTACCTTATCTGTACCCCCTAATTTAGTATAAATCAAAAAAAAAAAAAAAAAACAAACGAAACGAAAATAAAATTTCGCAAAACTTGTGCCTAAATACCAAAACAAAAATAAAAACAAAATATTCATAAAAATACCAACAAAAAACAAAACTTGTAAAGCCAAATATTGCTCATTGATTCGAAAAGAAAATACTCCTATGACTAAAAAGAAATTTTGTAAAGCAAAATCCTTTCTCGTTAACACCGTGTAACAGAAAGACCAACAACGACGACCCTTGCATAACTCCATCGGACAATGGACTCAAGTTTTGTTCTTAAACCATTTGAACAACTAAAAGCAATCCTAAACTTTAAATGTTGAACAAAATCTTTAGCCAAAACCTTATTTAACAACATCTAAATTGCTTTTGTATTATAACTTCGTTCAGTTATCCATGTTCTCTGTTGTCCTTGTTTTTAACCAAAAACTGATACCCTTCCTTTTCACTTTGTTTTTGCTTCTTTCTTTCTGAATTTACTTGCATTTCACGTAGTTTTTTTTTTTTTTTTTTTTTTGTGTTAATTTAGGACAATTTCGAAGGATAAAGAGATAAAAATGAAAATAATAAAAAAAAAAAAAAAAAAAAGAATTGCAAGAAATTGAATAAACAAAACAAACACTATTTTTTTATTAGCCAATACTCTTGTGTATTTATATATATGCATAAATAAAAAATAATTAAACTATTATTAAATATTAATTAGAAACAAAACAAAAGCAAAAAAAGGGTTATAAATTATAAACCGCAATTAAATGAATACAAAAACGCCAATACCATTTTAGTGAATCGTAAGGAAACAAGTGGAAGAAGAATGTTAAAGAAATTGAATAAAAAAGTAAAAAAAAAAAAAACGAAAAATGCCGTATGCATAGAAGAGAAGAGATTAAAGTAATGGCGTCCGGAATATGTGTAATTTTTTCTCTCGTAAGTATGTTTCTGTTCTTTTTTTTTTTTGGCATTATTTTTGTTTTCTAAAGAAACGAAAAAAATAGAAACAAACCACTATACAACTAAACTATGTAATAAAAGCGAACTTTCTTCATGACTGTGTATATTTTTTATGTAATTGAATGATTTGAAATAGAAGAGAAGGAAATTTGAAAAAGAAACCTGGATAGTTACTTTTTAGTGTTTTTTTTTTTTTTTTTTTAAATAATTTGTACTAATTTACACAACTCTTACTAACTGCTATGCCTTTCTAATTATCCTTGGTTACTGTAACGATCCTCTTATTTTTATTTGTAAACGAATAAGCATGCAAATGAAGAGATGATTAATGTAAGTGAGAAGAAGAAACTAGGTTAATTCAATTTATTATACATATATGTATGTACTATTACTTTTATTTTTATTTTATTACTATATATTTTCTCTTGTTTGTTTATTATTATTTTTTATTTTTATTATTATTGCTGATGATTATTATTCTAATCTGAATATATGTTAATATGATTATAATTAAATGAAAACTATACATAATGAAACTGATAACAGACAAAAAAAAAACCTTAGAAAAATAATATATATTATTGTAAAAATATTGAAAAAAAAACTGAAAGTGAAAAAAATACAAAAAATACTTGATGCAAATTAAAAAAATATAAAAAAAATGTGTGAAGCCTTTTTTTTTTGTTTTTTGTTATTCCGATACTCATTAACGATCAAATTGTATCATATGCCAATACAGCCAATTGAACTTAAAATATGGAAAAATGTGCCGGTAAGCGGAGAGAAACTCAGATATGTCTACTTAAAACAAAATCTGACTATGTAAGACTGCTAACATATACTGCATCCATTTACGCGGTTGGAATACAATAAAATCAAAATCTCCAAACTGCAGACATTCCAAAACAAGTAACAGAGATTTGCTCCGTTCTATGGAAATAAAAACGTTCACAGAAGTGGTTCTAAAGCCGTGTCACTTATTCATCGACTGCATAACCACACCAACTCTAAGATAGAGACGGTCTTGTGAATTTACGAAACCCGGAGACTTGGATTGGAAGAACCAGCCACAGGAGCTAATGGTCTGAGAGCTATGGGACAATATGATAATATATTATACTTAAAATGTTAAACGTTCTTCAATGCGATTTTAAAATATAAGAAAGGAAAGTCTTTCGTCGATCTTTTATAGATAGGTTGTGAATAAGGAGGTGTTTTTAGTGGCGTTAGTGTCACACAAAGCATGACTAGATGCACGTATAGCACTCTTAACTATGACCTAGGAGACGGAAACTACTTTAAAGATCAACACAGTGCAAATACAATCTCCCTAATCTTCAAGGCGCGAGAGAGGTCCTATATTTATGATGAGTGTGCTTTGTGTAATCTTGATAACCGAGAAAAAACTACCAAGTTTCTTTTGAGATTTTCACTTTAACAAGCAGAACGGCCACAGAACTTAGACTGTATGTCGAACACCTGGCGTATGTAATTCTATAAAAAAAAAATATATACGAGGGTTGTAAAGATAGCGGCACTCGTCATTAAAAGCTAGTGAATGCTAGTTATGCATCTTTTGACAACTACTTACCGAAGTTTCAGTCATTTTGGACGCGCAGTTTTTAGTTGACAGTCGTTTGAGCGTTTTTTGTGAAAATGGAAAAAATTGAGTATCGAGCTGTTATTAAATTCTTGTTTTTGAAAGGCAATATGCCTACGCAAATCAAAAATTAGTTGGACTCTGTGTATGGGGATTCTGCACCATCATTTACCACAGTGAAATTTTGGGCAGCTGAATTTAAACGTGGCCGTAAGAGTTCGGGAGATGATGAACGCTCGGGACGTCCAAAAACTGTAACCATTGACGGTAACATTGCTAAAGTTCACCAAATGGTGTTAGACGACCGCCGAATTAAAGTGAGAGAGATAGTAGAGGTTATGAAAATGTCCAAAGAACGTGTTTGTTACATATTAAATCAAGATTTAGGCATGAGAAAGCTGTCCGCGTGTTGGGTGCCGTGTTTGCTTACGTTAAATCAAAAACGTGTTCGAATGAACATTTCCAACACTCTGTTGGTGCAGTTTAGGCGCAATAAATCCGAGTTTTGGCGCCGATTAATTACTGTATACAACATTATGCGCCCGAAAAAAAATTCAGTCAAAACAGTGGACTGCAAAGGGCGAGCCGGCTCCAAAACTCCAAAAAAGCAAAAACTGCTTTTTTTCGGCTGGAAAAGTAATGGCGACTGTTTTTTTTTTGGGATAGTAAAGGAGTTATCTTAATTGATTATCTTCAAAAAGAAAAAAAAACATTACAGGAGCATACTACGCATCATTACTTTCCAAGCTGAAGGCAGAAATTGCGGAAAAACGGCCACATTTGCAGAAAAAGAAAATCCTGTTTCACCAAGACAACGCACCGTCTCACACCTCAGCGGTTGCCATGGCGAAAATCCATGAATTACGATTTGAACTGCTTGACCATCCGCCTTATTTACCAGATCTGGCCCCAACCGACTTCTTTTTGTTCCCTCATCTAAAAACTTTGAGAGATGGGAGCATCGCTGGGAGAAGTGTGTAGAGTTACAAGGAGACTATGTAGAAAAATTGTTTGGGAAAAAATGTCTTGTATCATTGTTCGGTCGGAAACTTTTCAGACAACCCTCGTACATACGATTATATACCGTAAAACTCCAGTTTTCGAACTGTTTTTAAAAAATCTCTTAAAAATGGTAAAATTATGAATCTATTTTTTTCGTGAGGAATATATGAGATTATTAATGAATGACGTGATAACTATGTAAATGACAGTTTAAATATTTTTTTTCTTTTATAGAAAAGTGGGACAGTTGTTCCAGGGAGGGGGTTACTTCGCTACAACCAAAAATGTTGGTTATAGTGCTTTTAGTGCCCTTAACATTGATCCAAGGATCATGTCTGAGGAAAAAAATACAAAAAAGGAATCAGAACAATATATTCTATTTCAATAAAAGCTTATGATATACTATATTACGAGTTTAAAGAATAAAAAAAATTAATTATAGACAAACAAGTTTTAAATAAACATCGATAACAATTTTTAATAAAACAAAGAAAAATAATTCATTGAATAGGAAAAACAGCATAACAAAATAGAATTCAAAAAGTAATAATTATAAAATTAAAAATAAAAAGTTTCTACCAAATATGGTTTTGGTTGTTGAATGGAGCCTAATACTAATCCAATGATAAGTTTATTCATCTATTTGCGAAGGCCGTTTCTGCAGTTTAAGCGATTTCCGCATCGAGTTCATTGTGACATATTTTTTATCGAATGCGACAATTTCTCCGGGATATATTCGTTCATCATATATGAATGCAACGAACTTTCCTACCTCTCGGACAAATTTCCCCAAAACGACTTCATTTAAATTGTCTGAAGATTTGCCTTTTAAAAAATCAACAAAAATCTCGTGAATAACACGAGTAATGTTGGCTTCCAATTGTAGCTGGCTTATTCCTGAAGACCTGAGACTTTACATATCCCCAGAGAAAATAGTCCAACTATCCCACGATATAGGCGGCCAATTTACTGTTTTAAAGTGCTCACCAAAATGATTTCTCAACAAGTCCATTGTTTCACGCGCTGTATAGCTCTTAGCGCCGTCTTTCTAAAACCAGAGCTCACCGAGACCATGTGCTTGAAGTTCAGGAAGCACATACTCCATTAACATGGCGCAATAACGATTATCATTGACGCTAAAATTCTGATTTGGATGTAATGGTAGCTCTTGGTAGTATTCGGATTGCTCATCTGCCCAAATACGGCAATTTTGTTTATTAACGTATCCATTGAGCCAGAAATGTTCTTCATCACTGAATAAAATTTCACGATAAAACACCGGATTTTCATTGAGTTTTTCCAGAGCCCATTCATAGAAAATATGAATAAAGATGGCTTCAATTCTTGCACAAGTTGAATTTTGTACGCTTTTAGGCCGAGATCCTCACGTAAAATACACCAAGTTGTCGATTTCGTCACGGTCTTCGCGTACACTCTCAGCTATAGCTGCTATAGTCTCTTCACTACGTGATGGATGTGGTCTAACCGGTCGAGTATAATCCTCTAATGTAAACTGGGACTCACATTTGCGAATGGTATTGGCAATAGTGGTTTCAGTAGGTCGATTATGCGGACCGTAAGTTCCTCGTATCGCACGAAAAACATTTCTCACAGAACGCTGATTTTCGTAATACAGCTGAACAATTTGGAGACGCTGTTGTAGTATGAGTCTTTTCATGATAACTTGCCAAACGATACTGAACAAAAATGACAAAGCAGTTTGATAGGAGTCACGCGTGATCTGTTGAAAAAAGCCTATAGAAAATCAAACCTCACGATGAATCACCCCTTACAATGAAATATCGTGATTCTTTTCTAAGCTATACAGCTCGCCTTTTTTTTTTTTTTTTTAGAGCTCGCTTATGGAATGCCCTACCAAATTCTTTATTTCCTAGTCATTATAACCTGCAAACATTTAAAATCAACCCACATCGCTATCTCTCTTGTGTTCTTCCCTAATTTCCATTCGCCTGCGCAGTGTGAAAACGTTTAAGGGGTATTCAAAATAACTAGAGTGCGCGGTATTATAAAAAAAAAACTTCCTTCCGGCTGGATTCTCCGCACTCACATTTTAATGACGGGATCACCTTAACTAAAGCAGTCAAGTTTGAATTCTAGGCGGAAAAAAGCTGGGCCCTGTTAAATGTTGAGCTCACGATGCAGTCCTGTTACGAAATCATTTGAAAAATCTAAGGCTGTCTTTATTTTTATTTTACAGATATTTTTATAGATCTATCAATAAGGATAGTTCTTAAACCGTGACGTAATTTTTAACAGTTCTTTGACAATTATGCCCAGTATTGTTTGACAAGTTATTATGAATAGGCTTGTGACATTTTCGATTGGTTTATCCCTGGAAGTTGGCAATTTAGATTCTAATGGACAGTAAAAACTTCCAAAACTGCCAAACACAGTCTACTGCTCAAATACAAAAATCTGGTATAACACACAATGCTAGTTGACGTGAAGCACAATCTTGCTTTTGAAAAAATTAAAAGAGTGCTAATTGAACAGTCTTATGTAATTTTTTTCTTTCCGGAGTGGATAAAGACAGCTTATTATATTACATATTCCAGAAAATTGCATCGGTATTCTTCAAAGTTATTTTGAAAATCTGTTTTGTAGTCGCAAAACATATAAAAGATTATGTTATGGATAAATCTCGCACTACTTATGACCTACATGACACATAGCTATAATGCGTCAACGTAATATGCATATCGTACAGAGCAAACACTAGCCGTTGTGAGTAAAAGTGTTGCGGGAGATCATTGACTTATCAAGGACACCAATTCAACAACATTATATCGCGAATTGGCCACAGATATCTTGCGATTTGACGCTTCTCCATTCCTTTTTGCGGAGCTATTTAAAGTCTTTGGTGTATGCTAAACTAAATACTATTTAGGCCTTAGCCAATATTCAGAGTGTTATTGGTGAAATATTAATAATACATATCTATTATAAGTTGCAATGGTATCTGGAGGGACTTCCCTAAAGAGGATAGGGCATTAGACTATTGTCAACATGAAATGAGCTGTCGGCATCAAATTCAATCATCAGACATGAATGCTAATATCATAACTTACGTGCATTAGTTAAATAAGACTACTGAAACTGACGGATTATTTAATGAATCGTCAATTAGAGTGAGACGTCCTGGTATTCCACAACTCATCTTCAAAAGGGCAAATAAAAGCATACCCCATGAATGTAATCTTATCAGTTTGTATGCCTTTCTGAGAGAAAATACCTCCTTTAGATGCGCATCGCCTACAAGATTTTATTTCTGATCTTTAACGCCTTCCTTTCCGGGAAGATTTACGGTTGATGTTCACGGTATGGTTAAGGCAAGGAAAATCGATTTGCTGATTCGAATGCCGGTTATTCTGGCGTCTATTGAGGAGAATTGTGTAGATTTTATAACAAAAAATAAATAAAAAAGATCTTGTCAAGCCAATGTACCGGCTTGAAAACTGAAGAAATCTGGCAAGCAATGGTGCTGGTTCACCTTCTAGAGTAGGTTTAATGATCGAAGAACTGACATTTCAAATTGAGTGGCATGGAGAATGGCGGGAACTGACACCCACAACAAGCGTGGCCACTCATAATTATATTGGTACAACAATATTAGAAATTTTAAATCCTAATATGAGGATTATCATGAATATAGAAGACAATCTTAGGCTCTATTAAATCAATATTTTTTCTTTTTTCAATATAATTAGCACTTCAGCTTACCATTTAATTATTTTTTCGTTGTATCTGCATGTACAAATTCATCTGGTTGGAACTCTTACTAATTTAGGTTTAGATCTTCACTACACCAAATTATTGGAAACCGCATCATCTGTCAACTGAAAAGGGAATTTATTTAGTTTTTTTTTGGAATTATGCGTCTTCCAACGAACGTACTGTCATATTTCCGCAAACTTCTAAAAAGTGCCGTGGGTGGTGCTACAACTATAAATAATCCCAGTACAGTGAAATTAAACGTTCAAAATCCACCAAAACCTTTAAGAACGATGGCTGAGGTAACTGGCTTAACTAATTCCGAAGCAAATGAATTATGCAAGTCTGCAGATCCTTCGACCAAGGTAGCGATTGAAGTTGGAGAAAATTCTCGATTAATCTTCCGTTTTCTGTCCCTTGATAGGAATTCCTGTTCCAGCAGACTATGTATCGCATCAAAGATCCTCGCAAGTCATTGCCATTCTACACTGGGGTTCTTGGTATGACCTTGCTTCAGAAATTAGATTTTCCTGAGGCCCAGTTCTCGTTGTATTTTATGGGGTAAGTTTGTAATCAACAAGTGCAAAGACGACGCTTACGGATGAAATCATTGATGTCTCATTTAAGATACGAAAATCCGTCCGACGTGCCATCTGATAACAAGCAGCGCACACAGTGGGCTATGAGTCGCAAGGCCACTCTGGAACTAACGCAGTGAGTATTATCAATAAAAGTACTGATAAGATAGGAGTTGAAAACAATAAACCGATTCTATTTTTAGCAACTGGGGCACGGAGAGTGATCCCGATCAAAAGTATCACACTGGCAATTCAGATCCGAGAGGTTATGGACACATTGGCTTGATGGTTCCAGATGTATATGCTGCTTGCAAAAAGTTAGTTAAATTTTGTTTCTAATTACATGGGTGTAACTGAATGAATTGAAATTGTTTCTCTTAATTTAGATTTGAAGAGCAGGGTGTAGAGTTTGTGAAGAAACCCGATGATGGTCGCATGAAAGGATTGGCTTTTATAAAGGACCCCGATGGTTACTGGATCGAGATCTTCAATGCTAACACTGTTTGCTAGTTTGCACCTTTATAAATGTTGTAAATCCAGCGAATGATTCTTGTATTTTTTTTTGGAATTTGTAATTGTTTTCGTTTTATTTGCAAATTATTGAATAAAATTCATTCTGTCGTCACTATATCTATTTTGTCCTTCTCTGTTCCGAATACGTGAATGTCACGCTTTCTGGCAAAGAGCAATTTGGTCCCCGTGGGGTGCGTTGCCAATGAATGGACGACACCGCCCATTGAGCCTGAAAATATAGGAGAATGTATAGCGCAGGCAAGCCTTGGCTGTTTAGATAAACTTACTAATTGGAACATTTTGCAGGACGTTTCCCTCAAGCAAATCCCAGACAATAGCCTGTCCTTTGCTTGACCCAGAAATTATATGCATATCATTTGACATAATCCCACATTCAATGTGATACTGGTCAGGATTTTGTCCCTCATATTCAGACAACAAGGTTCCATCATTACTATCAATTAAGCGGACGCTTCCGTCTAAGCAGGCGATCACCACACAATTTGATTTTCTCGTCTGCACCATGTATGTGACGGCCACATTTATATTATCACAAATCATCTCGCCGGCTCTAATATCGTATTGACGAATGCATCCATCAAGGGAGGACGATATTATTCTATGATCATCTACAATAAGGGAAGTAATGCAATCTTTAGCATCCTTCATGATTTGTACGGGCTCAAGTTTGCGAGTTCGAATGTCCCAACACATGATTGTGTTATCTCTTGAACCAGAGACTGCTATAGAAGAGTCCTCATTGAAACGAACACATTTCACTCCGCCGGCGTGTACTCGCAGTCGCCGTAGCTGTTGTCCAGTGCTCACATCCCAATAAATGATACTCTTATCTAGACTTGAAGAAACTATGTGACAACTATCGCAGCTGCCAGCTGCATCTGTGACTTCGTCCGCATGACCGCCGTATGTTTTCAGCAAAAGTCCCGTATTAGGATTCCAGAGTTTTATTTTTTTGTCTGAACCGCAAGAAAGGCAGTACGATCCATCAACTAAAGATTTTAATTTAATACAAAAAACCCTTGGTGTTGCTTTATTCAAAAAAAAAAAAAAAAAGCTCACCGTTGTAACGAATAGCTCGCACAGCTCCTTGATTGCAATCGATTGTTTTTAAATGCACAAGCTTTTCAAACGTTTTATCGAATAGAGACTGGAAAGGAAAAAGGGACTGGGTTTTGAAACTAAATTGTCATTATTTGAACATAATTTACCATTTCTGAATTTAGCTAGCATTGCAAACCAAATTGTAGAAGACGCAAAACAAGTTACAACTCCCGGTTTGACTACCGGTAGAACGGATTGACACAGATCATATCAAAAATACGAATAAAAAGAGCAAAGTGAAAGAGCTATCAAAAAAAAAAAACATGAGTATGGTTCTTGCAACAAGTGCTGCCAAGTTTTTACGAACCGTTTATTTTCTGTTTCTTTATAAACATTTATATTGCAGGTATTATATTCCGCTCTAATATCGGTATCCACGTTACTAAGTCCAAGAGCTTATGATTTTTCTTTGATTATAAGTGATTCAGCTCATGCCATCTCAGGTACCTATATAATTGGAAGTCTCAAATGCACAAACATCAACAAATTTTTGACCACAGTAATGAAGCGATCTAAAATAGAGCGGCCTGTAGAATTATTCTAGACTTAGCGAAAGGGTATTACATTATTTATTTTGGAGGCCAAAATAATATATATGGTATTGTGTAGAGTCTCTTCCATTACCAATTATCTCATTGCGTTTTCGTCGACAAGTTACAGCCAATGTCTTGAGGTTATTATCTCAAAATTCCTTTTAACAAAAGTTTAAGATATTGTCCTTAATTTTTTTTCTTGGATCCTCTGCTTCATAAGTGCCCAGACACTTACAATCGGACTAGCATCTAGAGATGGAAATGGCCAACATATTGTCGAACTTTTCCTCATTGAGGCATTGACAGATTCGACGATGTTTCGGACTGTTTGCTGTTCGTTGGTCATTGGACAGACGTTTGAAGCAATTGTTTTCAAAAAATAAGTAAGCTTCGAAACCCAAAATAGTTTTGGTCTTGTTCAAGTCATTGTAATGATTAGCCCACTCAATTCTCTTGTTTTTGTTATCGTTAACAAAGACCTGATCGCAAAAGCTTTGTATTTATAATATTTTTCGCCGATAATTTGGCGAATACTGAACATAGAATATCCGTGCTCTTTTTCTAATAGCAATTCTCGTACTTGGGAGGTTAGCTTTGTTATTATTTTTTTCCGGAAAATCTTAAAATGTATGTACTGTTTTTAAGCTTTTGTTTTTCCCCAAATATTCAAACCGTCAATGTATCTTTTCAATCACTTCATCCCGAAATTCTGATTTCAAGAGATACTTTACTGCAGCTGTAACGGATGATTTTGGTCTTCGTGAGTTAGCAACAGGAAAAACAGCCCAAAACCGAAGTGAAGCAATCATTACGGAATACATCTTGTGTCATGCGAAAACGAGGACAACTGATTCAAATTTAAAAGAGGAATAATTCTAACCGAAACTGAAAATTTCTTATGGTCCGCTACTAATAACGGACTGATGCCAGTTTTTTTCTTGGCTGGTGGTTCGCCCTAAATTACTTTTTAATCTCTTACTCGCCGGCATGAAAGATGATCTATTTGAATCGGTATCCATCACGTAATTATTGTGAGTGCACTTTTTGCTTAGTAATTATCGTATGAAGCATAGCCTGGCCGTGTGATTTGATTGAGTTTAGTATGGCGGGCTTTGTTCGCTCATAGTTTGTTATTCTAACGTGTTCATTTAAATTGCAACTGGTTAAATTGATTTCTTTCCTTGATATTCTACTTAAAAGCTTCGATCCTCTTTCTTAATTCATTCCTTTGCGTATTAACACATTTTGTATTCAAGTTCTGGACCGTGTTGCCGATACTTGGTTTCTTGAATGAATACCATGTTATGTCGGTTGTGTCTCAGAAATTCAAGAAGAAAGAAAAGCGAGTCCCCTTTACAACCCAATTACCAAATGCTTAAGTTTGAAATTGTACGACTTTGTGACAATGCTTTCTTGAGAGCATCTTTAAGCATCCGACCTCGGAGCCGGGATGATCAGGTAATTATAATATAGTCATATCGCCTATTTTGACTAAATTGCAAGATATGCAAGATTGCAAGCCATACAGCCAAAGAAACAATTCAATCACTGCTTGAGTCTTTCGTGGTCGTGTAATTTCCCGTTTTGGTGATCAGAATTGGTGGCCCAGATTATGTGATTTAACATCATTGGACATTTTTCTTTGATGTTTTTTTGGCTTTTTTACCAACAAGCCCAACTAAACCATCAGCCACATTTATGTAAAACGCTCATGAAAAAGCAATGGAAGCCATTTACCCGATATGCTATTCCATACATAACCCCAATTTTTTTTTTTT
Source organism: Volucella inanis (assembly GCA_907269105.1). Classification (NCBI taxonomy): domain Eukaryota; kingdom Metazoa; phylum Arthropoda; class Insecta; order Diptera; family Syrphidae; genus Volucella; species Volucella inanis. The sequence goes on from OU026157.1 coordinate 138,764,142, forward strand.
TCTTACAAATCAAAATTACTTCTTGTACATTTTGGGACATCCTTTATTACTTTCACCCAGAAATCCTCGAGCTCTGATCGGAATATTTCTATTCGCCTTACAATCATGTCTTCGTTGCGTACAAGAAGGGCACTGAGAGGTATATATAAAAGTTCACTTTAATTTATTGCTCCACCTGATTTCGAATAAGATCACGACTCCGTTGGCAATATATGCATGGTCCATTTTCTATTTTTCCTCACCGGAGTTCGAATAGAATAATCCGTCCAGAATACTTTGATGTAAATATATCTGAATATCATCTTTTCCATTTAGTCAAGAAGAACGAACTATGGTAATATTCTAAAAGCCGTTGCCGCAGTTCTTTGTTCCTAGATGCGACACCTAGCAGAAAGTAAAAACAAAATGTAGAAAATAATTTGGCTACAAACTTGTGTACCATATGTTAGTAAAGTAAAAGAAGTGTGTTTTTCTGGAACACACTGTACATTCACTTTAATTTATAGCTCTACCGGATTTCTTATAGGATTACACATCTATTGCGCAGGAAAAGCGCCCGGATAGGTATATGTAACATATACTGCCACTTTTTGCTCGACCGGACTTCGAATTGGATTACGTCTCCGTTGCGCAGGAGAAACGCCTGGCGATATATGAATCGTTCACTTCTTATCTTTCCCCCACCGGAGTTGGAGTAGATATTAATGGGCCAAGACTACGTTGAAGATCTTTCCCATTTGCCTTTTACGAAAAGCTGTTACCGCAGCACGGCTGTCTTCCAAGATGTTACACATTGCAGAAAATAAAAACACAGCATTCTTTTGTAGATTTTTATTCTGTTTAATATAATTGTCCAACCAACGTATCTGCATACTTATGTATATTCAGTTTTTTATTTTTATTTTAATTTTTGATTCAGCAAAATCTTGGGTAAAGAAAGTTAGTTCTCTCTTTTGTATTTTATTTGTTTTTCATTTCAGTTGTGTTTTTGTTTTTGAAATACAGAATGCAAAAGGAATTAAGGGAACAAACAAACAAAAACCAGTGCAAACACCTTCACTCTTTGTGCCCACACTCACTTTAGTTGACCTAGCTTTGTAATGGATACATTTATTTAGCAGAACTATTTGGTTAAAAAAATCTATAATTTCAGTTAGAAAGTCTAAGGTTGTCTGTTGTATTGTTTAACTTAAAAAAAAAAATAAAACAAAACAAATATGATTATATGAAACTAAAACTTCTGGTACTGCTTGGAATCCAATCGACTTTGCAGCGATTCCAGCTGTCTTCTCGCCTCACATTGTGGGAAATTGTTCATGTCATAGTATTGTGGGGCGTGAGTCAATAACCATTCAGCTAAACAAAAATTAAAAAAAAAAAAGAGAAAAAAAAATTAAGAAAGGTCTAGCAATTAATGTGAATGATAAATGAATCTTACGTTTAACATCAGTGACAGTTCGAATGTAGTTTTTCGTAGTGAGCACAAATTCATTGTAGATAACCCAGTCAGGTTTGTGATCCAAACACGTCGATGGATGTAGCTGAACAATTTGGTTGTCCTTAACTGTTAGGTATTGTCCAGTCCGTTCTAAATGTGCCACTTGCATAAAGAATCCTTGCACCAATGCTTTTCGAATATTTATGTAGTAATCCTTCGACGTGAATTCTGTACTAGTACGTTTCAGATTGAAACGATCCATAATGCGAGCAAGCTGTTGGCGTACATTGTCTGCTGACTTGAGCGAACGAAAATTAATAAAGTTCTCGTAACACCAATTGGGATCCTCATTGCCTAATTTAAAGTTACAAAATATTGTTACTTTCTTTGGTATTTAAGGACGAAATAAACTACTTACTCTGTTTGAATGCATGGTAAACATTCAACAAAGTCAGGTGATCTCCATCGATATGGGCGAAACGCATTTTGGCCTCGTCTGCGGCTTTTTTGGCTTCATTTGGTCGAACAAAACACTGAGGGACTAAATACAGTTTTTGGGGCACATTTACGTCCCACAAATATAGTTGATTTGACTTTTTTGGATTTTGGTTTGTGTGTGTTTATGAAGGAGGAGAAGTAAAGACACCTAAGGGCTATGCTTTTGTTCAGTTTCATGTGCGATGTGTCTATCAATTAATTTTTGTTTTGTTTTTGTTTTTTTTTTTTTCTTTCTTTAATTTTACTTATTTGCAATGGAAAAAAAGAATCTTTTGCTGACTTGAACAATCTGCCACTGCATTGAGTTTCCACTTAGAATCATTTATTTATGCAAAAAACAAAAAAAAAAGGTTTTATCCAATTCTAAATGAAAGTGATTCGATGCAGTGGATCAAAGAATCGCACATGAAACTTTATGCTGCTCTAAAAACATTTACAGATTCTACCGGAGCACACTTGAATTTGTTGCTCTTAGTGGTATACAACTCAAAATAGAAATTCTATTGAAGATTGTAGTGATAAAATGAGAACATGTAAAATGAGGTTAGTTAGTAAAGGTTACGCGGTTTTACTAGCTTCATGAGGGGAGACAATGAGCAAAAACAAAACAAGACAAGACAAGACAAGACAAGGCAAGGCAACGCAAGAATGACGCTTGAAGACTAAACAAATTCTTTCTGACCCCAACTAGGTTACTAATTAGAAAAGGACCTCTTTGATTATATAATTAAATGACTTGGAGATTTCACATATTGGAAAAAATTACTATAAAGTTGTGAGCCGTTACCCAATGCAGAAGGGAACAGCTAGCTCACTGGCCTGATATGCGCTTGTATAGTTTGGGCAGAATGTTCTCCATGATTTTTTTGAAAAAGAAGTGTGAGCAAGGGCAAAACAATTTATTCAATTTTCAACATAAAACCCTGTCCTTTCTATACAAATTTTTAGCTAGTCGTATGGCCTTCGGAAGACCGTCAAGAAATCTTCTTTTAAAATGCTTCACAACACTCTCGTCCCATTTCGTTGAGTAATCGCCACGGCATCAATACGCTCTCATTTCATAGCAGTCTTCGGATTAGGGAATAGAAAAGAGCCGACCGGGGGCCAAATTCGGCAAGTATGGTGGGGATTGATTTTTATTCAAAACCTGGGTTACCAAAGTTCAAAGTAGATCAAGTATAAAACACTGCGTTGACTGTATGACCGGAAGGGGCAAAGCCGTTGTGATCAATCCCGCAGGAATCGAAAAAGGGAACCACAGTTGTCTTCCCATTTGACTCAAACCGGTCGCCCTTCGTTGTCATTATAGCGATTTGAGCTTTGTGGCAGCATTGTACGATTTGTCGCCCGTAATATGTAATTTTATTTTAAAAAATATTCGTCTTGATCAATAATATTTTCACAAGCATCCACATGCCGTTGTTTCTTTCTTTCTCTTTCTTTTTCCAAGATTATCCTGTAAAATGCTTTGAATGCTTCCTTTTTTAATATATAATCACTCAGGCAACATTTAAACCATTGCTCGCGGGTAAGAAGACAAAGCGAGTGACATGCATTCAACATTCTCGTCCGTAATGGAAATGGAAGCACGACATTCTCTTGGATCGCCTTCTAGCAAGTCAGTTTCGTCTGTCAGTCTCTAGAAGATCTTGTTACAAGATAAAAAGGAAATAAATGAAAAACAGAAAATGTTTATATGTAATATAGCAGCAATTCCGTCAATATGTAGAAAGTAGAAACAAGCAATAGCCAAATGTACAACTCACAAAAAATTAGTGCGGCGTAACATGAACAACTTTATTCACACGTTTGCTACAGATTCAGGACCCGTTAAGAGGTGGTCACGGATCAAGATAAAACTCAGTGAATAATTTCAGCGACATTTAGCTTGTTCAACATGAGAAAATTTGCAAAAAATGTGCTGTGCTGGTTTAAATAAAGAGGTTGGTTAGACTAGCATCTGAATTGCTTAAGGGCTTATGCCTTTTTTTTTTTTATAATCCCGCGCGCGCACCAAGGGATATGAATACCCTTTTACTGGCTTTTCTCCAGGGCGCGGGCGGGTGGTGTGGTAGTTTAAAACTCAGGTGTATTAGGTTTCGATATTTTTCCCAGAGGTGGTTGTCAAACTGGACGAGACGAGCAAGGCATCTTCAACCAGTGGGTCTCAGTACGTGCTAGTTGTTAGTTCGTTACTTACTCGTTACGATGTCTACCATTTCGTAAACGAATAGGTACTACCAGCCGCGGAATTAACTCTCCGCGGCCGGAACGGGATTAAACCGCATGTAGCCAAACGGATCGCAAGGCTAATTTAACGTTTTTTGCGATGTCTCAATTCAATGCTGATTATAACCGAATACATCGAAGCAAAGCCATAGGCTCCTCATTTGACGCGACAAATAGATTAAGGATACGTACGGTCATTTAAACTTCTCCAGGTTTTGCTAGTATAGCAAGGCCCACCTTGCCCTGGTATGACGAACCTAAACGTTTACAATCGTATATACGACTACTTGACTACCTACACTCATCTACTCTCTGTCTCGATCTCTCATTTCTCAATAGTATTTCTGCATTAATTCATCATTATCAAAGCAACAAACATATTTTCTCGAAAAAAAAAAAAAAATCATAAATAAATGTCTCACCCGACAACATTGCCGTTATGGATAGAATCTCATTCGAGCAATTGTGTTGGCAACTGGCAATCAACATCTTCGCCAGCTGGGGATCCAGCGGGAACTCTGACATAATAGCACCCAGTTCAGTCAAGTTACCATCGTCATCTAACGCCGCTAGGTAATTGAGAAGTTCCAAGGCACGCATCAGGGTCTCTGGTGCTGGCGGATCCATAAAATCAAAGTGAACCAAATCGTCAATACCGAGTTTCTTTAGTTGAAGCACAACCGTTCCTGAAAATAAAAACTCTTTCATACACTCTGTTTGGCAACCTGTCGGGAGTCTTACCCAAATTGGAACGTAAAATTTCCGCATAAGTGTTGTCCTGCATTTCATTGTTGAATGCCTTTTCAGTGTAGAGTCGGAAACATTTGCCAGGTCTTGTACGACCAGCACGACCGGCTCTCTGCTGGGCGGATGCTTTACTTATCGGTGAAACCAATAAACTCTCCAATCGTATGCGAGGATTGTAGACTTTTTGTTTGGCGAAACCTGGGTCAATAACAAAGACAACCCCATCAATGGTTAGTGAGGTTTCAGCGATATTTGTCGAGACGACCACCTTCCGTCCAACGGCTCCGTTCGCTTTATTTGGTGGTGCAGGCTCGAAAATTCTCTGCTGCAGATTCGGTGGCAATGTAGAATATAGCGGAATGCACTTTAACTCTCCGACTTCGGGGCCCAAATTGTCTGCGTCACGTTTGATTCGTTTACAAGCTTCCTCGATCTCCTCTTGACCAGTGAGAAACATTAGAATATCACCTTCTACGTCTTCGCAGAGATGAATTTGGATAACAGTTCGGATGGCAGCTTCTAGGTAGTCTCGCTCTGGTTCGGGTGTGTAAAATATTTCAACTGGATGTGTACGACCAGGTACATTCATCAAGGGGGCGTTATCGAAATACTGTTGAAATTTGCCAGCGTCCAATGTGGCTGACATAACTACCAATTTAAGATCCCTCCTCTGTCGAATAACTTCTTTCAGTACACCCATCAGAATATCAGTAGCCAGAGTCCTTTCGTGAGCCTCGTCAAGCAGAATTACCTGATACGAATCGAGCATAGGATCAGACATTGCCTCTCGCAGCAACATACCGTCCGTCATGTATTTAAGAAGCGTCTTTGCCGATGAACAATCCTCAAAACGAATGCTATAACCAACTTCCTCACCAAGAGTTACATCCATTTCTTCTGATACACGCTGTGCCACCGACATTGCAGCCACTCGACGTGGCTGAGTACAAGCTACAGCCTTGCTTCCCTTCAATACCGCAAATTCTACACACCATTGCGGAATTTGTGTGGTCTTTCCTGATCCAGTTTCACCAACTAACACAATCGTCTGATGATCATTCAGAAGTCTCATGAAATCCGCTTGATACTCAAACACAGGCAAAGTGATGCGTTTCTTAAACAAATTGAAGTAGCGTTGGGAGTAGGGCTTTTGGTTGTAAGGATTGATGGTGGAGTTTTTATTCGTTGCCAGTGGGGTTACACTACTGCTACCGCCGCCTGTGGAGGACAGCTCTGCTGAAAGTCTGAAAAACAAAAAACGTACAATTAGACATGCATGGGTGTGACATAATTTGCCTTGTTAAGCGTTTCTGCCCTGACAGCGCTTTAGCAAGGCCACAAGAGACTGTAGCCAACCGTATAATGCCAGCCTGACATATGCCAAGAAAATAAATATTCTCTTCGACATACTCGCAAATTGATGCACCAACAGATCAATATTCTTTGCATACATATATACTCATTTCTTTGACAAGGGGAAATCCAGAATTTGTGTTGAAAACACACAAAATTGACGACCACAGATCATCGAAACTTACTTCTTCGGCTTGGGGTATGTTTCACCAACTTCAATGCGCCGCTTTGACATTTTCACTAGATTTGTAGAGAATTTAATCTATTGAGTTTATAAATATGTAAAAATTTAAAGTATTTTTAAATGAATTTGCTGGTGGAAAACAACAAACGCGAAAAAATAAATTACTACACCGTCGCCGTGAAATAAAGGAAAATGTGTTTTTTCACCGAAGTATGAAGTTAGCTGGGGTTGAGCTTCGGTTGGAGTGTGATAATAAACTGTTATATGGATGTGTTCACTGCGGCATATGAAGACGTACCAGATTTGTGATAATGTCATATTTCAATAACAACCCCATATATTTTTTTTGTAAACAATTTCAAAAAATTAAAAAAAATTTCTTTTTGAGCAATTTGTTTTCAATTAAATTCAATTTAAAATGAATTTCTTTGAAAACAACCGGCTTTTTTGCTGTAGAACACGCTGGTTTGGATCTGTGCTTAAACTTTATTTACATCTACTCAACTCCCCACTCGAATGGTGAGAATTACCTTTTGCGGAAAAATATCGATTTGACAATCAAATCGAAAAAGCAGCAATTTTCTGATTTTCTTGGAAAATTATTTCATTTTTAGCTAAAATTACAGTGAAAATCCTGATAAAAAGTGCGTTAGTTAAAGTGGAATTTCGCCAACGATGTGTGATTTGTGGTACTAACTTTTAAAGTGATATGTAGAACCATGGAAATACCAATCCAAGTAGCCGTTCGTGTTTATCCATGTCTCACCGAGGAGGCACCATGCGTCCAATCGATTCCAATGGGAGCCAACAGCGGTATAGGTGGTATAGCCACTGGCGTCATCCAGGTCGGACCACATTCATTCCCGGTAACACATTCGGTGCCATTTGAATGCCCTCAGGCACAGTTATACCACCAGACGGTGTGTCCCTTGATGAGTTTGTTTTTGGAAGGATTCGATGCTTCTGTGGTCACTTATGGCCAGAGAGGTACAGGTAAAAGTTATACACTCTTCGGGCGTGGATTTGATTGTGTTTATGGCGAATCGGAGCAAGGGATCGTGCAGCGATGTGTGAGGGAAATATTTACGCAAATGGCTACGCATCAGGAACGTACATTCGCAGTGAATGTGGGTTGGGTGGAGATTTGTGGGGATGATATAAGAGATCTATTAGAAGCAGGCAATGTACCATGTACAAGTGTGAGTGAGGTGTTCCATTGGGTGGAAATTGGTTTGAACAATAGAAGCGATGAGGATACACTGACCCATAGTCTGTTTACAATAACTCTGGAGCAGCAATGGGTGTCGAAAGAAGGTTTAATTCAACATCGCCTTTCTACAGCGAGTTTTAGTGATCTCTGTGGCACTGAGAGAATGTATATGCTCAACAGTATGGATCAGCACACAAGTGTTCCAAAGGATTTGGGTTTGCAGGCTCTGGAGAGAATTGTGACGGCTCTAACTGATCCGGTGCTGATGTATAATGGCAATAGCAATGGCAATGTGCAGTATAATCAAACAACGCTTACAACTCTACTAAAAGATTCATTTGGTGGGAGAGCTCAGACTCTTTTGCTTCTGTGCGTGTCTCCTCTGGAGAGAGATGTCAATGAGACAATCTACAATCTTCAGTTCGCCTTTAAAGTTCAATGTGTAAGGAATTATGTGGTTATGAATACGTTCTCAGACAACAATACATTGATTTCACCAGAAGCTGTGTCAGATCACATGGTAGTCAATCCTAGCGATACCTTTGGGCTGCAATTCGCCGCCTCGCAGTGGTTCAAATTGGTGTCCAATGCGGAGGGTCTATTCTCGAAGTGAGTATACCACATCGGTGTGACAATTTACAAATTTAAAATTGAGTAATTCTTTCCACAGGCTTGTGTCATCGAATGCAATTTCTGATCTGGACAAGGTGCAAATCGAGGAATGGCTTTTTCTCAAGCAAGAATGCGAAGAGTGCCTGAGTTCGAGTGAAGTTGTACGCTCACAAAAGCAGTTGGTGCCGATTCAAGAAGCGGAGGAGCCGGAAGAGACTGTAAGTGAACCAGAAACTTCGTGTCAACAGAATTCCGACAATGAATCGGACTCTGAATCACAACGTCCGGATCTCGCTGAGAAGCTCGAGTCTCTGATGGACGAGTTAAAGATTAAGACTGATAGTCTAGTGCATGACAAGTACAAGGAATTCATTAAGACTCAGCCCAAGGCTGTTATGGAGAGTAATGAGAGTTTCCGACAGGAAGAGCGACGTGCATCCTCCTCCGTCGGAGGTAAGTATTCCCAGAATTGTGTATAAATGATTCCCAACTTTAATTGGATGTTTTGTCTGTAGGTCGTCGTCGGTCAATACAACCTGGCGCTAGCTTGAGTAGCGCTGAAATCGCAATGCTTAATCGAGTCGCATCCCGCGAACAAGTGACTAAATCGCAGGATGAGTTCCTGGACAGCTCAACAGATCTCAATCACCAAATGCGGGCTGCAATCAATTCCCCAACCGAGACAATTCAGAAGAAACTACGCAAGATAATCACAGACATCGAGACCAAACAGAGGCAGATCAAAGAAGTCGAGCATACGATTTCATTGAAGCAAAATATCATCATGGAGTTGGTAAAAAATAATGACACACGTACCACAGCCAAGCATCGATTCAACAAGAAGAAAGGCAAACTTGAGGGCGAGTATGAAAAGACCAAGAAGCAGCTTTCAAAGGCTGTGGTAAATGGCAAGGATAAGACCGAAATCGAACGTTTAAAGGCCCTTACCTCGCACATTGAACAAAGACTTCAGGACTTAGCGTCAATTAAGCACATTGCTGGCGAAAGTGGACAGAAAGTCAAGAAACTCCAGCAATCAGTTCAGGAATCAAAGCGTTTAGTGGATGATTTACAGAAGAAAATGAAAAAAGAGAAAAAAGTCAAGGAGCAGCTGGAAACCGAGTTGAAAGCCATAAAAGAGAAGGAAAACACAAAGCAGATAGCTGTCGAGGAGAAAGACAAGAATTTGAAGGAAGTTCAAGCAAGGATATCCCACTTGGACCATGTGTTGAAGGAGAAGTCCAACAATTTGGAGCATTTTGGCGAAGGTGAAGAAAAAGAATCACTGCGTCATGAAATACGAAATCTGCGTCGTACGAGAGATCATCTTTTGGAACAGAGGTGCTATCTAGATAAGAAACTGAAAAAGGAGAAAATGCTTTCACACAAGGAGGAAAGAAAACTCCTCGAATGTGATGAAGCCATTGAAGCAATCGATGCTGCAATTGAGTTTAAGAATGAACTAATCTGTGGCCATAAGTCCATCGACACTAGTGAACGTCTGCAACGTGAAAAAGGCGAACAAATGTTGATGGCGCGATTGAACAAACTCTCGCCAGAAGAGATGCGGACTCTTCTCTACAAGTACTTTACAAAAGTCATCGATCTGCGCGATTCTAGTCGAAAACTGGAGATTCAATTGATGAACTTGGAACGTGAAAAAGACGCCTGGGAATGGAAGGAACGTGTTCTAAGCAATGCTGTGCGACAAGCTAGGTTGGAAGGCGAACGCAATGCTGTTCTCCTGCAACGCCAACACGAGACAAAACTCACTCTTATGCTTCGCCATTTGGCCGAAGAAACCAGTGCTAGTTCAAGCTTTAATGATCGTTTTATTCACCCTGCAACCGCAGCTGCTGCCCTAGCCCACCATCACCCACATCCTACTAGTCCCTCCAGCCCATCGACATACTCAGCCGACTCTGATTTTGACATGGACTTTTACAAGGCAGCCAATAAAAGTTTACTGAAACCCAAGCCCGGTGACATGGAAATATGTCCCATGCCCGACGCCCTTTCAAAATATAAGCCATTGGACAAGATCAAAGAAAAGGAAAGAGAAACAAGGAATAAATTGTTTGCCAAATTTCAAGTACTTACGCGGTACCACGCAGGCAGTAGTTCCGCTGTGGCAGCTACCACTTCAGAGAATAGCAAAAAGAAACCACAGTCAGAGCAGGCACTTATTCCACAAGAGAATCTTCGGAGATTACTATCTGCCCCACCTTCCACCAAGGTGACACGGCAGAAGAACAAAATCATCATTCAAGATTCATCCAGAAAGAATTAAAGCATAAAAGACATTTTTCATAAAGCCTCATAAATACCCACTCTACTGCTCGATGCTAAAATATATTCGAAATAACCTGCAAAGCACAATAAATAATGCCAGCTAAAGGATATTTATAGCGTAACCCTTACATTACTCTTAGAACCTACTCATAAAGGATAATAATGAAATACTCATACACGATAGTAAAAGCTCATAAACACGAAAAACAATAAAAACGAAATTGTTTTCAAAAAGAAAAAAAAGATTAAAGTGTCTGCAAAAGAAAGACATTTAAAATCGAATGATCCCAAATTGGAAGATGGTCTTAGCAGACAAATGAATCAGTGAAAGGATGAAAGGATAAATCAAATGATTTGACCAACAGTAATGTGAAGTGAACGTTTTGAAAGGGCGGTGCCATACAGATTTTTGTATGCTCTTTCTTGTGGAAAAATTTATAAAGAAATGCTAACCAGAATGAGAATTCAACGTTTGTTCTAGTGGCAGCAATCGATAAAAAGAGTTTGTAGCACAAAAACAAACCTTAAAAATTGGCACTAGGCTACTTGGTCTTGGGCTTTTTATATCTACACATGACTTAGGTCTGAGCAAAGAAATTTTTTAACAGTTGTAATGCCGTAATCGAATTTTGTAAGTAGAATGTAGCCAAAGAACCATTTACACTTGTTGATCTTAGTTCGTGTTACCAGGATTCAACGATTAGAAAAATACTCGTATTTAATTGCTTACTGACTAGACTAAGAATGGAGAAATGCATGCAGGTCACTCGCTACAATAGTTTTTTTTTTATAGAAGTATTCCAGGGACTCTTAAAACCTACACAAATATCAGTCGCCGCAAGTACCTCTCTTGATTGCTTTTGGGGAACGTAATGTTGGACATCAGATACGGATATTGCAAATCATTGTTTCCTCCTAGAGTAATTGTTCTAAAAACATTAAAAGAGCTATAGTAATAAGAGAATTTTTTAAAACATCAAGCAATAAGCATTGGTACAGCAGCGTAAGAAAAAAAAAATCTTTTCTTGACTCCAGCAGCATAATAAAAGAACAAAGTATTGACAATATAGCCACAATCATGAGCTGGAAATGGTTGGATTTTTTTTTTGGTAAAGTGTAGTCCCTCTGTTTGATCGTTGACAACTGTCTGATTTACTTACGCGGATTTTTGAATTCAGATTACGTGCACTACCAACTACATTTTGTCATAACTTAAATCTAAAACACAGCTCACTTGCAAACACAAATCAGTTGTACGTTCGAAGCTCTCAAGTATTTCGTAATCGAAATTGACTGATTTCCCAAAAATGCCAAAATGAAACAATTTGTTAATAATAAGTAATGAAAAGCAACAAAACCTCACTGCACAATTACATTTTTTAGTAAATTTTTAACTTTCCTTGTTTTCTATTTGCCCATTTCTTTGGCAAAACACAATTCTCGATAAATTTGTTCAAGAACAAAATGTAGAATAATTTCGAATCTCTTCCATTACCATTTAATCATTAATAATTCTTAGAAATAAATTGTTTATTATTCCTTTTTTTAACTGATTCCCGAGTTGAAAAATCTACTTAAGTTGAGTGATATTTACTTAGTTCGATAGGCAAATATAAGTTTACTTGTTTTGGAAGTAATTACAATTAAGAAAACACCCACTTTTCAAAATACGAATACAAAAACTAAACTAAGTTGTTCTTTCCGTTTGGAATCCAACTTCTCTACCTAATGTTAAATACTTATAAAATCTACTTTGTAAGAATTATTGAATTGAATTTGGTTTAAGTTTATTTTCTTCATTTTATCGGTTGATGTTTATTATTATTATTATTTTTTTTTTTTCGTATTCATAGGAAATAGAAATGCAAAAATAAAAGTAGCAATAATGATACTTATGTTGTAAGCATTTAAGAAAGAAAAAAAAAAAAAATCCAATACTCAGTAATAAATGTTTTAGATATTTAAAGAAAAAAAACGAAGTTTTCTTATTAAATTTGATGCCACATCTTTATCATACTCGTTCGTTGTAACGCCGAAAACAGATTTCATCATTGAATTTAGAATAGATTTAAAAATTGTGCCGCATTCTCCATTGCAACGCTCATTTATGAAGACAAGTCAAATGTGCAGCCAATTCAGTGCTTTTGGATGGTGTCATGCCTAGAAGAACTTTCAATGGAAACAATCTTATTTCGCACTCATAGAGTAGAAAGAATACTTAAAAATCTTTACCTGCACAAATCAACAATCCAGATGGCATACAACTTCTTTCTTTGAAGAGATTTTCTTTCGCACTAGTAAAACAATTTCGTACGTTTTTTCATCAATCCAACTCTAAGACTTACTGCGAGAAGATGGATAACAAAGTCTGTTTAATTACTGGCAGTACGGTTTCCATAGCAACAGGCCAACTGGTGATTTAATTACGTATCTAACCAAAAAGTGATACTGAACGCAGTCGGAAGGCTAAATTCAGTGACTCTTGTCTGGGTTCCAGGGCACAATGGGATTACGACAAATGAAATCGCCGACGAACTTGTCTGGCACGTTTTAGGGGAGAATTTTTCAGGACCCGAACCGACGTTGGGTCTGCCTGCGATCTCGGTTAAGACAGACATTGATAGTTGGTTCTCATACGAGTACAACTGTAGATGGCACAGCTCCGCGGGATGAAGGCAGACCAAACGAATTCTTCCCGACGTCTCTAGGAATTCAGCGGCCTTACTGTTGTCTCTCAGCAGGAAAGACTGCAGGTTGCTTACTGGCGTTGTGACGGGACGTTACTCTTTTGCAAAGCACTTAAATGACGTGATTGGTGCTGGTACTGTAGGCACCTTATCAGTGAAGAGCTTACTCATTCAGCTTTCTTTGTAAGACTGAAGTACTTCATTAAAAGGAACTTTACAATTAGTACAATTGACTAATTCTTTGTCTGAGTGCTCTGTTCCGACATTTAAAAAAAAAAAAAGTGGAACCAAAGTCTACACCATCAGTCTGGCGAAAACAAGATAGTTGTATTTGATGCTCGTATATCATAGGCATCTTGTTGAATGGTTGCATTTATATTTTACACCACAAAAAAGTGATGGTGTACCTCATGGTACCGTTTTGTCTCCGACACTATCTTTTATTATTGTCATGAATGCTATATTATTTGCTGTTTCTGCTGTAGCACGGGGATGTACATATGTTTGGCTCATTAAGTTCCAATATCAACATCAATACTAGTTGGAGATTCAAGCACAAATATATTAGCTGTCCTTTAATGTGTTATTGACAGTCTACAATGGAATGACTGCATATTTGAGGTCTCTAAAAATGCAGCAAAATGTCTAGGTTTCCTAAAGCGATAGAAGAAATAATTTATTCCGACTGATATGACCTCAATATATAGGACCTTTATGTGCCCAAAGTTTAAGAACACTTGCGCTTGTTAGAAAGTATTCAAAACAATGCGAATATTGCACAGTCAATTGACATCCACGTTCTATCATTATTTCAACCACTGGTGCTCCGAAAAAATTTTCAGTTGCAGTCTTTAACAGTAATCCTAATCTTATCCATTCGTGAAAGGATGTACCTTATCTTTGGACATATTCTGAAAATTCGTGATCCTATCCTAAACAGAAAAAAACTGCCTTATAGAAATCCCAGTCGAACCTTGTATTTTCTAGTCAGTATAACTTCTTAACATTTAAGACACCTGACCAGAGAAGAAAATTCCGCAAAGGCGACATGAGAAATTGAAACAACCAGTGATCAATGAAACTAATGTCGCATACTACGAGTATGTATAATACTTAATTATACGAGTAAGTTATAAATGAATTATATTATTTAAACAATGCGGTTTAGGTGGAGGCAAATAGAGAAATATCGCGACGTTTAAACAGCTAAAAGGTCTGCATATCGTCTTTATCGACTTGGAAAAAGCGTTTGTTTGCAGAAATTTTGTAAGGATGACACTTAGATGTATCCGTGGCGAATATAAGTATGGTGCGCTGTGGGAATAGCCGGAGTCCACCTAGGCAGTCTTCAAGATCGGTTGCTTTTTACATTCATGCAAGATTTTTAATTAAAGCAGCACATTAACGAGTGTGGACCAAGGTGGCTATAATAACGCCATAAGCAAAGACTCTATAGACAATATTGGATATAAAAGCTAAACTATAATGGATTACGAATCAGTTTTACTAAGACCGAGATCGAATACCGCTTTTCCGAACCCGCAAACTCTATTCCTGACATTAATTAAAAAGTAGAGATTGTATGAAATCAATGTCGGCCACGAAGGCATCTTTGATGCAGGAGTAACAGCCTTGTCGTAAACCATTAGGACAACTGGAAGGGCAATATATGCTTACGAGTACTGAACCGAAAGTCATGTAAAAACTGCATGTCACTGAAAATTGAATGCTGATAAGGTCAAAAATAGCAAAGCTAAACCTATCTTCGGAATATTCCAAGACTACTGCTTTCGCAGCAGACAGGTTCTAGATATGCCAAAGACCAGAGAAGGTTAAATCGAAAAAAATCTCGCATTATGTTATACACTCAAGTAGAAGGGTATACAAGCAAAGAAATTCTACTCAAAACCAGATACTCTAACAGGAAAAAAAGATATTAGCTAACAGTTCAATATATAAAAAAAGTATTTCTATGCAAAGTTACAAGAATTGGAATTGCAATCAATCTTCTCGTTCAATTATACAAAATAAAAGAATATAGTTTGGTAAAAGAGTTTAAAAATGCAAGTGAGCTTAGATCTGCTGAAGTTTCAGCATAAGATTTTTTGCCTTACGAATTTCCTCCCATTGCTTATGACGAAGATAAGGATTATTGATCCACAAAAAAGGCGCCAGAAAAAACACGCAAGCGATTTGATCTCTGAAGCACCATACTCATATATCAAACGCTTACTATCTGAGATTTGCAATAGGTGTAAAGGTATATCAACGCGTTTCTTAATGAGAAATTTTAACAAAGTAACATTCCCGCTTCTGTTACGCATCAAGACAAAATAGCAGCTTTTACGGAAATCGAGATAAAAAAAACTGTCAGAAAAATGAGGCGGGTATGTGCAGTCGGACCGGGTTATAAATTAATCTGTAAGTATGAAAATCGAAATTCGTGAATTCAAATATCTCGATTTTGTTCAATAAAATGATGTAAAGTGGTTTGCACGTCTAACAAGTAGAGGGTTTGTTCGTTATCTGCTCTAGAGCGGGATACTGATGCGCACTAAAAATTATCAAGGGATGTTAGAAAATGCAATGCATTTAACAGTTCTGCTTATTAAAATGTACTTTAAACGGAAACGTGCTTTACCGCTCTTAACAAGTCTGTTTAAAATGTTACAATTATCTGTGGTGAGCTATATGAGTCTATTGGGATATCACAAGCATTGTTCTGGATTCCGTGGTAATAGTTCTTAAGCCAATTGAATTTTTTATGGAAACAATAAATCGTTGCGAAACTATAAGTTTAACCCATTCATACACTGGGTAGTGGGTATGTAGTCATTACGAATTTTCATAAATTTCTTTACAATCTGCCAGAAGAAAAAACGGCATGATGGCGTAGGAAATCTGCATGTCACCTTCATCATATGGGGAAAGCGTTCAGCAGTGTTCCAAAAGATCGCAAAAAATACCAACAACGTACATATTTACAAATTCTGTATGACATTCACGAATACTTATACCTCAAAGCGTCAACAGAATGCACAATAAGGATAACTGAAAAATTTAATGTTATAGTTGGAGCTCACCAAGGTGGAATACAATGTCCGTTGCCTTTAAATATCATGCAACATTTCCTAATGCTTTCCGAAAAGTGTTAGTGAATAACATTTAGTGAATCAGTCGCACAAAAACCGAAATTCTGAGTTCAGCCAAACCGGGAACGCAAATACATTTACTATAAAAGAGTTATGAAGCAAGGCAAGCCTTAAGTAAAAATTATTAAGTGCATTTGCACAGTGCCCGCTACATATTAAGCTTGCCAAACTTTGAACGTGATTTCAAAAAATCAGCACGCTAACTGATTCTAAACTAATAACTTGCCATACGCGTATAAAACACAACGTCCACCAATAAGTGTCTTAATAACGTTAGCTACCTCATTTCACCAAGAGTCAAGATAATTTCTGCGTTACAATTGCAATTACATCAATTATCACACACACAGCAACTTACCTTTGTAGGTTCGATTCATACGCCTAATCGCCCCATTCAACGCAACTCTAACCGAAATATTTCCTTCCTAACCAATCACATGCGACTGCTATCAAAACGATACAAAAAGCAATACGAAATCATAACCAAAACAAAGGCCACTAACTGTCAAATATCTTGTAAGAGAACACAATTTCCCTTACCAAAGAGAATTCAACTGTCATCGATGACAGTAGCAATAGGAACAAATATATCTCCATTCGATTTGCCTTCTCAGTCTTTGTCGAGGCGTCGTCGGGCAGTTTTGTTTAAGGCGTAAGTCTCCGCGATTTTATTCTTCCGGTTCGTGCACAGTAAAAACCACTAAAAAAACACCACCCTTGTGGATAATTAATTCATTCATCTCTTCATCAAATATTTGGATTACATTTGGATTATTATTGTGGATTAACAATACCAAATCGTTGGATATATCCAACTTCGTTAACGGTAAGAAAAATATTTTAAAAAGAAAAACTGACGGTACCCACCCTTGAACAGATCCCGTCAGACATTGTTTTTTTTTTTTTTTTTTTGCTGGTTAATGGCCGCACTTCCTCCCATTTTGCGAAAATCAATCGCAAAATTTCGAATTTTTAATTACGCTGTGAGTTTTTCCAACAACTCCAACGCCGCCAGGGCGTAGTATTTAGAAAATTGTTCGCGATTTCGAAAAATTGGAAATTTATTGATTTATCACAGAAAAAAAAAACGAAAAAAAAAAAACAGCACAGAATCGGACGGTCCTGGGAGCTAGAAGTTTGGGTGTGTACATGTGTTTGCAATGAAAGATTTGCCAGGAAGAATCACGATACTTCCTGTGGGTGGGTCAGATTTGAATTTGAACAATTGGATTTCTCGGATGCGCGTTTGCGGGTTTTTATATATCCAGTCAAGGTAGACAATTTGGACAGTGTTTTTTCGGAGTTTTTGTCAGGAGTTTTGTAAATTTTAATTCAAAATCGTGCTGGCGAAAATGGTTTTCATTGTGGCGTTTTGCGAGTGTCCTTTGCGCAGGATCCGAAGGAAATGATTTTTCTATTTGGTGGTGAATTACAAGTGAATGTCCCTTTCGCACTTGCACGGTTGACTAGGAGAAAGGATGTAATTTGCAACGCTAGCTGGTTGTATCAGTATCATCCACCATCAGCATGTACCTTTTTTCCTGGTCCTTTGTGTCAGGCTGTCAGGACGACGTAAATGGCTAGGGTTTTTTTTTCTTCATTCTTTTTGTTTAATCTGTCGGATGTTCACCCTAGAGATGCTCGTACATAGTGTGGATAGTGGCTGTGTGTCGTTTTTTTTTTCGTTCTACATTTAAGGGTATTTCATTAGTTCTTCGGTGGAAAGAAGGCTACAGGAACAGAGAACCACTGGTTAATTCATCTATTGATGATGAATAGGGGGCTTCTACCTGTACACAGGTAGAGTGATGATGATCACAGTAGTGTGGGATAAGATGTCATTCGCAAGATGAAGATGGGCTTTCTTGAAGTAGGCATTTCATTCTGTCGGGTGGTTGTTGAGTGCAGAGAAAAAACTCTGCCTTTTTTCCATCCCTTAGTTTCGAATCGTTTTGTTCGATTCGCTTTGGCTAGGGGCAAGTGGAAGGAGAGTTTTTAATATCAAATAATGCGGTTCCTCTTTGTATATATGTATGCATATGTACGTACATAAGTATGTGGTAAAAGTTTGCAATACAGATAAGGAGATAAAAAAGTTTCTTTCCTTGCTATGCATATCCAGCATAATTAAAAGTACTCATACCTACACAAACGACATGGACATTTGTTGATTTTCCTGTAGAAGATACAATACCCACATGTATGGTTAGGTGTCTTCTTTACAGTTGCTAGATAAGATTAAAAACCGTGCGATAAAACTCATAGGTGACGCCAATATTACAAAGTCAATTGACACCCTCGAACACTGTCGTAATGTCTCCCGCCACACCTTGTTCTAACGCTATTTTCACTATGAGTGCTTCACCAAAATTATCAGTAGCATTACTATACGCCGATTCAAACCTTCAACAGTAACACTTGTCTCGCTATGAATGCTCATCAATATACCCTCAAGCCCTCTTTGTTTCCTAGTCACGCTGTGTGCAAACATCTTGAAAATACGCAAAATTCCTTGCCTCTGCATTCTGCAGAGGTCTTGCCTAACAAGATTGGTAGATCGATGTGGATACGTGTAATCCCACAACCGAATTTCACGGAAATACAAAATTATACGCATTGACCCTCACTGCATTAATGGTGCAAGCTTATCTTAGGAAAAAATTCAGCTGAAAACCTAACTTAAAGGAAAGATTAAAAAAGTAACAGAAGCATTTTTCTATTGGAAGAAAGCAAGTGAATATGAATGTGTTGAACAAATCGTTAAAATATTAAGCAGGTTAATTTCTAAGATCACAGTGTTCGCCTCAGTGCAAACTTGCAGTTGACCAATATTGCAGCACACATTCTGAGAGACAAATGTATTTTTTAAAAAACAAATCGATCCACTTCCACACCGATAGATCAAAGACAAATAATGGGATAAGAGGAAGTGTTGTATCTGACAGCCTTAATCGTAGAGTTTCCTTGAGCTCTTCTGGTCACGCTATGTGGCTTAGGCCGAAATTATAGCAATAAAAGAGGTCTTGTTGGTGAAACAGTTCAATATTCACCTTTTTTTTGGGTGTTGGGACATAATGATATTCCAGGGACCTTAAAAGCCTATGATCTCGATCTGAAGCGTTAGGCAGTGGTTCATATCTCTGAGCAGACGGCATACTTGTGCTTCCGTTAGTGCTATCACTCATTAAAAAGCACGTAACAAAGCTTATACATATTCAAGCAATTTCTTTAGTATGAATGATACCTGCATGGACTACTTATGACTTATATCCTTTACTCTCTCCCAGAAAAAAAATCTACTATGACAATCTACAGCTGTGGCCAACTTTTTAGAAACACTATTCTTGAAGTTGTTCTCAAAGTGTTTATTTTTATTTTTTTTGCTTTTTTTATTTGTGCAAACATTTTTTTTCATAGGATTAAATAAAATTTAAAATATTAGGTCTATAACTCTCTATAACTCTTCCATTGGAACATGCGTTGGAAAGCTGCTGTCATTGTACGTCATTTCAGTGTATGTCATTCATTTGAAGCGTAAACAACAATAATTGTTTTTCACTCAAATATGTCGAATATTGTGCCTAAAAAAGTGTTTTTGCGGGGAGTTCTCCTTCATTACTTTAATATGAAGAAAACTGCTGCCGAAAGTCATCGTATTTTGGTGGAAGTTTATGCTGAACATGCGCTAGCTGAGCGAACGTGCCAAAACGATTTGCACGATTTAAAAGTGGTGATTTTGGTTTGGAAGACGATGAACGTTGAACTGGAAGCATTACTCTATGAAGATTGTTGCCAAACACAAGAAGAGCTCGCAGAATCTTTAAGTGTCACTCAAGCAGCCATTTCAAAATGCTGCTGTTGTAACGCTGCTGCTGTAAAGCCACAAAAGGAAGTCATTTTTGCATCGGATTGTTACTGGTGATGAAAAATGGATCCATTACGACAACCCCAACTGCAAAAAATCGTATGTGAAACCCGGCGAACCAGCCAAATCAACGGCGAAGCCGAATATCCATGGCGCGAAGGTAATGCTCTGTATTTGGTGGGATCAGATGGGCGTGCTGTATTATGAGCTGCTAAAACCGGGTGAAACCATCAATGGACAACGCTACCGAACACAATTAATCCGTTTGAAGAGAGCAGTAGCCGAAAAACGCCCGGAATATGCGACCAGATACGAGGCAATAATTTTCCATCATGACAACGCTCGGCCCCACGTTGCTATTCCGGTAAAGAACTATTTGGAAAACAGTGGATGGAAAGTCTTACCCCACCTGGCTTATAGCCCAGATCTTGCCCCTTCATCCGGTAGATGTAGAACGCTCTCACTGAAATACGGTTCACATCAAAGCAGAATATCAAAAATTGGCTTGATTCATTCTTGGCTGCCAAGCCGGCGCAGTTCTTTTGGGATAGTATCCACAAATTGCCAGAAAGATTTGAAAAAGTCATAGCTTCAGATGGGCAATACTTTGAATAATACTATTGTACATGTTTTTCTTAAATAAACGTCCAAATTTTGAAGAAAAAAACCGCACGAAAATAATTATATACCCAATAATAAAATCAAAAATACATGTACTTAATTCAAACATGTAATTTGAAAAAGAAGTTTAAAGAAAGAAGCATTTAGTTTTAGCTGGACATCTAATTAGAAACATAAAAAAAAAACTCTGAAAACAAATATTTGGCAGCAAGGATGCCTTTATGAGTATTATTTTGTGGCAAAACCTTTTTGTTTAATGACTTGTGCGCGTCTATGCTGCATAGATTCAATAAATTGCCTGTAACGCTCCATCGGTATTTATTATTTATTAGACATTAGATATTTATTAGAGCAACTGCCTAATAAGCCGCCCCACGGGTGCTCAATCGGGTTAAGATCTGCACTCGAACACTGGTGGAGTTTTTTTGAAAAAACTTTTTAGTTACCTTAGCCGTAAGTTTGGGGCCGTTATCTTGTTGGAATTTCCAAATAACTGGCATATTTTCGTCAGCCCAAGGTATCATAATATTTTTAAGTATTTCGGTGTATTTTTTAGCAGTTAAAATACCATCTATACGATACCAGACATTAAGTGATCCCCAACCATGTTTGATGACCGGTAGAACATATTTTGGATGGAAAGCTGCTCCTTTTGGTCGTCGTACGTACCGAGTACCATCTTGACCCATGCGATTAACATTTTTTTTCATCGCTCCACACTACGTACTTCCATTGGTTTATTGTCCAATTCAAGTGGGACTTAGCAAAAGCAATTCTATTTATTCTTTGCTGGTAGATGGTTTGACAAATACAGACATTTGAAGTCTATTATGCTTCACTCGAAGACCAATTGGATCAACGACTTCTTATCGATTAACGTGATTTCGCCTGGAACTTATAGGGTAAAACTGTCTCGGCTCTGGGCCGACTAGTCGTTTCTTCTTATTCTTTTGCCCTAAATTAGGATTTCTATTCGGCAACGTATCCAAACAAATTTTCCTCCCGAAGACTTCGAAGACAAAGACCAACATAGGTTTTGAAGCCGCAGACATTCAATTACGATAATTTCTATGAATTAGTGATATACCTCAGGTGCGGATTTGGTATATAGTCGCCTTGGCGAGACGGAAGTTGCACTGAAATTTGCCGTTGAGTGTGGATTTCAGACATTCACATAAACAGTATGTGTAAACAGTACTCCGGATGGGATTTTATGTGTAATATTTAAGAGGGTTTTTGGCAAGAAATATGAATGCCTTATAGGTACGTAGGTGGGACATAAAAGAATAAATGTTTAAGAGTAAACAAAAAATTCTTATTCTGTTATATATGATACATATATCCCTCACGTGTGTCAGGCGCTAGAATTATCTGTATAATGTGTAATTTCTCACTATGTAATAATTGGGTTTTCACATTCCTATTCGTATTTGCTCCAAAAATAACGCACTCCTTTTCAAATGTGCCATCAATTTCTTAAGTTCTTCAGAATACTTCTTCAACTCAACATATGTGTAAGTACCTACATATATGTAATTGAGTGGTTTCTAAGTTTTCCGTTTCCATCCTATCGCCATGTGATCCCTGTTTCGAAGTAAACATTAAAAAAAAAAAAACTATCTATCGACACGCAACAGTATGCTTGAGTTCTACACGTTTTCCAACTGCGAGATTTCTATTCCGTTCGTTGGCCTTTCATCCTTTTGATGAAGTGGTTTGGTTTTGTTTTCATATTTTCTTTCTCCGTGTAGCCGACGGGGATATAAATATCCAAAAAAGGCAGGAATATCATTTGAAAAAATTGAGAATTAAAACAAAAAAATACTTTTGTTTGGTGGTATTAGGAAAATCTGTTTCATTTAAGTTCACACTTACAATGGAGAAAGTGGGTGATGATTAATATCTGATTTATGTTTACACACACGCATATGACCTTTCTTGGAAGAAACATGGCATCCTTTGTTCCGATTTATCCGACATTATCCGACTCCACATTCAATTCATAAGCCGCTAATTAATCATCCACTAATAGAAAGGAATGTTTATTTTCCACCAAACTACAATATTTCTAAAACTACTAAAAGAATCAGCAGACCGTTCGAAGCTGTAACCAAACCTAAAGTATACTTACTGTGAAATATTTTTCACTGTAAGGAATTTCTGTCTGGTATTCCTATGGACTAATCCCTTGTACACGATTACCAGTCCATGGGTTCGGTTTGGGTTCCATTGGTTTGTTGTTAGTAGGTTCTCCATGTTAAGGATCTTTATTCCTGGTCATCATATTTACATTTGCAGTTTGCTAGCTTTGCTCCCGACTGTTGTTTTTTTTTTTTTTTTTTTGTGTTTTTAACGTAGGGGAGCAAAATTAATTTCACATGCGACTACCAACCACCCTTCTTACAGTCAGCGAACTGAAAAGTACGCCTCTGGTGGCTTTTATCATCCCTCTTATATTCGTAGCGCTTTGCTCGTATTTTTAAAACGTTTGACCCAGATTCGCGTGCCTGAAGTTGAATATGAATAGTTCAGAGCGCCAAGCGACCCTTCTTTTTGTCTTCCTTTAGCGTGTGCCAAAGTTTGCTTAGAAGGGGAAAAAAAATTGTATCCCTTTGTCTGAAACATAGGACTTAGCATAATGTAGATTTTTTTTTACGAGAAGGGTGTGTTTTTATAAACTCTTATAAAGTATGTGTGTAGTTACTATCGCATGCGTTTAATATAAACATAAAAACATACATACATATTCGTGTATCTAAAGGGGTGGTTGCTAGACTACACTGTCAGTAGAAAGTAATTTTCTTGATGATAAGAGTCCTTTCTGCATGTTTATTTCGGCTTAAAAATGGCATTTTTTTTTTAATAATCTGTCGAAACATTGACTGAGAGGTTGAAGGTGTGGTGATATATTCGATAGCAATGTATGTGTCCAGATATCCGACAGAAGGGGCAATTGCCATGGATTCTGAACTAAATTCCGCTTACGAAAACTGAAGAACATAAATAGACTATTTGGTGCTCTAGCTGTCCTCGCGAATTAGATTGTAATCCAATTCAATCCACTAAAATGTTAACCATTATATACGAGCAGTGATGTTTTATAGCTCTTCGAGATGTTTGTTTGCAATACGGTTCGACCAGATACCTAGTATGTTTAATAGCAGTGGCGGTCTTACTCGTATATGATTTTCATGTGCAGGTTGTCCATATAAACTAACAATCAATACTGTCGAAAGCTTTTTTAAGGTCGGTACATTGCTCTATAATGATTCCGGAGACTTTTGTGCGTTCGATGCTAGATGATCCATACCAGAAGCCTGTTTGTCCGATATTGGGAGTAGTTTCCAGGTTTTCTTTAATGCCGTCAGCATCACGCTAGCTTTTACGCTCCATCAAATTGTACTTCTTTGACAACATAACGAGTGTTCTTCATTCGACTTATTGAGGAAACGCTTACTTTTCCATGCCCTTATTATGACGAGTTGTAATGGTTGTACCCTAAGATCTGGTATAGCTTAAAACAATTCCGTAGTAATGCCGTCAATGCCTAGCGCATTTGTCTTCTTGCGAGCCTTTGTCCCGATTGCAATCTTTGTAATATTGGAGAGGACGGTGCCTGTTCAGAAATTTGCTGCTTCATTTGCATTTGCTGATCCACGTTATTTCTTCAACTGATTCTTAACCGATATCAAAAAGTAATAACCTAGACTGTTAGTTATTTGAATCTGTGTGTCCTGGTAGTACTCCGACTTCGGTGCAGTTGAAGCGAGAAACTTTTTACGCTTATCGACTTTTACACTACTCTGCACTTCCGCTCTTTTTCAGGATACTGAACTTCAAATTCAAGACTTTCTACTTCTGAGACTGTTTCAATTTTAACTGTCGCATACCCTCCTGGTTCAGTCCTCAGGTGTCTATTGAAAGTCTATTGAACTTCGAGTGTTTTATCACTAGAGGCGTTGATCTTCGTTTTAAAGCAATTAGTGTTTGTGGTGATATAGCCATCCGACATTTATTCTATTTTTTGGCTTAGATGGCACATTACTCTTGTGAAATGAACGCAACAATTAGTTTAATCAGTCATAAACAAAAACAAAGAAAATCAACTTATAAAAAATCTTTAAATCCGATCTTTAGCTGACCCTTCCAACTTTTCAATTCTTAATCTCTGAAATCCGATATAATCTTGTCAAACATGAGTCTATCATGCACATACTCTAATATACTTTACTAAAGTCCCTCATCGTGAAAAAAATCCTTGAAAATGAATTATCGAAAGAGTGTTCTAGGTGTCACTTGAGTATAAAACTGTGCTTATTTGGGTGTTTAACTAATTTATAAAGTCTCCCCAATGTCGATGTCATCCCCTTATTGTGTAATGTGAATTTTCCTTAATCCGTTTCGGATATCGATTGCAAATTTAAACTCAAATGGCTTCCTTTAAGGAATTTAATTTATTGCTTCACATTCATTTTAAATTAGTTTAAGGGAGCCAACTAATAATCCGGCCAAATTCATTTTCAGTGTGTAGTTTGGTTGTTTTTGTAACTCTACGGGTTTAACAAATCGACTGTTAGATTTATACAATATCATGTATGCGATAGTTCCACAACCACTAGAACATATTGTTCAATTTCATTCATCCTGTCTGTCATGCGGTCACTCAGTCAGCAACTGTCTCTCCTTCTAACGATCTATTCTGGCGTTGTCAGTTAAACCGTTGCGTTGCTTTTGATTTAGGGTCTGCGAAATCCAGATACAAATTGGACAAAAAAAAAAAAACTCATTCTAACTGCCAAGTACGTTCTCAAACTACAATGTATAGAACGAGATTAAAACCCCTTTACAACGGTCTGGTACATGAGTCGAAATAAGACAGCCAAATCTGTATATAGAGGGTGAACAACAAAATCGCATAAATATTTTATTAGAGGGGTTGTTGGCAAATTCAGCAGGCAGACAGCTGGCTTCCAGATTTCGTTCACCTGATGAGTCATACCATATATGATTGAATGCTTAGAAGTTTCAGTTCGTTCGTCATGTATTATGTGGTATTGCTTTTTCAAGCTGTTATTCCCATGACGTTGGGGTTCTGTTCTCGGAATTATGGAGAGGTTTCCCAGAAAATATCCTTTCTCATGATACCCTGTTCGTTATAGTGTTAAATCGCAAACTTCTTAGACTAATCGGTATTTCTTCATGCCGTTGCTTCAAAATAATCTTCAACATTAAGCGGAAGTCACGAAATGCATCTTGTCTGCCGTTGCTCAGTAAAACTTGCCTTCAGACGTTCCTATCCTACTGCGCGTGTAACATGTCCGTCTTTATGGTTGTGCATACTTCAGATGTCGTAGAGTTGAGGAACACGAGGAACACACTGTCCGTAAATACATATACATAATTACGAGTACATAACATACTCGTATGTACGAGTATATTTCTTCCGCACACTTGAATGATGAAAAGGAATTATCTAGATACTGGGAACAGGCTCTTGAGTAATTTAAATTAATTACAAGCCACAACAAAGATTCCAATGAAATTACGTACTAAATTAATTAAAAGAAAT
The DNA here is from genome assembly GCA_907269105.1 of Volucella inanis. Lineage (NCBI taxonomy): Eukaryota > Metazoa > Arthropoda > Insecta > Diptera > Syrphidae > Volucella > Volucella inanis. Next base: position 138,790,599 of record OU026157.1, read on the forward strand.
AAAAAAGAACTCTCTAGACCTTCCTAAGGTTTAAAAAATAAATAAAATCAAAGTCATGGAAACCGGCATCGGAATATGAGTACTCGTACTCGTTGAAGCGCTTGAGCGATGAGTGTGGTGTGCATTTATGCATGCGAATTGCAATAGGGGATTAATTTTCAGTTTTAAGGGGATGAAATTAGTCCCCCATATTGACGGCAGTGCTGGCATAGGGCGTAAATATGAGTAAGAGTACGGGTACTCGTATTTGTATTGTTATTGCTTGACAGATACATAGATAGACTTACGGAATACTGTGTAGTAAGTTGGTTTTTCTTTTTATCCTCAAGTGTGTGCATTGTTTTCCACTTCGTTAACATCGTACGAAGGATAAAATGTCGTTAGGGGTTTTAAGTAAGATCTTACTGTCTTTTCGTTGATACCTTAAGCGAAGAAAAAGCTTGAGGTGACGGTGAGATATGAAGATTTAGTATATTATTCAAAATCGAGATTTTTTTTTTTGTTTAACACGGTTTTTTTATAATTCGATTTCGCAGAGTTGTATTTCTCAAATCTTCTTGATTTTCGATTGAGCGACTCATCACTAGCTATGTTCAATCAGCTGGTAAATGGTTAACGGTTCTCGTAAAATTGTTCGCTCATAAGCATGGCGTTAAGTTCGTCATTGGTGATTATAAAAGAAGGGCAAATGCTGAAAATGTAAGTGTACCTGACATTTTTCTTACATATTGACACCAGCCCAGGAAACTGATACAAATAGTGTTCAGCAAAAGAGGCAAGGCGCAGAATCAGTATTGTATGTGGTCAAATATTAACTCCAACAAAGATACGTAATGTGGATATCTTCGACACCAAAATACAGAAGGAGTGAATGAAGAAATTTGAGGCTTTTCTGAAGATATCTGCCAAAAATCCAAACTTGTTGGGGTAACTACTGTCTGGAAATCATAAGGGACGTAGTTCCTGATGTTTGGAACTTCCCTGGCAGTCGGAATTGACCTTTCAATTAGATCTTCTTATTCAGATAATCCCACCCACATATATGAGGAGAAGTCTAGATTGCGACTTCTATCTTACTTCTATCTAACATAAGTTTGGATAAAGAATGCCAGATAAATAAAATATTAGCATCTCTTCTCTAAAGGGTGACAGTTTTTACTACCGTAGCATCATAGAAAAAAAATTGGAAGAACTCAAGTGACTTGAAGTGCACACCTGGAGGCAGTTAACTAACTGAACAGTCTTGTTAATTGAAGCCCAGGTTCACCCCGAACTGTAGCGACACGTAAGTAAGCAAGTAAGTATCTAAGCATCAGAGAAAACATAACTTATTTACTTTGCTCTGTGGACGCCTGAAATTCTATATTAAAATTATGGCAGGTCCAATCAGTGAGGTCTTAGGCCTTGTAAGTCTACCATCGGATAGATATTTACCTTACTGTGACTTAAAAAAAAAAAAAAAAATAGGAATATTTTAATACACATCACCTATTCATTAATTTTTAGACCGCACCTGGCAGCCTGCCAAGCTCGTGTATTTCTGCACGATAACAATGAAGAACGTCCCATGAAGCTCACTAATGACACCGCCAAGACTTTTAATAACGTAAAGAATTTGAAGAAAATTTTCTTTAAAAATTTGAGCAAACTGATTTTTTGTTTACAATATGATATGATTCGAAGCGTTCGAATTCATTCGCTTAAGTGGCATAATAAATTAGGTTGCAAACTTTTCGGATGTTGATTCTTAAAAAAGGGCTGATTGCCTCAAATTACCTACGTAAGAATGTTTTGCTTGTCTGGTTGAAATGAATTGTTAAAGTTGGTTGATGACTATAATATAATTTCGGACAATCCGTTTGGATTAACGAATATATATGTATGTGACATTATTCATGTTGAATCGAAACTGGCTTCCAAAACACAATAAAATAAAAGGAAGAAAATATGTACAAATGCCTGGTTGGCTTTGAGAAGGTATGGGCATGTTGAAAACTTTATATGATCTACACCATGCCTAAGCAAAAATAATTCTTTGTCAAACCATTTCGAGCAAAATCTTTTAAATAAAAAATAGCTAACAACAGAATATGGTGATATCGCAGATACTGTTTAACGTTTATACGAGTGATCTAATTGGTTCCCTTAATCATAAACATACGCAGAAGACTTAGTGACGTGTACGCCACTGTAGATTAATTTCAACACAAAAACAAACAATTTTAAAAATTCGGAAACAGTCTAGTTTAGAACTGCATTAAGGAGACTTCTAAGGATACCAGAAAAAAACTGATGAAATTTGCCCATCATTCGAGAGAACAAACTGCTAGTGAAATTCTCAACCATGTACCTCGGTATCTGATACTTATATTTTGATAATCACATGTTACAATATGTTTGTCTTGCATGACAGCAGCTTGACAGAAAGATTATTTGATATTAGTCAGTTTGACTCCAGGATGAAGGCCATGTACTACGTGGTCCTAATAAAATCAATAAACGCAATAAGCGCCATATTATATGGAAAAAGACAGTCTCTTATGACCTATCTCCAACTGTGCAGATGTACACAAAGTACTATTCCAAGAAGCAGGATTGAATATATCCTGATTAACGTGTTTCGAAGCTACAATTGGTTCTTATTGATTTGCATCATGAGAGTACACTCCGATGTGGTTTTATTGAATTGGAGGCATTTCGCCTCCTTTCAGGAATATTCCGGTATAACATAATAAAGGGTGAGCCAACAGCTAGTGTGGCTCATGTTCATGTGACAACCACGGCTTCTGTTTTAAGCGAAAAACCGAATATCTAAATTATGTATGACTTTTTGAAGAATAAGTGGATCAATGGTCAGAATTTTAATTTGGATGTTATTTTTGAGATCCTGAATTGTCGCTGGGTTATTGGTCTAGACCTTACTCTTCAAATAACCCCGCAGGAAGCAGTCTAAAGGTTTTAAATCCACCTCCAAATGTGGTGGAGTCTAATCCACTTTTCCTCTAACTGAAATAATGCGATCTTCAAATTTCGTAGGCAATAAATTGATTGATTGATGGGTTGTGTGGGCGGTAGCACCATCCTGTTGAAACCAGAGATCGTCCAGATTCCAGATCCAATTAATTCAATTTTGGAAGAAAAAAAGAGCCGGTATACATGTTGCGGTAAAACTTTCTATTCACTGAAACTGTTTCTCCAGCCTCATCTTTAAAAAAGTAGGGGTCAATGATGCCGCCAACACATAATACGTACCATAAAGTGACTTTTTCGGGATGCATTGGTTTTTCGTTAACCTCGAATTTTTTTTGTTTATTTAAGTTTCCATCCATTCAAAAATGGGCTTCATACAAAAAGATGATGAAAAATAGTCCTGACGATCCAACATCCAGTTATCAAATCGGCGACGTCGGAGATGGTGCAAAGGCCTCAATTGTTGTGTAGATTTTATGGGCGTGCAAATAAAAATTAACTTTTAAAATTCGCCGTAAAGTGTCATAAGTGAGGCCCATTTGTTAACTTTGGCGACGAATTCAGGTGCCTGGCTGGTTTTAAACACTTTCGCTAACAGTGGTGATGTTTTGGCGTGTACGTACTAGTCGAGCATGTTGATATGAAGTTTGTCCCGATCCCGAACCAGCTTTTTCAAAACGCTTCACCATTGCACGAATTCCGGACTTCCTAGAGCGATTATGTTGGCCGAAAAATTCACGAATTTCACGAAATGTTACTTTTACAGATCGCCCATTAGTATAAAGATTCGACTCAACCTTTAAAATCATCATCTCGATGGGAGGGAGAAATGGTTCATTTACGACAGGTATGTCCTTAATTTTAAGGAGGTCTTCCGTTTAATTCGGGAACAGGGATAGAAACCGATGCTAGGTCTGTGTTTTACTTTTTTAACATATTCTTGAAGTTAGTTGAAGTTAGATTTAGGCTAGCTAGGGGCTTTTCGGAGAGAGGCTGAACTCGTTAAGAGAAGGGGTGCCTAAGATAGGTAATCGGTATCGAGCTAATCTCACCGGTGTTTGTTCACGGTGTTGATGAAAACCGGACATACGAAAACGGTGACTATCTAACGCTATAATTACCTATTCACTACTATTCTACTTGGGCTAATAGGGTCGATTTTTCGAAAAAAAATCCGAAATTTATAGTATTGTTTGGCTAAATCATATTATCATATCATATCATATCATCATTGTATTATATTATATTTTTTTATAATTTTTTTTTTTTTTAATGTCGGAACAGAAACAGTGTTATATTACGTCGGATATTGTGTGTTTATTTTGTATCTTTAAAAAAGAAATTTCACATTTATTCACCTTTTAATTGACTAATCCTTTTTTCTTTTCAGTTCGTTGCATAAACGCGCGTTTAATCGCGCGCGTTAGCCGCGTTCCGCCGCACCCGAAAATCCCGTCTTTAACGGGGGATCATTCAACGATTCAACATCGATCTAGTGTAGTGTCTCATATTTGTATTTAGTGATTTAAAGGGAAAATATATTCAAAAAGTAAAATATTTATAAAAAAGTGTTAAAATTTTCTGAAAAGAAAAAATAAAAATCAATTGTTAGTGTGAATCAAATCTCTTGGATTACATCGTTATATCACCATTATCAACATGGGATACTCAATAATTAAGTGGATTACATTAATAGCGGCATTTATAGCCCTCGGTAAGTTAATCAAATGTTTAATCTATGATACAATAGTATTTTACATTTTTAATTTAAATTATTTTTAAACCTTTCTGAGTCACATAAATTTAATAAACAATTCTAAACTCATAAGTCATTGTATACAATTGCGCTTGAAAGCATAACGAGCCGGTCCATGTAAATTGAGTCATTGTTCGTTTTACCTAAGTTCGAGGAAAGATTTCAAGAGGCACTTTAGTTTCTATGAGTCAAGTGGCCGGGTTTGAGTTGAGACTAACTGATCAATTTTCAGTTTCTTTCTTCTCTGCTTCTCCGTCGGTGAATGTCAATGAAATTCAAGAATGAGGAACTGAAAGAGAATTTGTTTCAGAAAAAAAAAAAAAAAAATCTGTGAAAAGGAGTAGAAAGATAAAATTTAAATCTCAATCAAATCTGAATGCCTTGGTTGAAATGGAAATTATTCAAGTTTGAAGAGAGTTGAAGGTCAATGTGTATTTGTTACACCCAATTGATTGAAGGATCTCAATTGATCTTTGTATTGCAATTGATCAATTAAGCAGTAAGCTGCTGAGATGATTTCTATTCGAGATCAAATGCAAGTGAGGGTCACACTATTTCACTAATGTTTGTGAGATTAACTCAATTCTGAAGTAGTTTTTTGAACGAAGTTGTGATAAGAAAAATGTGTCATTAGGAAGCAGTATCTGCTTACGAAAAGAGGATGAGAACTTGATGAACTATTTTCATGTTATGCAATGATTACCATGGGAATCGTGCTAGGTTATGAGAAATTTTCCTTTAAATCCAAGTGGTTTAGGTTACACCCTTTGGATTCTTTAGGCAATTCAATTGAACTCTTATCAAATTTGTCTTTTCTCTTTTTATGACTATGTTTGAACATACTTTTTTTAAAATGCATTTTTTTGCTGATTTTTTTATTTTTAAAGTACAATTAGATTTGATATTACAGCCAAATTGTTCGTATTCCAACTCCATTGGAATTGATACTGTTTATGTATAATTCATCTTATATGCACCTGTAAGTATATGAGTACAAGTCGTTAGTGGGCAATACTATAGTCTACAGCTATGCAGATAGAATGCCAGATTTACCAGATTTACCAGAATTATATATAACTTTATATGTCGACGTTAAAGTTGTCCGGTGGGTAGCTATAATCGCGTGGGACCGTAAGAGCGATTGCCGACCTTTGCTCTTTCTTAAGTTTCCAGCGTTAAAAGCTTCAAGTTCTGAAAACCAGTGATAAACTGCGAGCAAAAACGAAACATTTTTTCTATGAAGAATGTCGGGTTATAAAGGTTTCAAAACAGACGCCTTCACAGTTTATCTCTCTTGGTACCACACGGATAGCAATATTAAATCTTGTTGTCAGATCTTAACTTAGCTGAAAGCTAACACCGTCTAATGAAGTGGACAAACTGATTGTTCGTTGTCACTGCCTGCATGTTTGCCACTATAGATCCTAGAAAAGAAATTGATTAAAACAACCTAAAAACACATGTAAGTTCATTTACCTTTCGAAAAACGACAATGAACAAAATGATTAAAGAAACGCTTGAGCCAAGGCGACTTACTGTCTTGAAACTATTCCAATATCATACAATAATTGAAATCCTCAAGAAAAGTGGAATGTTGAATGTTGTTGAAGATGTTATCTACCTAGTGGACGCACTTAACCCAAGCGTGAATATCAACGAATAATAACTTTTGTCTCTTTTAGTGGAGGAGGCAATTTAGTAATAAATTTTTGTTTCCTATAACTAAGATATTATTGGGTATGTAATTTAATTCGTGCGGTTTTTTTTTTTTTTCAAAATTTGAACGTTTATTTAAGAAAAACATGTACAATAGTATTATTCAAAGTATTGCCCATCTGAAGCTATGACTTTTTCCTATCATTCTTGCAATTTTTGGATCCCATCTCAAAAGAACTGCGCCGGCTTGGCAGCCAAGAATGAATCAAGCCAATTTTTGATATACTGCTCTGATGTGAACCGTATTTCAGTGAGGGCGTTCTGCATCGACCGGAACAAATGGTAGTCAGAAGGGGCAAAGTCTGGGCTATAAAGCGGGTGGGGTAAGACTTCCAATCCACTGTTTTCCAAATAGTTCTTAACCGGAATAGCAACGTGGGGCCGAGCGTTGTCATGATGGAAAATTATTGCCTCGTGTCTGGTCGCATATTTAGGGCGTTTTTCGGCTACTGCTCTCTTCAAACGGATTAATTGTGTTCGGTAGCGTTGTCCATTGATGGTTTTACGCAGTTTTAGCAGCTCATAATACAGTACACCCATCTGATCCCACCAAATACAAAGCATTACCTTTGCGCCATGGATATTCGGCTTTGCCGTTGATTTGGCTGGTTGGCCGGGTTTCACATATGATTTTTTGCGCTTGGGGTTGTCGCAAGGGATCCATTTTTCACCACCAGTAACAATCCGATGCAAAAATGACTTCCTTTTGTGGCGTTCCAGCAGCATTTCGGACATGCAAAACCGCCTTTCGACGTCTCTCGGCTTGAGTTCATGTGGAACCCAATTTCCTTGCTTTTGAATATATCCAGCTGCTCTTAAACGTTTTGAAATGGCTGCTTGAGTGACACCCAAAGATTCTGCGAGCTCTTCTTGTGTTTGGCAACAATCTTCATAGAGTAATGCTTCCAGTTCTTCATCTTCAAACTTTTTTGGCTGCCCAGGACGTTCATCGTCTTCCAAGCCAAAATCACCACTTTTAAATCGTGCAAATCACTTTTGGCACGTTAACTCAGCTAGCTCATGTTCACCATAAACTTCCACCAAAATACGATGACTTTCGGGAGCAGTTTTCAGTAATGAAGAAGAACTCCCCCCAAAAACACTTTTTCAGGCACAAAGTTCGACATATTTGAGTGAAAAAAATGATGACAATGACAGTAGCTTTCCAACGCACGTTCCAATGGAATAATAACAGTAGAATAATACAAGTGACGCCATCTCTTAGTTATAGACCCAATACTTTAAAACGTACTCATAATCCCAGTTTTGCTCTAACCCTGAACTCCATGGGAAGTGTATGAGGATGCAACCGTACTTATAGTTTTGAAAGAAAAGTCTCTCGAATGATTTTCCCTCTGCATTGATGGCGAGTTAAGTAGCAGATTCAATCGCTCTATATGCTATCTAGTTTCTTGACCAGAATAGTAGAGGGTCTATTTAAGTTTTACAAATGCTGTTAAATGTGCAACAAAATTATCTTAAACAACTTGCTGGGTAAAACCTAAGGATATAGGCAGCAACAGTTTGTGCGATCTGGAAATGTTGTTACTGCATGAGATCCAGGTTTATTCTGGACTGTATCGTCGTCTACGAAAGTAAGTTAATAGCAAACTAGCATTACAGATTCCTATTTCTAAAACAAGAAAAAAGTAAACCTTTAAAAAAAAGGACAAGAAAAAAATATTCGACCCGATGTTTACCTACCTACTTTACTTATTAGTCTTTTTTTTCTACCGTTTAGATTGATTGGGAGTTCGCGTCTTGAATGGAGGTTCAATTCCCAGACAATACACTGGAAATGTGAACAAGTAATTTCTGACGTTACCACCTTACGGCAGGCAAAAGGAACCTCCGACTCCCAACATTCTTGTTTACGAAAAAGTCTGTCACTCTCTCGCCGTCAGTTAAAAACTGTTGGTCGTTTTTGTTTATGCACAAAATGAGAGGATGAACATTCCACTAAGTGGAGAACTGGACTGACTGACTTACTGACTGGACTGTGGCGCTATATTTTGTTTGCAGTTCTGAATTATGTACAAATTAAACTTTTATTTATTTGAGTTTATTAAAATATATATTTTTATTGATGTTTTCACTTTAAGATCTAACTTAGAACTAACTTAACATTTTATCAATACCTTATTCGAAGTGTTCCCAGGTATATCGATGTTTCATTATCAGCAGCGGGTGTTTACTTTGATCTGAGGTGTCACTGGAATTTGCATTTCGATCGTGGAAATAGCAACATTTGCAACAGTGGGAACTATAGTATTTCAAGGTTGGGCTGCGTATTCAATTTCTGTGACGTTAACTTACATGCTCATTTCTATACCGGTAATAATAATAACCGGTTTATAATTAAATCACCTCCCTTAACTTTTCACACTTTAAGGTGATGATATATTGCCTGACTTTGGGTTCTACAAAATGCGATAAATTTTTAATTTTTTGGTCATAACTATTATGTAATCAATTAGTTTGAATGTTTATCTTTTTAAAAATTCAACGAAAAACAAATAGAAACAGCTTTTCGACTCAACTCTTTTTTAAATGTACTTTGTTCTAATCTTTGATTCCATTTAAAGTTCAACTACCCCTTCTACTACTTTCCCTATGGTGACCTCTTAACAAGATAATTAAAACTGCATTCTTGGATAAAGCGACAACGACATACTGGTACGACATGCGGCAAAGCTCTTTGGAAACAATTTCATTTTTTATCATAAAACGGAACTTCTTTTGAAATCCACTCTCTCTAAGTAGAAATATAGAAAAACGAAACAAACAAAACGAACAATAGGGCAAACCTTTTCATTTATCCTACTTAAACGGTTTTAATAAGCCTCTGTTCAAACCACCAAACTAAACTGTTTCGCAAACAATCCAAGTGCACCGCATGGATTCACAGATATTTGCCGACAAATATTAAATAGCACCTCGTTTCGTGGAGACCGGAGGACATGGGATCCAATTTAATCTTCCCATGTTCTGGGTTGCTATGATAATGTGTCTCCAAATATGATATTTGGCACTATGAGAGAAGTGGGCTTAACGTTTTATTTGTTCATCGTTAAGTGAAGGGCTTCCGTCGTAAATGCTGTGCATATACAGTGCATGTGTACGAGCATGTACTTGTATCTATAAAGAGATAGCAGGGCTTAAAGTGGATTTTATCTTCGTGTATGTGCTGGGGGTATACGAGTACTCGTTCGTATGTAGGCGTATACATATTAAATGTATGAGACACTTACATATTTGGAGCGAGAATTATTATTATTCTTTTTTAATGATTTTTTTTGGTCATAAAAAGGGTCGTTCTCTAGGTAACAGAGGGGCCTTCCTTAAGTTGACCTAAATTTGAATAAAAATGTATGGAACTAGGTTGACAGTAAAGTTAGATTTTGTAAAAATGGGAGGAATATGAAAGGTTGGGATCATCCATTTGCCTTTGGGCTGGCGAGTGTTATAATCGTTTTGTTTGTGTGAACAAAGGATAAATTTGAGAATGCAAGGCAAGCATAAAATTTAGATATGAAACAATTATTTTCTTCATGAAAGCGAGCGAAACATTGTCTTCAAACAAATTAGTTTTTGATTCATAAATGCTTTTAAAACTTTTAGTGCTTTGAAGATCTTCGTCTTCCCTAAGTCAATTAGGATCTTTACATTCCAGAAATCAATGTTCTCGGGTACGATATCTTAAGCTCTTAGGTTAGGTTGTCTGAGGTTGCCATACACCAAAAAGGGCCCATTTCAGGAGACCTAATTGAAATTTTTCTGAAGAAATTATAGTTCCTGTAATATGTTCCCTCTAAATTGTTGAAGAAATATCTTCGTAGAGACTTCATTCAATTTCGTGATAGTCATTCACACTCTCGCAGTATGTATTTGCCCTATATTTTCTTCGGATTGCAAGCTATCGCAGAATCTTTAAGTGTCCGTTTCTGTCAGCTACTGTTTTCTTATAAGACAGTATCCTGATAGGGTACCCAATCATTTATTCAGTTTGGGAGTTTCCCTAAATCTCTTTTAGCCAAAACGTGGTCATATTTCCTTAGATACACTATGCCCACCTAGATGTAACCATGTCCGTTCAGCCTCGATTGAAAGCGCCTTAATAGTGCTTAGTGGAGTTTTGATATCCAAACCATCACTTTTTTTTCTAGCTCCCAAGATGGGAGAGTCTGGCTCATTTTCTCCTATATCGCAGTATAGCATTGAATTTTGTGCGAGAACTCTTAGCTAAATCAGAATTGATATTACCAGATTTCAGGGGCTTGAAAGTAGCTTGCATGTTTATGCACAATCGATCGCATTTGCAATAGCTTTGGTTCCCTGAGAAGTTCTGGAAATTCCGATTGGAAGACACTGTTTCTATCTGGAAGTCACATAGCAACTTTTACGTTAGGCATTGAGCAGAATATGCCAGAACCCGGTCCTTTCATTGCTTTGGATCCAACCGCGTAGAGAGGAATTTATTTTGGCCTTTTTATTGCACCCTTTTGCCATTTATTCGCTTTTAATCGAGAGGGATATCGTAATCGACTATTATGTCGAAATTGTACAATGCCACAGTGTCCTAGCTGTTCACAGCTAGTTGCTTAAGCTATAAATCAAGCGGTACAAGGGCAAGAAAGGCGTCCAAAGTTGATGTAGGAGTGGTACGTAGCGCATTATGGATGTGCTTGTTTGCCGCTCATTGCATCACAGCTAATTTTTTCGAGCATTGTTTTTTTCTTTTTCTTCTTTGTTTTAAACCTCAATTGACAAGATATGGCTTTCTGGTGAAAAGTTGTAGTTGCAGTGTCTGTTGCGTCGAAAACTGTTAACTCAGTTTTCAAATTCATTCAAAATTCTGATGAAATGATTGCGCGCACTTGTAATTTTAGTCCACATTATGGATGTGGTTATCGCGGAGCACCACATTATACTATGAACGTGATTATTGCACCTCTGGTCAAATCCATATTTTGGGCAGTACGAGTGGTCAGGAGCGCTTTGGTCCAGAGAAGTTTAAATTTCTCTCCCTTATAAAAAAGTGCGCAGCGACTTTCCAATCAATTGGTGCTTAAAATTGAATCTAACTAGCTCAATATGCCCATAACTAAAAACGCACCCTTTGTTGTAGAACTATTTAAAAGAGAACAACGTGCTTAACTATTTTTAATTACAAAGACCTTCAAAAACTATTTCATTTGAAAGTTGACCGTTTATCATCTTAGTCAATTGATGACCTATGGCTTGCTTAAAAGAAAATCTGAACAGCTTTGTGGTTGTAACAAGGCGATTGCGTTCAACAATCTGATCATTGATACATATGCATACGAGTACGTATCCGTGTGTATATCTCTATTTAGATATATTTATAATAAGTTGGCTTTAGGACACTTGCTGTCCACCAGACTTTGTCGTTCGTGCGCTTATTAACCCTGTTTATCATTAAGCCATTCAGTAGCAATGTGTGCCATTAATGGCCCCTAATTGAATGATGACCTATTCAATGAGAGAGTGTGTCCACGCCGAAACAACCACAGCTAAACTCATCTGTGAAGTGACGACCTTTGGCCATATATATGCGCCATATACTTACTCGTACGTTGTAATTCTGTCATCTCGGCACGACGCTACTGTTTGTTCATATACATTCATATCAACGGATGGTGGTTATTTTCACTTCGACATCCATGAGCTCATGTCGCTAGATGAAGCATATTCAGTTCCACTCCCCATCACATCTCTGCTGGTAACTTGGAATGCAGAAAAAATTAATTCTGTGAAATTGTTTCATATCAAACTAAGACATGACATGAAAATTGCATTTGCTAGAATGATTTTTTTATTTTCCAAAACAAATCTAGGTCGCCTGCCCATTGCTAAATCGCAGACATTCCTTTTTACTCATTTGCTTGATTTGAATTAAATATTTTCATTGATGGAATGTTTGATTTTCTAAAGGAACCATCAGGAACCTTTTTAGTTCTGAATTATTTGTTAAAGTCGTTTCGATTGTGTTTGGTATGGGAGACCTATTTTTAGCGCTAGTAGCTGTCGAAATTTATTTTTCTATCTATGTATGCGAGTGTCTACACATGCAATCGGTCTCTATTAGATGCGCTTCAGATGGAAAATTCAAAAGTGGAGCGGGAGCGATTTCTATTCGAGATGCTTTTCGAATTAATGAAATTATTTATTGGAAAATATTTTAACACAATATCTAATATTTTATGTCTGACACGGGAACATAATGCTTGAGAAAGCAAAGGCATGATTGGTTGCATAAATTTTTGTATAGTTAGTACTGAGATTTATTAGAAATCGATGGGATGCATACATATATTTCGAAACACATTTTGACATGCCTTTTGGGATATTGGGCAGTTTCAAAATCTATATTGAAATATTTCTTTGTGTTATAGTTATGTGTCTGTGATGTATACTTTTGAATGTTGAATATGAGAGATGTAATGGTCATGCTAGTTATTGTGTTTACAATTTGGCTGTTAATTGCTATGTGTTTATATTTTGATGGAGATTCATATTTGCCTGGCAATAATTTTATAGATCACTAACCAGTTTGCATGGAATAGCCATAAAGAAGCTTACAAAAGCCAAGTGAGTCATAGGAAATTCCGAGCTTTGGATAAAACTGATTTTTTTTAAGAAATCACTGATAAGTTTCCCGAGAAATAAATTAATTATACAAAGCATAAAAATGTTCTTTAATAGTTTCATAGACTTATGGCACTTAACACAGGAAAGATATTTTTTCTGCTAATAGGAGCAAAAAGTCCATTGCCATGTCACTTAAAGTGAAACTAATTTAGTTTGGTCCATTACCTTTTAAAACAAATAAGATAATACTGATGTTACAAAGGAGGGTTATAGATTGACCTAGCCAAAACCGTCATTATTTCGTTCGCCAAGAGAACAAAGTTAATACTCTAAAAGCCATCACTAAATGGCGTATGTTTCGAAAGAAACAGTACATCTTAAGGTAACTTTGGAATAGAGGCTTTGATACTGGACCTATCCCACCATTGCTAACCTAACAACCTATTAATTGCTTGTATAACGGGATAAGGTTTATCGAGTCTTCACCGTATACACCCTTCGAAGGGCGCAAAAACCATGCTATGATGGTATGATGAGTGCAATGTGAACCTGTTTGCATCTACTACGAAACTGGAAGATTCCTAGGGAAATAAAATCTCGCTGCTACCTTAACTAGCAATATACACCTCGGACTTCATTCCTTAAGAAATCTATATCAATTATCCGTTTAATGTTGTCTTATTGGTGACGTTGTCACAGTACCATGATACTCGATATTTCCAACTGGTATATGAGAGTTTAAAGATGTCAAACTTTGTACGATTATACTTTCTACTTCTATCCTCCAAGTAGAGACTTAGGTATCTTTTGGACATTTGGAGATGGAGATTTCGGAAGAAACCTCCGAAGGTAAAACATCAATATATTTTCAGATGGAAAAGTAGGTCTTAAAGCTTTCATCTCTGAATCTAAAATGGTGTGAACTGATTTTCCTACAAAGTTATATATATCTCTAGATATGATGTATAGGCGCATTCCACACAATGCAGCTGCTGACGAAAACTCCTTAAACAGGTTTAAGATGACCAGAAAATTTCCTAGCACCTCAAACAGTAAGTACAGCAAGGTCATAACCTACAACGTTAAAATTAAGTAATTTCTTGCTCAGGATAACAGCCGAATATTATTCTTCATTGGAAAAAATTAAAAGCAAACGTCTTTTAAAGTAGTGTTGAGAGAGTTAATTGAAAGTATATTACTGTACCAATTTCGCATTTGCTCCTAAAATTCTATTCACTTACATAGTTTTAATGAAAAGACCCATTGAGGACTTGAGGACATTGAACAATATTCTACAATATTCCCAGTTGGAGCACACAAAACTCGACTCTTTCCATATGAACTTCACCAGAAAGGAAGTCCGTCTAATAAGGGGTGTTTTTTTTTTTTTAAGATTTAAAGTTGATTTAGGGCTTATAGAGCACCGCAACTGATATTTGCAAACTATATTCTGTCGGTCGAATTTTAAATCAATTTTTCGAGCATCTGCAATAACACCTTCTATATTGTCTTTCACAGCTTCATCCGTTGTTTGTCTATCATAAATAAGTGATTCCACGTTCTCACATTCCGAGCGGCGTTAGATCGCATACCAAACTTTGATTTAAATAAAACAATGATCGTAGCTCCATCCTGCTGGTAATATAAATTTGAAAATAAATATTTTGAATCGTCTTTCTGTTTCGGTCACCATTTACTGTAATCCAAGCTTTATCTTCAGCTTACAAACCAAACCACACAACACATTTTTATGGCTGCAATGATGTGTCTAAAGTGTCACTTGTGGGTTGTTCTCACTCGAAATATGACAATTTTGCTTTTTGAGCTAAAATTGAACCTCATTGCTGAACAATTTTGCCAGAAAATCCTGCATAATCTTGCGATTGGTTTTGACAAGAACAAGGCACAAGCTCCCGTGGATACTTGTGATCTGATAGGCAAAGGTCTTCATTAACACTATTAACATTGGTCTCGCTCAATATCATGCAACGCTACGTTAGTGCGAAATCTTTTTACAACACGATGAATACAACTTTCAATTGGGCCGTTATTCGGTCGATGAAATGATGAAGTTTGTATTACCGATATAATTTCAGTGTAAATCTATCTAAGATGAATTGATAGATTTTCTGAATACAAAAAACGTTGACAAAATTACAGTAATCCCTATTAGAAACCCAGGGCCTCTTAAATAATCACCCTTACGTCTGAAACATACTTATGTTATATCTTTTAGTTTTTGCTAACAAAAAGATATTTATGAATATTTGGAAAGGTATTTTTTTTGCCTTCAATAGTCAAAAATGTCACGTAAATTAATTATGATTAGAAATACTGGATAGCTTTCGAGAAAACAGTAGCCTTATATGAGAGTAAACCTTTTTACTTTCGAAATTATGCATGAATAACTTGAGTGAATAAATTTAAATACGTACATAGGCATGGAAATATTTCAAATTAAAATAAATGGCATGACCCTTTAATAACAATAAAATGAGTAATAAATTGAAAGCACTGGGCAGATTTACGAGTACATAGATTCGTCGAAACATTATCAGATTGTTTTTGTGATACTAGATAATTTTCTATTATTCATTTGCGGTAATAAAACATAAATAAATAAAACATTTTATGCGTAAACTCTCAGCAATTTAAATGCCTTAAATGCATTAACTCGACAACTTTTATTATGAGAACTATTGTACATATGTACGTGTCGAACAAAGATATAAATAGTACTCGTAGTAATAAATTTAAAAATTCGAATAAAATACACATTTGTTGAGTAAATAGAAATACGAGTATTTTAGAAAATAACCCAGCTACTTTATCTTTTGGGTAATTCATATCGTGGAGTTGCAGCCAAGGGATATGTATTACTTACTTAGTACAACTTGTCCTGATATAACAGGTTTTTGAGGCTGAATTGGATAATGGTCATACTATCTGAGAAATCGAGATTTTATAACATTCATTTTGCCAACATTTATGAAACAAATCTGTGGATACGCTGTCATATTCGCTCTGATAATGGATGAAAATGTGATACACATTGGTTTGAAACTTCGGTTATTAAATGAGCACATGACCCGTGAAGAATACGCCTGACAGGCATTTTCTAAACTTGGTTCTTAAAATGGAGATTAGTTCTTCCTTTCCACCTAAAACCTTTTGGCTGTGATAAAAAGTCCTCCTTGCTCGAACAGTATGGCCGAGCCATTGTAGTCGACGTGTTTTGGCTTTCTGAAATTTATCCACATTTTTCAGATCTCATAGAGCTCGCGGTCGTATCTTCTTCTCCATACACACTCCTCCATATTTGAGTAAAATTTTTTTTTGCTCGTGAGTATTCAATAACTGCTCTGTTTTTATGGTTAGCGTTCAGCGTTTGACAGCAGAACTGACATCCGAGCCAGGAGGGTTAAGTCTATTTGTTTCGCCAAATTGAAGTAGCAGCTGTTTCCTAAGTTAGTCTCCGCCGAATTTCCACCAGGATGTGAACGACGCGCTGAGAACGACCGATGATGTTGATGTCATCGGCGTCAGTACGCGGCATCTCCATGCCGAAATACGAATTGAATCTGTTTTTGCGGTATCCCTATCAGCTATCAGTCTGCAGTAGGTGAAGAACTGGTGAGTCTCGAATTAAAATTCGTTGGTCTTCCAAGTAAAAATTCGAGTAATCGTCGATCTGCCGGACCATTGATCTCACAAGTACATGGCTATTAGTGTGTTGCAGAAGGGCTTGAGACGTTTACAAAATACATTGGATAGGATCTCATATGCGAAATTAAGTAGTAAAAATGTTAGCATCATGCTTGACGTATTCCCAGAGAAAATAATCAAGTGGTGTCAAATCGCATGATCGAGGCGACCAATTGATGAACGCTCTCCATGAGATCACCCAGTCGCCAAATTTCTCCTTCATAACTACGAGCGTAGAGCCGCTTGAGCTCTGACCGCAGAAAGTCGGTTAATATCGTTCTACAGCTAAGACCATTGACGGTAACGGTGACTGGAAAAACTAATTGGTATTTGGTCACCCGTTAGGATAGACTTAGTTGGTCTTAATCAGCAATCATATGGAGCTTGTAAGTTGCCGACAATGGTGGGAGGCTTAGGCTTTGAAAAAAAGTTCTTGGGAACTTTCTTCAGAAGATTGGGATCTATATCAACAAACAATATTGATGCGTATTCTTCTTTTCGAACTTCTTTTACATATGTATGTAAGAAAGCAGTTCTGTCAACCTAAAGTGCACATTATTACGAAATAGTTAACATAGACTTAGACAAAATAAAAAAAAGGAATAAACTTAAAGCCCGCTCTACTGGTTATGCAATAACTAAACATTTTACCAATAAAACAAGCTCCCTCAATGAATGCCAGCAAGGTCCTTGAAAATTTTTAAAAAAATTCTTTCAGAGTTAAGTGGTCGCCTGCACGAGGTTACAATTTCATTTAGTGATATTTAGTCATTTTAGTCCCAGGTAAACGGCTGGTAAATGGGTTAACCAATTTGAAAATATGTCTTACAAACTACACCCCATGAAATTTGATTAGAACCAGTTAAATAACCATGCATACTCCATACAAAACCTAAAAATCTTGCATCATCTTACGGCAATAATTTCACTTTCAACGATTTTAATGTCCATTTCGTTTGCAGATCAGAACATACAAATTGATTTTATTCTAGTGTTTATGACTTGCACGCATGAAGATCATGTTTTAAAGATCTCAGTAAGGGCTATTTTTATAACTTTTGCTGAATAGAAAGAAAGCCATATGGTGAGAAATGTGTTGCAGTTACACTTCTCAACAATGAAATTTGAATTTTACAAGATCTCATTTCACATAACTATTTTTTACGATATGCGTTATAGTGCTTGCTCTGGTAATTCGTTAAGTGACCAACGATTTATGGTAATGGGTCCACACACTGCTGAAGATTGTGAAGGGCGTCGGCTTGGTACAGAATCACTTCATGGCAAGTTCAACTGAATATTTTACATATTTCACTGCTTTTAAAAATTGCCTGTATTACAAGAAAAATCTGTGAAACGACATTTAATCAACACTAAACCTAACAATTCCCAGATAACAGCCATGACATAGCCATTATGATAAACCCTACACTTCCACGGAGCTCAATGCAACCGAAGATGCCAGGCTATCTATTTAAATGCAATGCCAATCTACCGTCTATTGTGGTTGACACCTAGAGTGTTTAATCAAAAACAAAACCAACTGCAATCCACCGACATCTCCATCCTCTGTAACCCTGTGGATTCGGTCGATGAAAATGCACTTGATTTCAGGTGTGCCACCCCCTTAATATTGATCAATCCGAAACCTTGTCTCTATTCATTCGTAAGAGATGGCAACGTACGAACATACATATATATATTCGAGGATGCTTTGAGTATGAGAGAGTCCTACACACTAGAAAAATAAAAAAAAAGAAAATCAACTCCCCAACTTGTGTCGCCGGAAATAAGGACTCTCCGGTGAATTTTCTTTGCAAGCCATGCTAGGGGATGAAACGAGAAAATTTAAGTAAAGCACAATGTAAACTTATTCTTTGTTTAACTAAGCGTTGCCACGGTGCGGTTCACTTAATTACACCAAAAGAAAAGAGTGAAAAAGGTTACCAGCAGATCATTCACCCCCGTAGCTCGAAGAAAGAGGAAACCGGGAAAATCATTGGGACAAAAAAATTTATTTCATTTCTTTGCATACTCGTACCTGTAAAGCTGGAACAAGTAATAAAATGTATCCAGAGCCAGGACGGGCCAGTGGCGACTTGACTACTGGTTTCAGAATCACCCTTCTCGAAGTAGAAATGTATTGACTAAATTTTGTTTTCCATTTTTTGTTTTTCAGACGAATGCCATGGTCTCTCGAATCTCATCTAGGGGAACGAGTTTTTGGTTTATCGTGCCGAACGTATTCAAAGTGTTTTCCCAAAATACGTCATATGTGGGCTTCGGATTGCCGAAAGACGGCGGTAGAAGGAAATTTGATGTGGGATGTGAGATACATATGTACATCCATAGATATCCATTTGTAAGTGTATGAGTATGTGTGGGTAGTGCGCATCATTTTGTGAAAATTGTGTATGGTTAGGAAGAATTTTTTCGACGGCACAATTCCTTTCCGTCCACCCCTTGTCATCGTTGGGTTGCGTTTTAAACATTTGTATGTACACAACACAGTCACGTTTTATAGATGCACAGGGGAAGCAAGAAAACTCATTTAATGAGTCAAGTTACGGCGCGATGTTGCCAAGTTTAGTGTGGGTTGAATGGGGTTTATTGAAGCGCTTTTAACTTATGTCTACTGTGTGCACGTTTAGGATTTTCGTGTCATGCAGTTGACAAGCTGACGTAGCCGTAGACCGTAAGCCGTCGTTTTCAATGCAGTTATTGCATGTTTTCGAGACTACTATAGAATTTCATGTAATATTCCATAAAAAGGAAAGAATCCATTTACAAAAATTCCTCCATCCGCTGTCGCTTGTCCAAAAGATAAACTGGAAATACGAGTAAGATGAATTTTTTATTCGAAAATATGTATAGTGAAATTATGAAAGCTAGTCCTGGCACTCGACTGTAGTTTCTGGGGACTAATATTTTTTTGGTTTAATATTGTTGTACAGGATGCGTCGCCTCATTTTTTTTTCTGCCTTAATTATGTGTCATGCAAGTGAACCACCATCATCGTTTAATGAATAATTTTAAAGTTTCACATGCATTGTGAGATAAAGCGAACTCTGGGCGATAACATAGTAAACGTAGAGCAGAGAAATTATTGAAGCAATGAGGCAGACTGTTTGTGAGGAATAAACATTTGGAATTTCTCCAATAATGTTTGTTAAAAATTCTAAAAAAAAGAAACATTTCGCCCCTTAAGAATTTAATTGACATAAACGGGGCAAGATTTCTTCTTACATATTTACAACTCGTCGGAGACGAACACCATTTTTGCCAAAAAAATTACAAGATTATTTTGGACTTAGCCGGCTTTGTTAATAACTAGAATAGCTTGTTTAAAAGCACAGAAAGACCACATTTGATACCACAAGTTTCAACGTTCACAACATCACGAAGTTCAACGCTTCATTTGGACCGACGGCATTCTTGGGCCATATCTTTAGGAGGCTGCTGGGGCAGTTACTGGTGATCGTTATAGTGACATGTTGGTTTATGTGAGAAACTTTCTCCAGACGAATGACATAGACTGGCTTCTGCAATCTACCGATTTGATCGTCCCGATTTTGTCTTTTGATAACTTGTGATTTGATAATTTATTTCAACTCTAAGTAACATACTATATATGGATAAATACATTAAGTTTTTTAAGAAAAAAACAAACAATGGTTATACCTACAAAGCGAAAAGAAATAATGGCATTTGTATTTTAAAAGGTAAAATAGTATAAATGTCAGGAAGAAACAAAAGGAGAGAGCAAAACATTTAAACTCTAATGTTGGTAAGACAACGAACAAGAAATCTATTTATATCTGAACATCGAGTATAGATTTTAAACTTACAACATCTTAATCGAGAAGCCAGTTTCAAAAAGGTATTTGATACATTTATTGATCTCAAATATAATGGGAAAAAGTGAGAAAATCAGCAAGAAACTACAGTAAAAGAATTACGATAGACTGTGGTCCGGAAATAAGGAATGTTAACGAAAAATAAGTTGTAGTTGTCAAAAAAATCCTTCATTGCCTTGAAGCTATATATACAGGCTGACTGACTCAAACTGCAACTTTTTAAAATGCTATAATTTTTTTTACTTTTTTGATAACTTTCATTGTGCCAAAGCAAAAAATGTTGGAAAATACATCAATTTTCAAATTGTATCAGTAGTTGTCCAATATGGCCGAAGAAAACATCGCATGCTGCACGCAAGTGGCTCTGCGGTATTTTGGCCCATTCCCGGCGAAGTGCTTGTTTGAGGTGATCCAAACTTTAGTATTTTTTAGTACCAAGCTTCGCCTTCAAAATACCCCAAACAGAGAAATCCAACGGGTTTGCATCCGGAGAATTTGCAATCCATTGTGTCGAAGAAATGAAGTGTGGAACATTGTTTCCCGAGCCTTGTTGAAATGTCCACGGTCTCCGACCGAAATGATTGTTTGCCTAAGGCTTCAACACTGCCTCTAAGATAGTTTCACGGTATACGATCGCATTAATTTTGACGCCACGGTCCAAAAATACGAGCGGAGAGCGACCATCGGCGGTTATGGGGGCCCAAACCATCACCATCGGTGCTGCCTGCTTTCTGGTGGCCGTCCGATGGTTTAAATTTTCGAAGGACCTCTCTGGCAAGTAAACTCGGTCATTTTGATTGTTGACATATTGCTCGATAATAAACGGCGACTCATCGGAAAAAAACAAATTCGGCAACTCACCACTTTCGTGCAAGCGTAGCAACTCCTTCGCTGTTTCGACTCTAACTTTTTTCTGTTGCGGTGTAAGGTCGTGTGCTTTTTGGAACTTCAATGGCTTGAGCCCAAGCTCATTTTTCAGTATGTGTTGCATCCGTTCCAACAATATGTTGAGCTCACGAGCCATTTTATGGTTCGAGACACAAATGATTTATTCACGTTGAGGTGCTGGAGGGCTGTAACGATAGCTACTTGTGGTTTTCCAGCCAAATATAAAGCAATCACACCATCACGTTTGAATTCCATCGCAGATAAAAATTTTCAACACAACTGAGACGCAAATCGTTTAAAAGGCTTGTAAATAATTATCTGTCATGTGTAAAAATTTGAGCTCACAGTAATGAACGGTTTGGAAATTATAGCAGTCTGAAGTTGGTTGCAGTTCGTGTCAGTCAGGGTGTATATAAATGTCGCACTGAATGAATACTGAACTGACGAAAAAGTGGAAAGCTGGGGTACAATCTTCTTTTTCTACAAATTTTTCTTACAACGTACCCTTGTTTGGTTAAGAGTGGCTTCATTTATTATAAAAAAGATAATCGTGAGAAGCTCAGTTGAAAAACTGTACTCAAGTAGTAGAAATGTCGGAGCAACGAGCAGAGGTATTTTTTGAGAGCATCTCAAAGGCTATAAGAGCATATTCTGAAGTCAATGATAAGTCCAAGAGATTTGGACTCATGAACTTTTTCAATTTTAAAGCATTGATTACTACTACTTAGATGGTTACTAAAAGTTCTTGTGGAAATATCCACAGGAGCAGTTCAGAATTTTTAGGTTGAGTAGATTATCAGATCCATAATCATAACCATTATTATCTGCGAAAGCAATATGCATTCTTTGAACTTAATTTGTATATGTAGATGAGAAATAGTATTGGGTCTAAAACGGGGCCTTGAGGTACACTAAGATTTACAGTGTCGGCAGCACTACTGATTTTATCGAACTTCCGACTTTCTGTTCTGTTTATGAGGTAAGACCAGAGTCATTCTAAGATAAAACCTCGTAAACTAGCCTTTTCATCATTGTTATGCAGAACTGCATACTTTACCATATCAAAGAAAAAAAATGAGTAAAGAATTTCAGGAAGATATTTTCTATGGATTTACGAACTCCGAATTGGGTTAAACTAAAACAGTGAACAAAATCTAAATAACAATTCTGCTTTTGATGGCTTTATTAAACACTTTGTTTATTGAAGGAAGAAGGGAAATAAATATGTAGTTGTAGATGTCATCGACATTTCAGGGCTTCTGGAGATACCTGCAGAAAACATTTTGATAAAAAATATATGTCAGAATGTCTACAATAATAATTTTGAGCAAAACGTTTGAAATGCCATCAACTCTATAGAAGTTTAAAATTTTTTTTATTGGTTCAAAGAAGGGGAAACCTCCTGTCGAGCAGGATAATGCCTACCTGAATGTGACTACTTATTTGGGGAAAATTGTTCACTCTCACTTGTCAAAAAAGAACACAAATTTTGCAAGGACCACTTAGGTAGTGTCACTGCAACATTTTTGAACTTGCCTTAGAAAGTAAACTTTAATACTTTATAGTGGTTAGAACATTTAGCTTGTCTGATGATTTAATTGTTTTTACCATGGTACCTTCTTCGATTCTCAAATAGAAATTTGAATTTTATTTCAAAAGAATTTTCCTATGATTTTTAAATCTCCAATAGGACATTTTATGAGATTTACATTATTTTACTTTTAGGTGGAATTACAGTTTAGGCCTGAAACAACAGCTTTCGTTATTAAGCTATGCATACGCTACAGGTAAAGTGAGAGTATATTTCATCGTGTTGCTTCTCTGGAATGGATTCTTTCTCCCAGTCACTATGCTTACAGTGTGAGCGAATTCCGACGAACTGTGGCTCTGACTAACATGTTGGTGCAAGGTATCTATTATGAGATGGCTAATGAATGCTACTCTCATACTTATAGTAGATTTTCTTTATTATGATGCATTCTTCAGAGTCAATACGTTTGCATAGGATGCTTCTGCCAAGGTCAGTGCCAATACAATTTGTTGTATTACAGTATGCACTATTTCCTTAAATTTTGTTTTATTGAACAAGTATAACTCAAAAAACTCCTCTCTCAAAGGACCTACCATTTTCATTCGCTTCACATAAGTGCATTCTTCGGGGCTTATTCAGACACCAAATTAGAGCTGCTACAATAAGACAACGATTTTGTAGAGTATTTTCTTAGTTTTTTGATTAATAAGAGTAATTATTTGGTCTATCTGTGCTATATTTTGAATTTTTGTCATTCTGAGTCGACAGTATACTTTGTTTTGCCCTCGTTTACCACATTGACCATATGAGTAACGACTTTTGCAATATCTTGCTTCTGATATTCGCCTTTGAGAGATGCATAATTCCTTCAGGTGTGTTATTGAAAAAAAATCAATCAAAATTACATGATAGTTCCTGATATATCTGGTCGATTGTGGACTATTCCGTGAACCACATCTTAAGCATTTATCAGATTGTTGATATAGGATCGCTTTTTAAAATCGGTATTATTGTGGCGGAAGTTCAAGACTCTTAACTTACATGAGTCTTCATCTGACTATAAATCCGCATCCGGAGAAGCAGCTAGTTGTTTATTCTATACCGATATCAACAGTAATCCTTCTTTTGACCTGTGTCTCTCATCGAATTTCTTTAATGGTAATGATATCGTTTGCATGTGTTCTGTTTCCTGGGGTCGCTAATAGGCAATCTTTTCACTCACTTTAGTGAGTGTTAACCTGGCGGCATAACCCTCAAACTGAGACCCCACAACAGAGGTAAGAGATTTTTTTTTTTTTTTTGATACTATATCTTGTTACCTGATAGATACCTCCGGGTCCTCTCCCCCTATATAAATTGAACCTGGACAGAATTTTGGCAAACTGTAGAAGCTATTATGTTACTATTGTTATTTAAGTCGTTGCTTTTGATATTTGATTTACTTGTCCTTATTTGTGTAACCTCAAGATACACAATCTACTTTTCTTCTTTTGAACACAATTCTTGACACAATTACATGAGTTGAAGAGGAAAACCACAAAACAAATAAGATAGAGATGCATTTAAGTGTTTTCCCACCTCCTTAGATTACATTAGACCCAAACGAATGCGACAATTCTAAAATTGTTTAGAGCAAAATTGTAATTTCCTCTTAATAATATAATCAAGTTCATATAGTCACAATATTTGCACCGCAGTCTAGGTTTTATTAAGAAGATATGCATCTAAATGATTATGATTAAATTGAACATCTGAGGGTTGTTTTATGCAAAGCACTTTCAACTGGAGAACTGAAATATCGAAGGTGCCACAGGCATCGTTGATATGGCTTGAAAATTGCCGGTCATGTTTGTCTTTTACTGAGATATTATAACGCATTGAGTTTGGAATAGCATTGTCTTATATGTGTTCCAAATCAATATGGTTATACAGTCTGGACAGAACATTTTCGAATAAGTACACTTTAAAGCTTAATTTTAGAAGTTTTCAAACTTGACAACTCGAGATGAATAAAACGTGTAGCATTCATTTAAAATATGTTTACCGGCATTTATGTAACTGTCATTGCGACACATTAAGCTTACATCATTATTTGCGATTTTTTATACACTTATTGTATTAGACCCATCACACAGGTCAACAGATACATATACATAGACACATCATAGTAACTTAATTTTTCTATAACATCATCTCAGTAGAGTTCTGCTCATCCGCTCGTGAGTAATCACGTTTAAAGAATTGCGACAGAAGATCTTTTTCCTAAAGCCGTTCTCAGATTACGCGCTCGTTTGCATATGATCGTCTCTGACACTTTCCCGTATAAGTGATACCTACAATACTTTGTCGCATACACACAAGCCATTAAACTATCTACAAGTAGAAGATCTCCACGATTCCTTGACTAAAAATGATGTAAAGACTATGAATTGATACTGCTGCACCATTTACGATTGTCATCTCAATGAATATCTCTAGAGTGGATATGTGAAAATGTGTGCAGTAATTTGCATGGTTCAATTTAGCCAACTTGGAATATTTATGTACTTCTGTGGCTTTGGGTTTGATTCAAGATTCTCATACATACATACATACGAGAACATGTTTGTAGATACATCCGAATATGTAGGTCTCGCCCAAGTGTAATTATGAAAATGTTTCTCGCTTCTAGTTTCTTCTTTGCCATTGAACATGTGGTGAGTTAATTGAAAAACAAAAAGAAAAAAAAAAAAAAAAGTTTGTTCTAGTCGTTTGTGTGTTCGTGTAAACGTAAACAAATTGTCCGCCACACATAATTGATTAAACGAGCGACAATTTAAAATAAATAAATATATAGTTGAGTTGAGTTGGGTTGAGTTGAGATAGATACAGCAAACATGAATAAAATGTCTCATTTATGTCGCTTCATAAACACTTTGAGTAGAGCGAATAGAATGAATAATTCTTGTCAATAAAACAAATGTGGAAAGTGCTGCCACTTTAGTTGTGACTATCTACTCATCGTAAAAAATAAAATAAATAAATAAACCTCGTCTTGAGAAGTAATGAAATCTCTTAGTGAACGCATATTGTCAACTAAAAAATTAAAGAGGTGATGAAATTTAGATTTTCTAGTGCTAAAGCGACATTTGAACGAATGAAGCAACAAACACTCAGGGATAAGATTGCATCCACCCCATCTTCTCTGTGACACTATTAAAGGGGACATAGATTTCCACCAAGGAACATGTATACATATGTAGGTAAGGAGCTGAGCACAAGCTGAAGCGAAGAATGTATCTTAAACGATAATCAATTCTTGAACTTGGTTGTTAGTCCATTTAACTGCCATTAGATACCAGTGAAGGAAACCTCAGTATCACAAATTCTTAAAAAATGTGTAGATTAGTCCCAACGAAGATGAATTAAAAGTAATAAGTCATTGAAAGATATTCATGTAGCTAGACCAATCTTGATATTGGTCTGGAACTTACATAGGTTCTGCTAAAAATACAGCATATTCACAGCACAAATCTGCCTCCCAAGCTTACATGTCTAAAGTGTCAGCCTTGGATACGGTATCGTTTAGAATCTATTTGTTTGCTATAGCGATCATGCTTTGTAGATAAGTGTATCTGTACGGTAATTTTAACCACAGCTAGTGGCGGAATTGTTTATAATTTCAGTGGTCAGTTGTGTGATACGAGTACATATGATGTGTGTATTTGCGATGTGGTGATCTAGATTTGTCAATCAAAGAAGGCCGAATATATGGACAAGCATTTCCCCATATGCATGCAAATTAAACAAATTGTTGACTCGTTTATTCTACAATTTAGTTGTAGTATTCGGTTTTCAAAACTATTTTTATTGTTCTTTATTTATGTTTAATATAGAATCCTCTTAGGGATTTGCCTCACCTCGACATTAACATATTTGATCCATAACATGATCTGCCACTGTCGAGGCATTGTTTGAATGCTAATCAGTAACAGATTTGACGCGATCTACTTATATGGTGTGGTCACGGAAACTTATAGTCCATTTGAAGTTCATATAAGTCATTGTCACGCATGTGCATATCTTGTTAGTCTCGCTTTGTACGTATAACTTTGTATATGTCTACACATTGCAAGTATGCACAGAGAACTCTATTGGGACGTGAGAATACAATTTTGGACACTAACGATACATTTAGAAGTTGAAAACATGAAAATTACTATTAAGTTGAAGACGAATTCTTCTAAAAAAAATATAAAAATTCTGACGAGTATACTGGTATCAAAGAAAGTAGGTTAGAATTTGAGTACGTGTGTACGAGTATACATATTCAAGTGGCACATAAGTTAGTGGGAGTTTTTAGAGCTAACTGAGTATTGTACAAAAGTGAATTAGACATCGAAATTTTAAACAGAAAAAATAACATGAGACAATGATCTTGCTTTTCGCCAGGTGAAATATTATAACTGGAGAACTTAAAGAAAAAACTGATTTGAGGCCCAGGTCAGCCATGTACATGCCTAGTCCAAGCGTGCTTACATTTTAGACTTACAACTCAAGAAAATTTGGCAGCAAGGTAAAAATCTGTCCAAGTTCATTTACAGTCTTGAGGCACTTGATAACGTTGCTTAAATGGGCTGCTGCTCCAATAGAATAACAATATATGGTATACTCATTCTTGGGTTATGAGACGTTGAGACGATGTCCAAAGTCTCGGTTTTAATACAATTTTTCTCGTACCATTTTAGGAGCACACAGAGATTGTAATTCAGTGTATAGGATCTAAAGAAAACGCCCCGCTTGTTCGTTTAGGGATGAATGTGCTGTTGATTTTACCTTATGACGAATGTTATTGGACTGAAACGACATGAAATTGATTACATAATCTGGATACAACAGTCTTGCAATTATGTTTCTTATTGCTTGTATGGTTTAAAACTAGTTGTCTAGTTCATCGGAAACAGTTCGTCTTTGGATTAAGTACCTTTTCATAAAGGGTCCCGTAAAATTTAGTTGTAAAAATGTCCATGCTTATAGGAAGCACATCCAACAGGTGTGCTGACGCCTTTGGTAACTCCTTTAACACTGCACGCAGTTGCGATAGCTTTTTACTATCTTCTGGGTATCTCGATCAATTTTTATACAAGAGTAGTAGCTAAGGGCAAAAGCCGATGATCACTTTACGTAACTTTTTCAGAACTCATAGTTCATGGTAAATACTTCCTTTATTTTTTGTAAATTCACTCGTGTTTGCTTGAACGACGTGTTTTTCAAAATTTAGCTTCTCTGTTAAAGAGTATTAAGTGATGATAGCTTTTTGAAACATATCTAGACACCTAACACAGTCCGAGAATTGAAATATTTCACACGTTCCATTGACACTTCTACAATCTTTAGTGGTGCGTGGACTTCTGGAAAGGAAGTCAGCAATAACATAAATTTTGAATTTTTGTATGGTGCAACAGTCCAGATTGAACTCCCACTCACCGTATTGTTTCCCCTATCATTTGGTGCCATTTTAATATGCAGAAGGTTTCACTTCCGGAGTCTTGCTATTGGCGCCAAAAATATGGCAATGAGTACTTTTTCTGCTTTTTGGTTTTGGCCAAGATTTGAACTCAGACTCTCTTTCGAAGTATCCGGCGAACTTAGTCTCTTTGTCACGCGACCACTTGTATAATAAAATATAGTTAAGTCTATCAACAAACTTGGAATAGTTGTTATATGTATCTCGTCCATAACAATAATTAGGAAAGTTTGTACAATTAAAAATAAATCGCCAACGCTTTTTGCTACCTGTTGCGCTAATATGGCAACAGGAAATAGGTCAGTAGCTTAAAAAAGTGAACGTTTCCCAAGACGTGAGGGTGTGAGGATGGCCGTATTTCGGAAACCGCTTTTACTTATTTAAATACCTTAAGTAAGCCCTATCTGTCGATCTTGTGGCTGAAGTAAATGACACTTCTCTTAAAAAGGGTTGCATCTTTATAGTGCTTATTCTTGCAGAAGTATTCACCATCTCTAGAGCTCGATAGAGGGCTATACTATGCACCTCTCTAAGACCTTCATCGACCTTTCCCCCTGCTTTTTTTTTTTTTCTTCTGAGACGTCTACATATGTTCTTTCCTGCTTTTCTGTTTTTCTCTAGATTTGCCTCTCTGCTTTCCTCATCGAACCAGGACTTTCGTTTTTGGGGAGCGTACAACAGAGGCGGCTTCGCTAGTACTTCGTTTGCAGTGATACCACTGGTCTTCCATGTCCGGTATTCGCAGTATCGAGAGACGGAAACTTGGTCGGAAAAGGTCCTGATGGTCTCTTGCGATTGCTGCCTTTTGAAATTGAACTTTCTCACAATTATCCGCTGGCTTTGAACTGTTACGAATATTAGCATTCGTATCTTTGCTAGTCATGATACTGGAGATTCTTAATTAATTCTCTTAATAAAATTGATTTGATTTGAGGCCCAGGTCAACCCCGGACAGATTTATTAAAGCTTATTACAAGCATATTCTTAAAACTAAGAATTTCGCTTCAAACTAAAGATAACAATTAAAAGGTGGGAGCGGTTAAAGAAAGTTAGAAAGTGAGACATAGGTGTAAATAAAAATATTTCCAGGGACAGTTTGAAGAGTACTGTTTACTTCACAAAGCATTGTAGACATTGGCTCCAAGTGTCCGTAATTCGTTTTGTTAGGATTGAGCCGGAAAATTGGCACAAACTTAAGATTGCGTGGGTTAGTGTTAAAAGAAATAAGTTGAAATAAAGAAGGACAATCAATATTACCAACTAAGATCTAATAAATAAAGGGAATATTGGAAACTTTCCGGCTTTAAACTTTATCCGTTCTGTGACCAAACTTGGCTTACATATTCAAGAAGAGGCCTAACAAAGGTAATGTAAAGATATTTGGTAACATAAGGATTAGAAAACTGCGTAGATCAGCGCTTGATGAAGCCGAGGGCATAGTTGGCTTTTTTTTTAAATATTATCACTGTGAAAACGGAAATGCAGTTCCTTATCATATTATATATCACTTAAATCACGCAACTAATTCATTAAGGGA
Source organism: Volucella inanis (assembly GCA_907269105.1). Classification (NCBI taxonomy): domain Eukaryota; kingdom Metazoa; phylum Arthropoda; class Insecta; order Diptera; family Syrphidae; genus Volucella; species Volucella inanis. The sequence continues at coordinate 138,820,677 of OU026157.1, forward strand.
GCAGATAGATTAAAGATCAGATAGCAACGAAGTGGAGTAGGAGGGCGCTTATGGGTATAAGTTATAGCCTGACACTTATTTTACCGTCAAGAAAATTTTTCTGACACCAAGTACAAAATCTGTCTAGATCTTCCTGCACCGGTAGACTGTCTGTAGAAGATGATATACATATATCTAAAGATTTTCATTTGCGTAAACAGATACGAATGTGTATGAACTTTAAATAATACAATCAACATCATGTATAGTCAAAATAAAAAATAAGGGACCAAGGTGGCTACCTTGAGGGACATCAGAGGAGGCTTTAATTGGATCAGAAACCATGGATCTAAATAGAACATAGTAATGTCGTTCATTTAAATTGGATTGGACTCACATTATAAAGTTTTTTTTGGAAAACAAGAGCCTTTAATTTTAAAAAGATTATATCATGAGAAAGGCTTTAGTGAAATCGGTGGCAATTACGTCAACTTCATTTCCAGATTCTAGTGCACATAAAGTGCTCGATACGAATTCCGTTAGATTGGCGGTTGTATGTAGATCTACCTTTAAGAAATCCATGTTGGTTTTGGGAAACAATAGATTTACAATGGAAAAGCATTATGTTATAATGCATTACTATAGTCGGTCTATCCCACTTCCAATTAATGGATGAATATTAATTCTGTAAAACAGAACAAATTTGACCACCCCGTAAGAAAAGGAGCTGCACTGATTGCGGTGGGTGCTTAGACTTTAAAAATCTAAATATTTAATTTATGACATTTTGTTGTCATATGTCTTTCCTTATCCTTACATCAATTTCCCAATCGATGTTTCCTGGGTAATAAGAATCACTTTCCAATAGGCCCATCGAATAATCTTGTCCGCAATAGAAAAGAAAAAAACTCCTCACTCTTATTTGTAGCGATTTCCTGCCTCCATAAAAGGAGCAAATTAAAATTATCTACGCGTGATTTTTCAAATTTGGTCAGTCACTATTCCAAAAACTGACTACCAGTGTGCACCGTTTTTGGCACCTCTTCTTTTGCTTACTCAAATCAATTGGTTTCAAGTTTTTTTTTTTACACCTCGGTTTTGTTGTAAATTCGAGATCGAGCTTTATGACTCATCCGGAAATTAGTAACAAATGTACACACACATGTACACATGTACATGTGTGAAATGTGGGTATCTTTCACTTTATATTCTTTGGTCTTTCCCATTAACATTCCCATTGCGAATTCTCGTAACGAATATTGGATTCTTAAATATAAAAAAAAGAAAATGAGCCCACGTGAGAAAGACGTCAAACTGCATATTATTCACAGCTCCCTGATGTATTTTAAAGTTATCATTTGACTTAGTGACAATTTTTTCTCTTCAGCTGTTCTGTCTCTTGGAAAAATAAATCAAATTACAAGTATCTTTAAAATGCATTGTAAAAATCGCTCGTCCATATTAAATTTCTAAACTACCCCGCATAGTCGTTAAGGTGCAACAAACTCTCTCCTCTAAACCATCCATCCCATGCAATTGGTCGTCCCTAGTGCAACCAGTCAGTCCCCTTTTGTTAGTGAGGAAAAACGACAAGTTAATGCTGATGACCTCGTGTTGTGATGTAGCGGTGTAGCTGTGTGCTTGTGCTCGAGAGCTGAAAATTGAAAATCAATTTTCTTGGCACTTGCACTTTATTGAAATTAATGATAGAACTGGAAAATATGTTGATGGTGGTCTTTCTTTTGATTGATTCAAAGATATTGGACGCAAAGCAGAAGAAAAAAAGGTTTTCAAACTTGTTGTTTGTTGTTGGGAATTAAATTTCTTTTGATGGTTTTTTGATTGAAACCACTTGGTTACATGGACACATAGGGTAATGGAAATGGTCTGTGGTTCAAAGATCAACTGAATTTGGTATTGAAGCACGAGACGTTTTATTCGATGGATACCTAGTATGAAAGTAAGACAAAGTAAACATCTGAAATTATACAGAGTAATGTGAAGCTATGTAACGAGTCAATGAACAATGGATTTCAATTGTCTTGCCTGCTGCCGATGAAGCTGAAATTGGCACCAATATTCAGAACGAATCTGTGTAATCTATTCTTTACCTCCAGGAACATTAGAAATTGGTTAAGGTCTTCTTCCAAAAAGAAATGTAAATGTATTTCTGTCATCATCATGGTGAAGATGGCTTTAAAAGTGATCGATCAGTGGTGCGGAAAGAATAGACTTTCAGTTGCTCCTCTGGAAACTACAATAATTAGTTATCTCTGTTAAAATCAAAGGGTTTACTGAATTGGCTTAACAATCCTACAGTGGGTCTAGGAAAAAGATAAAAATTTTCTAAAACACACCGTAAAACATCCAGGAAAATTTCATGTTTATGCATGCTTTTCGGCTAAAGGTTTCGGAACGTAAATAGTATTCATACGAAACCTCGATGGTAAAATTAGACCAGAAGGGTTTGCTAAAGGCTACCGAATCTCTGTATGGACCAAATAATTACGACGGGATTTTGTAAGAGAATAACGACCTAAAATATCGGAGTCGCCTCTGCATGCGTTGGAAAAAGGAAAACAGTATAGAGACGTTAGATGTGTGGTCTTTAATGAAACGACGATGAAACAATTTGCCCATGTCCTGAAGAAACTTTGGAGAGGCCTAAGTTTAGAATATAAGCAAAAATAAATTTAAAGTTGCATTAGACGATGCCAAACAATTATAAATAGTGACAATCCGACGCGTAGTTTTGTTTTGACACCTATTTCAAAAAATCGTGTTAGTGCTTTTTGCGGCCATGGAAAAAGAGCAGTACCGCTTCGTGATCCGATTCTTGTTTTTGAGTGGAAAAACCTGCGAGGAAATCAAGGTCATTCTTGATGGTGTGCGTGGGACCCATTCACCTTCCCGCACAACCGTTTACCATTGGTTCGCAGAGTTTCGCCATGGCCGCACGTCGGTTTTTTGTGAAGCGCGCCCAGGTGGCCCAAAAACGGTTACTACAGAGGAAACCGTGGTCAAAATCCATAATCTCGTATTGACGGACCGTTGAGTGAAAATTCGCGAGTTGGCTGAGATAGAAGGGTTCTCAACTGAATACGTTAGCCATATCCTGCATGAGATTTTGGTCATGAGAAAGCTGTCCTCGCGATTGGTGCCGCGTTTGCTCACACCTTACCTCCAAGTTGGTAAACATATTATTGGAAGAAAAGCTGATAGTCTATTTGGGTGGGGTTCTGTTTTCTAACATCCTACATACTGAAGGAAAGTCTTCTGACCCTATAGATTCTAGAGTGCTTCGCTAAACATTTATTTTTGTCTGAATCGAAACCGTCATGGTTTTTTCTTTCTCCTTTTTAATCCAGGATTTGGCAATGCTCTAAGAATGTCGTCACACTGAGTTATGTACTCGTATGTGTCGACTGAGATTCGGCCGTGTTATTTTTAAAAAGAATCTTATATTGACGAAGCATTTAAACGATATACTATAAGGATAATGATCTTCATACTTTTGCAGGCAACCTAACATTTAGCAGAATTCCAAATTGTTGCAAAGAACACATAATCGCCTTCCAAGAAGTACAATGTAACTGCCCCTCCAAATAGGGGGCAGCGATTGCTTCCGACGACAACAGCGGCACTTAGCGGCACTTATTTGGATGCAAATTTGTTACCGGATCCAGTCATATGCAGAAATTCTTGACTTTTCGACATGTGAACGATGGTTTCTTGACAATATCTATTAACCAATTTTTAATCGAAAAGTGTTCACATTCTTGTCCATCTTTTTCAGCAGGGTTGTTCGCACATTTGAAATTTGTTGCTCGGTCATCCTTTTCTTCGGATACATGAAATCCATGATATCTAGGAACTTTACATGTGGGCATTGCACCTCTGGATGGTGGAGAGATCTGAATTTCTAACTACCTCTTCATTTCATTTATTTCAATGCTATTTGAGTCTTTGGAGACATCTAAGTGTGAAGATTCAACCTTGCGTTTACTCACCCAGAAGGAAGTATTTGCAAGCTGCTTGTTTTAAGCAGTGCTGATTGTTTTGGGGCCAGCTTTCTTTTGGCGTTCAATTGTGGCATTGAGTGTGATTAATTTTCTCTTTGTCTGTTCGTGGTGCTCTACTACATTTCACCTACTTGCTCGATTTTTTCTTGATTAATTTGACTCTGAGGACAAAATGTTGTCTTCTGTTTTTGAATCGCTCTAGAAGCAATGAGGAAACCAGATCTAATGTGTCACTCGAGAATTGTGACTGCAATTGCCAACAACAATGTAGGTAGATATCAAGTCATTATTTTGACTGTACGATATGTACGAGTACATTTTGGGGTATAACTAGTAAAGCATTCTTCGTTTCAAGACAAATAATTTTCTGTATCTACTATTCTGCTTCGAAATAACGATCTGAAGTGTTAAAAAAGACTTGTAAAGCTTTGTAGAGCTGTAGGTCCCCCATTTATCTAAATCGATCGTCATAGCTATCGTCAGTCCAATGCACGAGTATGTTTCTGTGTAAAATTATAATTCTATGCCGTTGCTATCGAAAATTTAATTGGCAATCTTATCAACCTCATTTTGCAAATGCAAACAAAAACATCGATATGATGTCTCAACGAATTTCATAGCTCCTTATCTATGAAATTGCGGAAAAGGGTCGATTCAACGTATGTGTGTACGAGTATAATGGAAATTTTGTTTTAATTTCAATGCTTAAAGTATCTGCTTAACCGGTTTCCACTTGAAAGCAATCATAGCAAAAAGACACCATATTTACAAGTCACTCTCTATCCGATCCAAGCTTTAGTATCGAACATACAAAAGATCTTCACTAAACTGCACAGATCACCTGCTGAACAGGTTTTTGCTTTAATACCCCGCAACAGGCAAACAACGAACAGATACAAAAAGAAAAAATGCCATTCAACAAATTGTAGGTATGTAGCGTATACTTCCAAAAATGGCAGGTGACTCTCTTTGGATGATTGTTGTTGGTGTATCTTTTGGATTGGTTGGGTCGGCACTAGCATAGCACATGTGTAATTCCATAAATAATCCTGAGCAAGGGGCATGTTTTTACGGCATTTGCAATCTTGCCAGCGTTGGCTTCCTTCAGATTTTTTGCGGGAAAATCTAAGTTGATGTAAATGGAGAACGAAGATACATACTCGTAGATGTATGTGTACTTAAAACAAATTTGGGTGTAGAGTAGACTTGCAGTGGGTGTATACGTAGGGAGATATTTGGTTTAATTTGTTATACCTAATGTGAAAGTTCGATTTCAAATAACCCATGACAAGTAATACCAAAATCAAAATATTACATGATGTACTAGGAGTGGGGTCAATTCGACACCTTAAGTTCAGGTTTATGGACAAACAAAAAACACCCTTTCTAGGCATCAAAAACAGGTGGACAAAAGACACATTTGTCCATGTTGACACGCATGATACGAGCTTGTGTCCTGACGTCTGACGAGTACACATGTGCGTGCAAAGGATCAATCAAAAATCAAAATCATTAGAAACCTAATTGTAATTTCTATCATACATATGGGGAGACAGGGTTCGACCTACTCCTCAAACACTTTCCCCAATTTTTTTCAATCATTAATCGCATGTCACGGAGCAAGGCACTAGGTGTGATGGTGATGATACATACTCGTTCACGTCATTAGGTACAATATATAAATGTATGTATTCTATTGGCCTTAATGGTAATGAATAATTAACAATATAAAAACCTGACTTGGCCGCACGATTTGAAGTTTGGCTTACGATTCTGTTGGCTCGCGTACATTAAAGATTGATGAGGTGCTCCATCTTGCGCTTTCTCGAATGAGTTTGAATAGAGTTGAATCTGAACTCCAGGCGATTAAGGCGCTTTCATGAGTACATCACTTGCCTTTAATTTTAAGTTTTTTACTCCCCGACGTTATTGGCCTTTGTTGCCGTCCAATAAACCATCTCAAGAGGTTACCGAACTTTACGAGATTCGCAAAAATCTACAAATATTAATGGACCTTCTCTATAAAATCGATTCTAATATATCTGTGTGCTTGTGCTTGTTTATGGTTTATGGGAGGAAGAGAGATGGTGATTATGACATAATCTAGTTTTAATTTGTTTCCACTTTTGGCGCACATTTTTTGCAGTATTTTTTATTATAAAAAAAAAATGTTTTTGCAGACTCCAGAGACATGAAATACAAGTACTACAACTAACCCAAAGACGGATGCCAGTCTACTCGTACAACCATGAGTATAGTTGCCGTCCATTACTTGTGTCCAGACGTAGTTTCTTGTCATTGCTCCACCAACCAAGGAGTGGAATGGAAGTATGAAGGGGACTTATTCACACAATACTCATATTTCTCGAGAGAAATAGCAGCAAAAGCTGGATTGTGGCTAATAGCAGCTGAATGTAGTAGCAGGGGCGCTTATATATAGACTATAGAGCCAGTGGATTGTGGTGTTTACATATGGGGTAGCCTTGCGACGGGGGAATTCTGGCATTGTGCCGGTGATGGTGACGGTGCCGGTCGATAGTTTGTTCAGTGTCTGGACGAGTTTTCATGTCATTGCAATGTAATTTAATGTGGTTGAATTAAATTCTACGAGTAAGTGGTCTATTGAAAATATTCGAGGTCTTTTAAGAGTTTGAGTTTGAGAGATCTGTAAGTCACCATATGGTCTTTTTTGTTTTGTGTGTCGCAGAAGAGATAAGCTCATGACAGATTTATTTTTACAATAAATTGCTTGAACTTTGTCATCGATTATATTTAGTGACATTTGTCGGGATTTGACTCCCGACATTGTACGAATATAAACAAATACTTAAATTGTTTAAATGCAGTACTTATTCTTATCCACTGTTAGTCATTTTCCGTTGGTGATGGCGAAGGCGTATCCACACAAGGCGGATATTTTTATCAATAACAGGCTCATACCAGAATTTAATATGCCAAGGGGTATCTGGAAGTAGTGTCACAAAAGAAATTAAACTGAAATCTCAACAAAAAAGAAGGTTTAAGTAAATCGATGAGAAATTGAAGCCCGCAATAGGATATTCGGCGAAATCTGTGATAATAGTCTTAGTTATCATGTAGCTTTATACAGCGATAGTAAGATAGGCGTCAGTACTAGTAGTAATCTAATATAGTCACACGCATTGCGCAAAGATACCAACCTCAAGACTATGGATATGTTTGCTCAATTCTTTAGCCAGTCTCTTACTTAAGCATCATTGACTTCAGAAACTAAAAAAATAAAATAATCTTCATGCCAAAAAGCAAGAAATACCACAAACCACACAGAATTTGTATTAAGTACTCTGTGCGCCCCAGAATGTGGCAATTGTGTAAAAATGAATTTCAGTAAGGTTTTCGACGAAATTTCGCATAATGTCATCCTCCTCAAATTGATGGCTCTTGGTATTTATTTTGGTCTTATTATGTGAATTTCTATCTTCTTAAAAGAAAGGCACTATCGTGCTCTGCGCTATCTAAACCCTTAAACGCCCCTTCGACGTACCGCAAAAAACCATTTCGGTCCTCTATTTTTCGTGATGTTAACAGTACCTCTTTCAATTCGTTTATGCAGAGCACTTTCTTCGCTCTTTCGACTCTAATTTTTTTTTTTGTTGCGGTGTTGCTGTTCGTGTGTTTTTTGGAACTTCAATGGCTTGAGCCCAAGCTCATTTTTCAGTATGTGTTGCATCCGTTCCAACGATATGTTGAGCTCACGAGCCATTTTTCTTCCGCTTCGACGCGGATTTCGCTCAATTCGAGCCTTCACTTTCCGAACCATTTCTGCCGATGCTGCTGTTTTTTTTATGACCACTTCCATGGCGTTTTGCAACGCTGCCAGTATCACGGTAACGAGCTATGGTTCGAGACACAAATGATTTATTCACGTTGAGGTGCTGGAGGGCTCTAACGATAGCTACTTGTGGTTTTCCAGCCAAATATAAAGCAATTACACTATCACGTTTAAATTCCATCGCGGATAAAAATTTTTCAACACAACTGAGACGCAAATCGTTGAAAAGGCTTGTAAATAATAAAATAAAATCTGTCATGTGTCAAAATTTGAGCTCAGTAATGAACGGTTTGGAAATTATAGCAGTCTGAAATTGGTTGCAGTTCGAGTCAGTCAGAGTGTAGACTATAACTTTTTATCCTAGAATGCTATTCTAAGATAGATAATCAAACACTATCTATCTAATCAGTGGTCCCAAACTTCACCGATGGGTAAAAGTGTTTGGACTAACCAGTTCAATCAGATTTCAATCGTTTTCCCAGCAGAGAACCTGGCGGGAGCAAGAGCAGCTAAATATGTTGAAGTGATCGCATTATCACACGCTAATAATACCCTTTTCATTACTAGCCAAACGGCAATAAAAGCGACTAAAAAAGTGATTTATAACATAGAAATTTTTGCGCAACAAGAGAAGACAACCTAGATGTGATCTATGTTATTCAATACTTTTCATTCTAGAGGGCACATTCTAAGACGAGGTTTGCAAGCTAACTATGTCAGCAGGAAGAGGAGAGCACAGCTTCTTTTTTTTTTGGGTTGGAACCGGTCATGGGTCTGAATGGTTTTCATAGAGGGTCACAAATAAGCTTACTTAACTACGTCAAAGTTTGTACATCACACAATACTATGGTTAATCTTGAACTTTGTTCCAACGCGCTTATGGACATTTTTGCTGTGCTTGAATCATTTTATTTCGAATATATCGAGAGTTTGGTCATCTTTTAAAGTGCATGGTTTCTGCTCCATTTTATTATTTGCTTTAAGCACAATTTCACATAGAAGAACATCCTTGTCAGAGCCGCACATTTCTTTAAAATATTTGCTATGTCTGATGTTGTCTGTAGGCAACATTGTATGTTTTAGCTTCTAGGTCCCGTAATTTTAATTTTTTCGCTTACGGCTTTTTCTCAGAATAGCTTGAAATGTTGTGCAAGCTTGTTGGCGAATATTTTATTATAAGTATTGCACGTGATCACTTTGTATTGAATTTTTTTTTATGCAAAAAGTGAGTTCACAAATAATTTAAAAAAATATATATTGTATAAAGAATTTTAAGAGCATAAAACCAATTGTAAAAATAATTTAAAAACAGGTAAGAAAATTAGGAAAAAAATAAGAACTTCGAAAAAAACTTTTTGTTTGTGGTCCGTAATATTTCAAACTCAATGTTGCCTATAGACATCATCGTGAGGTTTGATTTTCAATAGGCTTTTTTTGACAGATCACGCGTGACTCCTAGCACGTTCAATATCGTTCGGCAAGTCATGATGGAAAGACTCACATCACAACAGCGTCTCCAAATTTTCAGCCCTATTACGAAAATCAGCGTTCTGTGAGAAATGTTTTTCGTGCGATTCGAGGAACTTACGGTTCGCATAATCGACCTACTGAAACCACATTTGCCAATACCATTCGCAAATTTGAGTACCAGTTTACATAAGTGGATGATACTCGACCGGTTAGACCACATCCAATATGTAGTGAAGAGACTATAGCAGCTGTATTTGAGAGTGTACGCAAAGACAGTGACGAATCGATTTGTCGTCGTTCTCAGCAGCTTGGATGGGCGTATTCGACAACTTGGCGTATTTTACGTGGGGATCTCGGTGCAACTTAAATTTGCGTCATATTTTCAGTGAATGGGCTCTGGAAAAACTCAATGAAAATCCGGTATTTTATCGTGAAATTTTGTTCAGTGATGAAGCTCAATGGATACGTTAATAAACAAAATTGCCGTATTTGGGCTGATGAGCAACACGAAGAGTACCAAGAGCTACCAAGGGCTAATGGAATCATTGGTCCATATTTCTTCAAAAATGAAGCACATCAGAATGTTACTGTCAATGGTAACCGTTATCACGCCATGTTAACGGACTATGTGCTTCCTGAAATTAAAGCACATGATCTCGGTGAGCTCTGGTTTCAACAAGACGGTAAATTGGCCGCCTAGATCATGCGATATCACACCTTTGTATTATTTTCTCTTGGGATATTTAAAGTCTCGGGTCTTCAGGAATAAGCCAGCTACGATTGACGCTTTAGAAACCAACATTACTCTTATTATCCGCAAAATACCAGTCGCTATGCTTGAAAGATTAGTTCAAATTTGGACCTTCCGAATGGACCATCTCAGACGTAGTCGTGGCCAATATTTCTATGATATCATTTTCAAAAAGTAAATGCCGCGAAATGTTGTTTTAACTGATAATAAAAATTTTAGGTTCACTTTTAAATTTATGTGTTTTATTTTACATTATAAATCAAACCTCACGATGAATCATCCTATATTAATAAAGAAACCCTACAAGAAACCCTTTTAATTGAAAGACGTGAAGGTATTGAAGTTGGTTTGTATGAGAGGATTGTTGGCGAAGACCATGAAGTTGAAAATGAAATTCAAAGTGAAGAAATGGTACAAGAGGTTTTTAAAAATGTCAATTTAGAAAGCTTGAGATGGGGGAGTGTAGAGATAAGGGAAAGCGTTACGACCTGAAAAAGCGAAGTTATTTTAGGCCAAGTCAAACAACCAATTGAATATTTTACGCAGTTCTTTGATGATGAGATAATGCAAAAGATCTGCGATAAAACGAATTCATGCGCATTACAAACTAGTGGCATAGAATTGAAAAGTGAAACCACCGAAATAAGAAGATTTATAGGTGTATTACTATACCTTGGCGTATTAAATATTCCAAATATGCGAATGGCATGGGCGCGAAATTTCAAATTGTCAGCAGTAGCGAATGCATTTGGCACGAAATCGATTCGAAAAAATAAAGCAAAATTCTTCATATAAATGATAACTCTAGACAACCCCAAAAAGGACAACCTGCCTATGATAAATCAAATAAAATACGTACATTATTGAAGAAAATCAAACAAGAAACTTAACAGAATAGCACAGGGGGAATACCAAAGCGTGGACGAGCAAATGATTTCCTATAAAGGTAGCCGTCTTGTGATATAATCGAATAATGTCTAGTTAATGTTTATATTTCATTAGGTCGACACAGTTTGAAGCAATATCTGGGAATTTAAAATGTTCACTAGAGCTGGTGTATCTGGTATTGTATACGACTTTTGCCTCTATATTGGAGAAAAAACATGCCAATCCATTGGATTGGGTATATCGTCAGACATTGTTTTAGATTAGGCTTCCAATATTCCTGTCGAATGGTTTACATTCGACACAATTGATTAAAAAATTGAAAAGGATCTTCTTAGAAAAGGACGAGGATCAAACGATTTTAAATTTGAAGCAACAAATAATTTAATTGTCTGTCGATAGTATGAAAACAAAAGTGTGCAACTGGTTTCGAATTATATAGGTAAAAACCCAATGAGTGAGTGCAAATGCTGGTTTCGAAAAAAGATTCATCCAGGAATTGTTGAATGCTATAACAGGCATATTAGAGGGGTTGATCTTGCCGACATGCTGTTGGAGTTGTACAAAATTAATCACTGTTCAAAGAAGTGGTTTATGCGTGTGATTTACTGGTGCATAAACTCATCAGTTGTACCACAGGAACCTGAAAAAACTCAAGCGGAGACAATAAATATATATCACTACTAAACTTTCAGTTGGATATTGGTTACGAGTTATTCAACGCAAAACATTGACCGGCTAAACCAGGATACATAGGACTTTGAAATTGATATTAGTTCATCTTTAGGTCTAAAATTTATCCAGGCTCCAATTAATTCGGGCATGAAAGTGTCAATGTTGCATTTGTGCAGTTCTTTTGATCTAGGTGTCCAAGCCTTCAGGGTTAATAAACTTCATGACATATTTGAGATTCATTTGCATACACTCTTACCTTAGTTGCAAATTTGTCAATTTGTACGCAAAGAAAAATTAAATATTAATAATAATAAAAAAAAAGAAAAACACATCAATAAACGTAAGGAAATCACTTTTTGGCTTGGGATTATCCCTATGCATTATGCTTGAAGGCATAGCACATTGTCCCCACCAATGCGCCAGCTCCGCAGAAAGAAGTCACCTCTTCTAGTTATAAAATCCAATTATTCAAATTCCTGTCTAAAGAATTACTCAGCGTAGAACTCAATGAAACCTTGAGCACACGATTAAAGATTGAAGATTGAAGTAAAGTCATGGTTCTTGGCTCGTACACGTATTTATCACGGTGGTGGACTTTTGTATCATGTTATGAAAAATATCCACTTCAAGTGTGTACGTTTCAGGAATTAAAATTTTTCTAAGTTCTCCATGTACTGAGAAGGAATAAATACATTTTCACCCACTACATGATCAGTGCTTATACATTTTGTTTTATAAATTAAATCGCGGCATTTTCGAACTCAATGCGGGAAAGATGCGATAGAGCGGCGATATATAGGTAATGCTGTCGTGACTTTTCTTTGTTGGGACGTTGTTTCGAGGGATTCAGAAACGTGACTCATAAGACTCATGACAACATTATTATTACAACCGTGTGTGAATGTAAATCAATGTGATTTGTATCTACATACAAAACAGAAAGTAGAAAAATCCAAAAGAAATTCGGTGTTAAGTTGTAGAATTCCTCTTTTTTTTTCGTTTCTTTTGTTTTTAGGTGTCATTTGAATTCATTTGGGCACCTCAATAAAGCAAAAATGTAGATCTTCGATAAGAGCAGAAGGCCTTATTTGGGTGCCGCAGATATTTAAAGTTCTGTAATTGGTTATGCTCGTTTCGGGGAAATGTTGATAAATTGAAATTTTAATCAGCTTGTTAGCCCTTTGCGTTGATGAATTTGAAGAGAGAGCTGTTAAATTGTTCGTTTAATTCTTGGAACTACCATATTTGAAATAGTAAGCAAAGTAAGGCTTGCCGTTGACATCATTTAGATTAGAGAAGAAATCTGAGAAATTTGTCTTATTTGGAAACATGTCTTATGCACATATGCAGGGGTCTTTGTCCCAAATACTACTCAAATTCATTATCTTCCTTCACTTACCGTTTGCATATGTAACTGTGTGTAAATATCTGCATTGCTGCCACCCCGCTGATGGAGTTGAAATTATGGACTTTAGAACTAATATACGCAGCGGCGTATTTTGTATTTGAGTGATCCAATTATTTTTCTTTCGCCGTTATTGCTTTTTGGACTAAGCTTTCCGAGGACTTTCGTTAAACATGGTAAAACCAGCTGATTTGTTCACCATTTGTTTCTAAATGTGAAGATTTTTACGCATGAGCAAACTCCTTATCGGATCATGTTTTGTCAAAGCCGCTGACACTTATAACATTTTTATCTCTATCGCCTTTATATTTCTCGTACATCGACCAGCATTACGATGCATATGTCAAAGCTGAAAAAAGGATTGTCATGTACATATTACAACGTCTTAAGTTTAAGCGGTATTTTGTTGTCACAACTCTCTATATGTGCATATCGTCATCGCAATTTTCAAAAGGCTTAGTATTCAAATACATTGCACTTCGGCATGATGTGTCTTTCTACAAAGATGTCGGAAGCTAAGTCTGGGATTTCAAAACCGCCATGCAAATTTTCAGTATTAGTATGACCATCTTCCTTCCCTTCCGGGACTTATGATATGCAGATCTTTTGAAGCGTCGTGATGTTTCTCTGTACACTGTCTAGAACTCTCTCGTACAGTTATTGAAATTTATCGTGACGCGTTTGCCTTTATACAGTCAAACAACAAAGCTATCTCTTCATTGGTTAGACATCCGACCGCTTCTCACTATTTAATTCAAGATTTCCAATTGTACCCCTTACTTGGGAATATATGTGAATCGACCTGACTTTAGGACTTTAGTTCATCCTTTTTATTGCTTTGCTTGCTTCGGTTTAAGTGAAATCTGCTGTTGCCTCTTCATGCTGGAGGAATGTAATTTTGTGCGAATCCTTTGTTTTTTTTTTTTTTTTTTTTTTATTAAGCATATGATCCGCGAAGATACTATACCATTGTTGTCTACTTAAGGCACTTAGAGAAATCCATTCACATAAAAGAAACCTTCGTTTAGTAATGTGATAAAATGTTCCGTCCATTATATGTAATATTGCAATATAGTACTTATTTTCGTACCGTGAAATAGTATAGTATTAGTATAAAGACGAAATAGAGGTGGAGAAGTTTAGAACCTTGTGGCGCTCCCATATATGTATGTATTTTTTCCAAGCGGGTCAGATAATATTCCATCGTTAATAACTTTCTTCGATTTAGTTTTAATGACCGCTTTTATTCGGCCCGCCATTGAAGTAAATAATATCCGCGAGTCAACCACATTATCCTTATACCACATTTTTTCATTGAATTCATTCAACTCAGTTACAGTTCGTGGTCTTCTCTTTGCTACCTGAACCTTTAATATGTACCAAAATTTCTCAATCGGCTATGCCATTTCAACGTCGAAACACCCTTTTGTGTTAGAAATTGTTTAACCTGAAATGGTAAAATAGGTTTACAAAAATAAAACTTTACGATTGTTTTGCCGACATTGTAGGGAAGATAATGAAACTGAAAAAAAGGCGCAGAATCACCTTGAGAAGTGACCTTATCTGAATGTGAAAAGGTCAAATTCTCTTCCAATATTTTTTTTAATATATTTTTGCTTGGGTTTTTTTGATTAGAACCAGACGTCCAGCACCATGATAGGAAAAGTATTCTCAAATCATTTGTAAGCCTCCATGTTTCACGGCTGTTTTAGTGCAGTTGTTCACTAAGTCGTTCTACAGTTCTTCGCCGAACGTACTATTTTCTGTTGGATCCGAAAATGTTTAATTTTAATTCATCCAAAAAGATTATATTTTTCGAATCTGTTAGGGTGTTCCGCTCACTGGGGACGTTTTTGTCGCATTTGTTTGCTTAAAAGCTGTTTTTTCGCAGGTTTTCTTGGACACATGTCGAATTCTAGAAGCCTTTACCTTAAAGTCTGTGAGTTGATTTCTGATCACCAGCCTCTACGAATTTCCTTTAATCTTCAGCTATTTTAATTCGGCCCTGTAGGCTCATCCGTGTTAATAAACGATCTGTAGTACTGCGCGCCGTTCTTGTGTTTCTTTCAAATAAGTCGGTTGACTTGAATTTTTTAATGAATTCACAACTGACGACTTGCTGAATCCGACTATTCGCGCTATATCGCGGACACTATGTAAATAAAGTAAAATCACGTCATCAAAACCTTTTTGTGCAGTATCCTTAAAGACTTCCTGCGGCTTATCAACAAATTAAAAATATAAAACTCATTAAAGCGTTGCTCCCAACTGTCCGAATTTCCATTCGCAACTGTACGAGGTGTATTCAAAAAGTAAAGTGCATTTTGAAATTTCGCGGGCAACGTGCATTCGATTATCGATTTTTTTTTTTTGCTGTGGTGGCACACATGTTCCGAACATATGTTCACAGTTTCAAGTATATAGCATACTTAGTTTGTTTTTGACAGATAATTAGACAGAAGGTTAGACGTGTTTTGGTATGCTCAGCTATTTTCCATTATTTTAGAAAATGGAGCAAAGCATTTGCGTCAAATTATGTGTTAGAAATGGAATCAAGTGCTCTAAGACAGTGCCATACGGTTTACAAGTGGCACAAGTTCTTCCAAGATGGCCCAGAAGATACCAACGACGAACTTCGCTCTAGACGCCCCAGTACATCAACAAAAGGTGATACCGTCGAAGCTGTAAAGAAAATTGTCGTCGATTTACCATAAGAATAGTTTTTGAGGATGTTGGCATATCGGTCGGCTCGTGTCATGCAATTTATTTGGATGTTTTGTGCATGAGACGTGTGTCAGCGAAGTTTGTTCTGAAACTTCTTAGTTTTGATCAGAAGAAGCGTCGTATAAGCATCGCTTAGAACCTCTTGAGTGACGTCAGTGATGATACTGACTTGCTTAAAAGTGTCATAACTGTTTTCTGTTTCTGTACCTGTTCCGAAAACTGAAGAGACCTATAAAAGAACAAACATTTGCGACGATTGAGAAAATAAGAACGGCATCGCTGGAAGA
The DNA here is from genome assembly GCA_907269105.1 of Volucella inanis. Lineage (NCBI taxonomy): Eukaryota > Metazoa > Arthropoda > Insecta > Diptera > Syrphidae > Volucella > Volucella inanis. The sequence goes on from OU026157.1 coordinate 138,836,686, forward strand.
GCTTAAGGCTGTTCCAAAGAGTGCTTATGAGAAATGCTTTAAGGATTGAAAAAAGCGTTGGCACAAGTTAGTTATATCTGAGGGGGATTAGTTTGAAGGGGACAACATTAATATTGATGAATGTTCATCAATACATCATATACATATGTATTGATAGGAATAACAATCCTTTAGAATTATAAAAATTTATTTCCAAAAGGCGAATTTTGTTCGCCAAACATATAAAACGCTTTGCATTTATTGACGAAGCTCATTTCTGGGATAACTGGGATGGTAAGAGCGGAACTCTGAAGAGATTCTTAAAACTAAATAAAATAGCAAAAAATGCAGAATTTGGTGTGCTTTTCACGCTGGTGATATCATTGGCCCTGGTTTGTTCGAAGGTTGGAGATCGTTGCCAGAATATGCTTAATGGATTTCTTTTTTCAAAATATGGACGACATTGATTCAGAGATGTTGTAATTTTCGTGCTGCAGTAGTATCCTACACCATGCACTTGAAATGGATCTCTTTATTTACCTCAAAGATCCTGCGATTTGACACTTACTTTCTTTATGGCTTATGTAGATATACGAGTACCTACTAGCAACTAATGACGACTTGGAAGTCAATATTGTGTGTGATTTTCTGGGAAAAGTATTCACAAATCGAACTGACGGAATGGCACAATTTAGCCGAGGTGATCATATGTTTGAAATTGTATTTAAACAATACATGCCAAACATTTTTCAATGAAACAGAAACACCTCAATAGGTATACGTGGTGGACGAAAAGTCTAATAAAGCAGTCGTTCAAAAATCCTTCATCTAATGTGGCGTACCCAACTTCGATAAAGGTTTTTGTTTTTTTATTTTTTTAAATCAAAGTTTAACTCAGTAAAGTAAGTTATCTTCCCCACATCATTGTTAACAATATAAATAACAAATTCTTTTAATTCCTACAATAATTTGGCTTCAAATAAGCACTACCTACAAATAGTGGTTAGGTGTGCAGATATGGCTGAATATAATGAAGCAACATATATGTTTATATCGCCATGCTACTCGTATAACCGCCTTCCGCGCTGCGTTCTTCCTCACGCTTGCTGAAGTAATTTCCGCCAGTAGTTTTGCCATATGTTATTATTCCCGCGTACATCCTCTCGCGTTTTTATAACTTAAATTTATTTTCGTGGAAAATGTTAGGTATTCGTATTTGCTATAATTTTTTTTCCACTGTTGTCCGCACATACCATAGAGAGGAAGCACTGATTTAAAAAAAAAAAAAAAAAAAAAAGAGATGAGCAAAAACAATCTACAAACGACTAACAAATAAAAAATTACTTAACTTTAAGAATTTGCTGTGTTTCTTTTTTAATTAAAGAGCATAAGATACGTGGCTCTAGGATGAGAAGCACTCAAGAAGGGCAATAACCAAAATCAAAACAAAAAAGAAAAAAAAAAATAAATAAATAAAAAAAATGTGCTTGGCAACGCACTTGTTCTACAGTCAGACTTGAGAGTTCAGACACGCCATCTACAAATCACGAGATGAAATTTTCTGTATGCCAAGAAAAAATTGCAGCTGCCAAACATCTGCTGCGTCTTTTTTATACGAGAATACTGTGTGCATACAGCCACAGATGCAAAGATACGATATATCCATCAGAATTTTACAAAATGTGCTGGCTTAGTTATATATGTACATATATGTACGTACGGACTCTGTATACACATACATAAGCACATCGAGATGTAGAAAGATACATATAGTATTCTGCGTATTCTGCGTTATTATTCTCGCCCTCAATGCGGCTCTAAACAAAAGAAACAAAATATAAAGAAGATTGAAAACTGAAGACTGAGAGGACTAAAGAGTAAATACTAAAGTCCCTAACAATGGATCTTCTTCAGAATTCAGAATTCTTCTTTTCGACATTTTTATGCCTGGCTCCTTTCCTTCAATAAATGAAATGCGCAGAAGAAACTATAGACTGATGACTAGAAGATACGAATCAGAAGAAAAGAATTTCATGAAAAATTTAATAGTGGTGCAGCAGGTATGATAATGACAAGGAGGTTGTCTTCTTGTCGATGGTTGTGATCCTTTAAACAAGTGTCTTTAAGATAAAGTTCATTTGCACGATATTGACTTATAAGAGTATGTACAATATAATTATGTTTTGAATCTTACCCATCTACTTTTAAAGACCAAAGGAAATCATGTTGGCGTAATTGTTTACGGACTTGAGAGGATAGAGATAGGTAGCCCTTTTCTTTTACTTTACCACAAACCATTTACTATTGTAAGTATAAACATACATATCTGAATGCTTTTCTTGAATTTATTTGAACTTTGACTGAAGTTTGGGCATGCATTTAATGTATGCACTTCTTCCGGGCGGCTAACCGCGGTCCTTCTCTTTCTTTGCACTTGTCAAAAACAAATTATCGTATATTCGAGTACCTATTTGTTTTCGTTACATCTTTGTACAACAGCTATACATTAGCAATTGCAATTTTAAATTAGAGCTCCAGTCCATTTTTCGATACCAATTGATTTTTGAAATGTGCTCACCTATCATTTTTTCTAAACTTACAATACTAATAATAGCCACAAGTGAAGCTGTTAGATCTAGCTGGGGTCTCAACCATAATATGACACTGGTCTACGATACAGATACTATTTAAACTCAAAAATATTAAGAAGATACCCTGTGTGTGCATATCAGCTGCAATAAAAACAGCACCCACCACAAAACTAAGATTTGTACTGCATTTCTTCCAATATCTCTATGAATGAAGGCAAGATCATCTAGACCTTGTTAAGTATGTTCAAACTAAATCAAGTAATACAACTTTAGCCTCAAATTTAAGGTTACAATTTCAGGAGTGGGAAGCAGCAGATCCGTATTTCAACCTGAAAGAGGATTATATGAATAGAGCTCTGTGTCACAGAGAACTTAAACAGGTCTATCACCAATAAAAACGTGACAATAAACAGCCTATTCTGGTTATCAATGTTGTTCGGATATCCTCTATAAGATAAGCTTAGTTTACATTAAACTGCTGGTACTGCATATTACAAGCCAACGACCTTAGAGTTAATTTTATATTGGCGCCAAGACACAGTTTAAATGATGTCAATGAAATAATCGACGAAGTAACCAGGAAGAGATTTATCTCGGTATTTATGATGCCAAGATCATTCTACGGGGTATCGATTAGCTCAATAAAAAGTTGTGTTGTGGTCAAAAGCTAAATCACTTCATTACTGCGCGTAAATTGAAGCCAACAGCTGAGATTATCATTTCCCACATAACGGCCTAAAGTGGTAAGATGCATACTTACATATTGCGCTCTATCATAGTGGAAAGCAGGCGGTTCAAAGAACGGCTCCCATAGCCATTACAGCTGCGCTCCGTACCACCCCTACGGCAGCATTGGACACCTTTCTGCATTTAACACCGCTTGATTCACAGACTAAAAATCTTGCTGGCAATAGTGCGATACGACTTACTAATTTGGCACGTCCCAGCGGAGCTATTGCCAAACGATCCAGTATTAACGGATAAAATTCCTTCCTTGGTCGACTTCGACATTCCGTATGATTTAGTATATCCGGAGAGGAAGGACTGACAAAAAAAAATGAAATTGCAATGTTCACAGATGGCTCAAAAACAGAGGAAGGAGTAGTTTCTGGTATTTTCTCAGAAGAACCAGAATAAAGAATGTCTATAAGACTACCGGACGCAAGCAGTGTCTTTCAATCAGAGGTTCCGGCTGTCTTCAGGGCGGTTGAGTTAATGCTGGTGAGATCGGTATCCGAAAGAGATATCGCTATCTATATCGATAGCCAGGCCACAATCAAGGCAATGGAATTGAGCAACATCAATTCTGACACATTCAGGGGCTGTCGCACAGTGCTCAAGGCGTTATGCAGTCTCACCCGGTGACTGTGCTTGGTGCCAGGACACTGGAGCATAAAAGGAAGTGAACAATCGAATGAGCTTGCAAATAAAGGAGGGCTCCTCGATAAAAGTGAGGTTGCCAACATCAAACCACCCCTTTGCATAGTAAGGAGCACTATCGAAGAAAAAACCACAAAGACTGCCAACCTAAGGTGGTCAAGTCTTGAAGGATATAGGATATCTAAGGGTTTCTTGCCACTTTTTGACGGCAAAAAATCTAGGGGGCTAAAAAAATAAAAATTAAATAGCGGAAACACGCAAAGAGACTCAAATTGTCAGATACGAATATTTGTAGATTCTGCGGTGAAGATATATCCGTAACTGGCATTTCGCCCGAAGATTTAGCTAAATTTATAAGTTATTTTGACTTTATGACTTAACTCTAACTTCAGGATATCATATTAGATCTAGATAAGACCATCCTCTTAATTCAAAATAATCTAAAAGTAGATGCAAATAAATCAGGATACTATCTCAGCCAGTTTGAACAATGTTTTCGTCTTTAAATTGCAGGTGGGTTTGAATTAATAGAAATTATTTTCCTGATAGTGCATTTTATTATGTGCAATTTCGGGAAACGGAAGAATGTCGGATGTCTTTTGAGATATTTTCGTATTTATTTCAATAGTGTCAAAAAGATGCGTCTTCTTGCAAACCGTTTCGCGTTTTTTTTAACATGTGTATCTGTAACGACGTATAGAGGTTTGTTGTACCATAGTGTAAGTATGTATGTATGTTATTTATTTCTCTTAAATTACTTATAAATTAATATAAAAACAAATCCATATAAAAATTCAGTCTTTTAAAAATAACAAATCAAAGTAAGAAAAAATAAATAAACAAATAATTCTGGTGGCATTCGATATTTTATACCAGTGATTTCAAATAATGTTGAATGCCACTTCAAAAGGAATAATACAAAAAGTTGGGGTAGAGAAAAAAGAAAACAAATTTCATAAAGGATCAAAAATTTAAACAAAAGTTAGATCAAAATATTAGAAGTAAGAATGTCTAAACTCCAATAATCTTGAGAGAACAGCCAATTTTTTACGCGCTTAAGAATACATTTGGACATGTGAACACATCTGATTTCTTCCGGGAGGACATTAAATAAACGATTATATATAACTGAATAAGAATTTCTATATGCGGTGGTTCGATAGTTTGGCACTTGTAACATATTAAGCGAGTTATTACGTATTTTATAGTTTGAGATTATACGATAGTTTCGGTTACCAGACTTCATAAAGAATACTTTTAGAACCTTAAAACAGCATAAGTGACGAACAGGAAGAATCCCTAATTGACAAAACAACGGAAAACTAGGATGCCTACAAGGTTTACGACAAATCTTTCGGACAACATTCTTTTGCAAAACTAGCAACGGCTGAATTTTGTTTTGATAGCTACCTCCCCAGCAATTTATACCGTATTACAGCTTAGAAATAAAAAGCCCATAGTAAATTGTGGTTAGGAGCTTAGTTGAACATATATTACGGAGGTAATAAAAATGCCTAAGTGTGGAGATAAAGTACTTCTTCAGTGCAGTAGCGTGAGATGAAAATTTCATATTAGAGTCAAGTAAGAATCCTAGGTACAATACAATCATCACTACAATTTTACATTGATACAAATGAAAATTTTTGGAATTCGGTGCATGAAAATAAACATCCGGTTTTGGATTAATGGACGGAGATAAATTAAAGAACATTAATTTAGTCCTATGACTTATTACAAGTTTTTGTTCAGCGAACCATTGTCTTAGAGTATGTACATCGCAATTTATGTTTACATTAAGATCTAAGGGACTGTTGGCACCATATGATAACATATGATAACATCGTCAGCAAAAGCTGTAGGTAAGCCTTTTAGATCGAGGTGGAAGAGTGAGTTGATATAAATTAAAAATAGAATCGGACCTATTACTGAACCTTGTGGTACCCCAAGCCTGATTATTTCCACATCACTTCTCGTCTCATTCAACTTTACTGTCTGTGATATTATTATTCAGATATGAGTTAAATCAGTCAAGAATGAAGCCACGTACACCTGCATTTTCCAGTTTACTTAGCAAAATTTTATTGTCAACCATGTCGAAGGCTTTAGTTATATCAATGAATAATGCCGCTGTACATTTTCTTTTGTCAAGGTTGCACATTATCTGAGAGCAAGACTCTAGAAGTGCGTCCTCTGTTGATTTGCCCTTTTAAAATCCAAATTGAGAAGGATGTAAGAACATCGACTTGTCTAAGAAATTTACTAACCTAATTTTTTTAAGTTTTTCGAAAAATTTACTTTTGGTTGGCAGAAGGGAAATCGGCCTATAATTTTCTATTTCAGTTGGAGAGCCTTTTTTAAACAAAGGAATAACATCTGCACACTTTAGGTCGTCAGGAAAAATACCAGAAAAAACAACGATTGAATACATCAGATAATACATCCACAATCAAATATGCAATATTTTTAAGGACAACATTAGAATAACCATCGACACCACATGAATTTGAGTTATTCAAACTGCCAATCGTACTTAAAATCTCTAAAGGAGTTATAGGGTCAAAAATAAAACTTCTGGAGTGCACAGAGTTTACATCATTAATACCAGAATATTGAAGACATAGATTTTGCGTTAGTCCACTATGTAATTTAAGTCCGATACTTGAAAGATGTCTATTAAAAGCGTCAGTGATTTCATTGTTATTTGTTATTTCCTCATTACTACAATAGTACGTAGGACAATATTTTTGTGAATGGGAGATTTTTAGTTGAGAATGGTATTTACAACTTTCCACTCTTCCTTAAGATTACCTCTAGCTGAATAAAATTGAGCACGGTAATAAGAGTCACGGCAAATTGGGATTTCCTTATTCAAATAAGCACATATTTTTTTAAATTTCATTTTGAGAAATGCGTTGGAAGGGTTTTTTTGCACTTTACTCTAAGTTTATTTTTAGTATCGTATCTTAATACTCGTCTGCATTACACAATTTTGTTTGGCCATAAGATTCATTTTTGGTTGAATGGCTACTTTAAAAGAAAAATTGGCTCATTTGGAGAGAAGAAGAGAGACGCAGCTACATCCACAAAAAAATCACTGTTTGGTATGCTTCATGAGATGGTGGAATCATTGGTTAATACTTTGCCAAAAATTGTGTTGGCCAGAAGGTAACAGATCTTGTCGTTTGAAAGTGCTCTGATTTCAACAATTTGCCACACAGCTGCGCCACAATAAATTTATTGAAGGAAACATTCGATGTGCGTGTAATTTTGCTCTTGGTCTACACTGATAATTCAGAGACGATCGACAATTTGGGCGGCAATATTTGCCGTCTTATTGTACAGATATTTGGGCCCAGTTTCTCAAAAAATTTATCCAAAATCGAAATAATATTTAATATAAAATTATCTCTCCAATAAAGCCAAGATCTAATTCCTAAAAACCTTTTATTTTTATTAGGTACAACACATTTTTATTAAGCCTAGTTTCAGGGTTTTAAGTTTCAGACTTATCAGATAATATATATTTTCATAACCATTTGTAAAGTTTTACTTCATAGCGTCAGGTTTTATACAAGGTTGGCCATAATACCGCCGTTGTTGATTTTAGTTCTTTTTATGGCATTGCCAATGATGTGCCTCAGAACTTGGGGCGATAGGTTTTTCACTTTTTGACGGATGTTCTCCTCGAGCTCTGCCAAAGAAAGAAGTCCAGGGCGGTCAAAATGGGTGATCCTGCGGGCCAGTGCAAATCGCCAAAACGCTATATCAGATGACCAGTAAATGCCTGCCTTATATTGTCGGTTGTAGTGGGTGAAATACGTGTCGTCCTGCTGAAATTACATATTTTTCAGTCCCAATTTATCCAATTGAGTAATGGCAAGCTCATTGATCATGACTCTGTAGCGCTCACCATTCTTAGTGACGGTTTGGCCCGCGTCGTTCTAAAAAACAAAAATGGTTCAATGACTCCTTCAGCGTAAATAATACACAATGCTGTGACTCTAAGTGGATATAATTGCTCTATGTGCATTTGTTCACGTGTCTTCACACATGATCATTTTTGACGTAATATCGTCCACTTTATTGTTGAGATTCAGGAGGATCTGAGTTTAGGTTTGGTGCGATTTACGGTCAACTTCCATGAGCTGATGAACTGTCTGGACTTTGTAAGTAAACATCTTTAAATCTTACATCAAAATGCGCCGCAGGTACGTGCATGAAATGGCAAATTACGTGGCACGTCGTCTGGTCAATTCACTGACGAATTATTGATCAAAAACATCGATTATTCCGCGAATTTTAGGAGTATAGCGTTTTATTGCTTATACACACAAATTCTATTTCTATTTGCTTCATAAATGTCAAAACCGAATTGACATTTGATGCCATTTGTAAGATCTGTAGCACTTACCGATAGGGCCCACATGGTAAAAGACATATATATAACATATATCGAGTATCGACTGTTACGAAATCACCTTCAGTGTGTGATTGAGTTTAATTTTTTTTTAGATCTATTAACTGAAATAATTTTATTTTAATTTTAGTTAAGTGGTCATACTATATTTCATAGTTACTGTGGAAATACAATTCTAAATTTCATTGTTAATTATTGAAGAAAAATATTCAAGTGGAGATGAAATTTATTAGGTGGAGTGAAAAGTAACCTGCAAAAAAGGTTATGATGCCTTGAAGTCCGTTCATATTTAGGCAGACATGCCAAATTTCAGTGCGATACTGTCTTTAGTTTTGTTTTGACAGCTGATTCTTGTTGACGTGTTTGGCAACATGTTGAGTATGGACAAAAACGATTTTCGTTCTCTCACAAAACATCATTTTTGAGAGGCAAAACGGCGAAGGAAACAAAACAAAAGTTGGATGAATATTATGGGGCTAATGCTCCGTTAGATTACACCGTCAAATATTGGTTTCGAGAGTTTCGTGGTGGTCGCAACTCCACTACCGATCAAGTCCGCAGCGGCAGACCCTCCGATGCGGTTACAGAGGACAGAGTCAAAAAAATACATGAAATGGTGTTGGCTGACCGGAAGGTGAAGGTGCGCAAGCTAGCAGATAGCACAAAGATTAGTACTGAGCGCACACGCCATATTTTGGGCAATATTCTGCATATGAAAAAGTTATCCTGCTTTGGGTGCCGCGCATACTCACTCTTGACCAAAAACACGAACGCGAGAGCACTTCGAAAGTGTTTGGACTTGCTGATGCGGAATGGGTCGGACTTTTTGGCGTCGATTGGTAACTGTTGAACACCAGAGAACTTTATTATTATTATCAAGGGAAAGATACAAATTAATTTGTAGGGTCCGGGATTTAACGCCGGGGTACTATGCCCATGTGGCGCGTTTTGTCAACAGCACGCGGAGTACTGAGTTCCCATGTGGTCCCCCAACTACGTACTTACTGCGCCCAACACTGCTTGGTTTCGGTGATCTAGTGGGAACCGATGCTTTCAGTGTTGCGAGACCGTTAACCACCAGAGAACAGAATGAGTGCCCGGCAATGGACTGAAGCCGAGTACTCCAAAGCGGCCGAGGGAGGCTCAATTGGTTCGGAAAGGTTATGGCGTCGGTTTTCTGGGATTGTCATGGCATACTCTTCGTGGACTACCTCGAAAAAGGAAAAATCATCAACAGCGAGTATTACTGTGCGTAATTGGAGTGCTTGAAGGCCGAAATCGCTGCAAAACGGCCGCACATGAAGCGAAAAAAAATTTTGTTTTTGCAAAGCAATGAACCGGCGCACAAGAGCATCGCAACCACGGCTAAAATCAAACACTTACGGCTCCAATTGCTGTCGCATCCACCGTGTTCGCCCTATTTGGCTCCCTCGGACTATTATCTCTTCCCAAACCTCAAAAGATGGCTCATCAATAAAAAATTCAGCTCATGCGAGGAGTATTTTGCAGACCTTCCGGAAAATTACTTTTCGGACGGGATCAAGAAGTTGGAAAATCGCTAGGAATAAGTGTATCAAAATAAAAGAAGACTATATTGAATAAAATAAAAACACATTTAAAAAATTTTTTTTTTCCATTCTCAAGGAGGTTACTTTTCACCGCACTTAGTACATAGGCAAATTTAAAATACAATATTTGTGTATTTCGACCATCCTTGTCTTCCTTCGGTGGAACAAATTAGTTTTGATATTTCCCTGCCCATTGTCTGTACGAGTATCAATGCATTTGGGACCCCATGCACTGCTGTAGTTGTTATAACTTCTAAAAGATGTTGTGCTTTAGAATAAACATTTTCATCCTGGTTAGCTCATTTTAAAGGTTGGTTTTTGTTAACATATTATTGTGACTGTCTATGTTGTTTAAAATCAAATTAATTTTGTGTAGGAATGTAAACAGTATCTAATTTAGGATGAGATATGTATTTATTTTTTCGAATTCAGCTGCCAGATACTAAATAACTAAAAGCTACATCAATTCTTAAAAAACTCAAAAGTGCATTCAAATTTACAGTGTTTTGTAAAAAAATATTCGAAACAATATTAGATATATAGCTTCCATCATGTTATGTATCTTGAAGTTACAATAAATTGTCAAACAAAAAAATGGAATATCTGCCTTTAAAGGAGGAAAAACGACGAGGACTATATGGAAAATAGACAAGAATAGAACTTTGGCCTTCTGTTTATCCGCAGACATAACAAATCGATTTGTTTCGATGGAGTCTCACTATAATATGCATTCAAGGTGCAGGGAAATTTTTTTAATTTTTTATTAATTTCTCAGAAATGTTCTGAATTGGGTTTATCCTCTTTTATTTAAGAACCTCTAAGATGAACTACATAAAAGGGCATCCGATTAATGCACTATGTATCTAGATTTTGTTAGCACTTCTTGCTTATGCGTTTGCTTGTACTTTCCTACACAATGATGTGACACAATGTCATTGCACGATTCTGAAAATTTTCTGGGGTGTGATACTCGTAGTGAACTCAATATCTGGCAAGGGACTAAGAATACATTTCGAAACTTGAAATTGAGATTCCGTCTAGCAAACTAAAAATAACTTAGTTATTGCTCGTTGTCTAGATGTGGAGAGAGAGGTTTTATGTTTTCGTAGAGTTGCATGGTAAAATTCATTTCGGCATCATGCCGCTGGCGTTAATGCAGCGTAGAATATGAATTCGGATGCCCTTTAAAGATATGGTATTCGAAAAGTGTCGTTGCAAATAGAGCAGAGTAAAACCGATTAGGTTAAGGAGGTATCTTTATATGGAGTTCAGTATGGTAGATCGTCGATAATTATAGACTGTAGATGCTTTACTTCTGTGTAGTGTCTAAAATTTGCAGCCTGTTTTCATCAAGCGGCGGTAAGCCGGTTGTAAGAAGCGTTTCGCCGTATCACCTTTTACTTCACAGAAAGCGTCACAGTTGGTGGTGTCACTTATGAAACTTATGCTTAACAAATCACACTATCTCGTTCAGTTAAATAGCTAGTAGGACAGATGGATGTTTGTTAACAATATATGAGGTCTTATGTTGTTGTCCTTTATGTAGATACCGCCACTTGCTTGATTATTTTTGAAGTCTTTTGTCAAGATTCAACTGCATTCCTAAACTGGACAGATTTATAATTTTGTTTTCTTTATGAATGAATATGCGCTACTCGCATATCGAAGGCACTCAAAGGGCAAGCAAAACAATTTTTTTCAGTTGACGTCAGTTGAAACTACGAGCACATTCCGGAGTGAGCAACTATATTCTAAAGACAAGTATAACGACGTACGTTAATATGTATTCCGAACGCCTTCTGTCATTTATTAAGCTAATGACATAATTAACATCCGAAGTACATATGAAACTTTCCTAGCTCCCCTTAAAGGAGACACGGTTCATAGCAATAATCAATGCCGACAAAACCCCAAGAAGAATAGTCAGTTCGCCACTCAAACGAACACTTAAACAGAAACTCCAATTCAACTCCCTGACAGAATATTCTCCATTTAATTTTGTTAAACAAATTATGCGACAATGCTATTCGTATGCCATAACAACATAATAAATAACTCATGCGTGGAGAACAAAAAAAACGAATAACTGACAAATTCCAACAATCAAAACGGAAGTTGTAGCCGCCATGGCCGATATGCATTTCCAGTCGATGACACTTATGTATGGCCACTCATATGTGCGCAGCTAATGTCAAATCAAGTTACCAAACCGTAAACCCTGACTTCTGGACAGAACTTAGCTCCCCGACAGCCACAACGACAGACTATCAATTTACCCTTCAATTGCATTAATGAGTCAATTTCGTGTTCAACTTTTCGTCTCTTGTCGAAACGGTTGGCTTTGGTGTCTTTGGGCGCTTTGACGGTTTTGTTGTTTTTTTTTTCGGTCGCCGATAGTGCAATGTGTACGAGTACACGCATGCCCCTCGGAATTAATTAATAGTTCAGTTTTATATGAATGGAGCCGCTTCGGTTGTACGCGTACGCCAATAACAATTTGACGTTTTCGTAGAACGCATTTTCATTTGGAGTTGAGATAAATTGATTCCGTGCTGAGCTGAGTTACATGTGCGGTCTACATGTCATATTAGCAAATACTCGAAGAGGGACAAGCATTGCCTGTTAATTTGGTTTTGTTCTTGCTTGAAGGTTGGTTTAAATTAAATCTTGTAACAGCTTTTTATGGCTTTATGGGAACTGGTTTTGTGGACACAACCCATTGCATCACATATGCATTGATCTTTGACTTCTAATTAGGGGAAACTCCAATCAGTGTATTGAGTTTTGAATGACCTTTAAATTTTCCTAATTTATTCAATTCGGATATGTTCATTTGCCACATTCTTAAATTTTTATTTCAAACAAAAACATCCAGCATTTCTGTTTAAAACAATCAGCCACAACCATAGTGACCAGCGAAAGTTTGTAAGCAAATAGAAGAAAAATAAACAAAGCGCGTAAATATCTTCCCATCCAAGGATGCATCTCATGAATATGAAAATCGCGTTCAGACTTTGAATACAAAAATGCAAATCATATGAAAAATTCTATTTATAAGCCAATTTTGTGGAGGGGTTTAAGTTCTACAGCAGTTTTTAGTTTTAGAGAAGTACGAGTACTTGGGTTTATTTTTTCACTTAATAATGGAAATTGTATTTATTACTTAGCCAAACACGCAAAAGTATCAGTTGATACATACGAAAGTAAGTACAGATAAGTATCCTATCCTATAGAGCGACTGATATACAGATACTTACTCGTACGAGTATTCAAACATGAATTTGTCAAAACGTAATGAAATGTTGTTTTAATATTCTGCTAAGCATAGACAGTTATAAATATAAACGATGTCTGTAAACAATTTATAAGGCGATAGATACAAGTGAAAATCAGCAATAAAACAACTACTATCGAATCGAATGGACTTTTATTATATAACTAAAACTAAATCGAATTTAAAGGAAATTCTTTATAACAATGTTTAATTTTTTTTCGATGTTTTTCTTGTGTCTTTTTGTTCATTCTAATTCTGTTTAGAAGTACTTTTGGATACACAATATTTTTTGTTTATCCTTCTGTTTATCTTGCGTGAGCAAGCCACATACAGTTGTGCATGTGAGAAGCATGGATTTTCCAAGTTTAGTCCACACACTTGTAGCGATTGTCCCTGTGCCTTGTGGATAGTCATTGCAAAGGCGAGTCATTTAAATTCGGATGGTATATCTGTTGGCATCACTGGGATACGTGGCATCTTCTTCTTTGAATTTTCCATTTAAAATTGTAGTTTTGATGGTATTGTGATGGTATGGTTCATCTTCATTCTCACTAAAAGCCCGGTACCGGTACTGGTACAACTTTTAATGTTAAAACGTGCAGTGACATGCCTGGCAAATTAAATGATTTAAAGAATTCAGTTGATCAATTGACAACTTTGTCTTGATTCATTACAGTATCGACGGGCTTATACGTTGTCGCTTCGCCTGCGATTGATGGCATTAACCTTTTTGTTTTTGTCCGCTAATATAGTACGTCCACGGAGCCACTGATTATTTTTGTAATGCTGCGCGATGTTTGGGAAAAAATTGTGAATCAATTCGTCTCTGGTTTTGAGTTTATCGATTGCCAGTTTCCCATTCCCAATATTCAACATTCATTTTAGGAAACTTTTAAACTTTCAGCGGATGGTTGTTGAATTCACCATGTCGTGTCGTCATAAAACTGATGGCGGTTGGCAAAATGCTCATCAGCGAATGTTGAGTTTGGTTTAACTCCTTGAGTTTTCGAAAATTGCCAGACAATAAAATGAGTGTGCCATCAAAGAGAATTCTTCCGATTCAATTTTTTTTTTGATATTACATGTTGGTGTCTCTGTAGTTTACATGTTGCTATATAACTTAATGCTTTAGGCATTACTGCTTGAGGTGTAATATAAACACATGTATATATACTTGTAATATTAGAGACCTATTACTATCGGAGACTAAAAATCGACTGACTGAATTTCATGCATTCTACAAAATGCATTTTACAAAAAAGCAATGTACTAGTATATATAATTTATTGAAAGTTTGAGGACATTTTATGCATACTATATATTAAAAAAATTATTTTATTTCCTTTGAAAATGTATGTAGTAGATATCTGTAGCTGTTTGTGTTTGGTGGGCACAGTTTTCATTTGGAAAATCCGAATTTATTTTGAGGACGTGTCTTTCTTCTATATGAGCCTAACTCTCCAAAAAAAATTTAAAATTCCATTTTTTAGCGGTATTTAACCAAAGAGAATTGTTTTACCAATTTTTTATAAGACTTCTTAAATTTGACAAATACTTTCAACAATGATATAACTCCAAATATAGGTTCATATAGAGCGTAATTATACATATAAAGAAACTAACTACCCATGTGATGATTGGTTACATATTTTTTGAGTTAGAGTGTTACGAAAAAAATGCTTTTGACAACGACATTCAAGACAATAATTAATTTATTTAAACCACTTAGAGGAAGTCGGCTCAGCAGAAGACCTTTAAGAATAGAATAGGATCATTAATGGGATTCAAATAAAATATCCGACATAATTAGTTATTATTCTTCGAAAACGTTTAAATTTTGTCTTCAAAGTTGAAGACTTAACAAGTGCTCCCGCATTTTAAGGGATATCTCTTAACAGATAAATTCCTTAAAAAAATATTTATTGCACGGAACGATGTCATTTGAAAATATGAATTGTACTTGTGTATGTTTAAACAGAAATGTTTCGATTTTCTCGGTTTAGTTGGAATTTTCCACTCAATACTACTTGTTCATAAGAGAATAGGTTCAACCATTAAGCTTATACTTTTAAAACATGGACCTCTCGATCTGATATCCTGCAACGTTAAATGAGGTTCGAATGCTCCGCACTTTTTTGTACCGTGCCGGGCGTGCTAACATAGTTCTAAAGAAGTGTAAAGCCATACAGGCTAATGATAATACATATGAGTACACACATTGATTTTAAAAATTTTCAATAAAAAATTTCGCTAAGGATTCCATAGCAAGTTATACGGCTTATAAGAAAATCACGATATTTCATAGTACTCCTGAATTTGGACTTTAGGATCAACTGATGAGCATTCATAGCGAGACGTGTGTAACGTTTGACGGTTTGAAGGGTTTGAAGGGTTTGAAGGGTTGAAATGTTATTGCTACTGCCCTGTACTTCAATTTTGGGCGAATAAATATCTGAGAGTATTTCTTAGAAAACTTACTGAGAATGCGACGTTGTTCGGTCTCGACAAAGTAAGTGTCGTTCATGGGTAAAAGCTGTGTTTTTAAATTTCGCTTTAACGATAAAAACGGAATTAATTGGAATTGAATGAGCTTAATATACGTTGCCCTTACCGGTCTATAGCCGAAAATCAACGGCGGGTGTCTAGACTGCATGGAACCCTAGTGAACATTAGCATTTACTTTGTGGGTATCAGACTTGAATCATTCCAAAACATTTTAAATTGTTTGTTCCAGAGGTTGATTTTTAATCCATTGAAATTCATCGATCCCAAACAAAAGCATTTTGTACAAAAGCGCTTCTTGTAAATTCTGTAGAATGCGTTTGAAGTTTCAAGTTATTTTGCTCTCGTCAGATTGATATAGACTTCTCACTTTTGAGGGAGTTATACCATCGAATGACCACAGAATCTATTGCTATAACAACTTTACTGCCAATCATTGAGAGGTTTTCGAATTTAGAGTTAATTTTGATATTTCCCATTAGTCACATAGTGGTCATGTACTCTGTGGTTTCGTTATTCTCGAAAAAGAGTCGAAATTCAGTTTTGGGAGACAGGTTTATTTTATAAAGCTTACCCTAGTTTACAGTGCCATTCTTAGTATACCAGTTTCTTCTTAAAAATTAAATAAAATGAACAAAAAACAATTATTTTTGGTATGTATGTATGTATTTCCATTAGTAATGGAATACAATTTCATTCATGTGTAGCGCATCCTGTCAACCCAAATTTTTTTTTTTGGCTGTATCTTAGGAATGTGTCGGCCGGTATTCGCTTTAAGGGCTTGAATCGTTGAATTTTAAGGGCACCATACAAAACAAAAGTCTAACGGTCAAATCACAGCTCCGAGGCGGTCAATTAATATTACCAAGGCGGCTGATTGCACGATTACCGAACTTAGCGTACTGAAACCAAAGATTGCCTAGTTCGTGTCCACAAAAATTCGGTAATCATGGTTCTTTGAAATGGCTTTTCCAGCAGCACTCCAAAATCCACATCAAACTGTCACTCTCTGTGGAAGCACTGCCCTCTCGACAATCACGGTTCTCCAATACGGCAGTTTTATTCGTTAACAAAGCCGTCAAGATGTAAATGCGCCGCCAAGAAAAAATGATTTTTCGGTCAAATTCGTTTCTGGATTATCCGCATATCAACGAATTTTAAGGGCACCCCACAAAACAAAAGTCTAACAGTCAAATTACAGCTCCGAGGCGGTCAATTAATATTACCAAGGCGGCTGATTGCACGATTATCGAACTTAACGTACTGAAACCAAAGATCGCCGAGTTCATGTCCACAAAAATTCGGTAATCATTGTTCTTTGAAATGGCTTTTCCAGCAGCACTCCAAAATCCACATCAAACTGTTACTCTCTGTGGAAGCACTGCCTTCTCGAGAATCACGTTTCTCCAATACGGCAGTTTTATTCGTTAACAAAGCCGCCAAGATGTAAATGCGCCGCTAAGAAAATATGATTTTTCAGTCAAATTCGTCATCCAATTCAAGCTGCTGTAAAGCCGAAACTGAGAAGTGATAGCGAAGTGGATAGTCGTTATAAGGAAATTATCCGAGATCTTTGTATAAAATTCTCATTAGGCTGGTGCGTGAAGTGTTGAGTTGTTAAGATCGATAGCGAGTCAATATTCCTGGATTGGGTTGATCACTCTCGACCACAGCAGCCACATTCTCACGACGACGTTAGTGACCGTGGGTGTTGTCCGCAAGCACAAACTTGTGTACAGTAGGCGTAGTAGCTGTTTCATTTCGGCCCAAACTTCTTTTCAATAAACGCACTGTTTGGACATCATAGCTCTCACTTTTGAAATAAGTTTGCAGTATTTCTCAACTTTGTTCAAGAGTATAGTGATTCTTATTGTTCTGCGATATGATATGATACTAACTCACAGTCAAGATTTTGACCTGGAAAGAGCTGCCAGTGTCAAAATAATATATGATTTAAAAATAAACTTGTTTTTTGACCATCTGTTAATTGAGAAGAATTCCAATATACTCGTATGAAGCGTTGCAGAGAAACTTCTTAAGTTTGGTGTTAAGCTAAGAGTTCAGGATACCACAGTAGAGTTTGGCACTTATTCGCTTTTTAATTAGTTAATGCATCGCTTCATTACCTTTTATGCTTTTGTGACCTGGAGTGAGACTTTTTTGCGCTTGAAAAGGTTTCGGAAGGCATTGGTCGAACAATAAGAACCAAGTGCCTTAAACGCTGCTTGTCTATGAGTGAATACATTGATTGTTAAACCTTCTATGCCTACTGTGAGTTTTATGTTGGTGCATACAACTTCTTATCTATACGTCTGTTCATCTGTACATATGCTTGAATAAAATTTAAATATCTGCCTGTCATATTAAAGTAAAGGGTGAGTCAACAGCTAGTGTAGAATTTTTCATTAAACTTAACACGCATTTATTATGAAAACAATGTAGAATTTTAGTGATTAATAAAGTTCGGTCTATAGCGATTAGCTATGGAACAAACATCATTCATGTGACCAGTTTCTGTTACAAGCGTCAATCCGAATGTCTTAATTATGTATGACTTTTTGAAGAATAAGTTGGTCATTCTTCATTGCACGAATTTCGGACTCACTATTACAAAATATTGTTTTAACAAATCGCCCATTTTCGTAATAAGATTAATCCCATGACCATAATTGCCAAAGATTGTATGAAATCTGTTAAAAAGATCAACCACATTGCATTCAGTAAATAAAAGTAATTGACAGCCAATATCCTCACTATTCGTTGGCTCACCCTTTACCTTCCTTTTTAAAGAGATATTACCACAAGTTGATGTATTGATGCTACTGATACCCAAGAACACGAACTTCAAATTTTCTTTTAAATAAAGAATTGATCATGCAATTTAGAAAAAAAAGAAAAAAAAAAGAATAAATGATGGTAGCCTCAGACCTAGAAATGATTCTTATCAAAATGAAGGATGGGGGTCCCAATTTCATGACGCATACCCCTATTCATCGCAAAATAATTTATTATATCTCCTCAGTCAATTGAACAGAATCATCAATAAAAAGTTCAAACAACTACCCAACCCAAATAATGTACCAATATCGTAAATTCGATCGTCGAAATATTGTAAAACAAATTGCCAATTGTGTCAATTTGGAAGTTTTGACTATTTTGACAAATAAATTCGATTTAAGACTTTGATGCAATGATTTATTTATTTACTTACGCTTTTTCAACATTTCTTTTATTTTTAGGAAAAGCTGGAAATCCCCCGGATGCTGATCAAAAAGGACCTGTCTTCCTAAAGGAACCAACCAACCGAATCGATTTCTCCAATTCTACCGGTGCCGAAGTTGAATGCAAAGCCAGCGGAAACCCTTTACCCGAAATCATTTGGATTCGCAGTGACGGTACAGCAGTTGGGGATGTTCCTGGTCTACGACAAGTGTCATCTGATGGCAAATTAGTATTCCCACCGTTCCGCGCTGAAGATTACCGTCAGGAAGTGCATGCCCAAGTTTACGCGTGCTTGGCTAGAAATCAATTTGGATCGATTATCTCTCGTGATGTTCATGTCAGAGCCGGTAAGTTGTCATTGTTCTAGAGAGAGATAGAAAAGGAGAAAGAAAGGGAATGATATAGATCCAAATTGGGTTGACATTTGTTTTGTTCCAGAATTGCCATCGTTGGGCTTCGATTGTGTTTCATTGTTGATGATGTTTCTCCCCTATTTTAGCTGTTGCACTGTTCCATTGTAAAAAATGCAAAGAAAAAGAAATGATGTACTCGTATGTACGTTCACGGGTTTCGATCCAATTAAGAAGAATTAACCAGTCACACCATGTCGGATGACAGTTTACCCATACTTCTGCACAATAGGTCATAAAGCTGTTTCCCACGCCGCTAAAGTAGGAGGACATGTAGGAGTATCGTTGTCATTTCCACTTTTTTCCCAGCTTTGTTGTAAAGTTTGTTTTGTCGTCGGATGTCCATATTTCAGTTTTATTGAACTTCCTTGTTGGTTTAGCAAGTGTGCAATTTTTATTTCTTATTTTTTTGCATTGGAAGGAGTGTGATGTTCTAATTGGGTTTGTTGTTATCCCTCCAGAGAAGAACCAAGTACATAGAGACAACGGGGAAAGTGGAAATGAGTTAATATGTTACTGGTGTTAGACTCTGTTACAGTACATGTTAATCGAATTGAATGCGGTTGATTGAAGTTGACTTTGTTTAAACCCGTATAGAGCTACACAATTGAAATTGCAATGCAATGAATTACTTTGTAATAAGTCTCATGCAGTCATTTGATTTGTATTTTTTTTCTTGGAATTATAACCTTTACCGGCTATAACTACGGGCTTTTGTCTATTTGTTAAGCTATCCAAGCTGTATTGCTTGGATATCGAATGGACATGTACTTCTTTTAGATGTTCTTGCTTACTCGAGAAGCATTCTTTCCATGATATCTTATCTTTCATTAGATAATCGGCCAGAGTTTCATAGTGCAAAGAGTTCATAATTTCGAAGAAAGTAATTTCATTTTACGCTTTCTTCTTAAATTTCGGCTTGTATCTGATCTTAAAAAATTTTGCACACAAATCACTTTTAAATGTCTTCAAGCGCTTGCATTTTAATTGAACTCTGACACGAAACCTCTTCATATCGTGGGTAATTAGATTTTTGCATAACTGACTTTCAATTTACAAAACAATTCCAAGTTAGTTTACGTGATTAACCTCATCATGTGCATCTTAGCTCTACGGTTTCCTATCACTTCAAGCGCTTCTACATTGCTTAGACCATGCGAAGGAATTACTCTCGAGCTTCGTCTCTGCTTCTGTCAAGCACGTCACAATCACAAATTACCCACTCTGCGGAGTGTGTGTTAATTAAAAATTAACATTAAATATGTTAAAAAATTTCTTGTTCGTTTGTCTTCCGGAAGTCAGTTTTATGTTTTTTTCCCACCACACCCATGTCCATGGCCATGATCCCGGAAAGACGATTGAAATTAAAATGGCAACATAAAAGCACCTTCTGGATAGCCCACCTGACTAAACTATGAACCTGGCTCCTGAAACACTAAAATAATGTTCTTTTCGCGGAAAATAACTTCTTGTTTATTCAAAAGTCGGCTAAGTGCCTCCGAAAAAAGACCCCGGGTGAGTGTGGATGATGAGTAAGTAATAGTCTGTCGTAAATGTCGTGACTTGTAACAATTTTTGATGAGTTTTTTAGTTAAATTACCACTAATCAAGGCAAGACTTTCGGTGGGGCTGGCTGGTGGTGGAGTGGGCCGGTTATACGAATACTCACATACTGTTCATATTTATTTGGTAGAATTTATTAGATGACACTTTGGATTGGTCTGAAGAAGTTTTGAAGTGTAGTTTGGGCTTGTTTAACGCATGGTGAGTTCGTATGAGGTATGATGGTTGGTTGTCGGCAGTCGTCAGTGAAATTCTGTTAATTTCCATGATTAGCTAAACTGTGTGTAAATTAATTTTTCTATTAGTCTTTACTGGGTTGGGTGGGTGCTTAAATTTGTAATGCCTTTCCAAAATCAACCAACCATCTACTTTGTATGGAATAAACTATTTAAATCGGATCTCTGAATAGGAAATTCATGTCAACCATGTAGCTACTCGTAATTCATATTCTGCATGAATATTTGGACGAGTTTTGTTCCGGTTGTTTGCATGAAGAATGACTCAGATCCGTTGTACATTCAAATTGTATAACTTGCTTACAAGAATAAAAATAAGAATACATTCCAATGAGAACAATAATTCTTAGATTGAGCAAAAATTTCGTGTTTCAAATAGTCTAGGAAATACGTATTTAAAATCTTCTTTTATGGTTTCTTATTTTTTGAGAAATTTTCAGATTAAACAACTTTCTTTGACTTCATCTTATTCAGTGCTTCATGCACATTTGATTGAGCTCTCGATTTTCGTTTGAAATTATGGACACTTACTCACTTAGATGACGCTATATTCTGGGTGAATCTGATCCTCAACCAATAAACTTTCCAGCTGGCGCTGTCTCTGTAACTGACGAGATCCTCTTCTACTAAAACGTGCCACTCAAAGTGAGGTCTTCCTTTATACACATTGCCTTTTCGAGTTGCAAATGAAGATTCTTTTTACTAGAGCATTGGGGTTTATTCACATTAGATATCCTAATCATCTTAGACGACTATTGTGCACTTTTCTTATTATTCTATCAGACCGAAGTTTTTACCTGCTGTTTCTTGGGGGCCTCATACCTTAATCGGTTTGAAAATTAAGTCGCAGAACATGATTTTACGTTTGTGTTTAGAAGAGACTTCTTAAATTCAGTCTAAGAGATCGTTCAAAAATTCAGCATTTAGCTATCAAAAACAGTAAAGATCAAAAGAGGCACTGCTCCTTGATTACTTTTACCAACCTAACCGTGTCTCCTTTCTCCAGCGGAATAGTTAAGTAGTTTAACTTGCTTTGGACATTCAAATCCAGAAAAGAAATGAAAAACACAAACTCTAGGAGAATATATTCATTTGGGGTTGAAGAAATCATTGACAAAATAATCGGTCCTTTAAATCTTTCTCCAGCTATCTACATTTTTACAGTTATTCTTCTAAATTTCAATGTAATGGACAAAGTCGTCTCGTTAAGAACTTAATCCATTTCTTCTCATCGTTTTCTTAATTGGATCGAAATCTGGCAACGTTTTCCAGACAATCATCATTTCTTCATCTACAATAGATACTATACTTCACTGTACGATATACCATACTCGTAAAAACGTTTTTATGCCATTCTTTTGCGATTTTATTTTTTTCGTATTTTCTTTATATTTTTTTTTTTTTTTTTTTGGCCTGAATAGTTGTTGCACAATATTACGAAGCCGACGTCAACAAGGAGCATGTCATTCGTGGTAATTCGGCCGTAATTAAATGTCTGATCCCATCTTTTGTAGCTGATTTTGTTGAAGTTGTATCCTGGCACACGGACAACGATGAGAATTACTTTCCTGGAGCTGAATATGGTTGGACATATAAAAAATATACATACACTGTCAATTTTTTAGGGCGACGTCATGCTTGTTGGAAGATTATTTAGAGTTGCATGTTCCCTATCCCCTCTAAGTGTTCCTTCTGCCATAATGTCATTTTAATTTTATTTCACTTGTCTTCCACCCCAGTCATACCATATACCAATAATATATTTTTCTATGTAATCGATGTTGTTGCAGTTGTCTCACAGCGTTACGAGGAGGATATTCACAAGGCATTTGTGATTCGAGGCAATTCAGCAATTCTTAAATGTGATATCCCATCCTTTGTGGCGGACTTTGTTAGTGTTGTATCCTGGCATACAGATCAGGAAGAGAATTTTTACCCTGGAACTGAATACGGTTTGTGATGCCGATATTGATATTCATGCTCTTACTGATACAGATACTGATGCTAAATGCATTTGTGTGTAACTAGCTTTTGTATATAGCAGAGAATGCCAATTGCCAATTGCAAATTGCAAATAGCAAGTCCTGAATCCTTTATACTAATCCTTTTCCCTTTACGAATAGTTGGAATTTTGTTAAATTTGTTATGTTTTGTACTCAGTGATGGGAAGATGGTTCGAGTTTTACCATTACACGTAAATTTGTAGCTGATAAAAGGATTTATGCCTTTCGGTGCTTTCATTTTAGTGGTTGCGCAATACTATGATACGGATGTGAATAAAGCCTACGTGATTCGGGGCAATTCGGCTGTTTTGAAGTGTGAAATTCCCTCATTTGTGGCGGATTTTGTCAGTGTGGTATCCTGGCACACCGATCAAAATGAGAATTTCTTACCGGGAACTGAATATGGTTTGTTGTGAAGAGATAATTTTGTTTTGTACTGAAGGGGGGAAATATAATCCTTTGTGTAAAAATCCTGTATTGTCCTTATATATTTTATTATTAGTTTTTTTTTTTTTATTTATTTCTTATGACTAATTTTGATTATATCTGGTTTTTAGTTTTTTTTTTTTTACACGTGGGTGCTGTTTAATGTTTGTTCTTCTTGATTAAATTTGTTGCAAATTTCATTTTAAAACAAAGCGTTGCAATGGTTGCCGACATTTCAATGTTGATTTGATTGTGTTCTTTTTATTGGTTCCAATAGTGATTTATTTTTCCTCTGAATCATTCTCGGTGGAGCTTACGGTAGGAGATTCCTAAATCGAGAGTCTTATGTCTTGATTTTGGAGTTTTCTAAAGAGATCTCTTCAATTTATACTGACTCCTTTTTCATTTGTGGAATGTCCAAACTAATCCCTTTAGGTCACAGATTTATTGAATATGCAAAACTTCACTAAGCTAGCACCAGAATGCGTGGTTGTTGTTTGAAACCAACAGCATTTTCAAATTGTCCTTGTGAGTGAATCTATAAAGAGTCTAAACTAAACCTTCGTTAAATAATTTTTTTATTTGACTAAAATTTTCAAGGGCAAGCAAGCATTGTAGATTTGGGCATTGAGGTATGGCCTGTTGTCTTTTCGGTTGAAAAATCTGCTTAATCATTTGACCCTTTCTGTGTAGCTTACCATACTCAAATGAACACCAAAACGAAGTGCTAGAGGGGAAAAACTTCTAATTCACGAAGAGGAAAATGCTGACTGATATAAAAGCGAATACAACAAAACACCTCCTTCAACGCTAGACCATATTTGAACCATTTTACGTCAGAATTTTTCCCCCTGACTTCCTCAATTACATAAGAAAGTATAGAATGCAACCAAATTCGGAGGAAACACCTCCGCACTTTGTTCTCAGTCGCTTTAGCTTCCCCTTTCAGTTGAACTTTTATGCATTTAGCTTCATATTCCCCCATTCATTTTGGTTCTACTTTTGAATGGTGATATTGCGTCAGTTCTCGTTGCAGTTCATTGCCATTGCCTCAAAACAACAGTCCTTCCTCTGTCACGCTATTCAACTTTGGCAGCCCTCTGAATTTAAATCTGAGTTACTTTCAGATTTTGAGATACTCTTCAGCTCTTTTGTTGTTGGTAGATAGACAGATACTTGTAATTGTTCTTGTTGCTTTTGTTTATCATTTTTTTGTTGAGTTTGAGTTTTTAACTGAAATTTACAAACAGAAACGACATCCCATCCATTCAAGTATTAAAGACGTAAGACCATCAAGTCTAAATTTGATTACAGCCTCGCGGCTTTTAGAAACATTTCAAGCCAAGTTAGGTCGTTTAATTTATGGGAAAAAAAAAAATGAAACCCCATCATCGAGACATCATCACACGGTTGGCTAGATTTTTCGCACATAAAAAAACAATCTCAACAGTCGGTGGCACCCTTGAAATCATGTTTCAGGGAAGAAGGTGTTTGTTAATGTTTGCAATTGTTCTTGTCATCAATTAGGCAGGGGAGTTGAGTTGGACTAATTATTTGTAAGCCTTGTCATAAAAGTAATCATCTGTGTCTTGTAATTGTAGTTGTTCAACAGCATTATGAATCTGAGGTGAATAACGAGTACGTGATTAGGGGTAATTCAGCGGTTTTGAAATGCTCAATTCCGTCATTTGTTGCGGATTTTGTTCAAGTGATCTCATGGCAAGATGAGACTGGATCTCTTTATGCAACGACTCTGGATGAACAAAATCAGGGAAAGGGTATACACAAATGATTTTTTTTTTTTTTTTTGTTTTGGTTGTGGTAGTTTACATGCATCAATTTAATCCTTGAATCCTCTTCTACAATTTTGTTTTTATTTTTTTAATTATTTTAAGTTGCTAGGGAGTGTAACACTGCCAAGAGGGTTAAGTGAGATCAATTTTAAGGGAATTATTTTTCCAATTGCAGTGGTTAACCAGTACTATGAAGCTGAAGTTGTGTCAGAATATGTGATCAAAGGCAACACAGCGGTTTTGAAGTGTACGATTCCGAGTTTCGTTGCAGATTTTGTAAAGGTCGAAGCTTGGGTTGGAAGTGATGGAACAGAATTTTTGCCCGATCAGAATTTCGGTACAAAAATATGGAATTGTACTATATAAATAATCCTGATCCTGATCCTTGTTTTCTTCTTAATTTCTTTTTATTTCTTTCCTCATATATTGCTTAGGGACTTTATTTCTTGAAGTATTGTTAATTTTGCTCCACTAAATTTATATGGTAGTCCTCCTTAAATAAATTAGTGTTTCCAATTCTCTTCACAAACTACATATATGTATACGTAGTCGAAGGAAATCTTATTGCAATGTACATTTGTTCTCTGTTCCAATTTAAATTTTTGGAAAATTTTATTTTTAACTTTCTGCAGACGAAGCTCTATTTAATGTTCTCTATATAAAGATTTTTATAGGTATATCTTTTGCTCTCGATTTTATCTATACTATGAAGCTGAAAGTGATGAACATATTCTGAGTATGAATAGATTCCAAAATATTGAAAACTTCGAAACGTATTTTGTTTGCCCTTACATTCTGTGCCTCGTTATAATTTTAGTGGTAAATCAGTACTATGGTGCCGATATATTGATGGAATATGTAATCAAGGGAAACTCTGCTGTTCTAAAATGTTCTATTCCTTCGTTTGTGGCCGATTTTGTTCGCGTCGAATCATGGATCGATGAAGAGGGACACGAATTAAGACATTCAGATAATTATGGTTCGATTTTCTTCTTATTAGATTTTAGTTTTGATTTTGATTTTAATGTAAGTCGAACATACTTTATCCCGAAATATCCTTTCCTATTTTAATTTTTTAAACTCATATTTCTGATTGGTTTTTTTTTAAGGAATTATAATTATATTCAGTAGAAAGTGGAACTATGTGATCAGAGCTCATTCCTCCAATTCGATTTAAAGATCAACTTCTGCAGGCCTGGAAAGGATAGTGTTTTTGTTTTTAATTTATCTCTTTAACAAAAAATTTTTTTTAATGTTCCTTACAGTGGTTAATCAATTTTACGAGGCCGAAATAATGACTGAATATGTCATAAAGGGTAACTCAGCGGTTCTAAAATGTTCAATTCCGTCGTTTGTAGCTGATTTTGTTCGCGTTGAATCTTGGATAGATGAAAGCGGCGATGTTTTGAATTTCTCTGATAATTATGGTTTGAAGCTTTGTTAATTGTTCACTTGAATATATTTAAAAAAAAAAAAAAAAACAAGAAACCCTCTCTTTCCAATCCTCAATCAATTGTTTTTTGCGTTCCTTATTTTACGTATTTTTTTGCATTCCATTCTGTTTTGTAGTTGTATCTCAATTTTACCTAACCGAAGCGGAAAATGAATACGTAATTAAAGGCAACTCAGCGGTGGTCAAGTGTAAAATTCCTTCTTTTGTAGCTGATTTTGTTCAAGTCGAAGCATGGATTGATGAGGAAAATGTCGAATTGTGGCGTGAAAATTCTTCGAAATCTTATGGTATCCAGTGTTTTGTTTTGACGGTTTTTAAACTTATTCAAAATCCTTGTATCCTCTTCCTAAATATAATCCTTGCCGTGCAGTAGTATTTTGTTTTATTTAATACCTTTGCTTCTTTTGTTTTTCTCAGTTGTAATCCAAACTTATGAATCTGAAGCTGATAATGAGTATGTGATTCGTGGTAACTCGGTAGTCATGAAATGTGAAATTCCATCTTATGTAGCAGATTTTGTTTTTGTTGATTTATGGATGGATTCCGACGGAACAACCTTTTATCCGGACAATGAAAAAGAGACTGGTTTGACTGAAGAATACATAATACTTTTCCTAAAATTTTTTCGTAGGATTGGCTGTTTCCCCTTGCCATTTTCGAATATCCCTTTTGATTTTTTTTTTTTTTTTTTTTTTTTTTTTTTTAAGTAATATATTATTTATAATTATTTGATGTGGTGATTTTCGTTTAGTTGTTCATCAATTCTATCAGACTCGCGTTATTGACGAATTTGTCCTTCGTGGTAATTCGGCAACGTTGAAATGTTTGGTTCCATCATTTGTGGCGGATTTTATTGATGTGGAAGCTTGGGTCGATGAAGAGGGTGTTGAAATGTATCGAAATGGAAATGAAATCGGTAAAATTGGAATCGGGAAAAACATAGATATACGATTAGTTTGTTAATCCTAAAGTCCTAATCCAGATCCTTCAGATAAAGTTTAATTAAAAGACATCTTTGTTTTTAATCCTTTCAGTTGTCAATCAATACTTTCAGTCCCAGGTGTATGATGAATATGTTATAAAGGGAAATTCGGCGATATTTAAGTGCCAAACTCCATCGTTTGTTGCTGATCACGTTGACATCACCGACTGGGTCGATACTGATGGGGGAGTTTACTTGAAAAATGTTTCCTCGGGTAGATACATACTAATTTATAATTGGAATTAGTTCATCCACATCCTTTGCCTTTGATCCTTTCTTTAGTTATTTCGGTTAGGTTTAGGTTGCTTGAGAAGGGATCGGTTATTGTATGAAATTGATTGATGCTATGTTTAGTATAAAATATGTATATTATATTACCTTGTTTCTGCTCTTAGATGGTTTTAGGCAAATTGTGTTCGGAGATTAACATACACGTATCCTTTCTTCAGTTTAGACTTAAAGCATTGTTCATAAAATAAAAATTCAGAAACCAAATTAACAATTAAAACGCTTTCAACTTGATGTACTTTAAAAAATGTGTAGATTAATTTATCTTCGGTCCAGCGAGAGATCGTTGTGACCCTTATATTCATAACTTGAACAGTGGATTTTAGATTTTCTTTTTACTTAACATGCTTAAAAAAAATACATTTAAATTTGTTTCTGGGCTGAATATCTTAAATATCTTTATTGAAAAAACAAATAGTTACTTTTTTTTCCACTTAATAACAACCCCTCTCGTTTTTGAAAATAGTTGTTCCACAATCATACACCGTCAATGTTATGGATGAAGCTGTACTCCGTGGCAATAGTGCCATTTTAAAATGTCATATACCAAGTTTTGTTGGTGATTTTATATCGGTTTCATCATGGGTTGAAGATGAAGAAAGAGAGATATTTTCCACAAATGATGCAGGACAATTTCCTATCGGTAAATTGGTCTTTTTCTTTGGTATAAGAAAAAAAGATATCCTTATTTATAGATTTTTAGTTTTCCCTTTTTTTATGTTTTAAATTTAATTTCCTTATAAGTTTTTTTTTTTTTTTCTTAAAATTGAAGTTTTTCAAAATTTTGTGTCTAGGTTTCGATATAGGTTCTTATTCGAAAAGGCAGCTAGGGATAATTTTTTTTCTCTTATTTATTAATTTTTTTTTCTTCTATTTGTTTTGTCACTATCGCACTATTTTAATTTTTAATCCAATCCTTAAAAAATCCTATGATCCAAAATATCCATAAGCCTCACGGCTTTCCTTGTCCTAAAGAATCCCCCTTCACCTAGGCTAAGAGTTGAGAAAATTTTAAACGAAATGACATCTTCTGTTGACGAGTTTAAAATTTTCCCAAATTGCATGTGAAAAAAAGGCAACTTGGTATTTTACTTTTAATGAAACGCCTAGTTGGCTGGTTACTATCGAAAAATAAATACTAAGCTACCACAACATTTTTACCTGACTTATGTTAAAAATAGACTCGATGCACTATTACACTGTGACGATACAAAAAAACACATTTTTTTAAATATATAAAATTTAATTCACTGAATTCCGTCTTCTACAGATTATATAATGTAATTACTTATAGGGTAGAGTTTAAAAAAAAAATTTATTTAAATAATCTTCTAAAACGTCTGCAATTTAAAACGGGAGTGCATTTTCTAGGAAAGGGTTCAGTTGTGCATCGCTCCTTACCGGACCTAAAAAAAAGTCAGAAAAAATGCCGAACATTGTAACAAAAGGTTTCAAAAAATCACAATTTTTTGCTAATTTTCGAGCTCTAATAAATACGTACATAAATGTGAAAAATCAAATATTTTTGCTCGAGTTAGATTCGATACACAAATAAATTAATAACTAATACAATGAAGCAAGGTGTATCAAAATTGGTTGAGTAGAACTCGAGATATATCTGAAGTGGTTTTGAAAACCAAATTTCGTAAAAAAAACATTTGAAGACTTTTATCGTCGATTTTTGTGAATATTCTTAAAATAATCAAATCAACAGCTATTCTGGGCTCATATAAAAACCCGGTCTCATAAGTTACTTCTTCCTCTTGTCGAGCTTTTTGTTTTTTGTCAGTATGATATTATTTGGTCGCTGCAACGTATTGTTTTTCTGCAATATTGATGCGTTGATGATCTGTGTACTACATAAAGTCGTTAACTATTGGTGGGCATTTGTTTTGCCACAGTGTAATATGTACTATTCAAAGTCAAATGAATCAATTATTGAATTTAATTTTTTTTTTTAAATATAAACCGAGTTGCCTTAAAAAAAGACAGACGATTCAAATTTTGTAAAAATCTTGCCAAATTTAAATGTATGTATAAACGGTTAATCATATTTGAGTACATATTATATGTTTGTTTGCATATCAAATTAATTTTATTCATAAAAATATTTTATATTGTATAAATAAAATATAAATATTAATGTTTACAATATTATTAATTGTATAAATAAATTATTACAAAATTTGAAATTCAATTAAAAAGAAATTATTTTATTCTTCCAAATAAAAAAATACAAATTGTATATAATGTAGTTATGAACGGCTTACTAAAAAAAAAACACACACACACAATGAATTAATCTAAAAACTACTCACAAGCTTAGCTTTCGAATATTTTTGAAGAATAAAATATTGCATGACCCTGTATAGCAAACACATAAAAGCATGACGTCTACAAAATTATATTTCAAATGAAAGCTCTATTGGAATGATTTAAAATAAAATTCAAAAAATTAAAATGAGATCTTTCATTTGAAGTAAAATTTTGTAAATAAAATTTTAAGAATTCTAAACAGAGATTAATTGTTTTTTTTTTTTTTTTTTCTTACAACTAACTCATTTCTGAAAAAGATGGAAAGTATTTAGTTCTCCCATCTGGCGAATTACACATCCGTGAAGTTGGACCTGAAGATGGATACAAAAGTTACCAATGTCGTACCAAACATCGTTTAACTGGCGAAACTAGATTAAGTGCAACTAAGGGACGTTTGGTAATCACAGGTAAGTTGGATTGATGTTGATTATTTGAAAATGTTTTTCATTTCAAATTTTAATTATAAAAAATTGTTACATGTCAGTAGTTTGAGAGTTGATTTTGTTAATATTATTATTATTATTATTATTATTATTATTATTATTATTATTATTATTTTGCAAAAGTAAATAGTCGACATAAATCTACACACTACAGCGAGAAATTTGCGCTTGTAGAAATTATTGAAATACCATATATATGTACATTCGAATATGTGTGCTACATGTACATTTTTACTCAGTACTCTGCTTTCAATAGCCGAAATTGTATATTTTCTTTGGGACTAAAAGCATCCGCTAGTGTGTGTAGTTTATTAGCTTCGCGATACTTGCTCATACATATATCGGAATTTGAATTTTTTAAATTTATGGCAAAAATAACATTATGTTGGAGAATGAGAACCGTTTTGAATAAATTAGAGAATAACTTTAAACTCTGACGATAGCACCGAACTCATATGAAAATAAATATCGATCGTATGTTGCTAATTTTACACGTGAAGTATCAGACTTTTTTCTCAGTAGGTACATAACATGTGTTCTTGCTTCTATGCAATAGATTTTGTTAAATATTTACTTTTAAAGTTGTAGTATTTATTTGATGTAATAGTTGCATTTGCAGATATGTTATCAATTAAGTTTAATTCTCTGATTGAGAAAAAGTGCTTTTTGTCCGATTTTAAATTTATTTTTAGTTTAGGTATATAGGAGATTTCAGGAGAGGTCCCGATTGAGACACTATGACACACTATTAAAAAGCAATGAAGATTTTTTAAGGAAATAAAACTTTATTTATTGGAATAGAATAACACCAAAATCAAAAAAGTATTATAGTTCAAGCATTATTAACTAAAAAAAAAAAACAAATTAGTTCTAAATGTACCCTGTTAAAAACAAACAAAAAGTTTAGTCCAATAGATAAAAAAAATTCAAACTGGCAACTAGGTAAATGCGGATTTTTTCATATAAATAGGTGATAAATTTTCCATTTTGTTCGATAACCTTTTACCACCTTTCTGGCAACTTCTTAACTCCACGTTCATATAACTTCTGATCTTTATCGGCAAAAAATTGAACTAAATGTGATTTACTTTAAGGTAATCTTCTATGTAGCTAATTACAGAACATTCGCCAATGATGTTCATATATATTCATACGACCGTTTTCAGAAAATTTATTAGCAGAATTAATTGCACACTTTTTGTTTAACCAAAGATTAGGATTGACACTCTTTTGCGAGGCTAACTGTATTTTAATTCTTTGTCTTGTAATGTCTAATTAAAACCATTCTTGGTAAAACGTCGTAAGCGACAGAGTTTTCAAATTGATTTTTTACTTAACAAATTCAATTAATAGGTTGAAATTATTTTTACTTTTTCGTCAGCAAAATTTCAATGGGTCAAAAACCTAATGGTTAATGTGATCTTCGCTATCAACTATGAAGGATCAAGGTACTTGCCATAGCCCCTATAAAAATAGCTACTTTTTCCTTTGTTAAAACGAAAAAAAAATTATTTCATAGCAGCGTTTGTACTTTAGCTTAAAACTTAAAAAGAATTACCAATGCTTACGTTGTCCTACCGGAAACGACTAAATATACTAAATTATTTTAAAAGCTTTTTTTCTTCATAATATACCATATATATTGTTTCCGCTAAAAACTTCAAATTACAATAAAATTCTCCTACGAATAAACTGCAACAGATTCTATACTACGTTTTCATACAAATAAAGCGATTTCCTTATACATGGTCATAGCTAGTTAATTTATTAAAAGCCACACTTAATATTTAATTAGTGGACGGTCGTGATTTGAATATACGAGTATTGTGATCCAAACTGAACGAGTTATATCATGTTCCGTTCCTAATGTATGATAATTAATTGTTAATTTTTTATTAGATTAAATATGTTATATGTTCGTTAAAAAATTTTGTGTGACTTATTTATTTGGTAGTAAGTTGTAGACCTTGTCTAGATGTTTGCTTTCGTTATTTTTATCGTATCTTTTGTATACAGTTTCAATAAAATATATAAACACAAACTGCTGACATGTTAACAAAGCGAAAATGTCATATTAAAAAGTAACATACTTATTGGTTTAAATTATAAGGATTTATTTTTTATTTATTTTTTTTAACCGTTGGCTTACAGAATATTGTTTAGTAAAATAAATCAGCTCGAAGAGAAATTACGGGTTCACTGAAAGTCAGACAATCATGAGTCAGTTAATTCTATTTTTCCGATCATGTTTTCTTGTATTTACTATCACGGGCTAAAGATAAAGTAACTTTACTAAATGTTTTACTTTTAACATTAACTTTTAGGTTTCTAATT
Source organism: Volucella inanis (assembly GCA_907269105.1). Lineage (NCBI taxonomy): Eukaryota > Metazoa > Arthropoda > Insecta > Diptera > Syrphidae > Volucella > Volucella inanis. The sequence continues at coordinate 138,869,866 of OU026157.1, forward strand.
TAAAAACGTCTTTAAGTGCCGTCTGTATGGCGTAGTACTACGCTTTTGAAAAGTGATCATGCAACAATGTTTTAATGTAAATCTGCTCGTTAAACTTTCTCATTACCATCTTAAATTTCATGTTAGTTATTTACGCTATTCAGAATTGAATAAACTTGAGAGTGTAGTTCAAAAATTAAATTTAAAAAAATTATTAAAAGAAAAGATATACATACCTTTATATGACATTTTCGTTGATTTTATTCAAAAATTAACTGAAAATATTTATTTCATCTGTGTTTTTATATAGGTAATACATATTTTATTTAATAAATTTAATCACTTGTATCATAAAAAAAAAAACATAATCATTCATATCATTTTTTTTTTTTAATTTGGTTAACATACTTAATCTTAATATTACTTGTGCATTTTGTACAGAATGCTTTATTTGCTATATAAAATAAATAAATATTTTCAGTTAAAAATCATTTAATACTCATACATATTTTACTTAATTAAATTTCTATACATGCAACAATATTTTGATGAAATTTATTTAAAAACACATCCTGTTCAGCTTGCAAAGATCTATGCACGCATTTTCAAAAGACCTGCAATCAAAACCATTTTTTGCTTAAAATGCTTTTCTTTGCGGTATATTTGTTACAAAAAAGTCAAAGTATTGTTGCAAAATTAATAAAAAAAAAAACTGCCTGAATGTTGGGATAGGGTACCCTGTTGCGCGTCGGTGTAAAAAAATTAATTCTATTTAAAAAAAAAAATCACATAAAAGTGACAGCAGGTGAAAATATTTTTCTAAAAACCTGCTTTTTTGTAAGAAAATTTTAACTGATATTGTAAATTGTAAAAAAAAATAAATTAAAATTAATTTTGTAAATTGTTAAGAAAAAAAATCCGGAATGCTTGACTTGAGCTTGAGAATCAACGTTACTATATAAATTATAAACTCTTAGTTGTTCATATTCATCGTGTAATCGATTAACTTATTTCTATTCTCTTAAGGTAAGTCCTTAATATTTTTTTTCAGCATAGATTCTTGATATATAGTATACAATTTTTGTTCAACAATTTTCAAAACATTTAAAAAATGAATACAAAAATTTGCAGAACCAGTTGGCAGGGTTTCACCAAAATTCCCATCAACTTTGACCAGTAGCAGTTTTAAAACAGCATCGAATGCAAGTTTTACTTTACTATGTCCAGCGCAAGCATATCCAGCACCAAGCTATAGGTAGGAACTATATTTATTTCTTTTATAATTGAGGAGTTGGAAATATTAGAATGAGAACCTATCTCAACATAACGGTGTTAAATTATTGAATAGCATTGTCGAATCAATCTCTGTAAATAACTTGTTGATGTTTTTGTTTTATTTTTTTCTGTTCGTTTCTAACTTAAAGAGCCTGTTGGAAGTGTTGGTCCTAGACTGAACACTGGTTATGACATAAAAGTCATTTTCATGCCGCTGGCAGGTTCTATAACTTTGATATGCCCTGCTCAAGCATATCCTGTGCCAGTTTTTAGGTAAGAAATCGATTTTTTTAAAAGAAATTCCTGTAGTCTCGGTATAGAATCTTATCTCAACAAGCGACAGTTTTTTTTTTCTTTTTTTTTTTTTAAAGAGTTGCAAAGGTGGAATATTATTTTTGTTTATAGAGCCTGTGGGAAGTGTTAGTCCAAAATTAACATCCGGAGACGAATCCAGGATCGTAAAAATTCGATTTCACATGAATGCAACTTTGTTGTGCCCAGCGCAGGCTTATCCTGTTCCATTTTTTAGGTACGTTATTGTCCAACAAAAATCTGATATGAAACTACATAGGAGCAGTTAAAAGAAAGGTCTTTTATAGCCCCCAGAAAGTTCCTTGATATTTATTATTCTTTACATAACTACAAGCAACCTTCCACCATCTACTTGATATCATCAGCAATTGTTTGATTAGGGATACCGAATGCTAGTCAATTCTCCCAGTCGATTTGTTTTACACTTGTCATGTGGTTTAAAATTGTGATTCCTAGTCCTACCTCACTTTAAGAATTAGGTGATATTCTTGACTTTTAAACAGGTACCCTCTCCTGATATCTATAATTTTTTTTAATTTTTGAAAAATAAACATTACGTATGACTTTCGCAGAACCTGTTGGAAGTGTTAGTCCCAAGCTCACAGCTGGCGACGAATCTATTAGAATACCAAGAGTTCGAAGCAATCACAGTGTTTCATTGATGTGTCCAGCTCAAGCTTATCCTGTCCCATTCTACAGGTAATTTATTTGAAAGAATCTCTTAAGTATCTTGGTACCCTATCCCACTATTGAAATGTGCCATATACTATATGTATACGGCCTGATAAATCTTATAAAATAATTATTTTACATTGTTTAAGAACCTGTCGGAAGTGTTGCTCCAAAGTTAACATCTGGAGATGATTCACGAACAACAAAAGTTCAACAAAACAATAGTGTTACACTTTTGTGTCCAGCTCAGGCATATCCAGTGCCTGTCTTTAGGTAATCTCGCATACACTTACGGAAATAATTTTTTTTCTTTTTTAAATGACTTCATGTAAGGGTTTAATATAGAACATAGGTACACGCTCAAATCATATCAGTCTTTTCTAGATTCTCCGTTGGTAGTTAATTTGTTAAGTAATTGGTCGAAAACAATACTCTTCGTCTCTACCACGTTATGTAAAAATACTTACAACATCTCTCTATCCCTTCATTTACTTTAACAAAAAATGTTTTTCATTTCCGCCATTTTCATTCCAGAGCCTCTTGGTAGTGAAGCCCCAAAAATAGGTTTCCTGGACAAACTCAAAATGATGCAATTTCCAGCAGGGGCAAGCTTTGCAATACTCTGTCCAGGGCAGTCGTATCCTGTTCCAGTTTTCAGGTTAATTACATTATTTATGTATATCTATTCAAGCCAATGGGTTATTTTAAGCCCTATCCCAACAATCTAAGCCAGGCGCTCTATTTGCATTACATTCTTTAAACTAATTTCAGAGCCTGTTAGTAGTGTTGGTCCCAAGATAACTATACAGGACAAACACCAGTTTGTTGATGTTAACCAAACGTCGTCGTATTCCTTACTATGTCCAGCTCAGTCGTATCCAGTTCCCGCGTTTAGGTAATACGAGTATCTTATTTTAAATGTACGATTCCGAATTTTCCCAATCCCAACATTTAGGCTGAGTGTAAGATACAGACTTTTATGTGAAACTCCTTCATTCTTACAGAACCCGTTGGTAGTGTTAAGCCCAAAATTAATGTTCAAGACAAACTACAAACACGAGAGATATCTTCAGGCACTGGTTTCGCATTGCTTTGTCCCGCTCAATCGTATCCAGTTCCAGCTCATAGGTAAACAAATTGTCCACCTTAATTCACAAAATAAAGTATACCTAAAGTTACACCTGAAGAGCCAAATTGTCGAGTATAAATGGAATTTTCAAATATTAGGAAATAACTAACGTAGATACGAATAGATTAGTAAATCAAAAAACAACATTCAGGCATATGAAGGCCCTTGATAGAGTGATATTAATGAACTTTTTGTAGAACCCATCGGCAGTGTTCCACCAAAAGTCAGTATCGCCGATGAGTTGTCAAATGCACGTGTTCTTTCTGGGAACAATTTGAATTTAATGTGTCCAGCACAGTCATATCCAATTCCAGCCTACAGGTTTGTATCTTTACCACGAAGGGTAACAATGTCAACATTCAGAGCAGTAGATACAGATACTCGTGAATTGTAAAAGGATTCCTTTGTTTGAATCTTTTTTTTTTTTGTAGAACCTGTGGGAAGTGTTGCTCCTAAAATAAATTTACTTGAAAAATTCCGTAACATGGAAGTACAAGTTGGTGAGAACTATGCGATGTTGTGTCCGGGGCAAGCATACCCTGTCCCAGTTGTGAGGTAAAGTTGACTTAAAAATCACTCTGATGAAAAATTGGAATTAGAAAAGGTCAATGACTGTGTGATTTATGGGCTTTGTATAGTTTAGATGAATGTGGAAGCATATACATATTTATAATTAAGATTAAACTTTATTATTTTCGGCATATAGTATGTTACCATATTACGGAAGTTAAATGCCATAAATGTGTCTCTTTTTGTGTTTTTCTCTTACTTTGATCGCTAGATAGACTAAATTCTGTAAATTTGTAAGCTTCGCTAATTCTTGCTTAATACTACCCTATACCAACATTATGGCTTCGAAACATGTTTATAATTAAAAACTTTTTATCTTTGTTTAACAACAGAACCTGTTGGCAGTGTGCCACCAAAAATAAATCTTCACGACAAGTTTCAAGTCGTCCAAGTATCTTGGGGGAACAATTACGCAATGTTATGCCCTGGTCAGTCCTATCCAGTTCCTGCATTTAGGTAGGAGTTACTCACTAGTTGTGATTATTAAAGTATTTCATAAGCTTTCGATTTTCCATATTAAATTAAATATTAAAAAATCTTTTTCGCGCTTATCCCAACATTACAGCCCGCCTTTGCTTGCGCTGATTTATATCAGATTACATTAAAATTTTTCTTTAGAACCTGTTGGCAGTGTTGCACCAAAAGTCGACGATAGAGATGAGTTTACACATAGCAAAACTCGTTCACATTCGGACAAAGCATTAATTTGCCCAGCTCAATCGTATCCTGTGCCAGCTTTTAGGTAAACATTAGAAGACCCTGTATCTTTAGGTCTAAACCGTATTCCAATTTTCAAGGCAGTTTTGTATCATTTCTCCTTTATCTGAAAATTGCTTAATATTCCAGAACCCGTTGGGAGTGTATCACCAAAGGTTGATATTAAGGATGAGTTCACTCATGCCCGCACTAAGATAAAAGAAGATTTTGCATTGATTTGTCCAGCACAGTCGTACCCTGTGCCAGCTTTTAGGTAAAATTAAATTTAGGGCTCTATTTTAATTGTTAAGGCAGTTTTTTGTTGTTGTTGTTATTATTATTAGTTTTTGTTTTCACCTTGTTTGTTGAATTGATATAGGTTTGCATTTACAGAGCCTGTTGGCAGTGTTGCTCCAAAAGTGGACATTAAAGATGAAATAAACTATGCTCGTGCTAAAGTAGCTCAGGATTTTGCGTTGATTTGCCCCGCGCAGTCATACCCGGTACCAGCGTTTAGGTGAGGGGTCTTACATAAGAGTGTACCCATAAAACATTCAGGTGGTTGAATTTTGGGAATTTAGTTAGCTAAGGAATACATTTTTTTCTATAGAACCACTTGGAAGTGTCGCTCCTAAAGTTGATGCCAAGGATCGCATAAATTATGTCGATATTTTAAATGGTATTGATATAAGTCTGACGTGTCCAGCACAGTCTTATCCAATGCCAGCTTTCAGGTAGGACTTATTTTGTTATGAAATACGAGTATTCTACATGTTATATTGAAGCGGTCCTTTCACGACAAGCAGCAAATTGAGGGTTCGCTTGTTTACAATATATACATCTGTTTAACATATTTCCAACATACATATTTGATTAAAACCCGTTAAAATAGGGTACCTGTTCCCAATATCATGCAAACGATTTTCGACAGATATTATTCAAATAATGTATACTCCTTCCGAAAATGTAGAGCCAGTTGGATCGGTAGCTCCCAAAGTTGAGATAAAGGATAAAATGAGTTTTTCCAGTGGCCAATTGGGGTATAGCTTAAATCTTTTGTGTCCTTCTCAGTCTTACCCAATGCCAGCTTTTAGGTAAGACAAAACTCATATTTTATTTTGTTTCAAAATATCTATTATATACTATATTAAGAAAGTCGATACGATACACAACCTTTTCACATCATCATTAAATTATCAAGAGGCTATTTTTATTTAATTTTAATTTATTGAGGTATTTCTACGATAAAACTTAAACTGCGTTCAAATGTTCTCCTTGAACAGATGTCCAGATTTAATGGACATCTCTTCTATCAATTATGATATTGTTTCGATTGGAATGCTATTCTTAAAGATTTCTAGTTAAGAGGTAAATATTTCGATCTTTCCAAATCCTAGCGATCCCATAAAAATTTAATTTTATTCAGAAAATGGCCAATTTTTTTTTCTTTTTTTGCAGAAAAAATGGACACAACTGTTTTGCTATTTCCTTGGTGGTAAAAGACAGATCAAAGGTAGTGGAATTGTTTACACTTTGGCATGATGAATCTTCTAAGTAGATCTCCGGAATTGAGCTTCTGGGTTCGGAGGAATGGCAATGCCTATTGTCTTTGTCCGCCTGATTCGTAAATCGTTATATACTAGCCTTTTATCTAATTATTGAGAGTGGCCCGATGCTAGCATTGTCATCATGAGTATGCTGCTTAATTAGAAAATATTGCACGACGTAAAAAAGGAACGGACTTTGTACACAGCCCTGTTGTACTTCATCTTCAACTTCGAATTCTCGGCTTATTACTGCTGCGCATTTAACTTTCGTTTCAACGTTATTGAACACATTATTCTTGTTAACGTTTTGAGATTTTTAGCGTTAACAAGCGCCAGTGGCTGTTTTAGATCTATGCTTGTCGAAATTTTTTCTGTCGCCTTTTCCTTTACATAGTGAAACCAGAAAGCTCTTCCTCCACTGGTTATCCATTTAAACGATTCAAATTCAAGATTTTCGATGTTTGCTCATACTTGTGATGTTATATTCTTTTACTGCTCTCTTTAGTTCTTCCTCTTGGCTTATGGCGTTTTAAAGAGCCCCAAGCTGACTTCTTTCCTTGCTTAAGTATGGTAACTTATTTCTCTTTTGATGCGCCAGTTTTAGTTATGTTTTCTCTAGTTTTTGCAGTAAAAATTTGGGCTTGTTAGTTGTTCCAAATGTCTTTCAGATCGGACAAAATGGTTTGTTCTGCTATGAAAAAGGCTTTCTATAACGAAATCCATACACGCATTGAAAGACAAAGTGGTTTGCGCAATGTCGGATAATATCTTTAAATGCCATACAGCTCAAACTTGGAGTTTTAAGCCTAAGAAACCCTTTCACTTTTCAGTGATCCAATTGTCATAAGCTCTTGGTCGCTCTAGTTATTTCTATAATCATAACGGCGAATCTCTCAATGCGTTTTGATTGGAATGGATATTGAGATTCAAACATGTTCAAACTAAATTCCGAGAGTTTCACCCCCTATTCTCTTCTGCCCTAAATATTAGCACAGTGGTCTTAAGTTAATGAATCAATGTTAATGGAAAACAAAACCCACCCAGCATTCAGTTATTTTTTTCTTTTTCTGACATACCATACATTTGATTAAGGACTCAATAAGTGTATGTAATTTTTTAGAACCAGTTGGAAGTGTCGCTCCAAAAGTCAATAAAAAAGATGAATTCAGCCATGATCGTGTGCTGATTGGATTAACGATTGCAATTCAATGTCCAGCGCAATCATTTCCTGTACCATCTTATAGGTAAAATATGAAAACAATATAGGACTAAAAAGGTAGCCTTCCCAACATTCAGAATAAGTTTTTGGTTATAAAAACGATGAGGATACAATCTATTCTTTGTTTGCAGAACCTATGGGTAGTGTGGCACCAAAAGTCAGTCTCACAAGTCAATTACAAAGTGCTGGCGTCGAGATAGGACTACCAGTACCTCTATTTTGTCCGGCACAATCTTTTCCAGTTCCATCTTATAGGTACGAATGTTTATGCAGAGTGTTGTAACAGATATCTTCAATCCCAACATTCACAAGGTTTTCAAATAGCTAGATACGATGAATAATTAAATACATAAATAGATAAATCTTGCTTGCAGAACCTCTAGGAAGTGTTGCTCCTAAAGTGAGTGTCGCTGAACAATTACAAAATGCTGCAGTTGAAAGACAATCATCTGTTGCCCTATTTTGTCCAGCACAATCTTTTCCAGTGCCGGCTTACAGGTTGGTTCTTTTCTAGTGATGAGAAGTCATTGAAAATTGAGTTTAATATTATAAGATATGATAAATGAGATCACTAAAAAATATCCCAATATTCAGGCAGACTTTTTAAATGACGTACAACACTCCAAAGATTTTATGTTTTTCTTACCAAAGAGCCAGTTGGGAGTGTTCAACCAAAAATCAGTGTTGCTGATCGCCGAAAAGATGCCGAAGCAGGTGTAAATGAGAGCCTTTGCATATTTTGTCCAGCTCAGTCCTATCCAGTGCCCGCGTTTAGGTAACTTAAGAAATTGTTTTAGACGTTACAAAGTAGGTTTGTGACACATCTATTGCTTGTATTTTGAGTTCGGTAAGTCGATTTCTAGTCGCTGCGACACAGGTACCATTTCCCCAACACTCATTGATGCACATATTAAACTTCATTGAAACAATTTATTTCATTTCTTATTTTCTTAAACTAATCAGAGCCAGTAGGAAGTGTTGCACCTAAAATCAACTTGGCCAATAAACGAAACGATGCCGAAGCCGGTATTAATGAGACATTGAGTATATTTTGTCCAGCTCAGTCTTATCCGATTCCATTTTATAGGTAAACAAATAAGTAACTTGTTTTTTTTTTTTTTTTTTTTTTTGAAAAAACCGCAGGGTACCCTAAATTCTGACTTTAAAACATTGTTTAGGCTTCATTTGTGATTTTTATTTTATTTTTGTAATTCATTTAGAACCCGTGGGCAGTGTTGCTCCAACTATTAATATAGGCGAACGCCTTCGCGACGCTGGAGCTAAAATTGGAAGCAGTTTTGCATTATTTTGTCCTGCTCAATCCTATCCGGTGCCGGCTTATAGGTTAGTAAGATGATGAATCTTTGAAATTTTTTTGGATAAAGTTAAATTGCAATCAAAAATAGAATTTCTTTATGGATTGGCTGAGTACTATCGAAGCGGTTTTTCATTGTTATCTAAGTGAGCCCTTTGCTAGGCCAGTAGTTTAAGTTTTCACACATTTTTGTCGTTAATGGTTCTTAGTTTTGCACAAAAGTTTGAGGTTATGTCATCTCATCTACAGAAAACGAAAACGACAAACTTCTTCAAAAGGTATGTTCTTATTCATTCTTCTGAACTATGCTACATACTTCTGATGAAAATGATGCTTTCCTACGCTCAGTCCCTTCCATTTTTTATGAGTTAAAACCCTACGCAGTTTTTTTGTATCCGATATTTTCATAATTTATTTTACTGCTTGCTCAGAACTTTTCCCCAACATTCAGTTCAAAACATGAAGATGGTAACTATGATACTCAAGTAAAAATTTTACTTATTTTTAACAGAACCAGTCGGCAGCGTAAGTCCAAAATTTAATGCAAATGATGAGCTGAACATGGTGCGATCCCGATTACACCAAAACGTATCACTACTTTGTCTTGCACAATCATATCCTGTGCCGTTCTTTAGGTAAACTTTGAAAACGGTTTAGTATAATATTCTTTTACATACTTCGGTCATCCTAAGTCACAACCTTTATGGGATATATGTATGTTTATGTACAATAAAAAAAAAAAAGTGATAATGGGTCTATATTTATGAAGACCTTCTTAATTTGCTAAGAGATCTTGATAGATATGGAATACTCGTATGAGTATATAGATTTTATAAATTATTGCTGATCAAATCAAAAAAGCTTTCAGGGTTATTCCCTTATCCCAACATAGGCAAATGATGTTTGTTTAGTTTTGCTTATTTATTATAGGGAACAGAAATAGCAGTGTTCATTTTATTATATTTTATTACAGAACCAGTAGGCAGTGTTAGTCCTCGTCTTACTTCTGGTGATAAGACAAGAAACGTTGATGTTAAGCAGTTTGAGAGTACAACTCTTCTTTGTCCGGCACAATCGTTCCCAGTGCCAGCTTTTAGGTAATTTAGAATTCCTGCCAAAAAGTCACAAGGACCAAGTACAAAACTGAATTAATAACTTCCCAACATTCAACAGGATTTTTTAAGTTTTTGAAATAAATTTCTATTCAATCTCCGACAGAACCCATAAGTGGTGCGGCACCTCGTGTCGCACTTATTCAAAAAGTCGGCATCGAATTTGTGCAATTAAAAGGAACTGTAGCTATATTATGTCCAGCTCAAGGATATCCTGTGCCAAGTTTTAGGTAAGGCAGATTGAAGTAAATCTGCATTTGTTTAAAAGTGCGCGTCTCCGCCGTTTTAAAATTTACATTCCCGCCTATGCCAACATTCAGGGCTTTACAATTTTACGAATGAGTTTTAGATTCCATTGACTGACTTCATTATTGGTAATTATTTTTCAGAGCCAGTGAGTAGTGCACCACCAAAGGTATCATCTCTCTCTAAGTTCGATGTGAAGTCTTATCCTTCAAAATCGGAAATTGCTATGTTGTGTCCAGCACAAGGTTTTCCTGTACCAGTTTTTAGGTACATTAGTAAAATATTTGTCCGAAAACTACCGAATTCCCAACATAAAGGCGTTTTTTTTTATTACAATATATTCCAAGGCTTTGTTTTAATTATGATTTTTTTGTCCTTAGAACCAGTTTCGAGTACGGCTCCAAAAGTTCCACCAGTAAGCGCTAGACCTATAACTGTTGATCATTTTAGTAGCATTTCGATCTTATGTCCAGCACAGGGATATCCAGCTCCTAATTTTAGGTAGGATCAATTCATTTCCATTTAGATCATCATTAAGGTTATAATTTATTTAGTTCGTTTGACATATTTCGACTCCATCAGAAAACACATCGAAGCGAAAAGTTTGTAAATACAATTAAACAAGCAAAAAAAAAAGGCACCGTGTCTTATGCCAACCTATTTCCTTCCCAACTTTCAGTTCATACTTCTGTGTATGTATTTAAAAAAAGAATAAGTAAATTAAAGCGCTGATCCTTTTCAGAGCCCGTTTCAAGTAGTCCTCCGTCAATTAATGCTCTAACGTACAAACCATATGTGATAAGAGAAACTACGAGTACTGCTATTTTATGCCCAGCTCAGGGATATCCTGCTCCAAGTTTTAGGTATGCATTTGCTGTATTAAGTAACATACATATGTTTCGTAGTCTGTATGTCATCTGGTCCTTAGTTCTACTTTAACTGTCAACGCCATCAGTCTATAGGGTGATTCATCGTGAGGTATGATTTATAATATAAAATATAACACATACATTTGCAAGTGAACTTAAAATTTTTATTATCGGTTAAAAGAACAATTCATGGCACTTTTTGAAAATGATATCATGTAAATGTTGGCCACGACTACATCTGCGGTGGTCCATTCGGAAGGTAAAATTTTGGGCGACTCGTTCGAGAATAGCGACTGGTATCTCGCGGATAACACGTGAATTGTTGGGCTTCCAAAGCGTCAATCGAAGCTGAAGTCCTAAAGACCTGAGGCTTTACATATCCCCAGAGAAAATAGTCCAAAGGTGTGATATCGCACGATCTAGGCAGCCAATTTGCCGTAGGAAACCATGAAATTAAGTGCTCACCAAAATGATTTCTCAACAAGTTCATTGTTTCACGCGCTGTGTGGCTCGTAGCGTCGTCTTATTGAAACCAGAGCTCACCGAGATCATGTGCTTGAATTCCAGGAAGCACAAGGTCCGTTATCATGACGCAATAACGGTTACCATTGACGGTGACATTCTGATGTGCCTCATTTTTGAAGAAATATGGATCAATGATTCCACCAGCCCATAAACAACAACATACCGTTGTTTTTTAATGGTAGCTCTTGGTACTCCTCGGGTTACTCATCAGCCAAAATAGGGCAATTTTGTTTATTAACGTATCCATTGAGCCAAAAATGGGCTTCATCACTGAACAAAATTTCACGATTAAACACCGGATTTTCATGGAGTTTTTCCAAAGCCCATTCACTGAAAATATGAAGCAAATTCAAGTTGCCTGGCTTCAATTCTTGCACAAGATGAAAAGTTGTACGCTTTTAGGCCGAGATCCTCACATAAAATACGTCAAGTTGTCGAATACGCCAAGCCAAGCTTCTGAGAATGACGACGAATCGATTCGTCACTGTATTCGCGTACACTCTCAGATACAGCCGCTATAGTCTCTTCACTACGTGTTGGATGTGGCCTAACCGGTCGAGTATCATCCACTAATGGTAAACTGGGACTCAAATTTGCGAATGGTATTGGCAATAAAGATTTCAGTAGGTCAATTATGCGCACCGTAAGTTCCTCGATTCGCACGAGAAACAGAATCTCACAGAACGCTGCTTTTCGCAATACAGCTGTATTTTGGAACAATTTAGAGACGCTGTTTTTGTGTGAGTGTTTCCATGATAACTTGACAAACGATTCTGAACAAAAATGAAAAAGCAGTTTGACAGGAGTCACGCGTGAAAAAAGCCTATTGAAAAGAAAACCTCACGATGAATCACCCTATATATTATTTATTCGTTTAATGTGATTAACTAAACGAATTTCTTTTTGTCTTTGTTGAATTTTGTTTTAATTTCTTCATAATTTACGTATTTGCTTAAATAGCGCTATAGTCCAGGGTAGACTTGTCATCAACAAATAAGTCTAGTTAGCGCGATGTCTTTTTCGCCACCTCAGGTGTCTAATGAGCATTTTTCAAACTAAAACGATACTGCTCCAGAGCCCATCAAAGCAAACGGAATGGAAAATTGCTCGAAGAATCTTGCGTTCAAAACATCCAAAGATACCTTCAACCATCTTACGTGACATTCATGCTTTTGGGCCGTAAAGAATGACTGGAATGATAAGGGTTCTAGGTATATGGAGTCTCCTAAGAGCAAAGATATACTTTCCTTTCTCACGCTTTTTACCAAATCATCTCCTACTGTCTTTAATAACTTGGCAGCCTTATTTTACTTTTGACACTGCTATTTTTATTTGATTTTGACCGAGTGGGCTTGTGACTCTACTATTCAGTTTCCTTCCTCATCCCTGCAGTTTTATATTTGCGTCTTGTTAGTTTCTGACTTTTTTTTTCGACATTCGAGCGTTGTTCCTGGAGTTGAATCTTTTAGTTTCTGCTATCGCTCGCTTCTTTCATTTTTTTCTCCGGAGAAGTCAAGGTTTTTCTCCTTCCTTTGACCCAGGAACTCAGGAGTTGTTTTTGATTTACATTATATATACCGCTTAGAAACCGACATATGTAAGTTAATGAGTCGAATTATTGCTTTGATTCTGAGCGATTCACAGTCCTCTAACAAATTTTTAAGATTATCTTGCTATTCTCTGAGGTGACGTCCAGTACGGGTCCCCCGCCCAAATATCAAGGCTTTGCTTCTTAATGATGTAGAGTAATAATAAACGGGGGTAGAGTAATACTGGCCTTATCGCAAACGACTTAAAAGTCGGTACCTTAGGATTAAGCCCCTCGTGACTTCAGTCTAGGTATGACTTGAAAACTTTATGTCGCAGGAAGAGTCTTCCACAAGTTGCTTGACCCTGAACCTCGATCGACAATAGATTTTAGTTCGGTCTCGTCTCGACTATAAAAAAAAACTCATGATGCACACGACATAGGTTCCCACTTTGGTATTATTGACCAGCCCCTCATGGGTGTTAGGTCATCCCGTGAACTTAAATCACAAAAGACGTTCTGTCCGCCAATAAAAGGAATGATTTCCCTTTCTCTTGTTACTTTTGAATAGTTAGGTTTCGTTCGTTGTTAGTCTTTATTTTGGTGGTCATAGATAAAAGAATGTGTTTCCTCTTGATCTGCAAAAACTGCTATTTAAACGCAAAGATTGCAAAATGCTTTCTTGTCTAAACATCTGTTAAGATCAGTTGCCAGAATCGGATGCAAAATCAGGTGGTTTTTTTTTTTTTTTTAATATGCATATTGCTTCTGGTTTCGAATTAAGTTTCAATAAACTTTGAAAAAGATACTCAATCCCAACAATCAGTGATGAAGATATGTACTCGTACATAGAGACATTTTTCACAGTTGCTTTATATTCTCACAAAAATATTATACAGAGCCTGTTTCAAGTACGGCACCGAAAATGCCTTCGCTCATCCAAAAGCCTTTTGAACTCAGAAACGACCGGGCTATATCATTGCTATGTCCAGCGCAAGGGTATCCTGCTCCAGCTTTTAGGTTAGTACGATACGAACACAAGTGCTTACATTTTTTTTTTTTTTTTCTTTTAAATATTTTTTCAGAACCACTTGGAGCAAAAGCTCCCTCACTTTCGATTGATACAAAACGTTCATGGCTCGAACGTGAGCTGAATAAAAGCGTCGTCTTCTTCTGCCCGGCGCAAGCATTTCCCGTCCCAGCATTCAGGTTATTTCACTTTTGAGATATGAGTAGTTCATTATCAATTTTTGTTTTTGTTTTCTGGAATTTAAAAGAACCGGTTGGAGCAAAGGTGCTCACTCTGGCGATTGACACCAAGTGGTCGGGCATTGAACGGCGTCGTGGGTCTGAATTTGCCTTGTTGTGTCCGGCACAAGCATTTCCGGTACCGGCTTTTAGGTACCTATCTGAATACATATGTATATAATATGCGTGTGCTGTTAATTTCACCGCAATGGTGTCAGCTGTCAGTTGTAGTTGCCATTTAATTTGTAGTACTAGAGTAAACAAAGAAACCCACCCACTCTAGTGTCTCAACCCAAACGGAACGGAAGGAACAAACAAACAATTTCATTCATAAGATCTACGTCTTGTTTACAATTTGTTGTGGAAACTGACAGCTGTCAGTGATAGCTTTTGTTTTCGTGATATTTCAGTTTCTCTTGCGGACTCGAATAGCGGCAAATCATCTATCTGTCGCGTTTGTATAGATGAGAAATGCGCATGTTTGTTGAGAGAACGTCGAATGGGGGTGAGGTTCTCTTAAATGAGCTGTCACAATTGGCAACTTGTTGCTTTGCTCACTCTCTTCGAAAGAGACGAATGAGAGATGAAAGAAAACTCAGAAAGCGGGGAAACATCACTCTCTGAGAGCGCCGAAGGGGTTTGTTTACATTACTCCATCTCCTTCTATGACAACTAGAGTGGTTTCGCTTTGTTTTTATTTACAAAAAATGACCACGTTTGTAGGTCGACAGCCAACAGCCAACAGTCGGCAGTAAACTTTCGATTACCGGTTTCGCGCTGTAGTGTGCGTTTGGAAGTTGGTGTGGCAACATGTGGTTGCATTCATTCATGATGGCAGAGTCTGATCTCATGCATCACTTTCCCTTGCACAAGTAGTTGTATATGTAATCGAAAGAGACGAAGAAGGAAAAAAAAAGTGAAAACTGCGAAGGTCGTCCTGCAGTTTGGGTCAAGCAACTTGTTGCAATTCATCGAAAGTGGTATGCGACGACTGTCTAGCACAAGGGGTATAGCTATCGCAGATGTGTTGCACGTGTGTCGTGTAAATGTGTTTTAGCACGTGTGCGAAAGTCGTTTCGCGATTTTGCTTTGTTTTTATCATATCATTTTACAAGTATCCTTAATAAGTATGACCGGGATTTTGTTTTATTTTTTTCATTTTATTTACGTTAGTGCACTTGTGTGAGTGTAAGTAGCACAACGAAGGTGAATGGACGGGGCCAACATTGACCTTTTGCGTGGTTTTACTCGTCGATTAGGTAACCTTGTGAAAAAGTTATGCAGCGTAGGTTAGATGGATTTTTAATGACCTAGAAATAAGGTTTTGAGGGTTTTTATAAGTGAGGACATCAAAGTAGTGATTCTTAAAATATCGGTGTGTTCTTTTGACTTCTTCCCTAAATTCAGGCAGTTAAAACCAATATCCATCTGGAACTCGAGTACATATGTATGGTATTTCGAGAAAAAAAAAATTTTTTTTTGTTTAATTCAGAACCTGTTGGAGCAAAACCGCCCTCATTCTCCTTGGAATATAAATTGATACAGGTTCAGAAAATGCAGAGCTCAAGTTTTGCACTTTTATGTCAGGCTCAAGCCTATCCGGTGCCGCTTATTAGGTAAATGTTTAGATTTAAAGAAAAAAAGTCATTGTCGGGTACCCTATTATGTAATAAAATAATAATCTTCCGGCATTGGGTTGCAAAAATATTAATTTCTTTTTTTTTTATTTTATTTTAGAGCCCTTAGGCTCAAAGGCACCTGCGTTTTCAGGCGAAGTTGCCATGTTTTCTCATCGCTCAGGGATTGGCTCAGTATTTGCTCTTGTATGTCAAGCTCAAGGGTTTCCTGTGCCCGTATTTAGGTAATCATCACCAATTTAGACAATGCTAAGACCAGTCGTTTCGCAGAAGTGCCCATGCCGTCCAGTGGACCTAATCACTGAGAAAATCGTAAAAATGTTTCGCGATATGATTTTTGCTGAAAGTAGTTGTCCGTTCGTTCTTTGTCCGTCCGTCCGTACTAAAAGGCAAAACATTTGCGCGTCATAGATTCGTTCGACTGCATGTTTCAATCGGAATAACATTCTAAAATTATGGCACCACCTGCTATAAATGGTTATCATTTTTTGTTTTATGTTTTGAAAATTCCTTTTTTAAGACCTCAATAGGGTTGAGGTCTGGTGACTGCGACGTCATGAAGTACGATTACACTATTTTCGTTGAACCAGAATTTTACAAGCCTTGAACAGTGCTTGGGTTCATTATCTTGCTGATATTTCGACTTAAGCGGCATGTTTTCTTCAACATATTGCATATATATTGCCACCGGGCCCAAAGATATCATTCCAACGCTGGCGGTGCTGATTGCTTTCTATGTTAAATGCTTATTGCTACTCTTTTGTGCAAGCCACCTTCTATAAGTCTTGTTCTAATTGTTCGGCTATAAAACAATTAACTTAATAAAATAGGCAATTTTGTTTAAATTCCCTTAGTAACCCTATCATCAACCACTGTTGGTGGTTTTCTTAGCCTGCCACGGATTTCCGCCTTATTTTGTTTGTTGTTCTCCTTTGTTTGTGAAGCTCTCTTATTTTAATCGATCTTTAACTGTGTAGTGTATATTTTTAACCCTTACAAAATCAATTTTTACCAACGTTTACTCTGGTATTTTATACTTTGGATGATACAAATAGTGATGTGCCCCAGGGTTCTATTTTGTCTGTGACACTTTTTGATTTTAACAATCTCTTGTCTTTTACCTTTGGTAAAAGAGTTGTTAATTACTATAATTACTATACTTTTGCTGATTAATTTAATTTCAAGTTATAAAAAAAACCAAAAGTCAAAATTGTAATCAGAATTTAGTTAGACATAATAAAGACACATTCATCATTTTTTTTTATCGTAAATCTCCTTAAATAGTCGTTTACTGTGACATTGTAATCCTTTCAAAATTCAATGCAGCCATTCAAGAATAGCTATTGCATCATCGAAACCGACCAATTGAGTGTTAATGTCACGCTGTACGTTTTGTGCAATATTACCAAAAATGCTGGAAATTGTATAAGTTCCCTAGGCAATCGACATCTGATTGTCTTTTTAAAACCTGTCTACCCCTGCTGGATTAGACCATTTTTTTAGCTCATATAGTCATATGAAGTTACATGTAGCTTTACTCGGCTCGCCTCAACCACCAAACATGTCTTGCTGTGAATGCTTAAACTCGCATCGTAATCGAATATACCGTGATTCTCATGCATGTAAACATTCTCGTGTAAAGATTTAAAATCCATCAAAATAAAAAAGCAGATTTTCACAGTTAAAAATCTTAAATTTAGCTGTTTTTGGTTCACAAATATCAGGAAAAACATGTACTCTTCTTAATATTCAGGTTTGTAATTAATAAATAAATTAACTCATTTTAATCTTCTGTTCATAGAACCTGTCGGCTTTAAGGCTCCATCATTTCCTAGTGTTGCTTCGACATTTACAATTTATGCACCACAACACAAAGCATTGGCGTTAACTTGTGAAGCCCAGTCTTACCCAGTTCCAATTTTTAGGTAAATTGTTTATAACAGTCAGTTAGTCAGTCAGTCAGAGTTAGTTAGGCGCAAGTCAAGATATAAAATAGACATTGAAACATAGATTACACCCCGCTCAACATTCAGAATAAAGCTTCATTGAAACTCATAAATAAAAATACTCTCTAGACCCCGTTGGATATAAAAAACCAACGTTTCCAAATGATGCAACAATGTTCGGTAATTGTTCTCCCGAAAATGTTACGTTAGCAATGCCCTGTGAAGCACAAGGTTATCCTGTTCCATTTTTTAGGTAATTTAAAAACGTTTATCTTTAAACATTGGTAAATTTAGAACAGGGATCCTCGAGTCGATTACACGAATGACTTTTCCGTTTGTTTAAAATTCGTGCTCATGGTACCCATTTCTACAACAAGGCATATTCAAAATAATTTTATAAACTTTTCCTACAGAACCTGTCGGAGCTAAGGCACCAACTTTTTCATCCGACTCAAAGGGGAGCATATTCATACGTTCGGTTAGCTCTAGTTTTGCTTTATTGTGCCAAGCTCAAGCATTTCCGGTTCCATTAATAAGGTAAATCGCTACTTCTTTAGAAAAAAACAAAAAATAAACCAAACAACCGGGTTATCTATCCTGTCTAAACTAAATAAGGATTTCTGTTAAAGTGATAAATCTATCAAATAATAAATTTCCTTTCAAGAACCTGTTGGCGCAATGACTCCAACATTTGCTACAGCATCTAAGACAAGCAGTTTTCTTGAAAATTCTGGAAAGGATTTGGTTTTACTTTGTCAGGCACAAGCATTTCCAGTTCCTGTTTTCAGGTATAAGTTGTTATAATTTTTTTTAAAGTCTCCTAAAATCAATTCGATCTCTATCCCAGCATTTGAGCAGTGTAAATGATTATTCATCTAAATTTAAAATCTTCATTTACAGAGCCAGTTGGCTTTAAGGCTCCAACATTTGCCACAGTTTCAAAAATTAGCAGCTTCTCTCAAGTGAGTGGCCTCGATCTGGCACTTTTTTGTCAAGCTCAAGCATTTCCAGTTCCTTTAACGAGGTACAATACATATGTTACGTATGTTATTGGTTTAAATTTGTATTTAGAAATTTTTAGATATATTCTTAAATTAAAAAGACTTGTGCCTCCAACATATTTAACCCTTTCATTTGCTTATAATCGGACGGGACTCATTGTCCAATCTTTTTCCAACAGAACCTTCTTTACCAAAGTATCCGAAAGATTCAGCAGTTTTTTTTTTTTTTTAATTAATTCCCAACTAATATTTTCATATAAATTTTAGAACCAGTCGGCACTAAGGCACCAACTTTTTCTACGGACTCGAATGTTTTCTCCTATACACGCTCTTTAAATCAGAGCTTTGCACTACTTTGTCAAGCGCAGGCTTTTCCTGTTCCTTTGATAAGGTATGACACACAAATCTTCAATTTAGAGAGTATCTATCTATCTACGAGTGTCTGTTGGTTTGTTTATTCACATTTCAAGTGGTTTTAGTTGATTTCCCGCCATTAGCTATATATAATTTATTTGTACTTTTGCAATAAACAATAAGTCTCCTTGCAAAATATATGGCAAGATATATGACACAGAACGACAAGTCAACAAGTTCACAAATACATAAATCGGGGAATTGGGACGAAAATTTTTAAATATTTAAAACAGTGTTTGAATCTTTCCTTATTACCGGTCCTTTTCATACTTCAGCACATACTGAAGTTTTTCAGTTTTTTTTAAAAAAATTTTAAAAAATTGACTAAGTTGAAGTCATTTTTGAGAAGACATTGAAATGTTTATTCCTATTTTTTTAGAGGAATATTATTTCCGAAGGCATACATAGGCGATAGGATCAGGAAGAAGGTTATTTACCCATGCTTTTTGCTATACCATTTCGCTATGTTGATTTGAGGATCATCATACATTAAAGAAGGGTGTCTTTAAACTTCCTGATAGGGATGAAGACTTTTAAAGTTATAAAAAAAACATATATGGTAAATTCGTTTCATAAAAATAGAGGATACTTTCGAAATTTTTGCAATACTAATCGAAATCTATTGAAATTTCACATATTTAACGAAAATTGTAAAAAAATCGGGGCAGAATCATCTGAGTTACCCAAGGAAGAAGCTACGACGTCGTAGCTCAGATTTGATTGGACAAATTTTTTTGGGTGATAGATTATGGGGAGTCAAAAAAAAGTAAATTAGAAAAAATTGGTTCATATCGTATCGTATGGTATCATATTTACAACAAAGAAGGCTACAGTATCATTAAACATCATAAGTTAAGGACTACTACGGAGTTCTATAACAAAAAGCGTTAAGCATTTTTTTTATTTTTGTATATTGCATTTATCGGAGTACATACTCGTACACCATTCGGTCGCTTTTTCAAACCTTAGCTAGAATTTGCGAACCAATTGCTTTTTGGCTAAGATTTTTTGACGATTTTTGACGAAACCAGCTTATTTGCTCAGCCTAGAGTTTTTCCATAATCGGTTTCTTAATGTGGAGACTTCAGCAACTGAGCATGCTTATTATTAGACCACGTGTTTGGACAACCACTGACAATTGAAATATTTCAATTTCCGCCGCTGTAATTTTTTCTTCAGATTTCTTATACATCGTCCAACATTATAATCTGCGTGTTGAAGCTGGATGAACGACTGCTGAATTTTTCTATTACAAAATACTGCAGAGCTTTCCTACCATTTCAGCCACCTTACGTTAACTCTAAGTGCGACATCGTCATCATAATTTTCTTAGTGGTTACCGACAGAGCCTTCTGAAGGAGTAGCATATTTATAAGAACAGAGTTCCTTCGTATGATGCAAGCTCTTTGATCCTTTAGTGGCCTCATAATGAAGGCTTGTATACACCAATCGATGTACTTATGGTAATCAGGAGATTCCCAATTGATTGCTTAGGCCTTTCCAAAGTTTGGTGGAATCTTCGACAGTGCGTTAAGCAGTGGTTAAGCCTATTATCCAGCCGCACTCCCAGGTTATTGTGGTGTGGACTCGACTCGATGGTTTGCTTTTTGATTCGTTCTACCAGTTTTCTTCTCTTTAATAGTGTCAATGAGAGTCAATGTTAAGGTCTACCATTTTCAGTCTCATGTTTTGATGACTTGATTGAATTTTTCGGACTCTTGCTCTAGCTATTTTGCTACAAAGATGATTGCAATGTCTTTACTGTATACGGTTATTTTTATTTCGATCGACTTTGGCGCTCCTACCATAGCACGTAACATTTCATAGAACTGGACCCATCACTTAACCTTGGGAAACCCCAGATGTGATTTTATACTCCCCATAAGTTAGAATTTATTTATAATCTTTCAACGAATCCAGCCGTTTTTTTTTCATTTCTTATTGCTGAAATTTGTTGCATTTGCCTACACAGTTCTTACATATTATACAAATTTTCAAAAGTTATTGAGTTTATGTCGATCAAAAACCAGTTTTTTGTTATAGAAAGACCATGATCTTTGATACGTTCTTTTGATTAAAACATGATCAGTCTATAATTGATTAATTTGTTCCGTCAAAATTTTGGTGATACACTTCCAACTCGGTTCTAAAAATATTGCTATATGTAGGGTATTCTAATTATAAAAAAAAAATAACAATAATATTTCTGCAGAACCTGTTGGTGCTAAAGCTCCCTCATTTTCAACGGATTTTAAAAGTTTTACATTTGTACGTCATGCCGGACAAAGTTTTGCATTATTATGCCAAGCTCAAGCATTTCCTGTCCCACTTATAAGGTAGTTGTTTATATTTTAAATTTAATTTTATGCAATTTTTCCTCCTTTTTTAAAAATTAATCTAGAGCCAGTGGGATCAAAGGCTCCAACATTTTCAACTGACGTAACTAGTTTATCATTTAAACGTCGCTCTGGTGAAAGTTTTGGACTTTTATGTCAAGCACAGGCTTTTCCTGTTCCGATTATTAGGTAATTAATATCAAGTCAAGCAAACGGAGGTACCTAATCATTCGTTTAGGCAGTGTACTTTTAGAAAAACAATTCTTAAATAAAAACAACTTTACCGTCATTTATATATTCTAGAGCCAGTTGGAACTAAACCCCCAACCTTTTCGTCAGATCTAACATTGCAAGCATTTAAACGTTCTGTTGGTTCGAGCTTTGCTCTATTGTGTCAAGCTCAGGCATTTCCAGTTCCGATTATAAGGTAAAAATTGAGTCAAGCATCCGGTCAATTTTCAGGCATTTTTTTTTTGTTTCCAAATTTCTACGAAATAAAATATTTCTTAGTAAAGTAAATGTTAACTAATTTCTTAGAACCTGTTGGTGCTAAAGCGCCAACATTTTCGGCCGAATCAAAGAGTTTTACATTTGTCAAAGCAATTAGTCAAAGTTTTGCATTGCTGTGTCAAGCACAGGCGTTTCCTGTCCCACTTATGAGGTTTGTTAATAATAAAGTTTAACGTTGTTTTTTTTTTTTTTTTTTTTTATTAACCCGCAGAGCCCGTTGGATTTAAGGTGCCAACATTTTCTAACGCTGCTAAAAGTACAACATTCGCTTATGCATCAAACGAAAGTTTTGCACTTCTTTGTCAAGCACAAGCCTACCCGGTTCCTTTGATAAGGTTAAATATTTTTTTATGAAAACTATAACGATTTCATTAATTAATATATTCGTAGCACACTGTACGCAGGGTGACCCTATGCCTCTCTTTTTGTTTTATTTTTTTTAATAATTCAAAAATTTAATTTTATTTTAGAACCGGTTGGATTCAAAGCTCCAACATTCTCCAATGATGCAAAGAGTTCAAGCTACGTAAGGGCTGTAAACCAAAGCTTTGCTGTACTTTGTCAAGCCCAAGCTTATCCAGTTCCATTTATAAGGTGCAAATTTAACTCACTTTTCTAAATAAAGAGCGATTTTTTTTGAAGTGTTGTAAGATTTGAATTTAAAATAAAACACACACAAGTTAAACAAACGAGACAAAGTATGATAGATACTTTTATAACATAAGATTTAGAGCATGTGGCCACTACGGGAGCGTCACAGGAATTTCAGGATGCAATTTTTCGAGTCTTGTAGACCATGTTCACTAATTTTCAGATACAAAAACTCGTTGATCATGGCTACGCGCCTGGTCCCAATGACGATAACATATCGATGTTCTTCTTTCTTGAAGAAGTGTAGCCCGTTGATGCCGCCAGCCCTTAAACCGTGTATATTTCGGGGTGTATCGATGGCTGATGGATCGCCTCTAAATCTAAAGCTAATTAGACATAAGTGAACTTCGTCACTGAACAAATGTTGACTGTTCAATGTTGATCGCCTGTCTTCAATTCTTACATCAATTGAAACTTGTAAGCATGCAAACGAAGATCTTTGCGCAAAATCTTTCACAAAGTCGATAGACACAAGCCAATTCTTGTCCACGATGACGAATTTTTTGAGCTAAAATCTTTTTAATACTTGCCTCAATGATGCCGATATTTTCATCTGTGCGCACTTTGCGCATTCTTATCAGTGGCCTGACAAAATTTTGCCAAAAAAAAAAAAACAAAAACTTCCTAAAAAAACACCCTTTAGAAATTCGCAAAATTCTTTAGCATTAATTTTGCTTTTGGATAGACCTGTTTTTGATAGCTAAACTGATGTCGATGGTCTGGGACATCTGAAAGAGCGGAATCTGTATGACGTTTGTTCAAATATTAGATATCATACCATTTGTGGTTTTGGATTTTTTTTTTTAGTTTCAAAAAACGCCTAGTGTAGAGAAAGGCGAACAGCTTCTGATTAGGTGACATGGCATTACCATAGACTTTTGGATAAACTTATCTATAAAGAAAACCCCTAAGCCCTAATTTACGAGTGTGCTCTTTTTTATAGTTTTTCTTAGCTTTTATATAATGCAATAGATTAGAGCTGAATACTATATTAAAATGCTGAATAGAAAATACGTATTTTATCTGTAACCACACTATTCTGTCTCTTTTCTTTTCTTTCTTTTTCCTTAATTTGTTTTTTTTTTTTTTTATTTTTTTTTATAGTTACTAAAGCTAACAATGAATGAGCGAGAGTGAGCGAAAATTTGGGAAATATTTAATCCAAAAAGCGGTGCCATTGGACCTGCTACTGACGGACGGATCAATGACAGATCATCCACGGTAGCAGGTAAGTTGGTTTCTATGATAATTAAATAAAAAAAACAAAAACCAATTAAAAAAAATTATGTCATCACCTTCATTCAGAATAGCACACTTACAATTTTTGTTGCCCGCTTGTTCAAATTTTATTTGTAATTTATTTTGTTTTTTTGCTCACTTTTGCTTTTTGTGTATTCCTATTCGCATTACAGAATTTTCAAAAGAATGCGCTTAAAATTGTCTTCAAATATCATAATTACTATATTTGTCGCATTTATGTTCATTGATTGTTGGCTTTGGAATTTATTTTTCTCAAGATCGATGTGGTTATTTGTTTGTTTTTAATTATTCGGTGTGGGGTACCCTTTCTAACATTTATATATATCATAGTAAGAAAATCAATATAATCTAAGTAATGAAATGAAAAATTTCACTAGAACCCGTTGGTAGTGTCCCACCAAGAATATCTGGTGGACGCTTACAAGAGCTAACAATTTTTAAAGGTGTTGTAGCTGCCATTATATGCATGGGTCAGTCGTTTCCTACACCGTCTTTTAGGTAAATAAAATAAATAAAAAGAATTTAAGGAAACCTAAATTTTGCCAGCAAAAATAAATCAATTAAAGCCCATTCCAACATTCACATGCGTTGAAATCAAATTTTTCCGGTTACATATTTATTTCTAACTTGATTTTTCTCACCTAGAACCAGTAGGAAGTGTATCACCGACAGTATCAGGTGATCGTTTGCAGGAACTTACAATTTCTCATCAAAATTTTTTCGCAATACTCTGCCTTGCTCAAGGGTACCCAATGCCAGCATTTAGGTAAATCAAAAATCTGAATCATACTCGTAAAAACATAAAAAAATATTTCTAGAACCAATTGGACATGTGAAACCTCGAGTATTATCAACTCTGTCCTGGGCAGAGGTATCCAGTTCCAATCTACAGGTTTTTTTCTCTTCCATTATTCCCAAACTTTGATTTTGATAATTTCCGAAAGTATTTCGAAGAACTAGTGCGTGTAGGGACAGTTAATAGCTATGTATCCTACATTTGTTATATTTTGGCGCATTTTTATAGTCTTCATGCATTAGTTTCTGAGTCTGGCTAGATTTCCTTTGTGATTTCCTTTTTTTTCAAAAACGCTTTGAAAAAATGAAATGCTGTTAAACTTAATAAAATTGTTGCTTTTTGTATTATTTGATTTTGTGCTTACATAACTAACTATGAAAGCTTTAGCAAGTAAAAGTCAGATTTTTCAAATATGTTATAATTGTGAAGATTTTTCGCGTGCTGAATAGCTGAGTTCATTGAAAATTATTTGTTAAAGTTCGCATTTCATTTTTTCATGCGCGTTAATCAAATTCCAATGTTCCACAGCGACCAAAATGTGAATTTATCTTTTCAGATGGTATAAATTCATTGAGGGAACAACACGCAAACAAGCAGTCGTTTTGAACGATCGTGTGAAACAAGTATCCGGCACCCTGATCATTAAAGATGCTGTTGTTGAAGATTCTGGCAAATACCTTTGCGTTGTGAATAATTCAGTTGGAGGTGAAAGTGTTGAAACTGTTCTTACCGTTACTGCACCGTTGTCAGCAAAGATCGATCCACCCACACAGACTGTTGACTTTGGCCGTCCTGCTGTTTTTACTTGCCAGTACACTGGAAACCCAATCAAAACCGTAAGCTGGCTTAAGGATGGAAAGAAAATTGGTCACAGTGATCCAGTTCTGCGAATTGAATCAGTCAAAAAGGAAGACAAGGGAATGTATCAATGTTTTGTTCGCAATGATCAGGAAAGTGCTGAAGCTAGTGCTGAATTGAAGTTGGGCGGTCGTTTTGATCCACCAGTCATTCGTCAAGCTTTCCAAGAAGAAACCATGCACCCAGGACCAAGTGTTTTCTTAAGATGTATTGCTGGAGGTAATCCAACACCTGAAATATCATGGGAATTAGATGGAAAGAAGATTGCTAATAATGACAGATATCAAGTTGGACAATATGTGACTGTTAACGGAGATGTTGTGTCTTATTTAAATATTACCTCAGTTCATGCTAATGATGGCGGTTTATACAAGTGTATTGCCAGTAGTAAAGTTGGAATTGCTGAGCATTCAGCCAAGTTAAATGTATACGGATTGCCCTATATCAGACAAATGGAAAAGAAAGCTATTGTTGCTGGAGAGAACTTGATTGTTACATGCCCAGTTGCTGGCTATCCAATTGATTCTATTGTTTGGGAGAGAGGTAATTTATTGGCTTTCCATTAAAATTGAGCTTTACTTTAATTTTTTATTTTTTTTTTTTTGTAGATAATCGTGCATTGCCAATCAACAGGAAACAAAAAGTTTTCCCCAATGGAACCCTCATCATTGAAAACGTCGAAAGAAATTCAGATCAAGCTACTTACACTTGTGTTGCAAAGAACGCTGAAGGATACTCTGCGCGTGGTTCACTCGAAGTTCAAGTTATGGGTAAGCTTTTTTCTTTCAATCACCTGAATGTTTTCTTTAAAGTGACTGACATCGTCAGTCAAAATGAATCTGTCCGTCTGTCTGCTATCTATAATTATCAAGTTCCCAATTGGACTTTCTGATGGTGTCAGTTACGAAATTGGGGGAAAATTTTAAAATGTTCGGCGTGATTTTCATCGTTGGAAACATATTCGGATAACAATCAACGATGGTATTTTTTCTGAACAGTTCCACCGCAAATAGTTCCATTTGATTTTGGAGACGAAACTATTAATATGTACGACATGGTATCTGCTACTTGTACGGCAAACAAAGGAGATATGCCACTCGAACTCTACTGGACAACGGCCCCATCACCTAATTCAGGGCGAAAGTTATCCACCAATGACGGCATTCTTATAACCAAAACTACTCAGCGGATAACAATGTTGAGCATTGAATCAGTGCATGCCCGTCATAGGGCGAATTACACTTGTGTCGCTAGAAATGCGGCTGGGGTTGCTTTTCATACAGCTGAATTGAGAGTTAATGGTCTCCTCTTGTATATATATATTTTTTGTAGCTATTTCTAGTCGTTAGATTTTGTTGCTCCCACCCATTGTTTTATTTTTATTTCTCTGATTCATTCCTTATATATCCATAAAGTACTGCCCCAAATAATGCCATTTGATTTTGGAGAGGAAAGCATCAACGAACTGGATATGGTTTCAGCATATTGCTCTGTTAACAAAGGAGATCTGCCAATTGATGTCGTCTGGACTAAGAACGGAGGGAAAGTTTTCACCAACGATGGCCTGGTGATTACTCGAAATAGCCAGCGAATAAGTGTTTTGAGTATTGAATCAGTTAGAGCGAGACATGCTGGAAATTATTCATGCGTTGCAACAAATTCAGCTGGAGTTGTTAGACATTCAGCTATGTTAGCTGTTAATGGTTAAGATTGTTCTGTTTCTATAGGACTAACATTTTTATTTATTTTCTGTTGATGTTTAATATCCATTCCCCTATCGAAGAACTCTTTCTTAGTCCTACCACAAATCCTACCATTTGAATTTGGGGAGCCGGTCGACGCTTTGGATATGGCCACAGTTAACTGCGCAGTCACCAAAGGTGATTTGCCTGTTGATGTTTACTGGAAATTTAATGGTTATCGTGTATTTGGGTCAAACGATGGACTCCTTATAACTCGTTCTGGACAACGTATTAGCGTTTTGAGTATTGAATCAGCAAGATCTCGTCATAGTGGAATTTATACATGTGTAGCAAGTAATTCAGCTGGAAGTGTTGAACATTCAGCTGAACTGCATGTTAATGGTACTTGAGTACGAAATCAAATAATTTTCTTTTGTTTTCATTGAGTTTTCAACCTTATCCTAATTTTTCTGTTGCTCCACTTTAGTTCCTCCTTCGATTTCACCTTTCTCCTTTGGAGATGATCCTGCTAACAATGGAGAGAGTGCCGGAGTACAATGTATGATATTGAAGGGAGATGTTCCCATTACCATCAAGTGGACACTTAACTCACGACCAATTGTGATGGGCGAAGCAGGAATTACAATTCTTAAGTTGTCCGCTAAGACCAGTGTATTGAATATAGCTTCTGTCGGACAGGAACATCGTGGGGTGTTTAAATGTATTGCCGAAAATGCTGCTGGATCTACTGAATATAGTTCCGAATTGAAAGTCAACGGTGGCTGAATAAATTTATCTACATACATTTTTAATTGTAATGAATTTTTAGTTAGTTTTAATTTAGTTTTTCTTGATTTCTGTCCAAAGTTCCCCCGCAGATTATGCAATTTAGTTTTGGTGATGAAGCCATGAATACTGGCGAAATGGCTGGTGTTCAGTGTATGGTATCGAAAGGTGATTTGCCACTGAACATTCACTGGACTCTGAATTCAGTTCCGATTATCTCTGGTGAAGATGGAATTACTTTGTTTCGAATGAATCCACGAACTAGTTCATTAAATATTAATTCTCTTGAAGCACAACATCGTGGTATTTATAAATGTATTGCAAATAATAAGGCTGGTTTTGCTGAATTCTTTGCTGAGCTACATGTTAATGGTTAGTAAGGATTTGTTCATTATCTTATGATTTTATTTTATGGGTTAGCATGACTTAGACATTTTCTTTGTTTTTCCCTTAAGCTTGTCCTTTTGGCTCTACGTGGAATTGGTAAAATAGGTTAACACCAAAGAGTTATACTCGTACAATACAGACTACGTTTTTTCTCACCAAAAAAAAAAAAAAAAGTCTTTATCGCAATGAAGTTCTTAAGAATAGTTTAACATGATGGTCGATCTGAGGCTTTCACGAGTCTCTCTAGCAATAATTTTTTTCATATTCAAGTGCCACCTCAGTCGTTGCCATTTTCATTTGGTGATGAGCCTCTAAACCGCGGCGAAACTGCAAATGTCATCTGTACAATTCCAAAAGGTGACTTGCCACTAGATATTCACTGGACAATCAATTCAGCGCCTATCGTATCTGGTGAAGATGGATTTACAGTAATGAAAATGAATCATAGAACAAGTTACTTGAACATTGACTATTTAGAAGCGAAACATAGAGGAACTATTAAATGTATCGCCATAAATTTAGCTGGATTGGCTGAACATGCAGCTGAATTACGAGTTAATGGTTTGTTGTCAAGATAAATATTTATATATCACAAGTAGCTATTAAGAGCATAAGTTACTTCGTAATCTCCGCTGTTTCGCCATTTATTACTTAAATGAAATTGCTTTTAAAGTTCCACCACAGGTATCTCCATTTTCGTTCGGTGATGAACCATTGAATCGGGCTGAAATTGCTAGTGTAGTTTGTATGGCTCCAAAAGGGGACTTACCACTTGATATTCACTGGACAATTAACTCAGCACCTATTGTATCTGGTGAAGATGGATTTACAGTGATGAAAATGAATCCTAGGACAAGTTACTTAAACATTGACTCCTTAGAGGCGAAACATAGAGGAATTATTAAATGTATCGCCATAAATTTAGCTGGTTTAGCTGAATATGCAGCTGAATTGCGAGTTAATGGTTTGTTGTAGAAATAAATTACAAGTAGCTGTTAGAGGCAATATAAAGAGCTTTGCTTAAAATTCTTTTGTTACATTCTTCGCTGTTTCGCCATTTAGCTGTTACTGATATTATAAATCTATTTTAAGTTCCACCACAGGTATATCCATTTTCTTTTGGTGAAGAATCATTGAATCGCGGAGAAATTGCTAGTGCAACCTGTATGGTTCCCAAAGGAGACTTGCCATTGAGTATACATTGGACAATTAATTCGGCACTAGTTGTTAACGGAGAAAATGGGTTTAATATATTTAGAATGAATAAACGATCTAGTGTGTTGAATATTGAAGCACTTGAAGCAATCCACAGGGGTGTATACAAATGCATAGCTAACAATTCAGCTGGCTATTTTGAGTATAGTGCTGAACTTAAAGTGAACGGTTTGTTTGAATATTTGACATACTATTTGTGGTGGGAGAATTAAACTTCTCTAATAATAACTATACACGAGTATGAATATTTTTAAGTTAACTGTTTCGCCATTTTTAAAACCCTCTAATTCCTATAAAATAATATATTAAATTTTTTTTGTAGTTGCTCCACAAGTGACACCATTCTCCTTTGGTGATGAGCCTCTAAATCGTGGAGAAATTGCTAGTGTCACTTGTATGGTACCGAAAGGAGATTTGCCTTTAAATATTTATTGGACCCTTAATTCAGCACTTATTGCAAATGGTGAAAATAGTTTTAGTCTGTTAAAAATGAATAGACGTGCTAGTGTATTGAATATTGACTTACTAGATGGTAACCATAGGGGAGTTTATAAATGCATAGCAAACAATTCAGCGGGTTATTCCGAATATAGTTCGGAATTACGAGTTAATGGTTTGTTTTTCAAATAAATTCTTCTCACTTAAGTTTTATGTTGTGTTAAATTTAATTTTGTTTAACGGTTCCTTTCCTCCTTTCTTTTTTAAAAAGTTCCACCCCAAATTCAGCCATTCTCATTCAGTGATGAACCTTCAAACACAGGAGAAATGGCAGCTGTCTTTTGTTTGGTTCCTAAGGGAGATCTACCAATTGAAATCCGTTGGATGCTTAATTCAGCACCTATTATTTCGGGTGAACACGATTTCTCATTGTCGCGTATGAATGCTCGAACAAGTTCTCTTAATATCGACTCATTGGGCGCTGTTCATCGTGGAGTTTATAAATGTGTAGCGAAAAATAAAGCAGGAACTAATGAGTTCTCTGCTGAATTGCATGTTAATGGTTTGTCCCTAGCTTAGTACAGTTTTTATTTGTAGATATTTAATTTTGAGTTGATAAGAACGATTTTCTCTTTTGTTTACTATCACAAGTTCCGCCTCAAATTCAGCCATTTAGCTTTGGTGATGATCCATTAAATACAGGAGATGTAGCTGGAGTATTTTGCATGATAACAAAAGGTGATTTACCTATTGAAATTCGATGGACTCTCAATTCAGCACCAATTATCTCTGGTGAAGAACGATTTGCGTTATCGCGCGTTAATCCCCGTACTAGTTCTTTAAGTATAGAATCTCTCCAGGCACAACATCGTGGCCATTACAAATGTATTGCGAAAAACATTGCAGGAATCACTGAGTACTCAGCTGATTTGCATGTTAACGGTTTGTTTTTTCTTTAGTCAAATAAATTTTAAATTATTTCTTCTATTTTTGGGTTATTTTAAAAATGTGCTCCTTTTAATTTGCATTTAATTATATGTCCTCCTCCAAGTTCCACCCCAAATTCAAGCATTTTCATTTGGTGATGAACCGGCAAACACTGGTGAAGTAGCTGGTGTTCAATGTATGGTACCAAAAGGTGATTTGCCAATGGATATCCACTGGACACTGAATTCAGCTCCAGTTATATCTGGTGAAAATGGATTTACATTGTTTCGAATGAATCCTCGTACAAGTTCGTTGAATATAGATTCCTTAGATGCACGCCATCGTGGAATTTATAAGTGTATAGCAAGTAACAAAGCAGGCAGTCATGAGTATTTAGCTGAGTTACATGTTAATGGTTTGTTTTAATTAAAAAAGAAACAAAAAATATTTATAAGCTAAGAATTTTGGTTTTGTTTTTATGTTGTTATTGTTATGTTGTTAAATTATTTTGTAGTTCCTCCTCAAGTACTTCCCTTTTACTTTGGCGAAGATACCGCTGACATTGGCGAGATAGCTAGTACTAGTTGTGTTGTACCAAAGGGTGATTTACCAATCGAAATTCGTTGGACACTTAATTCAGCGCCAATTATCAGTGGCGAACATGGATTCAGCTTAGTTCGACTAAATAAACGAACAAGTTCGCTAAATATAGACTCCTTAGAGGCGATACATCGTGGAATTTTTAAGTGTATCGCTACGAATAATGCTGGAAGCAGTGAAGCTACTGCTGAATTGCAAGTTAACGGTTTGTTTATTTTTGCAGGAAATGTTTATTTAGTTGTAGTGAATAGTGTATTTTTTCCCCATGCTGTTTCGCCATATTACTTGTATTTTTTAATTAAAGTTCTTCCACATATAAATCCCTTTGTGTTTGACGGTGATGCAAATTCTGGTGATAGCGTCCAACTGATGTGTCATGTTGCAAAGGGAGACTTGCCCGTCACTATTAAATGGTTTTTCCGCAATATATTGGTTAGCTCAGCAATGGGTGCCATGTCTACAAAAATCGGCGATCGAACAAGTGTTTTGTCTTTGTCTTCAGTTTCGGCGGGTAATAGTGGAGAATATACATGTGTGGCGACAAATTCAGCTGGACGATATAACCATTCAGCTGAATTAAATGTTAATGGTGAAGATTTTTTGAAATAGTGTTCGCATTTGGTTTTTAACTTATTTTTAATTTTGTTTATTATTTTATGTTGAGTTAAACCAAACTATCCTCTTACTCAGTTCCCCCACAAATTATGCCAATTATATTTGGTGAAGAACCATCAAACTATGGAGACAGTACTGCTGTTCAATGTATGGTATTCAAAGGCGATCTTCCATTAAAAATTCAGTGGTCACTTAACGGGCAACCTATTACCAATGAACTCGGCGGTATTCGTATAATGAAAATGTCTCAAAAATTAAGCTCATTAAGTATCGACTCAATAAGTGACTATCATCGTGGGAATTTTAGTTGTATCGCCATAAATAAAGCTGGATCAGCAGAACAATCGGCTGAATTGCTTGTTAATGGTAGAAATGAAAAGTTGTTTTTTTTTTATTTTTTTTTTTAAAGAATCCTTATGTAGTTCTTAGTAAAATCAATATTTTTTTTAACACTTATTTCTTCTCTGTCCACTGCCAGTCCCACCCCAAATCCTTCCATTTTCATTTGGAGATGAAGCAACTAATTCTGGTGACAGTATGGGAGTACAATGTTCCGTAACAAAGGGTGACTTACCGATCAAAATTACCTGGGCTCACAATAATAAAACTCTTATCAATGGTGACTCTGGTATTATTCTGGGACGAATGTCATCAAAGTCGAGTACTTTGAATATTGATTATATATCGGGAGATCATCGTGGGGTTTATGCTTGTATTGCAACAAATGTTGCAGGAAAAAGTGTATTTCAAGCTAAATTGAAAGTTAATGGTTATTAGACTGTTTTTGTTATTTTTTGTGTCTAAGTGTATGTTTTTGCTTTTATTTGTTTAACCTCTCCAACAACAGTACTTCCCTCCATACATCCATTCAGCTTCGATGGTGAGGTCAATTCCGGCGACAGTGTTCAACTAACATGTCACGTATCAAAGGGTGACTTACCACTAAAGATCCGCTGGACACATAATAATTTGACAATATTTTCACACATGGGTTTAATGGCTAGCAAAATTGGCGACCGAATTAGTTTACTGACGGTCGAGTCTGTAAAAGCCGACAATAGTGGAGTGTACATGTGTATAGCTAAGAATGGCGCAGGAGAAAGCTCACACAGCGCTGAATTATTTGTTAATGGTGTGATTAATACGTAAATCGAAATATTTTTTTTTTTTGTTTTTTTCTGACTTGTTTTTTCTCATTTTTTCCCTATATTTATCCAACGTTTACACACTTATTTCCTCACATAATATGTAAGCTTTTCATAAACAGAGTTTTATTATTTTAAATGCTATTCAGCTCTATTGAGTCCATCGAAAAGCTAACAAAAATTGTTTAAATTACATTATTTGCTCATAGTAATGCCTCAGATCATACCATTTACCTACGACGACATTATAAACACCGGCGATTCCATCGATTTGATCTGTCAAATATCAAAAGGAGATCGTCCAATTCAAATCACTTGGAGTTTTCAGCGATATGCTGGTGACAATCGATTCAACGAAATACAACCGGTTATGCGCACGAACCGAATAAGCAGCAAATCAAATGCGCTTTCAATTCCGAAAGCAACACCAGCCCATACCGGCACTTATATTTGTACTGCCTCGAATTTAGCCGGACATACATCGTATAGTACAAACCTAACAGTCAATGGTATTTAAAATAGAAGAGTTTGATTATTTGTTATACTAACGGTGGCATGGTTTTAGTTTTTCTCTTTTCCTTAAGCGCCTCTGTAGATTCAATGACTAACAATAGTTTTTGTTTTATTTATTGTATGTATAAAAGTTCCTCCACGTATAACACCATTTCAATTTGGTGACGAACCAATGAATTTTGGTGAACCTGCGTCCATACAATGCACTATTGCTGGTGGTGATTGGCCAATGCAAGTTAATTGGCAGCTTAATGGTTACAGATTACCAGAACATTTGGATATAGCAACAACTAAATTTACACGTCATACATATGCTTTAGCTATTGAAGCTGTGAGTGCTGATCATGCTGGAAATTACACTTGCTTAGCAAAAAACTTAGCTGGCGTTGCTGAATATACGGCTGCATTAATTGTTAATGGTTTGAAGCTTTGATATTTTAATTGTTATTTCATATGATTGTCTTATCATTTATTTACCCCCTTCATCTTTCATTAAACTTTTGGGAGTTCAGCTGTTTTTATATTTCCTGTACACATGAGTGAAATTAGGATTACAGTTTAGATAGGTGCACAGTGCACCTTCATCTGATAAAAAAGCCGAATTGGAGGGAAAATAATATAAATAGATTTTATAATAAATATTCGGCTCTTTATAATCAAAATTTTTATAACAGTTGCTCCAAAAATAGCACCTTTCGATTTCGGTGAGGAACCACTAAATTTTGGCGAACCAGCATCGGTGCAGTGTACAATTTTAGGTGGCGATTTACCCATTACAGTAATTTGGATGCTGAATAATGCCACAATTGATTCGTTTCATGATGTGTCAATGTCACGAATTGGGAAACGTGTGAATGTTTTAACAATTGAATCAGTGGCTGGCCATCATTCAGGAGTATATTCATGTCGTGCGAAAAATAAAGCCGGAGTTACAGCACACTCGGCGCGACTTATCGTTAATGGTTTGCAAAGTCTTATAATTAATTTATGATTATTGTTGTTACTTTTATTTTTATTCTTTTTCCTAAAAACATATTTGTGTAAGTGTGGTGATTTTTTAAAATTAGCCCGTGAATATAAAGCCTACTTCCTACTTCGCAATTGTCTGTTTCGCCATTTTATTCTTTTGAGAAAAATATTCACAAAATACATTTGGTTTCAGTTCTTCCAAAAATATCTGCCTTCTCATTTGGAGATGAATCTATAAGTTTCGGTGAATTTGTATCAGTTCAATGCACAATTGCTGGCGGTGATTTACCAGTTAATGTTACATGGACGCTGAATGACAACGAGTTAAAACCATATCTTGAAATTGTTTCATCACATCGAGGCAAACGTATTCATGAGCTTACAATCGAATCGGCATCAGCAAAGCATGCTGGTAATTACACATGCATTGTTGAAAATCGCGCTGGGCGGGTTTATCACACAGCTGAATTAAAAGTTGACGGTTTGTTGTGTTTTAAAATTGTATTGTTAATAGTTTCTTTCCTTTTTATTTCCTTTCAATCTTTTCAAAGTCCCTCCAAAAATTGCTCATTTCGATTTCGGTGATGAGCCAACAAATTTTGGTGAATCAACGAGTGTGCAGTGCTTGCTAACTTCTGGAGATTTCCCGGTGAATTTTATTTGGCTCTTTAATAACCAAAGAATCGATGAACGCTTAGATATGTCAACGACAAAATTGGGCAAGAAAGCATTTGCTTTAACAATTGATTATGTTCGAGCTGAACACGCAGGGAATTATACGTGCGTTGCTTGGAATAAAGCCGCATATATTAATTATACTGCTGAATTGAATGTTAAGGGTATTTTGTGAATCTTTAAATTTTTATTTGATTATTTATTTATTTTTTGAATATGCTTTCATTAATTCTGTACTTTTCTTATATTTTATATTCCGAAAGTCCCTCCTAAAATAGCCCCCTTTGATTTTGGTGATCATGCTGTTAATTTTGAAGAAACTGTTTCGGTTAATTGTTTAATATATCTTGGGGATTTACCAATGGATATCGGATGGCTATTCAATGGACAACCAATTAATGCCTATACTGGAGTTACTATTGTAAAGGGTGGTAAAAAGATCAGCTTGTTGTCGATTGATTCAGTACATGCTGGACATGCAGGAAATTATACTTGTGTTGCAAAAAATGAAGCATCTTCAGCCTGGCATACAGCCGAATTGATTGTCAATGGTAGCATTTCAAGATATTTAGATTTTTTTTTCAATAAAGTTATTATATTCTGCTTAATTCCGCTGCAGCGCTTTTAAAACGTTGAAAATCAAACATCAAACATTCATATACACACAAACTCTTTTACAATTTCACAATCTTAAGTTACACTGAACTTTACTGAACTATAGGTATATCTCGCGTCTATGTGGTCTAGTCAAAAGGATGCTCTAAAGAATAGATTCATATTTCTCTCGAAACAAGGCTTTGACTTCTTCACGGCTAACAGCTGAGAGTTTAAGATTTTTAGATTAACCATATGGAATAAAGTCGTCGGTCATTTTTACACTGATTTTGTTTGTTTTGTTAAAAAGGTGATTTTTCTTTAATCTGAATTTAGACTGATGACTCAATAAATTGGATAGTTTGCGACATATTTAATAAAATATCTTCACCTAGTCATAGTCGTATCTTGAAATTTATAACAACAAATTTCCTGATGCTTTACGTTTTAATATTTGAAATGGCTTATCAAATACAGGACCTCCAAAAATTGTGCACTTTGATTTTGGGGAGGAACCAGTGAACTTTGAAGATTCTGTCTCTGTAAATTGTTTGATATCCTCTGGAGATTTACCAATAGATATTTACTGGCTTTTTAATGATAATGCTATAAATATATTTACTGGAGTCTCTGTAATGCGAAATGGAAAACGAACAAGCGTGCTTACTATCGATTCAGTCCATGCTGGACACGCTGGAAATTATACGTGCAAGGCTAAGAACAAAGCAGCATCAACTGAATATTCCGCTGAATTAGTTGTTAACGGTTATATATTAAATAATCTCAAAATTTTTACTCATTATTTTGTTAAACTCATTTATTTTTTCACAATTTGTTTTTTGATTTTAATCCAAAGTCCCTCCAAAGATCAGTAACTTTACCTTCGGTGATGAACCTGCAAATTTTGGCGAGTCAACCAGTGTTCAATGTTTAGTTACATCTGGTGATTTCCCAATAAATTTTGTTTGGTTATTCAATGGTTATGCTATCGATGAAAGTTTAGACATATCAACAGCTAAATTTGGCAAAAGGACATATGCATTGACAATAGATTATGTTAGAGCTAATCATGCAGGCAATTATACTTGTGTAGCTTCAAATTCAGCTGCATCGGCAAATTACACAGCTGAGTTAGTTGTGAAGGGTATTAAAAATATTTATTTTTTCTTTATTTTACTTTAATTTATTTTTGGTGTTTTGATTTTTGTCTTTTGTTTTTAAGTCCCACCCATAATAGCTCCCTTTGATTTTGGTGATCATGCAGTGAATTTTGAAGAATCGGTATCGGTAAACTGTTTGATATATCTTGGTGATTTACCAATGGATATTGTTTGGCTCTTTAATGGAGAACCAATTAATGCTTATACTGGAGTGTCAATTGTAAAAGGTGGAAAGAAGGCGAGTATTTTAACAATTGATTCAGTACATGGAGGTCATGCTGGAAATTATACTTGTAAAGCTAGAAACGATGCAAACTCAGCTATATATACAGCTGAATTAATTGTCAATGGTATTATTTTGAAAAATTTGCAATAGGTTATGAGTTTTGTTAACATTTTTATTTATGCTGATATCCGCTTACAAAAATAAAGACCCATTTTGCTGATTAACACGCTACGAACAAGAACACTACCCAAACCACCATTTCACTCTTCAAAACTATATGAATAAGAATTTGGGATGATAATTAGTTTTTTTTTTTTTTTTGAAAAAAAAAAAACCTTTAATGAATAATTAAAACAATAAAACTTTAAACATATTTAGCTCCGCCGAACCTTGCGCCATTTGATTTTGGGGCACCAGCTAATTTCGAAGATTCTGTGTCAGTCAATTGTCTTATTTCATCTGGAGATCTACCTATCGATATTGAATGGCTATTCAATGGACAGCCAGTTAATATTTTTGCTGGAATATCAGTTCTTCGTGGAGGAAAACGCACAAGTTTGCTTACAATCGATTCAGTACATGCCGGCCATGCGGGAAATTATACATGCAAAGCGAAGAATAAGGCTGCAGCTAGTGAATTTTCAGCTGAATTGATTGTTAATGGTTAACATAATTTTTTTTTCTTTTGTAAAACATTCTTAGGTATTTTGTGTTTGACTTTTGTTTATTATTCCAACCCACCCTGCCTCGCTGTATGTCAGTTCTCTCGCATTTTCCAATCTTTAAAAATCGTGATACTTTTTTATTTTAAGTAGACACTTTGTGAATAATTTTAAGTAACTTATTTACTGCAACATGGTTGAAATAAAATATAAATCATAAACTATTTAGTTCCTCCCAACATAGTTTCATTTAGCTTCGGAGATGAGCCCGCAAACTTTGAGGATTCAGTATCAGTAACTTGTCTAATATCATCTGGAGATCAACCAATCGACATTGAATGGCTTTTCAATGACTATCCAATCAATTCGTATTCTGGGGTGACTGTTGTCAAAGGTGGCAAACGGACGAGTATTTTGACAATCGATAACGTCCATGCACGCCATGTAGGAAACTATACATGCAAAGCTAAAAACCATGCTAATTCCGTGTTTGAGTCGGCACAACTTTTAGTAAATGGTTTGAATCTTTAAGTTGAAAGTTTTATTTTTATTCTTGTCTTTAAAATCAACCCAGTACCTTGTTTTGCTCCCGATTCAGTCATAAAATATCTAAGTACTATATGATATATTCCCTGAAGGCATGACACATACGTAAAAGTTGCGCTGAATTATATGCTAGTGATATTCAGCAGGGCTTAAAAATTAATTTTAATATGTTACTTTTTAGTTTTTATTTGAATTTGCACAACCCTTATATATGTACACAATTACTACCTTTTACAGTTGCGCCAAAAATAGCCCATTTTGATTTTGGTGACGAGACAGCAAATTTTGAAGATTCCGTTTCGGTTAATTGCCTTGTGTCTAGCGGTGATTTACCTCTTGACATTGAATGGTTATTCAATGGTTATCCACTTAATTCATACTCCGGTGTTTCTACATCTAAAATGGGAAAACGTTTAAGTGTTTTAATGATTGATTCTGTACATGCTGGTCATGTTGGGAATTATACATGCAAAGCAAAAAATCATGCTGCTTCTGTTAACTACACAGCACCATTGGTTGTGAATGGTATTAAATCATAATCAGATATTAAACAAATTGTTTGCGTTAAGTATAAAATTTGCGTTGAATCCTCTGAAAATCCCTAAACAATTTGCATGAAATTGCTTTAAAAAAAAACTGCTTAAATGCTTAACGCTGATAATATACATAAATGCTTTTTTATAAGAAATTTATAAAAATCGTAACCAAAAAAAAAAAAAAAAAAAAAACAAGAGTGTTTGTATTGTGTAAAGCTTTTTTTTATTGCTTTTAAGCTAACATAATCAGTAATTGTTGTGGATCGTTATGCTTTTGTCAGTTAATGCTTATTTGTCAGAAGTGATTACTTACGAGTAGAATATAAGTTATGCAGTAATTCACAGGCACTCACCGAGTAGTTAGTTATAAGTTCTAAGTTTTCAGATATTAAAAGCAATGAACCGAAGTTTCTTACCAAATGTGACCATCTTTAAAAAAAAAAAAAAAAAAAAAAACTGGTCTCCGTCGCGTTTCCTGTGGCACCCCAGCCGAATTTACAATGTCTTGGTTCTTTCCTATTAAATAATTCACACCTTAATGAATTACAAATTTACAGATAAGTTTACCTTCAATTTTTATTTAAATCTATTCAGCACCACCAAAAATAGTCCCATTCGATTTTGGCGATCAGCCAGCAAACTTCGAAGATACTGTATCGGTTAATTGTATTATTTCATCAGGCGATTTGCCCATTGTTATTGAATGGCTGCTTAATAATTCAACAATGAGTTCCTCCTTATTTGGTGTGACGGTATTGAAAAATGGTAAACGTGCTAGTGTACTGACTATAGATTCAGTACAATCGGGACACGTGGGCAATTATTCTTGCCGGGCACGTAATTTGGCCGGCGGTGCTACCCATACAGCTGAGTTGATTGTTAATGGTATAAATTATATATAAGTTTTTGTTTTAAGCTTTTACTTTTTGTTTTTACCCTATCTATCACCAACTTCATTCCAATTTAACACAGTTCCCCCGAAAATTACACCATTCTTCTTTGGTGAGGAGCCAGCTAATTTCGGAGACTCTGTAACAGTGCAATGTACAATTTCTAAAGGAGATTTACCCGTCGATATTGTATGGTTGTTTAATGAATATCCACTTAACACATTCTCTGGAATAACGACATCGAAAATTGGCAAAAAAGTCAATGTACTGACAATTGATTCTGTGAATGGAAACAACGCTGGCAATTATACATGTAGAGCTAAGAATCAAGCTGAAACCAATGAATACACTGCTGAATTAGTTGTTAATGGTTATTAGACGTGTTTAAGTTTTTCTATGATTTTTGATAAGTTTGTTAGTTATTATTAGTTTGATATTTGTATCCTACCATCCGCAGTTCCGCCTCAAATTTCACCATTTTCATCTGGCAATCAGACAGTTCACCTAGGACAATATATCACTTATCAGTGCACAATCACTGAGGGTGACCTACCACTAAACATTCTTTGGACATTCAATATGCAACCGATCATTTCGGATGATATGGATGTTGTTATATCAAAACTTGGTCGACGTAGTAGTGTGCTGACAATTGAGAGTGTAACTGATCGACATGCTGGTAATTATTCTTGCCAGGGTTCGAACAATGCTGGAAAAGCCAGTTACACTACTCAACTGAAAGTTATAGGTTAAGCATTGATTTTGTTAACTTATTTGTTGTTGTTGTTGTTTTTCTTTGTTCTTCTTTTATTTTTGTGGTCATAGTCCTTCCTCGTATTATCCCATTTGCCTTTGAAAAAGGACCAGCCCAGACTGGTCAGTATTTAACTCTACAATGTTCAGTTCCGGATGGTGATTTGCCGCTTCTCATACGATGGACACTTAATGATCAGCAAGTTAGTGAGAACCTAGGTATTACAACGATCAAAGCTGGACAAAGGAGTAGTCTGCTGACAATAGATTCAGTGGATGATCATCACGCAGGCAATTACACATGTCATGCAAAAAATCGTGCTGGAAGGCGTACATTTATGACTACGTTAAGTGTTTATGGTTAGAAATGTGTAAAACGATTGACTTATGCCTTTGAGTAGATTGCTTACTAATAAATATTTTTTTTTTTTTTTAACAATGATAGCCTATGCTGATTAAACAAATTTGAAAGGCCTTGTGAGTATTTTGCTCTTGAATGCATGAATAGAACAAATGAAACGCAAATGCTATTGCAAGGCAAATGCATGCGAACGCACTAAATAACAATTACAAAAATGTTCGAACACCTACACTTGATAAGCAAATTTCCGACAGGTCTTCAATGTTGAGAAGGGACTTCTGTTTTCTGCTGATCTTGATCTTGATCTTTGGTATTAAAGTATAAAAACAATAAAAATTCTTTCAGTCCTTCCAAAAATTGCTCCATTCTCACCCGGTGCTGAAGCCTTTTTTCCTGGCGACTACTTCACTTTACAATGTTCAATAATTCATGGTGACCATCCTCTCATTATCTACTGGTTATATAACGACATTCGTCTAAACGATAGCAACTCTGAGAGTATGGGCGTAACGATTTCGAAAATGGGCTCCCGAAGTAGTGTTCTTACAATCGAATCA
Source organism: Volucella inanis (assembly GCA_907269105.1). Classification (NCBI taxonomy): domain Eukaryota; kingdom Metazoa; phylum Arthropoda; class Insecta; order Diptera; family Syrphidae; genus Volucella; species Volucella inanis. The sequence continues at coordinate 138,911,754 of OU026157.1, forward strand.
GTTCAAGGATCGCATGCTGGAAATTACACTTGTTACGGAAAGAATGCCGCTGGCATATCAAGTTATGCTGCCCAGCTAGTGGTTAATGGTAGAGTGGATGATTTTGTTCAGCCCGTGTTTAAATTTTAAGTTTTATCTTCTCCTAAATTTTTTTTATTTTATTTTTTTCCTATTGTTTTTCCTTTTATTTATTCCTCATGTTTCCATCCATATACTTACAATTTAGTTCCACCCAAACTTGCTCCCCTACCAACCAACACCGACGCACCCCTCTATGTTGGAGATTATTTTCAATTAACCTGCGCCGTTGTGCATGGTGATTTTCCCTACAATATTACCTGGTACTACAATGACCAACCGGCCCAAACTATTGACGGTATACAAATTCTTATGCATGGCAAACGAAGCAGTTCATTGAATATTGAAAGTGTTCATGGGATTCATGCTGGCAACTATACATGCGTTGGAGCTAACCGAGCCGGAGAGGCTGAAGTCTCTACAACACTTTCTGTTAAGGGTTGGTTCTAAAATTAAATCTATAAAAAAAAAAAAAAACAACAAAAAAATATCAAAAAATTCTTTATCCAAAATTCATTGCATACAATTTTTAATTTGTATTTATTTATTTTTTTCCACTTAATTGTTTGGCTTTAGATTAATCGTATCCTTCGAGTTGTACAATATATTATTGGTGCTTTGGGCTGTCGTTCGAGTAAAAATTAAAAAAAAAAAAAAAAAAAAAAACATTTTTTAACACATCACAACTTGTTGTGGATGAATTCACTTTAATTAACATTTGCTTTTAACAGTTTTTCTTTTTTATGTTATTTTACTTTCCGTAAAAGAATTACCACAAATCGATGAATTCCACTTTAATGCGAACGGTGTCAATGGCGGTCAATCGGTTAGGGTAATGTGTATGGTAACATCCGGTGATTTACCAATTGATTTGTATTGGTTAAAAGATAATCAACCATTGGTACGATCGATTTATCATAAGATCGATGAATATACTCTTATGTTATCTATACGGCAAACGACAATTAGTGATTCGGGTAATTATACATGTGTTGGGAAAAATTCAGCTGGAGAGAGTAGGAAGACGGCTACGCTCAAAGTTAAGGGTGGGCAGGTTTTTTTTTTCTCAAAAAACACTGACTAAAGGTTCCTTGCATTGATTTTGAATAGAGGAATTTCCTTTTTCAGTATTTTGTTGCGGAGTATTCATAACATATGGTATATGTGATAGATTTCTAAATGATGAATTATGGATTAATGTTCTAAAACTGATGTTATTGGGGTGGGCTTGGCATACAAAAATCTGTAAATAGTTGTCCGCCTATAGCCATTTAAAAAAAAAAAAAAAAAAAACCTTACCTCCATACTTTTAAACATACTTATCCACTTTTGCCACTTTTGGTTAAAATAAACTCTGTCCATCTAGCACTGCATAGAGCCTTCATTCAGTATTTTTAAGATCTCCTTTTTAAAGTAGCTCACAAATATACAATAGATGCACGTGCATATAAGTTCTTAAAAATTATTATTATTATTTTTTTTTTGTTAATTTTTTATTACACATATATTTATTTAAAGAAATTCCCACCCTGGTTCCACTCTCACTCTCCTCTGATGTCAGCCAAGAGGGTGATTACGTTCAACTAACTTGTATTGTCACAAAAGGTGATTTACCTCTAACATTTGAATGGCATCTAAATGGAAAAGTTGTTACATCTTCAATTGCAACACGAATGAGTGTTGGGCGTCAGACAAGTTTACTTATTATTCAGCATGTTGCATCATACCACGCTGGACATTACTCCTGTACAGCAACAAATGCCGCAGGAAATACCAGTCAAACAGCTAATCTTTCTGTAAAGGGTAGTTGAAGTTCTTAAACAAATATAACATACTCGTTTTCGCTTACCTCTGTTCACCTCTGCTGATTTTGAATTTGATTTTTCCACATTTATTTCTCTATTCTTAAATGGCCCAACGACAGGTGAAAATTGTTCTCTTTCTTTTTCAAAATTGTATCTCATTTCTCCGCATTTTCAAATCAACTATATAGCAGAATAGAATTCAAATAAAATCTTATTCAGCTAGTTGTTTTCTTATTCTTATTATTATTATTATTTTTTTTTTTTTATTAAATTGCCGCTTTCTCACTAGCTGAATAGCTACGAAAATAAAACAAACAAATACCAGATTCACAAACGAAAGTGAATTCAAATCTTTGTAAATATTTTGTAAACATATTTGTTGTCGTCTTTGTTAATTTATTGATTTTTTGTTGTATTGAAGAAAAATTGATTGTAATCAAAATTTAGTAACAAAATGCAAATCATCATACGACATATCATCAGATCGTTAAACCTTAATCAAACTAAAGTGATCAAACAAGCAATTTTGTTAAGTAGCTACATTATTCTAAAACCAAAAAAAAAAAAATAAAAAATAAAAAATAAAAATTAATACTTAAATTAAATGTGTGAAATGGCGAAACAGCGGAACTCCCATACGTAATAACCTTAAACAAGCACTCCACACTCTCATCTACACCCACATAATCATTACCACTAAAAAAAACAATAAATAAATAAATGAAATTAAAAAATTTGCACACATATCTGCACCAATTGGAAAATATCACACCAAACACTAAAAACAGCATTTTTAGCTTTTTTGATATTTAATTTGCAAATTTGTGCGCATTTGAAATAATAAAAAAAAAAAATACAAAATGCAATGTGTCGTGCATTCCATAATTGATTTAAAGAAAAAAAAAAAAAAAGAAGAAATATTCACAGGACAATTTACTGCAAACAAAAAAGAAAAAAAAAATTATAACAGCAAAATACTCCCTAAACACAAGATCCCTTCGTAATCCTTTCTTGCTCTGATCCCTTCTCAAAGCTTCCGACAATCCATATCCATCCCTCAACCTAATTCATTCCTTCATTTTTTTACGACTAAGTTTTGATCGATGATCTGAAGTCTGGTTGGAGAGGTTTTATGAAAGTTTTCAACCAGTATTCACTTCGAGTGCATGCTTCTTTTCAGTTGCTTCTTTTATTTTCTATTTTTAATCCTCTTTATGTTGTCCTACTTTTTTTAACTTTTAATAGTAAATTTGAGTTGTAATTTTAGTTATCTTTTTGTTTGATTAGATATTAAGCTCTTCAAGTCTACACAAATGTTGAAGGTATAACTGAATTTTGAAAAAAAAAAAAAATAATAATAATTTAAATATCCGTGTTATGTTTGTTTATCATAAAAAAAAAATTATACATATACATACAAATTTATTCAATTACTTGACTTGCCTTAAATTTATTACTTCCAAAAAGAAGAGTTTTCACTAAGGTATTGTAGATTTTGTACAAATAAAATTATATAAAATTATATAAATTACCCACTATAACGTCTACCCCAGTAAATTACTCAGTTTACCTGTACAGAATACCAACGTAATTGCTAAATATATATTTAATTATTCTAAATTTTGTTATAACAATAAATAGTACCATAGAGGCAGAGAGATCAAAGGTGTATCCTACATCTTATTTAGTAAAGTCGCGTACAAAATGACTGCTAAGCGTCAGAATAAAACATCCTTGCTTTTAGTTTTACACATAAATTTTTTGCCATACAAATTTTCAGCAAAATGTGACTGCTACTTGAAGGCATTTCGTGTTCAATACAGTTACTTATTTCAATCAAAAAATAAATCAAGTCTACAAAAACTTGTTTTTCGATTTTTTACAAACAATTACCAGAGGTCTTACAATTTTACCATTGTTCATGTTTCAAGGAACAAAGTGCTTGAAATACTCTTCCAATAGAAGCATTATTCGAAATTATTTATAATATCAGATTAGATTAGACTAAGACCATGAACTATCTGCAGAAACCTGCAGATTATTCTACTCCTTTCTATAATTTAATGAACGAGAGCTTCAAATAAAGCAAAATAAATTTCAGGCGTCAATTTTTGATGACTCGGTCCAATATGTGCGGTATTATTCCGGCAATAGCACGTCGAATGTTTTCCTCGAACTCGTCTAAAGTGGTTGGCTTGTTAGCGGAGAATAAGGACTTGACATAGCCCCAGAGAAAATAATCGATTGGTGTCAAATGTCAAACGATCACCGTGAGATGACCCAGTCACCAAATTTCTCCTTCACTACTTCGAGCGTTGCATCCATTTCTCCTTCTCTTTTCGTAAGAAGTAAATGTTTGCACACATGGCGATACCGCTATGCCATAAACCGCACTAAAAAATCAGTCTTTATGGATTAAGTGATGCTTGACCGAATAATTGTAAGCTGTGTTTGCTCTAATAACAGCAATTTTGCTTGTTGACATAGCCGCTGAGCCAAAAATGGGCCTCGTCCGAGAAGATGATTTTTTAGATCTCTGGCCAACATATCCAGCGCCCAATTAGCGAACTCATGGCATTGTCTATGGTCATTAGGCTTCAATTCTGGCATCAGCACAATCAGCTCTAAATCCAACCGCAAAATTAGCCGGGTTGTCCCTCTGGCGATGACCAATTCAGCTGATCGGAACTGAATCGACATTTCTGGGACTTCTTCTATACTGTCCGCTACGGGGGCTAGGTTTTCTTCATTTCGCACCAATCTCAGTCTGGTTGGTGTCTTAAGATCCAAAAGAATTGCCTGCACATAAAACGATGCATGATGAAATGGAAAACCTTACTGAATATTTTGAGAGTTGGATGTCATTGGTAACTTTGACAGCTGCTGAAACATAACACTTTGAAAAATTATAATTGCCATCTAATCTCCTTTATATAAAGTTATTTAGGAATGTCTTTGTTAAATAATCCTATACTAGTGTTATGGTGCTCATTAAATATTGCTAAGGAAAGAGTTTACAAAACTTGTTAATCAACTAAGGTCAAGTTTGTTTTAAACTGACCCCCATTTGTACTCTTGATTGCATTTACATATGTTATTATGTTAATGGCCTTATGGTGCCGATCAACAAGTTTTCTGATAAGATTAGTCAAGTTGTCTTCTACCTAGTTCTAGTATTAGTTTTCACGCTGCGAGTAGTATACTAAAATCTTCCATTTTGGCGATACAACATAACGTATTATCGCTTAGGATAGGGAACAGCATATTCTTTTGTAAGTTGATCTTTAGGCTTCGTGTAACCCACACAAACTTATCATTCTGACGTTCCCACAAACCAAACGATATGGGTCTTGTGTCAGCGCAATTCCTCTCCAAATATAAGTAGTATTTTTAATGTTAAGAAATGGTTTTCTAAGCTTCTTCTAGTAATTGATGTCTCACTCAAACTCAAAAACTTTACGCTTTGACGCCATCAGGTTACGTGGTTCGGTACGTTCAAAAAATTAAATGCTTATGATCAAAAACAGCTTAAAAAATCTTTTTTTAATTTTTTCAATGAAAAAGTAGCACATATACGTATTTTGCATGGTATGGGCAGCATCGTTTTTATATTTTGAAAGACTGAATCAATACAATAATACATGCAACCAAACTTCGGACATGCATGCACCAATTCCTGCTTTACAGGCAATTAAACGATGATTGAAATTTTTAACTATTGTACATTTGGGCACATTTTTTGCGTCTTCAGACGGATACCGGCCTGAAGTTGGCATTTGTTATACGATAATGCGCCATCTAATTGATCGACACTTCTGACTGATTTTTTGTCTAAAAATGGCGTTTAAACTGTCAACCAATTACATATTCGCATGATTTGACGATAAAAGGAAAACGTTTTGTGGACGTACAAATCATCCAAAAGGCTTGTACATTCTGAAGGACATCCAGGCCGACGATCTCAAACACTCATTCGACATGATTTTTGGATCGTGAAAATATTGTAGCTGTATTGAGCCGAAAGGGGACTACTTTGATTTGGTACGATATATGACATGTAGCTCCGTCTTGTTAGAACCAAATGTTTACTCAACTCTATTTCCATCAATTCGGTCCAAAAAAAATTGTTCAATATGCTACGTTTAGAATCAGAATTAACGGTAGCAGCTTTTAATTTATCATTTAAAAAAAAAAAATTAAGGCCCAATCATTCCACCTCACCAAACTGTGACTTGTTTCTGGAGTACTCCTGAATGCAGACTCTTCTCTGTATAAAAGAGAGTATGGTTCTCATTAAATCACTGTGCAATTCGTGTAATTGTTCGCTTATTTGGCCTCTTACTGACACTGAAAACTTCACGTAAAGCATAAAGTGTTGACACGACAGACTCGTTATTTTTGCAAAAGGTTTTTACGAAAATCAAACGTTTAGCAGATGTGTAGGATGTCATGATTAAAATTCGATTGAATCAAACTGTTTAATAATGCCAATAGACATCTCTGTATTTTATTAAAAAAGAAAGTTAAGGCTCATTTAAATATGCACACGTTTCATGAATCGCCCTGTAGTACATTTATTGCAAAACTTAATAGCTGTCGACTCAGAGGTTTCTAAGTTCTAGAGGATTTAATAAAGTTTGCTAAAATTTTATTGTGATTACAGGCAAAAGAAGTGTAAAATTGCAATTAAGGTGATAAAATTACATTTAATCTTAACAAGATTGATAATGATTGTTTCTTAAGCCACTGAGATATCTGTGACCAGGGAAAACTTGCTTATGTACCAGGCTGTCCCACCGTAAATACATAACTGCCAGTACATAGTTCCTAGAGTTCCGTAGACTCAGATATTCCCTTATTCACTTCATTGATTTTAACACAGACGTCATTATCAAATCTCGATTAAATTTATGAAGCGCCTTCAAGCGAACTAAGCCCGGTTGCTTTGAAATTTTCTTGCCTTGCATTTCATCTGAGACATCTGTTATTTTTCTCATCACATCTTTCATATACACATGTTGCTTCATAATAACATCCCCGACCGGGGACCAAACATTTTTTGTATGTATAATCTTTGGCTTTTCCTGAGTTTGTCATCCATTCTGGCAGCACATGGACGAATATTAGTAAAAATAAATTCAAATTGTTATGCCCTTATGCAATATACTCATATACTTACTTCCTTATGTATGAATTTGTTTTCTATTTATTTTCCAATTAGGTTTAAGACCGCTATTATTTGTGCCTGATAGAGTAGCCAAATCTATATAAATCTGACTTTATTTTTACACTAAGGGCAATTATTTTATATTTGAATAATCTCATAATTTTCTTTTGAGTACAAACTCCAAATTCAAAAATTATTTCCCAGATAAATGTTAGAATCTCTTGTTGCTATAATATAAAATTATCATTGAAATATTCCTTAGATTTGTCTGAATTAAATCTACTTTACTATCAACTGATTACATTGTGAAAACTTAGCCAGCAGTTAATTCTTTAAGCCTCTATAGTATTACCTTCAGATGAATTTTCGTATAATTATTCCTAGAAACGTTGCACTAGCATTTTATGATTATCAACATGGTTTTATGAAAAAAGTAAAGCATTTACTATTTCTTTAAAACAAAACTCAGCCAACTCACTTGATTTAGGCTAAAAATTGTATTTTCTGCGCAAGCTATTACAGGTAATAGTACAAAAAAAAAAAAGAAAAACAATTTCTAAATGATAAACAAACATATTATTAAATTTTTAAATTAAAAATAATTTGCCGAATAATTGAAAATAAAATAATCGTAAGTACATCATTAAATTAATTAAAATCTCAGTAACTAATAAACGAAACTAAAATCCTTCAGCATTATTGTAGAATTATCACCGAAATGGTTTCACTATTTTTAAACAAATACTTCATTAGCACATTTGCATTGTAAAAAATTGCTTGGTTATACATACTTGTATTTATTAAAATCAAAACTATTTCAAAATTATTAAAATAAAAACTAAAAACCATTTCATGTGATATTGTCTGTGCCGTCCGTTCAAAAGAAGTACATCTTCTACTCCGCATGCTTTTCATTCTGTAAATCATAAGTCTATGCGATAAAAATCTAATGTATCAATGTTTTTGTCTAACTCTTCGAAAACTAATAAACAGTACCACCAAGATGGATTTTGGAACCAACTGATAAGGCTTTCGCCCAAGGATCCGATGCTAAAGTTGAATGCAAAGCTGATGGATTCCCAAAACCATCTGTTACATGGAAGAAAGCTGTTGGTAAGTAGAATTCCATGTTTGTCATGTCCTGAGTTTATAAGTCCTTTTTTCCACAAAAGGTGAAACTCCCGGTGAATACAAGGACCTTAAGAAAAACGACAATATTCGGGTTGAAGAAGGCACACTACTTATCGATAATATTCAAAAGAACAATGAGGGCTATTATCTCTGTGAAGCCATTAATGGAATTGGCTCAGGACTTTCCGCTGTTATAATGATCAGCGTTCAGGCTCCACCAGAATTTACTGAGAAATTGCGAAATCAAACTGCCCGACGAGGTGAACCAGCTGTATTACAATGTGAAGCTAAAGGAGAAAAACCAATTGGAATTTTATGGAACATGAATAACTTACGTTTGGACCCTAAAACCGACAACCGATATACCATTCGCGAAGAAATTTTATCAACCGGTGTGATGTCAAGTCTTTCTATTAAACGCACTGAACGATCTGATTCTGCTCTTTTTACCTGCGTTGCTACAAATGCTTTTGGAAGTGATGATACAAGTATTAACATGATTATCCAAGAAGTTCCTGAAATGCCATACGCCTTGAAAGTTCTTGACAAATCCGGACGATCAGTACAACTCAGCTGGGCACAACCCTACGACGGAAACTCTCCACTCAATCGGTATATTATTGAATTTAAACGATCACGCGCTTCTTGGGATGAAATCGATCGAGTTATGGTACCAGGACATACCACCGAAGCACAAGTACAAAAGCTCAGCCCTGCCACAACATACAATATTCGAATTGTTGCTGAAAATGCCATTGGAACATCACAATCTAGCGAAGCTGTCACCATTATTACTGCAGAAGAAGCACCATCTGGCAAACCACAGAACATTAAAGTTGAACCAGTTAATCAGACAACTTTAAGGGTAACATGGAAGCCACCAGCACGTACTGAATGGAATGGAGAAATTTTGGGATACTATGTCGGTTACAAACTATCAAACACAAATAGCTCTTATGTTTTCGAAACAGTAAACTTTTTGACCGAAGAAGGCAAGGAACACAGCTTAGAATTAAACAATTTGAGGGTGTACACACAATATTCGGTTGTTATTCAAGCATTTAATAAGATCGGCGCTGGCCCAATGTGCGATGAAGAGAAACAATTCACTGCCGAAGGCACACCAAGCCAACCACCAAGTGACACTGCCTGCACAACGCTTACATCACAAACTATTCGTGTCTCATGGGTTAGCCCACCATTGGAATCGGCTAATGGAGTCATTAAGACTTACAAAGTTGTATATGCACCAAGTGAATTGTGGTATGGTAAGTATTGAAAAGATTATTTTAGATTTTTGTTCACCTTTCGACTGACTATTTTCATTTAGATGAAACTAAACGTCATTACAAGAAGACTGCCTCCTCCGACACTGTTCTCCATGGATTGAAGAAATACACCAACTATACAATGCAAGTTTTAGCTACCACCGCTGGAGGTGATGGTGTTCGAAGCGCTCCAATCCACTGTCAAACCGAACCTGATGGTAAGTACATACTCTTTCATGTTTTGACTATTTTTCAGTGATACTGAATTGTTTTGGTCTTTAACTTTTATTATAGTTCCTGAAGCACCCACCGATGTTAAAGCTCTTGTAATGGGCCATGAAGCTATCCTCGTATCATGGCGACCACCAGCACAACCTAACGGCGTTATTCAACAGTACACTGTTTACTCAAAGGTCGAAGGAGCTGAAGGTGAACCAAAAAGTAAGAAAATCCCACATTACCAAATGAGCCTTGAGGCCACAGAATTGGAAAAGAACAAACCATATGAATTCTGGGTTACTGCTAGCACAAATATTGGAGAAGGTCAACCTTCAAAGAGCATTGTTGCCATGCCAAGTGATCAAGTTCCTGCCAAGATTGCCTCATTCGATGATACATTTACTGCCACATTCAAGGAAGATGCTAAAATGCCATGTCTTGCTGTTGGATCACCTACTCCCGAAATTACATGGAAAATTAAAGGCGTTGAATTCACTCCAAATGATCGTATGCGATTGTTACCTGATGGATCACTGTTGATTAAATCTGCCATTCGCCAAGATGCTGGAGAATATTCATGCCATGCTGAGAACTCTATTGCTAAGGATTCAATAACTCATAAACTCATTGTATTAGCTCCTCCACAATCGCCACAGGTTACACTTTCTGCTACAACAACTGATGCATTGACTGTTAAATTGAAGCCACATGAAGGTGATTCAGCACCTCTTCATGGATATACCTTGCACTATAAACCAGGTTAATATTATTTAATTGCATTTTGGTCGAAAATGATTGACTCATTTGTCTTTTTGATTTTAGAATTCGGTGAATGGGAAACAGCTGAAGTATCTGTTGAAGCTCAAAAATCCACAATCGAAAACTTATTATGCGGATCAAGATACCAAGTTTATGCCACCGGATTCAACAAGTAAGTACGAGTACTCGCATTCTGCTTCAATTTAAATTAACTGATTGTACTTGATAGCATCGGCGCTGGAGAAGCCTCTGACATTTTAAACACACGCACTAAGGGCTACAAACCAAAGTTACCAGAGAAATCACGATTTATTGAAGTCTCATCAAACTCGGTTAGTTTGCATTTTAAGGCATGGAAAGATGGCGGTTGCCCAATGTCACATTTCGTTGTTGAAAATAAGAAACGGTTAGTAAGCCTTTGATGTTTATTATAACATCATAATTTACCTACTGTTTAAATGTATAGAGACCAAACTGAATGGAATCAGATTTCAAACAATGTCAAGCCGGATAATAACTACGTTGTGTTGGATCTTGAACCCGCAACATGGTATAACCTACGTATAACAGCACACAATTCAGCTGGATTCACTGTGGCTGAGTATGATTTTGCTACTTTAACTGTTACTGGAGGTAAGTCAATCGTGTACATATGTCTTGTAAATAAATTTTAAATAGATTTGAAATTGCTTTTGTATATATACGTACTGCAGGCTATTGATAGTGAAAAAGGATTCATGTACCAGTAATTTTAAGTTAATGCACTTCTACTACTACTACAGTGCACTATTAAATACAATTTTCATTTACAATCTTAAAGTTTAAAAAGAACATGAAGTCATAAATCAAAGAACAAATTGCATGCACCAAATATTTTTCATGTACTTTCTGTGTTAGAAAGGATTCTGTTCACCAAGCGCACTTGTTGCTGTTGTTTGCACTTGACTTAGGTCTTAAAACTTATCCGTAGCTAATCAGAGGTCATGAAAGCAAGTTTAAAACTCAGAAATTCTACAAACAGAGAATATTTGATCTTGAACACGATTTGTCTAAATAGAAAAACAAATATTGGCTTACAGATTTCTATTTTAAAATCCGACATTTTAAGATGCACAAACTAATAGTTGTACGAAGTGCTAGAAATATCTGCGAAGCTGTGTTTGAAGTTCATTTATAGACAAACATTAGGTAGTGGCAAAAAAGTCATCTCCAGATGAACTATTTGCTTTCTTGGGGTCTAATTCCTTATTCATGTTCAAATCAGTCTACTTAATTGAACGTATTTCAGCTTGCATTTTCTGGGTAATTTTCTCTTCTACATGCGGCAAGTACCAAGCTATAGCCGTTTCTTATAGTAACTTTTAAGTATATGTAACAACGCACTATATGTAAGACGATCCATCCATGTAGAGATTTTAGAATTCACAATTCATTCGTTTTTGTAGGTGTACGAGTATATATGAATCCTTTTTCACAAGTATACAAATAACAACAATACATATCTTGTTTTTAAAGTTTTTTTTTTACATAAAAAAAAGAAATTCCAATCGCTTTTAGTAGAAATCATTGCTTTTTCATGTTTATGTATTATTTTTCCACTTTTTTTTTTACAATTTTTTCGTTTCAATTCGAACACAAAATATTTTGATTTGATTTTGATTTTTCTCTAACGAAAAATATTGCTTTTTTCATTCTATTTTTTTTTTTTTTTTTTAAATAATTTTTTATCAATAGATGTTGTTTCAAAAATCAAAATTTTGTATAGAAAAAATGATGGAATATGAAAGAAAGTTTTTTGTAAATATTATTGAAACGTTAAATTGGCAAAATTATAATTTTTCATCCAAAAAACTAAAAACTCTATAAAAAAAGATAAAGATTTTTTATTTTCAAAAAATATATTTTGATTGCGTAAATGCAATTTGTTTTTCCCATAAAATGTAAACAAATGTGAAAACTTTAAACCAAAACCAGTAAAATTAGTATAGAGAAAAAGTACAAATATTTTTTGTTACCTATAACATTTTTATTTTTATTTAGAATTATCATTTTGGTTTTATTTGAAATTTTTGAGAAGAGTATATGAAAATGCTCCATTTTTGAATTGACCCCACTTTTATATTAGCTAGTGTTGTAAAAGTAAATTTTTTTTTGTTTTGTTTTTTTTTTTTTTTTTTTTTTTTTTTTTTTTTTTTTTTTTTTTTTTTAAATGCACATACTGAAAGTATAGTACATAGAAACTTGTAATGTGCTAAATTAGAATCGTGTTTTATGTTGCCCCACTGTAAAATAAAATAAAAAAATATTTGTGTGTATTTTGCAAGTACAAAATATATATTTGTAAATTTAGAAAAACTAACACAAATGATAGAATAAAATGCAATGTAAATTAAATATAATAAAAATTGGTGTCAATAGAAAGAGCATTTTAGTTGTATTCTAAATATTCTAAGTATTCTATAAATAATATTTGAAGATGATTTTTATTTTCTAAGTTGTGTATAGGCATTCACACGTTGGGGAGAAAAACCCTTCACACTAAGGCTTTCGGGCGATAGTTATTAATCATATAATTAATTCAATTGGAGTAAAAAAGTATAAAAACAGTTGTTGAACATACAACTGTCTGAGTAGACTTACGGAGGTGGATCAATAAGTACCCGTGTTAGGAATAAAAATGCAGGCTTTTCACAATTTTTCAATCTCCTTTTAAAACGATACACTTTTTTTTTTAAACCTTAAAAACAATTATTTGACAAGCTCTTTAAAATAACGCAACTGTCTCATCCATGCCATTTGTCCACTGCGATTTCAGATGAGTGAGATGGTGTGTTGTTCTGCTGAAGTATTACTTTTCTTTACCAAATGAAGCTGTGTCTTTGTCAATTTCTGTATTTTTCAAGTCTGTGATCATGCTTGCTTTCTTCAAAAACTCCATGAGTATTATTCTCTTCGATTTCCAAAAAATCGTAGCCATGAAGACCGATGGGACCATTTTTTGCTTTCCTCCAGGCAAATTCACTAGGAAAAATCCATTGTTTTGTTTATCACCTGATATCCATCGTATATTAATGGTTTAGTCAACGGTGAAGACTGGACGCTACTTCGAAGTTTAGAGCCGTATCCGCTTGTTGTCATGCTTCACTTATCATGTAAAGTTTTGTTTGCCCTTCCTTACGATATGCCTTCGGCCTCGGCTTCTTCCCGCACTTTCATTCGTCGATCAGCAAGGATCATGTCACGGATTTTTTCAGTGATTTTTCTGTAATAGCAATTGTCAGGTAGCTGCAATTACATTCGTTGAACCAATATCTCACAGTTGTCACTGATGTTGACGGATTCTCATAGACATCATCCAATTTCGCTTTTATTTTTTAGCACGTTTTTCCATTTAAAAATAAAAATCAATTTACATATCAATGTTGCTCTTTCTCCGTTATATTAAAAAGCTTCAAACAAATAGCCGATTAAACAAATCTAACCGATAACTCAATCTGAAATTTTGTATGGCGTTACTCAGTGGCAATGCAAACTTTGTGTTCCAAACACATAGAGCGCAATGGACCAGTTTCGTGTCTGAGTGCTACCGTTTCAAGGAGAGTTTTTCAGGACCCGAACCTACGTTGGTTCTGCCTGAGTCCTCGGTTAAGGCTTCCATTGACAGTTGGGTCCACTGACAGATGGCACAGCTCCGGGGAATGTAGGCAGACCAAACGAATGCTTCCAGAAGTCTCTAGGAAGTCAGCGGCCTTTTTGCTGTTCCTCAGCAGGAAAGACTGCAGTTTGCTTACTGGTGTCGTGACAGAACATTACATTTTTGCAAAACACTTAAATGTACTGGACATAAGTGACACAACATCCTTGCTTGCTGTGAAAGTGATGACGGCTCCGCGGAGCATTATCTTTGTGAATGTCCGGCTTACGCTAGGTACCTTATCATTACCTTATCATTGAAGGGCTTACTCATCTTTTTTCGTAAGATTGAAACATTTCATTAAAAGGAGCTTTACAAAGAGTACAATGAACTAGTTCTTTGTCTGAGTGCTCTCAGAATGTTGGAACATTAAAAAACAAAGCTAACGTTTCGAATTATATACGAGTGAAAGTTTTCATTCCCATATTCATTCATACCAACGAGCACTTCTTCAATTCGCGAAACGTGTACTTAGACGGTAACGTGCTTTTTTGAGCCTCATACCAGGTCACAATATTTGTTCTGTTGTGGATACATTTTTTGCCACAATTTTTCATGATGCAAAGCTTACAATTAGTCAAGGTACAGAAAAAGAAGATCCGGAATTGTGAACTCAATGTCGATTAAAATGCCTTATAATATATCCTATTCCCACCTTTAATGTGGAAAAGTTTTGGAAAAGGTCTCTTCGAGCTAGTGCAGGAATTAAAGCAACGAAACCATGGTTTGCAACCAAAGTTCTCGCACTGGGCTTTCGATCAGTTTAAAGTTGACCCTTACTTTTGTCGAAAAATTTATTTATGAGAGGCTTACTTTTGGCTCATTGAATTTGAGAATAAACAAAATCGTCGTTTTTGGCGTGAGGCAAATCCAGAAGAGACCCGTGAAACTAAATTAGACTCAAAGTGATGGTGTGACTTTCAGGCCTTATTTCCTCAAAAATGATTTTAAAGTTCGGGTTACAGTCTATGCGAAAAATTACTAGACAATTGTCAGTCGTTATTTGTTCAAAAATATGAACGACATTGATCCGGATTCTATTCAAAGACAACATTATATCATGAAACTGACCAATGAATTTCACCGGCATCGTGTGATAAAACTTTTTGATGTATCTATGTAATTAAGGCTTTCATAGTCAATATGCAACCGTTATTGGTATCCCGAAAATAAACGGTGTTTCAGCAAAAACAGCAGCGGAAATCATATACCTGAAGCCGTGTTAATAACATAATGTTATGAACAATTCTTTAGAATAAATAATGTCAAACTCAAACAAATCTGTTTTTATTGCTTAAAAAAAATATTTAAAAATACCATTTGTATGTGTCCATGTATGTTATTTCTGCCATGCAACTAGAACGGGTATGTTTTTTAAAAACATATACATATGTGTGGGTTACAGCTTCCATCCACGAAAAGAGAGGATGTTTTTTTTTTCCGACATCCAACGGCGGGAAAATTGGTGAATTTTTCATAGGTAGAGATAGTGACGTCAATCTTTTTTTTTTATCAGTTTCCCGACTAACTGAATCTTTCGATAATATTTTCTTATAGTTTGGTTCTACCTAAGCCGCCATTAATTGACTGCGAGTTGTTCTAAAGAACGTCAAACGCGTTAATAGTTGGCATAGGGACGTTCTTTTGCATAACCCAAAAGCAAGGAGTCAGTGGGAAACTAAGAAACAATAATTTAAAATTAACTTCACATGTTCGCTTTAGATGTTTGTGATCACACTTCATGAATCACCTGTCTCTACCCATTAAGGTAAAAATATGCCTCATCACTTGTGACTCTTGACTTGCAAAATCGGCATCAACTGACTGTTGTTTGATATAAAAAATTCAGCCTTGTCGAAAATATTTTTGTAAAAAGAAATATGTAAATCTTTGTTAAACAAAATTTTAATTGCAGCACGTTTCCAATATTATTTATTCACTGTTAATGAGCCTTATTGTCCATTAAATAAAATAATTCGATTGAAAATCTTTCTATTTAATTTTGGATAATTAGGTTTGTTAATTAAAGTTGATATGGAACCTTTGTGAATCTAATATTTTCCCGTCATGTTGGATAAATTCTAATACTCAAATATAGTTCTGCTAATTGCTAACTTAGTTTTGGATAGGCACTCTCAAGATATCGTATACTCTACTTTCGCTTTCTCTATCTACACACATATTTATATATCTCTGACAGTTACTGGGCCTTTGCAACTCGTTAACTGAAAGTACAGAACAGAGAAAACAGTTTGGTCGAGTTAATCTTTGTGAAGTCCGCGGCCGTCGAATTTTTCAGTTTCAAATCACTAGTGTATCGCAAATCTTATTGAAAAGAAAAAAAAAAGAACCAATTGGAATGCGCCCTGTGTCACGAATACCTTTGATCGTCTTCCTTCGTCCTAAAAAAAAATGTTGGTTTTAAAAACGCTATATATTTTTAATGTATGCCCAAATTAAGTTAAATGCATTCTATGTATGCTGTCTTTTCAGTACCTCATTAAACTTGACCGAAAACAGATAAAGTGGTGACCGTATTCAACGCATTAACAAAGTATTTATATAAGCGATGCTAAAGGTATTGGAAAATCAACTGATTGTTTATCCAAGAAAAACAATATATCCGAGATATCCAAGATATGCTAGGTTAGGTGGCCTTCAAATTGTTGCTAAAAAAAATTGAACCAATAAACTTCTCCATTAAACTCTCTTAGCAAAAGGAAAAGTATTTATATGAGCAATGCCAAAAGTATTAGGAAATCAACTGATTAATTATCCAAGTTTTGATGTGTGCTATGCCTAAATAGGTGGCCATAAGATGGTTGCCAAAATAACAGTAATTACTCAGTGCCTCTGAGGCACTTGCTCTAATGTATGGTTAACATATTTTGTAACTTGTTGCAATTGCTATTGAACCAATAAACTGCTCCATAAGACACTTTAAGTAGGAGGGAAATAATGACATTACACACATTACCTTGCGTATTCTGTTGTTATTGGTTGAGATCTCGATTCTATCAGTAAATCCCTTATAATTATTTTTACTGCCCTTACCAAATTTAAAAATTATATAAAATTAGTTGATTACATTAAAGGTAATCACCCCATTCTTAAACAAACTCGATATATATATCGGTATAGACACAACTGTTTAAAAATTATCTTCAAAGCATTTTTGTATTTTTTCATAATTATAGAAGCAAGTTATTTTTTTTTTTTTTTTATTATTTGTAATTAAAATTTTTAATTAAAAGCATTTTTATTTTATAACCCGAAACACATTATTAACTTGAGTTTGTTTTTTCTTTTTTTCTTAAATTGCAATTGAAAGTACTAAAGCATTCTTCTTTTTTTTTTTGTTGAAATATAATGGGGAAATTTATTAATCAGAAAGCAAATTTGTTCCTGAAACAACCAAAGTTATTTATAACAATCGATACTAAAAGGAGATACAAAAGATTAGAAAAATAAAATAAGATTCTAAAGACTTAATTGATAACTCAATACTCGTATTATTTAAATTCTTAACATTTATTTACATTTAACATTATTTTTTAATTTTTAATTAATTATTTTTGTTTTGGTTTGTTTTTAATTGGTTAGATTAAAAACTAAACTAATGGAAGTGAAATTTCTCTAAATAAAGTGCAAACTTAATTAAATAATTAAAATAAATTTAAACTTTGAATTTAGTTAAAATTTTAATTTTGAATAAAATCGTTAACGCTGTTCTCTTTAGCAGTAAAATTTGGTTTGATTTAAATCTGTAGTTTCCAGAATACATATATTGTTTTGAAGTTTTATGAATTATAAATTAAAATTAAAAGAAAAACAAATTGCATTCAAAAACAAGATAAAATATAAATATATATATATTTTACCTATAAGATAACTGTTTATAACAAATTTTAGTGCCTGGAGTTCAATTGTTCTATTTTACATCATAACATTATCCATAAATCGTTACTCATAGCAGTTTCTGTTTCTGATAGTTATTTAATAAAAAGACTATCGTTCACTTTTTATTTATGTTATTTTTTTTTTTTACAAAATTGTTATTGTGTATTTGTATGCTAAATCAAATGTTAACAAAAAACGTTCGAAACGAAATAGAAAAAAACAAAAAGCAAAGCAAAAAAAAAATTACCTTTGGTTGTTACAGGGACAATCGCCCCCTCGCGTGATTTACCCGAATTAACCGCCGAGGATACGATTCGCATCATCTTGTCGAATTTAAATTTAATTGTACCGGTGGTAGCTGCCCTACTTGTTATTATCATTGCCATTATTGTTATTTGTATCCTACGTAGCAAAGGCAATCATCACAAAGGTATTACCAAAAAGCCAATTATTAATTCTATATTTTTCTTCTCTTTCTCGTTTCGTTTATTTCTTTTTTACTTCAAACTGTGTTAAATGGTTTATGTTTAACAAAATATCATATATATACAAAATTTTATATATTAAAAAAAAAAACACTATACAAAAACAACTACAATATATTATTAAAAAAAAAACAACTACCAATGCATCGTGGTAAACTTTAAAATAAAAAAAAAAAAAAAAAAACAAAACTTGAATGTGTGCCTGTTGTACGATATAACGAAACTGAAACAAAATTTAAACAAAATCGACAAATTGTTGGGTATGTATCCAGGCACAGTTGCCCCCTTGGACGATGGCATTGGTTCGGGTAATATGAATACCAGGATCAGGATGCCAGCATGGATGCCAGAATGGTTAGATTTGAATTTCATGGTGCCATTAATAGCAACATGCATTGTTGTTGCGGTGGGTATACTAGTTGTGTGTGTAGCGCTATCAAGACGAAGAGCTGATGACATGCGTGGCGGACAAAAGGATGTTTACTGTAGGTGTTATGCAGCTTCAAATTTTAGCATTTACACTTTTTTTCTAATTTTCTTTTTTTTTTACTTTTTTATTTTAATTTATATTTAACAATTACTTGAGAATTTTATTATTCTGTTTTTGTTTATTCACTCTTTTTTTTTATAAACTATTTATTTAAGTTTGCAAGCGATGGTGTCAATTGAGTTTACTCTTTTTATTTGTTTTGTCTTTTAAAAATGACACTGTTTATCAGTTTAATTATTTTATTATGAACAATGTAGGTAACATTTTTAAAGTGTCCTTACGAACATCGATTTAATGCTGTCTCTAAATGTTAAACCAAAAATGCATTGCGACTTTTCAAATACCTAAATGCTATGAATTACTGACTTTACTTTAAATGATGTTACATTCTAGCGTGGAAATGATTTTCAAGTAACGCCTTTCTCCATTAGAAGTCTCTTTGAATGCTTTCGTATATAGCGTTGTCCTTCGGAAACAAATTCGAACATTCTCCACACTGGGGTTATGGTGTTTTTTTGGTTTAATAATTAACACTGAACTCGGAACCTTTTGCTTATTTTTTTTTTATAATTCCGCTCGCGCACCAAGGGGATATGAATAGTATTTTACTGACTTTTCACTTTTCGCGGACGGGTGGTGTAGTAGTTTTGAAACTCAGGTGTTAGGTTTCGATATTTTTCCAGAGGTGGTTGTCAAACTGGAGCCAGTGCATCCTCAACCAGTGGGTCTTAAAGGTACGTGCTAGTTGTTAGTTCGTTACATTTAACCCAGCCAGCAACCACTCCAACATCAGTGATGCCTAACATCTGACATGCCTTCATGTCAGATTTGACGCCGACGGGATTTTCATATAACTTCATACAAATTCTGTGAAAAGATTTTTTCAGAGATTTGCCTCGCACGGGATTCGAACCCGCGGCCCTCTGCTTGCGGAGTCTATGCATATACACCACACCACGGCCACCCGCTAAAGTAAAGTAAAGCTTAAGTAAAGGTCACTGTAAATCCCGCCCCATTCTTAGGGCTTTATATGGGACTATTTTAGTTGCTTTTCAGAAAAAAAGTTGTCTTTTCTATCCAGGGAAAGCAATCGGTAAGAGTGATTTTTCGTTGTCTTTAGTTCAATTCGATTTTCTATTGTTACATCGCTATTTATATTTACAATGAAGTGTAGTTAGGCAAAGTCGATTAGCACCTCAAAGAAACTAAGAAGAGTGCACAGGTTTAATAGTTTACGAAAATGAATGTGTCGGAAGACATTTTCATGGAAAATATTGAGTTTGTTGGCTGTCTGCTCTAGTCTGGCTTGTGGGCACTGAAAACACACTTTTAGGTTTGTTTGGTAAATAATGATACAAATTGTATTGTGCCCACAAAAGTTTATAGGAGTGTTTAAATAAAGTGCTCTGAGAATTTTTGATATAAGCTATTGTTGTGTTGTTTAAACAAAGCTCAAAAAATCTGTTGAACTGAAAAAAACATTTTTTTTAGTGTACACTGTACACCCTTTCCCTAGACTTGGGCAAACATCGCACAATAGTATTGATAGTAACCTTGAAGAAATATATTTCTTGACTAGATCAATACTGCCAAATCAGATTTTCTGGATTAGTTTCTCCACATTTTTTCTTTTTAATTCATCTTGTTAAAGAAAGAACTTACCACCGTTTGGTACTAAAGATGTTATACAATTAGTTTTGATAAAAGTTTTTAGAGAATATCATGTTAAATTATTCATGAAAAAGTGACTTGTCACTGAAGCATTTGTTGTATATGTTGTTATTACTATGGTGATTCAGATTGTGGAGAGTATTCATTATGGCTTTTAATTAGACTCCTGTTTATTAAACAAAAGAACTAATAAAACCAAATTTATTTTGCTTGCATTATAAAGGCTTTT
Organism: Volucella inanis; assembly: GCA_907269105.1. Taxonomy (NCBI): domain Eukaryota; kingdom Metazoa; phylum Arthropoda; class Insecta; order Diptera; family Syrphidae; genus Volucella; species Volucella inanis. The sequence continues at coordinate 138,932,650 of OU026157.1, forward strand.
CTTCCATAATTTGGTTAATTTTATTTTAGTTTATCAGTTTTCAGAGGATTTCCTGGTAAGTATTCTGACACCATCGCTTAAAAAATAAAATTTACACAAAAAATCGGCCATTGGAGATTGCAAACATACAATTCAATCAAAAAAAAAAAAAAAAAAAAAAAAAAAAAAAAAAAAAAAAAAAAAAAAAAAAAAAAAAAAACAATCCAAAATACAACAATAAGTATCACAAAATCTTTATTAGCCAATGATTTACTTTTGGTGTTCGTTCTGTCAAAAAAAATACTTTACTAGCTTTATAACTTTATGGAAAAAATAACTACTATTTATATATTTAATATTTTGTTTTTGCATTAAGGATTGAAAACTATCCAAAACTTAGATGTTAAATGTACTCGTACAATCTATGTAAATATATATTCAAAGTGAATTTTTCTTGTTCCAAATTAGAGCATGTTTGTTAAGCGTAAACTATCTTAATATGTTCTCTAAATATAAATTTAGACACAACAAAATACTACACATCTAACAACATGAATCATTTACTCTTACATTTTCATTTATTCTTTTGTCTTTAATTTGGTTGGTTAATTGAATGTTTTTTTTTTTTGGTGTACTTTTTTTTCCTAAAATTACTCGTTTAATTGTTTTGCTTCTACGAGAGTATAATTAAAAGAACATGTTTAAAGAGTAAGTAGTAGTTGTCATTGTAAATACTTAATTAAAAAAAATTGTTTCATGAAATAAATATATTTTTGGTCAAAATACGAAGTTAATGAGGAAAAACTGCATATCTGTAGATATTGAGATTTAAATTCCCATTAAAGTTAAAACGCAACAACATAAGGCGGAATCAAACTTTTTAAGTTTCCAAATCTTTCTATTAAAAAGTCTTTTATTCGCATTTGTTACCTCAAATATTAAGCTGAAGACCTATTATATATCTAAAGAAACGTATATAAAATAAAGTATAAAAATAAAGTCGAACACATCCTAATCGTGATCGAAAACTAATATTGGATGATCAAACTAAAACGAATGCAAACATTTGCTCTTTCTATGGCATTTACCACAGCTTTACGTAGGGTTATAAGACCAAGAGAAGACCAAGCTTTGCTTTTGTTGCTTATTTGCATCCTCTCCTCCAGAGAGGAGCTATTTCCTCTATTTGGAAATTGTCTATTAAAATTATATTTTGGTGTTAAAAATGTTCTTCTGAGCCTAAACGCAATATGAAGTCCCTATGATTTAGTTTTCGCAATAGTTGGATGTTAAAGATGAGTGCACTCAGAAAAGTTCAACTGGATAGATCCTGCTGTCGTTGGTGGATCCACGCGTTTTCTGCGATGCTATGCCTCACAAAATCAATATTTTCTTCCGCTCTAACAGTACGAAGCCTTCCCTTACGTATGAATTTTCAACAGTCGTCCTGAATTTATCCAAATTAACCACTAATTTTTGAGCGATTATTTTCAAAAAAAAAACAGTCTTAGTTCTGTGCGGAACTCCTCAGTGTTTCATTTTTTGTATATCCCAAGCTTAATTTGTAAAATAGAGAAAACTTCTGAAATATTCCCAAACAAAGAAGTTAAAAAGCGTTTTCATCATATTGTTAGTTTTGCTGAATCAATTTTAGCCAAAAAAGGAGAAAATATATGAACTGGAGATCCTTAAAACGACGTCCTTCATTTGCGACACTTATATAATTATAATATAATTACTGTCATTTACTGATCTTTTTGACAGATGTCATACATATCATATAAATACATATCATATCTTAGGCAATTTAGTCATAGCGTCATCTACCACGCAACAATTAATGAAGCATTTATGTTATTCACTTTCATTTCGAAAATGGGCGATCTGCAAAAGTAACATAATGAGTCCGGAATTAGTGAGCGAAAGTGTTCAAAACCAGTTAGGCGCCTCAATTCGTTGCCTAAGCTAACAATTGGGCCTCACTTATGCACTTTAAGGTTAGTTTTTGCAAAATTGAATGAATTGGGTCTGGACGATCTCTGGTTTCAACAGGATGGTGCTACCGCCCACACAAATCATCAATTAATCAGGTTATTGCGTACGTAATTTGAAAATCGCATTATTTCGGTAAAATTCAAGATTTTATACATAATATTCAACCTGAAATTTCAGCAATTGACCCACTTGTTCTTCAAAATGTCATTGATAGTTTTGACTATCACGTGAACGATGTTGTATTCCATTCATAATTGCCATAACCTGAACTTTATTAATAAATAAAATTCTATACTGATATCACAATAAATATGTGTTTAATTTAATAAAAACTTCCACACCAGCTGTTGGTATCACTTTGATATCTAAAAATAGATATCCAAAAATAAGAGATCGAAATAAGACGCGCGGTGAAACTTTTACGGAAAAAGTTTAGTACAGAAATGCACATAAGATAGAATTTTTTATTATTATGTTATTTTGTTCATTCGACGAATTTTTATGAAATTAAAAGCTTGATCATATTTTCTTTATATATATATCCCAAGATACTCGATAAGTTTGTTATAACTTTTATTAAGATATTAATTACTAATTAATATATACTAGAAATTTTACCAAAAATATAAATATTTCATGTATAAAAAAAAAAAATCATTTATATATCTCATCTTCATCATTTATTAGGCAAAAAGAAATACAAACAGCTTTTTGCGATAATAGAACAAATTAACCAACCAAAAGGAGATCCCTTTTCACACAAGACAAAAAAGAATCGAATAAAATCGGTTTTATTAATTTCGTACATACATAAGTGTCAACTAATGTTCTATCCTCTGTCTTCTATCTTTTTATTTTTATTTATTTTTTATTTGTTTTTTGTTTTTTAATCTTTGTTCTTTCATTATTAATCCAATTTGTTTATTTTAGAAGATTTTCTCTCCTTAACGGGGTAGAATTAACCTCTTCTAATTCAGCAAAGATGCTTTCATTATCGCAAAAACAAAAGAAAAAATTGTCTAAGAAAATTAAAAAAAAAAAAATGTCATTAGCACCATCATCAACAATTATTCGTTTCTATAAAATAAGTTTTAAAAAATAAATATCTGATGCACCAAAGTAAAACAAATTGCAAAAGATTTAAGTGAAAACAAAAAAAAAAATAATTAAAATAAATCTCATTATTGTTTTTACAATTTGCTTTGAATTAATTGAATGTAAGTGCACCAAATCTTGATTCTAAAATATTTTTGCACAATGTTTTTTTTTTCTGAAAAAAAAAGTTTAACAAATTTGTTAAGAACTAAAGAATTTTAAATGGATTTCCAAAGACGAAAATGTAAGACAAAAACAGAAAAGTAAAAAATTTGAGTAAAATTGAGAATGTTTATGCAAAATGGTAACAAAAGCATCTTCAGCCATAATATTGAGAATTCGATATCATATATTAATTCTAGACGATGTAGTTTACAATCAGACAATGGGACCTGGAGCTACCTTGGACAAGAGGCGACCAGACTTACGTGATGAATTGGGATACATTGCACCACCAAACAGGAAATTACCACCTGTACCCGGATCGAATTATAATACTTGTGACAGGATTAAGCGAGGTACAGTTATAAGTAAGCATCTTATTGCCAAATTTTATCAAATCTAAAGGACAATATCTATGTTACAACTTTTTTTTTATCAATATTTTCACTTGGTTTTTAACACTGGGAATGTCCACATGGAGTTAATAGATTTTCCATTGGGCAGATAAAAATCTTTTTTTCTGTTACTTTTTTTCAATTTTGTAAATCATCTTTATTTGTTTTTGAATTTTTCTCAATTTTGTTTTTTTTTTTTATTTTTTTTTTCAACCAGATAATGTATATATATATAGTTTTTCTTAGATGTGAAATACCATTTTTAATATTGTTTTTTTTTTTTTCTAAAGATGTGTGTCCTTTCGATATAGATAATGCTTGCTTTTTTCGTAGATAGTTTGTTGTTAAACTTTGTATAAAAGCGCTGGGAATTATTTGTTTTTCAATTTATTCTTAAAATACGCATAGTTAATATTTTTAAGTATTTTTTTGTTATAACAAATGCAGCTTATTACATTTTCGTCGCATCTCCAAAACTGTTTGATTTATAGACCAACCAACTGTGACTGTTACCAACTGTGACTGTTGTTTTGCTTAACGTGAACATCTGATTTTATTAAACTTTTTTTTTATTACTCATTTCTAGTCGTATTAAATTTTTAGTTTTAAAATGGCGATTATCTGTATTTCAACGAATAGTTGAGAATTTTTTCTAATTAAGTCAGAAACTAATCACAAAACGTAGCTCTAGCCTTACCAGATTATTTTTGCCCATACTTGCAAAAGCCAACGCCACAAACAATGTATAATCTGCTAGGCAAAGAACATAGATCGTGTCTCTGTGGGATATAATTAAACATCAGAAAGCCTCCCCGTATGCTCTATTTAAACTAATCCTGCAGGTTATAGTTTAAATCTATTGCAAACACTTGCGATAGATTTACTAAGTTCTGGTTTTTGCCTTCGCTATTACTGTGGTATAGGTCACACCCATAATCCTCCGGGAGTTCAAACAAAGTATTTGTATATTTATTTGTGGCTGACATTATCCAGCCACAATTTTAAAGTTAGTAAACAGTGAGGACAACCTTGTTTTCAGAATTAACATGTAATTCGAAGTTCACAGCGGAACTTTATGCTTTCTTTATGTACAAGTACTTTATGTCATAATTTTTCGACGATCTTTTCCTTCCTAGCTCCCTTATTTGCTCAGCATTGAATAAGATGGATTCTGATACATCTACAATACAAAAACCGTATATATACTCGTATTTGCTGCTGTGAGCTATGCATATGTAACTACCGTTTTAGACTAAGCTAACTTTTTCTGTAGATATCTTTCCATATCTATTAAAACTTTTCGTTTCTGCAGTTCTTTCACCTTCACCTACCTCAATAACATGACCTCTGACTTGTTTGAGTTTACAATCAAGTTCCATTAGAATTCATTTGTAAGAATTTAGGCGAGTAAGCCAGAAATACGATATCATAAGCAAAAAATGTTTGATGCCAGAATTCTTTATTGAAACTGTCAATAGCTAATACCAATGAAAATTGGCATTTGATGGGAAAATAATGTGAAAAAATTAACTGACACAACTTTAAAAAAGAAAGGGACCAGCTCCGGGCGCCAAATTTGCGAAAATGACTCTAAAAAAAATACCCGAAACCAAAAAAGAAAAACTAACTGTGTAAGCTACGTGGTATTACTTAAAAGCAACACGTAATAAGAATGTAAAAATCAGCTCAGTGTTTCAAAATATCAAAATAAAGGCAAAAATCTCTTATGCCCAAAGCTTGAGCTGTTTAAGTTCGTCTTGACGTGGACTGTGAATTGTGCAAAAAGAGGCGAAAAATGGTAGCTATTACATATCTCCTAGTAAAATAGGCATTCTTTCTAGACCTAGAAGATGTACTCTCATAATCTATACGCCTGAGAAAATCAAAAAAATAAGTGCATCGTCAATGAAGATCAGCAGGAACGACTCCCTATGGGGGACAACTAAATTTGCAATAGATTGAATGGAACACTTTAACACGTTCATTTACGTATAAATTCAACGAAGAGGAAACGCCAGATTTCAAGGAAGCTAAAGTAAGCAAAATTTTTAAAAGAATGAACGGAGTCGTGGAGTGGGCAACAACCGGAAATCTTGAGTTTACAGATTTCGCGTTATTATTTTATGGAATAAAATAATGAAAGACTATTGAAAAGAGGGACAGCTTTTTTATTCTACTGTATGATTATAAAGGCAAATGCGACACGAGAAATTGCAACAACAACCGATCCGTAGAACTAATGCTTCCATACTATGAAAAAACACGAGATATTCTAAATTCTCTCCTCGACAGTTGATACGGCTCTGGGAGACAGTTCGATATGCGACGCGGTTCAAAATTTATGGATTATGTTGAATTCGAATCGCGAAAAATCTGCGTATTTCGAATTGGAAAAACATTCAATAGTGTTCCCAAGCATCTCCTAGACTTATGTTAAAATAATACTCAATATAGACGATGACGTTCAAACGAAACTTAAAGGTAGAGTGGGTATACCTAGATAATTTGAAGATAAAGTCGCTTAAAGGTAACCAGCATATTTCGCCGTGCTCAAGGTCATCGAAAAATTCTTAACTATCGTAAAATAACGGATCACTCAATTTTAAAAATAATTTCAAACTCTCGGCCTATGAAATAGAAAGAAAGATGCTAAAAAGCTATTTCAAAAATATTTTGTGAAATTTTTTAAAACATGCTAAAAACTGCTGAAATTTGATAAAATGCTTAAACATCGGCTGCATGTGATTTATAGTCTAAAATCATGCTAAAATCGCATGAATCTACAAAATTTGATTACGCTGGGAACTATGTACAATATATCATATGTTTTAGTCTTTAACTGGGATAGGAATTAAAGGTCTTGAAGACGTACCATGCTTATGTATAGTGTTCTTTTACACCGTTTTACTCACCTGAGCAGGGGCTGGAAACTTCCTTTAATTAAGATAAATAAGGTAGTAATCATCTGATAGGTTCGGTTTGAGCGATTTAATAATATGATCGTCATCACTGTCTTAAAGAAAACCAGCAAAATACGTCTCCACCATCATTTCTACTTTACTCTTGCAATATTCTTTTAGTGCTTTTATAGAAAGTAGACCTAATGTTTTCTTTTGAAATAATTTAATTATTCTCCTTGTTTTTATTTTTTATCTCATTCTATGTATGTTCGCTTTAATTTTGCTTGTTTGGGAAAATTTACGATTTTATTAATTCTGTTTTTCAAAATTCCAACAATCCTTTAATCCATAAAAAAAAATATTATTATAAATGTAATGTAAAAACCAAAATAAGTAGGCCGTGGCATGCGTTCAAATCACTCTACATGGGATCCGCGTCGACCAATCTACGAAGAATTGAAGCCACCACCAGTACCAAGGCATTATGGCCACAGTCATGGTACTGACGATTGCTATCACAGACATCCAGGTAGGATTGATTTGGTTTTTTTTTTTTTTTTGGTTCCAAGAAAATGGATTTTTTTCCTTTTTATTTAAAATTGCGCTACTAATTGCCTTTTTATAATTTAAATACTAACACCCTTTTTAAGTTTGTCCCAGATTTTGAATGTTTTGTTTTATTTTTCAATTAAATTGGTTTTTGATTAAATGGAAAAAATGACAAAGTAATTTTTAGTAGTTATTTGCTCTTAGTAACTATGGGACTTTGCGTGATATTTACTAACATTCTTAACGAAGGTAAACTGGTACAAATGTACAAAGAAATAAATAAAAAAAAAAAAAAAAAAAAAACATGTTGCACGTTTTATTCCCTAATTTGCATTAATCGCAAAACAGATGAAAGTTAGCCTTGATTATAGTCTTAATGAATCCCTTCTAATGCAAAATCATTTAACTCATTCCCTAAACCTAAACTGAAACAAACTAAGGTATGGAAGATGAAATCTGTCCCTATGCCACTTTCCACTTGCTCGGATTCCGCGAAGAAATGGACCCTACCAAGGCAATGAACTTCCAGACTTTCCCACACCAAAATGGACATGGCGGACCCGGACATGCTGGCACAATGGGACCACCAGGACATCCAGGACATGTACACTCACGATCTGGCTCACAATCTATGCCACGCGCTAACCGATATGCCCGTAAAAACAGCCAAGGCGGACAAAGTTCTATCTACACACCAGCTCCTGAATACGATGATCCTGCCAACTGTGCTGAAGAAGATCAATATGTAAGATGAGGTGTCCTCTTTTATGAAAAAAATTGTTATTTTATTTTTCTTGTTTTATTTAAGCGTCGTTACACCCGTGTTAACTCACAAGGCGGAAGTTTGTACAGTGGACCTGGACCCGAATATGATGATCCAGCTAACTGCGCACCAGAAGAAGATCAATATGGATCACAATATGGCGGACCATATGGAACACCATATGATCATTATGGCTCACGTGGATCAGTTGGCCGTCGCAGTGTCGGTAAGTCAAATGTTTGGTTTCTTTACAAAATCGAGGTCATCATAAATACTTCCATTAAAATTTTAGGTAATGGATCTCCTGAACCACCACCACCACCACCACGTAATCATGACATGAGCAATTCCTCATTCAATGACTCCAAGGAGAGTAATGAGATCTCAGAGGCTGAATGCGATCGTGATCATGGACCACGAGGCAATTATGGCGGTAAGCATTCCTTTTAAAAATAACCTAAGACAAATCTCTTCCTCCGGCAGGCGAAAATAAATAAAGAAACACTTTAGTGTAAATAATGTTAAGATAGGCTACAAAATCTAAAATAATTTAACAGCAACCTCATTACCTATAGTTTTAACAAAATTAAAATTAACATTTCCTTTTTTGCATTAACTTTGAATAGAAGACACCAAGGAGGGTGAGTGAATGACTAAAATCTCTTTTCGAAGACACTTTTATTTCTGTTCGTTGGAAAAGTGTGAATTTATGTTTTATTTTTCTGTTCGTTTTTCTTCTTTCAAAATGAACACTTGTCGATAATCATCAATCAATCAGTCAATAGATCATTCAATCATTCTCACTCATTCTGTCGTGAATGCAATGCATAATGTCATCATTATTTTTTTACTTATAATGAAACAGAAATTGGAAATTCAAATTTGAAAAAAAAAAAAATTGTTCAGATTGCCACGTCATTTTCATGTTCATAAGTCATAATGTAGGAAATGGTAGAAATTTTCTAAAATTTATTGTAATTTGTTGGTGATAGTGAGTATTGTGACATTCAATTGGAATAGAAATGGTAATGGACCTTCTGATGGTGCACGTCTGTGATTGGGAGAGTGAGGGATTGTGGATCACTGTTAATATGTTTGCATATGGATTGCTTCTAGATCATTCAAAAGAAAGAAGCATATGTATCAACATGACCGTGCATATGGTATTTCACTAGCTATTTGAAAGTTGTAATCAGTTAAAACTGAAATACTATACTGACTGTCTTAGTTCGGTTGTTCTCTACTGCATTGTCCCCCTAGGTTGGAATCGAATACTATTCGGGTCGGGACGCTGGTGTTTATGTACTCAAGTTCACCTAGCCACATAAGCCGTGATATCCGAGCTTTTCTGACGAGGTGGCTATCACTGTACAGTACCGTACATAACGCTGTTGAAATGTCTTCTTCAATCTCCATTGATGGAAACGGGACTGAAAGTTACCAAAAGAACTTTTGTCTCAAATTACCTTCTAGGTTCAAAAAACAGCGACACTGTCTTTTTCCACAAAGACTACAACAAAATATCTGGGCCCCAATGTTTCCAAAAACTTTAGTAAGGGCACAGATACGATATATGTTCAAAGGTGATCTACAGAACCAGAAGAATGGACTGATAGAACGGGTTTCCATTTAACAACGTTGATTTCTTGAAATGTCAATGCTTTCCCAATCCATCGTAAATTCGTAAGACCTTCCAAAACAAAGGCTTTCTTTCAAATGATGTCACAAGTCTTGCATTACCTAACAAATTTTATTTAAAATAATCATCATGATTAATCCCCACTGTGTTTTGCTAAAAATTCATTCAGAGACCCCACGCAATATATATAATTTTTTTTTTTTTTTTTGTTTTTTTGTAAATTGTTCTTGATTTAATTCTATATTCTGTCACTTAAGCACTTTGTTTGCGTGTGTGAAATTAATTACTAAATTTTTATTTTTCAAAATTTATTGGTCCTTTGGGTACATTTATTTATGTTATAATTTTTTCTAAACGAATTTATGTAACTAACTTAATGTTATTCCATTCATTCATTTATTTTATGTGGTTGGCATGGGAAACATTTTTTATTAGGAACATTTTCATTTTTTATTAGAATTCCATAAAAAAAAAAAATATTTATTTAGGTGTATAAAACGCTTGTTTCGATAATTAAGTTTAAATGATTTTGAACGCATTTTTAAATTATATACAAAACGATCAAAGTAATTTCTGAGAGTTTTTTTTCCACAAACAAATAGAAGAGACCCTCCATATTCATTTTCACTTAGGAGAACAATATTTTTTTTTTTTTTTTGTTTTGATTCTTTATTTTTAACATTTTTTATTGATTTTTTCGTTTTTTTCTTTTATTACAATATATCACATTTAACTCGGGGAATATCCTTAAAACTAAAAAAAAAAAAAACAAAAAATGCGAAAAAAATCTTGAAATTATAATAAAAAAAAAAAAAAATGCAGCTAAACGATCCCCACATCAAAAGGATCAGCGTACCACTGAAGAAATGCGAAAATTAATCGAAAGGTAATGTATCTTACTTGGTTAGGATTAATATTTAAGAGCTTAAATAAATAAATAAATAAATAAATAAAATAAAACTGATTATATTGACAACTGAGAATATACCTTTCGAATGTTAGCAGTTCGGTATTAATTTCAAAGGTATTTTCCTTAAAAAAAAATATATATATATATATTAAAACTTAAATAGAACTTTTCTGTAATATTGGCTGATATGGATGATTAAATTCACTTAAAAACAGAGTAATCCGTGGAAATATAAAAATTAACAAAGCATGTTCATGTTTTTGTTCAAAACATAAGGTTGAAGCAAAAGTCGTTGTAGTTTTTAATTAGTTTTATTTTTAATTGCCATTCATCAAAAGAAATAGCCCAACTGTATCAAAGTAATTACCCCAGGGCGGTTTCAGCAAAGAGATTTTTAAGTTTTATTAAACCAAAAAAAAAAAAACCAGCCAATGTCTTTCAAGTTTTGACGAGTTGTCAGGCACGTGTGTGATGTGGTGTTGTCATGATGGAACAGAACATCTTTCCTGTTGATCAATTCTGAGCTCTTTTTTCTGTTGCTTCATCCAACCGCATAAATTTGACCAAACACACAGCATTACCTTCTTTGCCGTCAATCCTGGCTTGCTACCGTTTGTGAAGTTTCAAAATCTCTTTCCGACGAAAAACGCCTTCGCACAAAATTGAACCATTCTTCAAAAATGGTTCGATTTCAGTCCAGATTGGCATATGGAAAATCATTCATCGAGTTTCTTTTCGTATCAAACCTGTTCCAAATGGCTTAGAACTGATTTGTGGGCGATCTCTTTGTATCTGCTCATTCTTAGTAGAAAAAAAAGTTTACAAATGCATTTTTAAGCTATCACACAATTTTAATACTATTATCTTACTCCTGTCTTTAGTAGAATAGTATAAGTATGAAACCAAAATAAGAAAAAAAAGGAAAGAAAAATGTAAAAAGGAAAAATTACTTAAACCGACTTTTCGTCGATTACTTTTCTTTCATCGCATTCGAGCTACAAGTTTTTTGAATTGTTGCCTGTGGTGTATTATTCCATCAATCTAAAGTATACTCAACAAAGCAGATCTCCCACTCAACTTAAAGACAAAAATCTCCAGACCATAACAGAACCGTTATGAGACAATGAGACACGTCGCATTCTTTGATAGGAAATAAATTATCCAGAAATAAATCGTTTCACCTAGTCAAACGTATTACGTCTGTTGATCAGTCTGTCGTATTCGACTCGAATATCGTGATCAAGAAAGTTTGTGTCAATTCAACCGTAATGCACCGAGTTATAACTGATACAGTGTTCGTTAAATGTCAGCTCGAAAACTCTGTGTGTTCAACATATCCTGATTTGATTTGGCACCGCTCGAATTCTTTTATTCCCAAAATTTAAGTTATGTTTTTGACATTGAAGGGATATTATTGTTAATGACATTTTGGCCATTCAAATAATCCATGTAGATGCTATCTTGTGTCTATTTCAAAAAATAATCTATAGCACACATTTGAATCACTTTAAATCGTTCTAGTAAGTGCATTGAACGAGACCAGTTTTTTTTTTTTTTAATATACTAAAGTCCAGTTTTTATATTTAATTGTCACGTTAAGTTCATATAGGAGGGCGATCCCAGAAGTACCCGGCCTCAGCAAGACATGGCGGTAGTTGTTTGAAAATATCACTCTATTGGAAAGTATACAGTAAAGCATATGTTTCAAGTTTGAAAGTGCCACGTTGTTTAGTATTTGTTTGTCAGCCATCAATAGTGAATGTTGTCAGTGAATTTGTGAAAATGGAGAAAATTGGTCATCGTTATGTGATACAATATTTTTATTTGAAAGGCCTCAGCCCAACCAATATAAAAGTTGAACTGAATTCTACTCTGGGTGAGTCTGCTCCTTCCTTAATAACAGTACAATTTTGAGTTGCTGAGTTTAAACGAAGCCGTACGAGCTGCCAAGACAAGCATCACAGTGGTCGACCAAATGAGTTAATGACTCCAGAAATGGTGAAGAAAATCCACAAAGCGGTATTGGATGATCGTCGACTGACAGACATTGTAGGCATTTCAAAAAGTGCGGGACATCGCATATTATTTGAAAATTTGGACAGTGTCGTGAATGCAATGGCCAAAATTAATGAATTAAAGTTTGAATTGCTACCTCGTGCACCCTATTCGCCAGATTTAGATCCTCCGGAATATTTTCTGTTTCCAAACTAGAAAAAATGGCTCAGTGGTCAAAGATCGTACAATTACCCTGGGCTATGACTAAAATAATATTCGATATATTAGTAACCGATAGAGGAAGGTTATATACGTTTTATATATGTAGATTTAACTAAACTAAGCTTTAACTTTTAAGAAAATACAGGCATCGTGTTTTTTTTTTTTTTTGATTTCCAAACTTTCAACTGTTTTGGAGCATGGGAAATACGTAGTTTATAATAAAAAATAGTAAACAGTAAAATCAGCACCATACTTTATATAGCCATAGACTTTTGCATCAACCTATTTATAAATATTTCGCATTCTGAAATTCGATGCCTATGTAAATCACTAGTTTCAAATGAAAACCTTTCATATAAGCATTTCAAAAAAAGTAAATAAATAAACATATACACATATATAAATTAGAATATTATAGTTTATAATAAAATATTCAATAATATGGTTTGCGTAAGATCACATTGTAAATAAATTTTATGTTTTTCTCACTTATTTTTTTTATTAAATAACTGTCCTCTCTATTAACATAAAAATGGTATTTTTACACCGCTAGCCGAAAACAGTAAGTTTTGCATGGAATTTGTTGTCGTACTAAAATTTTTTACTATACATTTAGTTGTTGCTCTAACTATCGCTAACTATTATTTAATTTTTTCAGCGCATGGTTATTTTGCTATATATATCTTCTTTTTTTGTAATTTTATTTTGAAAACTAACCTATCAAATTAACGCTAACAATAATTTATTTATAGCAAAACAACAGAATAATCTATGGCCGACTTAATATTGTTTAATTTTAAAACATGTATTAACATTTTTTTTTTGCTGTTATCAAAATGAAAAAATATATATATACTACATATAATCCAATTAAATTAATACTTGGAATATGTACGAGTATCTATTGTGGTAACACATTTCCGATTTGAACTACCGAAAATTGCATTAACAAGTTTTGAAAGTACAAAAAAAAATTCGCCTATAATTTCGTATAATCCCTTTAAAAAATTTGTATCTGATTAGATATATATCCCTGGGTGTTTCCCATAATAATTGAAAACTAAAAAAAAAAAAAAACAAATGTAACTGATAAAACACTACATAACATAAATACACAAGCAAGCTTATATTTTTCCTCACTCATTTCAAAAAAAGAACAAAAAAGTGAGTCAAAAGCGTTAATTGGGTTTTTAAGGTTTGAATTATTGAGGATATTATGTGGAAATCAAATGCTTTTTTTATTTCGTCGCCCAGAATGTGTCTCAGTAGCAAAATCGGTGTGCGTAAATTCACACTAGACTGTCAGCAATCCCAAGCCTCAAACTATTTTCAATCAAAGGTTAATATCCTTCACCAAATTGGTGACGTTTTCTTCAAAGCAGAATGTCCAACAACGCTTTCTTAGGTAACACCACACCAGAGTGCAAATACCGCCGATGAATTCATCTTTGAGTTTCAATAGGTACCCCATAAAATGAAAATTTGTTCGTTTAAAAACCCATGCTCTCACTCATCACGATAGATAAAATCTTTTTTTTTTTTTGTCTTGCCATTTCTTTATAAGGATATTCTGTCTTTAACTCTTGCCCAAATTTCAGTTGAAATTCGGTGCTTAAAACACTTTGTAATGACCCTCATGAAATGGTGTCTCCATTGTCCGAATTTTGTCCACAGAATGTGGATATTGTACATGAAAATAACGTTTAAAAACTCTTCGGCTTAAAATATTCAACCAATTATTTGCATAATAAAAATCTTTGATCTTAGCCTTCTGTAAAGAACTGTATTTCTTCATAATAAATCTTCCAAGTTTGTTCCACAAATACAGGAGAAATATATTCCAATTTCTAACAATATTTTAAAGTCTATTTTGCAAAGATTTATATTTTTTTTATTTATTTATTAAATACTATAGATATTGGGGATTTAGAGGCATCTTCACTGACTTGGCTTTCACAAAATTTTTTTGAAAGCCATTCTTAGATATTTTCGAATATATTGAGATCGGGGAAAAAAATTTACTACACTAAAACTTACACACTGTTTTCTCTAAGTTTGTTGACCTGCTGAAGAATTCCTCGTCTGCCTTCGACTATCTCGTAGAAATTAATTTTCTAGGATTCTGAGGGTTAGTGGGTCCACTTAATTTCGACGGCTTTTCAATCACATTTTTTCGATTAGGCCAGGAATAAAAATCTTAGCTTACATCAGAACAGAGTTACAAACAGTATTTCGGTGGGACCGATCCGATCCGATTTTCTCGGATCGCGCAAATTACCTACTCTTTTTCGCCCAAAAAAATAATTTTCCCAATCGTTTCTCTAGCAATTGAATCTAGAAAATGATGTTTTTCCAGAAGCTGAGATCTTAACTGTTCCTTTAATTTTAGTGGCTAGAGCTGAAGAATCACATTTTTCTTGCTACTATTTTCATTCTCTAGTTGTTCTTGTTGTAAATCTTTTCAATTTTTACCAAAGTTTACTGGATATTTTAGAAAATTTATGACTGTCCAATGATTTCGGCAATTTCGTTTTAAATGCATTATTTTTCCAGATTTCTTCTCTTCCTGTTGGTTAAATTGTTTAGAAATACCAAACGTACAAAATGTGGAGGTGGGGATGGGTGAGCCAATGGCTAGCGCTTTTTCAGTTAAGTCTTGCAGCTTGTTCCGAGTGATTGAGTTCATATAGTGAAATTTTATATTGAATTCAAAGTGTCCCCAAAAACAGACTCTAAGACACTTCTCGTTATTGAGAATACAGCTTTCACCTAATTACAACAATGATTTTAGCGATGACTTGATTTCTATTTCTGTCTTAAATAAGTCGCCCGGAATTCAAAAACCTTCACAAATTTCCCATTTGTTCCATATAACTAAGTCAATGGGCTTTTCGTATTTTGATTGTTTCTTCTTTATTGAATCCACTCGCTCTCGGAATCTAGTATTTGTTGATACATTGTTCTTTCTAAAAACTACAAGGTCATTTATCTTACAGCCCAGTAGTAGAATATAATTACGTTAATCATCAGCATAAGAATTTTGCACAAAGTTTTTTCGTCAACTGGACGTGCTGCACTGAAGATAGTCTCATATTAAGATCTGGCCCACACAACAGCCGTCCCGACATAAAACTAAAAAAAAATAATCTTTAGACCGGTCTAGCTATTAATGCTCATCATTTTACCATTAAGCCTACTTTTGCACGTGATTCTTTCCTACTACTCGCTTGTTGAATTCCCTGCCGAACTATTTATTTCCTATTCATTATAATCTTCAAACATTCAAGACCAACGCGCATTAGTATCTCTCTTTCCTCCCTAATTTTCTAGGAATAGTGTTTTTCTTCTTGGGGTTGGTTAGTATTTCAAACTTGAATCAACTACTTATTTTATGGTTATACATCACTGTTCATTGTACAGGGTGCGGTGGTACACCTGCAAGTTCTATGCACAGTCGTAAGTTTTAGCTCTTTCAAGCATGTCAAGTCGGTTGAACTCTTTTCTTTTCATTGGACAATCTGACTCCGAATTCAGTAGTCTTAAGAAGTGATTAAAGCAGACTTTTACAACTCTGAAACATCTGCATATTATTTATTTTTACACTTCTTTTTCTTATTTTAGTTATAAGCTTTATCTAGAGTTTTCGATTTCTTATTTTTTTGTTTATTACATATTGTATTTCTTTCATACATATGAATTGCTTCTGCAACGCTCATGGGGTTGTCTTAATTTGCGAACCTTAATACACCTCGTTAGTGAGAACAAGAGTTTAATTATGTTTTTGAATATAAATGTTCCAGTTACTCGTATTTTTCTTCCGGTGTCTTCTTCAAACATCGGCTGAAACTAAGACCTCTAATGCTTTTTGAACTGAATTTTCGTGCCACACTCGTTGAACAGACGAGTAACTGACTTGCTTTACCTAAAGTGTTTTTTTTACTATCAGTTACTTAATGAAAAGACCTCCGTGGATGCGCGTGCTTTTAATTTACGTTTTGTCACATCCGAATATGTCGCTGCCATTTATACCTTATGCTTTTCCTGTATCATTCAACATTATAATGACGATTTTAAAGATGAATGTACGAATAAATCTAAACTTTTATGAAAGTAACTTCGCAGTTTTCGTACTATTAAAGGCACTAACACTATGTAAAACATCATCTTCGCAATTTCCTAGATGGTTCACGACAGAACCTTGATATTTAATTTTTTTTGCACGATGACTCCTAATTATGGTAAATGTCCAAAATCATATTAGTGCGTCTGATTCTCAACCCATTATCTTCTAGAGACTTTTGCAATTGTTGAAAGTTCTCTGAATACTGACATGTTGGCAAAGGAATAAGAAATCGTTTCAGACTCGTCAATGAATTTTGAGCACTGCTTTCGAAGTGTCAGGATATTTTTCCATCATTAACCGTACTCTTTGAAACATTTCCCTGATATGGAGTTCAATAATAACAAAAGAGAACTCAAGTATTGTAACAAAATGTTACTTTGTATTTACTTCGACGTTGTAATTCTTCTATTGCTTGTCGCTCGTTTATTGGTTATGAAGATATATTCTAAGTCCAGATACAATGACTTTTATTGCTACCGCAAATGTCTTAGCTAGCCTTTTATTCACCTCTTCCAACACAAAATTAAAAATTAGGGTTTTAACTATTTAAATTTGCGACGCTGTTCCTTTCCATAGGTTATTATTAAAAGTAAGCAATTTCATTGAGGGATTGAGCATTTTAAGAATTTTTCTTTCTCTGCCTAAGACAGCTGATTGGCAACAACAATCGAATTTCATTCAATCCAAATAATAGTATCCACCAATTTGGATTTTAAATATATTAAAAAGCCCAAACACGCTTTAGACTCGATTTTTAACACTTTCTTATTCAAACTAAAACAAAATACGCATATTCTCGAGAACGCTGCTTCTTGTAACAAGTAATTTTATGCCCCTTTTCTTCATCCAATTAAGCTTGCTTTTGGTACTCCTGTTAACGTTAAAAAAATATCTATATATTTATATTAAACAAAAATAAAAATTAAATGTTTTTAATACATGTACATTTTAATTGAATAGAAACGAAGCCGGCCCAAAACAATTCCAACAACAAAGTGGCGCAGGATTCACAGCCTACGATACTATGGCAGTGTAATTTGTAAACTCTCACATCATAAGTCATGCAACATTACAGCAACCAACATCAATTTTTAAAATTATAAAGTATAAAATCGACTAAAAATTTTAAGATTTCTAATATTAATTATTATTGAAAAGAAAAGAAAAACAAACAACTAATTATTATGCATAAAAATATTTACTAAACTATACATACACACGATATACATATATGCAGAAAATTTAAACAAATCCGAAATAGACACCACACTTACAATTATTACAATACCAAAACCGGAACAAGTAAAAATTATAAAAATAGTTTTCTATATACAAAAAAAAAAAAACAAAACAAAACAAAACAAAAAGTAACAACTGTAATAGGATATATATTTAAAATTACCTTATATATCGATTAGGTCTGTGTGTTTTTGGAATTTTTAGACTACATTACATAATGTTTAATTGCCATTTTACTTTGTGTATGTTTGCTTATTAATTTTTACAATTTATTACTATTATTATTATTATTTTATTTTTTATATGTACATGAAAAAAGGCAAAGATGGAGATTCAAAACGAAACTCTCAGTCACAGTCGATTAAACGTTCTCGTGTTAATGTATCTTTTCTCAGTTGTGATTTGCATTAGATTTTACTAAAAAAAAAAGAGAAATAAAAAATCAAAAGGGGAGACGTGATAGAAAAGCAGAGATAGGGTACTAAATGATATGAACCCCTTAAGAAGATTTTTTTTTTTTTTTTTGTTTATACCTTGAGTATATTATTTTAAACGCATTATAAAAGAGAGAACATAAAACAAATTTTAGTCATTTGTATTTTGTAGTCCTTTTAGTCATGTAAGTTTACAACTATATATATATATATAAAAAAAAAAAAACAAAGAAAAGAAAACAACCAACAACAATCAGCACAATTATACTTTAGGTGTGTGTTTTTTTTTTTTTTTCTTTTTTAAATCTAAATATGTTTTTGTACTACTCGTAAACAATTTTGTTTTATCTAAATATTATAGCATCCCTTATATATTTATAAAATCATATTTATACCTTTTTTCGTGTTTTGTGTCATTTGTTAAGAAAAACATAAATCATTTAAAAAAAAAAAAAAAAACATGATATTTGCAAAAAACCTGTGCTTCTTTATTTGTTAACTGATCTTCCATAGTATTGATTTTGCACATTATTTTTCACTGAGATTTTTTATACAGATACAGATTTTATTCTTTATACTAGTTAAATGTTTTAGGATGCTTTTTTTTTCTTCTTTTTTGGAAATACACCAAAACTATGTATTATACAAGAATACACTTTATTTGTAAATTTGAAGAGCAAAATTTAAGAAAAGAAAACAAAAAAAAAAAAAACAATGTTTATTTGCGTCAAGCTTTATTTTTTTATTTTTTGTAATATTTAAGTTTTGGATATAAAGGACGGGAGACCGGTTCCTTTTTTGTATTAAAATTTGTATGAGTGATTTAATTATTATTATTATTTTTTAATTTTGTGCATACTTTTTTTAATTACCAAATAAACCAACCTACGAATTTTTTAGGCAAGACCAGAGTTTTTTTTTAAGTTTTTTAAGTTTTTTTTTCGTTTCGTTTTAGAAAATTTTCAGTTTTTTACTTTAATTTCATCAGAATGGAGGTGGAGTATCAACAGTGTTACGATTGGATGGGTTTAGCCGTGTTTAGTTTTAATTTCAACCAGATTTAAGTTCATTTAAGTGTTGATTTTAAGTTATATTTTGAACAAGTTATCTTTATAAGACTGATAAACCCAAATTATATTATGGAAATGCTCATTTTAAGCATGTGGTTTCGTATGATTTGATTATTTGTTTGCATAGACTTGAAGTAGATATTATTATTATTATTTAATTGATTGTTTTTTGTTGAAATTATTCACCTTATCTCTTTCCAAAAAGCACACTATTTTGTTTTTGAGTAACTAAGGTGCTAATAGCTATCGTTGAACATAGATGTAATAATTGCAACCATCAAGATTTGAGTGAATAACAGTTTTCTTCTACGAAATCAAAAATTTATCAGAAGTCTTCATAAGCCCTCGAAATTTGTCATCGTTAGCAGGGATCTCTAAGAGGGATGTTCAAACACCATACCATTTTACTCCCTCCTGGATACTTGTTACGTATGAACGGAACTATCTGATCTGATAGCCAATTCCACAAGTGGCTTTGTGAAATGCGTCTCTTAATGGATGAGTTTTGATACGGCAAAGTTGATCAGTGCTGGTAGTTACAACAGGTCTTGACATCATATGATTTCACTTAGTCAATAAGATTCGCACATCGAGCGAGTTTTTCCAGTTTAGGAATACAGTTCTTTGTCTATGTACTTTTGAAACCATTTCGCCTTGTTTTAACTTTTTTTTACTATAAAGGAATTCTTTGAATATAATTTTATTTGTACTATCTATTGTACTTACAAACGATATGAGTCTCATGTAATCATCAAAGAAGAACATCTTTAATAAATTTGACGAAGGCATTTTTTTCCATTCCGATTTCTCTTCCATATGACGTAGATGTTTTACAGTAAAGCTTGTGAAATATAAGTTAAGACAGAAGTAATATAATTATCGAGTAATGTTCAGACTGTATTTTCTGAATGCTACCGATGTTTAGTTCTTCACCGGAATAAAATACTTCGTTGAAACTTTGCTCCGAAATATATGTATATGTATCAGAGAATGAATTTTTTAAAGAGTTTCATCTACAACTACTTATACAATAAACTTTGTGTGTCATCTGATAAGTCTTCTGTAAAACACTCAGGACCAAAATTGCGCTACACTGTCTGCCAGGAAGATGAGGAAGTAGGACCTGTCCTGCTTGCTCAAATTTTCTCATGCTTAAGCCTGAAAATTAAAGAGATTTATTATACATAAATTAACGGAATGTTCTAAAATGCAGGAAAAGGTGAAGCCAACAATTGAGTATGAAACCACGTTATTGTCCGTTGTCCGCCCGTCTGCAAGGTTCAATTATTGCAAGGAAATGATGAGATTTTTTAAATTTAACTCATCAGCTGGAAAGTCTTCTAGTAAGTTGTGATTTAGCTTTATAGTCTTTCTAAAATCAGTCTGATCACTTTGTGCTGTGAAAAATTTTTAAGGCTAGAAATAAATATTCCTTAAACTGGATTGCGGTTGTATAAATGTTCAACGCATAGTTTAAAGATCTTTTCTTTAGAGGTCTTTTCGAACGCACTTTATTTTATTTAATACAATTTTTTTTTTAAGAAAAAGATCAAATATAATAGCAGTATACCACTAACAAACAAATCAATCCCTATCAAGAAATATATACATTTTTAATCATAAGAAAATGTTTTATAACCAAAAGAAGAAAAGGAAAAAAAATCTATTTCTAAACACCAAATTTAACCACCTAATACCAAAACTACAATTCAAATTTAAAACCAAAATTATCTGTAACATTATATGATACAAACAAACAAAACGTAAAACGAAAAAAAAAAAAAAAATAAATAAGAAAACTAATAGAATCTCAATATAATATTATAATGTACTTATTATAACAAAAATTAAATTGCAAAGTGAACAAGGAAATTTTAATTAAATATGTGAGTTTCATTCGATTCTAATTGTTCACTTTAACATGTCATAAACATATATCACACCAATTGCTACCTACCTATTAATTTCTTTTTTAGCTGTAGTTGAACATTCTTCAATAAAATGAAAATAAAATAATTAAAAAAACAAAAATTATATAAATATTCCATAAAAAGAAAAACCTTACAAAAAATATATATATAAATATATAAACTTGAATGTAGTGTTGTGATTTGAATTGCTTAATTTAAAAAGAATATAAATAGCTTCTAAAAAAAAAAAAACATAAAAACCAACGTAAAATTAATTAATGCTGTATACTTATACTTTATTAGTGGGAGTTAAATTTAAAAAAAAAGTACATAACACAAAATCAAAATCAAAAAATATTTAAACATTTCATTTGAAAAGAAAAAACAAACAAAATTAATTAATTAATGAATAATGAAAAGCTTTCGGCAAGTTAATTAAATTTAAAAAAGAAAAGTAGGAAACGCATAACGAGGAAGCAGAAATGAAAAATACCATTCGCTTTTTATTTAAAATTAAAAAATTAAAGAAAAATATCTACTACCACTAAGAAATTAATATTTTTTACAAAACTAATAAAAAAAAATTATATTTAGTAATTTTGCTTATATGTGAATATAAAAATAGAAACATTTTGTACACGATATCAAACAACAACAAAATTATTTAATTAAATAAATAAATCCTTTTTGATTACTGATAATACTTACATATATATACATACATAACTGAAGAAAAAGAGAACAGACAAAAGAAAAACCAAAAATCAAATAATTTTCCGACCCTACAGATTATTTTTAAATTTAATTGTTTTTTTGTTTTTTAACTTAAGATTAAAACCAAACCAGACGATTACCGAAAAATAACATTAAATATGATAATTTTTTATGAAGAACTTTTCAAGGGAATCAATATCATTGTAATAAGATTATGTATTGTATTTATTACAAGCAACCAAAAGCAACAACAATAGACGGAAAATAGTGATTTAGTTTGTAACGTTTAAGTAATTTTAAATGTCAGGAAATCGAATGGGAAATTCATTAAGTAAAATGAAAAGTAAATAAAGTCACCAATTTATTGGAAAAAAAATCGTTTTTCCTTTCATTCGCAGAAGATTGACCTTTTCCTGAGGAAATGGAGCCTACAGTAGTGTGCTATGCAAAAACAGGATCATATATTTGATTTTTAAATCAATGACATTTTTATTTTCGATTTAAAAAAAAAATAAATAAATAAATAAATTTGAAATATATGTAAACAAGTGTGTTTTGTCATAAATAATATCTGAATTACGAGAACTCCAGAGCTACAGAGATCCTGGGGTCAGTAGGCCGATACAAAAAAAATTTGCTTCTTCTTTCAAGTCGAAGCGAACGACCGTGACGGAGCAAAATACCGAATTGGTCAACTAGGCGCCCAGACAATGTAGTAGTTATCTCCACTCTGTTTGGCGATTTCACACAGCATCTATTGGGAGCAATGCGGCCCATTTTCGTGCACCACCCCAATGTCTAACAAACGCATCATTTAAGACGACTACCATTCTAGTAATAATAATGGGATCGATTCTGTCGCATAATTTCTCTTTCTACCAACATAATCTGTTGTGGCGAAAGCAACGATGAAAAGATAACACAAACGTCAAATCTCTAATTGGACACACAGGCTCGTATGCGAGAACAAAATAAAATGTTGCTTCTCCTACGAAATGTCTGCCTGTGTTTAACATATACAAGGCCAATACAACAATGACATAATATCACACACAGTCAGGTTGGTAAAAATTTTTTATTTCAGTTTTGAAAAATATGTGCTGCGGTTGTTCAAAATCATTAAAACTCAGATTATAACACTTTCTATTGCTTCCTCAGAAGAGCTGTTTACGAAGGAAGTATTTGAAAAAATCGAAAAACTAGAGTTGTAATCGATTTATGTATTGTTAAGTCACCTTCTCGCCAATAAGTGGTTCCACTAAATCGATGGTTTGAAATATTGATGGCGCATCATTGTTGCAGCCACATATTGTCTAGATGTTGGGTTGGTAAGAAAGTATTGTACAATAATTATAGTCATCTATTCCAGGGCCATAAGATGGACTCTCCTGCTAGTATCTCAAGCGATGTAAGCTGCTATTTTAACAATATTTGAGCCATACGGAATATTTTTTGGAGTTATATTCCATATCAACTGATTGTAAATCTCATTGTTGTTTTGCGTAAAACCACCAACACATTTTTCCAATAATTTTTCATCGCTGAGATCTGTTTAAATTGGAAAGATAGCTTCAGCAACAACCACTTGTAAAGACAGATAATCATGTTCATAAGAAGATAGCGTGTCTGAAGTTTGCGGTCGCTGCCAACAACACTATGAATCTTCTCCGACCGGACAAGATTCGTGTTGAGGATTGATTTTCATCAGTTGAACAAAAATGATAATAAGTTGCCTATATTACATTATACATATTTTCAACAGAATCACAGTGTCTCCTCATTGCCAAGCCATAATAAACTGTCAACTTATCGATCATTTTACCAGTGAGTTTACCTTTCCCACCAAGTCCTTTTTTTGTATTTCTTTTATTACCATTACCTACAGATTCAGTAGTTTTATTTACACACTCGCGGAGTTGTGAACCGATTCTATTTTGAACATGTTTTGAACATGAACCATATGTTTTGGAGTCATCATCACCGATGTAATTTTTATAACGAACAGAAAATGTACTCATTGAGCGCATTTTAACGATTGCATCAATTTCCATTTTTCCTGAAGAGCCATTACGATTTGCAGAACAATTATCTTTGTGATCTTCTAGATAATCGTTGTACTCTTCAGTATTTCTTTTCTTTTTCCAAAGTTCGGATTGTTTGCAGTACGAACTTTTTACAAAAATATCGATCATTTTCAACATTGTTATAAAGTTCAAAATTTTATATTCAATGTATATTATATTATATTAATTATAATTATAAAAAAATATATATTATTTATATTAATTCCCATAAAGGAAAGAAATCTGCTGAGGCTCACAGAGAGATACGAGTATGTGAAAAGTATATTCTTGACTGCTTATCAGGATGCATGCACATGTAAAAATTGATTCCAGAAATTCTGTTCTGGAAATTTTTCATTCAAAGATGACCATTATTCGGATAGACAAACTAAAGTTGATGATGACCAGATCAAGTCATAATTGAATCAGATCGTCATATGACTGTGCAATAGATTGCAAAGAGGTTACATGCATAACATGTAAAAAAATTACTCAAAACGGCTTAGACTTGTAAAAAAGCTAACATGACCAAACAATATTTGCGATATGCAGTTCCAACTCGATGATATCATATTGTTTTTAAATCGAATTATCACTTGTGATGAAAAATGTGTCGCTTACAACAACATCATTCGAAAAGGATCATGGTTCAAGGCACAAACAACGTTGAAGACTGAATTGGATCAAAACAGACAGATGCTGCTTTCAGCGATCCGTTCAGAAATGAAATGGCTACAATTCTCAAATCCACCGTGAAAACGCTAGATCACACACATCTTTGGTAACTCGAGAAAAATTATTGAATCGTGGTTGGAAAGTGAAGTCACATCCACCATACAGCGCAAATTTTGCACACAGCGCAAATTTTGCAGTTTGATAAGACCTTCACTAATGATGGTGACTTAAAATCGGACTTGATCTAGTTGAGTGCTAATAAGGGCCAAAAATTCTAAGAATCCGGAAATCAAATTTTCAGTTGCCAGGCAAATGGTAGAAAGTCTTCAAAAAAAAAAAAAAAAATGTAATTGATTAAAGTTTATCCTTTTTATGAAAAAACGAAGGTTTAATTCCACACTGAAAAGCGAAATTTCTTTCTCGATAATGCATACAAAAAGATGTCATAATCCATTTTTCCTATGGAGCAGAGTGATGCTATTTGCCGGAATGCCGGTTCCTGGCAGTGTAAGTCAGCTCTCGGTAGAACAGGGTTAAGTCAATGAAGGTTTTTATGTATAAACCTGGCAGAACAGGTCCGAATTATGAAATTTGTTGTGTGAAGGAAATTTATTTCCAAAAGCAGCTTTCTTACAAAATATATTGTGTCTATAAGAGATGGCTTAACTTGTATTATTCCATTGGAACATGCGTTGCAAAGCTACTGTCATTGTACGTCATTCCTGTATATTTCATTCAGCGTAAACAACAATTTTTTTTTTCACTCAAGTATGTCGAACTTTGTGCCTGAAAAAGTGTTTTTGCGGGGAGTTCTTCTTCATTACTTTAATATGAAGAAAACTGCTGACGAAAGTCATCGTATTTTGGTGGAAGTTTATGGTGAACATGCGCTAGCTGAGCGAACGTGCCAAAATTGGTTTGCACGATTTAAAAGTGGTGATTTTGGCTTGGAAGACGATGAACGTCCTGGGCAGCTATTTCAAAACGTTTAAAGGCAGCTAGATATATTCAAAAGCAAGGAAATTGGGTTCCACATGAACTCAAGCCGAGAGACATCGAAAGGCGGTTTTGCATGTCCGAAATGCTGCTTGAACGCTACAAAAGGAAGTCATTTTTGCATCGGATTGTTACTGGTGATGAAAAATGGATCCATTACGACAACCCCAAGCGCAAAAAATCATATGTGAAACCCGGCCAACCAACCAAATCAACGGCAAAGCCGAATATCCATAGCGCGAAGGTAATGCTCTGTATTTGGTGGGATAAAATGGGTGTGCTGTATTATGAGCTACTAAAACCGGGTGAAACCATCAATGGACAACGCTACCGAACACAATTAATCCGTTTGAAGAGAGCAGTAGCTGAAAAACGCCCGGAATATGCGACCAGACACGAGGAAATAATTTTCCATCATGACAACGTTGCTATTCCGGTTAAGAACTATTTGGAAAACAGTGGATAAGAAATCTTACCTCACCCGCCTTATAGCCCAGACCTTGCCCCTTCTGACTACCATTTGTTCCGGTCGATGCAGAACGCCCTCACTGAAATACGATTCACATCAGAGCAGAATATCAAAAATTTGGGATGGGATTAACAAAAAGTCATAGCTTTGGATGGGCAATACTTTGAATAATACCACTGTGCATGTTTTTCTTAAATAAACGTTCAAATTTTGAATAAAAAAAAGAAAACCGCACAAATTAAAATATATACCCAATAGATGAGGTTGACTAAAAGATGTAGTCGCAATGACCGCACTTTGTGTCATACAACATTTCAAACCATTGATTTATTGAAATCACTATTTGGAGAGAAGGTGACTTAACAATACATAAATCGATTACAACTCTAGCTTTTCGATTTTTTTCAAATATTTCCTTTGTAAGCAGCTCTTCTAAGGAAACATAAGAAAGTGTTATTATCTGAGTTTTAATAATGTTGAACTAACGCGACACATATTTCTCAATTATGCCAACCTGTTTGTGTACGATGTTATGTCATTGTCGTACTGGCATTGTCGCAAGAGAAGCGACATTTCATTCTCTATCTCTATACATTTGCAGATGCAACAATGTTCGGTATGCGAGTGCACTTGTCCAATCAGAGATTTGACGTATGTATTCTCTTTTCATCTTTGTCTTTCGCCAAAATTGATCAAGTTGATAGGAAGAGAAAGCATGCAAGAGACTCGATCTCAATAATTGTTATTGGAGTGAAAGAGTCATTTTAAAAGTGAGTTTGTTAATCATCAGGGCGGTGCGGGGCAAGGGGGCTGTCCTTTGTTCCCAACAGATGACGCCACTATTCACTATTTAGAAATCAATTCTAAGAGTTTTGTGAGAAAAAGCCAAACAGAGTGAAGATACCTACTATATTGTCTGGGCGCCTAGTTAATCAATTTAGTCGCTTCGACTTGAAGAAGCAAAATTTCGTTCTTGAATCTATCGCTCGACTGACCTCACGATCTTTGTAACAACAGTTTTTCCTTTTTTTTCTTCTCAACAAGATTTTATTATTTACGAATATTACATTATACTCTTTATTAATTAATTCCAAGCAAGATTATGATGGATAAAACGCACACTAATTCAAATATCTAAATTTTTGTTTGAGTTCTATGTATGTTACGTTCACAATTTTAGGAAGGAGCCCTATAACAAAGCATTTTTTAATTATTTTATTTTTTTTTAATATTATTGTATTGTTTTTATCGAAGTACATACACTAAATAGATACAATACAAATAGGTTGAAATGTTCTTTTATCCTTTGAACGATGTTTTTCTGAAAAATAGAGGACTCTTTTCAAATTGTTGCTGTGCTAATCGAAATCTATTATGGTAGCATATATACATACAAAAAAACAATGTCCAGAATCATTTAGTTATGCAAGGAATAGTAACAATTTAGAATGCGTTACAAAATACTATATCATTTATACAAAGCATCGCAGACCTGACCTTAACTTCTTAACAAAATTTAATTATTTCTTCTTTAAACAGAACGTTAGCATAAGGCTAACGTTTCTTTTATTTCAAAGCCTAAAACCATAATTACCAGGACTGATTACAAATCTTATAATCTCCTTTACATTTTCTAAACAAAAGAAGACCAAAACATAATTACTGGGCACAAGCTAAGGGCTAATGTTCCAGAAAACGCTGAAGTGCGTACACTGAATACGTCTTAAAAGAAAAATGTAAATTCAGCTTAGATCATTAATTGAAGCTTTCGTCTAAAGTCCTGTAACTTTTTTTGAGTACACTTTAAGTATGTATTCAACTTATTCACCTGCCACACTTTTTTTATTAGCTTTACCAAAACCTTTCAAGTTTAACCGGTTAGGCTTATCCTGAAAAACCATTGGAGAATAATACTACAAGGTCTCCTTATCAGTTCTTAGCGTGATTAGGAGCCACGGGCGGAGAATAATAAGAGAAGAATGAAATTGAGATCCAGATATACGAATACGTTGGTTTTAAATATTTGCAGGTTATAATGACTAGGAAAAATCACGATATTTGGAAGAATGTCGGTAGGTGGACTTGAGGGTAAAGTGATGAGCATTCATTTCGGAATAGGTTTTAGGGTTGAAGGTCTAATAGCGAAGAAATACTACACACAACATTCGATTTCGTCAGTGCAAGTGCCATTCATGAATTAGGTATTCAAATTTCAGAAATTAAATTACATTGCATATCAGTCACTGCTGTTATGGTCGCTCTACGGCAAAAAAAAGGGAATGTTACCCCGGGAACGAATGCGAAAACTAGGAGTAGGAGAAATATCATTAGTGAAAATGAAAGGGATTTCCAAGACAGCACGGCACCTGAGAACAGATAACAATTACAACAATTAACAACCCGAATTAAGCATCCTAAAAGGTAATGTACTCATATAATCTAATAAAGAAGAGAGTCATTCTTAGAGAATGAATTTTCGACGAAAGAGGTTGACGTTACGCTCAATCAAATTAATTTGAAATATCAAGTGAAACTAAAGCGTTCTTTTTTTTTTTCAAAAGATATGGAACTTTAAAAAAAAAAAGTAAATATTAATGAAGAATGGTCCATAATATTATGTTCTCAACAGGACTCAAGATCAGCGGCTGTTTCAAAGGCTGTAAAATGTTGGGTGACTCTAATGTGCTTAATATTGGATTCAAGCCTGAATTGGATTGGAGCTTGAATAGTTTGCGTTTTATCAGCATATACTAAATTCCCATAAAAAGAAAATGACTGGGGTCAATTCGGACAAACTCAGTGGTCATATCACACAGATCAATGTTATCCATATTTTTGAACAAATAATAACTGATCATTGACCGATACGTTAGCCATTGACTGTTCTTCCTGTCTTGTTGTCAAAGAACTTGTTCTTAATAGGCTCTCCAATTCCTTTGATTGGGATAATGAAAAACCTATTATAACTAGGACTAAGTATTTTCGCGAACCCGACGATTGAGTACTTTTTCTAGAAATAGAGTTTTACATTGTTTCTCCTATTAGCAGCAAGCCTTTGTTAGGTATAAGCATTTTATTTATTTAATTTGGATAGTCCTGGATGCACCAGGGATTCAACCAACCAACCCATCCAGCTAGCTCGATCACCAGATAGTCACCCTCAGTTTCGCATATCCCGGATTAGTTAAGGCCCATCTTCAATTGCGAACGCCATATTATAGGCAGTCTTCCTCCGTTGCATCTTCATAGAAGTTCCCTAAAAGAGAAGGTGTTCATACGCTCCACATGTTCTAGTAATCTACGAGTAAGCCGCTTCAAAATTAGTTTTTGCCAAATTTGATCTTACTGGTCATCTTTATCTAAATCGGATCTTCTACCATATAATCGTACAACTCGAAAGAAACTTCAAAGCAACCAAGAATACTTTCACTCGCTTACCCAAGTATTTGGGCATTAGGTTGTTAAAGGTTTGTATATAGTTTGTTATACATTTTTTTCTTAGCCCAAATAAAGTTGTAACCGGAATTTACAACTGCAATGTTACAGTTTTTTATAATGACACTTTTGACCAAGATGTCTTTTCCTACAAAAAGAAACTGAAATAGGATCTGCAGTGCGTTATGCCGGTTTAACAGTTATGAGGTTAAACCTTGTAGCAAAGTCGATCAGCTCTTGTCCGTTGCCAAACGTAGACGCTGATTTTAGCTAGCATTGTTTTTTAAGAAGCTGAAAAAAAAGACAAGTATTAAGGACTTAATGTGCCAATTTCTAAGATTTGGAAAAATCAACAATCCATCAACATCATTAGGATCGGCTGATAATACGAATATGGAATTGATCTATACGATTAAGGCTTTGATTAAGAGGAAATGAAATAACCTTCTTGGATGCTAGTAAAGTTAGAAGCTCCTGAGAATGTTTCTGATATGAAAATAAAAGCAAGTCATTAACCAATTCGAAGAACAATAATGCAAGTAATGTTTTTAAAAACCTAAAAGCGTTACACTTTATTATTTACTCGGTCGAAAACATACTGATACTTACAAAAAATTTTTTTTATACAATTAACAAAACTGAAAAGTTTTACAGAACAAAAATAATCTACCAGCCATTAGAGCCATCCTTGTCGTCGATCTCGGGGCAGATGGAACTCAAATTGAAATTTGTTAAGTTGCCTGAGACGTTTACTGAAGGTTCCACTGACCCACCATATACCGCTGCAGAGGGTAGTTGACTCTGATTGTAGGAATTTGTGATAGAACCCTTTGTGGAAGCATGATTCCAATTTGATGTGGTTGCGTGATTATAATTACTGCTGGGGAAATATGTGGGGTCGTAGGGATCATTTGCAATCGATGAAATAGAGTGTGCAAAGTAATTTGTCGTCGAAGGAGCAGTTGTGGAGTCAAATGGTGGTAGCACAGATGCTGGGGGTACAGCAGCACTTTCTGGCGGCGGGAGAATTGAGGTAGATTTTACTGTGGCTGACGCGGAACAGCTACTTCCAGCAGCACCTAAGTAGTCTTGTTCCGGTTGCAAACAGCTCTGGATATTCGGATAGTTGTAGAAGTAATTACTTGAATTGTGGTAGTCGGATTGGGTGCTTAAGGCATCAGAATTGTAGAAGCTGGTGGTATTGGTCAAGCGATTATCTTTCTTTGCTATTAAAGATTCGGCAGAGTAGATGTTGGAGAAAGTCTGCTTTACTGGAGTGCTTTTGGGATGAGATTTGGACAAGGATTTCTTCAGGTTAGACGACTCCTGAGGTGGCGTTTGATCCACAAGTTGACTGACAGAAAAGATTTGTTTCACAGTTTTATTTGGCGGAGCTTCATTGGAGCCAAAGTTCTCAAAACTGTATGCGGTGGAGAATTCAGTAGCCGTAGGCTTCGTTGGTGACCAGTTCATGAACTGGTTTTCATCATCGTATGAATCCTTCCTACAGCCGAATGTGAAATCAAAGTTTGATGCGGTGGGAAATTGATTTCCAAAGTCGATTGGAGCTAATGGGAGAGTTGGTGGCGCTGCGGCGTAATCGGGTGCTGGCGATGTCATCCAGTTGACATGAGACTTCTGTTGAGGTTTACTCTGTTCGCAGTCGTAGAAGATTTGATCGGAAATGTCTTTGGGCTTCTCTGACTTCCAAGAGGATGAGTAAACGTGACTGTCTGTTGGTTTTGTTAATGAAAATGTAAAGGTTGGCGTGTATTGCACTTCCTCGTAAGGAAGGAAGAGATTGGATACGTTTTGTTTGTTCCCAGTTTCGACCGTTGCCGGTCCGGAAGACTTTGAAGTAGATTGAGAAAACGTGAAGCTTGTCGAGGTAGTGGGCTCACAAACAATCGATGCCAAGTCAAATGAAGTGAAATTCGTATTTAAGTTGCAGGTAGATGTTGTAGTTGTGGATTTTGATGGAGTTGCAGCTGTGGTTAAAGCTTGAAGCCAAGGTATCTCCGTTTTGATTGAAGGAAAGCCTAAGGAGAATGATTTTGACGTTTTCGTTGTGGAAGAGATTAGAGGATCTGACGATGAAATTAGCGCTGTGGACGCAATGCAGATGTGTTGATTCTGTGCTGGATAATCATAGAAGAAACTTTTTGTTGGAGAGAAGTACGAGTTGGCGAGTAGTTTGCTAATGGGTTTCGCTGTTGTATCAGCAGTAGGGATTGACGTAAGCTTTGCTTCTGGGGGACTACCCGGTGTTTTGGTTGGAATAGTTGAGGTGGTTACCGAACTTTTCGAAGTAAATCCGTCTATTGACCTCGGAATTGAAGTTAGTGATGTATTTGGTGCTGTTGATTTCAGTGTCCAATTTGTTGTTGGATGAGTGGAGTTCCTTTGTGCTGCTGTGTGATGGGTTTTGACGGATGATTCTATTGCTGATTTAGGAGCATTGGACATCGTGACTGTAACTGTGGGAAATGTAGACTCTGTACACGATGAAAGGCACTTTCCTGACTTAGCCAACGCAATTCTAGCTGATGTCCTGTGTTCCACTCCCTGTACTGAGACATTTTTTGATGGAAGCTGAACAGAGGATACCTAAAGATACGTATTGGTAAGTCAAAAACAAAACAAAACAAAAAAAAAACCAAACCTGGTGGTTGGATGAACACATTACTGTGTTGCCTATCATGGGATTGATATTTCCAAAGCTTGAACAATCATCAAATGATTTTGCTGGCAAACTATTTACAAGTTTGCTGCTTTCAACGATCCATGGCGTCTTATTTATTTCCTGATCACATTGAGCATTCGATTTTTTTGGTGAATTCGGCCGAGTTATCGCCGACACAGTGAAGCAAGTCATGGATTTGCCATTTGTAAGAGACTTCACGTCACTTTCTATCGCCATGGAAGCACACAGTGGCATAGAAGCCTTCTCCTCAGGTGCAGGATTTTGATCACAGAATTTGCTGTACTCCTCAGTGGCAAAGAAGTTGTTAAGATTCTCAAGACTTTCAGAATTGTCGGTGTTTTCGACATTTCTTCCACTCAACATCGAAGACGTGACCACAGGAAATGACAGAAGAAACGCAGCTGTTGGTGAAACAGACTGTTCTCTGATCGGTTCCTGTGAAAGCTCCAATTTTCCTAGCTTTGATGGCTTCTCTTTTGGCAATTTCTTCTTTTTTGCTGCTCGTCTTGCGGCTGGTTTCGATTTTTGATTTCCTACTTTTCCATCAGTACTCCAGGTAAGTATTTTATCCGGATGCGTAAAGCGCATTCGAATGGATGTCTTAGATACACGTTTCAGTCTTCTGTTGTTTTTTGTTGCTCTCCGAACGCGAACCATGACCGTCTTGGCAGGCACAAGAGGAGGTGACTGAGACTGCGATTGAGATTGCACTGGACCTAAAGTTTTTTCACGAGAGAATGCTGTTATAATTGCTGTTGGTTTTGTTGTAACCTCGACCGAAGTTGATTTAGGTGAACTGGGAGCAAAAACTTCCTCCGTTCTTTTCTTCTTTGAACTTTTACCGTCCTCCACTTTAGTTCCCTCAGTGTTTTTAGAATCGACATCGTTCTTTTTTGATCGAGTTCGGGGCTTTTTTGGCTTCTGTAGGGAAATAGTTGTATCATTATGACCTGTATTTGCCAACAACTCTGGCTTTTTGATGAGTAATTGCGGCAACACTATCGCTGGTAAGGGAACTTTCGCTTTCTTCAGCAACTCAGTCAACTGAGCATGACGTTCTTGATAAAATTTCAAACAATCCACAAAGTCCTCGTACTCTTCTGCAATGAAAAAAAAAGAAAAAAATCAGGTTCCGTTGAAGGAATGAAAACCCAAACCGATCGACATCCGAACCGAAACTCACTGAAAAGCTCGCTGTTTTTCGCCTTCAAGTAGTCTTCTCGTTTCTTCCGCAAGTCTGTGATGAATGTAATCGCCTTCTGGATAATTTCGATCTTGCTCCAAACCACAGATGGATCGTATTTTGGTAAGAGCTTCGCTAGCTCATCGAAAGTTTTATTCAGACGATCACGTCTGTCTTTTTCCCAGGCTTTGTTTTTTCTAGAAGGAATTTTTTCAAATATTTATGGTTAAAATGTAGTGGGCGGATAACTTACTCGGATGGCTTTTTAGTCATAGCTTTGTGCGTCTCATTTTATGTGGTTAATTTTAGTAAATTTATTGTTTTTGTAGAGGAAAAGCAGAAGAATCGAGTTGTTTACAAGTGATGCAAGTGTCAAGCTGACAACTGTCAAGTATAAGTTAACATATGATGTCGGCAAGGTAGTATACCAAACGGAAGTCTGGTGGGCAGATGGCACTGCTAGTGGATTGGCGGAAATACGAAATTCTTTAGCAGGATAACTTTGACAGTCGTCTCTTCTTTTAATTTATTAGCGAAATTTGTGATTTTAATTAACACAAATTGCTTTATTTGTTACAGTTTAGTGAAAATGAAATAAATTTAAAGATAACTAGCCTGGAATCATTGAGCAGAATGGTCATATACCAATACATCTTTCATTCCTTTGGACAATGATGGGACGCCTTATGTCCACTGAGCCTTTCTTGCTATTTCACTAGTTATTATTCTTTGTTATGTTCTAGGTTAAACAGTTCTTTCAGACTGACTTTAGAATTATAGAAATCATCGTAGTCTTACAGGTTTCAGGGCGGACTACGGCCTAATACAAAATATTTTTGTCCATTGCTGAGGGCTTCGCTAAGTGTTTTATTTTCTCGGAATTATGAACAATTTACGAGCGTCTTTTATGCCTTAGTATATCCAATTTCTTCGACCACACACTTCTTTTTCTGTTGTTTGAAGGTCTGCTGTCTTGTTGTATATTTCCAGTGTGTCAGGGAATTTCTTTTTCTAGGTTCCATCAAAAACAGCATTTTTGATAGATATCTATAGGATTTCTTGTGTAAATTCAAATGGCGGTACTCAAAACCTCTTAACCAAATCTTAAACCTAATCTGCAAACGAACTGCAGGCGCCAGCAACAATTAATAATCCCGTTTTTGTTGGGCCTAATGCATGGTATTTTGTTCAATGTTCGCCTACAAAATCTAGAAAAGAACCTTACCTTCCTCAAGTAGATCCGCCAAATGGACATTTAGTAACATTCGATTTTATACGGATGGCCAGATCCGTATTTGACTCTGTGGATGAGACTCAGATCGATGTCATCAATTTATTACGGTTTCCCAATCAACACTTGCTTTCTCATGTCTCAAAATAGTCATTAGCATTCCTGATATACCCTCAATAGAAGAGATTGTAGATTATTTACTGAGTTTTTAACAGTGAACTATTCTTGTCTGAAGTTCCTGCAGCACCTAAGTGCAATTTCTTTAAGATTTGATTGCTTACGTTTACACTAGACGGTGTTCTGATGGGTGCGGAGTTCTGGTGTAAAACGCAACATGTTTATAAGATCGGAGTCAAATGACAGTCCACGAAATTCCAGCGTGAGATGTAGGAATGACCACATAATTTTAATTTGAAGGCGACTTTGAGAGTGCTTTCAATGATATTTATAGCAAGACATAAGTGTATCTAGATCAGATCCAGGAGTCCTAGAAATGACTTCGAGGTACCATAAATACCCCGTTTTTAAAATTTTGAAGCACAGCCATATTCGATTGAAAGTTAGAAGAAGCTGCAGTTGGCGCATAGGATGGTATTTGTCTTATGACAGCCATATAAACAATGCTAAGTGACAGGCCTAACGTCTTGCTAAAAGTTACCGGGATAACATCCAGATACTTAGCTTCGCTCAAAAAACTATTATGTAGCCTTGTTGCATTAGATGAGTCAAACTAGTCAGCTTCTTTTTCTTTTGTAAAAGTTTTAAGAGAATTGGCGAAATCCTCGACGATTGATCGACTACCTCTAGGGCTAACTGCACTTTGAAGCATACAGTTGCTGGATATGATACTACAGACAGTACAGTTAAATTATATGCATATGCTTGAGGACCATTCCCCCGCTATCACCCTGCAGTCAGCATCCGCTGTTAGCATCCTATTAATCAGCTTAGCTCTTATCTGCAAAATTTTGCGTTGTTATATGTCGACCCTTCATGTCAATATGTTTAAATGTTGCATCTTGGTGGTGTGTTGCATTCGCAATAAGGTTTTGCAGCACAACTGGATATGTGCCATCGGTTTCAGGGGACTTATATCCAACAAAGGCGCAAAGAGTGTATTTGGTGGCCTCAACATTCACCACAACCGAAGTTAAATACCAAATACTGCGATATGATTTGCGTGTCCAAATTGCAATTTTAGTGGCAGGAGCTGGTTATGAGATGTTTCGGGTACGGTTACCGAGTAAATGAATTTCTTTGCTTTCGAATCAGTGTGGGGCTATCGGATTTTGACCAGTCTCTGGTCATCATCGATCGTTTCGATCTGTTTTGTATTTTTCTGCAGATTTTCATTCCACCATAAAAGGGCGATCTGCACGGGATTTATACTGATAGAGCACGTCAGTTCAGAATATTTGGTGAGGACAATATCCACGTTTTGAATAACATTCTCCAAGCGTGTCTAGTTGGTTTTTCTAGGATTCCTCCGCTTAATAATTTAATGAATCCTATGTCTGACATCAATTCCTCCGATAGTTGCTTTCAGCTGGCGATCTTCTTAGCTTGTCTGTTTGATCAGTTATAGTTGATTTCTCTTCTTTCGGAGCAAATATTGATTTGAAATTAACGTTTCTATTAACCAAGTCAAGCGAAAGTATGAAATCAAGGGAATAATTGCGTCTCACATTCCACTTACTACTCAACTGCAGTAACTAACTCTATTATCTATATCGGCACATTAACACAAGTTCTTAGCGAAATGGATATTATCATGTGTACATATGTGTGATTTTGTAAAGATTCCTATATACAAATGCAGACATAGACTTGGAATGTTGCTTCATACATTTATTTCCCCCAAATTTACTGTTGAGTTCAGAGTTCTAGGTACGGAGGCATTCAAGGATTTGCAGCTTCACCGTGAGAGTTCTGTTTTCCATATTTTAGCTTGCCACCACAGTTTAATGATCCGCAGTGCTTGCACTCTTTTGTTTAAAATTTTGTTGCAATGGAAAAATATAGAGTACCCGCATAGCCACCTCCCGTTGGTGTTTGACGGTTTTCAAGGAAGTCGATTTTTCTTCGACATCCAATTTTCATACTTCTGAACTGCAGCATCGGTTTTATTTGAAAGTTATGAGTTGAGAAAGCCACTACCATGATTTAAGTGTGCATAAGAAATACAACATTTTGCGATGCTTGTTGTGGAAGACATGACTTTGGCTTAAATGATCTAATAGCTCTTATCAATTCTTTTCACTTAATTCTATACAAAATTGTTGGCAAAGTTGGCAAAAAATTATTATGACAAACTTATTTTGTCTTTGTACTTCATGTAAGATCATATTTCATTATCATTGGACAGTTTTATATGGTACTTCTCTGTAGAATCTGCTGAATATACTACTTGTATTCGTATTTATTTAGAAATTCAAAAACGGTGTCTTTAAAAACAAACATAAACATATGTATCATATACTCCTTTCGACTGCCCCATCCACCTAATCTTTAATTTAAAATTCGTTACCAACAATTTGAAATTGATTTTCTTCATTTTCAATTCAGTTATTCACCAGCCAGCCCATCATTTCTCGATTTGCTTGTTTGTCTGTCTGCTTGTCTATTTATGACACTAAATCTACTTGCACATATGGATACGAGTCCCCCCTAGTACTCGTATATGTAAGAAGGCAAAATTGAACATGCATTATTCCAAAGTGGCACCTTTTAGAATACTTAAGCACGCGTCATTAACATATTTGACTCCTAACCCTGCCTTACAGCCTCGTCATTGGGGGTATTTTCCTCACTCCCAAACTAAGCGTTCTCTTGCCCAAGTGGCCTTTGTTCATCCCTCTGTGTTAAGCGCTGCTAGCTGATGTGCCATACTGGTGGCGGATCGCCGCGTTTTGTAGCGTGATCGATTCATTATGCATTTTTCGATTTACAATTGTCGAGGTATGCCGTGCTGATGACATGCTTACATATATTCAGGGACTGTCTTGCTTAACCCACTCTGATTGAATATTTATGGGCTAGTGACTCGCAGGCTCGGAGTGTAAAAATTTCAAAATCAGAATATGCGGTCAAGACTTTAGGTGCTGAATAGCTGAATAGGATATTATATTTATTACATAATGAGTCACTTGAGTCATAGAAATCAGAGGTGCATCAAGAGCTAAATAAACTCACTCTCACACAAGGTCATACATACTATATACTATTATACTATGAGCATAACCCAAACCAAGGAGAGGACTTATGATATGACATCTGTAACCTGCTCACCTGGTTTATTTCGGTTTGTTTCTCTATGACTGTGACTATGAATTCAATGCTTCGAGCTTAGACAAATATTTGACCCATTTTAATGGGTAGATCTGTGTGTACTTTAATACCACTATGAGTGTGTAATTATGGTTAATGAGGGAAGCAAATAAATTAACGTTCCTTCGTAACACTGTATCGTAGCCATAGGTGAGTTCAATGGAGTCTTCTCATTTTATGACGGAGGCAGATTGATAGAGAGAGAGAGAGAGCGAGTCAAAGCAGGTAAGATGTTGACATGGTGATCATGTGAACAATTCAGTTGCTTTGCCACCATTCGAAGCAATGAAGCTTCTTCAATCTTTGCTCGTATCTCAAGTATGGGTAGCGCGGTGATCATTGGAATGTAAGTACGTGCTGCGTACATATAAATATCTTAAGGCGCTTACAAAATTTTTTTATTATTTTTTTTTTTTTTTTAATTTAAACTGATATAATGATACGTTTAACTCTTGACTGTTGAGCTCAATCGTTAATAGTAAAGCAAAGGATGTTGAAAACTATTTTGAAGTTCACTTTGACTTTTGCTTAACATTCTCTTATACGTCTCTGGAATTTTTGAGAAGTTAGGGGTTTAAATGCTTTTTCATATCAATGAAGGTGACATCTTTTCAATCGTCGCACCGTTTTGCCATACATAGTTATACGCAAACCCGCCCTGCCGACAGTCTAACGGACTCCTTTTTATATTTTCATTCATGCAACATAAGTTTCAACGATCGGCACTTGCCACACTTTCATGTGTCGCTTTTGCCTTTATGCCTACTAGTATACTGTGAAGAATAAAGCTCTACCTCTAGACTGATTAGGCATCTGATCGACCGCAATCATTCTATTCAACAAAATCATGAACCATTCAGATAAAAGGCTTTCGATTTTCAGCCATATTTTGGAACAAATTGGAACAATCCAGGAACAACATTCGGAGATAACCAGTACCAAACAAAGCACTTCTACAGGATGTTAAAAAAGAAGTCGACGCAAACTCCTCTGTCAAGCACGGCGAACAATTCAACTTTAGCGATTCAAGCTCAAGATTTTTTCCCACAAGACAAAATCTAAGTAATATCTCAGTTTAGGCACAACAGGCCTGCCGGAATGGACTGCCTACCTGTCGAACTATTAAGACCGCTTAACTTAATAGAGTCCGCACACGAAGCCATTTCATAGAACTTGTCAGGAGAGTGTAAGCCTGATGAATAAAATTTCGAAATCGTTTGTTCGTTCCACAAGGAAAGATACCTTCTAAATTGTGCCAATTTAAGGGGCAAGAGTTACAAGATCTTGTGCGCCGTATTCTGTAAATGTCCGAAACCATTTATCAAAGAGCTGTTTTACAGACCACGGAGAAAACCAAATAAATCCTGATCGATATTCAGCACTCCTCTATTGCATCGACAGAGTCTAGCTATGTAGAGCCTTGTTCTAACATCAGATTGTGAAGAACGACGATGAAGAGCACTAGCTACTTCGTATAAATTGAAAGCAATTTCACCGAGAATTTCGATGTCAAAAAAGGCTTAGACAAGACGATGCGCTGTCATGTGATTCTTGAAAAAGTTGTGCAAAACTTGAAAGAAAACCCTAGAGTCACATTTATCCTTACCAGCCCAATCCTGTTCTTTAGCTCAGAAGCATAGATGTTAGCAACAGTAAAAATTCGTATCCTTGGTCGATTTGAACGCAAAATTCTTCGAGTGATTTTTGTTCCATTTGCTTTGTCAGATTATGGATAAGGAAACAACAGGTGACCAGATAGCAATGATAGTTTTTCAATTGTTATGTTCCAGCTGTCAAAATATTCAGTAAGGTTTGCATTTCATCATGCATCGTTTTACGCTTGTCGAATGTGCGGAAATTATTAAAAATTATTAGTTATCGAAATTCCGGCTCAGTTGTAAAGATGAGGCCCATTTTTGGCTTAGCGGCTTTTCGCAAGTGTTCGACCAAGCATTAATGCATTCATAAAGATTGACTATTTGGAGCGGTTTACTCCACGGCTGCATAATCGGATTTTATTTCCTTGGAAATAAGGAAGGATACTAGTATACCGTTAACGTCAATGGTCTCTCTCAGGTGTAGAGTGATATTAACGGACTTTCTCTGACCACAGACCACAGCTCTACAACATGGATATATCTGAGCTGTGGTTCGAAAAATTCGGCGGTACATGCCATACAAGCGCCGCAATGCTGAAAGTTGTAAAGAACAAATTTGGCGACTGGGTTCAATCAATTGGCCGCCGCGAGTATGCCATTTGATACCACTTGATTATGTTTACATTAACAAGCCAACCATTTTGGACAACCTCGAGGACAACAATCGACACGCTATTGCCGAAATAACGCCACAAATATTAGACCGAGTCATCGAAAATTGGACTGACCGTTTGAAGCACTGCCAGCGAAGCTAAGGCGGTCATTTGAATGATGTGCTATTCTACACATAGTAGCATGAACGTAGCTTCAAAATAAGTCAAAAATCAATTTTACATCTCACACCGCTGTTATTTTATTTAATTTTTTCCCATCGTTCTTATCTGGTCGCTCTACATAACAGTGAATCTTACGAGTTGTATAGCGATATTGACTTGCTCCTCGTCTGACTGGGATACCATATATACAGCCAATGAGTATTAACGCTCTGGTCAGAAAAATCACCATGATCATCATTTCGTGGAAACGCATTTAAATAATCTTTCCCTCTACTATATTGGAAATTTATTTGCCTTCCAGGAGTCAACGACCCTGCTTATCTTTTCGATATGTTGATGATTGAATCCACTGAAAGTTTTTTTCGTTAAACAGAGTGGTAGCATAAATATATTATACAATATATAGAGAAAAATTAAACTTTAAATTTCATGCCGGCTTCTAAAATTAATCTGGCTTCCGTTAAATTACAAATTGAACGAGTTTAGTTAAGGTCGTCCGAAATCGGTTGTTGTGCCAGAAAACACCGATGCTGTGCGAGAATTATGTGAGCAAGATCGTCATGTGAGTTATCGTGAAATTAAGGCTTTCTTGGGCATTAGCTTCACTTGTGTACATTGAATATTGTAAAAAGATTGGATATGTACTGCTTAATTTGACAATCGCTCAAAAAACGGCACAAAGACATGTTAAAAAAATTCGATCACGGTGGTTCAGAAAACGTCAGTAAGATCTTGATAGGCGACTAATCATTAATCTTTGTACATCTACCCATAGAGCAGTCGATTATATGGATCTTTTAAGCCAAATCCAACAAAAGGAGCTCAAGTATAGTGAACTCCGAAGCAAATAGTCGCCTATTTTTTCGGAAAAACCGGACATGTCGTCACCATGCCATTCGACAAGTCAATTCAGACTACTTTGTTTGCCAGATGTTTTTGAAGAAGTAAGGAAAAGCAACCGCCAAACACGTATCATTCTCCACCATGACAATGCCAGCTCTCGCAGGTCGTCTCGAACAAATGACTTTTATGTTTTGGGGTTACCTTGTTCAGAGTCGAAAAAAGTGTTTCAAAAACTGGTTCAAACGCATGCAAACGCGTTTTGAAAGAAATTAAAGGCTTTGTCGATGATAAATATTTGTTTTTTCTCAAAACTAAAGTAGTAACCTATGTATTTTTCCAAGAATTGTTTTTTTCAAGTGCTTTTTCGAGATCAGGCATAACTTAATGGCAAGAATACTTTCACTTCGTTGTTTCTTTTCAAATTGGTGTTCTCATTCTACGTTTCTACTTTAGGCGATGCTTTTCTGTGCAGACTCGAATTTCCGTTTTGTGAGTTTTATGCTCGATACTGCCCGATTTTAAAAATATGAGCAATAAAGCAATGAGTAATACCTTTTTTTATATCTTCCTGTGACACAGCTTATGCATACTCGTATGTATGCTTTTCCTTTAGGGCGTTTTCTTGACCATCTTTCCTCTTTTCTTGACAGCTTTATATTCTGCGGCTGGTTTGCCAGTAGCAAATTTAGGTTCGACTTGATTGTAGTCTTGTTTGTGAGTTCTTATAGTTAGCTGCATGTGTTTCTTTTTAGTTTATGCTAGTCGTTGAAGCTTGCTTATCTAAGTTGCACTCTTCTTTTTTGAAAATAAGACTGCGAAAGATTTGAACCTAGGTGGTATTAACACTTCGAGATCGATCTCGAATTCTATTGCAAAGGCTGGGTTAATCAGAATTAAGTATTAACAGCATTAGTCATGCTTAACCAAGAATTCCTAATCTCGTTACGTGAGCTGTCTCTTATCTGGATAACATTAAATGCATCAAGAATAAAAGTTCTTTAACTTGCAGGGCATTCATAATGTTTTCTTTAGATGGGTGGAGTTCTGTCTTTAGCTTGATTTTGTAAGTGTAACATTGGATCTTCTTGATATTTTTTAAACTTATTTCAACTCAAAAACATAAGCACAGTTCCTTAATGTCCTCACAAAGAAATTATAGATAAATAAGATCGCTAGAAACTATTTAAAAATAACTTTTCAATACCACTGTTGGTTCCAGTCACATGACAATTCTCGCCCACCTGTTTTTAGATTCACTCAATGGCCACTCATAATATTTATTTTAATATTATAATTTAATGATTTGGATATAGATAAGATGACCAAAGCATTTTCTAAAGAAAAGAATAGAAAAGGAACAAAACCGGAAAATCAATCGCCTCGGGGTGAGGAGTAACCTTCATTTTTTATTTGAATTCGAATTCCAAGACCGTTATTTTAATTACGGCGACTATCAAATATATGGATTAGCATGAAATTTGAATATTGTAGAAACAAAATCCGAAAATCGGAAACCCAACAACTACCAAGTGTTCTACTTTCTTAAAAAATTATACCAAAGTTCAGTCACATTAGGATTGTATTGCTCTGTATAAAAATTTGTCTCGTTTCTCCAAAATTAAAGTTAATCGCTGGCTTTCTAACATAAATCCAGTGGATTGTAGAGAGTTCTGAAAAATTTTGGACTGTTTGCATAACTTTTAAATAAAATTTAAAATTATGAATTTCACCAGATCATAACTACATGGATTCTAAAGTCATGAAAACCACTGAAATGACCCAAAAAACAACTAAATAGTGAGAGAGGAGGGTGATTAGCATAACATATGTAGCATAAATATGCAGAAAGATTTGAACATTTTATTGCGGCGA
The DNA here is from genome assembly GCA_907269105.1 of Volucella inanis. Taxonomy (NCBI): domain Eukaryota; kingdom Metazoa; phylum Arthropoda; class Insecta; order Diptera; family Syrphidae; genus Volucella; species Volucella inanis. The sequence continues at coordinate 138,975,976 of OU026157.1, forward strand.
TTGATAAGCATTTTCAATCTGACGATGAGCTTCAGACTCTGATTATATTTGTATACCATTAATTGCTGATGGAAGCTATTTATTTGTGGAATCTTGCTTCCAGATCAGGTTAGAGGTTATCAGTAGCTAAACACGACAGTGTGCTGTATATGTAGGCCATTCAGAGTGAATGGAAGAAAATTAAATCATTTACCAGACACAACCATTTCCAATTTCAAATGGATAGATTTAGTGAGCCATTTTTCAGTGCAGTCATGTGTACTTCACTTCATTGGATTCAGCTCGGTCAGACTGTGTTGCTAGGCCGGCTATAGATAGGGAATTGATAATGGAAGTGTTGGGGTAGATAGACTGTAATGGAAACGACTGCTGACAATCTAGATCTGTATTAAAATGAAAATGGGTACTTAAATAATAAATCTGGTCTGTAGTTGTTTTTAGAATATAGGAAATAAGTCCTATCAAGGATCTTTTTTGAAGTACTCAACGTCTTCTTGTTTAGACTCATCATACTCTTACATAGATTCATCAATTTTAAGTAAAGATTATTGTTAAAAAAATGGATTTCAAAAAAAAGTCTTCAAATACATCTAATAATAGAAATAGCAAACAACTTACAAGATTCAAGATAAGCTTTATCAAACGTTTGACCATTTTTAAGTTGAACTGGAAGATAAGGATATAGAAACGTTTAATCATTGACAAGTCATTTAAAGTCTGTTTCCATCTTAAACTATGATGTCATTAAATTTAAGTACTGTACGATAGTCCATTGAATGTTAGTCATATGAGCTTTGCATGATAAAGTGTGATCTAATCATTATAAACCATCATATCAGATAATATTTTTCTATCGTTCTGACTATGTTTTTATATCTAGTCTTAGGCAAGAATTTCTGGGAGTAGAATCTTTATTTTACTTTACAAAAGTAGAGTTTTTTTTACTAATATTTTCCCTGTTAGAGATCAATTCTCGAAAACACTTACCAAGTCGATTAGTTTTTATGCAATTCTGATATTTTTATAACTCTTCAATGACTTTTGAAACATATCTTCTGACTAGCAAACGAAGTAATTAATCAAATTGTCAGCAAGTGTAAATAATAGGGTTTTAGGTGAACACAGTCGAATCGCTTGTCGATTCTGCAGTGTGTTGCTCCAGAATAGTCCACATTGTATCGAAGAGAGAATATCGAAACATTCGGCAATCGTCGATGAAAGAGCGTTAACATAGAAAAAAGTTTCTTTTACTTAATTACTGACTAGTGTCTAGTAACAACTCAACCCTACTGTAGACTACTTAGAATTCTATTCCGCCTGTCAAATAAGTTGTGTTGGAGAAACTCTCTTTCAAATCTAAATAAATGCAAATGCTCTGTGTCTCATAAAACGTTTGTCCATTAATAAATGAATCCGAAACTCGATATTCATCTGTTAGTTTAGCTTTATAAGAAAAATGCAGATTCATTTGCATAATTTAAGAACTCTTCCTCTTCCAAATGATCCAATCTACTCATTTCTAACTGAAGATGGAGGTTTGTTTTTGTCTAATTTCCTATATTTTACGATCTTGCCCTCTCAGCTCCATCTATCCTAGTATCGTGGTACACATACTCAATATTAAGATACGTATGTACCATATGATTAACATTTTATATTTTTCGTCGTGATTTCTATTATCTCAGATTTTATTACCAACAAAATGCTTGTATCCATAAGGTGTAGGTTAACATTTATTAAAGAGAGGAGAAACCTACTGGGTTAATGCATTCCAGTCCATTATCACCCTATGCATTTGGAGAAGAGGTTAATTATTTCAATTTCAAATGAGCACGAGTTCGCATAAAAATGTTCATTGAAACAACTGTAAAATTCGAAATAAGTAGAAAATGTAGTAATGTCGAGAATATAAAAATAAATTTTGGAGTATGAGTTTGAGCTTATATTAAATTATTTTACCTAGAAAAGACAATGAACTGGTAAGAGGTGAGGTGTAAGTACAATAACAAGCAAAATAAGCAAAACATACGACGGAAAACACTATCGAGACTGTTTAGTTAATATTTTAGTAGTTCGAATGGTAATTGCTTATTTGTTCGCTAGAGTATAGCCTCAAATAATTTTATCCACTTTTTCATGTTACTCTTCTTTTGGTTCTTTCGCTTTAATAGCTTTATCATATATGCAAACTAAAATTGCACACATCTTCCTCAGATACTTGATCCAAGATCTCTCTGCAAAGATCTATAGCATCAAAATGAGTTGTCTTGTCAACCGAGTATTGATGTTTTCTTGCTGGTGCCAACTCTGGTCACCTGAGCATTTCTTTTTGCGTACAATCTTCGACGAAATATAATACAAAAAAGTTTGTTAAAGCTCGACGCTAACTCTGGAGAGAGCAGAAGAAGTAGATTTTATAGCAAAAGCCAGAAGGATAAGGCTATTCTGCTCAGTCTGGGTTCAGAGCTAATCGGAACTGTAAGACTGTACTACTTAATATTGTTGATGAGGTACGCATAGCAATGGATAGGAAAGAAGTATGTTTGCTTACTCCTCTTGACTTCTCCAAGGCTTTTGATTCAGTCGATCATGCGATCATCTGTTCTAAACTAAAAAGCTTGTTTCCCTTCTCTTCAACCACAAGCAAACTTTTTCTATCATACCTTACAGGGAGACATCGATGTGTGGTTGTTGGAGATAAGACGTCAGCTCTTCTCCCAGTAGGCCCTCTTTTTTCGTAATTTACATTAACGATCTCCCCCAAGCGGTCAGACACTTCACCGTTATCATGTTCGCAGATGATGTACATGTCTTTATTAGCAGCCCACAAGCCGAACTTTCCCAGGTATCAGAAGCAATGAACGACGATTTATATTGCATACAGCAAAGGACACAGAATAATAATCTAAGTCTGGATTCAGCTAAATGTGAATCAATTGCTCTAAACCGTACCAAGTTAGATAAGTCACTGCTTCCGCAGGTGACTCCGTGATCACCTACGTTAAAAAAGTAAGGAATCTTGGAATCATCTTTAATGACACGCTTACCTGGTCCGAACACATAGACACTACCATTGGTAAAGTTTATGCATTTTGTGGGCCTCAAAACACTTCGTCACTATCAAAACCATAACTTTACTGGCTAAAGCTTTTCTTCTACCTACTCTGCTGTACTGCTGCGAAGTTTATTGTAACACCGATTCAAACTCGTTAAGAAATTTAAGTGTTATATTTAACAACATTACCAAATACATTTATAATGTTCGATGTTATGACCACATATCACAACACTCAATAAAAATCTTTGGCTGTTCATTTGTTAACTTTTTGAAATTGAAAGCTTTGTGTTGTATCCACCAAGTCATGCGAATTGGCTAACCAGACTATTTCTATTGTTTTTGTCAAAGAGTTCTCAGAAACATTATTCAGGCTGATAAGAGCGAGTTATTATTATCAAGGGAACGATACAATTTAATTTGTATGGTCCAGGATTTAACGCCGGGGTACTATGCCCGTGTGGCGCGTTTTGCCAACAGCACGCGGAGTACTGAGTTCCCATGTGGTCTCCCACCTACGTACTTACCGCGCCCAACACTGCTTGATTTCGGTGATCTAGTGGGATCCGATGCTTTCAGTGTGGCGAGGCCGTTTCGTCATATGTGCTTGCCTGTAGTCTTAAGGTGTTGACGAAAGTTCAGCGGATGGTTATTATGATTTAACTAACGCAACCAAATGCTTAAGGTTTCTTGAGTATTATGCTGCTCCTTTTCTTTGTAGCAGTCGGATTATATATCAATGTTTTTCATCCTCCTTTTGTTCGGCCCATTTTGCTTCTCTTTCTGGATGGCGGTGATATCTGTTTTATAGCAGTGTAGACCCTACACTATTTATTCAGCAGCACATGGAACGGCTCAAGGTCCATATTCTATGTATAGACTCGAACATCGTCATCATTATTTCGTTTCGTTTTGCAACATAAAGGTCACACATTTTCGGATACTCCACATGATATTCCGATCGAAAGTAACTCGCATGGTGATATGAAAGCTTCCGATAACTCATTAGGGCTTCTCTGCCACTATCTCCAGATTCTATGCAGTAAGCGGGTACATATGTTTATATGTGATATGCGATGAATCAACAAAAGATCATTTGTCCGACAACATGCTCGATATGAAGCGTTTAGATATTGTGGAATCGACCATAAAACAGGAACTAAACTATAAACTCAGAAACTGCCATAATACGAATAATTGTTTCAAGAGGCTGGAGAATTACAGCATTCTTTGCTAAAAAGACATATCCGTCTTAACGTGGAACTTACCTGACATGAACTACATAGCGAACATTTTGATGTATACAAAACGGGCGATCACTAAGAATGTGTCAGCATCAGCGGCAGTTAATTGAAGCTCTCTAATTTGAAAAAAAAAAGATTTTAATAAATAAAATAAAAAACTACTTACATGACCTAGAACCAATTATTTGTTCGCAAAAATCACTTAAAATAGAAAATATTACAGTCTGAGAGTTGTCTCTAAAATTTTGGCCACCTTCTGTACAAACACTAAGAAACAGTTAAGTATACAGCAAACAATTTAAAGACTGAAACGGCTAAACGTGCGCAAAGTATTTTATTTTAATCCACTCCAACAAAAATTTAGCCATTTTCCAAATTTATTTTTCCAAAAATACCTCTGTTATTTATTGTTCTCAATTAATCAATCGTAAAAAGCCCAAGGGACACCACTGCAAAAAGTCCGTTCAAAGCTCTGACAAAAAAAAAATCTCTCGAATGCAGCTGTCGGCCATAGATTTCTAATGTCAAAACGGATTCTTCCAAACATTTCTTTGCAGAAGGAAAGTATGAAGTAATAAAAAACATTCTCAACAAGGGATTAAATGCCTCAATCAGCGCATACTGCTTGGTCTCCCAAAACCGTCACGTAACAAACACATTTTGAAAGAAATTTTATTAAACTTCATCATTTGACAGGTATCACAGGTAAACTGTCATATGTCATCTGTCACCTTGCCCAAGAATCAGTCCCGAAAAAGAAAAATTTCTCACCCAGTTACACGACGGGCCTAAATGAGATGCTTTAAGAAAGAGATGAAAAGTTTATAATAAAATATTGTTTAAACTAATGGCGCTTGTTCAAATTCAACAAAATGTCCTCCATCTTAAATTAGAAAATATTTCCTTATTCCTTTTTTTTTGTGGAAATTCTGTCATCTTGAAGGCTTAATACGTGAGCAGTTTGTTTGCACATCCACTAGCCAGGCTAATGGCAACATTTTTCGTTGTTCGTCGTTTTTTATGCCTTTTGAGATTTGTTTTTTAGTCTTTCTACATATCTCGGGTTTCTTAATTTAGAATGACCAACCAGAGTCACACGTGAAAGATGGTTCTCCAAGTTTTTTTTTTTTTTTCGATTTTTTGTTGTGGATGTCCTAAACGAATGCGACTACCTTTTCATTGAGAGGTACTCTGGGGAAATGTATCTTTTGGATGTTCTTTATTTATTTATTTTTATTTTTATTTCACTTCATTTTTTATTTTTTATTTTTTTTTTATGATAGAGGTGGGTTGAGCTAAAACGAACGGGGAAATAAATAAAGCTTCGGAGATTCAGGGATATTTTGTACATAGACAACACAATAGTGGCGACATTTTTATTTTATAAACGGTGGGAAGAACGATATTGAATCCGTAATCGAAAAGAAAAACAATGGAAAGAAAAATAGAGAAAAAGGTGATTATCTGGATTCGGTGGGTATCTTAATCTTAATCAAACCAATAAATTCAATTAAATTATAATAAAGACACGTCATTAATAGAAGAACGTGGTTCATTTTCTATTTTTTAATGATTTTTTCTTTGAGTATTTGGATTTTGTCCAAGAACTAATTTGTGAGGGTTAATAGCATTTAATGAGCGTTTTCGTATTCTAAAGAAAACGAATAGCAACGCTTCTTTTAAAAATAAAAGAAATATTTTGATAATTTCAAAATGACACTTATTTATTACAATATATTTTTTTACGGCTCCTTTATTGTTATTTAAATTTTTTTTTCTTCAAACAAGGAATTCTCTCTACAATACAAACTCTGAAAGGTGTTCTTGATACTCTATTATGTTCCCAATGTACTTTTATCTTTAGTTCTCGTCTGCTTCCTATAGTATCATACTTATCTTAAGCTAAGATAATATTAGTGTATTGTAGCTCTCGATTTCCGTAAGTGTTGTAAGTTTCCGGAACATCTAGCATCACTTGGGCTTTTCCTCTTGTGTTTAGCGTGTGGCGTATCATATAGGCTGCAGAAAACGCTGATCATCCATGTAATGTATGCAGCAGTGTTGTCATCTGATGATTGTATTGACATCTAAGAATTTAAAAGATAAATTGATTAATCTTAAAATTTTAACATGTCGATGTTGCAAGTAAGATATTTTTTCCAAATGAGTTTTCGCTGCGTTTTTAAAGGCCAGAATACCGTATCTTATGCGCGACTATTCAAGCGAGTAATAAACCTGCTTTTGTACTTCTAAATTTAAGAATCAATACACCAAAGCAAAAATAATGCTCTTTAGCTGAAGACGCAGGGCATTTATATGCTTACGCCACAAAAAATTCTCATTGATAGTTACTCCGAGGCCTTATTGCTACCTGATAATTGACAGCAGTCATTTCGGTGATATATTTGGACAGCTTTCTTTCGGTTGGATGTGGTACGTATTGGGTCTATAGCTTTCGTGCGGTTTGCTAAGAGATGGCGTAACTTGTATTATTCCATTGGAACATGAGTTGGAAAGCTACTGTAATTGTACGTCATTTTAGTGTATGTCATTCATTTGAAGCGTAAACAACAATAATTTTTTTTCACTCAAATATGTCGAACTTTGTGCCTGAAAAAGTGTTTTTGCGGGGAGCTCTTCTTTATTTCTTTAATATGAAGAAAATTGCTGCCGAGTCATTGTATTTTGGTGGAAGCTTATGGTGAACATGCGCTAGCTGAGCGAACGTGCCAAAAGTGGTTTGCACGATTTAAAAGTGGTGATTTTGGCTTGGAAGACGATGAACGTCCTGGACAGCCAAAAAAGTTTGAAGATGAAGAACTGGAAGCATTACTCTATGAAGATTGTTGCAAACACAAGAAGAGCTCTCAGAATATTTGGGTGTCACTCAAGCAGCCATCTCAAAACGTTTAAAAGCAGCTAGATATATTCAAAAGCAAGGAAATTGGGTTCCACATAAACTCAAGCCTAGAGACGTCGAAAGGCGGTTTTGCTTGTCCGAAATGTTGCTGAACCGCCACAAACTAAGTCATTTTTGCATCGGATCGTTACTGATGATGAAAAATGGATCCATTACGGCAACCCCAAGCCCAAAAAATTATATGTGAATCCCGGCCAACCGCCAAATCAACGGCAAAGCCGAATATCCATGGCGCGAAGGTAATGCTCTGTATTTGGTGGGATCAGATGGGTGTGCTGTATTATGAGCTGATAAAACCGGGTGAAATCATCAATGGACAACGCTACCGAACACAATTAATCCGTTTGAAGAGAGCAGTAGCCGAAAAACGCCCGGAATATGCGACCAGACACGAGGCAATAATTTTCCATCATGACAACGCTCGGCCCCACGTTGCTATTCCGGTTAAGAACTATTTGGAAAACAGTGGATGGGAAGTCTAACCCCACCCGCCTTATAGCCCAGACCTTGGCCCTTCAGATTACCATTTGTTCCGATCGATGCAGAACGCCCCCTAATTGAAATACGGTTCACATCAGAGCAGAATATCAAAAATTGGCTTGATTCATTCTTGGCTGCTAAGCTCGTGCAGTTCTTTTGGGATGGGATCCACAAATTGCCAGAAAAATGGGAAAAAGTCATAGCTTCAGATGGGCAATACTTTGAATAATACTATTGTACATGTTTTTCTTAAATAAACGTTCAAATTTTGAAAAAAAAACCGCGCGAATTAAAATATATAACCAATATATTGATCACATTCGTTTTGGCTGAATTTGTAATTAGTCTGTTATTGTTAGATACAGCGTTAAGTTCGTCCTACCCGCGATCCCGTTTTTATTTTCTCAATCTTTGTAAATATCCGTCCTTTCATAGTTCTCTTCAGTTTTGTTAATAGGAAAAAGTCGCATGGGGCCAAGTCCGGTGAATATGGTGACTGAGACATGATTTTCCTGTTGTTTTTGGCCAAAAAATCTCACACAAGCTACGATGATCTTCTGATCAAAATTAAGAAGTTTCGGAGCAAAGTTCGCTGACACACGTCTCATGCCCAAAACATCCGAAAAATTTGACACGAGCCGACCGATATGCCAACATCATCAGCAACTTCTCATATGGTAATTCGCGGATTTAACAAAACGATTATCTTGACAGCTTCGACGTTATCATCTTTTGTTGATGTGGTGAGGCGTCCAAAGCATCTTCCCGGCTATCTAAGAACAGACTTAGAGAAGACTTACCGTTTCTTACTTGATTAAATTTTCTTCTTTTTTTATAATAATTGAAAATCACCGAGCACACCAAAACACGTTTAACCTTTCTATCTGTCAAAAATAAACTAAGTATGATATACACTTAAAACTATGAACATATGTTCGACATATGTGTACCAACACATAATAGATAATCAAAAATAATAATACGTTGCCCCCGAAACTTCAAAAGTACCTTACTTTTTGAACACACCTCGTAGAACCGAATTCTAAGCCCTGTGGTATAGTGGGATACTATATTTGCTTGGTTTTTTTTTTTTTTTGCTCAGTTTTGGTTTGACTTTTATCGTTCTATCAGTCAGATAGCTCTTAAGCTAGTTTGCTAGCACTCCTTCAAAACCGTTTCTGCTGAGATTTTCCACTAATTTTTCATGTATCGAACGCTTCTTATAAATTGAAAAATAGCACAAAGACGTGATGGTTAAATGTATTTTTAAGCTCCCCAATAACGATCCGGCACTCCTAACTTTTTGAAAACTGTATTGGTTTGGGTGTAACACTTTGTTCTTACTCATAAAACAATGAAGTCGACTAACAATTACTTCTTCCATGCCTTTTTCAATAGCTGATTGTATTGCGATTGGGCTGTAGCTTTCAGTGTTCTTTTACATATATTCTTTCCATATATAGTATATTGGGGGTATAATCGATGAGAAAGCCTTTCGTGCGCAATCGTATTAACATCATGTTAATGGAAAAGCACTTTCGGTTTTTCCCTTCCCTTAAATCGTCACTGAACCAAAAAGTTGGCATATCCGCCGTTAACAGTTTCGTTTACTTTCACAACGTAAGTATTCCGAAAATCTATCATGACCTTGGGCATCTATTCGTCCGAAGAAACCTGGATCTATGCTTCGTTCACGCCTCAAACATTTTTTTTTTTTTTCAAATTTGTCATCCGAAATTCACCTTTTTCCATTTTCGCCAAAATTCACGCGGTTATCTGCTTTTAATGGCTATCACACAGTGACCTATTGATAGATCGTAGTTGACGGAAACAGTATTGCTTTTCAAATTACAATTGAATATATTGTATTGGGATACCGTCTCATGAAAAATATAAGTGTTTTCGTCACTTCAAATGCGAAAAGTTCGCTTCCTAAGATAGTCAGTCATGTAAAAATTAGTTTCATCTGTGAAGATGATTTTGTTTGAAAGTCCACCGGTTGCAAGTTGTTGTTCAATGAACCAATTGACGAACTCTCTTCGCTGTATATAGACTGTAGACTTAAGTTGTTCAGATAGTCAGATTTTGTAAGCATAAAGATGGAAATCTTCTGTGATAATATGCTGCATAGTGATCAGGAGCCCTGATGTTTTCTGCCGAATGACCTGGATTGACTTAAGGTATCCTCGAGGATTAGTAGTCCTTTTTTTATAATGTTAAACAATGAAAAGCGTTGTTGCCCCAAATAGCAACAACGGAATAGATCTGTTTTGAATAATGAAGCACAACACTGAGGATATTCACTGAAGTTTCTTATTTTTCTCCAAAGTCCGGAAGAAATTTTGCGGCCATTGAAGCAAAAGCAGCGAAAATGTGTTTAATAACGTAATAAATGCTGGTAAAACAAATTAAAGCCTATAGATAAAAAACGACACAAAACATCAAATGGCTCCGATACTACGTCTCAACAGAATATTATAACTTTGATGTGACTAAAACGGGCAGTGATCAAGAGAACAATCACTGTTGCCAACCACTATTTCTTTGGACAATGAAAGCTACAGAGACTTCAGTTTCCTTCACGAACAACGAAGAAAGCTTTTTTATGGCGCGGAAGCATGGACCTTTTCTTAAGCAGACTAATATGCTCTTGGGCTATGCGTATAAAATTATTTTTTAAAAGAAGATATAACAACGAAATGCGTGTGCTATACATAGACATTGATCTTGTTAGAAGGGCAAGAATTCACCGGCTCCAAAGGCTAGAGCATGTTCAGAGATTTATCACCACTTGTCCGACAAGGAATGTCTTTTAATCAATTCAGGAAAGATAACCTTGTAAAGAAATATCTCGCGTTGCTGATGCACTTAAGTGAAAAGGAGTCTCACCTAAACTAGTCTGCGCAACTGGAGGCAATTTGAGCAAATTGCGTTTAATAAATGTTGATTGAGACCCAAGTTCACCCCGGACAGTAGCGTCATGTGTAAAATTACACCGATGCTTATATGTTGTGATAAGGAGATAATATCAGATCTTATTTTTTGTAATCGCTCTGTTCCATTTACAGAAAATAAACTCGCGTTGCTTTAAATATTTTGGCATATTCATACAATTGCCTAATGTTGGCAAGGCTGCTAAATAATCTGCAGAAATAACAATTACACATTTTTAACACTTTATTACCTTCTTATAAAAGTTTCAAACATATTTTTTATAGCATATTGATCGTGTTAAATTTCCGTTGGTGACATCGCATGATTTCAATTAAACTGCAGAGCCGAACTTAATTATTTTAGTTATATTTAAGCGAGTTCACATCATGCTGTGAAATACCCTTTTCATGCGAAAGGAAATATGCGTAGAGATGTTAGCTGGGATGAACTCCTCCTTTTTATGGTCTTCTTTCTTCATTCTTTAATATATATCATTGCTGAAGTACCTTTGCGTCCTGTATGCTATTATATGTTACATGTTATTTCTACAGGTTTCTCTACTTCCTACAACTTTTCACTTGAAAACATCATGAAATTTCCTTCACTCAAAAATACACATACCTATATCCCAGAAATCTTCAAAAAATAACATTGCTATTTCATTGCTTATCTCCTTATTTATGTCAGTTCTATTAGTGTTAACTATACGCTGCTGTTTGTCTGAGAAAAGTACATTCCATTATGCAATCCGTTTTCAACAATCAACAGTCTGTTTACTTCTCAACTAGTCGACTTAGAGTGATGTAACAAATTCACTGCAACTCAAAATGCATATACCTATGAACTGTGTCCTAAATGCGAGCAACATCAACACACAAGCACATTAAAAAACAACATGAAATGTTTTAAGCGCCCGTAAACATATTCCACTCGTTCAAAACAGGACAGAGGTTACGAACTTTGATAAGAATATTTAATTCTATTATGAAGCTACTGAATCTACGAAAATAGCTTGAATTTTTTGTGAATTAAGAAGATAAGTGTCTCAAAAAAAAAAAAACATTATTTGACTTTCATAGATTAAATTAAAGTAATAAACTTAGCCAAATGGAAATATTTATGTATATTTGTACACATGTACACTGAAGCACAAAATAAGTAAAATTAATTAATTAAAGCCGCATACACATGGTGTTGATAGACAGTGTTGGCGTGACAGTCTGGGGTTGACCACGTTCTAGTTTCTTCCACTTACTGTGCTGTTCGCCTTTGTCTTTTTATCCACACTGAAAAGGGATCTATGATTGTGAATTTTTCGTAGACAGAAAATTAAACTTTCCAGGGTTTGCCATCGCTCGCCGAAAGGGTGCTGATGTCATAAAACTATATTACTCTTTCTAGGATTCTATAACATATGGTAACAGATGTCACCTATCTATACTTTGGGAAATTTGCCATAGAACGTTACACAGTGAAAGAAAATTCAGGATGGTGTAGTAGTTAATAAGCAAAACTGACGCATCTGGGGCACAAAACTCCACGAGTGGTTCAGGAGATGCCAATGCACCCAGAACGATTGGTGCGATTTGTGTTCCGGAGATATTATAGGGCCGTATTTTTTCGAAAATGTGGCCGGAAAAGCAATTTAGGTCAGCGGAGCGCGCAACTAACATCACATCACGTAAATAATTTTTTTGTAGTCGGAACTTGAGGATATACATACATACGACTTCTGCTTTTCACAGAGTGATGTTACAAGCTAAAGAAGTCGTGAAGAAATCGAGTTATTGCGCACGAAGTTTCCTGGCCCTGTACTAGTCGCGTTTTGGCAACCCCTATTGGCCGCCAAGATCATGCGCCTTAACACTCTTAGACTTCTGTCTTTAAGGCTATTTTAATATCAAGGTCTTCGCTAACCATCTGCAAACAATTCCAAATCTGAAAGCGAACATAGAAGATGTTGTCGCCAAGATATGTGAAAGATTGATTGAAAATTTCTAAAAAAAGCACAGCCGAGGCGGTCATTTGAAAGATACTGTGTTCCATAAATAATCCACATTTGTCTTTTTTATAAAGCAATAAAGGTTCAATAGATATCTCAACAATTGTTTGCTTTATTTAAAAAACATAACCTTAACCTTTTGTTGTTGAAACACTTTTATTATTAATGGGGTTTCAACATGTTTAATGTCTGCTTAAAACACCGAAGACATTCTTGTTTTTTAAAACCGCTTAACACTATAGAAAAGAACTGATATATATATATATAAATCTACTTTTCCGATATAAGCATTTCTGTTCTGCTATGCCAAAGTCGAAGCGTCTTTGAAGAAGTCTTGGCTTCATATCTCTGGAGATCTCACCTCCCTTTTAACTAAGACGTTGTAATGTTATAGTTATCCAATTTGAATCTTATTCAGTGAAACAATGCTTCTTCGTACATTGGTTATATACACTTCCTCTTATTCTCATCTGCTTCTACGCACAAAACTAATACATCGGTCAACTGTAGAATAAAGTTAGTAAAGATAATATCTGCATGTATTTTCAGAGTATAGCTTCCATCACAGGATTGAAGGAGTAATATCGGCATATCAACTTATGTACTTATGTAGAAAGATCAGCTTTTAATAGTGTTGCTGTGGGCTCTGAGTTCTACAGCATAAATTAAGACAACCGTGTCGCATCTTTAGTTACAGATATTTTCTCGGTAGACACGCAGTTTCTAAAGTGCAAAGCGTACTGAGGTACAGATTAGAAAAGAAACGTTATAGTTATGGAAACCCAGTAAAATAGCATACAATAGGCAAGTCAAAACAGCAGTCTATTATAAATAATCATTTGTCATGCTTTACGGCCTCATTTTGCATTTATATTTCTTATTTGTTCATAATTCACAAGCTAGACAAGGAAACTGGTTGAAAATTGAATAAACATGCCAAAGTAAGTAATACTGATGCCAGTTAGACAAACCTTTTCTTAAGGCTTTTCATGTAACCTAACTTTAAGTTACTATAATTTAAATATTAAATTTACATTTTAAATTAGTACATGAATTTTTTGGGATAGAAAATAACCTTATCTTAATCTTGTCCCACATAAACTATTGTTATTTATTCTACTACATCTACTTGACTAAATAAAAACATGCTAAGACAATCAAAGTCAAATTTGTTGTGAACGCCTAAAAAAACGGGTTTGAAATGGGTAAGAAACAGAAACAGGCCACTCATGCATCACAAAACCAGAAAAGATTATCCCCAAAAATATCGATTACTGAAGGCATATTCGTGCCTTCCAAACCATTGCAGGGCGGAAATTTTGGGCAGCTGCAGAGGCTCTCTCTCGGCTCAAGTGAAGTGTTGTTTCTACAACGAAAGTCTGATAGTGCATTGATAGCCAAGTAGCTATTGAATCTCTGAACAAGTTTATAACAGTGTCAAGAGTAGTTAAAAACTATCGCCTTTCTCTCAAAGAGATGACCTAACAGTTCAAAAGCCTTATATGTTGGTTACCTTGACATCAAGGATTTCGGGGAAGCTTTAAAGTCGGTGAACTTGCCGAAGGTAGCATCCATTCAAACCAAACTCTAATGACGTAAGAATGCCACTTGGTACATTCAAAATTATACTCAAACTGAATGCGATGGGTGCAAACACAACCTGAAATTTATACATGCAGATTTGGCAAAAGCCAGACAAGTACATAGAGTCTCTTATCTTTGAAACGGTCATATCTCAGCATCCAATTAGAAAGTCATCATGATCTACTATGTAATTGGCACCTAGATCTATCGATAAACAGGCAAAAGAAACGACCCTTCATCTACAATGAAGCTTCTAACTCTTTTCACAAAAATAATAACTCCGCAATAACTATCAGAAAACTCCTCAGTTTTACTAAAACACTTAATGATTTGAACAGTCTGATAGTCACAAAACCTTACAACTTTCTTGTTTTTACTTTTAAGTGCAAGTTCATTGCGTTCCTGTAGTATCACAAAAAGTTCTTTCTGGTTTGAGTGAACCTGCTCGACGTGACTGCCACTTGGCATAACCTTTCTTTCTTGAACTCACACATTTTTGAAAGGCCGGCGCATTGCCTTTATTATCAAAAGTCGTTTGTTTAAAGATGTTGAACTATATGTACACAAAAGTTAATGAACATAGTTATCCAAGAGAAAATAATGTAAAATATGCTGTAAGTTTCTAGTCATTCTATCAATACGAGTATATCTCAATATCTCTTATTGATTCATTAATTGAAAGGAACAGCTTTTTGGGTTTTCTGTCAACGACTTTTGAAGACGAATGTGTATTCTTGTTTTTTGTTCTTTTTAAAGTAATGCGGACAGCATTGTTTTTCCGAGTGAAAAAGTAAGATCAGTAAGATCAGAAAGAGAAAGGTCAGATAAATACAAGTGATTAGGCAGCACTTCATGGTTTAAGTCACTTAAATTTCAGATTGTGTCACAATATTTGTCCCTGCCTATTCACGAATGCTGGCTATTTATTGCGTGATTTCGTAAGCCTTACAAATAAACAAATATCAATTTGTTGTGAAGACAATAGGCATAAGCCTATCATAACCTCGCCATGACCTTTCGTGGGCGAAAAGGCGTTCTGAGTTTCATCTACTGGATTTAATTTAAAAAGAGGGAACTGCCTGTAAGACCAAAACCCAAATTGTTCAGCCTAGGATTAAAAATTTGCACAAACAAGGGTGTACACCACCTGACTTATAAAATACTAAACCCTAAAAGAAATACTAAATGTCCTACACTTACCTTTCTATAAAGTAATTTCTTCAAGCAAGATTTCTTTCACGTATTATGGTACCATTCAAAACTTTTAGATATGTGTATCTACTTTTATTAGTGCGTATATTTCTTTTAATCTAATGTAGTACTCATTAATGTTTATTCAATAATTCTCCGGTATTTTTCGCTTACTAATTATGAACAAACACGTACAATTTTGGAACCAGGATGATTTTAAAATAGATAATTGATTGTGACACATTTTATGATTTGTTTGACACGACATCCTTAAATATTCGGAATGATTTTTTGTCACTTTTTAGAAAGAATATTCATATATTCAAATGTCATAAAACGAGCAAACGATCGTTAAAAATTAATTATTTGATAAAACATGTTTTTTTTTTTTTAATTCAGATGGACATTGTCTTAAAATATTTATGCATAATTCTACAGATTGCTGGATCACATATAAACACATTCACGATGTTTTTTTTTTAGAATAAACCTTGATTAATGTCGGATTTTTAATGTGCTTCCAAAAGAAATAATTTGTTTTTAAATTAAATTCGATGTAGTTTGTTTTTAACGCTTTTTAATTAATATTATTAATTAAATAATAGGTTGTTATACGGTAGTTCGGTGCATATATGGTTCTCAATCTCTACAATTAGGGCGCTCTTTAACCATTTAACATATTTATGTATCGTCAGTTGTACACCCGAAGATGGTTGAGTTCCCCTTTCAATTGTGCGCTCAAAATAAAACGATGTCCTAGTTTACTGCGTATTCCTTTTAAGAATCGAAGGACGAACATTTTTCGAGCTGAAGAATTGGTATTTAATCGTTCTATATGTCCTAATCATCTTAATCATCTCGATGTCGTTACACAACTAACAGATTACGCTGTTATATCTCCTCGTCAGCATACGAGGTGTATTCAAAAAGAAAGGTAACTTTTTTTATTTATTCATCAATATTAATATTTTCCCCTTTAAAGTAATCCCCCTCAGATATAATACACTTGTGCCAATGCTCGAAGCACTTCTCATAAGTACTTTTTGGTATACATAGGCTTGAACTCCTCCAGCGATGTCATTTTTATTTCCTCAATCATTGCAAATCTCCGTCCTTTCATAGGTCTCTTCAGTTTTGGGAACAGAAAAAAGTTGCATGGGGCCAAATCCGATGAATATAGTGACTGAGGCATGATTGTCGTGTTGTTTTTGGCTAAAGAATCTCTCACAAGCAACGATGATCAACAAGTGCATTATCATCGTGAGGCAAAAGCCATAAATTGTATTTCCACAATTCCAGACGTTTTTTTCGTATTCAAGGTAATAATCATTATTGACCGTTCGACCTTGAGGTATAAACTCCTAATGCATTATGTCACGGTAATTAAAAAAAAAAAAAACGGAGATCAAATCTTTGACATTTGATCGATCTTGACGTGCTTTTTCGGTCTTGGCTATTCTGAGTGCTTCAATTCGTATGATTGGGCTTTGATTTCGACGTCATATCAATATACCTGTGATTCCTCACCAGGTGTAGCCGTTTTAAGCAAGTCAGGATCATCATTGACGTCATTCAAGAGCTCCTGAGCGATGCTCATGCGACGGTTCTTCTGACCAAAATTAAGAAGTTTCGGAACAAACTTTGCTGACACACATCTCATGCCCAAAACATCCGATAAATTGCGTGAAACGAGCCGACCAAACTGCCAACGTCCTCTGCAATTTCTCCTATGGTAATTCGCGGATTTCCCAAAACGATTTTCTTCGCATTATCATCTTTTGTTAATGTGCTGGGGCGTCCAAAGCGAGGTTCATCATTGGCATCCTGTTGGCCATCTTGGAAGAACTTTACCACTTGTCAATATTTTTGTTACTTAGAGAAAACTCACCATATGCCACCACTGCCAGCATTTGCTAAAAACACGTGTAATGTTGACTTATTACCAATTCACCGGTCCAAAACGAGAGATAAATTGCTCACCAAAATTTGCTCAATTGGTCCATCGAATCGCATGTAGGATGTAGCGCCGCCCTACTGCAACCACATATCGACCAGGTTCAGCTCGTGCATTTTGGGTGAAAAAAATAGAAATCATTGAGTACCATTGACGGTAACATTGTTCTGATGGTCATCTTTGAAAAAAAATACGAGCCAATGATTCCGCCGTGCTAGAAACCTTTTGTATCGCCTGAGGTTGCTCATCGGACTAAATACGGCAGTTTTGTTTATTACTTGCCCATTTAATCGTAACCAGAGCTTGGTCACTGAAGACAATTTTTCGGTCGTCCGGCTTCAGTTCTTGCACGATCTGTATTTTGTAAGGTTTTAGACGAAGATCCTTGCGTAAAATCTTCCACGTAGTCGAGTAACACAATCCCAATTCTTGCGAACGGCGGATACAACAGCAATTTTTTCCTCTGTACGCACTCAATACATAAGGGATAGGTGGTTTGATGTCCAATAGCGTGAAATTGATACGAAATTTGATCACTATAGCTGGAATTGCTTGCTCAGAAGGTCGATTATGATGATCATAAGATGGTCGAATATTTTTTACAGAGCACGAATTTTGACAATAAAATTCTATAATTTCTAAGCGTTGTTCGGGTATAAGTCGTTCCATGGTGAAATGGCAATGCTAACTGAGCATGCTTAACTTCCGATTCTATGGAACAGCGAGCATTCGGCATTGTAATTTTGTACAATTTAACAAGTCAGGTGAAACTCTGCACGACAATTTCAGCATTTTCACGTCTTTTTGGGATCCAGGTTATAAGCATTCAGTGCTTGATGCAGTTTTCATAGAACTTGTCGAAATTTAGAGCGACAGAGGTTGGTGGTCTGAGGAATATTCAGATGTCTATAAAAGACCTCCTTACGTAACATGATATATTTAGTTGAAAGGGTGTTCGTCATGTGTCATTGCGATAAATAATGTGTGTAAACCATGTGCTAGATATAATAGTATCCCGCACCGTAACTTGATACATAAATTAGCCTTGGTTCGTTTTTAAACGTGGCATCGCGTGAGTAATATTTTTATATTGAACTACCAAGGATATTCTCGTGTCATATCTGATCGTTCAAATTATTTAAAATGATTAAAAGGTCATGGTTTGGCCAATGCACTTAGGTTTTATACCAGTCCTTGGCTTTCACTAGTTCTTGGTGGTCCAAGGTCCAAGGTTCGATCATCTCATGTGAAGAAATTTTTTTCCATATATCAGGGTTTCCTTCTCGACACCCTTAGGTGTTGGTACTTTATTTTTGCCCAACATTCATTCCTTTAAAGCGACTAGCAGAAAAAACACCTTCTTAATGTTAAAACTATTCTGTTGGAAGTTGATTTGATGTAGTACAATATTAAAATGAGCAGACCTAGGTTGGTGGAAACCCCTTTATGGACCAAATTTCGATAACTATTCAAAGGTGAACTGCAACAATTCTGACGTCTGGATCTGTTTTTCCATCTGCATTTGAAAGGCCTCCAAATGTATATATCATTTAAACAATTTTTATAAAATGTTAACTTAGATATTCGTCAGATCTCTGCGTAACTGATAACTGGAATCATCCTCCGGTGGATTCTATTTCAGAGATACCATAGCAATTTTACTTAACAGAGTCCGATGATTTCTAATTGGATACTATTGGCTGGCATATTACATATATTCTATCCATCAAATCTATTAACTTACACAGGACTATTGAACATAAACAAATAAAACCTAGTAATGCATCAATTAATGCCAAAACTGTGTCACCTGTTCAATTGTTTATTGGTCTTTTTAAATCTACACAAATGCGCGGCTGATCAATCTTCAATGTAATCTCGAGTTAACCACCCAACTAAATGCTTTCGAGATGCAAAAAGAAATTAATACAAACGAAGAAATGAAAACAAATTCCTACAATATAAAAACTTGAAACTGGTTCTCACCTCATACGAACCATGTACGAGTATGCAAGGATCTGTAACATATTAGCTTGTGCCCCCTTGTTTTTGATACTTCCTGGGTAGTAAATTTCCAAAATTATGATGCGATTGTTACTGTACAAAGAATCAAAAACAACGAATCTAGAACACCTTTCTGGTTATTGTAAGTTATACACTAGATGTTTACTACACCAGGCGTCGTCATTCATGCGGGACACATGGGACATTCCACGTCTTCCGAATGCAATTTAATTCTTTTTTTTTTATTTTTTTATTGAAAAGTGGGCAATAACCAAGGTATCAAGAAAAAGTAGATGGTAGAAGGCAGACGCATCATTATAATCCGAACTGGGTCAACATTTATGTTTAGCAGGTCATAAATTTTCAGTTCGCCACATGCGAAGCGAATGAGTTAATATGGTTCGACTTATGCATTTAGCCCAACCTAGTTTTTATTACACTGAATTTGGCAAAATTTATTGAAACTAATCAGATGGTAATTTGGATACGGAGATTTTGAAAGCCTAGTTGGCGTTAGTATATATCTAGATAGGAGTTTATTGCTATCGACAATTCATATTTGTGGATTGCCAACATTTGAAATTGGCTTTGAAATTAGTTACACACGATACATTTGAATGTGTCTTGTTGTTTGGGATGTAGATACTCGTATCTTGCCGTTATTATTTCCCCCACATGAGTGAGAAGCAATTTTAAATCAAATAATTTGTTCATACTCAAGTTGAGTCCTCTTTTGAATATTTATACAAAAATATTGACCCCTCACACAACTTGACGCAAAGAATCAAATTACCAAGAGGTCAGCTGGACAAAAGTGTATCAGAGGAAGAATAATTTGAAACATTGAAAAAACTATGGTCACGTCATAGTATCGCCTGTCTAAATACATTTCATTATTATTATTTCGTACATACATATATCGCGTTCGCGACTGTATTCATATGCTTTAACCCAACACACGCACTGTGAAATATCCTTGCTGCCGCTCCTTTCTTTGGCTGGTTAGCTAACAACACCAGTGTCCTTTATTATAAATTCTACTTATGTTATACTTGTGTAGATGGAAACGCCAAGCTAAATAAGTAAGAGGCTCTCTTGGGTCTAATATTAGCTAAACGACTCTTAGGGGTGTGGAGGAGAGGGATAGTTCCTTTTATTTTTAATTTATATGGTTTCTTACATACATATATTCATACATACATTGTGTGAATACCCAAGTGAAGTAATAAGTACTCGTATGTGTCTTTTCAAAAAAAAAAAAAAAAAAAAAAAAAAACATTGCTCAAATAAATAACGCACCAAATTGGTCGGGTAGTATGGGGTCTCTGTTAACACAATTTTAACATTTGTCATATTTTTTCTACACTGCTGACCATCCTTTTGCGTGGCTTTTTATTTGACAACATACAACAAATTATCATCCATACACATATGTACACCTGCTTGCAGCTGAATTAAGCAAAATTGCGTTTAAAGCTCCGGATTAAAAAATATGTCCCTCTCTTAGAGAAGCCAATCTACAGATCTACAATCTACAATCTACTACAGACTTAAGTCTGTATAAATCATGACGATGGCCTAGATAAAGAAAAACACTTTTGTGGCCGTGAAGTCGATTGTAGAGCCTTTAAAAAGTTATTCATAGCATACTTTGAACTTTTACATCATTCATTCTTCACAACCCTTTCAATTGACCTGCTAAAGCCTCTGAGACTGATCTATCTCCCTTTACCACCACCTCTGAAATCTTCAGGTGTCGACTTTCCCCGAGCCCAGGAAAGATTTTGGCCAGAATCTAAGCCAGGAAAGGAATGTGGTTGGAATGTTGCACGAATGTCTCCGAAACCAATCTAAGATGCGACACTGATCTCTTTTTGGAAAAGAACAATGAAAGATTTTCTTTCTCATTAGGAAAACTTGCGTCTGTCAAGATGTATGCAATTTTTATGGAACCGACTTACTCGTATTTTGTGAGGAACAGGTGGAGAATTATTTGAGCCTTCAGCGACAGACAGACATGGTGCGCTGAAAGTCCTAATGGACTGTCTCACCACTTCACTGAATTAACTGAGTCTTGTTGTTCCAAGTTTCCCTTCTTTTTCTGTTCTATAAAGTACCGGGAATTCCCCATTTAAACAAACAGCGCTTGAGATATTAGGTTGGTACATTAGTCATCTGGCGCTCAAATATCTGTTTAAGTGACATTTGTCGGTTGTTTTTGCATGATAGTTTTGTAAACAAGTCAGTGTGAGAATTTAAGTGAGCAAAGTGTTTGTCTGAAAATTTGTGTTTTTTCTACAATGTCGAAAACACAAGTATACGAGTGATACAAAGAGTTTAAAGCGGGCCGTACTGTGGTTGATAATTTGACTCGTTACATCAACCAGGATGACTGACGTAAACATTGAAAAAGTTAAGAAAATTGTAATCGTATGAGCATCAGGGAGATAGCAGCCGATCTTGGTGTCTCGTTCAGATCGGTACGGAGGGTTATGCACGATGTTTTGGGCATGAGGCGAATTGCGTTTGGAGACAATTTAGGCAATAATGGAGAATTCACAGAAGGAACTGAAGGCGATTCCAAAATCAGCCTATGAAAAGTGTTTGAATATATATATTGCCAGCAATGAAGATTACTTTGAAGGGAATGAAGTGAATATGAAGTGAAAGTGAAAGTGAAGAATTAAGTGAATATATAAATAATTGAACCGTTTTGTTTTAATTGAAAAATTCAGGGTACTTTTTTGATTACTTTGTCGTTTGATATTTTTGCCTTTGTCTGAAAGTTCTGTTCCGATTAAAATAAAAATCCACAGTTGCTGATTCATTTTGGTGTGCCGCAAGGTGGCCACCTTAGTCCTTAATATTTTATTTGTTTTCCCTTTAATGATGTTGATTGTTTCATTGAAAATTCGAATATATTTGAACATATCCGTACATATGTCTTCTCTAGTAGGTCATTTAGCAGGTGACAGTTTTCCCCACTTACGTGTAATTTAAGTGTTACCAGTGATAAGGAGCTATATTCCCATTTCTATATTGAAAATATGAATTAAACCCAACTTTCCTCTTAGCAGTTTTAAACTCTAAAACTTAAAACATATTATGACATTTATAAAGATGTGTTACATCCTCTTTCTGTATTCCAAGAAACTAAAGACAAACAAACATTGATAATAATCTTCCTTAATTTAGCATAATCTCTCTTAACACAAATCCACGTAATCTTAACTTTTTGTCCCTGAGTGTCGTCTCACTGCAGAAGGTTTTGATACCAGCTTTAAGTAAATTTCAAAGAACTGTAATAAAGCGATCTGAGGCTGACCTTGGCCTCAATTTAAATTAATGTACCACATGGGATAGATACATATCTACACGTGGTAGAATTAAAAGATCTTTTAGAGACCTTTAATTCATTTATAATGAGCTTTAAATGTATCTTTCATAGTTTCTAAACGGATTATACACATAATTTAGACGAAACTCATTATTGAACAGTTGGGTGGCACTCGTGCAAAAGTATTTGATGTCTTATTCGAAAATCTAGATCCCAATGCAAATTCTTTTCAAACTTATTCCCTCAATTCAGAGTCTAAACGAATTTCTAATTGTTGAGCTCTGCCTTAAGGTCAAGGTTCAATCAATATCTACTCCAACAACAATAACCTGATCTGCTGACCAACTGTACAAGTCCATCCGGATGCTTCTTACATTACACAAGTTGCTTCCAACGGGCAAGTACTCGTACTTTCATTGCAACCGCTAAGATTATATACATATATCAATATCCGCCCCTTTAATGTTGCACTGACAGCGTTCATATGATATAATACCTACAATTACCCCCAGCTTGACTTCGCTTACAGCTACCACAGTCCATGCAACGCTGGCAATCATTTTCTAAATCTAACCAACCCCAGCATTCTGCCAAATGGCCATATAGCCATACTGCAATGATAATTTCACACCTCTCTACATTATTTTTCCGCATTTCGTCTGATGGTGTTATTAGAATCTAGTTACCTACACATGGTGGTTCCGGCCATAGCCCTACCCACTCCTTCCATTGTAGGTGGGTGGCTGAGCCTCTTGATAATTTCGCTTTAATCGAATGCGAGAATAATTTTCAATTCACTCATGTAAATGCTAACAGCCCATCTGGTTTTGTGCTTTATAATTGTTCACCTGTTGGATAGTCGTTCGCCAGCACCGTATCCAGCTGGTGTATATCTACAGATGTTTCCATCGCCAGTTACCTGTAGATGGCCATAACAACTCATTGCTACCTCCCTTGGAATAAAAACATTCATTTCAATGAAATTTAAAAAATGGAAAAAATAGAAACAGATACTCGTGCTTAAATAGTACGCAAAATACTCGTACTCGTAGTACTCGTATCTTTCCGTATTTATGGATGTATCTTTCGGTATCGTACATCTATTAATTAGCAATGAGAGGAGAGAACAACATCAACCACATTGAGAGAATCGGTTGCAGAAACCTGTCCATTTGACTAGCGTCTTACTTGGCATTGGCAACCTGCTGATGGGGGCAATAAGAGATCACACAGTTCAAAGAGCATCAACAGCTTGTGGATTTAATTACCGATCAACAACAACTTTATACACAATCTTGTTGCAGTGATTTTCTTTGTGATGTTATTCGAAAACGCTTCATGTAGGTACATATTTGTGATTACTACTATTGTGACGGCTTTACTCGTTGGTAGATTACGATCCTCACTTGTGTCCGTTTCTATACTACGAGTATTTTCACGTTGTATACTGGTTACTTTTTTACGACTATCTTCTTCTTCCAAAGGGTGAAGAAGTCTTTTCTGCTAAGTCGGCTAATTTTTAAGAGTCGCCGAGAAACATTTATTTGGTCTTTCCACATCCAGAAGAGTTTAACTACGTGCTGTATGCCGAGGATGTAAGTTTTGGTGGTTGGGTATGGTACGATTAGGGTAGGCATTGGTCGGCGTCAACCTGGCGATGCAAAGTGTTCTAACTATGACTACACATCAATTGTGCTGATTTAACCCCCACTTCGTAGCCACGGGATACTGGTCTTGTCCAACCGGATTTTACTTGGTTAACTTATAAGTGTGAGAGTGTTGAGTAAGAAGTAATTAGCAATAGTAACCTTTCGGGAATGACTGAAACTCAGAAGTATGGAGAAGTATGGAGCGAATGAATTAAGCGTTGATGGAAACTGAAATTCGCAATTATACTACTGCAACATGATACCGAAAACCAAAGTATTTGTTATCTAAGTCAAGTTTCTACAAGGAGTCTTGAATTAGCAAAATCTGAAAGAGCGCCTCATTGCAATTCTTATCTAGGCTATATTCGCAAGGAGAAAAACGATGATACTAAAGAAAGCCACTGCGAGTATATGTATATTCAAATAGCGCAAGTTCACCAGTACCTTTGCCGATCAACTGCTCCTTAATTTATTAAGAGATCCTTAGCACCTGGCTCAAAAACTCAAGACCAGTTGAGGTGCTCCCAAAAAGTCATCAAATTTGTCGCCTCTGATGTTTTACCTCTGATGTCTTTGCCAACCTGTTTCGACAATAAGAAAAAAAGAAAAAAATAACAAGTTCAGACTAGGGATCATAACAAAACAATCGCATCCGATGATAAGGAAGGACTATTTCTGCAGACTTAATAACACCGACAACGATTACAATGCCGTTATCAGGCAGAATGAATCATTCAATCCGAACTATGTTAAGAAACAATCCCATCCATCCGTTCTGAATGAATTTAAGATAGACATATCTAAACTTATGTCCAACAAATCGTCTCCTAGTTGTTCAAGTACCAAAACCCCAGATATTTTCAAATGAAAGAATGCCCAATGAATCAAGCCTCAGCATTATTTGTCCGATCCTTTGGTAGCTATAAATTATGAGGCCCTTTACATTTCCTAGCCTTTTGTCAACAACACGAATAATCAATACCAGTCTGCTTTATGCCCGAAAAGTCAATATTGAAAAAATTTTCATATTACCGTAGGTCTTAGAGAAAACGCATGAAAACCACTTTTGATCGGTTTTAAGGCTGTGTATGAAAACATTTTCTTTTAGAGCTATACAGAGTTTAGTCTAATTTGGAATATCCCTGCCAAGCTCATCCAATTAAGCAGGATGATGAATGCACGTTGTTCCATCAAGGTGGGCAAAATCGTCACCGAGACATTGGATACCAATCAATTACTAGCATGATATGATACCACCTTGGTCAAAAAATTCCCGATGGCGTCACCGTGTGGCAAACCCACTGTTCCGATTTTAACATCTATTGCTGACATTCCCTCTAAACCTTAGCGTCATAGCTTGACATTAGCAAAAGTTACGTAGCCAAGAGTACATCTATCTTTGTGAGTGTTAGAGATATTTTACAATTTTAGAAATGGATTTAAATTTGCAACAACAAACTTGTATTAAATTTTCCGTAAAAAACGGATTTAATTATGCGTGAACGTTGGAAATGTTGGAAAAATATTTCGGCAACGATTCTCTAAAGAAAACGGTCGCTTACCAGTGGCACGAGCGGTTCAAAAGTGGTCGTGAGTCAATCGAAGATGATGAACGCCGTGGCAGACCATTGACATCGAAAAACCGACGAAACCATTGATGAAGTAAAAGAAATGTTGGTCAATAACCGCAAATTAACTGTCAGAGAGATAGCGGAAGACTTAAACATTTCCTATAGATCCGTCCAAGACATTTTGGTTAATGATTTGGGTTTCCGTCGTGGAGCAGCAAATTTGGTGCCAAAAGACCTCCATTTCATCCAAAAAAGAGACCGTGTTGACGTCGCAAAAGAGATGATTTGCGAGGCTGAATCCGATCCCACATTAATCAAAAGGATCAATTCTGGAGACGAGCCGTGGGTTTATGAGTACGACATGCAATCCAGATATCAGGCAAATGAATGGCGTTCACCAAATGAGCCGAGATCAAAAAACGACGTCGTTTTCAGTCAAAAAGGCCAGAAGGCCAGAAAGAAAACAAAGAGTATTATTTGGGCTTTATGAGACGTTTGCGTGAAGCAATTCACCGAAAGAGACCAGAATTTTGGGAAGAAAACTCGTGGATTTTGCACCATGATAACGCACCATCGCACAGTGCCATCATCATCCAACAGCCACCGAATTCACCTGATTTGGCTGCCTGTGACTTCTTTCTGTTCAATCGAGTTTTAAAAACCACTACGGGGAACGCGTTTCAGCAGCCGAGAGGAAGAAATGAAAAAATTGCAGGAAGCACTGAAGGACTTACTAAAAACCGAATATAAAAAAATGTTTCGATTATTGGATCAATTGCTGGCATAAGTGTGTTGCAGTCGATGGGGATTACTTAAAAAGGGACAATATAGATTTAAATGAATAAGCTTGTATTTTTAAATTTCTGAATAATAATTTTTTTTGATCAAGCGACTAAGATGGATCTAGGATTCAACGTAGGCAAAATGATATAACATTGATTTAATTTACTAGACTCCACTATTATTTCTGATAACACCGCCGGCGATGAGAGCTAACGAAGATGAACTCATGTCAATTGCTGGTTTTTTGGGTTGAAAATGCATTTGAATAGTTAAGGCATTTCTCAAAGAATTAAGGTGACTTTACATGCCTGCTCTGTGGCATAAAGCATAAACTTTATCAAACGAAGCCACGCTTGATTGTTTTGAGAAAAAAATTCCTCAGTTGATCTGCGCTTCTTCTGCATAAACAACGACTTCGACTTAGTCAGGTGAGTCTGAATATAATATAACCACGATGACTGTAAAGCGGTTCAACCCCAGAGCTCCAGCTAAGAGTCTTTGAATCCACACTGGATGATGAATGGCGCAGTAGACGAAGAATACTACTCAGAAGCAACGCGCAATTGGAAGTGGACCTCAGCCAACTAGGTGTGCTTAATTTAAATTTTCAAGAATCTGCAAACGAAAACAAAGCAAATCATTGGGTCTGAAATTCCTCCAGAAGTACGTCATCATCATCATCATTTTCAATATCAACCGATTGGCTTCATCATGTAATGATTAAGTTTACTCAGAAATGAGTAACGTAACCGTTGTCATCGTACGAGCAAATCGTATGTTTCTCTTCGTACTTTTATCTCAAATATCATGAAATGACAATATTTTCAAAATTTTTCACAGATTGTTGCTTAAGTTCTTATTCAAAATGTCTCCTAAGACCCGACATTTTTTTCAAAGTAAATGATAATAGGAATCTATCATATCGTATAAATGGATTTTCTTGCGAAAGGAAAAGCAGGAAGCAAACACTAGAATCTATCTACTTGCCTTAACTGTTAAAACCGCATTTACTGAAATTCAACAAACCAGACAACAGGATAAAATTTTAATAGTTCACGCACATTACGTGTCTCATGGAGCATCGCTTTCATCTCGCAAAAAGCATCATCATGTCCACATCGGGTACATCCACCACTCAACACAGACGACAACAAAATCTCAAGAAATTTGTCAGTCATCGCAATGAAATATTTGTTAGCTACCGCTCCTCCCTTTTATTTTAGACACGAGAACGAGTACAAGTATGAATAAGCACGAGTACACAACGCACAGTTCCGTCGTGATAATCTTTGGCGTCTTAGTTTAGACGTTGTTCCAACGTTCCATCGCGCCTTCTTGAGATACTTGTCCAAGCGTCCGAGAGTGTGGCAGATCAAGGCGCATGGTAAATATGGTCCAGGCAACTTAATCTTTTGGTCTTTTCATATGGGGACAGGTTTTATTATCTTCTTTTGAAATTGCTTTAGCTGGTATTGGTTCCTACTCCGGGCACTTGCTGTGGCCGGTTTTAAATGCGCGCGCACACACCACTAAGAGTGTCCGGCATCAGGCACATCTTGTTCTTAGTGACACATACACAACACAGCCAGATGATGATTATGATGATGATGATGATGATCCGAATTGTAATTCTTTAGCCTGTCGTCGTTTTGGATGACACAGGTGAAGTTAGCTCTTGGCTCTTTAGCTCTTTGGTAACATCCCGCGCTTGTTTGCAGTCATACCCCAAATGGGTTGCTTACAAGTAGTTTTGCTTTACACACATTTGATTCAGATTTTAAGGAGCGAATAAAGTGGGCTGTTGGCGACACACAGGAGAGGAATTGGAAAATGGACAGTAAATTGGGAATTATTACGGATGATGTTGTCAGATGGTGCTTTTGTGTTTTTTTTTTTGTTTGTTTGTTTGATTTTTTTTTTTTTTTTTTGCTATTTGCATACCGGCGTGTGTGGTTTTATTTCCATCTGTCGCTGACCCCTTTTTATACATGGAGAGCTAATGGCGATGACTACCATATGATGCATCAATTTATCGGTTTGCAAAGTCTACAGATTGTACTAATACTAATATGTACGACTGTAGTATGGAACGTGTATATTCAGAGAAATTTAGATCTATAGAGTCTTTTTAAATAAACTAAGCTACATCTAATTTTCATGCCACATGCTGACTTTTCAAACTCTATTAATTTTGCCTTCTAATGAGGGTTTCTTTTTTATATTCTAATTCGAAGGCAACGATCTTAGTTTTTTCGTATAAAAAAAAAAACCTCTTATCGCACCTATATAGAAGAGTTCTTTAGGTCCACATCTACAACAAAACAACAAACATCTACCATGAATGTTTGTCAAAAAAGTTCTCAACTTTTCCTAAAATGTTTGCAGAAACTGTACGGCAAATGGACCTTGCATGCTCCCAACTCGTGTGAATGAGCCCGACTTTCAAAACTATTCATTCAACCAAAGTAAAATCGTAAAATTTACATACAGGCTTAGTATTATGGTTACTTATACATATTGGCTCCCGCACATCGCCACATAGTCTTACGTCAGAAGGCCTTCTTGAAGTGAAAAATGTCACGTATCTTGGATAACCGACTGCTATCGACATCACCATCGCTGCCAGAATCATGAATCGTCATCGCTATCCTTTATCGCCTGAAGCCACAATCATTCGCGTATTAGCCATGTGCTTGTTGTGCTTTGAGGAGTTGATTTGAGTTCGTCGAAACTTGATTAAAATTTCTCATCACAACCCGGCTCACTAGTAAGGCCTCTCTCTTTTTCAATAAACCACCACCATCATCACTTGCACTTACGGATACTATGCGCCTGGATTCATGTACAACTTACAAGTATACGCATGCATACGACAGCATTTAGTTTTGATTCGTTTAGTTTGTCCGTGATTTGATGTTTCTTGGAGTTTCTTGGTGGACATTCTCTGATATAGTCCCAATTCAAAACATATTTTGCCAAGTGTTTGTTATTGCTTCTTTTTGCTCGTGTTTATAGGTGATTGCACTTGAAAATTCTATATAGTATTGTACCAAAATGTCTTGGCAGCAATCATTTTGAAGTCCTGCTTAAGGTTTAAAAGTATGAGTAGTCTTGTATTTAGCAAATGTCTTTGGAGGAAGTAAAAATGAGTTAAGACACTTTTTTGTGTTTGAAAGTCTGATTTGTTTTTTGACCCCAAAAGGTCAAGTACACATGTTTTCTGGGAAATGAAAGATTGATTGACGACAAGGGCAGGTATACAATGATGCACCAAGGTTGTGAAAGATTAAAGACATGTAAACGATTCAAACAAATGTTTGCTTCGATTTATAAAGACATGGAGCTTGTTAGTTAAACTTTTGACTTCTTTTTCACTTCCATTTACGTATATCTTCATTAATCATAACATTCTATGTTTGTGATATGTCAATCTAAGATCAGGGATATTCTATTAATTTCAGAACAATGATTTTGCTCGTTTGAGTAAGCATTTCGAATGCCTTATAGCAAAGGTTTAGCAAGAACTACGGCTACCATTATGGCCATTACCCTATCTCTACTTTCCTGTATATGGTGATTAGGTTGAAAAAGACATATGTACTCCGCTCGGCAAATTCATCATCCTATCAACATACCTACACTGATGCACTTCGGTTTTTAAGGTATAATTGCTAGTTAATAAAGAATACGACGAATATTCTCTAAGCAAATGGGAGAACGTATTACCTAACATAGAATAAGAAACTTGGTATTACCTAAATGTTGGCCTTGAATTTTATCCAGACGTTTAATGAATATACAACTTGATGTTGGCATTGTTTTTCCAATTTTTGATAAGAACCTTGTACGTATATTCAGACCAGATCAGGAGGGCTAGAATTGATCTTGCATCAGATTTGTAAGCCTAAATATTTCTGGGGAATCGAAAATATGTAGAAGAAAATAGAAAAATATCTGGTCTCGGTGATGCAAGTGTCATCCATATTTAATAGCTAGGTAAGTAGGTATCTAGGTAGGTGGGTGGGTATTCAGGGTTCGTTTTAACAATAGATGATTGTGTATAAAACCACCCAGACCTTGTTCTACATCCCTGTTTGTGGAACGTCTTGTCAATTAATAAATGTGGTTAAAAGCAGTAGACAAGAGATTACAAATTGAAATCGTATATATTATTGAATGGAACCATAGGCCACTTTACTATTTATATCGTCCTCCATTGAATTTTGTATCTATTTAACAAAAGAGCTTGTTGCCAACTTCTGTAAACTATCGCCATATCAAGTGCAATTACGAATCTTGTTTTCATTCTTGCCGTTCAATCTAAATATCGGTGCCATTATTCGGTTCAAAATGCTACAAATCACAATTGTATAATGAATAGTTATATACTGCCGGTATAAGGAAATTTTTGCGTTTCAAGATATTTTATAGGCTGACGTTTAATAACCATTTTGATGACCTGGAAGCAATGAGTCTGTAAAAGGGGAAAAAAGATTCAATCAAAACGATCGTAAGGAGTATGACAAACGAAAGGGCTTTATTAACGTTATTTCGCCAGCATAGAAGAACACTTCATCAAGTCGAGCTTATGCATATGATGATCATTTTGTGATTTCGCTTTAACACAAGTGCAAATGTGTATTTAGTTTTGATGTGATCCAATTGGAAAGATTATGGATGTCAAAATCCTTTAAAAATTTCCCAGAACTAATTCTTTTGACGATTTGATGATACAAGGACAAATGTCTAGATTAAGAGTTCCTCAAAATACCTCTATCAGGCGTTACGTATTAGAGTTAAAACTAAAATAAATTCCAATAAGTTTGGTGTGATATTCTTTAGTCCTTAGTGTACCTTAGTGCACCAAATCAATATGAAAAGCCTCCTTACAAAACTCTCAAGATTTCGCATACCAGCCCCTGTTGGATGCCTCTATTCCTGCAAACAACTCCAAAATATATCCGTGTATGATGTTGGAACTATCAAGTACAACAACTCGAGCACAGCGTACCAAGCTACAATAAAAAGACAGCACCTTATTTAAGAAATAAACAGAACTATACCGAATAGCAATGGCGATCGTAAATACCATATATAATAATCGATAAGTATAGGAAATTCTATTCTAACTGTAAAAAGAGAATAAAACAACCGGCACCAGAACAAGACCAAGTTACACCTTCGTTGTTCATAGGAAATAATTGATGCATCCGTTTTTCTGTGCCCTTTGCAATTGTCGTCTCAACTCTATTAAGAGTTCCAATATTCATAACGAGTCCAAGGCTTTATGGATTAAGAAGACGTATGTTGATTAAGACTTGCCTGCAACGACATTGTAATGCTTCGTAACAGGAAAAGAATCCGCTTATATTATGGTGAAAACTTCGACGGGAATTGAACTTTTAGTTCTACATATTGCAGCGAATGTTGGCCCTCCACCAGCAGCTAAAGAAAATCCAACTCCAGAGGAAAGGCAAGTACAAGCTGATAAAGAACCACCAGCTAAGAAATGTCACTTAAAAGTTAAGGAATGTTTGACAGCAGCAAGTCCCGATAATAAGATCACTCAACAAATCAATAATAGTCCAATGAAGTTCAGAGAAAAAAACTGAATGCTATCGATTATTCTCCGGTATCGTTGATGTTTCTTACAGCGCCCGCAACAATTCTAGAGAGCCTAAATACCAACAATTTATCGGACATATCGATGTATCGCCCTCAAAGCGGTTCGTACTATTGTAAAACGTACTATTGAGCAAAAAACATTTGGCTTCTGCCAAAAATCAGGAAGCACTAAAGCACCATATGTGGGAGCATGTAAGCCTCATTACAAAATTTAATTTTAAATTTAGCGTTTTCTATTGTTAGTCATACCGTTAGTTGCAATAAATTAGCCTTCTCGCGTTACAAGATATTAACTTTCAAAATCTTTTCTATCTCACGTTATGTTCCACCCACTGATCAGGCTATAGCCACGGTGGGCACGTATTCTCGCGAACTGCCATTCTGACGCAAACGTGAAATAAAAAAAATAAAAAATCTATTGATATGAGAGGGATTACAATGCTAAAGTCAACGACCTCATGCTAATTCGTTTTACGTATTCGCCAGATAAAGTGTATAGCTCGAGTTTTGTTAATTTCAAAACAGAATTTGTTGCAACCAAAATATATACTTTACTTTAGCTACTCATATGAATACTGGATTTATTTTTAAGATTGGTCAGAATATTCCTTAAGGCCGCAGTGTGTGGCCAAAATTATTATTATTATTATTATTATTATTTTTTTTTTTTTTTTTGCTGAAGGCAATATCTAGAATTTGCGAAATTACTTAAACGTATTAGACTCATTGCAAAAAAAGTCACTGGACTTGGGCCCTGGGCAAATAAATAGTGCATTTTCTGTGGAAAAGGGGAATCCGAATCTTCAAAAATTAGTATATCTCATCATCACATTCACCTCACGGCTTTAATCTGACTAACTCCGTCGCATATTTTTATAAAATAAAATTAAATATGCAACGCGGTAAGACTTGTTTGATATGGAGTCTTGTATGTGGTACTAGTATATTTGACCCCGATCACAAAGTCTCGAATGCTTCCAAATGCAAACATCAACATCGAGACAAGCATAAAAAATGCAATCATCAATATATTCACTGTACTGTCCAGATAAGCTTCTCATTGTATGTGGCCATCCGCAAAAAGTAAAACTCTAAAGGGTAGCAGATGAACAGAAGCATTGAAGATAATGAAGTAAGTATAGCCCACTGAGCAGATTGAATATACTCAATTCAAAGAGAAATGGTATAAAGAGCCTTTTCAACTTCCTCTCGGAACGGTATGGTCAAGACAAAATGAATTTGTCTGCATTGACTGAACGCCAACTCCGTCTAGACGGTGAAAAACCTACAAAACACATACTGCATGACTGAACAGTTCTTTACAGCTTAGGAATGTGTCAGGAGTTGTGTGACCCATGTGGACATTATCAGAGCCCCTGCTACTGGGGTCGATTGCTAATGCAGTAATGTATAATGATTTAATTTCCGAACGGTCCCGAAAGGCATTCATTTTTTTCAGTATTCAAAAATCATAAATGTTGTACGCAACCCATGCTGCAAAGCATTTTTCTTTTTTTTTTCAAAGATATTGGAACATTTTATTTCTTGTTTGAAACTTGAGCTAGCTTAATACATCCTTTAGGCTTTTAATTCGTGCAAATTTGAATCGGTTTCACCAAAATTTGGAATTATACATGACGGCAGCTGTGGCTCAAGTGGTGGTGAATTGGCTTCCAAATCGGACGATTCGGAGTTCAATACCAGCCGCGCCCGAAGAACATTCTTTTTTTCAGGCAGCCATATTCACGTAAGATGAGTAGTTGCCTAGAATACAACAAACAATAATTATACTAATAATTTAGTCTACCCATTAAATGTTGGATGCCACCCATGGAACCTAATAGCCGCTAAAGCTCAAAAATCGTTTTTTCGCTCTCTGTGCTCAGGTATTTTATGTGTAGTTATACCCACTTGAGTGAACTTAACAAAAAAAAAATTCATTATCGCTTTGCAGCACGGCTAGGTTTGATGTAGAGTACATTTTTTTTTTTAAATATTAAACTTTGGATGGCGATAGCTGTCAAATTTAGCAGATGGCAAGTCATCATGAGAATACTCCCGCCTCAGCATTCGGTCTTTAAATTTTGGAAAATGAGGCCGCAGTTCGATTTACAGTTCATGGAGATCTCAACGAAAATTTCCTTCAAAGTTTGTATGACATTCATTACTACGATATGTGGTTTCAACAGCATCTCAAACCATCAATTTATTAAAAGCCCAACTTGGCGGGAAGGTGATTACAAGAACTAGACCTCCTCTCCTCTCGAACCCTTACTTGGGTTCGCCTAAAGGCATTGATTTTAGCGAATAAGCCAGTAACTGTTATACATGACTGTACATTTACTCGAAAAATCGCTCAGAAATTGTACTAAGGGGATGAAATTTGTTAAACGTAGTTGAGGTGGCCTTTAGCCCGAAATTGGGTTCAAACATTTCAATTAAAATGTAAATAAAGAATAATAATGGTCCAATAACAAGAATCAGTTAGTGCTCCAATTTCTCATCACCCCTTCATGGATATGCATAGGATGGATTTGTAGAATTATTTTGGGTTGTACAGGTGCATGACAGTATCTTTTTCTCGTCCTTCCTTTCTTAATACAATATTTTGTGAAAGTTGGTACCCTGATGAGTCAAAATTTACAAATACACTTAATAAATTTCTAAAATTTTTATCTTTTTAACATATCTCTCACTTTTCTCTAAGTCAATCTGATAATCAGCGATGAAATTCAATATCCAAATACAAACAAACGATTAACACTCTATGTTTGTTAATAGAATGTTTAGTACAGTCATATCAATTGTAATAAATACACATATTTTCTAAATGCTTGAGCTATAACAAATATCTACAAATAAATCAACAATCGCGAACGTCTAATCAAACCCCATACCACATCCATATCGATTTTATATTATTCCTATATTCTCGTACACCAAAAAAAATTATCTTAAAACCAATTTCAGCAGCCAACAAGAAATAAAATAAGGAATTCCCGCTAGATACTAGCCAAAGTCATTACTTTAAGAACTTTGCACTTGTTCTACGAATATTTGTATAAGTAACACTTTTGAAAAAATATTTCGCTAAGAAGACCAGGCATACTCGACACTTTTTTGAATTCTATGTATTTAACTTATCTTCTTCATAAAAGATAAGCGAAAGCGTAAATTAGTACTTAAATATCTATTTTTATAGGACTAGATACATATGTATGTATGATACTAGATACTCGTACTCGTATTCTGTTTGTAAGATACGTGAGTATTTACTCAAATTTCTGCAAGTAGTATGATAGTTGCAACTTGTGCCTAATTGTAATGAAATGTTGTATTTTTGTTTGTTTGTTGATTGATCGGCAGATACTTTCTGTTTCTTGTCAAAAATACCATAATAGATAACTTAATTTGAAGAAATTTATGCAATCCTGAAGGCATTGGGATTCGTTCAAGGGTTCAATTTTAACCAGTATAATGAACTCGTTTAATTTTTTCCTTTCAAAAGAACTTCCAATATAGATGTACCGGCAAAAGAAAAATATGTAGTTACCACACGACAAAGGTGATTTTTCATAACGATCAAAACAGCATCATTCTGTGAGTTGTAATAAATAATAAAACAAAAAAAAAAATCGATCATCATTAACCTTGACACTATTGGTGAGCATGCTGCTGAGGTTGAATTTTACGTATAAACTGACGGTTAGTGTCAATGACATATTTGGATGGACACAGGTTTATCAACTCGGGTCGATGTTCATGGTATTATGGATACATACCATGCATACATATGTAAATAAATCCGTAAATAAGTTGAAGTGGCTGTCTCTAAGGTACAGGATTGCCAAAAAGTATTTTCCAATGAAAAAATAAATAATGACTTCTTTATTTGTAAACATTTTATTTTTAATTCAAAAATTAAACTTAAGAGTAGTAGATTACGATATTAGAAAATAAATAATTACAGAACAAGTGAACAAAGTCATATTATTTTTGAAGAAAAAGAGTCAAAGCAACTCCGACAGATCCCATTTATTCACACTACATGATATGGTGAGCAGTATGAGTCATTTGAGACAAAAGGGCAGACATCTATCTGGACGATGTATTGAAAGCATTAATTGCATTGGTCAAACTGCTGCCGATAACTCTGAAACAATAACAATATGAGACTGAACATAGTTGATGTACTAAGTGACACGATTTGTCAAATTTAAGAAAATTGGAGAATCTGAATCAAAGTTCAGTTAGTCAACAGCTCAATTCTGGGAACCTGGCAATACATTTAGAATACTGCCAGTAATTCTTGGAAAATTCAATAATATTTGACGAAGCGCACTTTCATCTGAATAATGGAGTTTGTAAGACCCACACTACCTCAAAAATCCTTGTAATACATGGGCTGAAAAGACAGTGCCGTTTTTAAGAGAGGGTACCACTTGAATTAAATTCACTCCATTAGTACCAACCTTCAAAAGATACGTGTATAAATTTGATAGCTGTCGGACGATTAGTTCCCGAGATATAGCGTTGTGAGTGAAGCAACTTTTGTTATTGTGAAAAAAAAATGGATTCAATACAATTTCGTGTGTTGATTTATCATTGCTTTTTGATGGGAAAAAATGCAGCCGATGCAAAGCTTGATAAGTGTTACCCGGACTCTGCACCAGCCGAACGAACCATTCGGAAGTGGATTGAAAAATTTAAAAGTGGTCATACAAGCACCGAAGATGATGCAAAAGAGGCTGTTTCAGATGAAAACATCGAAAAAGTCCACGAATGATCGTAAAGTGAAGTTGATCGAGATAGCTGAGGCTCTAAAGATATCAAAAGAGCGTGTTCAAAGTGGGTGCCGCGTTTGCTCACAGTCGACCAAAAACAACAACGTGTTGATGATTCAGAGGAGTGTTTAAGGCTGTTCAACCGCAATAAAGCCAAATTTTTGCATCGGTATGTGACAATGGATGAATCTTGGCTCCATCACTTCACACGAGAGTCAAGTCGGCAGTCAGCTGAGTTGCGAGCAGGCGACGAACCTCGTCCAAAACGACCAAAAACTCAACAGTCGGCTGGCAAGGCTATGGCATCCGTATTTTGGGATACACATGGAATAATTTTCATCGACTATCTCCAAAAGGGGCAGACTATCAACAGCGACTATAACTTGCGTTGTTGGAGCGTTTGAAGTACGAAATCGCAGAAAAACGGCCGCATTTAAAGAAAAAGAAAGTGCTGTTTCATCAAGACAATGCACCGTGTCACAAGTCGATGAAAACGATGGCAAAATTGAATGAATTTGACTACGAATTGCTGCTCCACCCACCGTGGCCTATTTTGAGGTTAAACCGAAATCGTACTACAAAACTGGTATCGAAAGATTGAAAAATCGTTTCAATCAGTGTAAAATTTTGTGTTTTACCATAAAACGGCACTGACTTTTCAGCCCATATGTTATTATACTCAGTCCATTTGGTAGTTTGGTATGGCGTAACCCTGCTCAAGATTTATTTCTTCAAAAATTTTGCAGGTGTAGGAAGCAAGACCATTGCTAATCGCTACAGAGCATTATTTCAGGGCTAATTTAAATAGCATTCGGTTTCAGAAAAATTGTGCTATAACCCACACTGATCGTAAAACAACGGACATATCCGGTGAACAATTTTCACACTGTTTTTCAAGAACTGGTAACTAAAGATGGTCGTCGCCATCGCCTGAAATCGCTAACTTGCGAAGAAGGTCAATATCAAAGAAGATTTTACAACACAAATTTTATAAAATTTACACATATTACACAGGTTAAACTACAACAAGGGACGTAAATTGCATTGAAAATAGCCACGCGTGCAGAAATTCTAATGGCGGACACTTAACCGATATTATTTTCCACACTCAATATAAAAAAGAATTTAATAAAATCATATTTAATATTTAATTATTTCTTTGTTTGAAAGTTATTATATGTTTTGTTTCAAAAGGTTGTTTTTGACTGCCATGTATGGCTAATCATGAAAGATAATCGATTTGCTAATTTGTGAGAATGGGTTGGGTTCAATCATAACTAAGCAAATATTATAACATTTCTCCGAATCTGAGACTGGAAATTTTTATGTGTACATTAAATCTTTATCTTAACTTGAAATTTATGATTTTTTTTTTAAAAAGAGTACATCACGGTGCATCTAAAATACTTAGTTGTCAATTTTATGCTGCTTATATCCAACACTGGATGCTTAATCCTAGAAAGCTTGTATAAAGTGTCAAAGCCGGAACAAGAGTAAACGAGAGCAAATCTAGCAAAGAGCTTAGAGGATCAAAGTTCTTCACTAATTTAAGAAAAATTATCAGCGAATTATACTCGTTTAGATAGGGGGAACTGGAACTAGAAAACCTATTAACCGATTTATGTATCTGGTATTGGTTGAGGCTCTTTCCTTTATCGAACCGATATACAGCCTTCTGTATAAAAATTTTCTTAAGAGTGATGGTTGAAATTGAAATCCAAAAATCTGGTATGGCAAAGACATTGCCAAAGCTTCTAACGCACTTTTGACTCATCCCCTCAGGTTGGTGTTTCTACTCATTCTTCTGTTTATAATTTAGAAACGATAAATAGAAACAAGGATCGACACAATTTAATATAGATCCGTGCATCTTAAATTTTTTTTTATGTTTAATATATATTTTTTCAATATCATTACCAACATTTGGTGGTAGATATTTCTTTTTCTTTAAAATATACTGTAGCTCCAATTTAGTTCTTCAGATGGAGCTCAAAAAAATTCTAAGAACAGTGAAAGTTTGCACTTTCTTTTAATATTGTATCACTCAACGCCACAACAAGAAATGGTGTTCCCATTCATTTTCAATAACAATCTTCAGGTAAAGCTTTCCTTTTTTATTAATTTTCTAAATCTACTAATCTAATCTCAGGTCGATAATCCACTTTGCGAATGAAACAAATCGAAATTGCTCGAGTGTATTACTAAGCCACAACTGGTTTATTGATTATTAAGATTATTTAAAAATTATACATTTGACGAGGTACCTAATTATAAAAAAATTAGATTAAAAAAATAAAACCGATTTGGTTAGATAGCCCCGAGTATTTAAACGGAAATGTTATTGCTACAAACATAGATACGAGTATGCGGATACCCAAATGGCGTACGTACTCAATAAGATACACTTCTTTACTTCTGATGGAGGGAGGAGAACCGAATCGATTCTATTCGAAAGATCTGTGTTTACTCTGGACGACTTAAGTCATACCAACAACAGTAAACTTGGGAGTTTATAACTTGGAAAAGCCGTCATCTAAGAATACCATATACGACTGAGTAGTTGTATGCGTAATAAAATTCTAATGTTACTAACCAATTGAATTGTAGCAATAAAATGTTAAAACGTTGCG
This sequence comes from Volucella inanis, assembly GCA_907269105.1. Taxonomy (NCBI): domain Eukaryota; kingdom Metazoa; phylum Arthropoda; class Insecta; order Diptera; family Syrphidae; genus Volucella; species Volucella inanis. The sequence goes on from OU026157.1 coordinate 139,015,723, forward strand.
TTAGAGATAACAAAAAAGAAAGATTGTTAAATTTGAGTTAACCAGTTTTAAAGGTTAAAGACTTTCATTTACTTGCTGAATAAAAAGTAAATAAAATAACCAGAGCACTAATAGTGCCATATAACTATTATGAAACTCCTCTCCTATCATTCTTAAAAAAGACACGTTCCTTACCTTATGAGATTAAATTTAAAATCGAATGGCTAACAATTGAATTCAGTTAAAAAAATACTTTTGCTAGTTTAATGGTTTGCAATGGTCTAGTATAGACTCGTCATACTCGTATATGTACAATATCGATCCATTAATACATAAAGCATAGGGTATTGCTAAAGAGTGCAAATCTAGTTCTTATCGCCGGCCAACCAGTGACCCAATAAGCAGGTTATTATTACAGATTTATTTTTTTTTTTTCTAAATCAATTTGCAAATGATAATTAAGTATGAAGCACAATTTTTAAAGAGAATGTTAGTACTTAATAGTTGTAATTATCTTTCTGGGATTAATTAACCTAATTCAAGGTGAACTATGTTTTACTCAATGCATTTAAAAGTGATTTGCTCTTTTTTGAGTTAAACTTTAGGCTTTCAGACTAACTTCCAGGGTACAAACAATCTCAAGTATTGAAAAAAATGTTATATATGCTTTTTTCTTGGAAATCGCCATGCTATTAAAATTTTTTTTTTTCACAGGCATCACAGAGGGGAAACATAGTATAATACAATATAATAATTTCAATTCTAAATACCACTTAAAGCTGCCGAGTTCACATTGGACAACTTTATAGTAATATTTTTCAACCATAAAACCTCTACCATAGATTAGATTCTCATTCCGATTTAAAATAGAATAAATTAAATTTTTAGTTTAGTCTATTATTTACGAAATTCAACACCTTTTAACTAAAACTTATAAAATCATTTGAAATAATTACACTGACTGTGAAAGAAAAACTTATTTACTCCCAAACTAAATACATTGATGTCACCCAGAAAATGTCGTTGTAATTTTTCTTGGCTGCGATACAACGTAAACGCTAAAGCCTCTTGCTAACCAACGCATCAGCACGGTGTGAATCTAAAAGAGACACCATCAAGAGTAACAGATCAATACCTGGTTTTTTGTCGATTTTAATGTGGCTTTGGCATCATTGATAGCAACATTCAACGGTATCTAAAAAATATAAATTACATTCTTATCTGTTTATTAATATCAACCTTTTCGATGTCAAATCATGAAAGTCAACACCAGCGTCATAGTCTTTTCTAAAGAAATGGTTGCTTAAATGTGGGGATTTTATTGACATATTAGGAACAACACAAGGTTGGTAGATTTCAAATCACAGACTAACACCGAAAAACCTAAATTAAATTTTTCTGACATCATTACCCTTTTAGCGCAAGCTTGCGAACTGAAATGTCTTGGAAATGAAAAATTTCCAGTCCACTCGAAGTCGGTCTCTGTGAAGGTAGTGGCAAGAAAGACAAAAATACAGTGAGTAAAGAGACTAGACCTTGGTGCATACCGGACTGTTGCGACACTAATTTTTGCTAATTTTGAAAGCCCAAGAATGCATCGGTGCCGTGGTTATGTGGTTGAGTTCTTCGAAGGTCTGGGCTCGACCATACCTAAAAGCAAACAAAGTAATTTATTTGTTTGACATCACTATCTTTTTTGTCTGTAAAAAATATATATTTCAATAGTGTGTCGTTTAAATTCGGAATAAAATCGCATGCCCAAAATAACATGGAACACAACTCTTTGAATGAGAGAGGAAATTCTTTAGTTCGTCAACAATTTATATAATATTAAGAAGACATCGAGTGTTAGCGAAACATTTGCAATTATCAGAAGCCTATGTTGTGTACAAGAAAAGAGATAACATGTTGATATCTTGGAAAAAATGTCACCATGGTAAGCTTAAAAACTTTGAACAATGTTAATAATAATAATTAATAATTAATATTACTCTTGCCAATCGCTGCTTGTTTGGGCTAATAAACAAATTGAATAACAAAACCCTTCAGCTGAATGAACCCAAGGAAAGTTTGTATAAAATCCTTATCATCTAAGTTGTGATTTATGATAAATGGCCTCTTACCCAGTATACCTGATCAAATAAAAAAAAAATACTTAAGAAGCGACTGAAATGGCTTGGATATGTGAGCCACATAGACACCGAACCTCCTTCCCGAAAAGCTTTTGAATTTGAATTCAACCCACAGGAACGACACAGCAGAGGAAAACCACAATCTAAGGTGATTGTGAAGAGCATGAAAAGCTGAAAGCATGGGTTATCACGGGTCTCCGTGGCTCAAGTGGTCCAATACTAGCCGTGCCCGAAAGGCATTCTTTTTTTCAGGCAACTAAGATCTCGTGAGATAAGTTGTTGTCAAAAATAAAACAAGTCAATGCACACAAATAAATGTTGGAGGTCACCCATGGAGCTCCAATTTTCCAAAAATCTTTCGGCATTTTCAAAGAAGTAATACCTTCCTGAGTGTTTTTGAGTGTCCTTAAAAAAATACAGTTGAAGGCAGCTGGATAGGAATCAAGCCCTTAAAGTATGGAGTGATTTTATGACTTTCGTGAAAACGCCAAAATAGCTTTATTCGCCATCAAACTACTGATTATCAAATAAACAAGCAAACATAAAGATGCGTAGTATTCGCCTCAATAGTTTTCATTTAAAAAAAAGCAACAAACATACAATATTAGCTCGTGAACATTCTCCAAATGTAAACACATTTCTTAACCAGATTATCTATGCTATTTTACTTTTTCCTTCTTCAGTTCAAAGCCTTATCTTAAATTAGTGCAGAAGACGTGTTCACGGAGAATATACTGAAGATCCTTGAGGAGGCACTACGACTGACGACAAAGCTTTTGAGAGATGACATCAATACTAAAGTGGTTTTGAACACTAAGAAGGTTTTGAGTCACACGATCCTACATATACGAGTATACCTGTCTACGTCAACATCAATTACAGAAGCATCTTTTATAAAGGCATATTCCAAATGTCTCTCAAAAATGATTACTGTTCCTATTTGTGGTCATCATAAAAGGTATGCATGTACTTATATATTAAAAACAATGTAAGGCTCTACATATCATATGTACCTTCGATTAACGTATGTGAGCCTCTGAACCAATCAACATTTTAAGCCTACATCGTTTCAAGATGTTACACAAAGATGTCTTTTTAATACTCTCTTGAACGCGTTTTTAAAGTTTTCAAAGCACAAACGTAAAGTTTTTTGCTGACCCCCTAAAATCGATAACGTATTTTTTTTTTTTTTTGACCTCTCAGAGCAAGTTTTCTTCTTTAAACTCGTATTTAAATTGAATTATGATAATGTTTAGCGAATAAAATAATAAATTAGTAGATAGTTAAATGATTTATAAAATACAATGAAACCGGCTGAATAAATAACCTAGTTAGTGTGCTTACTAAGTAATCAATTTGAATCTTTGCTTTTTAATTAGCTGTAAATATATTGTATTATTGATTAAAGGCTTGCTATTTAAACGAAAATTAAGGTAAATTGATCTAATTATGTAAACTGCGTGATTATGTAAATATGGAGTTCCTTAATGTATTTCTGTTTTATCAAATCTAGGTTAAACTTCATGAAAATTGGTCAAGTAGACATTCTTGCCATCTTACGAAGCTGACTGCATAAGATGACAAAAATGTCTATCAAGCCATTTTTATTTAAAAGATGTTTCACTCTCTTGACTTATAACTGTTCCGCAATATACTCGGAATCAATAAATCTAACAAATAACCAAGTAACTATAACAGAAGTATTTCTCATACATCATTAAAATCCGAATGACTCTGATTTAACATTCAATTTCAATGTAGGATGCCTCAAGTCCTATAATTTTAAATATGGTACCTACATGAAGGCTTTAACGAAATCCTAATATCCTTATCATAAAGGGCTGTCTTGCCTATTTAAGGGCGGAGATACTTGCAGTCTCTCATATTTTTATGTACGTGTATTTTTTTTATAACCATTCTTAATTCGGATTATTTATTGTTTTGCCTTGCATTTTGTTTTTTTTTCAACTTAGAATAAATAAATTAACTTAAATAAAATATAATTTTTAATACAAGGAATAATACAATAAATCAATCTAACAATTAACAAATTTTTAAAGTATATTACTAATCGGAATAAAAAAAGATTGTTATGTACCCTTAAACAAAATATTTCTTACCTTTAATGCTGGCCGCCTTTTCTCTGTAACTGTAGAATTGTTCTTTGAAAAAAAAAAAATTGTGTTAAATAAAATTTGACATGCAAAATCTCCGTCGGTAAAATATGATTTTCTGTTAGAATCTCATTTGATGTGTAAGGACTCGGACGACATCTTTACCTGACAGTATTAGAGTCCAATACACACATCTAATGCTGCCCGGTAAGATGTGAACAGACGTCCTTTAAGAAACATTAAGCTCGACGATTTCCATTTGGTATGATCTAATTTAAAAAAAAAAAAACACAAAAAATCCAAACACTTAAATCCAATTCATTTTAATGTTATTTGTCACTGTCACTGTCACAAGTCAATCATGTTTTTTTTTGTTTATTTATTTTTTTTTTTTTTTAATTTCCTTTTCTTCGTTATTACTTATCCTTTCGGAAACGGATATTTTAAGAAAAAAAAAAGAATTCAAATAAAGTAACTTTGCACACTTTTTTCCATTTGGCAAATATGGCCGACAATGACGACGACAAAAACCGCTTCGACATACCGTCACACTAGGTAATATCAACCGATTCGATTGATCGCATCAGGACAAATGAATCAAAAAACCTACACAACATTCGATCTACATAATTTCCGTATGTAAATTTAAAAAAAAAAATAAATAAATAAATAAATAAAAAAAAATAGAAAAAAAATGTATATACAGTTCACATTATATACGTGTACACGAGTATATTTTAATGAAATGAGGAGATATTTTTTTGCATCCTCTACTGTACGACGAATATGTCTTCCGTTGAAGCGCGCACGAGGCCGCCATAACATTCGACGGCGACGTTGTTCACACACTGAGTATCGGAATCCGTATAAAATCTCGCGCGATCACTCGTTTTCGCGCACACTAGTAATTCTGGCCCGAGTCAGCACTAAGCGCTTAGTATTTAGCAAGCGGTCAGCGTTTAGCTGATCGCCACTCTCAAATGAGCTAGTGGAGAAGAATGGAGTAAATTTCAGTAGGACGCACGATCATTAAGTTGATTCGATAGTCGCTTCTACTGGCTGTAGCGTTGTTTCTGTACTGTGCGCGAAAGCAATGATCTTCTCTGGGGCAACGATAATGATGACGATGATGATACTGTGTACTGTGTGGTAGCTAACAAGAATGTATACAAATGTCTTGACGAATGTGGAAGCGATAATCGATATCAAAAGTCAAAATCGCGGCCATCTATTGGTTAACAACAAATAACGAACAACGTTAGACTACATACAAAGATACACGACTTCACGCATACACGGCCACACCACTGAAATTGTGTTGAAATTGAGTATTTTTATTGTAACTCAGATAACTCTCAGCAATGTTTCAATTCGACAGTGTTCCTTAATAAATAGTAGAGAGAAGAGAGAATAGAAAGTATTTAGCATATGTCTTGAATAGACTTTATAATCACTTTCTAGAAGTTATAAGGCCTTGTCGGTTTTACTATATGGTACTGCATTTAGCGATAAGATTTAAATAAATTCGAATGAGAGCTGTCAAATTTTCGAATTCGAATTAATTATGAAACTTCAAAAATTAACAATATTATTAGATAGTATTTGAACGTGGGTTAATTTAGTTATCCGTATGTTTGAATATATAAAACCTATCGAGTTTTCTGATTCACAGAATACTTATTTTGATACTGACGAACGCATCAATTATTCGCAAAGAAGATAAAGATAACGATCACGGCTCAAGATCTGAAGCACAGCACAGGCTTTCAGACGACCGGTTTTTAAATTTTCTCAGTTGTTATTCCATGGCATCTTAAAAAGCATTGTTCATTCGATTGTTACGTAAGCTATTTTGGTCTTATTCCTGTCCAAAGACAGGGATGAAAATAAATTCATGACGCTTTCAATTCGCTATGGACCACGATGATCTATTCCATTTATACCCCCTGTGTTGTTTATTTTACCTATCCGACCTATGGTTCTTTTCTGAATCTGGTATAATTGAACCTTTCGTGGGCAGACATTATTACTTTTGGAAGTTTATCATTTTCTGCCGAGAGCGTGGTGACGTCAGAATTTTTTTCTGTTTTTCAATATAATTGTCTAGAATTGAACTTACATATGGGCACACTGGCATCGTGTTCGAAACATACTTCAGAAATAATCAATTACATTTCCGAAATAACTTTCTCAAAATGTCTATAGTTAATTTTCCCGCTAATTTTACCTTTGACTGTCTTATCTGCTAAAAGTAGATGATAACCGCAAAGTTTCGTTCGTAAATACCATACAGGTACATAGAAATTTGCTTGAGATTTAAAGATACTTGTAGATATTGGTGTTGTAAATTTCTTTGATCAATAGAAAATATCAAATTGTCATATTTGGTGAAGATGAAATTGCATGGTATCACACAACATCCAACTGCTAGTTCTTTTTTCCAATATCTTTGTATTGGCTGGGATTTTAAATTACGCATGCCTTCAGTTTTTAAATGTGATCTATTAACAAAGAAGTTACATGCGAATCTAGTTTGACTATTTGAGGAATTCACACAAAACTCATACAGAACTTAACACGTTCACGAAGGATACGTAAGAACACACAGACTTGTATAGCAATTGAACTTATTATAAAACCTAAACCGTTCATTTTTGGCCCCTAAAATTGGTTAGAACCCTTACCTCAGAAACCCCTCAAAACCAACTTTTTTTTTTAGATAATTGTCATCAGCATATCATTTGGAAGTTTAGTGATAACAAGGATTCGAAATGGGAAAACGACAGATACATTTTTTTTGTTCACTTTCCTTTAATCCAATTGTCTCTCCATTAAGTGGCGTTTATTTTTTAATTTCGTTTGAAATTAATCTCATATCACTGTTTCATCCTTCATACTCCCAATTTTAAATTACCGCCCGCATTCTGATACTACTACCCCAATTTTCGCTCGCGTAAAACTTACTCGAAATTCAAACCGCTACTGAACAACGAAAACGATCAACTGTAACGGAAAAGCGAAATCCGAAGACTGACTTAACTAATTTCAACCAAGCCACAGTTAAGTCAGAATATTAGCTTGTTTCGCCTGTAACAAGCATGACTTGCCCCTGAATAGCCTCGTATGCTTCATTTCTCGTTCTTTTCCTTATCGTTCTTCTCTGTTTCTCTTATTTTTATTTTTTATATCTATTTTCTTTTCTTTTTCTCATTTCATTTGCGCAGGTTAATTATGATTGTATGCGCTAACATTTGAGTATATCGATGTTTCTACTCAAATCCATCCGACGAAACTCCATCGAAAAAAGGCATACGAGTATTAAGCGTTTTAATTTGCATAAGGTAGGAGTGGATAGCAGTGCCCCCCACAGCTCCCCTTAAATGACAGGTAAGAGAATTAGACACCAACAGGCCGCAGTGACTTTCCAATGCAAGTACAGTTAACAAAAAAAAAAAAAAAAAAAAAAAAAAAAAAAAAAAAAACCTTCACGTCCACTCAAACGACGACAACACGGAGCACCGATCAACGATCAACGATCGCAATGACTAGTGACCCTCTCATGCCCCTTTGGGCGTACGTACGGATACATCAGCCCCAAGTTACAAGCCTGAATAGGAATGTCATACAGTGACAGTCATCAGCAATGATCAGCAATTCCATATCACTCTCATTCTCATTTTTAGAATTCGTCTCCTTACCGATCGTCGAACAGAGTCGGAGGTCGTAGATCGTAGTCGAATTCTCAAGTTCTCCACTCAACTTGAGTCGCCTCATTTTATTAGTTCTAGTGTATAGATACATATGAAGAAATTCAAATTGGTTGCCGTTTGGATTCCTCAGGTTCTGGCTCTTTCGGTTTGATTCCTCGATCATTGTCGCCCTGTAGTTTTACGAACTTCACTAAGTGCTGTGCCATGCTATGTTGTCCGGCTCCTATTCTATTCTTTTGATTTTCATTTTTATTTTTTTGTTTTTTTGGCTCCCATTGCCCTGTCTGTTGCCTTATATTATTGAGGTTGACAAAAATATTCACTGTGGATACGACTATTTAGAAAATCTTTTTTTTTTCTCCTTCCTCGTCTTCGTCATTTTATTTTCAGATTTAAATTTAAATGTACAAGTGTTTGACTGTGGCTTTTGTATCTGTATCTGTATATTGACGGTGGATGGATGATATATATATATATATATATATTGTATTCAAAATAAACCAATGATTTTTCGAAAAAAAACTAAGAATTACTACATATACGAGTATATCCATATATCCATACTATGTCCATCAATTGAAATATGTTTGAATAGCGGCTAGTCAAAATGGGAAGTAAACGAGTAGAGGAAATAAGTGCCAATCACGTTTCTATGAATTGAGTTAGGGATTTTTCTTTTAAATAATGATGTTGTTAATTGTTTTAAGGAAGCATAAAATTATTTCCATAAATTTAATGAGATCTGACTGATGAGATTGTTACTTACGGTTTATTTTTTCGGATGGAGAAACCACGTGGGAAGTAGGAATGTTAAAATTAGAGAATTTAGGGCTTAAAGAAGTTGTAACTAGGCCATGTGTTTAGATTTAACATTTTTGGGATTTAAATTTATTAGAAATGAGAGCAAAATGGGGTGTATTCTGAAAGAAGTTCTCTACAAATTTATAAAAATATTCCTGACATATCCTGAAGTTCGAAAAAGATATGAATTATTCCATTACTAATTTATATCTAAAATTTTGGATCCAGAGCGTATTAAGCTACAACGTAACATCTTTGGTTTGCCTAATGGATTGACAGTTTCATGGCTAAAGGAAACCGATGTTTAAATTGATCTTTTACACCATAAAAATCTATATCCCCCCTCTCCTTCTTTTTTAAAAATATAATTCTGATAATAAACTCTTAACCCAAAGACTCCTTGATATCTGTTGGATTGCAACTGAAACCTCATCATTGGCTACACGTAACCAAACACTTATCAATTCGTATTGGGAAAATTATAATTTCAAAATAAAACGCCAAATATTATATGATTATACGACAGTTGACAGTTTGTCGATGTCTGAACATAGTATAGACGGTAATAAATGGCTTTACTGCTGCGATAACAGAGTAACTTGATATTTTAAATGCCATTTCTCCCATTTCGTGCCTTGAAAATTGATTAGTACGGTGTGCAGAGTTCAACTGATAGCTCCATAGAACCATGGAATATTTAACTTAATGTTTCTATTATCAGTATGATTTTTTTCCCCCAAATTTTATTCAAATTTTTTGTGACGCTGATAGTTTGTTGGGTGTCAGAGGTTATATTGAACTGAAATTATGTTTTTGTGAGTTTTTATTTGGATAGTGTTTTTATTTGAAACGAAACTGACAGTGATAACAGCATGGTTATCTGGTTAATGAATAACCTTTATGAGATGTGGAAAAGAGGCTATCGGATACAGAGGTGATTAAATGAAAAGACGGGAGGTTTGGGAGTTATAAAATAGAAAGGTCAGACAAATCATGCCACTGATCAGTGAAGTTAACTTTTCTTTTGCGAAAGTGTGAATGTTTTATTATTTTCTTGAATGAAAATTAGAGATGTTTTTTTTTCTATTTTTATTCCTTTCCATTTTAGTCTTACTGTTTCTGATCTACTGATTTGATTCAAAATAATGTTTTACTTTTCCGTCGCTTTCCAAACAGTCACTGATGTTCTTCTAAGTCAAAATTCACTTCCATCCAGCCTTGATCTTAGTTGATTTTTTGCGTATATGTACTAGTAAACTTAATTGATGAACCTTACATAAGTTGGTATCATTCGGAATCATTCAAGATCTTGTACATCTTAAGCCAATTTGACCGTTAACCTATCAGCTGATTCCCTCTTCAAATCTCACCAACTAGCTTTTACGAATTTTGTTTTTCTTTTTTTTTCTAATATGTATCTCAATCAATTTCAGATAAATTATTTTAACAGCTATTATCTACATTCATATCTGTCTGTCTCTGCTAATAAGTGCAAATCATACAATCTTGTACATATTCAAATCCAAACAAATCGCACAATCAAAGTCTATATTAATTACTTCAGCCCCGACAAATACATACCACAATTTAATAAATTCTAACACCTGTTCCGTAAGTTAAGTACCATCTAAAAAAATATCTAATTCATCTGATATAATAGTTAACTGATCGTGTGCTACAATCGACAATTCCTTGACAGTGTTAAGCTCATTGTTGGCCGTTTAGATGCTTGTAGACACGAATACATGTGTATGAGTACTCATACACAAGGCAAATATGCAAATCGTATACATACTTGGTAAAACGGCGCCATATTTTAATTTCAAATCGATTAACTTTGCTACAAACTTGGGAAACTAGTATCTAAATACTTAACTATCCGTATAGATGAGGGAGGTAAAGCTGTTTAAGCAACAGGTGTCTATAGTTGGTTCTGGTAGATGGATAAAATTTTCATTAGATTATTAACCACACACACCCCTTGAGAGTTATTAAGACAACGGCTAAAGAAAAATAAAACGACTTGTCATTCGTATTTAAAGCAGGATAATCCATATTTGATCGTAGTCACATTTTCACATAACATACCAACAGAGCAGGTAAGCCCATTAGAAGGCACGTCACGCCTTTACCATCTTCTGGTTGTCATCATCACTGTTACCTATGTACGCATAGTACGTGGTTGACAAACGGCTTGCGATTAACGACAAACCGTCATCATGGTTCACGTATCGATGTACTATAGGATTCCGATCCCTTAAATAGCCTTGCCATTCTATCCAAATCTGAATTCAGCCTATTTGTCGAATACGAGTATTTAAGCTAGTGCTCATTAACCTCGAAAGCCGGTAGATAATAAACGAAGGTATCTGACAGCAAATGATAGAATAGAATGAAATTAGATATGTGTCGCCGATAGCATACCCAACTTAATATCGATTGAAATTATTCGTATACTGTAATATATTTTATAGCGATAAATTAAAAAAAAAACAGAATTCACCATCCATATGCCATGGCATAGATACTCGTACATGTTGGTTAGTGGCGTAGCTATACCGAATATGGTATTATGTAGATGCTATACTTTCACGATCAGCGCCACAGGGTGTGTAACATTGACAGCACGAAAAACGTATCTTTCAGTGTAACCACTTTACAGAGGCTTGTTAGGACTGTTTAGATAAGAATTATAATAATCCGACTCATTGGGCTCATTTTGTAGAGTAGGTTTTGATGAGCATATGGAGAAGTTATAGAATTCAAATCACGAATGGTGATTCTAACTGACCATTTAAGCATTCTTAATTATTTGAAATTACGAGTAAAAGTATCAATACCTGCTTCTTTCTGCCCCTTTTGATCCAGAGTTGATTTCGCAGTATACCAAGTAGTTGATATGGATACTTTGGGCAGAGAAAAAGTAGCACCACTAGTCTTATCACAGTATTCACGTATTCTCTTGACGGAATGCAATAAAGTTAAAACATAAGCCCATAAGAATTCTACAGAAGCAAATCCATAGACACAGAAGCGAACACAACGAAGGGAAAATAGTAAAACTTTCCGGCCCAACTACTGTTGCACGAACGACAAACTGCTGAGCTACTGACGGATAACCAGTAACTTGTAATTCGGCTAGCAACCGACGTGCTAGTATGATAAACCAACTTGTCAATACCAGCAAGTGTAATATAATTCTATAACACGAGGTATGGTTGACTTCGAATGTCATGCTACTGATGCCATGTTACTGGAATCCTGGCTTGGAGGCAGTTGGATTGAGGAAAGCTACATAGTGTGGGCAAGACGAGTAGGCAATTTAAATGGCTAATGTACTTGTAGTTATACACACCGACAAGGTAGAGAGACCTTATTGATTGATTATTCTAAGCAGGTCCACTTTGGTTTGTTTTATTCGAATTCCATAAGTTGAAGTCGTTTTTGTGGGAGAGTATCATGATACGAGAAGATCCAGTGAATAGTTAACGATTATTAGATTCAGAAGCGGTTAAGGGATAATATACTAAATACAAAAGAGTATTGTGTTAAGATTGCTCAGAGATGGGAGTTTAGATCCGTTAAACGACCGATGTGGTATACACGTTCATTTGAGTTATTTGCTATCTTTTAGAAGAAAAGAAGAAAGCTACGTCATTCAAAACTCTTGTCAGTTTTAACTATACATTGAACTTTGTTCGCGTTATTCTTTGGATAGAAATAGTGAATACGTTGAAACTACTTCTTTTGGATGGTAGAAACTTAAGGCAGTATTTGGTATATGGCTTCAAACCATTCCATTCTTGACTTGGGTTGGCAGATAAAAACAAATATTCAGCGCATAGTATGTAATTTTTTTTTCGCTAATAAAAAGTCTTTTAATGGAAATGTGTTTCTGGCTTAACTAATTAGTGGTTGAAGTAGCTCCGTTATATCTTTTTGGGAGAAAAACACATTTTCGCCTTCAGATAACTGTACCATACCCACCTTTTTTGAAAAATATGCGAAAAGTTACGCCTTCCTAATCATAGTCCTGGTCTATGTCGCAGAATCATGAAAGTTGAGTGACGATATTCTTTGGCATTTTTAATGCGTGGTTCTTTGAGTAATTTTTGGCCTACTACACTGTGACAGCGATATACAGTATTGATCTGCTCATAAAAATGTACACCAGTTGCTTGAACTAGCCCGGCATTTGTATCGAATGAATATTAACATTCTGCTCTAAAGAATATTCTATTCCTACTCTGATTAACAACGCAGTGGGAGAAGAACTCAGTCTAGGTGGCGTGCACTATGGAGACCTCCTCAAAATAAACAAATCTTAACGAAAATAGAATTAAATTCATCATTGAAGCCTGAGTTCTTAAATTCTCCTGATTGGTTAGATGGCAACGTAGAAAAAAATCACAATTATACCGCGTCCGAAAAAGTCTTGCGACCTCAAACTGGTTTGGAAATTACTAAAAGATGCAGATACTTTGTCATGTCTTTTCACTCCAACTATAGTGTGGAGCGTAAAGTTGTCGTTTACTACAAACATACCAGAGTCATATTATTACCGACGACGCACGTCATGGGAGTATTTTCGTAGATGATGACAAATTACATATCCAAAATACCAGAAACGAATTGAACCAACAAAACTTCTGGAAAATAGTTGTAAAGGTTCAGCCCATGATAAGAAATATTTTTCAGCCTTGTGAAGGCAGCAATTAAGTTGAAGGTTTTCTATCAAAAGAGGTTTCGTTTCGACTTTTATTTTATTCGATAGAAGAAAGGTTTTTATTAATAAAGAAAAACGATATTGCCAATTTGGGGCTCTATTTCACTGGTTAGAGCACGTATATATGTTGGTTTCGAGAGTTTTAATTAACTAGGGAGTGTACTGGGAATCTTTTCTTTCACGTGTTTAATCACATAATTTCGGCTGTCAATTTTGGCCACAGTTTTGCGAACTAACTCAGCCAGGATACTTTGTTTGCAAAAAAAAAAAAACATTGGCTTAGCCACTCGTGTGGCTTGGAAATAACCATCACTCATATCTATACCATCCAAAAGAATTAATTGAAAATAGTTCGATTGTGCAATGTAACCACTAAAGTCCGGTTTAATTTCGGTCCAATGTGCTTAAGAATCATATCAAGCAGAAACACGTAATAGATAGTAATGATTCTCTCTAAGGATTTTCTAAGCTCAAATGTGGTCTTTCTAATTATTACCAAAGTTTTATGATAGAAATGTGCTTCATCGCTTAAAATGATTTTTCGGTTAATATCTTGATCAATTTCATACTTTTCAGGCTTAAGCTCTTGCGTCAATTGAAATTTATAGACTTAGGACTCAAGTATTTATGCAAAACTTGGTGGAGTGTTGTTTGTGAAACCTTTCATGGGAAAAATTGTAATGTAAAAGTTTAATACATTAAATCACCTATCCGTAAAGTTAAAATGACTCTTTTTGGGTCCAGGACGAGCTTAAAAGCAGACAGCTGATATAATCAGGGAAACAGTACAGCTGCATCAACGGAATATGTATACCTGAGCGTATACCTAAGAGCTGAGAGATAGTATTGCACTGTAGACAGGACACTGCCCTCCAAAGTTGTGATAGCGAATACACCCTTAATACTGACCGAAGACAATATCCAATGCATCCTATTTCTTGTTTAGTTCTTCGTTCAATGTAGAATAAGTAGTAAAGTACTGTCTCAGCAGATCTTTCGCGTTGATATAGTACATACGAGTATGTACTTGGATTTGTAACATCCAACGCGCATGAAGACCAACTAATTTATCCATGAGACTGATAGGTATGAAAGTGTTGGTCAATGGATAATAACCTTTAGCATTTCTAGATTTTATATCCTCTCCCGCAGTTTTTTAAAGGATGCTATCAAGCCCAGTGTCTGGTTAGCAGTTGGTCTATAATTTTTAAAAAGCTTCATATAGCCATTAGAAGACGCAAAAACCGATGACAAATAGAAGCTAATTCTGAGCTGGTTTTTAATTAGCTATAAAGCTGATTCCGAGCGTCAGATTGATAGCCTCTTTGTGCTTTTAGGAAACATTTGATTTGTTCACTGTTTTAATTGAATTCAGTTTTGCCGCCTTTGTTTGATTTCGATCTTTTTGGAAAAATCCTTTTTTTGTAAGCCGTCTTCGATATCCATATCAGCTTCATATATTCTCTTTACCTCAATCTGTAAAAATTATAGTTAGAAAACTCAACGCCAATTATACTTGAGAACTGAAAACATTCATACTCTACCAGCAAGGTCTACACTCAACATACATATATAATAAGTACGAGTATGTATCCACTGGCTAATGAAAAGATGACTTAACTTTCATCGCAGTCTTTAACTTCAATCATCAACCTCGATCACTTGCCCTAGCAATCTGTGCTTCCTTGTTTCAACTACAGATGCCTTCATATTTCTACACTCACAGTATGTAGATACTTGCAACCCAGAGACTAAGATGCGATCAATTGGTGAGAGATGATTGATGACTTAAGTGATGTGGTGGTTTTGAAAAATCATTAAATCTGACTGAACATTGAGGAAGATTGCTACAACATTTTGAAGTATTCAGAATATTAGCAAATTATTACTTATGTTAGCACGTTGTTTTTTTTTTTTTTTTTTTTTGAAAACATTCTTAATGAATTTGCATTCCGCATGAGGTGGTATATAGTGGGAGTCAGTAAAACACTTTGTGCACTGCGTGGGCTTAACAAGATTAAAAGACAGCGATATACTCATACTTGCATTCGTGTCTGTCATTTTCGCAGCTAAGTCATGTTTTGTGTATAATGTTGAATATACGATTACTGACATACATATATCCATTATAGCTACGAATAGAAGGGAGTATTCAACTGTGGGAAAGTGATGTTATACTTGAAATAGGAATGAAATCACTGATTCCATAGAAAGAAAGGCCGTGGGTGGGTTTCGAGAATTATGCATTTTGGGTGTAAAAATTTATAAAAGCTGGAAAAAATATTCGGATGTCAGGGCAAGGAATCAAAATCTAAATTATTTTCATAAACTTTTTTTTTATCATAAATCACTTAAACCGTGCGAAACGATTTAAGAAAGCCATGGTAAGCATCCATCCTTTCAAAAACATGGTCTTTTGAACAAGCCTCGCATATATGATGGTTTAATTGCGTGCTGAGTTTAAGTCTAGTCTTCAGACTCATAGACCTCCAGTTTTCTAAATTGTTTAGCTGAAATGACTTTTAGCGCCTTAAAGTGATCAGTATGGTTTATGGTTAACCTAGCGAAATTCAAATGTATTTCCTAAGTGACATTGTTTGAACTTTTAAGATTTCTTGAAACATACCATACATATGGTATATGCAGAGTAGCATAAAATTTATACACAAAATGGGTAATAAACCTTGAATGCCTACAGCTTATTGTTTTGGGATAATCTTTCGAAAGAGTCTTAGTATCAGAAAGAATTGAATTCTATTCCATTTCTCTCAAAGTTTTTTTCATTCCCGAATGTTGATTAATTGCCCTAATACTCAGCAGCTACTTACTCATAGTCGAAATTGTCCCTCGTTAAAAAGAGGTCAATGCTATTGTTGATCTGGGAAGTTTGTTATACCCAAAACGGATCAAGTATTCTATACATGACTTAACTGCTTTATTAAGTATCATCTCCTTTGGCTACACGTACACACCCACATCTAAAACAAATAAGAAAACAAACACAAATAAAATGAACGACCTAATCAAAAAGGAGTTAAAAATTTATAAAAATAAACACATAGAAACAACAAGGCACATACCTGCATAAATAGGTATGTGTGTACATACATATGTACATCCATATATGTGACAACAGAAAACGGATTATATCCACTCCAAATACAAGTAAGTACAAGTGATTGTGACGACTATTCGAATATCGAGTATGTAAATGAGAGGAAGAAATGGGATGTCTACTTTTATTTTTAAGCAAAACAAAAGGGGAACAAATCACAAACAACTTGTGATTCTAGTTGTCGTGCATACACATCTCAACAACACAAAATAGCTGACAAACTATAAATAGACCAAAGAAACCATTAAAATGTTGATCGTTGGAGGCAGAGAGTCCACGTCGTCGTCGTCGTGGTCGTCGTCGTCGTCGTCGTCGGTTTTGTCGTTGTCGTCACCCGCCTGCAAAATAAATTGCTCCAATGCAACAGATGATCGTCAAATTAAATGATCGCAGATCACGATCACAATCGTATTAATTTTTCACTAAAGATCGTTTGCTTGATTTGAGTTAAAAAAAAAAAAAAAAAAATCATACCTCTATTGTTGTCATGTATCTATTTCACCTACTAATGAATGATTTTGAACTTGGTTTCGCGGCGGAGGAGACAACACAATCGTGTACTACTTGTACTAGTTCCGGGGACACACCCCTTCATGAAATTTGCGCCTATAAACCAACAATTCAACAATTCAGCAATTCACTGCCAGCGGGCAAAAATTTTTATGTTAATCTTAAAATGACATAATGCAATGGCATTACATGACACATTTTAAGAACCATGTACTAGTACGAGTACGGGTATGAGTACAGTATTCGCAGATCTTCTACTATTAACGTGTATCCAACAGTACGCGTCTGGTGTTAACCATCCGCCAAATGCAATAAGCATCATCAAGAAGAACTTCGCGGTCGTCGGCTTTGTTTTTTTTTTCTCGTCTTCGTTATTTTTGACAGTGTGTTATACGATGGTGATGATGATCAGCATCAAAATCGTCAGGAAACATCAGTATGATCAGTGATCTGAGATGTGCGATCTGCGATCTACGATCACATAACTTAAATCCAACGGCGATATCATGATCTAGACACTATGCTTGGTTTGGCTGTATAATGAGTTTTTGAGTACTTATTCGTAGTGGCGAATAATTGTCCCCGGATTTGCATCTCGAGTACGAATATGCCACGCAATGAAAGTGGCGCACAAATACTCGTACTCGTATCTTTAAGTACTCCTGTTGGGATTTGAGTATCTTTTCGCAATTTGGAGGCAAATGAATACAATTTTTGAATTTGAATTTCGCTTTCGCGTCTTGACAGTCGTTGGAGTACAAGAAAAAAAGCAGAAAAAAATTCTGAACACGATGTTCTGAAGTTTTTATGAGAAAGAGATGGAGGATTTAGCTTCCGGAATACGTTCTCGAAACGAGGAATTTTTTTCTTATTTTTTATTTTTTTTGTATTTTAATAAAAGTCATGCGGTGATTGGATTCGGTGGGAGGTAGGTAAGGGGATTTAATGGCGATTGTGTGGGACTTTATGGTATCTTGTTGCTTTTTTTTTTTTTTTGCGTCGTGCAGAGAATGAGGCTAAGTGTTGTAGTGTAGACGACATTTTGATCATGTAGATGTTTTTTGGCGGTGATGAGTTTGATTTTATTTTCAGCATTCTTTTATACTGAGTTGGTTTTGAGGATTTTTTTTTTTTTTTCGTTTGTGTATAGTAAAAAATTTGTATCTACTGCGACGAAGTGCAGGAAATAAAAAAAAATGTTATTTGTGTACATTTGTGAAATGAAATAATGGAGTTTGAATGCTGTGGCAGGAGAATAAGTTAAACGTGTGATTCGAGGGGAATACAGACTGCATTCATGCCGACATTTTTCGTTGTGACAATCAGTAGGTATTTCCTTTCCTTATTGTCAACAGATGTTGCAAATTATTGGTGGTGAAATAAGCATAAATAAGTTACAATCTTCATTTTAGGTTTTACGGCCTTTAAATAATCGAATGCCTTTTAAAGAAGGTGGCATTGAGAGTTCAGCTCATGATATTTATATTGGAGAAGAGAGATTAAGAGCGGATGAGCGGAGAAATGTAATCAGATCTTCGCGAATGACTCCAAGCAAACATATAGTGGTTTAGACTAGATCCTCGTTAGGTGAACTTGCGTTTGCCTTCTAAGCAGAAGCATACACAATGGTAAAGAATAGGTGTAGGAGACGAAAATCGTTAACCACTTCCTAACTAGTTGTTTTCTTAACACTGTTAGAAGACTGCATTCACTTCGTGTAGTTTGGGATCGTGAGATCACTAGTGAAGTTGTTAGGATCTGACTGAACTTTGACTGAGGATATCTGCGTCCTCGTCTTGGGCTTTCCCTGACAGTTGGGTTTTTTGTGAGCACAAATGCCCAAACGAATGCTTCTCAAAGCCTATAAATTTTCAGCGGAATTCTTGTCGTCCCTCAGCAGCTTAATTGGCATCTTTACAGGATACGACGCTTTCGCTTTGCTCTTAAGTGTGCTAGACATTACGGACAGAACATCATGCGACGCTTGCCGTAAAATTGAAGAAGGTTTACGTTCGCATCAGTCCGCAGGTAATAGGTGCTGATCACTAATCACTGAAGCTTTTATTTTGAAACAATGAAAAACAGGGGCATTTCTTTATAAGAACCATAAAGCGAAGTGTAATGGACAAGGTATTGGTCTGAGTGCTCTGTCGCGGGCTGTCGTAGACTTTTAAAAAAAACCCAAGAAACAAACTCTAAAAGCGTCAACTGACGTGTAGTTTCTGTTTACCCAAACGGTTTCACGCAAAAGATCCATAGCATCCATTTTGGCACACAAAGCTTGGTTATTATTCCCCAAAGCCGTTCGCCATTAACTGTTTTCTCCTTCTGGGCTGCCATATAGTTATCATAGCTAGCAAATGCTGGTGTACGTAGCTATCGCCATGAATATGATTTTGCTGGAAATCTCACCGTTCACTTGTTGCTGTTCTTTGAATCAATTGACAAACACTCTCTCCACTGTGGAGGGTCTGTAGTCTTGAGCTCTTGCGTCCATTGAACTTTGAAGTGCTTCTTGAAATGTTAAATTTTTAATCACAATACATAATGAACCAGATTCTGGTCGACCTTGGTAGACCTTGTGGTAGACCTTGGATAATTTGTATTTTGTCTAATCAAATTAATACAAAAAAATATATATATTTTCGGTGCAGTTTAGCGGAAACTTTCTTATTGTTTTAAAAATGAAGGTACGCTTAGTTCTAAATATGATGTAAATTGAATATTTTAGCCGGAATTTATGTACATATGTCTTTAATACTAACGCTTAACCAATCGGTATGCTTTTTCTCCTATAGAAGTGAATTAAATGTATAAGGATATACAAATGTAAGGCAGTGGGAAAAGAAAACAGATGTGAAATAAGCCTCCATAATAGACCGATTAGTAAGAATAATGTTGCAGACCTATTTGTTTGTCCGAATCCCGGAATCTACTCGTTGTAACTGCAGCTTCTTACCCCCAGTGGTCCTGTTTGCACAAGGCACACCAGTACTTTATTTACCACACCATGCTGGAATCTCGATTCAACTTGTCATACTGCACGAGGTAGAAAAAACGCAAAAAACGACGCCCCTAAATTATTATTCAATTACCCGCAAAGATGCTTTTCGAACTACGAATTCGTATTTAAATGATATGATCTCTTGCATTAATATGTATATGAGTGCTAGGGTGTTAGCGTGCTATCTAAATCACTTAATTCTCCAGCATCGAACGTGAACTGCAGCAGCGTTAAGTCGCGTCATTCCTACTTGTTTCGCTAATTGAATGGAAATTCTTCACTGACGCGAAGAGCATATGCTAAATCCATATCGGAAGATACATTCTCTTACCAAATAAAATTGGCGTTTTTTTGAAATGGAATTCCAAAAAAAAAAAAATTTTTTAATTATTTATTTTGCTTTAAAATCACATTGATATCAATTAAAACAATCGGATCGTATCAGTTATAAATACTAATCTCCCAATCTTAGTTCACAAGATCATGTGCGCATACGTACACAACTCAGATATATACTATAAGTACACACATAAATGAAAAAAAAAAAAAAAACATTTCAAAAAACAGCGAGTGACTAGCAGTCGTTAAAATTGCTAATACAGGGAAAACCCTCTCAATTCAAAGGAATGGCATTCTTCTTTTGGAGCTGGCAAAACGAAAAATGCCTCAAACAACACATCCAACAATGGAGCACTCTATTTTTCGCACTCTTTTCTGCAATTTTTTATTCTGTATTTAATTTTGTGCCATTTTGCATTTTTATTCTTGCTTCGTTATCAGCATTTTCGAGATTTTTCAGCTAAGCCCATTCATGATCTGGGCAGGGGAAAGAAGGGCGCTGGCAAACCGCATAACCCATGATAAAATTTCGCAGTGTGAGAAAATTGCTTGGACGTTAGTTTTTTTTTATTTTTTGTTTTTCAGTTTTCGGAAGCTTGCTCATAAACAGGGCAAGGGTACGCAATTGGATTGCCTTTGAAACTAGATACTGAATGAATGAGTAATTGGAAGCAGCAACATTGAAATTTGATTGACTCCCATATAGAGAAACAGACCACAACCTTACTGCCTGATAAGGATTTTTGGAGTAAAAAAGTAACAGACTCAATGGTTGCTCTTTGTATTTTGTGGACGTTTTTTGAGGCTAGGAAATAAAATACGAGTACTATCGCGAGTTATGTGCAAGTATGTTGTATGTTGTTTGTTGGTTTCGGTTCTGGAGTGGATAACAAGTAAAAAGTGTGGGAAATTAACGTCGAATCCCAACTGATAATTACAAGTATACTTTTGAACTAGGGCTTAACAGATAGGAGATACGTTCATTGTGTGACAATATGCACATGAGTTTGAGATTAAATTGGGAAACGAGTTTTACTAGAAATAAATGAAATTTTAAAGAAGACAATAATTTACGATAATAAATACTACAAAAATATGTTGTAGTTCCACTCTTTTCAAAGCCCTTCTCATAGTGTGGGAATGGAGTGACGGAATTTGTTTGTTTATTAGTATTATTTCAGTGTAGTAACAAGCCGTTTCCAAACTTTCGTTGAATAAGTAGCTAACCAGTCTTATCATACTTATGTCACTCAAGTCAAAACAGTCACACAGTAGGTGACCAATGGGTTTCTCCTTCAATTCTTTAATTTCTGCAGTACTTTTATGGAGAATTAAGCGTCACGATATCTTCTACACTTGCTTTGCTACCTTTAATCTTGTTACTGCGAAGTCTAGAGCACTTACAAATGCTTGGATTGAAGTAATAACCTTGCCGACAAAATTGTTTTCTAAAATGATTTCTACAGCCTCAATAATGGCTTGGAAAGCTCGGCCTACACCACAATCATTATTAATTTAATGCGAATAAGATTTATATATTTATTCTATATATTATTTCTATACCGTTAGTATAGAACTTATTTTCATTGTTATTTTTCATTGGTGACCATCTGACTGCTCCATTAAGCTCTCTCGAGAATTTTGTCAAGTTCTCAAATAATCGGAGACAGATAAATACTTTTCATTGTTATCTAAACTTTCGTCTATCTGCATGACAACGTATATGGAGCTGGTGAAGAGAAGTTTTTGAAGACATAGCCTTAGTTATTAAGAACATTCTGTCGGGCTATCTAGCCACTAAGATTGGTTTAACTACAGCCGTTTACCACAGCTGGTTTAATACCCCACGTATATAGCATACATACAACATATGTTAAAAACCTCTAGACCTCGTATATTGGGCCGATTATTTACAAAAACCAGAATGATGAAATCGTCAAGGTGAGTGGTGAGAGGACAAACCTCACTCTTCCACATCCTTATCATTATACCAATTCAATCATTATATGTATACTGCTTGTGATGGCATTCGAGCTTACGCAGTTAGAGACTCCTTCGACATCAAGGAGTCCCTCGAAAATTTCGGCCACAAATTATGGAAAGTTCTTTTAATACATGTTAATACAGGACCACAAAAAGGAAGTCTTTTAGTATTGAATCGGACAATTTTTGAGTTCAATTGACTTTACTTTAAAGTTAAGCGTCTTTTGAGTTTTGGCACACTACAGCGATTGTTGCACGAGTTATATTCACATTTTCCCGCCATGTTAATACTACATGCTCTACAAGTTAAAATCCTTTAGTTTTATGCACGAATTATACGACTATACGAAATCGCACGCCATCGATCATTTTCAAAAAATAACGACTTGTGAATTCTCGCTTACACGCAATACAGGAATTAGCTTGCTTAGGTAGCAGTTGAGGTAAAAATGTGGTTCATCAGGAAAAATAAAAATTTAAAAATAAAATGAAAAACATGCTCGAGGACCCAATCCGCGAATGTTAGCCGAAAATCAACCTCGTAAAAATGTAAATAATATGCTCACGCCGAAGTTAATTTCTTAGACAATTCTTCTCTTTATTGGATATTGCGTGAAGCTGGGTCTTAATCAAAAAACGTCTCTACGACTCTATTTGATTGGATACAACTTAAATAAATACCTTGAGTTGCGCGCTTAAAATTTTGTGAGCCCCCTTTAACTAATATGCATTAATCTTATATGATGTCACAAAATTGACGACCCTACATTCTTGATTCTCATTAGTACAACTCGTTTAGCTATACATCGGACATTAATCTTTGAAAGAACCTTGGGATTGAATTAAAAGCTTCGCAATGATTATGCTCGTATTTAGTCTGTTTTCTGAGTTGATCTGGAATTCAAAAGAGAAATTACAAACGATGCCTGGTCTAGCTGGGTTCAATAGAGACGATGAGACTAAGTCGAAGTGAAACATATCAATTATCCAGGTTGATTGAATAGTTCTATCAATACTGTTGTAATATCTAAAAGCCATACAAAATTATATTTTATTAATTTTTGAATTTTATTCGCCTGGTACACTGCCTGCACTTTACAGCAAAATTCCGTTTATTAAGTTGTTTTTAGACGTCACACTTTGCAGCAGATGACAGCCTTCTTGGTCACGGAGTTTATGGTAAGTCTGACCAATCCAGCCCATTACCTGCAGTATCATGTTAGAATGGGAATCTCTAGTATTCATTTTGGCGCCTTTAAACTTATTCAAGGAATATACGTACTCGATCGGTAACAATTCTATCACTCCTATAGTGCTGTAGAATATCAGCATGCACTTATGGAATAAGAAAATATTTCAGGTCTTCTCAGTGATTACAATGCAATACAAAATGCAAGCTTAATCCACATAATTAGTTCGGAGATCGTTTTATCCTTGTAGGGGTGCTATTACACGAAAATTGTTTGTTTTGTGTATTGATCTTTCGACACAACAAAACCTGATGTATCTTGGTCTAGGCGATGCTTGCTTGGATTCTTCCGCTTTTTTTATATCAAAAACCTCATAAGTCTTTTGTAATTTGCAACATTATAATAATCAACTTTGGAGGTCAGAGATAAATTTATTAAAAGCATCATATCTACTTGTGTATCTAAGCTGTACAACGACTTACTATAACGTGGTAACAATAAACATTAATCAGATAGATTATCTTCCAGCCGTGATGTCTCATAAAATTGCCTAACGATTAATTCTCATAAATATTTGATTAAAAAGAACAAAGTTGCTTTTAAAACCAAACTTCATAGTAATCGTGTTAGTGCTCAATCTACACTACAAATACGTATGTATTTAGACATACTTTAGTGTATTATACATAGATTCAATGAATCGCACCTTCCTTCTGATTAGAAAAAGGTACAAGTACTAGGTGGAGTGAAAATTAACCTCCTTGACCGCCATAATACGCTGCTACTGCAAAAAGGTTATGGTGCCTTGAAGTCCACTCATATTTAGGCAGACATTTTTTTTTATTTTTTATTTTTTATAATACCGCGCGCGGTAGCAGTGCGATACTGTCTTTAGTTTTGTTTTGACAGCTGATTGTTGTTGAAGTGGCATCATGTTGAGTATGGACAAAAGCGATTTTCGTTCTCTCATAGAACATTATTTTTTGAGAGGCAAAACGCAAAAGGAAAAAAAAGAAAAGTTGGATAAATATTATGGGGCTAATGCTCCGTCAGATTACATCGTTAAATATTGGTTTCGAGAGTTTCGTGGTGGCCGCAACTCCACTACCGATCAAGTCCGTAGCGGCAGGATCTCCGATGCGG
Organism: Volucella inanis; assembly: GCA_907269105.1. Taxonomy (NCBI): domain Eukaryota; kingdom Metazoa; phylum Arthropoda; class Insecta; order Diptera; family Syrphidae; genus Volucella; species Volucella inanis. The sequence goes on from OU026157.1 coordinate 139,040,469, forward strand.
TTACAGAGGACAATGTTAAAAAAATACATAAAATGGTGTGAAGGTGCGCGAGCTAGCAGATACCACAAAGATTAGTACTGAGCGCACACGCCATATTTTGGGCAATATTCTGCATATGAAAAAGTTATCCTGCCGCTGGGTGCCGCGCATACTCACTCCTAACCAAAAACACGAACGCGAGAGCACTTCGAAAGAGTATTTGGACTTGCTGATGCGGAATCGGGTGGACTTTTGGCGTTGGCAATAGACTGAAGCCGGCACGTGTGCTCCGAAGTGGCCGAGGGAGGTTCGATGGGTCGGAAAGGTTCTGACGTCGGTTTTCTGGGATTGTCATGGCATACTCTTCGTGGACTAGATCGAAAAAGGAAAAACCATCAACAGCAAGTATTACTGTGCATGATTGGAGCGAAATCGCTGCAAAACGGCGTCACATGAAGCGAAAAAAAATTTTGTTTTTGCAAGACAACGCACCGGCGCACAAGAGCATCGCAACCAATACTAAAATCAATGACTTACGGCTACACCTCGGACTATTATCTCTTTCCAAACCTAAAAAGATGGCTCATCAATAAAAAGTTCAGCTCACGCGAGAAAGTCATCGACGCCACGAAGGTGTATTTTGCAGACCTTCCGGAAAATTACTTTTCGGACGGGATCAAAAAGTTGGAAAATCCCTAGAATAGGTGTAGTATCAAACTAAAAGGGAACTATATTGAATAAAATAAAAAAAAAACATTTAAAAAAATTTTTTTTTTCATTCCCAAGGAGGTTACTATTCACCCCACCTAGTATATACTACCCATGCAGAGCTGTCAACTCAATTCAATAATAGTAAAGTGGAATACTCGAGCATACTCATAGTCGTTCTTCTCAATTCAATTTAATTTTTATATTTTGTTTACATTTTTGTTCTAACGAAACACTCGTTTATTATCGCGATTATATTGATACAAATGACACATCTATCGATGCGTTGAATCAATAAATTCGTATAACATCATCCTTTCCGATACATTGTGTTCCAAACTCCAGCTTGTGTTGAACAGCTTGTTGAACACTCGAAAATGTTGTCAGGCAAACTGACAAACAAAGATACACACGAGTATGTGTGCCTTGTAGGTATCTAGCAAAAAAAAAAATTAACTGATGAAAACAGTTGTTTTTATGTTCACGATACTAGTACAAGTATTATACGTATACGTAGGGGGCAAATATAATATCCGTAATCGTATACCCAAGCAATATTTTGACAACTGAACTGTTCAAACAACTCATTCAGGTGCGCCAGGGCCCAGGTCTGTTGCGGGTAGAACCCACAAACACAAAGAACAAAAAAAAAAAAAAATTAAAAAAAAAGTGAAAAAAATTGTGGAAACAAATTCTAAAAGAGGTTTCCCTTATCTGATACAGAAGTTGGTAGTTATTTGTGGAACTACGAGAGTATATTACTACACAGGAAAGTTATACACGGAGGTGGAGTTAAGAAGTTCGATTTACTGTGCACTATCGAAATTGACAGGCCGCTTTTGTTTTCCTGAATAGATGGATATATTGTACGATTATCGTAAGATTCTCGTACTAGTATTGCGTGAGTGCTTCAAATGTAATTAAACACTGTAAAGCAGTGTTGGGCACCGTCTTCAAAGTTTATTGACATGGTAACCCTCACGGTAATGCCTTGAGACAATTCTTTTAGTTTCACTTTCATTTAAAGTTGTATATAGAGAGAGTTCTTAGACCAAAAACATTTCTCAATTAAATTTCCAAAAAAAAAAAAAAAATGTTTGACTTGAGGTTCTAGCAAGCGGTGGGCTCACTTATCTTGATTGATGTGAGACCATAATTAATTTCAATCAATCAGAAGATATTGGCTTGTGTATGATATTTGTCATGGTTTTACGCACTGTTCTTCCTTTGGCGACACGTTGTCTACCAACGACATACGAAATATGTAAGTATGTAGGTGGATTTTTGAATTGTATTTTTGACGACTTTTTAAAACGTTCTTTAACGAGCCACTTCTGTGATAGTTTCGTGCGCGCTGACGATATTTGGGAGTCATAAATCTTTGTCATTCCTTAAAGTTCTAAAAATCTATCTTGAACCCATGAACACATTCAATGTGCCCATTTCTCGATCGAGTCCTTCGTTGTACTTCTAGCCCTGATGCTTTCGAGGTTGAATATCTTGCAGATCGCTACCATTAATCCCTATATGTCTGCTAATTCTCTAAAGTGTGCCACGTAGAAAATTTTTAATTCAAAATTGTAACTGCTAGGGAAGTGTTGTTCTATGCGACGTCAGAACATGTGACTCAAGTTTAAGATAAAAGTTTGCGGAATCCTCGAAAATAGTCAATAAAGAGTACGACCTCTACCGGAATTAAAACTATCAACAACGCACGTTAGTTTGAAATAGAAATTTTAGTTCAACTGATACATGATGAAAATCTTGAAGAATTTTGAGGAAATTGACCATGTTTTGCGAGAAATCTATTCAAGAACTATTATGAAAGCACATTTTCATATTGATGGCTTTGTATGGTAAATAAACAGAAATAGAATATGTTATATTACTGGTGACTAGATAGCGCCATCATAAACGTTTACATTCTCCAAGAACAACAGAATAGTGTGCGATTTCTACTCGAGAGATAATTATTCCTTACTTTTTTAAAAGGGAAGAAACAGTGACTGCTGATGTGTATTGCCAATTGATTGGAGAGATTCTGTTGCCACAACTTTCAATAACATTCCTTGAACAATTTGGGAATGTAAGGCTTATGCTGCAAGAATTTCTTAAAAGAGTCGATCATCATTTAGACAAAACAAAAGAGATCCACATTGTTTAACTTATTTACTTACTTACTTACTTACTTACTTAGATACGTCATACACAGTCTGGGGTGGAACTGGGATTCAATAAATAGTCCTCCCCATCTATCGCGGTGTCTGGCTAACTGTTTCTAGGTGCTCTTAGGCGATTAATATGCATTTTTCTCATCAGGTCATTGTACAGCTCGTAGAGTTCGCATTAAATCTCTTGGTCCAGGAGAACAAGTTCGTTTTTCGTGGGCTCCTTGCCTTTACTATTCGCCATTGCTTTGTAGAGATCGTTTTGAAGCTTCAAAGGGGCATTTGGTTTCCTTCGAAATTTCTTATTACGGGTGACCGACCATAGCTTAAATTCGTCCCATGTATCACTGATTTTAATTTACTCGTAGTTAGCGACGAAATTCTGTAAACCTGATCTTTGCATATAATCACGCTGACGATCTTCCGGAGAGTCAAAAAGTGGCATCGGCATCCTCCCAGTATTTCGTTTTTATAGTCATAGTCAGCCATTATTTTCGCTAGTTCAATTTTTATTACTGTACACGCTCTTGCAACCTGTAAAAAGTTGTAAGTTTTTTTTTTCAAGTAAAATGGTTACTGTGGCAGTGACGGCCTGTAAGCTTTAGCACTCTTAATTGGTTGTTTGTTTTAAAGTCCTAAAGGTTCCTGTGCTACTGATTAGCCGCGGCCTAATATACTTTCTTAGAGAGAGACGATAACATAGGCTAATATTTGAATTTCAGATATTTTTTTCTATTTGCGAATGTTTCCTTTGGATTTAAAACTATTGTAGATGTTTTGGATCTGAGTATCAGAAATTGATTTATATATATCCAGAGATTTCGCAGTATCATAAAATAACTCACAACGGAGCTAAAATAATGTTTGAATTGCCATTCCATTTTGGCTTCCTTTAGACGTTGCTGCTATAGAAGAATGTTTTTCAATAGATAAATACATTTAAATATTAAATTAAATTCTATAGAAAATGATACGCAGTATACGAGTACATTATAACCATTGTAGCAGCCACAAAAGACGCAACAGTTTCACTAAGATGAAAGCTGACTTAAGTGTTATTTTATCAGAAATTAAAGGGAACATTGAAACCTCTAGCATTCTACAGATTTCCCCCAAATGACAAAAAATTAACTGCACCATACAACCAAATCATTGGTCATCATAAACACATTTTCAATTTTATGACCAAAAACTCTTTTGAAACCATAATTCCAAAAAATGCGACAAAAAAAAAAGAATCCCACTTGCCACAAACAACGAAATAACCTTTCGTCGCCACTCGATAATCAGGCAAACCTTCCCCGATTTTCGTAGAAATTGTTAACTTTCTCCGATCTAATCTGCATTGTCCATTGGTACAAATCTTCAAAACTTCAAATAATAAATATCTCTTAATTACGAATTGATTATCGCCCAATAAAATTAATAGGAGAATGCCGGCACCATTACCACCTAATTAAACATAAATATTGATTAACAGAAAAACTCAATTTAATTCGATCGAAAGAATTTTTTCTATTGATGTCATTCGTTGCGTTCATTTGGGTGTACCCTTAATAGGATGTTGTCCAGTGCTGGTGCTATATTCATAGACTTAATGAATGAAATTAAAATACAGAAATGTTGCTTCCAGCAGATACTAACTACAGGTAATAAATAAAACCAGGAGGTGAAAACGGGGCAAAACGTCGAAAAGACTTATGTTACCCGCTCCCGTTGCGGTTGCCACCACAATTACTTATCCATATGATCAAATTAAAGATGTATAAATGCAAATCAAACTCGATTTTGACTAGTATCTGTTGAACGCGGTTTTTTTTACCTATTATGTATATTAATTTATTTGAAATTTATTAAAAGGCAACGATCGCTATGGAATGAACAAATTCACATTTGAAAAATATCAGCACTTTCATTACAGTTTAACATAGGTTTTGAAAGATCTTTAATACATTCTCGGCGATATATATATATCCTGCGAAATATGACCCGAAATACGAATATCATGGTAAGAAACCTTTTCTTGATCACCGTTAACGGAAATATATTCAAAAATATTGTAGTCACCTTTTTGGCCGGATCATTAACACTCTTTTCATTTGCTCTACATGTCGTTGAGATATTAGGCAACTAAAAATCACTTTTCTGTCCAGGGCAACGTCGCTGTACAGCTCGTAGAGTTTGCTGATACTCGTAGGAGGTATGCCATTCTTTAAAGCCCGTCAAAACAAACTCAAAGAACCATCGTTCAAAACAACCAATAATGTCTTCTCTGCCTTCACAAACGTTCTTGCTTCAATGTCAGAGAGCAAGACTGGGATGATAAGGGTCTTATATTGGGTATATACAAATAATATATAAATATATAAATTTGAATGTTTAAATAAGAAAAACATGTACAATAGTATTATTCAAAGTATTGCCCATCTGAAGCTATGACGTTTTCCCATCTTTCTGGCAATTTGTGGATCCTATCCAAAAAGAACTGCGCCGGCCTTGCAGCCAAGAATGAATCAAGCCAATTTTTGATATTCTGCTCTGATGTGAACCGTATTTCAGTGAGGGCGTTCTTTATCGACCGGAACAAATGGTAGTCAGAAGGGGCAAGGTCTGGGCTATAACGCGGGTGGAGTAAGACTTCCCATCCACTGTTTTCCAAATAGTTCTTAACCGGAATAGCAACGTGGGGCCGAGAGTCGTCATGATGGAAAATTATTGGCTTGTGTCTGGTCGCATATTCCGGGCGCTTTTCGGCTACTGCTCTCTTTAAACGGATTAATTGTATTCGGTAGCGTTGTCCATTGATGGTTTTACCCGGTTTTAGCAGCTCATAATACCTTTCGCGCCATGGATATTCGTTTTTGCCGTTGATTTGGCTGGTTGGCCAGGTTTCACATATGATTTTTTGAGCTTGCGGTTATCGTAATGGATTCATTTTTCATTACCAGTAACAATCCGATGCAAAAATGACTACCTTTCGTGGCGTTCTAGCAACATTTCGGACAAGCAAAACCGTCTTTCGACGTCTCTAGGCTTGTGTTTATGTGGAACCCAATTTCCTTGCCTTTGAAACGTTTTGAAATGGCTGCTTGATTGACACCCAAAGATTCTGCGAGCTCTTCTTGTGTTTGGTAACAATTTTCATAGAGTAATGCTTCCAGTTCTTCATCTAACTTTTTTGGCTGCCCAGGACGTTCATCGTCTTCCAAGCCAAAATCACCACTTTTAAATCGTGCAAACCACTTTTGGCAAGTTCGCTCAGCTAGCGCATATTCATCATAAACTTCCACCAAAATACGATGACTTTCGGCAGCAGTTTTTTTCATATTAAAGTAATGAAGAACAACTCCCCGCAAAAACACTTTTTCAGGCACAAAGTTCGACATATTTGTGTGAAAAAGAATTATTGTTGTTTACGCTTCAAATGAATGACATATACTGAAATGACGTACAATGACAGTAGCTTGCCAACGCATGTTCCAATGAAATAATACAAGTTACGTCATCTCTTAGTAAACCGCACGAAAGTTATAGACCCAATATGTTATAGAATCTTTTCAGCGTTCTTTGACAAAGCCTTATTACTTAATTGCCTTCTCGGGCAAAAGAAACATCGTAAGTGTAACTCTTCGTTTGATTCCTTATGAAGTTCCGATGTAAACGAAATCCTTTACTCAAATTTGCCTCAAATTTCTAGCTATCTATTGCGACGTTGTCTTTTTGAATCATCGACATTGTCCGTCCATTATTGCTGATATCTTGATTGGCCGTTAAACCAATTTGTACCGCATCTGTTTTAATACTTGCAAAGGCACCAGTGATACCTCGCTTTGCTAAGGTGATGATGTTAGACTTATTGTGCCTCTACGAATCGTTTGCGAAATTTGCACAAATCTTTCAAGAAATCGCATGTCATCTGTCATGACATCAATCTTCTGTCTCCGTGAGATTGCTTCCTAAATACTTTCATGGAACAAGTGACCATTCTCAATTGTCATGTTAGACAATCTGACGAGAAAAAAGAGTTGAACATGGCTCGTCTCTATAGATTCTGTTATAAGCGGTTTTAAAATCGACAAGGTTACGGTGAGTATCAGTCTGAAATTCGTGAATTTTCCCAAGATTTGCCGTAGTGTGAACTATGAATTGTCATTTCTGGAGATAGAGGGCCTAAAACCGCACTGACAGGGCAGATCATTCAGACGTGGTTTAAGCCATTTACAGAAAACGGCAGAGAAGATTATATATTATATGCACTATAGATGAAGGAGGTTGATTCCTCTATATTTGACGCCACTTAGAGAGTGTCCTGTCTATGGGATCGGTTAACACTTCATTCATTAGGCATACTTTTCTCCGACTAAGAAAAGAGTTGGTGTCGACTCTCATTTTCGCTGCTTTAATTAATTCGTAGACAAGAGCTCTACACACTTATTTAAGATGGTTAGATGTTGCTGTCCCTACTTTATTTTAGATATATAGACGTAACTCTTGGCTTTCATCATCTTGTATAGATGGTTCGTAATGTATTACAGGTAAATTTTAACCGTTTGCTCGGCTTAATATTCGAATTTTCCGTTACTTTATCTTTACAAATCCATAATATTTTCAAATATTGTTACTGGAATGGCATATCTCCATTTCACCTTTGCGGGATTTTTATTATTCTCAAGCATGAGTCTCTGTCGGACGTATATAAACATGTTTCGAATTGTTGTGCCATGAACAACATATACATTTATGCTTGGTTTTACTAAGGATGGTTACTGAAACCCAACACAATACTTGTAGCATTTCGAACGTCTTTTTGACTTTGATTCCGCTGGTTAGGTCATTGTTCGTACTATATTTTGTCGAGATGCTTGACAAAGAATCGGTTTTTTTGGTTTAAAGGGTGTGAGTTTGTATTAACCTGAGATTGACAAACTTAGCCTCTATGCGGATTGCTACAGTACGCTTACTCACGTGGCGAAAGCTTAAAATTCCTTGCTTTAATTATCCAGTACAAGAAGGTGAACCGCATCGAAATAGATGCTGCTTCTCTGCAGCAATCACTCACACCATACTTCTTAGATGACAATGATGTCTTGTTTATAGAACCCCAGGGACTTCGCTAGTTTTTTGAAGGTCTGACATTTGCAACGTGAATGATTAGTCGTTGGTGTGTATTCAGAAGTCAGTTAGCAGCTCTCCTTATTGACGTGTAAGGATTCATCCACCAGCATATCCACACGAATACCATAAAATCCCCTATTGACCTCAGTCCCAAATACTCTGAAGTAATTCATATAAGGTATCCACCATGCTGACTGTCGGTGGTAACGTTGATTCAATCGCTTCTAAGACTCAGCCCGAATGAAAGATTTAAGGATAGATGGATACTACGTGAAGTGTAGTCATAGTTCACCATCAACCTCTAAGTAAATAATATAAAAATCAAACTTGTACTTTTCGAAAACGATCTTTTCAGAACTCATTGCTTGAAGGTCAATAAACGCGTGCATTGCAATAACAACAGCAACAGAATCAAGCCTTCTTGTTTGCCGTTTGAGGTGATAAATTTAGTAAAACATTCCTAAGACGGTATTTCAAAAGAAAGAAGCATAAAACTAAAGCCATAGACGAGTTTTGATTTTTCCAATACGTGTTCCGTGTTTGAAAATAGATCAACTATGCCATGACCGTACTATATGTACGTGTTCCGTTTTCTTAATTCAGTTCAGAAACTAAAAACACACAAAAAAAAAAAATAAAAAATCAAAAGCCAGAAAAACAAAAACACATGACGAGTGTTTGCCAGAAATTCTGGTTGTCCTTAACCAGAATCGGATTGTATCGAATACTCAATTTCCTCTAGCAATTAGTACAATTCAAAAGATACCGAGAAAGAGACAATTTCAGTTGGCCGCTCGATTGATTTCTTGAAGCCAAAAGAAATGTTTTTTCGTGTCCCGTGGTAGGTTGACGTTACAGCGTCGGGACCATCAAATGTCAGATAATTGAAATCTCAAAAAGAAGACGACGACAACGACAACGGACGTAACGAATAAGAAAATGAATCCCTTTATTTTTGGTCTGTTGTGCCGTTTGGCTTAAATGCCTGTCAATACAAAGAGATGCTTTATACCGTTGTATACCGGTCGGTGTCATAGACTCATAGACGGAGAATGTCACATTGGATGGAAAGAGGCGAGGAACGATGGGTTGACGCCGGCTTTTTTTTGTTTCTATTTATCTTGAGAAGGGAAAGTGTTTTTCTTTTTACTTTGGTTTCCTCCCCCTTTCACTTGGATTTTCTGTGGATTTGCATAGCATGCGACTGTTGATGTGGCGTAGCCGCCGCATAGACTTTTCTTTCGTTAGAATGTCAACTAAGCCATCCACAAATGAACATTTTATATACTTGTATGTAAATATTTGTATAAGTTTTACTATTTCCCTCTTACTCTTATTACTCGTATGTGACTATATGTCTCCTGTCCTGAGTGCTTCTTTTATCTTTGAGATACTTATGATTTTTTTTTTCCTTTTTTTTCAAAATTAATTCATTTCGTCGATCAATAACCCCGGTGTGAGTGAAATTTCGACGACGGAACTCAAGATACCTAACACGTTCGGATACATGTATTTATTCTTAGCAGAAGATATTTCGGTATCTGATAATATGTTCCTGTGAATTTTGGATACCGATAGATACACCAATCAATGTAGACTTCGGACAATGCTCTCACGTAACCAGAAAGGATGGACTAAATAAGGGAATACCTATATTCTACTCAATTTTGAATCAATTTAGAGATCAATGATCCTCGGATGGATTGTGTCGCGAATGAATGTTTACGAATGGGAATAAGGAAATTCCAATTTCGGGAATTGTTTTCTATTCATAGCACGACTTTTTTAAGGCATTATATCGTGTATTGGGAACAGCTTTCGGTTAGATATTGTTTCAACAGCTGGTCTCGGGTTGAAATAGACAACACAATCTGGTTCTATGTGAAATTTATTTGTTATGTATGTGGCTAATAATTTGTGCCTCTGGATACTTACATACATTTATATACGTAGTACTCGTATGTTGTTGCATGGTTATTAGTACATCATGTCTAAACTTTAAGGATTTTGCTTGGAAGATCATCCATAGATAGTATGCACTGAAGCAAAGACTTACCAACTATCACCAACGCTCGAAAAGCATCTTTGCTTCTTGCAATTTAACATAACATTTTTACTAGTTCAATACACCGACATGTGTATTTTGGTACTTAGTATCTCCGAAGTCGAAAGGTCACTGAGGATACTTTTATTAGCTTCGAAAATGATCCGACAAAATTAAGGAAATAACAATACGAAGTTGAGTTGTTTTATAAAATTAAGGACTTTGATTGGTACACCAAGATGACAAATAAATGTTCACATTATTCTACAGCCAAAGTTTAATTCCAAGAAAAAAAAAGATAGTTAAGAAAAAAAACTTGTTATTTACAAAGCTTATGCCAGACCACATTGTCAAATAATCTTCTCCCAATATCAGATATGTACGTATTCATTTACCCCACTTTCATAAACGTTTTTCATATGATACCCCCAGTTAATATGTATTTACGAGTATGTATAAGATAATACTGATGCCAACCAAATTAATACAAGTGTTCCGTGCTGGTCCACTAAAGGCATGCCAAACCAGTGAAACTTGTTTCATCTTTCAACGAAATTGTTCAATTCTTACTTTCCATGGCGAAGATATTTTATTCTGTCGGATCGGATACATTTCGTTTCCTTGTGTAGTAATTTCAACTTATTCAATTTAACGTACGAGTAGTGTTGCCATTTAAACTTTTTCCAATCTTTGATAGTTGACATTTCCATTTCGGATGATAAATGTTTCAAAAGGCTATTCAAGACTTGGAATATAGTAGATTACGGTATGATCTGGTCCTGTCTTAGTTTTGTTTTAACTAAGTATTCTTTCTTAAGTGTTTTCTGGAAAATCTCAAGTTGGGATTTTCACAATGGCAAGACGAACAACAAGTATTTTAGTAAGAACGAAGAGGGTGCATTTTATGTTTCAGACCAATTTTATTTCAGTTTAATTTTGTTTTGACTTCTACTTGTCAGTCTATATTTGAGAGTTGCGGTTATAATTTATTATAAAGCATCTAATATTGCAGCAAAGTGTTGTAAATAATTGTTTATTTGTGAATATGTGAAGAAAATTGTCAGTGTTTACCATGTGCCATGAAAGTCAACTATTCAACATGGCCAAGACTTCTCATCGATGTTGTGCAAAATAATAAGTAATTGTGTTTTTTTTTTTTAACTTTTACCCGCATAAGATTGAATTGATGCAAAAGCTACAGAAATACCATTAACGGCAGCCAGATTGGAATAATCAGATTTCACTATTCGGTGTAGAGCAACCGTTTTTAGCAAAAAATTATCATGAACGACGAAGTGTATTTTTACTGAATTTGGTAAACTTAATAGCTACTATTGGGGCATTTAAAATCCTCAATTAATACACCCGCGACCATTATACACAATGACAGTGACCTTTTGACCCCATTACAGAGACAAGGCTGTTGCTGATGATAGTTATCGGGACACATTGGCTGAAAATCTTTTCTATGCCATCCATACTATTGGATCAATTGGGCCTATAGCACATGTATCAAAGTGCCATCAGGATGGTGGCATTTAACGTAAAGCTCATGCTACAACAAAAATTTTGTGAGATTATGACATCTATACATCAGCATTCTATACAATTCCCGAAATAGTATCAACAACCTGTAAGAATGTAGAGAAAAATATGTTAGAACGTCCGCCGCAACCAGGTGCAACCTCTTGACCGCCAACAAATATCAAAAAGCGAACTACACTTTTACACGTGTACTATACAAGCGAGGTCAGCCATAAATAGCCTCTTGGAAAAACACGGATTTATAAACATCAGTTTTTGAAAAAAAAAACTTCTTAATCTACCCCTTCAACCCTAGAAGAAAGCTCAGTATTGATCAGATCTCACTGAACGGTACAATAACAGATTTCTCCAATGAAGTTAAATATCTAGGAGTAGCCATAGACAAAAAACTAAATTGGAACTCGGATATGCTACAAATAAAAAAATTGCCAAAGTCATATTGGCTGGTTTACGCATATTTGGTAAGACATAAGGGATATCACCCATCGTCACCTACTCCGTCATTAATGTGGTAGAGTAAGAAAAAGACACTTAACAAAGCTGTATTGTGATCAGGTACCATGCATAGTTTCTCGTGCCTCCGGTGGTATCACTCCTCTTCACATAAATATTAAAATAGTAGCAATTTGAAATAAAGTCACGCCATTACAAATACGAGTAATGAAACTCGCGAGTACATTCAGCCTTAACAAGTTTCATTTCAGAAGTTGGTGAAGTGACCGAATACCAAAAACTTTATGTTTCGGCAGGAGGCTCAAGATAGTAATCCCAAATCTTCTAAAACCGAACACCAAATCATAAATCTTGTTTTATTAAAGAACAATAATGTATCGTCCGTAATTGAAAACCCGGTAATTGCAAGATAGCAGCTTCCATATGAGATGGTGTAGGACCAACCATCAGACAGACAGTCAATGAACACCGAAAGTTTAAGCTCAAACCTGTTTGACTCCAAATCAGTGCTTACCTTTCTAATTACTGTTCAGGACTTATAATATTTGAAATAAACAAAGCTTTGCTGTGTACTAGGACCCAATGGTTTTGGAAAAAATAAAATAGTCAATGAACTGGCCAGAAAAATTTTAATGACCCAGAGCCCTTCTGCAGCATTCCGTTCTTAGTAATAAATTTAAGAGGGAGAACAAAGTATGCCTATTCTGGGTCTTCAGCAAGCTAAACAAGCTATGAGACCATTCAGAAAATAATGAAACCAAATTATCTCTTAATTTCAAAAGAAGTGATATCAATTACACAAACCCGATCTCAGGTTTACCATGTACAGTTTGTCACACAAATCTTTTTGACATCCGCGATCGCTTAGTCCCTGGACCGGACGATTTCGAGCCATTTAGGCGAAAGGCCTAAAAAAATCCTTTTTTTCATCGATTTAAAATATTAGTCTTAAAGAACGTGTCAACAAAAAAAAAAAAAAAAAAAAAATCAGCAGGCAGGTTGTTGAAGTTGTTTAAATTTTCCTTTTAATCCCAAAAATACAAATAACAATACTCATATTGCACTTAAAAAACCTATTGGAGTTGAGTAAGTTTATGATCTTCCAGTATTGGAAATTCGAAATGTGTCTCTGGTCTTGAAAAATTGATCTATCAAAAGTATGAAGCCTGTTTCTGGATTAGGCCATGCAGTAGCAGAGAAAGTCAAAGGGTTATTGTCGAACATATTTATTATTTTGTTCATTCATTGTATATGTATTGGCTTTTCTATAGGAAATTGAATCTCGAAAGTGAAATAAATATTTTAGTATAAGCCTATTCTTAACTTTAACCGACAAGAGTTTTTAGTCTTAGTTACGTACATCCGTAATACTATGGCAGCGTTGGACGAATGGAATACCTAATTTGGCACCAATATCCTATCTTATGTTATCAAAACAAGTTCTATTGATGAGGTAGCATAGATTCGAACATTTCTTGTTATATCTAGATGTGATTTCTAGATGTGAAACGATTTATCTGTGTTTTCTACCAATGACTTTCGATACCAATCGACAGATAGACCCCTAGGCCAGCTTATCGGTTTTAGCCTTTTCTCTTATATTTTGCTGTAGTCAGAAACCGTCTGCTAACCCACTTGATAAAGTGGTCATTGAGAACAGAAATTTTGACCCAATTATCGGCAAAGATTTCTCAATTACCCGCCTTTTTTACAGCTAGTATTCCTGCCCAAAATATTATGGTCAGGCAGGTAGCAAGACTTTCAGTTCACTTGAGAAGACACTTTATCCTTGCAGCCATCGATAAACATCTGAATTAAAGTTGACTGGGGCATTGATATTTGGAATTGCCGGATATATTAGTACAATTTTCCTCTTTCTGTTTTAAAATTTTTTTCAGTACCGACAACACTGATAACAAGCCCTTAATTTGGTAACTTTGTTCTTAGCACGCTATCATGAATCAAATCAGAGGAACATGCATCTAAAGCCTCCCTTCCTATCGTCATCAGCACAGCCATAAAGCCTAACTGCATGCACAAGCCAACAGACCATCGACTGCCTGTGTGTATCCGTCGTACAAAATGCAACACTTATGGAGCATTCAATGCACCACACAAAAAGGGGGTTAACACAGTAAATTGCTTGTACCTGGGGTAAATTAAAAGCCAAAAGAAGGACAAACACCTGTTGATAATTATTTGTACCACTATTCACTACATATTCTTATACTAGTTTTGTATTCATGTTTTTTCGCTTTTTTGTTAGCGCTCTTTTGACTGGTTCCCCAAGTAGGAGTCTTATTCTCTGTCACTCGCTTAATATGCAAATGAACCTTTTCCACTTCAGTTGGTTATATAATATATTGGGTGGGGCTAGGGGATAGATGCGAGTTATTAATAAAATTGAGAGAAAAAATAATGCTTAAACTCGCGTGTTGCCATTATGAAGTTGCACGTAATGTATCTCGACAAACACACTCAGATACGTACCTGCAAAGAGGTGAATCATAAATAATTAATTCTTGTCACTGTTTTATTGTGGAATTCCCCTGCTGCCCTTAGTTTTGAGTCTTACTCTTAATATAAAATATAAAATGCGATTATAGTGCAAAGTGCGGTCAACTGCGGATTGCTTACACGCGAAGCCCCTACTAAAGAGATGATCAACGTAAGATGTCTGTGAAGTCATGGGGCTTTGTTTCTAATTATTGCTCGGTGGCTTTTAAGTGCTCTTTAGAACGGATATCATATCACATTCGAGTTGAAGATAATATTTCCCAAATCTAACCAGTTTGTTGATCTCTCATCGGAGGATGCACTACCGATTTTTAAAAAAAGTCTTTACAGCTCAAGTTGGTGTAGTCACTACTGGATTCGAACTGAAGCAAGCTACTTTTCAATTTTAGACTTAAAACTTCACACCTCATTTAGGTTGTAAAAGAATAATTTTTCAATTCATTAGTACTAATTGCATCTAATTGGCGTTAATTACTCTATTACACTTTTCTACCGAAAAAAAGAGAAAAAAAATCTGATCAACCAACTACTCGTTGAACATGAGTAAACTTCGCAAATGTCACGTCGTCTAAGTCTATTTGGCAAGTTAACGTCCGTTTCTAAATGCTCTGGGTAATAAGATTGCGTCACATTATCTCATCAGTGTCGTCAACATGGTTGTCCAAAAATGAAAAGTAAAGGCGTGTTTCTCAGCAGATCATAACAGATGTTTGACTAAGCGATTGTAGGTAATGAAAGTCTGTTTACATGCTACATGCTACACGCTATACGCTGCTGACTTTAGTCTGTCAATAAGACTTAAGCTTTGGGTGTGGGGCGTATGCGTAACTTTTACTAATGTTTTTTTTTTTTATTAATTTTTTTTTTTTTGCAAAATTCCTACACATGAAGTCATGTTTGTGTGGATTCTTGTTGCATCCATTAGCTGTAAGAGGATTGTTTATATAAAAAACAAATTTAACAACAACGCAGTACATTCGACAATACAAATTGCGAGATCGTATAATCGTATTCACTTCACTCACTAAAGGGAGGAAATATGACATTTCTATGATT
Source organism: Volucella inanis (assembly GCA_907269105.1). NCBI lineage: Eukaryota > Metazoa > Arthropoda > Insecta > Diptera > Syrphidae > Volucella > Volucella inanis. Next base: position 139,056,054 of record OU026157.1, read on the forward strand.
TCAGTAGCATTCATTTCATAGATTGTTTTTTTTTCCTTACTCTCTGTTTCTAGCATATTTTCTTTCCATGGTTTTTTTTATCTCGTGTGTCTACATATTTAATAATGTCGAGCCATTCATGCGTAATTTAGGCCAAACCAAGAGGTTCATCGATGAACTCCCTCCATAGCGGAGTGTAACATGAGAATTTATTGTTTTCCTTCATTCCTTTCCGGAGACTTGTTGAAAGTGATTCATTGTCGCTACAATAGAATTCAAAATAATGTGATTACCTCATGTTAAGATTTAGAAGCGAATCTCTAAGGCAGTTCAACGGTTTGTGTAGAACAGTGGCTTAAAAGGACTTAGAAGCGTTCTCTACAAATAATTTTCAAAGTTTCCTTCAGGAAAGCTATAGGGTGGAGTTCCTTCTTATTTTTTGTAATTATGCATCGACCCGTTGGAGGTATTAAAACCAGTAGCTGACATAGACCGGAGCCAAAACCACAATATAAGTTTTTTTTTTTAACAATAGGGACAGGAATTGAATTTATATTAAAAAGGTTTGTTCATTATGAAGAATGGTTCATGGCATTTTGTTTTGAACACCTCCTTAAACACATTGCTTTCTTGGCTAGTTTTGACGAAGTGCATTCCGTCGGTCCAATTTTGGGTCAACTTTTCTAGTATTTAGGGTCTACCTCTCTGTATAACGTGCCGAATATTAGATTCCAAGGCCTGAATAATTTACAATTTTTCACCATATCCCAACGACTTTACATAAAACCCCACAAGAAGAATTGAGTGCCACAAAATCGTACGAACTCGGTGACTAATTCGCTGGTCCAACGTCATCACCTATGGCACCACATATCATCTGAATGAATGTTGTTCATGCTTACTTCATTTATTCGGTACTGACGGCTATTGCCTGTTAATCGAAAAAAAAAAAAAAACTAAAATCGATGATGTCAAAAGCGTAAAACGCAAAATTGTTCACTTTTGTAGGGGTTTTAATAGGCATTTGAGTCTCGTGGGTCTCTTTTGCCTCATTTTAGAAACGGTAATTTTGTTGGTTCTTCGGTTTCGAAAGTTCAATCCGTCCAATTTGCATCTTATTTGTGGAACCGTAACCAAAAGGTTAGTGTAAAGGGTTGTACTATATTAGATCATAGAAAACTATAAATATTGGGGTACCACAGGGTTCTGTCTTGAGTCCGATATTGTTCCTGATTAATGTAAACTCTTTATTTATTCAGCCTTTTAAAGGAAAAATTACAGCTTTTGCGATGACACAACTCTAACTTACTCTTGTAATAACCTTTTCAATAAATGCGGATATTAATTTTGATTAAGATTTGCTTCGTAGTTTGAAAATCATAAATTAGCAACTTGCAACAAAACAAATAAATGATACTCGAAATAAGGGAAACACTTCCTGATAATTTATTTTTACAGTATCATTACCAATAAAATTTATTCTAAGAAATGGTTGTCTTCATTATCAAGGTGTATCAACCTACGATGCGGGGGCTAGTAGTTCTATGAATTAATACGTTATTGAACGTTTTGAATATTTCAAATATTTGGGGGATATATTAGACTCAAAGTTTGAACATAATACAGTACTTTAACTTGGTAGCTAGATATTTCTATCACCTAGTCTTTATTGCAGACTTGGTATTTTAAAATTGGTACACAATGTTCTTTTTAAATCCAAACTGCAGTACGGTATAGCCTGCTGGGGTGGTACATGCTAGGTGGAGTGAAAAGTAACCTCCTTGACCACTAGAATGCGCTGATACTACAAAAGTAGTGCCTTGAAGTCCGTTCATATTTAGACAGACATGCCAAATTTCAGTGCGATACTGTCTTTAGTTTTGTTTTGACAGCTGATTGTTGTTGACGTGTTTGGCATCATGTTGAGTATGGACAAAAACGATTTTCGTTCTCTCATAAAACATTATTTTTTGAGAGGCAAAACGGCGAAGGAAACAAAAGAAAAGTTGGATAAATATTATGGGGCTAATGCTCCGTCAGATTACACCGTTAAATATTGGTTTCGAGAGTTTCGTGGTGGCCGCAACTCCACTACCGATCAAGTCCGTAGCGGCAGGCCCTCCGATGCGGTTACAGAGGACAATGTTAAAAAATACATAAAATGGTGTTGGCTGACCGGAAAGTGAAGGTGCGCGAGCTAGCAGATACCACAAAGATTAGTACTGAGCAATATTCTGCATATGAAAAAGTTATCCTGCCGCTGGATGCCGCGCATACTCACTTCTGACCAAAAACACGAACGCTAGAGCTTTTGTAAACGACCAAGACAGCATTTTACAAGACTCTTCTCAATAGCATGGATCACAATCATATCTTTCTAGAAAACGGACTTAGGCAAGAACCCCCAAAATTTAGAAGAGAGGATGTAACAATTATCTGTATATATGTACTATACAGCATTAATCTTATCAGAAGAGTTCGTATTCCGACTGATCCCAGGTCCGTTCCAGTCTAAACCACTTAAATGGGTAATCTCATAAGGTTTCGTAAAAAAATCGGTGAACATAAAATCTAAACACAAGTTCTGGCAATGTGACGTAAAACTGTATCACAATCAACTCGGAATCATTCTGTCGAATCACAAAGTCAGATCACTAACCGTCCAACAAAAAGATAATCTTTTTCCACAGATGATAAAATCTCCTAATCATCAATGAAAGCTACAAAAGTAAGAACCCACTATTTGCATCTATTGGATACTTTAATTGGAAAACTTTCAAATTCCAAGACAAAGTATATTGCTTTGCATTCCATATTCTTCTCATTCAAGCTATCAGGATACTTCTATTTTACATAACCAGGAAACGAGCAACCTTCCAAATTGCAAGCTCGTCGTAGTGAATCATGAGTAAGATTTGCATAGCTAGAGTAACGGATCGGTAGGCAATCTTAGGGATCAATTACCTTGTCATTCACAAAAACAACCTTAGACATCAAAATTTCAATCTGTCAGAATCTATAAATGTTGTTTCAAAACACGTGTTGTGTACAGCAACCCTGTCTCACTTAAGATACTTTTTCTTTACACTTTAACATCAGACCCGATGACCAGTTTTTCACTTTTTTCTTAGTTTTCTCTTGCGCGAAAAATGTTTTCTAATTAGCAAGCCCATCCATGTAGCAATCTGAGAAAAGAAGACACTTCACGGAAATAAGCAATGACTTTCCCTCTATCGCCAATCCCCTTCTGGTCGGAATCAGTAATTTGCATTCAATGCCAAAGTGGACACTTGGACAGAAGACACTTCTGTTGGTGTACCCAAGAAAATGAAAATACAAATACAACGTCATATTGAATGTAAATAAAGAAAAGAAGATACAAATGCGTTTCGCAAAGTTAAATCAGGTGTACTTATGAGTGTCAGTGTGTGAGAAGTCGCGCAAATATTCTTCTCCGTCGTCAGTTATCTGTCGAAACGAAGACATTAAGCCAGACCGGATGCAAATTATGAAGACCTGTTGTAGTGAGCGCCGCAAAGACCGGATCAGCAAGACAAAACAGGTACCACCAGCGTGCGGCTGTCAGCCCCAGAAACTAGGGAATTCTACGGGTATCTTTTGGAATAGCTTTCAGGCGAATTGGTAATAATTTGCATGGATATGTTGTAGACATCCTCTTACCGGTTGTCTGGTGCTGTTGCTTTTGCTGATGTTGGTGCTGCTCCTATTACTGTTACTAGCTATTGGACTTCACAAAAGTAACGTGCTGGTCAACGGCTGCAAAGTTTGTGCGAATGAATTAGAGTCGTTATTAAATGTGCATAGTTGCGCATACTGCATTTACTAAAGACAGTAGCAGTTCGATCTTATAAGGCAAATTATTTTTATTTATTTATAACAATATTCATTTTTAACCAGAGAAAATGAGTAGATAAATAATCTTGGCTGTCGATCAAGATTTCGAGGTTAGTTTAGATAGAGATGTGTATGTAATTATAAACACTGATAATCTGTAACAATGCACGAGCTCATGTTCTTTACTATAGTATTAGTCTCATTAAAGAAAGCCTTACATATCTATACTACAATAAATGTATTTAATATATTAACTAAACCATCTTTGTCAATTAGGTATTGGGACTTGCGTACGTAAATGCCATATCATCATCCATTTGTCTTATAAAGACTATCCAACCCAGCTCAAATGTCGAATATCAAATTGTCTTCCTCTGCCAAGTAACTTAAACTATTAGCTCTAGGCTGCTAGACTTTTTCCCAGATCTACGAAAGGCTCTGTGTGCTATTTTCATCATAAAATTTACATAAACGGAAGCACGACCTAAACTGAAAATATATTTCTCCGTATTTCATTTAGAAAAAACGAAACTTTCGCCATTGTCGTAAACTAGCACCTGTTTAACACGATTCAACTTCATGTGCTTCGACTTACAATTTTTCTTTTCTATAGTAGACTTCGAAAAGGGGTTCCTTTCTAGGATCATCAGGCGAAGTCGGTACCGTATGGTCATGTTAGAAGTCTAACGTTTTTCTTATGATGGTTGTCGTAGCGTTTTATATCCCTGCAGTCGGAATCAGAGTCAGAGTCCTGTACCGTCTCCATCTATTTTCACATATCACATTGCGCATACAAAGTGTTCTAATTGCAAAACGAGGTTAAAATGAGACCACATTTCCGTCGCAAAAAGGGAAGTACTCTTGCGATTGCTTCCAACACCAACACTAACACCAGTCAGAGTACATAACAACTTAAAAACGAAAAACCGCACAAACCAGCTTTGACTGTAATTAACTGGGCTAAAGGGGGTAAATCTTTTTGTATTGTTTGTTAGAGGGCACACGGAACTGCCGGAGTGCTGTATTGGTTAGAAAATTATTAGAAAATTATGTTTCAATGTTTGCAATTGAAAATAATCTATGAAATTCGATAGTTTAACCTCAATGAAGGGTTTTAAATAGCTTTGTCTCATACCAGTGACATTTTTATTTGCTGATTGAATAAAAGTAACATTTGTGTGTAAAGTTGTATGTTGTAAGCTAATAGGAGCTGGTAGAGCACGAGTTATAATATCGGTGAAACCTTACTCGAGGTGCGCAACTTGAATTTCATGATGAAAATCTACAGACAAGCTACAATGGTGCAACCTCACCCACTGAGACTTACAAATTATGTCTATCTAATTGTAAATTAAATGTAAAGTAACTTACATCTATAGATTGTTGTACAAAATTATGTAAATTATACTAAAACTACAATAATTCCCTTGATTCAATGCGTATAGTGCCTACATTTCTATTTACTTTTATTTGCGATTGATTCATCAAATTAATATACAAAATCCTTAGTTCTGTTTTATTGTACAATTTCGTATTAAACTTAAAAACTCATTGCTCAGAGTGAGTTTGGTCGTCGGAAATTAAGCCCACCGAAAGTGTGGAAAGAGAATAAATATTTTAATTCATTATATGTACATATATTCTTCTAAAAACGAAGTCCCAAATTAAGTTTCTACCATTAGTTTAACAGAGTAATTTCTGTGAACATGGGTCAGGGTACACTAAAGTAAGGCTTTTCCTAAATTCTCGATAAGTGCTGTCAACATTAGAGGTAGACCCTTCCTATACAACGACTTTTTTTCTTACAACATACCCTAGAATCATTTTCCAAATTAATGGACACCCTAAATCACAATGAAGCCAATTTAACGAAAGACAATATAAGTGAAGCAGTATAAAGAATAAATTAAGGACGATCAGCTTGGATGGACAATTCATTTACAAGTATGTTACATACTCTCCAAAGTATATGTATGTATACTTGCGGTTTAGATAATTTAAACGACGCGAAGTAAGACTATCGAATGTCTAATCAGTAAAGGAAAAGTTTCTTGTGTAATGGACTAGTACTTTAACTCTGTTCCGACAGAAAAAGAGAAAGAATTTTCTCATTCCATCATATAAAGGCAAAGCCGACACGAAATACTTTAACAAATTCTGATCGGTGAAAGTAACGATCGAACAAGAGAAACATACAGAATCAACAAAGTCCTTAGAATTTCGAATAAGGAAACCAAAAACAGAGTTAGCTTTAGCTATAATATAATAGCAGTGCCGCGCATTTTTTAACTGGTCATAAAAAACAAACCTGAGTCCTTTTTGAAAACAACCCTATTAAGAACTGTATTGCCGATATATTGATCGAAAATTATTTGAGTTGATTTACGCGCAAACGATAACAGAGAACATTTATCAATATTGAAATGTAATATATGTTTGTCGCACCATGTGCAGATATTTCGATATTAATATCAAACCCGATACAATTAGATATTGATTCCATTATCTTGAATATTTTTAAATCACCGGCATAAAGCAGGCAATACGAATAAGAAACACATAAGAGCAGGTCATTTATGAACTGTAAAAATAGAAGTAGGCCTACGTGACTCCCCTGTGGAATACCAGAGTAGTTTAAAATAATATTCGATAGCTAGTTAGTAGTTACGGTCTAATTCCAGAGCCCAGATGTAATGCAAAAATCATAGACAGAAATGTGACCCAGAAAAAAATCTCTATTTTGAAAAATATATATCCAATGTCCGGGAAATTGAGATCGACCACCATGGCAGATGCATTGCATTAGACACAATATTTATTATGCAAGTATTTCATAATGGATGGAAACAGTACTTTAACGCATTAGTTGACGAAAAATATCCGCGAAGCAATAAAAATTATAAACCGGAGGTATAGTGAAACCGGATCACTTGCCGTACCGAAGGATTTGATTGGTTCCCGACTTTATTTCATAAAATGATGAAAGCTTATCAACGATCGGAAAAGCTAATGTTACATACTATTGTATAAAAATATACGAGAGAGTTCTAGGCAGTCCTTAGCACAAAATTATTAAGCTCGATGATAGTAAATGTGACTTTGTGGGAGGCAGATCGACATAAGACGTCCTTCAAAGTTAACGGATAATAATGGAAAAACACGGCGACACTTCAAGAGAACTGCATATCGCCTTTATCAATTTGGAGAACAGATATGGACAGCGCAATCCGTGTAATTTTTGCACATCTAATGGAACTTAATTCAAAAAGTCGGTTCAATGATAATTTTTTGGTATGAGATGACTCTTAGAACCCCTGACAAAAAAAAGTATGAAGTATGAAAACGGTATTAACTGTTGTGTAACATCACAAACAGTCCCAAAAAGTTTCCGAAAAAATTGATGAAATCAGTGGCATATTGTGAGTCAAATTGGTCATTGTTGTTGAAAGTGATAACCAAAGCTAGGCTACGTAATATATATATATATATATATATATATATATATATCTTTTTTTTTTTTTTTTTTTGTTTTGTTTTGCTGTAATCTACTGATATTTTTAAAGCTATTTATCAGCTACGAAAATGGAAGAAATAAATGTTTTGTGAGAAGCTTTAGGCTTATTTTTTCTTGTGTGTGTTTTGTGACTTTGCGAAAAATTTTAAAAATATATCCGCATGAAATGTGTCCTTAAAAAAATCGATGGTGTTTAATTTATCAGAATCCATTCACACTTTTTGCTCTTCAGTGATTATCTCATACAACCTCTTTTTTTTATTAGGCCTATAGCAAAATAAAAATTCAAGCAATTGAGGTATGGAAAAACTCTAGCAAAGAGGATCGAAAAAGGCAAATTTCGGCTCACATAATGAGGCTTTGGCCTTGTGGACACTAATAAACTCCCCAGAGTGCTGCAAACATATGTGAGTTCTATGAGTTACAAAATTAATGAAAGGTGGCCACGAAGTATGTGAGATATTTAAAATTTTCAGAGGAATAATGAGAAATGATTGGATGAGGACATTCAGTTGCCGGTAGAATTTTATGATAGTCTGCCAACATCAAGGATTAAATCGAATCCTAGACGACCTTCGAAAGCACTTGAAGAATGTGCACCTGAAGTTCAAAAAAGATAAATTAAAGAAATCGTGTGCACTAAAACGCCAACCGAAATTGCTATTGCTGCAGAAGTGAGTTTACGATCAGCTGGCAAAGGGGATGCTGCAGATCTGGTAAAGGAGCAAGTGCTACCAATCTTAAATAGACTAGATCCAGTCAAGGAAGAAAAATTAAAAAATTAGTCCATGGGAAGCGCTTTTGCCCATGGGGGACATTAAATTAAGTATTTTTTCAATATGAAATAATCCGCCAACTTAAGCATATAAATTCAAATGTGTACCCGGTTTACTACTTACTTCAAGAGGCAAAGAAGTAATGCTATCCTGAAGAAGCAGCTTTATGTGATTGATGTGTCCGCTGAAGTGAAATTGCAAATTTTACTGGATATTACAGTTAAACGCATCTTCAAGGCATAAAGCGACTTAGCTGAACATTTAGCAAATTTAGGTGCCATTGTTTTATTTTTTCGCTTAATCCTCAAATAGGGCTGTAAATGGTAACTCAGCACAAAGTCTATATAAATAAATAATGGATGATGCAAAATGTAGTGACGAGAAATTATTCTCAATAACAATTGTGCCACTTCGTTTGATTGATGATATATCAAAACAAATTATATAGCAAAACCTAAGGCCAAATTCAACACGATAATTAATGCTTTGTCGCATTATGACTTCTCCCAAAAATCCTAGTGCAACTCCCAAGGAGATGAATAACGAAAGAAGTAGCATTAAGAAACCAGTTCAACTTTGGGATGTCTCCATTGCATTCTTGGATAAGAGCATTCAAATGTAAATTACAAAAGTTAGACATAAAAATGTGGCAAGCAGGATCGCAAGAAAAATTTACAATAGCAGCGAACAAGAAGAACTATATATGATACAATCACGATCTCGGGAACAAGTGGATATATTAGTAGACATGCAAAATAAAATGGTAGGAAACACAAATGACATCACAGTACGAACATTTTTTCAGAAACGCTGAAAAGAGCGCAGAGATATTCGGCATCAAAATTAATCTTATCCAACATTTGCAAGTTCTACCAGTGAAACCCAAAAAATATATATTGAGCATTACGCTTGGTATCATATGCCTGTGAACATAAATAAGCTTCTCAATTATAAAAAGGATATCATTCAAGCTTGCATTCTGCCACTTGGGCAGCTGTCGGAAGAAGCACAGAAATCAAACAATTAGGAAAAATATATATTCAAGCACAAGAGGAATAAAGTTCCTCTAGATCTGCAAAATAAAATACTGTGCGGCGACGCTTGAATCCTAAAATATATTCGAGACGTACATTAGTATGGTACGGCATATTTATGATGCAATATCGTTGAAACGAAAATTAAATGCATGGTAACCAGAGATTACGAAACTTGAATTGGAGTATGTAATTTTATAATCCGATGAAGAATTATCTGAGAAGTCATCTTGTCAAAGTGCGAAACATTTAAATAGTTAAACTTTCCAAGGTCATGGAAATGCTGATAAGCAGAAATATTTCGAAACGCAAATGTCAATCAACGGCAGTATGATTTTCTTAGCAACAGGTTTACTGGTAATTTGATGGCATGTTTCACCGAAAAGTGGAGCCAAAGCGTACATTAATCTGGTGAGAACAAGATAGTTGCACTTGATATTTCTAAGGCATTTGACAAAGTTTGGCACCAGGCTCTTCTTCATTGGATTAGAAATTACCTTTCGAAACGTTCAATTCAAATTATTTTAGATTTTTACCATAGATGGTTTCGAATCTAATATTCACAAAATAAATGTTGGAGTGCCCCAGGGCTCCGTTCGGTATCCGACACTCTTTTTAGTTTTCTTTATTAATCTCTTTTTTGCTACTTTAAATTCAAAACATTCCTTTGCTAATAACAGTACTCTCTGCTTTTTATATTCGTTCCCGGACTCATGTCTCTGCTCTTCAGCTTTAAAACAGGATCGGCAGCGTATGTTAAGCTCACTAAATTCTGATATTAATGGCTTAACCAATTGAGAAACTATCAACTAAATGCTTTCAAAGTACAATGCTGTCTGCTGTCCTTAAAGCGACAATTTCAACTTACTTTTGGAATGACAACACATTCTATGTCACCAAAAATGTTGCGAAATGTGTAGGTTTCCACAACTGATGTAAGAAATAGTTCACCATCTCTGATCTGACCTCAATATATAGGGCTTTTATCCACCCAAAACTGGATTACAATGTCCACATCTGGTCAGGTGCCCCTAAGACATCTTTGCACTTGCTAAATAGAATCTAAAATCGTGCGATAAAACTCATAGGTGATGCCAATATTACACAGTCATTTGACACCCTGAAACACCGACATTATATCTCTTACTTTATTTAATCGCCATTTCCACCACCAGTGCTCCATTGAAATCGCTAGTAGCATTTCGCTCCATCTAACCTTCAATCGTAACACCCGTTTCGTTATGAATGCTCATCGTACTTTAATATATCTTGATTCATTTCTAATGCACTGCCAAGCTCTGTATTTCTTAGTCGTTATAACTTGCAAACATTTAAAACCACCGTTAATCGGTACTTCTCTTTTCTTCGTCCCTAAATTTCCTTCGTCCGCGCTGTGCACAAAATTTTAATTACAAACATCTAATTGTATCGTGTTCCGCAATATTTTGTGTTAAGAAAAGCTGCTTAAACTTAAAAGTTTATTGTATACGACAGTTATTCATCCGGCTTTAATACACGTATAGTAGTGTTGAAGAGTATATGAGAAGTATAGAGATAAAATTCAGCGACGGAAATAAAAAGTTCTACTCATACGTCTACCATTAGCAATTATGCTCATAGAGTTTTTTTTTTTTTTAAAGAACCTGTTGAAATTGTATGATATCATTGTATGAAATGTATGTTTTTCATCGCTTTTTCAGATGCCTCTACTCATATATTAAGCGGCCTTTTGAGAACAGCTGTTAAAGTTGTCCTGTCTCATTAAATATGAAATACGAAATGAAAGATTTACATTTTCTTATGTCACTGTGCTTGATTTGACGTTTTCATCATCATATTTGTCTAAGAATCGTTAAATTAAGAGAGTTGGGCCAGCCGACGGTGTATTAACTGGTTAATTCTCTGTCTTCTAGGAAATCCTGTAAGACTAGAGTAAAATGTGCACAAAGCTTAATTTGTGTTTCGGAGTATTTACAACATAACTAGGTAAATATAGAACAGTTCCAACAACAATAATAGGCCTCTTCTTATTACTTCAAAGTTACCACCCGTTAAAAAGGCCTATATTTTCCGACCAGTGGAGCTATGTGACTCTTCCCTTTAATAAGGCAGCAGCATTGAGAGCACTTTGTAGCTCAATTCATGAAATTTCACCATGCCGAATACGCAAGTGCCTAAGCAACGAATCGCCCAGGAAAGACAATTTTTTCAACCGCTTCTTGTTCTACATTTTGTTATGGTAGAACCATGGCTATGAAATTTCTAAAAAAGATGAAAAGAAAAAAGTGCTTAAAATATATCAAAATATATACCAAGTGGGTGTGACAAAATCCAATCTTATTAGAAGTACAAGTATCCGTAAAAGTATTCATTAAGAAACCGACAAAAAATCTGGCCTTAATTAATCACCCGATTTTGGCTCATTCGACAAAGGTCATTAGATAGTCAAATTGTGAACAATAGAATATCAAACTCTACCTGAGGCCTAAAGAAGGGTATGAAAGGGAAATAATTGAGTTATTCAAATGCAAAAACACTACTAAACACTTGACTTCATTAATATGGTGATTAAAAACAGAATAATGGTACTGAACTCCGCGATCTAGCCGACTCTACAAGCACCGCAGTAGCAATAAAGGAACATAGTAATAATATGTAGCATTGGAGATGCTATGAATTTACATATGTACTGATATATCTCGGTAAGGGCAACTTAAGCTTTTTGTGACAAATTTTGCTATACCATATATCAGTGATCGTAAGAAATGGCAAGTGCACTAAAATTGAAATTCAAAGCAACAATATATTGAATGACCTATCAAAAGAGATTTCAATGATTTATTACATATTATCGAAGAACATAAAACTAATGTTAGAAATACTCGTAAAACATAGTTAAGGTTCTTCCACTCACCGCATGACTCATTCTTTTTATTAATCAGAACTAAGTCCGCTTTTTTAATATTAGTTTAAGTTTACGAGCCATAAATCATGGCAATCATTCAAGTTTTGGTTTCCCTCAAAAAAATATTTCCAACAAATTTCACAGATCAAAAAAGCCTTTTCTGTATTCTTTAAAAATCGGAAGGTTTTTCTGTGATTCTTTTCTTTTTATAAGAAAAGTATTTAACTATTAACAAAAAGATATTAACAAATCATAAGTGGAAAAAAATGTCACCCGTGGCCAGTAAAAGTATGTGCTCTCATCAATTCTGATGAAACGCCCACTTACCTACCGGAGAAAAATTATTCGATTTTATTTTCTTTTTCTTGTGAAACTCTTCGAAATTCAAAAATTTACAAGTATCTTAGTATTTGTGTTAATAAAACACCTGCGACAAGATTTTAACGTTCCGGATGATGGAAAATTTCTCTTTTCTGCTTTTTATCCCAGATACGCCGACACATTATATTCGTGCACCAATGTCTTCAACATATCTCACCAATATCTGCTTCACCGGGTATACTCGTTGATTCAAATAATTTTTTTTTTTTTTTTTTTTTTTTTTTTAAATTTTATTCTGCTTTTTTCTTTTAAATAATTTATGGAATTTGTTATTGAAGAAAATAGGTATATAGTGAGAGAGAAACTCTTTTTTTAAACACAAAGTCATAAATATGTCAACAAATCCTATGAAATCTTGCTCTTTTATTCAAAAAAAAAAAAAAACACCTTGGCTTTGATTTTTTTTATAAGAATTCTTGCACATAGTTTTGTTTTGTGTGGTTTTTTTTTGGCTTTTGAGGAAGGAACAAATTGGCGATGGTGTTCGCTTGACAACCGGTAAATAACTGAATGATAACATTTCGAAATCGGAAAAAACCCTAAATGACGACGACTTTATTGAAGAAGAAGAATATGACCAACCCGACCTGGCCTAGAGAAGTTTTATTTTATTTTTTATTTTTATTTTTTTTTTTTGTAAGGGAAACACTCTAGAACACCACACTTATGTATGTTTATGGAAATGATGATCACACACAATTTTCACCACTCGTTTGAGGGGTAGTTTTTGGTCTTATGGCGTTAGACGTTCGTATTTCGTTAGTTAAAGCTTAAACGAGACATTTATATCCTGCTGGCTGGTTACAAGTATTTTCTATATTCCCTTTATGCAGAAGACTGGGGAGTTTTAACGCAGGAGCCCACGCAGGCTTGAAAACATAATAAATATATTTTATGTAAAAGTTTATCGTCAAGCCGCACGCAATTAGGAAGAAGTCCAAGTACAGCTTGGAAGGCTGTATATAGTTATTATCCTTTGTTGGTAGACGTTTATAGCGAAATTGGGGTTAATAATTTTATTCTCCTTTTCCCGTTTCACCCTGGGTAGACATAGCTTTTCTTCCTCGTTTACTAGTACATCTGGTTCTAAGGGTGCAGTGTTTTAATTGCTATACTGAGCAATTGCCCCGCAATTGAATATAAGTTTTTCTATTCTGTTTTCTTTTTTTTCTAAAATTTCACCATACACTTCTCGGTGAGCTTTTACTATCCCTTGTTATAGGGGCAGCTTGTCACCAGGTATATTATTTGAATATTTCTCTATCTATTATATCTATTCCCACACTAGTTATGTACATATATGCACATCTATTATGACAATACTTATCATAAAAAAGAAAATCCAGATAACTAGAGGATTGACAAATGTTTCCTTTTGTGGGTGGATGTGCTTTTGTATTTACCTCTTGGGTTATATCTAATTAATTATGTGAATCCATATGTTAGCTCAATTTAGATGTGTACTTACTCATACGTATAGATACACGTATGTAGCATTTTTCTATATCGCGCAAACTAACGACAGTGTGAATTGTAGTAAAATTCAATGTAAAATGTTGGACTTGAGTATGATAGATGGATAAAAGTCCTAAAGGATGGGTTCAGGGCTTAGTTTCTACTGTGAAGTAATCGATTTAAATTAGGAGTTGGTAAATATCAGTTTATGAATGAATTATTTGAAATACCAACATTAATAGAAACGTTCATAGTTAAAAGAGTTTAGTTTTTTGGGGTTGATAGACAAAACGAAAATAGAGATGGGGAATGATTAGTTTGTGGTGTACCGAGACGGTTCAGTCAAGTTTAGTCGGGATTCGATCCCACTATCTTAAAATCAAATTTTTGACAATGAATTGCCGCAGTAACTTATTATGCACTAGAGCACATAATTTCTCTTACGTAACCATTAAATGGAATTTAAGCCCTACTTAGCGTGAAACGTTCTACTAGGGTAAGTTTCTCTCATTTTTTCCTATTTTTGATAGCGCTGTAATCCTAGGTGGAACATTTCTTTAATCCTCAATTTGACTCTTAAATCGATCCCTAGCCAGTTGCTTCAATTGCCGAGATCTACCTCAGACTACCTCTGCAGCCTATACGAGAGCTGTTTGATGATTACCTGGATTAGAAGATACATGGCGCTACTGAGTCAAAATGAGTATACCATCATTTAGTATAACCCATTTTAGTCCACCCGTCAAAATTTGGTGAGATTCTGAAGCTTAGTTTTGTTTTGACTAAGTGGGTGTCATCATCGTGTTAGTGTTTTTTGCCACCATGAAAAAAGAGCAGTATCGCTCCGTGATCCGATTCCTGTTTTTGAGTGGCAAAACCTGCGAGGAAATCAGGCCAATTCTCGATGGTGTATATGGGACCCATTCACCTTCCCTTACAACTGTTTACAATTGGTTCGTAGAGTTTCGCTCTGGCCGCACGTCGGTTTTTGATGAACCGCGCCCAGGTGGCCCAGAAACTGTTACCACAGAGGAAACTGTGGACAAAATCTATGATCTCGTATTGGCGGACCGCAGAGTGAAAATTCACGAGTTGGCTCAGATAGCAGGCATCTCAACTGAATGCGCTAGCCATATCCTGCACGAGATTTTGAGCATGATAAACTGTCCGCACGATGGGTGCCACGTTTGCTCACAACGGAGAACAAGCGCAATCGTGAGACCACTACAAAAACGTGTTTAATCGAAATTCGGATGAGTTTCTGCTTCATTTTGTGACCATCGATGAGACACGGATTTATTTGTACACACCAGAGACCAAAGAATAATCGAAACAATGGATTTTACCCGGTGAACGTGCTCCAAAGAAGGCGAAGACTGTCTTCGGCCGGAAAAGTTATGGCCACCGTTTTTTTGGAGGCGCTAAGTGTGATCCACGTTGACTATTTGGAGAAAGAAAAAACAATCATAGAAGCATACTACGTCGATTTCTTAGGCCGATTCAACGCCGATTTGAAGAAAAAACGACCGCATTTGGTAAAGGAAAAAGTCTTCTTCCACCACGATAACGCGCCGGCTCACACCTCCGCAGCCGCCATAACCAAATAAGTTGAATTGCACTACGAATTGCTCTCCCATCCTCCGTATTCTCCGGATTTGGCTCCCTGCGCTTTTTTTTTTGTTCCCAAGCCTTAAAAGATCACTCACCGGAAAGACATACGGGTCAAACGAAGAAGAAGCATTTTACAGGCCAAAAAAAGTCGTACTATACGGAGGGGTTAAAAAAGTTCCAGCACCGCTCAGCACCGCTGGGAAAAGTGTATTGAATTGCAAGGGATTGTATTGAAAAATTAATTGTCAAAACTTAAAAAAGTTGCGTTGTCATTTCTAATTCATCAAGCAACCCTCTTCTGTGACTTCACTTTCCAACCACGATCCAATATTTTTTTACGAGTAATCAAAGATGTGTGTGGTCGAGAATTTGAGAATTGTAGCCATTTCGCTTTTATCGCTTTCTCCAGTTACATTAGCTCTTTCCAGTAAACATCTGAACTGGAAATCGCTGAAAGCAGCTCAAAATACACGACACTTTTACAAATATAATCGCACCAAATTGGCAACGTTGCTCCATTTTGACTCATTCCACCTTCCGATGTGGTTTGTGGTGGTTCATCACCCTTGGACCATGATTCTTTTCGATTGATGTTGATGTAAGCGACATGATGAAAATCATGGAGTAAGAGCTGCATATCGAAAATATTTATTGTTTGTGCTAGGTGTAGAACCTAAATATCAAGCCTTTTTATTTGTTTAAGACGTTTTGAGTTATCGCAATCCATCGCACAGTCATATGACAATCTGACTTAATTAGGACTTGATCTGGTCATTATCAACTTTAGTTTGTCTACCTGAATGTTGATCATCATTGAATGAAAAATCTCCATCTCCAATCTCTACATAGAAGCATCGGGTTAATATATATTTTTTTTTTTGTTAAAGTATAAAACCACAAGACTAAAACAAAGTTACTGGGCACAAATCAAAGGATTTTGATAAGCACTGAAGTGCTTAGACTGAATTGAAATCGAACTTAAACCATTAATAAAAGTTATTGCAACTTTTTTCCAATTCACTTCAAGTACATATATGTACATATTATATATTCAACTTTTTCTTGCTAGGCGGAAAGGAAAGATACATATACAAAACAGTTCAAGCTTTATCATTTTGTTTACCATTTTCGGATTAACTTGTCCTAAATTCCAATAGGATATGAAATATCAAAAACTCTTTATCAGGAAGTTCTTGACTTGACCCACCGGTCGCACCCATTTCGGCTAACTAAAGATGGATTGATACAAGTTTTGTATTAAATAAAATTATTGGCTGCAAGCTAAATGTTCTTATTAGGCAGTGTGCGAAAATTTTCCTTCCTTCGAAATTCTTAGTATCGATTGTGATGCTATTATTATTACCCCCTGACTGCCTCGGCATTATTTTACATGTTCTCTAATAAACTTAAAATTCTGATAAATTCAAAAAGCCGTCGGATTTTCCTTCCTCAATGCTCAGCCCTCGCAAGCTGCTCTCAACTTTAAAAAGATGGGTGAGGATCATGTCAATAGTGGCAAATATCCAATATTCCTAAAAAATGAAACGAAACAGAAATTCTGGAGAACACATAAAAGTGAGATCAATATTCATGTCATTTACATCTTTTTTATGTTGAGCAACTTATTTAACCTATCCTAACCCTCCCACTTGCCATCCATCACAATTAATGTGCGCTAACCACCGCCTAACTATAATAAACTACCACCGATTGTTATATTCCCTTCCTTAAAACATACTAATCCATATAGAACCAACAACTTTTGTTTACCGCCCGCAGAAAAACTATTAATAGCTCCCTGACAAAGTTCAAGGAAGTTCATAATCCTTAGACATTAAAAGAACTAATCATCAACTGAAATAATAATTAATAATTTAGTGGCGACCTTCAATTATGGGAACTTCTCCCACGAAGGCCACAATATATAAGGCATCGCCCTCAGCCTTCAATTTGATATTTTGCAACAGCAGTTCTCTTGAATTTCTTCTACAAAACCGACCCATTGCGGTTCCTTTTAAAGTTATGAGAATAGTGGTAAGGGTAAGCTGGGTACCTGGCGCCTGAAATTTGAACTTCTCTTGTATGAAAACATAAGTTTATCAACATGGTTTGAGTGGTTCAAAAATGGAAATACCGCAAATCAAAAGATATATGAGTACATACCTTTAGTGGGGTTGGGTTGACATACCATAAATCCAATCTATCAGCAAAAGAGGAAAGAGACACGATGCGCTGTATATCATTTCCTTTCTTGTCATTTTATTGACCGTTGTCGCGCAAATTCTATTCGATGGGTATCTAACTCATACTACCAACAACTTTAGCTTAAACCATCATAAAAACAGCCCTACCCGGCTGGGCCAAAAAAACTTCAATTCCACCCCAATATGGCGCCGGCGCTTTTCTGCTCCAGTTTCAGAACAAGTATCCAACAAAAGCATCAACGTGATAATCTTTGCAGTTGTAAAGGTTATAGAGAAGTGGCGCCAAACAAAGCTCTGTGTTAATAGTTGTGGTGGCAAGAGTATGGTGAAAAGCTCGTTTTCCCAGTCGTTTTGTGGTTTTCCATATTCTGGAGCTCGGTTCGGCTGAGTGCCCCCTTTATTTTGGGTGGGGCTAGCTGTGCAAATAAGAAAATATTAATTTAATGTAAGTACTCGTAGTACCCTAACAAAAAAAAAAAGACAAATAAAACAAACAACAACACGAATGAGAAAAATTAAGCAGCCCATAATCTCGTTAGTTTTTAGTTTATGGCTGGGCTTTTGTATGCATATATTATGTTTCTTATGTAATACGAGTATGTACATTTACAGTGTACTGTTTTACCATTAATTTGATTGTATGATTTCAGTTTAAAGCATTATAGTTATCGTTTTGCTATTTTTCTAACCATTATAGTGTTGGAATGTAACATAAAAGAACTCATGGTCAAGTTTTATTGATTCACGAAGGGCTCTATATTCAGATCTTATCGTTTGGTCTTTGGGGGATGTTAATGTTACAATTGTGCGGGAATTTGTGCCATCAGCTAGCGAAGAATACTATGCACTACTCTTACTCGCCTTAGGTGAGCCCGGACTAATAATTTTTTTAACCGGTATTATTCCAATGGTTTATGGTCCATTACCTATAGGGTAACAGGTGAGTTCGAATATTTGATGAAAATTAACCTAGAATTTGTCAAAGGAAGAATGTATGCTACCTTTATTACAACTTCAAATTAGGAGTCTTCCTTTTTCTTGTAGTCGATTTACTGCAATTTATTTAAAATTTTACTTTTCCTCTATTAAAGGTACGTGCTACTGCTACAAGTAGGAAGGATGTTAAGCATAATTATTTACTATCAACGTAGTTGGCACAAAGGATGCTTAAAGTTTGTCAAGAAAAAATTGCATCATCGGCATTCATAGAAACCTGGCAATCATAATCAGAATGTAAAAGTGGATCAATTCTGCTCCAACGAGGAACTTAGCACCCCTCGTCGTAAAATCAGAAAAGTTTTAAACAAATACAAGTCGACCATCTCAAATTTTTTTTTTAATGTTTAAGAATGATACTAGAAAACCGCAGCTTATTTACTGTCACTATTTCCACTAAAAGAAGAACTGCTGAGTACTCAATGCTACGTAAAGTTTCCGTGTTCTACAAAGACTAGATGATTGCTAGACCGATTTTGATAAAGATTTCCTCACGTCTAGAAAACTACTATTTCGACGATCTAAACGTTCTTAACGGAGCCATTGCTCCAAGTCCTTCAATTCTCCCAGAATTATATTATTTTGCTAAATAACATATCTTATCTCCCAATACATATACCGATATGTAGATATATATTTTTTTGCGACGATTTAAGATAGTCGAATGTAGAAAGGTAAATAGAGTAGTGAATAGGTCAAAATCTCTATAAATTATGTTGTTTCTGAAAATTGATTGAAGGATTTTAATGCCTGTAGATTAAGATCTGGAATTTTTCACTTCGAAATATCGCTAAAGAAGGTTTTGCCTAGTGCTGCATGTATGCTAGTTACCTAATACCCTATACCGGCTGACACTATTATATGAAGCTTTAATAAAATATTGTATATTCCATTTTCATTTGACTTTGCGCAAGCAAGATGTCAAGGGCTCAAGCACGGCAGGCAAATTCGCTAAATTTGATATTGTACTGATACTTATTACTACTCCGTGTGCAGAAAAGAAGGGTATTAACACATAGACTGTGTTTTTTTTATTTTTTCACCGGAAGATGTTGATCGAATCTTTTCTATGGCTGCAAATTGATATTTTGTTTTAAGATACCTTAAAAATCAACTCTTGCCTACAACTCAATTTTCGATATTCATTCCAGAAGCTACTATGTAAAACGGGGCAAGCCTTTGTCAGCTTATGGCAACTATTCACTATATTCAATGGCACTATGAAAAATTCGGAAACGAGCAGCAAATCCGCCAAATGCTAGACATCCGCGGCTTAATCTGTAGCTGTAAGTCCCCGAAGTTGCTTTCAATTTGCGATTCCTGTTATTAGTCTTCATTAAATTGTTATAAATGCCAAAAATGTCACTTAACAGAGGTTTGACATGAAAATCAGAAGTAATTAGGACCCGTGCAGACTCAGGGTTACATTCTTCTTTAAGAATGTCAACCGTGAAGTCAATGAACTCTTATGATTGCACTTAAAATGTAAGGCGAAGGAGACCCCAAATTAGTAATTATGTTTTACCCATAAACGTTAAGGTTATGGTAAATAATATTAATCTTAATAGCTTAAACAATCGAATTAAAGTAAGTTCTCCATTGCTTGATCTGTTTATATAGTTATAAGCTACCATTTGGGGCTAGTATGCCCAATAGTTTGCTCTTTATACGCCATCTAATACGGGACAAAACAAATTTCATAGTGTCATAGCGTCATAGCGTCATCTTCTTACTACCTTTACTAAAGGATTTCTTATTAAATTCGGCCAATTTTTCCAATACTCGTAGACACTCTCTCTATTCGCGTATGCTATCCCTCTTTTTTTAAGAACTTAACACTCAAGTGGGTATATTACTACACTTAAAATGCATGAGCAGGTGTTACGTCCTTAGGAAAATAGGACAGATTATCTATCATTTAATCATGATAGGCTTAGGCTTAGGCTTAGGCTTCAATAACGTTTAGAAAAAATCCAATTTTTATCAAAATTCGCAGTCATCATTTTATCAATTTTCCCCCGTTGTAATCGTCCTGATAAGTGGACACACATACACCTCATAATATTACTAATGAGACAGCGAAGCGCCAGAAGTGAAGGGAATTATGCGGTTGCACGCAAGTCGGTACGTCAAGACCGCCGCTCTCAAGGGCATCTTTCAAACATCCACCGAATCTCTAGACTTGTCTATGGATCTGTATAAGATCGTGTTGATCCATGAGGTAAAGCCAAATGACCCCCGTAGATATCGAACTTTTACTTATCGAAGTCTATTGAAGGTAGAAAAAGATCCGAATTTTTCTTGGAAAATCATCCTCAATAATTTGACAACCAGAATACTATGTGACTACATTAAATCTGGGGTATATGTCAACAATTTTAAACAACTTCGATTATATGTAGTTCTCTTATTAATGCCTTGTCACGCTACTTACGGGTTGTGTTGTGGCATTTGCTATTAACTACTAAAAGTCCCTTGACCCTTGGATTATCATGCCAGACGTCAATCATAATTTCGCCTTAAATCTAAAGTTCTATATGACCCCTCTTTTTAATGCAAAAGGTCTTTTTTTTAAATGAGTTGTAACTAAATAGGTACCTACCTTGCCTACGCAAAGGAGCATTTCAATGTTCGCAATGCATGACCTCAAATCATTCAGTCAATTTATAACCATTAATTATCACATGTAGACTTCCAATAACACTTAACAATTACGAATGACTTCCCTTCAATCTACCAGTAATATGCGGGTTTTCCAATTATAGTCATTTACGAGAACTCCCCTCCATCTGTCACAAACAAACAAAAAAAAATTAAACAAAAATAAAACAAATAAACCCTCTACCCAACGGGATAAAGTTGGTAGGAATTTCTTAGAATGCCATCGGAAAATTGACTAGAATTTCACAACAAAATGCCTTCTTCACCGTCTATGTCATTCAAAGTGTCAAAAACCCATAATTATGTTAAATTAACCTACAAAAAGGCAATTTTTTAATGACCACAGGTTGACATTAACTGTTGCGGCGGCGGCGGCAGTTTACTTTTAATATTTTATTCGCACAAAAAGTTTCGAGAGTAGATGGCCATTCCACCGAGTCCCTATGCAAAAGTGCCACACCCCGTGTCATGATACTTTAGCCCCATAAAAGCAAGCACACGTACTCGTACATATACACACGCATAGACCTGTACTTTTTATGGCCGCCACTAAACACGCGCTAACAAAAGAGAGTGAAATTTTTTTAATAACACTCTTGTGCTAATAAAATACAAATTATGTAGAAGCACCCGGCACATCCGCCCTTCTGAGGGTTGACACGGGAGAACATTAGATAAGTACGAGTTAGATGGAGCCAAAAGGTTTGCGTTACATTTTTTGTCAGTTTCAATGCCGACACAAGGGGGCACTACAAAAAATAAAAAATAGAAAAAAAGATTACCATAGAGCCTAGAAGTTGAAAAAGGTATGTACAGATACAAATGATGATATGCGTAGTCATAGGGGTTGGGAAATGTGGAATTCATATGTCCTTAACTCAAGTTAGTATTGTTTTTACCCCAAGTTAAAACATGAGTCCCATGAAACTGGTTCTGTTTGCACAGGTGCTGATGTAACGCAGTATCAGGGGCATACAATCAGGTTGTCGACGATGCAATTGTGTATTAATTTTATGCCAGTGATTATCATATTGAAGAATTCAAAAGAGAAAAGTATAAAGCCATGTAAAGGTACAACATCTAGTGCATATAACCAAGATAAAATGATGACTCTTACGTTAACAGGTGTCAGAAGAAGACTACATGATTGGTAGATATATTTTGTTTATTTTATTGAATTGTCTTGTACAAAACTGACCGAATTACTTAACCTCTTGCTTTAGACCTGTGTAAGATTTTATGAAGCTAAAAAAACCCCTGTTACAAGTGTTTCGGCCAAATGAAAACCGCATCTTTGGTTTGCTGGAAGTATCGTGACATGTTCCCGATGGCAAGTAATGAGGTCGTTGTTTTCCAGATACCATACTAAGGAAAATCCAGAAGTTTATCTGGTTGGAAATGCCCGTTTGGCTAGAACTCGTGCTTCATTGAAATTTGAGAATGACGAATTTTATGACGTTAATTCAAAGTTAATTTAATTCTGAAAGGTGTTTCTTTATTTAACCGATAGATCTTTTTATAGGGTTAACTGTAAGAGTGTGCTGTAATTTTTTGAACTTGTGTTTAATATTGTTTGAAAAATCATCATATCATAAATACTCGTACGCTTATAGCAAAAGAACGTTCATTATCATTCAAACTTATTTTGAAAATCGGTTTTCAATTCGTAAAACATATAGAAGATAACGAGTTTTTTTTTTTGCCCTCATAATTGGCTAACAAAACTCGCTATTCGTCGCGTTGTGATATGAATTTCATATCATATACTATTCTACAGTTCAACATCATGTGCAGAAGAACCATAGCCGCTGAGAGTGAGGCGGAATTTTTAATTCGGCATCGATCGCAACAGTTGACCTTTATCGCGTTTTGAAAATTTTGCGAAATATCTCGGCGTACACCTGTATAAGATCCAGCCACGAAACCACGACTAACGCGGATTGGGTTCCTGATCAGCTTGAAGTCGACCTTTATTTTCATCGAAATTTCGTGTCTAGCTTAATGGGCTTGTGAGCCAGGAACATTGCGGTTTATGAAGTGAAGTAAATCCAGAAGAGACTTATGAGAAATGTATTCGTGGTAGGGACTTTATTAGTTTCTATCTTTTTAAAAATGAGAGCGGAGCCCGAGTTAGATTCAGTGTCCATGACTACCAGACAGTGATAAGTGATTATTTCTTTAAGAATGGCCCGGATAATATATGATTCCATCAGGATAGCGCTACATGTCATATTTGCAATGAAATCACTTTTTTTTATAATTGGCACAAGGGATCTTATGTACCCTTAATATGTTTGCATATAGAGGGAGCGAAAAGAAATTAGGGAGGGGAAAATGTTTGCAAGATCCACTGTACGAGGAAATAAAGGGCTCGACAGCGAGCTGTACGGCTTAAGAAAGAATCACGATATTTCAGAGTACATCTGAAGGTGGTCTTGAGGATGTGCTTATGCTCATCGGTATTCATAGCGAGACGGGTGTTACGGTTAAAAGTTTGAAGGGGCTGAATGCTACTGACAATGTCAGTGGAGCATTGATGGTGAAAATAGCGATACAACAAGGTGAGACAGGAGGCGTTACACCAATGTTCGAGGACGTCGAATGTAATATTGGCATCAGTTATGAGATTTATCTTTTGGGTCCTATCTAGCAAGTACAAAGGGGTCTAGGGGCACCTGACAAGATGTGGGCATTGTTCTCCAGTCTTGGGCAGATAAACTTATATATTGAGACCAGGTTAGAAGGAGTGAAATATTTCTTATATCGCTTGAAGAAACCTAGACCTCTGGCAGCATTTTTGATGACATCGAATATGTGGTCATTCCAACGTAAGTTGTCATTGACACACATATCGAGAATGGACAGTTGTCCGGTTTGGACGATGCAAGTGCCAGTCATGGATAATGGCTAAGTATTAAATTTCGCTTTAATGACAGCAGATAGCATTGTTTTTTTAAAGCATTTAATTCTACTCTGTTGATAGTTTCTCAGTTGGTTATGCCATTAATATCAGAATTTAATAAGCTTAACATACGCTGCCGTTCCTGTTCTGTATCCGAGGAGCAGGGACGTGAGTACGGGAACGATTACGAAAAGCAGAGAGAAGAGATTATAAGTAGCAGTCAAGAGATCATTGATTAAAACTAAAAAGAGTGTCGGAGATAAAACGAAGTCCTGAAGTACACCAGCATTTATTTACTGAATATTAGACTTGAAACGATACAAGAAAACTTAAATTGAACGTTCCGAAAGGCAATTTCTTATCCGTTGAAGGAGAGTTTTATCGACGCCACTCAATTACTTTATGTGTGCTTATGTAAATTCTTTGGTGTACGAGTATACTTATGAACTGCAAACTATTAAAGTGTTGAAAGCCAATATCCAATACATTTTTAATGAGATTTAGGCCGATAAGATGTGCTTATTTAAAACATTAAAATCCTATCGGTAGTGTTTAAATTAAAAAAAGTTTATATAGTTCCTAAAAACATCTTTTACATTTAAAAGCAATATCTACACTTATAAATCTAGAACGAACCACAAGAGATGGCGTTATTTATCACTTTCAATATAAAGGTCATGCTTTAAAAAGTTAATCGGTTTGTTCACTGCTTCGTAAAATAATTGTATGAAATATATAAAAAGCCCTTTTAGTGCAGTACTGCTTGACAATGAACTTTTTTAGTTTGACCTTGCTTGCTTATGCTTGCCAACAAATAAAAGTGAACTTCAAACATACCTCCGTATTTTTAAGAAAATGGAAAAAGTTTGAACCCAGCTGTGAATATATTATATTACATTCCTTCCAAACAAAAAGCAGAACTGCACAAACTGCCAAATTGTCCAAAATAAGTCAAAACACCAGAAAACATGTATAAAATCTATGAATTTGTAATTAACGACATCATAGAGAAAGTTGAGACAATAAGCTTCTCAATTATTTGATATGAGAACTTTATGTGGATGCATCGCATGATTACAGTTGCCAACAAACCGACACGTATGACAATTTTGGAGATGTACTGGGCGAAGGTTATACGTTATGCTTTGTTTTGCATTGCTACATGGGCCGATATCATCACAGAAAAAAAAGGGGACGACTTATCTAAAACAATGGACACAAAGCGTTTGCTTGCGATTTGTCCATTCGTCGCCGTTCGCAGCAATTGGGAATATGTTACTCTACTACGTGGTAGCTTTTTTGGAAGAATCTTGTTCTAAAACCTTAAAAAATATAGCTCGTGCCAGAGCTGAAGCCGAACGACCTGCCACAGTGTCGAATTTTCGGTAAATGGGTCTTAGAAAAACTGGAGGAAGATCCGCTTTTTATTGAAGAATTGTCTTCAGCGACGAAGCTCATTTCTGGTTGAATGTGTATCTTTATAAACAAAACTGCCATATTTGGTCCAGTAAGCAACCTCAGGCAATACAAGAGCTGCCAATTTACCCGGCAAATGCACTGTTTGGTGTGGTTTATGGTTACCGGTAAAACGTTACCGTCAATGGCGCCTTCTATCGTTCAATGATTTTGAACTTTTTTTCCCCCAAACCTGGTTGACATGTGGTTCCAACAAGACGGCGCTACATGCCACACAGCACGCGAACCGATGGAGCAATCGAGAAATGAATTTGAGGAGCAATTTATCTTTCGTTTTGGACCGGTGAATTAGGCTGCTAGATCGTGGGATTTGATGACTTTAGACTACTCATTTTTTTATGGGGATACGTCGAATGACTTATATAGTTTAAATGCCTATAAACCAGTGTTAATTGCAGCCGCCTTGGAAGACAACATTACAAAAAACCTACTCTTTTTACTTATATCAACAACAACATTTTTTTCTTCTTTAAAATACATGTCAAACCACCTCACCTACTTCGTGCATTTTTTAGCATACCCCTCGTGTACTTTCTCTCTTAAGCCTTCGATGGTACGTATTCACTCTTGAAGGGTAGTAAATTTGACACCTATAAAGGTAATAAAGATTCGTTTTACGACGCAAATGCTCTGCATAAGCCCAATGAGTGCTATCATGCTGTTTCGTTGTCCATCATTTTTTTTGGAAGTTATAATTTTCCCAGTGGAGATCGCACCTTATCTAATCATGTTTTCATAATTTGCATACACACATTAAAAAATAGAAAAACACAATTAACTTTCGTCAACTAGCAGCAGAGTGAAATTTAATTAAACTGAACATCAACTGCTCCTTGGTATCTACATATCGTATAATGCTGTGGGCATTTTTAAATGATTTCCTGTAGGAAACATTAATCCTCCTAGTTGGTGTGATACCCATATCGGTATCCTTATTCAAGCACTATACTCGTACTCTTTCATACATTTCCTTCCGCATTAAAGGGTATAAATAATTGTACACACATAGGAGTCCTGTCCCGGCCCACAATTAGCGTAATGAAAGGCCTCAATAATTCGCCCCCGTCGTCGCTCATGTTCTAGTTAAATTTGCGTTCGCGGGTTAGATTCACTGTGAGACTTAACCTAATTTAATTAGTCGTCGAAATAACGACTCCGCACTAGAAGCAAGAGGATAACGAACGAAGTCCTTGAAAGATATTGTTTTCTATTTTCGTTTGAAATTGCGTGCGTTTGTGTGTTGAGGAGAGAAAGAAGGGAACAATTAAGGGATGTGGGTGCAGTTCTGGTTAACTCAACGGCATAGGTATTGTATTGTAGTCGGGGGTGGACTATAACCACAATTTTTTTCTTTACAAAATTCTGTCATACACCCTAAATGGAATATGCAAATTCAAATTTAAAAAAAAAATGGCGTATTTCATCAATATTGTATTTCATTGGTCGACATATGGATATGAAAAATCTTTCAAAGGGATGAAATATTTTGCAGCATCCCTTTGTGCTGGTACATGCGTACCATACATCTATTGTAGAGACAACCATTTTGGAACGTCCTTTGGTTAACTCCATTCCAACAATCGCTACTTCTGTGGTGAATACAAATTTAGAGAAGTGGATTGCCAATATGGTCTTTCAAAAGCTCTCAAGTCAGTTTTGATTCAATCCTGAAACAGTCTTTAGGAATGGTAGCCCAAAAGCCAACGGAAATTAAATTAAGTTCATTAAAATTAAAAGACTCCGTTCAATCATAACAAACTGATTTCGTTATTCAAGAAAAAATAAATACTTTTTCCAACGACCTCCCTCTGTTGAATACCTAGACAACGTTGATGTATCGTCTTTATGCTCCAATCTTAAAGAATACTTTTTCTGAATGTCTTTTATAATAAATAAATATTCATATTCCCACATACGATAAATACCTACTCCGCCCATATGATTTTCTTTTTTAAAAAAGAAGATACATTTTTGCTAATTTATTTTTGAATTTAAAATTTAAAAAAAAAAACCTATTCAAAAATAAATTTGTGGGAAATCGAGGCAATAAATAAATTTTAATACCAGCAAAGAACACCACTGATGTTTGTACGAGTAGGTTCAAGTATTCCTAGCCGTAGGAGCAAACCTAATTAGCTTCTTTGCTTATTTTTTAACTTGTGATTTATTTTCCTTATATTGTTGACTAACCTTCCGTGAAGATTTTGTAGCTTATTGTATATTTCGTCAGCCAATGACAAAGATTGCAGAGTAGATAATCTTCTGTGTCGTGTTGAAAAACAAAAATACATAGAATTCTTGGGGTTATTTAAGAAAAGATCTCTAGCACATTCGTAGCCATAAATTTGCAACGACAAATTAATGTCAAAGGATATTTCTAAAAAATATAAGAAGAACAAAGTCAAATTGAATTGGAAAGTGCTATAGTAAAATGTCACGTTATCATGTTAACTCAAAAACAAAAATTAAATAAATCTGAACAAGATGCATTTGGGAACAAAAAGAAGTTATAGGGAATCAAATCCTGAGAATACGGAGGATGGGGGAGCAATTCGTAGTGCAATTTGACCAATTTGGCTGTGGCGACTGCGGAGGTGTGTGCCGGTGCGTTATCGCGCTGGAAGAGCACTTTTTTCTTCGCCAAATGTGGTCGTTTTTTCTTCAATCGGCGTTGAATAGGCCCAATAAATCGACGTAGTATGCTCCTGTGATTGGTTACCACCCCTCCTCCAAATTTTCAACATGGATCATATCTCGCCCGTCCCAAAAAACGGTGGCCATCACCTTTACGGCCAAAGTCACGGTCTTCACTGAGTAAAACCCGCTGTTTCGATGGGTTTTTTTTGTCTCTGGTGTGTACCAATGAATCCATGTCAAATCGACGGTCACAAAACAAAGCAGAAACTCTTCCGCGTTTAGATTAAACAGGGACAAGCTCGTCTTTGAAATGGTTTCATGATTGCGCTTGTTCTCCGGCGTAAGCAAACGTGGCACCCATTGCGCGGACAGCTTTTTCGTGCCAAAAATCTCGTACAGGATATGGCTAATGCGTTCAGTTGCGATACTTGCTATCTCGGCCAACTCGCAAATTTTCACTCGGCGGTCCGCCAATACGAAATCGTGGATTAAGTCCACGGTTTCCTCTGTGGTACCGTTTTTGGGCCACCTAGGTGCGGTTCAACAAAAACCGACGTGCGACCACGGCGAAACTCTGCGAACAAATGGTAAACGGTTGTACAGGAAGGTGAATAGTTCCCATATATACTATCGAGAATGGGCTTGATTTCCTCGCAAGTTTTGCCACTCAAAAACAAGAATCGCATCACGAAGCGATATTGCTCTTTTCATGGTAGCAAAAAACACTAACATGATGTTTTGAAATGGGTGTCAAAACAAAACTGTCACGGCTTGGAAGACAGATGCAAGTTATCTTGACGAGGAGCGGAATGTAACGTTGTCGTTCTTCAGAAGGAAACTACCACCGTATCCTAAATCGGTTTTCCAGCCATCCGTGATTCGTGGCACGGATTCTGGTCGAAACCATTCACACAGGCACAGGAAAAGTCCATTTTACACGTCCGCAGCAACGAACGGTATGTACATAGAGCCAGAGTCAAAAGGCAGCCGGCAAGGTCTATAAAAGACAATTTCATTTTTAACAGAAAATGCCTTCGAGAATGCAGTCCAGAATATACATATTGAGGCTTGTGAGACTCATCAATTTGTAATTAGATAGACTGTTTCTTAGAATCTGATAAGCTGCAGTAACGTATTTTTTTGAAACCTTGTTCTACGAGACAACCGAACATAGGGTATTATTGGTCCCACCATAGCTATGCAGAGCCAAAGGACTCTCCTTAGAGACACGTCTTATGTCTTACCGAAAGCGCCCTTTGACTGTCAGAAAGCCTGCAGTGCCTTTAAAGTTTTGGATGTGATATGATAAGTCTAAATATATTTGTTGTCCAGAATGGGTGGATACTTAAAATCGTTGGGAAAATAATTATAATGTGATCGCAGTTTGTGATAAAAGCTAAATATTTAAAATTTTCACACTTCAGCACGATAATTCATTTGAAATATGTATTTGTTGTTGCTTCTGAAGGCTTGGAAAAGTTGCAACATATTTGGTCTTAGTATCCTTCTTTGGTATTTATCGTCTAGCGCCTTTATCCAATTATTAGGAGCTGTCACGTTATTGCTTATACTCGTAATAGCGCTATCGTTAGCAAAACGAAGAGAAGTCATTCCAAAGATACGTGCTGCTTGTAAGACATCAAAAAGCAATAGACTTTAAGCAATACTTTGATATATTGCACCTTCCAGAATTAATTTTACCGATTGGCGATTGCTTCAATTTCTTGTGTCTCATTTATACGATGGAATAAGCATGCTCTCTTTTTACTGGTAATGCATCTGATCGTCTCCGACAATTTTCTTGATCAAAATTTTGGGCTGTTTAAATCCAAAATATCCGCTTGTCACCCATACTTCGGTGGGTATGATCCGTGCTGAGTACACGACGCTTGTTTATTCGCTAACGTCACCTCTATATGCGCTAGCCGAGCGAATGTAACTTCACGGTTAAAATATTATTTTTATCTATTAAAAAATTCTTTACCCTCGTTAGCAGCCATTTCTGCTTATCTGCAATACTTTTCGGTGATGGAATCTATTTCGAGTTATTTTCTTCATTATGTCACAAATGTAAAAATATTAAATCGTTTGCTTGCGTTTTTACATTGCACTTCTTCCATTCCTTGTCACCTGTGTATCGGTTGTGAGGGTTAATTTTCTAGGTACCAATATAATCCTTCTATTGCCATTGCACGTACCTTAGCCAGCTCAAAACGCACATAGCACCGGCTTGGAAGGCTTTTCTTCTGCCCTTTGTGTAATTCTTCCGATTCCTGCTACTACTACTGGCGGGAAGGTATTAACAAAATCAAAGCTTTAAATTTGAGTACCAGTTTTATGGCCATTAATTAGTCGGTGATATGTTAGGTTAAAAAACATTTTGTACACATGACATTCGCTTACAAGTTTTCGTAGCTGTACGTATTTCTGATATATCGCGACTTTTGAAAGTACATACTCGTAAATATATTGTAGCGTTTTTACCTTGCCGTAATACGTTTTCTTACCCAAAATAATTTTGTGGAAAGGAAATAAACGCAACTGGTACTACAAAAGCCGATGAATCGGTCCCTATTGTCATTTCACACATCGGTATGATGATGTAAGCTTTGCATGTCGAGTTATAGGCGAAACTAAACAAGTTGCCTTTCATGTCTGAATATATTGACTATCAAATCAATTTTGAAAAAATTAAACCATATTGCTTGGTTACAGTACTTTTTCACGATACAGGACGAATTAATCGAATATGATAAAAATGGCTCCATGTTTTCCATAAAGTTCAATATACAGCAATTTTTTCAAAGTAAACATATCTAGCCCAACATTAGATGGCAGGCATTTAACAAAAATAGTTTGAAAAATTCTAATAGATTTAAAACAAAAAGTTCATCATAAGATCTCAATGACTTTTTTAGTTAGATACTTCAAATGCAACTGGCCTTACAGTCCCTCACTCCCATCCGTAAACAGGTTAACACACCAAATAAAAAGATTATAGACAAAGCTACTGTCGCAGACTTTAGGTTACACTCTAATTGGAATACCAGCCCTATTTGCTTTCCCATGTGTCGCAGTGGAACCGTTTATAGAGTTGGAGAAAATTCGGAAATAATTGCTCTGAAATTAAAAGAGGATGAAACTAAACATGTTCTATGACAAAGAAAAGTTCTCGTACAAGCTGTTTATCTTCAGCTTTAACTTCAAAGTATTTAAAGTGTTTCCCTGTTAGCCTATCTAACTGCTATCACCAGAAATGCCACTTCACTTGTAATGGAAATCTGACAAAAATTGGTCGCAGAAAACCGTTGCTGCTTTTGTAAAAGCTTATACGTCGACAAACTAAGATAATGCTCTACAAAAATCTGATGCTTCTAGTTCTACTCTACGGCACTTAGTGTTGGACGAAAGGTCTCGGGTGTGAGGAGAACGAATGAACGAAAGCCGTAGCAGTGACTTCGATGAGCTGCACCAAAATGTAGGTAACATATAAGTAATTCAAACAACAAGACTAAGATACCAAAACATAACTCGGTGAAATCTAGCGAAAGGACAACAGTGCAATTGCTAAAATCATGTTCGGATTCCAGTAACCTCATTCGAGAAGTAAAGAGAGACCGAATCTTCGGCTTAATAAGTAGTATAATTCATTCAGTCCACGGAACATATCATTTTACAAAATGTGTAGAAATATTCTAATAAGAAAATCGGTTAATTAAATTTTCTAATATGTACAACAATGTTACTTTCACAAAACTTATAAATGCTTATCTTGTTTCAGTTGGCAACGCGGGTGTTAGTTTCCACTATACGCTCAAATGTCATTAGTGTCAGAAAGTGACATACTTTTTGCTGTCATTTTTTGTTTTGTCGAGGTGCGTGTTGCAAAACAGTAAAATTTAATTTCTCATTTAAGATTAATTTTTTCGTAATAAGCCGTAAAAATGGATGATCCACTTCGACCAAAGGCCATCCCATTGGCGGCCGAAACCGTCCTGTGGTTCGAATTTCTCCTTGATCCGAATTTACTCACAAAACATCTCAGTAAACCCAATGCCGGTAAGAAAATTGATTCATTTACTTTAGTCACATATTCACGTCCTCTTTTAGAGCCCCGTCCTATGGAATTGATTAATCAATTTATAGCCATGTCGCCTGAAATGCAACAAGTTACACAAATCGACTTAGTTGCAGAACCTGACATTATTCGTGGAATTCCTACAACCCCAGGAACCGGCACCATCATTCCAACCGGCGACAGCGTTAGACTCACTAGGAAGCAGTACGCTCTTAAGATCTTGACCTTGAAAGTGGCAACCTTCCTGCGATGGGATTTGGGTGAGTTCTCAATTCAGTATATATATTGCCCGAGTTTGACTGAACACTTCTCTGCAGATCTCTTAGAAAAGAACCTGACAAATCCAAGACAAATCTCTCTGTTGAGAGACTTGTGTACAATAACATTTGGTAAACCGGTTCCAATCCCCATTCCACCAGATTTCAATGTACGAATCCGTAAGTAGCTGAAATCGATAATGGGATGACCGTAGTAATCAGATTCTTTGCAGCTCCCGAAGGGAATGAACTTGCTGCTAAATTCGCATTAACCATTTATCATCGATGGGTCCTACGTCTTCAGATTATTAAGGACATCGCAGTCAAGGCAATAAGGCCACCATTGCCTAACAAGTGAGTAAAATTGCAACATCCTCCGAAAGAATGATATAAACTTTATTTACAGCTTCGTTCCCTTGGAACCAATGCATCCCAACTTTGGAGCAGACATACCTACTCAACCTAGTATCGATTATCTTAAGCAACTTTGCGAATCCAATGAAGCATTCCATATTTGTACAAATGACACATTTGTCTTGATTCATCCTAACTCAGAGTCCACGAGTCAGAATTTCGATGGAATGAAGCAGATTTCTCCCGCAGAGCTCCGAACACAAATCTACTTTGACTTTGTCAACTTCTACTTGTACACGAAGCAGTATCGCAAGGCTCAGGAGGCGGTGATTGAATGCCAAAAGAATCTTCAAGAAATGAAGGCTGAATATAAAAAGCGACCGAAAAAGGGATACGAGTTCTGTCATCTGAATGAAGACGAGTTGGAAGGCTATTTGATGGCATGTGGTGTAAGTGATAGATTGGTGTCGCTCCAGGAAAAGTTTAGCGCTTCAGTGTTAAATCAGTACAAGGACATAGTGCAAATCCTCAAAGCTGATAATAATTTCCGCGAAATTCCGTTGGTCAGTCGGAGGATTTTAGAGCTTGACATCGAAGGAGCTATCTCCCAAGGAATTCTCAAGGAAACACGAGAATTAGAAATGAAAGTCTCTGCGCTAAATGTCGTTCGCAGCATCTTCGAGCCGGGCAACATCTTCGCCAGCGTTGATTTCTTTGAGAAGTACAGAAATTTTAACTGCTACGCTGCTGTAGCCGAGGTATACAGATCTATAAAATTTTGCATCTAGTTAAGAACTACACTTGTAGGGAATCTATGATGTGCTCCCTCACTGTTCACTGGGAGAACGCAACAAGATCAAGGAATTTCTGGTCGATTGCATCCTTAAAAACTCGAATGGAAAGACCTTTATCCAAGTTATCGAAGGAATAGGTTTGTTCTCCAACTTGGAGCTGGAGGATCTCAAAAGACAAATTGCCGAGGAGGAAATTTTTGTACCGATGCTAGCTATCCAATCTGACTGGAAGTTGACATCTAGGAGTGAGTTGATAATTAAAATTTTTATCATTTCATTGGCACTCTCTGTTTCAGATCGTGTTGATCCCAATAACGGAGATCGGATTGAAGTCGGCTCATTAGAACGACAGTTGATTTCTTGCACTAACGCCAATAGCGTGCGAAAGCTTTTAGTCAAATTGGCCGCTACAAATCCAACTAAACCTCTGTTTACTGTGAATCCCAGTTGGCAGATCCCAACACCCATCAACTCTCTACTCATGTCAATGCAACGAGGTTTTCTGCAGGACTTTGCTTATGTTCTCCTGGGGAAAGCCAGAGAAATGGCTGCAAAGAATGTAAGTATCCCTACTTGTATGGATGTTTATAAAGTCATATAAGAACGAAACTTCCTCTTTTCAGGACTATGTCGGAGCAGTATCCATGTTGAGTGTGCTTAAATCAGAAACCCAGCGTCAGGAGCTTTCTAACACATCATCTGTCTCGAAGCTTGGAAAACTTGTCAATTGGGAGATCCTTCTCATACAAATCTGTCAATGCTTAGAGGAATGGAACAAAAAGACGCTGGATCTCCAATCGTTAGGTAATCGATGCAAACAGTGTTTGAATTCGCTACAGAGTGGCGATAACATCATTCCCAGAATTGAGATCATAGAACACTGTGCAGTAATGCTGCTGAATCTAAACGATTGGAACGCGTTGATGTTTTTAGATAAAAGACTAGCACAGCTGGAGTTGCCATTGGCCTTTGCCTCTACGTTTCTTGATATGGAAAAGATGAAGGGAACGAAAAAAGTGTGTCGTGATGCTTGGGATATTGTGCTACCGATGTTCAGCAACCAGGCCAAACGAGGAGGTGGCGGAAATTCAAGGAACTCCCCAAACCTAGCTATATCCTCGGGTTTGCAACCGTTTCTTAAGCGTATTCGTGATCAAGGGTTGTTCTCATTGGTGATTTCTTTGTTGGGTAAGATACACAATATTCTCAAGGACGACCCAAACTATGAATTAAGTGGAGAATACATACAACTATGGCCAACGAGTATTAGCAAGTAAAATGGGCATTCAAAAAGTCTGAAACAAGTGACATTGCATTCTTTCTTTCAGTCCCTTGGGTTATAGCAATCGGTCAGTGTCAGAGACACTTAATTGGTTGCTGAAGGAAGCTCTCAAATACTATCCACAACATCTGACATGGCTGAAGATGAAGGGCGACGTTGAGTTGGGTAAAACTTGTCCATTTTCCTTTCCAATACTGACTTTTGATGAGACGTTTCTCCTGTTTTAGCCATCGGTAATAACGAAGCAGCAATGAGGTGTTACGTGAATGCCCTTATCACTGGAACGGACTATTGTACGATTCCTTTACAACGAATGGTGGCCGATGACTACGTGATAAGAAAGATGATCAGATGCTGTTCGAATTTGGGCTGTTATATGCAAGCTGCTGTTCTATGTCAAGTAAGAAAGCAAGTCTTTAAGAATATGAATACTTAGATCAAGTCTTTGCAGTTTCTGGACGACATAGACTACAGTTTGGCATTTAAAAATCTCACCGAGAAGTCTTCGAATTTTACTGATGCAATGGATGCATACTATGGATGCATTTGGGACACTACGCTCCTGGAGTTTATTGTCAATTTGCACGCAAAAAAGGGCGAAAATGTTCGCAAACTCGAAGCGGTAAGTGCTGAATTGTTGTTAAATATTTTTTCACAGGTTGGTTGAGGCAAGTATATTTTTCTGTATACCTCAAAGGGAATTATCTTGACCTAATTGAATTTCCTCGCCCTTAATACGGGATCACCTTCTCTAAGGCAATCAGAGAGATGTAACCGCATAGCTTAAGAACTAAAGGCACGGCAGGTGCACCCTTATGCTCGGTTACCAACATGAAATTAATTGTTAGCTGACTTTTTTTAAAAGCTCGAAAACAAATAGAAACAGAAGAGGAAGTCCTGTAAGCCCTGGTAAAAATGGAGAAGATCGTCAAGAGTAATCATTTTCACACGCCTCCTAACGACATACCTAATGGAAGACATCTGTTTTGACTGTACAAGTCAACGACGATTTTTCATCAAAGTGTAGCAGAAAACATTTTTTTAAAGGCCACTATGTATAGTATAACTGGAGCATTGGGGAAATGCTACGCTTGCATAACAATATCAGAGGAAGAGATTTGTGTTATTTTTGTGTCCATGTTTGGAAACCAAAAAGTCTAAAGCATTTTTTATCTGAGCATTACCTCCATAATTAGAAGGTGGATAGCCTGTCTGTACAGGTAAATGGAGGCATACTGTGAACACATCGGCCGATAAATTGACGACCAAGTTCCATCCACACGACGCATATTATGCTTGATGGCGAATCCAGCCTGCGATGCTTTGCATCCATTTCCACAAAAAAAATAATGACCGTCTTATCAGTGTACAACCACGCACTATGTGTTTGAAGCTGACATAACAACACACAGGTTCATCAGATTGCAGTGCTTCTAAACACGGCCAAACTTAACAAAACTAAGGGATTACTCTTGCAATACTTAGGGAACGATCAACAGCTTACAGCGCTTCATTGTTTAGGACCATTGGAATACTTTTCTTATATTTGGTATGAAAGAACTGTATGCTGGTTGCACGAAAGACATAGGTTGTTCATTACAGCGGTGAAATTATTTTACTGCGTAGCTCCTGTAAGATGTATCTTTTTCAAGAAATCCGTTTGACATCGATTTGTCAACTGCCCGGCTAGCTCAGTCGGTAGAGCATGAGACTCTTAATCTCAGGGTCGTGGGTTCGAGCCCCACGTTGGGCGAATTGTACTTTTTTTTTTTTCTCCTGCAGCTGAATTCTTAGTAACTTTCTTCCTTTTTTTTCAGATCGCAATAATGAGCACATTGGAACTGAACGCAAATAATAACGAGGAGATCAAAAGAGAAGCTGCGGCGATTCGCAAATCCAAGTTTCTACGCGCACTGGCGAAGCAGTATTTACTTTAAATTTATTCTGTCCTCTGCAACTCTTAATATGAATAAAATTAAAAACCATTAAAACTTGTTTTGGTAAGAGGTAAACGGGATAACAACCGTCTACCTCTCCACTTCTACCACACACCAACCTCGTCAGTAAACCGAAAGAAGGAGCTTTCCCTGTAGACTGAACTACTGAACATATAATATATTCTTAGTACATAGTTATACAACAATCAACTCTTAAACAAAACAAAGCAGTTCATTTAGGTTTTCTTCCACGTGGTGTTGATGACGTCTTTATCTTCTTGTTTATGTTCTTCTTCGAATCTTCGGCCTTTCGCTTTGGTGTGCTCACAGATGGGAGGACCTGGAAATAGAAAGCAAATCTTTTTGTTTCCGCAGTCCTTAATCCATGAAATCAAAGCCCTACTTTGAAGAAGCTATCCAATCTCCCTTGAGTGGAGGTATTTTTTGATTTGAGAATCTTTTTCGCTCCCGAGCGTACTCTATCTTCACTAAATTGACGATTACCACAAAGAAACTCGACTAAGCCTTCTTCGTCGGGGTCTGTCCACTTAAGCTGCAATTGGACAAAAGTTGTAAATAATTACACGAACCAATCTACCAATAAACTCCTCACATCAATGCTTTCTGGATCAGAAACTTCTGGTGTTATGAACAATTGCCGGGCGATTTCATAATTCCAATCTTCTGGAATTGTATACTTTTTCCTGTCGATGTTCTCTAAGATAGTCTCAATGTCCCTGTACGTGTTGATCATCTCAACGGCTCGCTTGGGACCCACACCTCTGATGCTGTCACAATAATCGCATCCGAGAAGGATACACAAATCTATAAACTAGAAGTTCAGCAATAGATAAAGATTCAAGAAAAGATTAACAAGTCATCTTACGTACCTCCTTTGAATTCAGCTCGAATCCCTTCAAGATTTTCTCATAGCTGTATTCTTTGACTGGCATTTTCCGGGCTTCGCTAAACGTTAAATGTCTCAGCATAATCGATGATCCAAAAGTAAGAGCATCCATATCCTCAGTGGCCGTAGCATAAACTTTACCAGCTTTGACTAACGCAGCACATTGTGCTTCTGCTTCACATGGTGCATCCACATACGGAACCCCCATTAATTTAAGCAAGTCTTTGGCCTCTGCTGCGTGTTCCTTGGTGACTCGAACAAGTCTTCGATTGAACTTGTCCATATCGGCTTCATCGCCAGCTTCAGTAGCTTTCTCCAAAGCCTTTTGGGCTTCCTCACGGCGCTCAGCACGTTTGGCCAACTCCCCTGACTTTAGGTCTGGTGGTTTGCCATCGAATACATATACTGGCTTAATGCCGTTCTCCAAAAGTCGAATTGTTCTGTAGAACATTCCCATTAGATGTGACGTTGTCTCCCCATCTTTCGTTGTCAACTGGGCACCTAAAGAAAGATGTGTCTGTTAAATTCTACAAAATTTCAGATTCCTCTCCATACCTTCACTGCGTACAGCAATCAAAAACTGGTACAAGCACATAGAAGCATCAATTGCAACTTTTCGTCCTAAATTACAAATGACGATTATATTCGTTCACGGAATAAGAAAATCTTATCTTACCAAAGAAGTTCTTAATTTCACCTTCCTTCACAGCGAAGGGCGCAATATCTGCAATTAGTTTTGATAAGCCTAGAATTCCCATGGCAGAGATTTATGTTCTCAAATCGAAATTGTACAAACAAAAAAGAAGACTCAACACACCCGAGGAACTTGCAATATTTGATTAACCGCCAAAAGAGGAGTTGAGTATGAATTTGGATGACAGATTTCAGAGATGCCAATTCCCCAAAACATCCATTGACAGACTATCGGTCTTGGGATATTTAGGCGTGACGTTTGTTTTTTGACAAAAAATATCCCAGATATCTGTGGTGAAAAGTTAAGAGTAGTTTTGCTGTCGTCGCAGGTTTTCATAAACATTTGTCAAAATCAATAAAAAGTTGACCCATAAAATCTCGTTAGAGTTATCATCATCACCGTCATTTCAACTAAGACAGAAGCCTGTCGACATGAGCAAAGAAGTTTATTTAGTGCTGAGAATATGAAAGCACCGAAAAACCACTTCTGCATACTGAATAAACCATTTAACTTGGATTGTGAAAGTCAAGGCTTCCATTCAGGTGGCCAGAATGAAGCAAACAAAGAAACATCTTATTTAACATAACAAGGTTACCGCAATGTTCCTAATACTGCTCTACATATATGTGTGTTTAAGGCAGAAATAGATGATTTAATAGAGCGTATGCATAATATTTCCAACATTTGGTCGAGAGAAAGTATGCTTCATAAATGCAGCTTCAGCATCGTTTGCCGATTCATAAGAAATTAGACCTTCAAAACTCCAAAAACTTTAGACGCATAAGTCTCCTTAGCATCGCGTACAAGATAATGTCAACGATCTGATAGACCCCTATCAGTACACAAACATTTCCACCACATTGGACCCAGGAGAAAACCCAAGGGATTGTTGGTCGTTTGCGTTAACGTTAGCGTTAACTTTGAAAGAGGAGATATATGGTATGTATCATAAAATTCTACGATCTCTATGCATCAGATGGCCAGTATACGTATAGAGAATGAATATTAGCGCTCGAGCGCATAAATAGAAGGGACCTGCTGCATTGCTACTGCACCGCTTGTGCGGGAATGTTAATTCCCGAACCTGAACGTCATTTTATACGCTGCTCTATTTTGGGTCATAATGTCAGTAAAACGGGGAGTTATCTAAGGTTTTTTTCATTTCAGGTATGGAGCTTTCTTTTTCTTTATTATTCTCTTCAAAAGACGTTTGGAAGGGATATCCGATGTGTTTTATTAAAGGCTATAGAATCTTATTTTTAAACAATAACGACAAGAATTGAGTTCATGACATGAGGTGCGCTTAATTTTCAGAGCCCAAAAAACAATTATCTACGTTAACTACTAACATTCAAATAATCTGGCAGCACAGGCATTTGATTTGCTTAAAAAGCTATCACGGAAAAATAATATGAATTAGCACGTATACTTTAGTAGTATAATTTACACGTAGCTTGGAAATAAGCGGTGATACCGATGCCAGAAAAACACACACAAAACGATGTTATGGCTTGAACACTACTTCAGGCATAAAACTTCTTGCTGTTTTCAACGATGCGCATCCTGTCGATCCAATTTTGAATGACTCTTTCAAGTATTTAAAGCTCTATCTCACTAATAACGCACCGAACAGTTTGTTATCTATTAACATGCAACAAAAAGTTACAATCGAGTGGCGTCGTATCGCATGATCACGGTGGTCATTTTCCATGGGAAATATGGAGCGTAGTCAACATTTTCAAATAGATAGTCATGGATCATTGTTCAGTTGGTGATTGATCAATGCAATGCAAGCACCGGCCCCATTCTTGACAGGAAAAATGTTACGATTATGTCACCAGCGTTAAGATCAGATCAACGAGTGTACTTTTGAGGGTGTTCTTTAACCTCTATAGTTTAAGCCTAAAATGAGCTGTTCGAAAGCCCAATCCGCGAACTCTCGTCGCAAGCCATGGTCTCGTGACTTTAGTTCGTGCAATAGGTGAATCAAGCGCGGATGTAGGCTGAGATCACTTCGTAAAATAGTTCACGTAGTGGATGAACAAAGGCCAAACTGTTGTTGAATCTTCCCCCATACTTCCATTTACAGCGGCTATAAATTATTGTGTATGTTCATTACGTTGTCGCATCGTATGTGGTACGAAATTATAGTACAGCAAGATGCACAGTGAGCTCAGTTCGTCGATTAAAAAATCAACTCATACGTTTGGTGCTTTAAAGCCCATTTTTTGAAAATGAGTTCAAATGATATGAGAGCTTTTTTTAAATTGATTTGTCAAAACCAAAACCAAAACATTCTAATTTAACCCAATTTACCTATTTTTCACAGCTTGTGTATTAAGAAAGCCTTCTCTCTAAAGAACCATATTGAATCCAATTTCTCGAATTAGGTCCGAATAGGTTTAACTTTTTATAAATCCAATCTCGGGTCTGATATTATTTAGAATCTTTTATTTGCAAAAATTCACCAGACTTACAGTGAACAATTTCCCTGAATCACCACTTTCACCACATAAACACCAGCATT
This sequence comes from Volucella inanis, assembly GCA_907269105.1. Lineage (NCBI taxonomy): Eukaryota > Metazoa > Arthropoda > Insecta > Diptera > Syrphidae > Volucella > Volucella inanis. Next base: position 139,097,270 of record OU026157.1, read on the forward strand.
ACCATGCCACTCACCACAGCCGACAATTGTCTCATTTGACAATTTCGAATCGCCATCACTGTTTTACCAGAAATTTCCCTGATACTGGACAAATACAAGTTTTTCCAAAAGCATGTCGGCTGACGGTGAAAAAGATAAATCCGTTGAAAATATGGTACGTAAATTCATAAAAAGTGTGACAAAATCAACCTAAACATCCACTGCGGCTTTGTGAATAATCCATTTATCAAATACGCGCTTATTTACGTGAGAATTTTAGAAAATAAGTTTCGAGCGCGTCACAGTATATAAACATGGCGTCAGTTTGTGTTGTCAAAAAAAGTTCACGTATTTACTTCGGGGCGAAAAAATCCTCAACTCGGAACTATCACTTAGTGGTAGGCGAGAGGCGAATTTTGATTCGCTCACCGCGGTTTTGAAAAAGCAAAATTCTAAATTTTTTTCTCCTTCATCCGAGAGTTTCCTTTTATATATTATTCTCAATATTTTTTTCGAATCAATATTAAAGTCGTGTTAAATTTTTTTTTTTTTTTTTGCACCCGTTTTGGGTTGCTGAGTGACAACGTAATAAGTCGCAGGTTTATTTGTGCTTTTATTTTTTTTATTTTATTTTTCTTTTTCAGGAAAAAGAGAAAGCAGGAGATGATAGTGCAGCGGTTGGTGTGGCAGCGGCGGTAACAGCAGGTACGGCGACAGCAAAGTCCGTCGATGATAAATCTGAAAATGAAAAAAAATCCACAAATGCGTCCACAGAAGATAAAAAGGCTGGTAGCGAAGAATCAGGTAAATAGAACAAACACATATTTGAGCGAAGTAACTCGATTGTATTTGTTTTTATTTGGTGTGAGTCGGTGTTATGTAGACGTTGGTGCCGGCATGGCGATATGGGTTTGTACCGCGTTGACTTCGCGATGTTCTTTGAGGTCTCAGGTTCAAGTCCTCGCTTGAGAACGTGTGTTTCTCTCTTATTTGTGTTGTGTTGTATATTTATAATTTACAAAATAAAATATATTTCCCTTGAATTTGTTCATGCTTAACCCTGAACAATATGGTTTTGTGTAGTAATATTCAAGGAATAGAAAATATTCTTGGGTTTTCATAGTTCTATTTGGGTTCCATATGTCATTTGGACTTTCCAGACTTTTAAGAACAAAACTTTATTTTTAGAGATAGTCCAAAAAAAATGTGAGGTTATAGTATTGTTCCGTCAGTATTTATGGGGTAGATGGTGACCTTTCCCAATAAATTTCTAGCCAACTTGGCGATTTTAAGCCGTATACTTTCAATAGACCGCAATTAGTTTGAGTAGAAGACATTGATTATATAACTTGTAATGCAGATGAGATTTCGTTCACCAATCGAAAAGAAAGTTACTGAATCTTGTACGCTTTGGGAAAGGAAGAGCAAAGGTGGTGCTACTTTGTGCAAGAAAGGAATTTAAGAAAAGACACTGATATTCAGTTTCAGCGAAAAAGTGTAATTGGAGCACATACGGTATAGCTCACTTCTAGAACCATCTTTTAGGCAACATTTACTGCATTTCTTCTCTTGTTTTACCTTTTCTTTTCTGTCGAAACAGATAACTTAGACAAAGGACTAGTCCTTGCATGTTCGGTTTAATATAAGTCTTCAGTCTTTCGTAGAAAATGAGTAACCAGCACCCACCACAACAGCGCCGAGTACTTGCAGTCTAACAGAGGTGCAGAGGACAGATACACACGTCACATGGAGGATGGACACTGTGTTACCTATGACTAGCCCACTAGCAAAAACGTAGTGCCCTGCTACGATGCCAGTAAGCAGTCTGTCTGCGACCGTGTAATTTTTTCTGATTGCCAGGAAGCGATCTTTTTATCTTTGAAGCAAAATTGTGGATATATGACATCGGCGCCAGACATGAAACCATCAAAGGGAGCAAAAGCTAGTTTGATGGCCCCTCGGTCACCACAATCAGCTACGGCGTGTTCTGCTCCTCAGCTCATTTTGTTAATAAGAGCTCATTGTGAAAAGGATTTGATTAGGTTAATTGGGAAGCAGGTCTCAATTATGAAAAGGAGAGACTGTTTTCGACTCAGTGTAGGTGTCATCAGATTTTCTGAGTGATCTCACCGACAGCCTTTATAAGAGGCACTCTTCAAAATTCGAATTTGCTTTTAGTTTTCCTTCAAATTAGTCTTAAGCGACTTGTTTGCAAGTTTTCAAGGTCCCTTATGTACAGCAGGATTGCTTCCTAACTGAACATGTTAGTTCAAGAAAGGCACCGTTTAGGTTCTGAACAGCTTTTACCTTTTGTTTTGTGCATTCGGGGAAGCATTTTAGAGCTCGTTTTCCGCGATGTGCATTTGGTGTAACATGGAAGCATACTTTCCAACCGATAATGTCCTTAAGCGTAATGACTTACTTCTGTCACAAATGTTGGCTGAGAACCAACATTATTGACAACCAAATCAGACAGTTGTTTGAAATCCAGCAGATGATTGCCTCAAAAGTATTTTGAGCATTAGCATCACAGCATATGATAAGTTTTATCTTCCCGAAATCACAGTATGTATTCGATAAGTTGGCTACTACTTTTGTTGATGGGGGTTGTACCGACCTAACGACGAAATTGTGGCGTTCTCTGTTTGTTATGTAGTAATGTGAAAACCCTAAAACATTCGAAAGTACAGGTGCGTTTACTTCACACTCTTGCAGGAAACTGATTAATTATTGGATTTTGCATTTTCTATTTAGTTATCTCAACTAATTTTTGGGAAAACAAAGGGCCGCCGATACTGCCTGAGATAAGGAGTTTCTTCCAATTACTAAAGAGTTTTAATCCTAGAAAACACAGCTCTGTTTCTTTCAGTTTTATTTAAACATTACTCCTCAATTCAAATCGATCAGAGAATGTCAAAGACATGTTTTTATCTGTTAAAAGCTTGTTGTAAGCCTTACCATTTTATACAGCACAAATTCCGAATGTCTCTCCATTGACATGAGTTCAATAATTTTGTTTACTTTTACCTAAGATTCCCATAACATAACTTACATATCTTGGTTCTTTTTCAGTTAAGGACGACAAAGTAGATAGTGCTAGTGTTTCTAAAAAAGACGAATCCGCCACAGACAATGATAAAAAAGAATCCAAAGGAGCTGAAAATGACAGTAAAGATGTCGGCGAAAAGAAAAATAAAAATGCTACAGAATCAAAAGATGACAGCGAGGCTGACGATGGCAAAGACACTAAAAAAGATATAAAAAAGGAAACAAAGAAGAAGACTGACGCAAAAGAGGAAAACGGTACCGATACTGCGTCAGACGATAAAAAAGCTACCAAGGACGATGACAAAACAGCTGAAGTCAAAGAAGACGAAGACAACAATGAAGAGGGCACATCACTAGCAGATATTGCAAAAATTTTCGACAACATCAATAAAACACGAGTAGATGGATTGCAGACTTTACACACGGTACGTATTGAAACGTTGCACTTATCGAAACTACAAACTTACGTAAAACTAAACGAAAATTCATTTTAGATCTGTTTTGGCTCTCAAGGTAAAAACAATGTAGTTAAAAAGAATCTTCGAACGTTTGCCGGGTTTGAATTCGAACCAGACACGAGTGAGTACAAAAAGAAATTGGAATCTATCAAAAAGGTCGACACAAAATCGCTAAAAGGTATTTGTGATGTTCTCTCATTGGATCGCAAAGGTAAGCAAAGTAAATATGACAAAATCTAAAGATATAGATGTGAATGGATTTATTTTATGAATATCTTCGCCTGCACAGGTACAAAGGAAGAGATTGCAGAGAGGGTTTTAAAGTTTCTAATGGATCCAAATGAATCGGCAATTATTGAAGAACCCGTTGAAGATGAAGAAGAAGATGAAGAGGAGGAGGATGATGGAGAAGTGCCAGAGGAAGAGGAAGAAGAAATAAGCGAAGATGAGGATAAGCGTAATAAACGTAAACGCGCAAATCAGCGAGGTGCTAAAAATTCCACAGGACGTCCAAGGCGCGCAACAGCTGGAAAAAGTAATGAGACTTTATTGTGAGACTGTTAATTACTTGGTTCAAATGCTAATTATTATTTTTTGATTTAGAAATGTCCGCATATGTGGATTTCTCAAGCTCAGACGAAAGTGCTCAAAAAGCTCCAGTCTCAAAGCGACGACGAAGGAATGATGATTCAGAATCTGGTTCAGATGTAAGTGGTTTCCGTTGATTTAGTAAGCCACATACTTACTTAGTTCCCTTTCAGTATAATCCTTCGGGAGGAAATTCAGATTCGGAAGGTGGTAAAAAACGCCAGGCATCTCGAGCACTTGCTCGTGGACGTCAAAGCACACGTAAGGGCCGAAGAAGAGGATCAGATTCTGAAGAAGAATCAGAATTATCAGAAGCAGACAGTGATGTAAGTGATGATGATTTAAATTTACTTATGTATATGGTCATCTAAATTGTTTTGCTTAGGCGGCACCAAAAAGAAAGCGACCAGCTCCCGCTGCAAAGAGCCCAAGAGGACGTGCATCGACAAGGCCGGTAAGACGTAGTGCAGCAAAGAAACGCAATGATTCCGAAAGTGAAGAGGAACCATCCGAAGAAGAATTGTCAGACTTAGGTAGTGATAAAAGTGAGGTAAGGTGGCGGTTATTTATCAATTGTTTTGAAATTTCAAAGTAATACAACCCACAGGAAGATGCCAAGAAGAAAAAGGTCGTTAAAAAAGCTCCCGTTGTGACGCCGAAAAATAGTAAAGCCAATAACAAAGCAAAAACACCTGTGAAAAGTTGTATCCTTAAAAATATCGATTTGAATATAATACTAATTGATATGATTTACAGCTGCAGCTAAGCCTAGGAAATCAAAGAAAGATTCATCGGGCGAAGAAGACGATAAAGACGAGTCAGAAGATGAACCCCTAACAAAGAAAGGAAAACCATCGTTTCCAACGGTAAGCGCTTTTGTATCTCTTATGATATATTCACGTCTCAAGCTTGTTATCGGGTGTAATCACGTTGCCATGAATGTAAATACCAAATTTTTGTTTTGAAAGAAATATAGTTAAAAACGTAGAGATGCGCAATCGACGAAAACTGAGAAGAATCGCTCAATGGAAAAAATTGTTTGCTATGTCTGTCCCTATGTTGTTTTTTAAGAATATTGAAGTTGAGGTGGTTTTAATATGGAGATAATTTGGAATTTGTTGTTCCAGCGTAGACCTCTAAGAGAGAAGCAAAGAAAACTACTTTAATTGTCCTCAATTACAGGCATGTGAACACGCTGAAAGGGGGTAGACGCTTGTATGTCGTACTCAAGCAGTTAGCGAAATTCTTCATAAGGCCAAGTGATAAGTTAGCTTCAATTATTATTTTTTCAATATGAGAACGGAAATTTAACTTCAGAGTTCGGCCTTTACTCGAGCGAGTAAAGTCGGCAGGCTGTGTTAAACTATAATAAATCGACATAGAATCTGATCAAGGTATTCTTGAAGATGTGTAGAAACAGTTGCAACACTGCGTATCGCCAAGTTGACATGTATCAGTACCTACCCTATTTCCACAGCAACCAACCATCCGGGATGAACAAAAAAATAAATATTATTCCTGAATGCTTCATAGCACCCTCGTCAAATTTCGTTATCCTTCCATTGCAGTCTTCAGCATAAGAAATAGAAAAAAGTCGAACGGGGCTTTAATCGCGAGTATGGTTGATGATTGATCACAGAAACTAATTTTTTAATGCGGTACATTATCCGTTTTGAAAGTAAGTTGTAAACAATATCACAGCAATGGAAGTGCCTCTTGAATCGTCTTCCCTTATATTGTATTTTTTTAATTTTTTTTATTTTTTTTTTATTTATTTATTTATTTATTTTTTACGGTATGAGTTGTATCGGTTATTAAGTTTTAAAGTTTCATTCACTACAATTATACATGAAACGAACTTCCGGCGTGTGTGCGCCCATACCTGCTTTGAAGACAATCAAACGATGATTTTTTTTGGGTTATCATACGGATACCGGCCCCATTATTACTGCGCTAGTTCGGGGAGATCTAAAGAAACAAGTCGCAAAGCGTAAGATCACCAGATCTAAAGGGCTAGCTCATAGATCTATTTTGCAAAATTATGCAATTTCGGAATTTTCTCTTCAAAAAATTGAATATTTTCTGCGATGTATGGCATGTAGAGCCGTGTAGTTCGAACCAAATGTTCCTCAAGACCATTCCAAATTTAAAAAGTTTCGGATCATGAGGGCAGGGAGAAAAATTGACAGCAACGGCCTTTCCTTTATTATCTTTATCATCCAAAAACCTCACCAAACTGTGACTTCCTAGAATGTTGGGTCGGTTGTTACATTTCCATAGGATTTTTCAAGTTGATTCACTCAATTGATGAAGGGCCCAATCAAAAAAACGACGACGTTGTTCCTGATTCGTTAGCTTTATATGTTTTTGATTTTTGATTTTTATTTATTTATTTATTTATTTATTTATTTATTTATTTTTTTTGATAAGCCAAAATCATTTACAGACTTTCATAAGACAAATCTAACTACTGTGACCTTTAGCAAATTGATAAATTTGGTTTGGATTTTGATGAACATGCCGATTAGCGACTGCAATTTTTTCAAGAGCACGCATTCCTAAAGTCTGCATAATTCTTCATGGTCTCCTATCGACACTGATAATTTCACGTAAAGCACAATATGGTAAAGGTTCCTACGATAGTGAAAACTGTCAGTTGATGTCTATGCCGACATGATTAAGATTGCATTGAATAGAAAATTGTCAGAAAAACAAAGTTAAGGCTAATTCCATATGTGTACACGTTTTAGGAATCACTTTTTCTTTGCTTCGATTCAAACATTCATCATCAAACGCCGTTTTTAACATTTGAAACGTCTTCGTGGCGGTTTTATTCAATTTATAACAAAATGTACTGGCAGCTCGTGGTTCCATTCCAAAAAAAAAAAAAAAAAAAAACGTGGCACGACAAAGCAAACACGTTGAAATTTTACTCCTCTTACTGTGGCTAAAGAAAGAACGAAAAAACGTAGTTGCATGGGCAAACGATAAACGAAAAAATGCAGCACAAGCATGTGAAAAGATTCATGTCGATGGATCACTTGTTTTCATTCTAAAAAATTTTGTGTAAGAGACGCACCTCGCTCTGGTCAGCCTATCACTAAAAAAGTCGATGATATCATGGAAAATGTTGAGCGAAATCAGCACATAAGCTGTCATGACGTCGCTTAGGAACTTTAGGTCGACCACAATACAGTTTAAAGTCATTTAGGACGTACTGGCTACAAAAAGAAACTCGATGACCGAATTTCCATATGCAAATCGCTGTTGAGACGAAACGTTATTGAGCCATTTTTTAAGCGAATGGTAATGATGAAAATTGGGTCACATACGACACTTTTAAGCAAAAACCTGGTCAAACAATTTATTCGGTTGAACCAAACAATTGAAAAATAGAGAATGGATCAACAGAAAAAGTGTTGTGTAAGCTCAAGTTTACGAGCTTACAAGCATGAGACGTGTCCCTAGTCTTAGACCTCAAATTCCAATTTACTTAAGCACCTTAATATTCATTAAAACGTTTCGTTTCTTTTTTATAAATTTTGTTGCAGGACGATCAAATTAAAAATTATGTTAAGGAAATTCTAGATAAAGCCAATTTGGAGGAAATCACGATGAAAACAGTATGCAAGCAAGTATACGCCAAGTATCCAGATTTCGACCTAACAGAGAAGAAAGATTTCATCAAATCCACTGTTAAAGCTGTAAACAATTTCAATTCTTTTTCAAATTGTTCAACTTTTTAATTGAATGTGTTTTTCCCCTTTAGCTGATTGCGGCATAAAACTAAACATCTATTACTTTACGAAGAGAAAACAAGAAAACCCAACAATCTTCCTCTTCCCACGTTCTAATGAGAAGCGTTTCTTTGACTTGTAATCAACAACATGCATTCAAAAGGAAAGCAAAACGAAACAAAATTAACAAATAAACTCACCAAGCGACACATCATATAATGTGTGATGATCTTTCGAGGAAACTTATTATTTCTCTCTGGCCAGTACAAAAGAAAAAAACTAAAAAAAAAACTTTAAAACAAAAAACGGTAAAGAATATATGTATTTTTAATATTTCGACGCAAGCCAGAGATAAACAAAAGAAACTTAAACAAAACGACAAAAAAGAAAAACAAGAAATGAGCGCATTAGAATGAATTTTTTTTTTTTTGTGTTTTGTTTTATCCTTAATTTCTTTTTGAGAGAGAAGAGTATACATATATAAATTTATATAAAGACTTCTTGTTTAAATGATAAGTTTTTAAAATTAAAGAAGAAATGAAATTTTAATAGAAAACTAAAACTAAAACTAAAACTGAAAAAAAAAAAACAACACAAACAAAACGTACACTTTAGATATTTATAACACACAAAAAAAAAAGAATGTTATATACATATAAAACGTTTAACGAAGAAGATGAAAAAGAGGTTTATTGTAAAAAAAAAAAAATAATTTAAATATCTTATGCAAAGTGAAGTATGAACAGGATACGTGGTAAGTATATTACACACAAAAGCAAACCAATAACCAATTTGAATTATTTCCTAGTATTTTCTGTATTCTTCATTGGTTTAACGTTAAATTCTTTAGGACCTTTTGATGAGGTATCGTTATTATATTTTTTTTGTTATAAACGTGTATTTCTTAAACACCACAAACTTTACTTTATTATCCCTTTGGTCAAACGAATATAAATTTTGTTTTCTTTTTTTTTTTTTGTGTAATTTGTAAAGAGTTAAATGCTTTGGCGGTGCTTTCATTCTCAGTGTCTGTTTTGAAGGGGCAGTATGGAAGTATGTAATAGTATAAAACGTTAGGTTTACGATTATTTCGTACATAATTGTATTTTTTTTTTTTAATTGCAATAGATGTATAAAAACTACAACTAAACAAAACAAAAAATGGAATCTATAGTCGATCATTGTTTTTAAAGAAAACAAAAAAATATATATATATACGCATGTATATATATTTGAAAATTAAAAGAACACATAAACTAAGATTTTTTGATTTTTATTTTGACTATGGAGAGTGAAAATTCTTTAACTAGAAATCGTATGAATTTTATTTTATTTTATTTTTTTTTTTTTCGATATCATTTATAATTTTTAATAGAATATTATGTAAGTATCGGATTGTATTCGTTTTCAAAGAATCTTTATGTTTCCGAAATAAAATGGATATTATTAAGTGGCTTTTTTCTATTCATTTTTGGGAAGAGACTACAACAAGCAACCTTTGTGGCGGTTCCAAACGCAACACCAATTTTCATGTGCATCTAGAATTATTGTACTTGCGAAGCCTTTTTGCTGCTTTTTTTGTTTTGCCCTGATGCGTGCAACGATGGCGATAGCAGAAACCGCGACTTACAATGGATAAAAATCGAAGCGCATCATTAAGATAGGAATCACGACCAAATAGGACTGGGAAGAAGATTGAAGATTGACAGTAAGAAGACTGAGATTTATTCCCGGTCACCACTGAGTCTTTAGGGAAGAAGAAAGGCTATTTAAGAAGAAGCAGGGACATCAGGAAACACTTTCTGGACGGTTCAATAGTATTACCCAAACAAACAGTAACGACCTGGACATCAACTTCAATGGAAGGTATAATTCAATGCTCTTGCATTCTCATTGTATTCTCAAATGAACAGTTTTTGTACTGCATTTTGTGCATCGATCATAAGGGAAAAAGTGGATTTAGCCAGCGAACCAAGTTGTTCATATATGATCAACTTATCGCACTGTTTATTACGTATGCCTAAGTCACAATCAAAATCTGGTTCTAGGTCAATGTGTAAATAGAGCGAATAAATAAATAAAATCAGTAATACAGTAATAAAAATTTAGCAGACAAAAAAATTTTATTCATCAACATAATTTTCCTCTAGAGTGATACAATTATTCCAGCGTGTCTCTAACATGTTTATGCCTTTCTTATAGAACGATTTGTCCAATCCTTCAAAATACGCTTCAGTTTCGGCGACCACCTCTTCATTGAAGCTATATCTCTTTCCGGCGAGCATTTTCTTTAGTTTTGCAACACAGGTAATAATCAGTGGGTGCCAAATCTGGAGAATACGGTGGATGCGGAAGCAATACGAAGTTCAATTCATGCAGTTTTGTCATCGTTGCGACCGATTTGTTGTGGTGAAAGAGCACTTTTTTCTCCCTCATTTTAGGCCGTTATTTTTCGTGATTTCTTCCTTCAAACGCACCAATAGCCCCATATAATATTCCGTATTTATAGTTTTTCCCTTTTCAGTCAATGAATATTATACAATGCGAATCTCAAAATACGGATTTTTGGAAGCTTTGGCTGCGTTTCATCTTCCGTTGTCAACTCAACTGATTGCCGATTTGACTCCGTGGTGTAATAGTGGATCCATGTTTCAACCATTGTCACATATCGCATAAAAAAATCTTAAATGATTTCGCTTAAACAGCTCCAAACAGCGTTCTGAAGCATCAACATGTTGTTGTTTTTGGTCAACTGCGAGCAAAAGCGGTACCCACTTTGAACACAGCTTTCGCATACATAAATACTCGTGCAAAATATGATGAACACGATTTCGTAATATTTTTACCATGTCCGCTATCTCACGCACTTTCACTCTACGGTTGTTCAAAACGATTTTGTGGTTTTGTTGGTGTTTTCTGACGTAAAAGCTTCCTTTGGACCGCGTCTGAATTCAGCAAACCAGCGATATATGGTTGCTTTGGATGGAGCAGATTCCTTATAACAGTTTTTAAGCCATTCTTGAGTATTTTTCCCCATCAAATAACAGTGTTTTATCAACGTACGAAACTCGATTTTTTCCATGGCTTTGGAAATATCAGAAGGTACGTCACTAAAACTTCAACATCTCGATGAAAATTAGTCAAAATGTCATCAAATTTTGACACGTTTGAAGGAAGTGTGGGGTACTGATGCTCACTTCAGGCCAAACATATTATTTTAGCATCTAGTTTTCGCAGTTAAAATTGAAAAATATGTTTGTAATGTTTTTCTTTCTTTCCTTGTAAATATCTGGAAACTACGAAATAAAATAAGTAAAAAGTTTATACGCATTCATTCGATTTACTGAGTTTTATTTATTGCTGCATGTTTGTTCATATTTTGAGAAAACAATTGCCACAACTGGTAACAAACTTTCAGCACACAAATAAACCAACAATTGCTCAAGATGCCTCACTTTTGGTGCGGAGCTGAGATTTTCAACCTATAACCTTTTGGTGAACCTTTGTCTTCCGTAATAGGAGCAGATTTTCCGGCACGTTTAGACCTTCTAATCGATAGTAGCCGCCGGCTACAATAGCAAGTAGATTTAATCCATATTCAATAACCCTAGAAGAATTTGTCATTAATATCAGCACGTCACCAAGCCACAAAGCAACTTCAATACCGCACTAGGACATCAAACAACGAGCACTGCTTAACCAATAACAAAAAAAAAAAAAACGAAATAAATCAAATTAATCAAAGATTGTATCAACGCTCCGGGCAAGTCCCTTCCAAGAGGATGGCGAGCGTGTGGTGCTCATAGTCAACTCAAGAAGCACGTTACCTTTCTTGCTATTTTTTTTTTAATAATTTATTTATTTATTTTTGTGAAGCCCTCCAAAGAACGCTCCGTCTCGAGTGTATAGCGGACTATTTTGGTTAGTCTGAGCCTGCACTCTGATTACAAAAATTGTGTAGATTATGGCATTCAACTGAATGCTGTCATTTATGCTTGACTTTTCCTCTTTGACATTTTATTCTGCAAATGGTTACGTCGCTCATTGTTGTTTGTTTCACAATATTAAGAAATAACTTTAAATAATGGATGCTGTAAGAAGAAAAAAAAAGTATTTCTAGATGATTTCCTTAAGAAGCCCATTTACATTCGCAGGAACTTCGTGGAAAAGTCGAATCTTGCTGCCGAACTGCAGAAGACTTCACCAAACTCTACTATCAAAGCTTCGACAAGCGCCGGCATGTGAGTAAAACGGGTTTTATATTTTTTTGTAACATAAATTAAAGTTCCATGCATTTACAGCAAATGAACCGACTCTACCTGGACACAGGGATCTTTGTTTGGAATGGCAGTGGTGCAACTGGTAAGGACAATATCCAAAAACTGTTAATCGAACTGCCCTCATCCGAACATACGTTGTACACGTTGGATGCACAGCCAATTATCGATGAGGCTGTAGCTGGGCAGTTAACCTATGCCATACAAGCCGGTGGCACTGTGAAATACCAAGACAATCCAATGAAACAATTCCAACAAACTTTCATAATCACAGCACAAGAAGATAAGTGGAAAATAGCAAGCGACAGCTATCGGCTGCAGGATGCAATTGCCACAGCAAAACCAAAGTGAAGTCTAGTTTACAGTTACTTTATTTCTTTTTTTTACACAACAACGAGACAAAAAATACGAAAAGTTCTAGTTTTACTCAGTTTTAGGCTTCTTGGCGTCTGGTTCCTCGGAGAAAATCGGTTTTGGTTGAGTTTTATTATAGGCTGGTGCGACCCAGTAAGGATTTTCTTCGGCTTCCTTGGCGTATTTAAGAATAGCTTCGCGTGGATCTTGATCGTCGTCGACTCTTTTGCTTAGACCTAGGTTTCGGATAACGTACGAGCTTAATGTTCCACCGGAGGATGCAACACGTCCACCTTGTCCACTGGTGATTGGCAAGTCCGGTCTCTTTGATTTCACTGGATCCAGACGATCCTTCTCTAGCTTTTTGCGATTTGATTTGGATTTCTCCTGCCGGAACATCGGCAAAGCATGTGGAGTTATGATTTGTGTCACACCGATCATTTCGGTGTGTTTCTTTTTGCGGTAGGTCTTCACCACACACAATTTAGCGCCGCGGAAACTTCGTCGCTCATCATAGAAGCACTTAACAACTCCGTTGCCGCAACCCACAAATATTTGGTTAAGTTTCGGGTGCCAGAGAGTCTTGATGATGTGCGAATTGGTGACGGGAATGGTTTTGACAGTCTCGAAAGTCTGAGCATTGAAGAAGTGTAAGTTGGATTCTTTTTGCTCTTTGGAGAGGGATTCTCCGGTGACTAGCATACGGTCGTCTGGACTAAAACAGCAGTCGGTGGTGTCGTAGCGTGAGAAGAGACCTTCCCATGAGTGTAAGGATTTCTTAAGAGAGCGCAAATCCCAGAGTTTCATGGTTTCATCGCAGGATCTGGTTGCAATTTGGTGACCTAAATATGAGAACACTACCGAGGAGATCTCGCTGCCCTTTTGGTGGGCATTTCGGATGCAATGTGTTGTGTTTACGAACATCTTTCTCGTGTCCCAGGTCTGAATAGAACCATCAACACATCCCGCAGCTATGAGAGTGGCGTCACGGTTAAACGTGCATGATGATGGCACCGTTTTGAGGCCTCCCTGTGCTCTTGTTTTGATCACTTGCCTCTGCTCCTTTGATCGGAAGTTATTCCAGATTCTTAGTGTGGCGTCCATGGAGCTTGTGAGGAACTCCTCACGCGTGAATGGGTGCCAACAGCCGGCTGTCAACTGAGCTGTGTGTCCCTTTGTTTTGGTCATATCTGTGATGTATTGGTCACCCTTTACACATTCCATCTTTTCGAAACCATCACGATCAAGTATTTTTGCCTGTGAGTTGCCTGATACAACTAAAATCATATCGCCAGTGACTGAGTAGTGCAGAGCTCGGATAGGATAATTCTCACATGGTTGGATGGTTCTGAAACTGCGCATTGAAGAATCCATTCCGGCAAAATCCCAAAAGCACATGTCATAATCAATCGAACCAGAGACTAACCGTCCACCAGAAGGATCTCCAGCAAGTGCAAGTACAGCGCGACTTCCATGTTGCATTTGAACTTCATGACTGTCAGGAACTTTGTTCTCCAAGTTATCTTCCTCGTCATCCTCATCCTCTACATCTTCATCATCGGAGTTTGCTTTTTTCCTCAAGCTATCAGCCGGTGCCTTTGGACCTATGGTATCCTCATTGTCCTCTTCATTTCCGTCGCCATGGCTAATATCGTCAGTGATAGCAGGAGCTATTTGTTTAGCTTTCTCGATTTCTGCCTAAAAATTAACGACATAATCAATAAATCTCCCAAAACCAAAGCTGACACGCAAACTCACATCAATATCAAAGGTTTTCGCCTTTCGTCCAAAGCCAGATATACCCATGACTTCTTTCAAATGCTGACTCTCCAGATCGTCAGTTACATCTTCAATCTGGCGTATCATTTGTTCTTTGCCAATTTTTTTGAAGCCTGAAAGGAAGAAGGCAAATTGATCCAAAACGCAGGCGATCGAGAGTTCCAAAACCACTCAACACTACTGTCGCCATACCTTGGCTTGTAGACTGAGTTGCTCCGACATCTTTAGAAGTTTCTTCAGTCGATTTGGGATTACTTAAATTTAAGTTGATCTTCCCAAATGTTATCTTTGAGCGATTCATCTTTTAATTTCAATTTATTTCACAAAAAAGCAAACAACTTTCCGGGAGCATCCCCTGCAACGTTTGCTTTATTAATTTTTCTTACTTCAGCTGATTCTGACACACGGCTGTTACAGCGCCAAATTCAGGTAACAAGCCAGCAGGGAAAAGCTTAAACGTTTTCTGCAAATTTTGTTTTCTCGGTTAGTTGAATACGTTTCACAACTGCTCTAGGTGTGTTCTATACATTTCACTGAATTTTTTTCAATCTGAAATGCCAAAACACACGTCAGATTTATTCTTCCCATAAAACTATTTGTTCTCATCCGTATGCCATGGAGCACATCGATGATTAACTGCCAATATTCTGGACATATCATAACCTACAACCGCCGCATTTGTTTGGTTGAGTTTGCTGTCGCGGGAAGTTTATTTTCATACTTTTTAATTGTCGTGAATTTCAAAGTTTTGTTTAAATTAATTTATAAGATTTACACTCCTTGAGTAACATGGATACGCTGGAGTATAGTGATATTCAGTCTGAAGTTCGTGGAGTTATGGTAAGTTCCCTCATTTCATGAGTTCGTTCGAAGGCCCTACAAGCTTCCGTTTTAGACCCCAGGACGATTAAAATTCGGCGACCAGAGCATTGTGTTTAAGAACAATAAAACCGGAAAGGTCGAACAAATCAACTCGTCGGACATAGAACTCGTGAATTCGCAAAAATTCGTTGGTTCTTGGGGCATTCGGGTCTTCACAAAGAACGGAAACCTTCATCGCTTCTGCGGTTTCAAGGACAGTGAGAATGAGAAAATTGCCAAGTTCTTTAAGAAACAATACAGTGTAGACATGCTGGAGAAGGAATTATGTGTCCGAGGCTGGAACTGGGGCACTGCCAAGTTTAATGGCTCTGTTCTTAGTTTTGACATGGATGTGAAGACTTCCTTTGAGATTCCGTTAAATCACGTATCCCAGTGTAACACCGGCAAGAATGAGGTCACTTTGGAATTTCATCAAAACGATGATGCCCCGGTTGGACTGATGGAAATGCGTTTTCATATTCCAACTAGCGAATCGGCAGATAACGACCCAGTGGAAAATTTCCACAATAATGTGATGAATAAGGCTTCGGTTATTTCGGTATCGGGTGATGCTATTTCCATATTTAGAGAGATTCATTGCTTAACTCCACGTGGTCGGTATGACATAAAGATTTTCTCGACGTTCTTCCAGTTGCATGGTAAGACATTTGATTACAAGATTCCAATGTCAACGGTGTTGCGTTTGTTCCTGCTTCCCCATAAGGACAACCGACAAATGTTCTTTGTGCTGTCGTTGGACCCACCAATTAAGCAGGGACAAACAAGATATCATTTTTTGGTGCTGCTTTTCGGACCAGAGGAAGATATTTCTATTGAGTTGCCGTTTAGCGAGGAGGAATTAAAGGAGAAGTACGACAATAAAATCACAAAAGAGTTGTCTGGTCCCGTATATGAAGTGATGGGAAAGATCATGAAGGTGTTGATCAACAGAAAGATCACTGGGCCTGGTAATTTCATTGGGTAAGTCAGTGTAGAATTGCGAGTTCTTTATGTTTCCTTTTAAAGGATTTTTCTTTCAATAGACACTCTGGCACTCCAGCTGTTGGTTGTTCATTTAAAGCAGCCGCTGGTTATCTTTATCCATTGGAGCGTGGCTTCATATATGTCCATAAGCCTCCAATTCATATTCGCTTCGAGGAAATTGCAACAGTTAACTTCGCTCGTAGCGGTGGTTCAACTCGTAGTTTCGATTTTGAGATCGAACTCAAGTCTGGAACAGTTCACACCTTTAGCAGTATTGAGAAGGAAGAGTATGCCAAGTTGTTTGATTTTATCCAAAAGAAGAAGCTGCATGTGAAGAATACTGGGAAGAACGACAAGGGTGCATACAAGGATGACTTTGGTGACTCAGATAATGAGAACGAACCGGATGCATACCTTGCTCGTGTTAAAGCTGAAGCACGAGAGAAGGACTTGGAGGTGGACGACGATGAAGATGGTTCAGAGGAAGAATCCACTGACGAGGACTTTAAACCAAATGAAAACGAATCAGATGTTGCCGAAGAGTACGATAGTAATGCACAAAGTGACTCATCAGATGACAGTGATGCAAGTGGTGGCGCTGATGGAGAAGGTGGCGAAAAGAAGGAAAAGAAAAAAGAAAAGAAGGAGAAAAAGGAGAAGAAAGAACGTAAGGAGAAGGTAGTGAGAAAAACTAAGAAGAAGGACAAGGATTCCAATAAACCAAAGCGTGCTACAACAGCTTTCATGCTGTGGTTAAACGACACACGCGAAGACATCAAGAAAGACAATCCCGGCATTAAGATCACAGAAATTGCCAAGAAGGCTGGGGAAATGTGGCGTGAATTAAAAGACAAATCCAAATGGGAAGAAAAGGCAGCAAAGGATAAACAGCGTTACGCGGACGAAATGAAAGATTACAAGGAATCAGGTGGTACTGCAAAGGGTGGAAGCGATGATGAAGGTGGAAAAGCAGTAAAACGAAAGAAGGAATCCCCCACAAAAAAAGCGGTCAACACTTCGGGCGGATCATTCAAGAGCAAAGAATACATCTCAGAAGATGATTCGTCATCGGATGCCTCTGGAGGAGGTGATAAGAAAAAAGCAAAGAAGGATGAAAAGAAATCCGGATCCGAACTTGAAGACGATGATGCTTCAGCGGATTCTGGGGACGATAAGAAGAGATCCAAGCTGGTAGGTTTCTAATCAGAGACAAACTTCAAACAATAAAAATTCTTTTTCGGTTTTGCAGGGGGTAAAAAGCAAAACAGAGGGTAAATCTATTTCAAAGAAGAAAGATGATTCAGAGGGGGAAGAAGACGTCGAAATCGCTTCTGATGAACTATCAGAGGATGAGAAATCTAAGAACAAGGCAAGCAATTCCGGGTTTTTGAATAGTCTGTGTTCTAGAGTAATCCCTTTTTTTTTTTTTTTTTTTTACAGGGGCAAAAAAGCAAGTTGAAAAGCAAACCTGCTCCGAAGAAGAAAGATGAGTCAGATGAGGAAGACGAAGAAATCGCTTCTGATGAAATATCAGAGGATGAAAAATCGAAGAGCAAGGTAAGCAATTTCGGCTGCATGATTAGTTTTTAAATATTTTGGAATTGAAATATGTTTGTTACGTTCTCAGAGCGCAAAGAGTAAACCCGCCCCAAAATCGGCTTCCAAAGCAAAGAAAAAGGATGAATCTGACGATGACGATGATGAAGAAAGTGAAATCGAAGATGATGAAAGTGATTAGAATTATGAAACCATTATTGTCACCTACATTTCTGTTTAATTATAATTCCAATTCCATTATCATTAATTTCACCTGTTGTTTTATGATTAAAATTTGAAACAAAATAAAAAATTTTCCTCTTTTTTCTAATTATGCTATATTTATGCAAACCTCACATTGTTTTGACCCATTCTACCATTCTACTAGATGGTACAAGAGTCCACCCTATCGGAAGATGCTACAATTTTTGCTCACATTAATTCTACTTTGACATTTTTGAAGCAATCTTTCCAGATATCTTCCAAAATCAAAACCGGTTTTCTCTTGGTCGCTCCTAACCGTGTGAAAATGTCCGCGAATACGTGTGAATTGTCAATAATATCAAAATTCGAGAAGTCACGTCTATCATAAAAAAATTTCGCGGTAAATACCGATTTTGACATTTCTGGGTTCCTTGCATTCCGGGCGGTACCAATGGATCCCGGCCTTACAGCCTAAACCGTATTGTTCTTTCTATTTTTATCGCTCTATAAAATAAAAAAGACATGAGTTTTACTGAATTAAGACAATAGATATTTTTTCACTTGCATTTTTGTCCCTTCAAAAAATTTTGACATTTGTTCATTTCATGAATAAATTGGTTTATTAGATCAGATGGAAAGTACATATATTTATTATAATTGAATTGTTGTATTAATTTTTCATAAGAAGTAATAGATAGGGATTCTTGATTATTTTGACTGTTTTTATTTGTGAAAATATAACTTTACGCAAACCTTTTGCAAAATTGAATTTAAAATATTGGTAATAGCAACAAACAAAATAATAAATAAAGTAAAATTTGGTATAACAGAGAATTAACCAATTCTTTAAAAAAAAAAAAAAATATGGGTGTGACATTTAGCTCAGAATGGAGAAAAAAAAAAATCCGAATTACACGGCAAATGGTAATTAACTTATATGAATTTCTAAATTTTAAAAATAAATTTCTACGGTCAATATTTTTAGTTTTAAAATATATATTTTTGTGACGCTATCATTTGACCGATTTTAAAGTAAACAATGCTGTGCGATTGATTAAAGTTCGATTATACAACGTGCCGTTGCGAAGCTGGTGTCGAGGGACTTGAATTTGAATTTCCTACAAAGAAAAGTAGCACATGGACATTGCAAAAGATATGTTTTTCAAAGCTGCTTCCTGTTTTCTTTAGGGAATCACTGGAAAATACATTTTCAATATTTTTGTGCCATTAATTTCATTACTAGATCAATATTTCCAAATTCGTTGCTCAGTTTTTGCAAAAAAAATTTTCCGAGAGGAAAAAAGTCGATGTAAACATAACGCGGTACTTTTCTCACAGATCATGTTGTAATGCTAAAATTTGGCAGAATGGTCGTGAATGTCAACGAAATCCAACTAGCCTAACGAAAGCAGCATACATAGTATGCTATACTGCTAGAAGGAAACCTTTCGTCAGCGAAGCAAATAAAAAAAGCAAACTTTACTGATGAATACAAAAACAAAGGATTTTACTTTTAGATTTTTTACTTCAGAAGCATCAAATAGACATTGACTTGACATTTATGGATCAAATGGGCCTTCGAAAGCATGAAGACAACCAAATGAAGCCTTGAATCCAAAAACACAAGGAAAAAAGTGAAGCGTGGATATGGTGGTTTTATGATGTGCTTATTACACCGCCACAAAGCCACGATCCTAACCCAATAGAAAGTCTTTGGAATCATTTAGAATCTTATATTAGACCTTACGAAAATATGTCATTACATCAAAGCCTCAATTAAAAGCCTTATTTTTAGTGGAATGGTAAGAAATAACAAGTGAATATATGTAAAAGTTGACGCATTCCATGCCAAACAGGCTTAAAGAAGTTAAAAGGCTTGAAGGGTAGTCAAAAATTATAAGGGTATAAACTAACGCTTTTCATTAAGGTTATCAACAATTTAGCTGTGCTCATTTTACATGCATCAGAACATTTTTATTTCTATATTATTTTTGTCTGAACGAAATATTACTGTTTCTGTTTTTGTCTCTAAAAAGGTACAAAAGGTACTTGAAAAGCAACAGATCTGTTGGATGTCAAGAGTCTTGCTGAACATTGTATGTTTGCCGATGTGGGTTTTTTTTTTGTAACAAATAAGCTATTGAAATATCACTCTTTTCTACTTTAAAATGTATGAAAAGAAAATATTCTGTAAATTTTTGGAAAACCTTTAAATTCGATGAAAATATAACAAATATTTTCCTAAAAAACTAAAAATGATTAAAAATGTTTATATATTAATTACTAGTAATATTAATTAATTAAACACACTAAACCCATGTAAAACTTAGAGAACAACGAGGAAATTGAATTTAAACGATTAACAATACAAGCTTAAGCTTGATTTCACAATTGTAGTAGTTGCAAACCTTTTATATTTTAAGGTCCTTTTATAATTTTATTCTAAAACTAACTACTTTTTGTGCATTTGAAATAAAAATAAAGAGGTTTCTTTCACATATCTTCTATTATCTTTTTCACCACTCTGAAATATATATTCACCAGGGTAAAATATTTTTCATTTTACCTTTGCTTATATTATACATACCTAGTGAACATTACGTGAAATTTGCTGTCATTTTAGCCATTCTGACAGGTTATAGAAATGGAGAATGTCGGTAATTCAATTACAGTGCGGCTGTGCGAAAGTTAAGGTTTTGCAAATGGTTAGTGAAGTTTGACATCTAGGTTAGTTTATCTATGGTAAACGAATACAAAATAAACGTCAACAAGCCATGAATCGCTATACTCCTAAGGAACGCGGAATAATTATTTCGATTTATTTGCGGAATAATTCGTCGGTGGTGTTGGCACAACGTGAATTTCGGCGCAGATTTCCAGGTCGTCCGACACCAACTGGGCAAACACTAAGACGTTTAGCCGCTCGCCTAGAACAGTATGGGACAACAAGAGATGCTGCCAGGTCTGGCCGGCCCCGGAGCAGCCGTTCTGCTGAGAATATAGCAGCAGTGTTTGAAGATGTCGCAGAGAACCCCGGAGTATCGACCAGACGACGTGCCATGCAATTGGGCATTAATCGTCGGTCTTTACAGAGAATTTTAGTGAAGGACTGTAAGATATTTCCTTACAAAGTGCAGAGGAGAGAGTCGGAGGAGGAAAAAGACGTCGAAATCACTTGTGATGAACTATCAGAGGATGAGAAACCTAAAAGCAAGGCAAGCAATTCCGAGCTTTAAAAAGAGACTGTTGCAGAATAATCGCAATGTTTTGTTTTTTTTTTTTTACAGGGGCCAAAAAGCAACTCGAAAAGCAAACCTGCGCCAAAGAAGAACGACGGGGAATTTGCTTCTGATGAACTATCAGAGGGTGAACAATTCAAGAGCAAGGCAAGCAATTTTGGCTGAATGATTAGTTTTTTAATTTTTGCAATTCAAATATTTTTTCTTGCGTTCGCAGAACGCGAAGAGCAAACCCACCCCAAAATCGGCCTCCAAAGCAAAGAGAAAGGATGCGTCTAACGATTATGAAGATGAAGAATGTAAAATCGAAGGTTTTGAAAATAATAAGAATTATAAAACCATCATTGTCACGTAAATTTTTGCCTACATTTCTGTTTAATTATAATTCCATTATTATTGGGTTCATCTGTTTTTTTATGATTAAAATTTAAAATAAAAAAAGTTGTATTTCCCTTGTTTTTAACTATGCTATCTCAAATTGTTTTTACCCGTGGACAGGGAACCATGCAGTAAATGCAAAAGTAAGGTCATAAAACGACCGACGTCTCCATATGCAATTTTTCGTAGATTGCCATCTCTTTCTATTAAAAATGACAGATGGCATTTTAAGAAATATTGCTCTTGGCGACGCCTTGTAGGTAATGTGAATGTGCCATAATTTTAGCAAATGGCTACAAGTGTCACTATGCTTTGAGATTTGTGTTGTGGACAGATAGAGAGTTAGTTGACGATAAGCAATGGGGCAGCATAAACATGAAGAGCGTAGGGTTATTGCTGCTGCCTTTTTGACCAACTTCCGGTCTTTTGTTTTAACTGGGCGTGAGTTTCGTCGTCCTGCGCCATGTGCGCAAACAATTAAGGATTTGGCTGAACGTCTCGTGCAAACTGGGTCTACTAGAGACGTTAGAAGTGGCCGGTCCCGTATTGCTCGTTCGACCGAGAAAATCACTGCTGTGGCCAAAGATCTCGAAGAGACTCCTCAAACATTAACGAGAAAGGGATGCGCACAATTAGACATCAGCAGACGTTCGTTGTGTCGAATTATGGTGAAAAACTTGAAGATGGCAAGCAATTCAAGCCTTTGAACAGAGTCTGTATTGTAGAATAATGGCAATTTTACTTTGTTTTGTTTTACAGGGGCGAAAAAGCCAATCGAAAAGCAACCCTTCCGAATTATTAGAAGATAAACAATCTAAAAGCAAGGTAAACAATTTCAGGTCAATGATTATTTTTTGATTTTTTTAGAATTTAAATATTTTTTTCCTACGTTCGTAGAGCGCAAAGAAGAAACCTGCCTCAAAATCGGGTTCCAAAGCAAAGACAGGATGAATCTGAAGATGTAGAAAGTGAAATCGAAGATGATGAAAGTGATTAGAATTATGAAGCCACTTAAATTTCTGTTAAATTTTAGTTTCATTATTATTATTTTCATCAGTTCTTTTATGATTAAAATTAAAAAAAAAAAAAATATGTAATGTACTTCTCTTGTTCCTAACTATGCTATATATTCAAATTTCGCTTTTTTCATGTTGAATCTGAAAATTGTAACGACAAGCATCGTCGTTTTTAGAACACCTCTAAAGAATAAATTGTGGTAAATTGTGAGGTAGCACTGCGATTTACAGCCCGCCTTACCTGGAGTATTTTCGTCCATTGATTCGATCTGGCCCAGACAATGTTGTCCTCCCATCAAATGATGAATGCTGGTCGGTCTGATGTTGAGCGATTGACTATAAAAGAGCACAGGGTACTTTGGTCGTGAATGACTGGGCTTTATTCAATCATATCAGAACTTTGACTCTTTTCTAACATAAGGAAGAATGTTGAAAGAAATTTAACCAGTGCGTTAATAATTAGGGATAAATAGGGAGTTATGTCTGCCAATTTGGTTGGTTTATTGTTATTGTTGTGAGCGTATAAAACGTACAATTTGATTCATTTTCACTGCACAACATTGCTAAGCATCGCCTGTGTCTTTATTTCTGTTAACGATAGAGGTATCACAATGGATATTAAAAATATGGTATATTCTAAACACATTCACCTCTTTAAGTGCAGTCTAGTTTTGTTGGCACTTATAAATAGACACGCAGACAAGTTTGTTCACTCGGCTCTGAATTGGTAGAAAGGATCCTATCTCTGTAACCAAATACTGATTTCGTTACTACGGGCAGTAGTAGCATTACACACATTTTTGGCCGTTTTCGATATTTCGGACATACAACGCTCGAAGAACGGTGTGTTGAGATCCCAACCCAGCTTGTAAATAAGTCAACATGGATACCTAATGTTGGCTGCTGACATTCGAAAAATATCCTGAATTTGATCTTAACTTCTCTTCCCCTATATGGTTGTGTCATATCAACTAATTAATCGCACATCGACCACAAAGTTAGAGAAGCGATTCCTAAAAAAACCGAACGGAAATACAAAAAAGGCAATTGGAGCGTCACAGTCTTTAGGATTACAGAAACGAGAACCGCAGCTGCTTTAGAAAAAAAAAAAAAAATTATTGCAAGACTATTACTACAGGACTATCCTTGCTAGATAGGATTCAAAACCGTGCGATAAAACTTATGGTCAACGTAAATATTGCCCAGTTATCTGACACTCTCCAACACCAACATAATATCTTTTGTTCTATCGCTATTTCTACAACCAATATTCCAACGATTAGAAGAAATCCGTTTTTTCAAGTCATCAACCACAAAACCCGTCCTATGAATGGCCCATCTTCGTGATTTTTTTCCTAATCCCTGGAATGCCCTGCCGAACTTCTTATTTCTTTCTCATTTTAACCTGCAACCATTCAAAACCAACGTGTAGTGGTATATCTCCTTCTTTCCTCCTTAATTTTCTTACAGAAGCGTTGTGTGCATACATTTTGAATGTTTAAGCAATCCATTAAGTGCGCGCTAATTATGAGACAAAATATTTGTCTTGAATAGTAAAATTCATCATGATAAAAAAAAAACTGAATAACCATCGTGTGGCGCTCCCATTGTTCCGATTTGAGTTCTGTTTTTGATGATGAACGCAGTGGCAGACCATCGACATCGAAAACCGATGAAAACATTGATGAAATAAAAGAAAAAGAAATGTTCGTCAATAGCCGCAAATTAACTATCAGAACGATAGCGGGGGACTTGAACATTGCCTACGGATTCGTCCAAGACATTTTGGTTAATAATTTGGGTTTCCGTCGTGTAGCAGCAAAGTTGGTGCCAAAATACCTCAATTTCATGAAAAGAGGAGACCGTGTTGACGTCGCAAAAGAGATGATTTGCGAGGTTGAATCCGATCCCACATTCATCAAAAGGATCATTACTGAAGACGAGACATGGGTTTATGAGTAATCCAGACATCAGGCAAGTGAATGGCGTTCACCAAATGAGCCGAGACTAAAAAACTACGTCGTTTTTAGCAAAAAAAGAAGGCAATGCTCACGGTTTTCATGAATTATAACGGTGCAGTGTATCATGAATTTTTGCTAGAAGGCCAGACAGCAAACAAAGAGTTTTATTTGGGCGTTATAATACTTTTGGGTGAAGCAATTCGCCGAAAGAGATCAG
Organism: Volucella inanis; assembly: GCA_907269105.1. NCBI lineage: Eukaryota > Metazoa > Arthropoda > Insecta > Diptera > Syrphidae > Volucella > Volucella inanis. The sequence continues at coordinate 139,121,886 of OU026157.1, forward strand.
AATTGTGGGCAGAAAACTCGTGGATTTTACACCATGATAACGATTCGGCTTCCTGTGACTTCTTTCTGTTCAATCGAGTTAAAAAACCACTACGGGGAACGCGTTTCAGCAGCCGAGGGGGAGTAATGGAAAAATTGCAGGAAGCACTGATGGACATACCGAAACCGAATATAAAAAATGTTTCGAGGATTGGATCAAGCGCTGGTATAAGTGTGTTGCAGGCGATAGGATTACTTTGAAGAGGACAATATAGATTTAGATGAATAAACTTGTATTTTTAATTTTCTGAATAAATTCCGAGATTTTTTTAATAAAGGTGTAGCATACCACACAGTCAAAGTCAAAGTTCTTGTTTTTTTTATTTTGGAAAGTGCCTCTAAGGATAGGAAAGAACTCATTTATGAATTTACGGGAATAAATATTACCATCGATAACTTAAATAAAAAGAAATATCTGTCCTAAGTGCAAGGGAGCAAGATTTTAGCTTCTTTTAAAAATTTTCTAAATAACACTCTTTTTGATGGTAACTTACTGGTAGAAATATTCCACCTGATGTCATAGCATCATGACGTTTTCATTTCATTTTAAATTACTAGTCTTAGTAGGTAGCCAATTGATACATTAACGATATTATCCAGTAGATGACAAAGTACCTTCATATCACAGCAGAAATTGTTAAAAGCATTAACTCGAAAATTTGATAAGCGGTTGAAAATTGTATAAGAGGAGCTGGAAATACATATTGCTTAAGTGGATTACACATGTATCCTTGATTTAATCCTCATTCGGATATGAAGGCAGCGAGCAAATTAAATCCTTCCTAGCTTTCTTAACGCATCGACTATCATTATCACATTTACATACGAGGATGTTCAATAAATCATACACATCACCGCCACTGATGACAGTGGACAACGTCAGCATCAGCGCCGTTTTAGGTCAAGATCTAGTATCATGTCGTGTTTATGTTCTCAGAGTAACCTCTGTGTTCATTTGTTAGCCATAAATGGGGCTGATGTCTGACAGCTATAAGCAAACGCCCAATAATTCACACTTCGGAAGTACATGAATGTATTTGAACGTCTCAGGTAACTTTGCTGCTTTTCCTCTTAGCACAAGCAACATATGTCATACAGTCAAGATCACAAGATAAACTATGGTCATTTAGCAGTAGTTAAACAGGATGTTATCGTTGTTAACAAAGGCTAGGAATAAATTACGAAAATAAATAGTAAAATGCGCATAACCTTAGTATCAGTCAGATTATGCAAACTGAACACGGAATCTGATAAAGATAACATGAAATTCTTCCGGAGAGCATGTTCGGCATGGTCGTTAGATCAAAATTTTATTGGTGTGGCTACAACTCCACTGATCAAATGTCAAGACTAAGCCAAGTTAATTGATTTTCGTAAGAGAAAATTGAAAGAATTGCGAATTACAATGGCAGTTGTATGAGTAGTGAGGTTGCGTTTGTGGCATAATTAAACATTAGCATTTTTCATTATAAAAGTACTCGTTCATGGACGGTGCATTAAATTAAGGTTGAGGTAAATATTTTTTCTAATTAGCCGGTATAGGATGGAACTTCTGGTTGGCTTTATTTGACCGGAAATTTCGATTTAAGGAAACACTTGATGTTTGATGCGAAGTTTGCATAAAAATATTCTACGATCAGTTTACGCATGAACTTTACTCTAGTTACTGCATATGTTAAACCACGAGTAGGGAAGTATGTACTTGTTCTATGGACTGGATTAGTACTAAGTGACCAATAATCATAGCGCTACAATATGCGAAAAATTGAAAAAAAAAAAAAAAAATAAATAAATAAATCCGTGATTTCAAGTAGCCCCAAAGAAAGAAGTCTGGGATGGTTAAGTCGAGCGATCTTGCTCATCATTCCAAATCGCCAAAACGGGAGGTTACGCGACCAGGAAACGCTTCCTTTACAATATCTATTGTGGCTTGCGCTGTGTGTGTGGTTGCGCCGTCTTGTTGAAACCATATGTTCACCAAGCCCCGCTCATACAATTCCGGCTGTAAGAAGTTGTGTATCATGGCCCTGTAGCGTTCGCCAATAACAGTGACCGTATAGCCGATGGCGTCCTCAAAAAAATACGGCCCAATGACTCCTCCCGCGTGAACGCAGCACCTCAAAGTGGCTTTGAGTGGATGTAATGGGTCTTCGTGCATCACACGCGGATTCTCAGTGCCCCAGAAACAAAGAATTTGCTTATTGACGTAACCGCGGAAATACGCCTCGTCGTTTTAAGATGATTTTCGACACAAAATCGTCCTCTTCGTTATTGGGATTGAAGCATTAACTGATGCACTGTTTGCACTTTGTACGGGAACATGTGTAAGTCTTTCACTAAAATTCGCTGTAGGGTCCCACTGGTTATGCCTAATTGCGTGGCCCGTCGTCCTGTTGATGCTTCTTCGTTCGCTTCGTTTCGCTTCTTCGAAACCCGCGTGGTTTCCTATGATTCCACTTCATTCTAGTCGAGTAGCTAAGCGCCGGAATGTTTGCCTAGTTGGCGCGACACGATAAGGAAATCGACGTCGAAATTCACGCTGCGCTAACCGCATCGACCGATTATTGGTCAAAAACATTGACACAATTATTCCACTGTCTTGCGAAGTACAGCGCTCCATTGTATGTCTGTTTGTATACAGCAGCTGTCTAGTTCACAAATGTCAAATATGATTGACATGCGATGCCATTTCCGAACATTATACCATGTTGCGCGTTTTGTATTATGGCTTTTTCGATTGACCGGACAAAAGCCTTCTTTTTGCACTCCGAAGGGAAAAAGTCATATAAAACTGGTTCATTTCACATTTTCAGAATCGAAATTTTCCATCTGTTTTCATTTCAGAATTTCAGAAGGATTCCGTTCATACGAGGTGAGTTCAAAAAGTAAGGCTACTTTATATTTCTGTAAAAAAAAAAATATTTATCTATTCATCAATAGTAATGTTTAATCTTCGAAGCACTTTTTGTATAGCCTTGAGTACTCTCAGCGATCCCGTTTTTAGTTCCTTAATCGTAGCAAATCTCCGTTCTTTCATAGGTTTCTTCAGTTTTGGGAATAGGAAAAAGTCGCATGGGACCAAATCTGGTTAATATGGTGGCTGAGGCATAACTGTCGTGTTATTTTCGGCCACAAAATTTCTCACAAGCAACGAGCAAATGCTATTGTGATGCAGAAGTCATGAATTGTTTTTCCACAATTCCGAATGTTTTTTTTCGTATTGCCTCTCGCAAACGGCGCATAAATTTAAAGTAATACTCTTTATTGAACCCACGACCTTGAGGTGAAAACTCCTGATGCACTACGCCACGGTAATCTAAAAAATCAGTGATCAAATCTTTGGTCGAACTCGGCGTGCTTTTTCGGTCTCCTGGGTGCTTCTATTAGAACAATAGGGCTTTGGTTTCGACGTCATAACCATATACCCACGATTTGTCACCAGTTATGACCCTTTTCAGCACGTCAGAATCAATACTGACGTCATTCAAGAGCTCCTGAGCGATGCTAATGCGACGGTTCTTCTAATCAAAATAAAGAACAAACAAACCGACCGATATGCCGATTCAACGATTCCATTTGCAATTAGAAATGTAAATTACTCTATTTTGTCCATCATAAGCTTGCTAACAAGAAACTAACAAGGAATATAACGTAATAAATAATAAGAATACGTAAAATCATAAATACTCTATAGATATCCTTTATATATTGTTGAAAACAAAACAAAAAAAAAAAAAAAAAACTTCAGAGTTACAGAGATGTTGGAGTTAATCGGGCAGGCGATAAAGAACGAAATTTTGTTTCTTCAAGTCAAAGTATTGCATATACTAAATATAGGCAGACATTTTGCAAGAGCAGCGACATGTAATTCTCTTTCTCCATTCATTTGCAGAACAAACTATATTCGCGTATACCAGCGGGTGTATCCAATCAGAGGTTTGACGTATGTTTTCTCTTTCGTCGTTGCCTTTCGTCACAATGGATCAAGTTGATAGAAAGAAAAGGCATGCAAGAGAACCGAACTCAATATTTGTTGTAAGAGTGGAAAAGTCGTTGTAAATTATGAGTTTGTTGGCATCGGGGCGGCAATTCAACCAATTCTAAGAGTTTTGTGGGAAAACGTCAAAGACAGTGGAGGTAACTACTACATTGTCTGGGCGCCCAGTTGCTCAATTCTGCATTTTGCCGAAGCAAATTTTTTTGTTCTTGTATCGTCCAAATGACTCCAGGATCTCTGTAACTCTGGAGTTTTTCATATTTTTTTCTCAACAAGATATAAAGGATATCTATAGTGTATTTATGATTATATATATAGCGTTTGTATTATATTTTATTTATCGAAGTACTGGTACTAAGTCGATACAATTTAAATAGATTGAACTGTAGCCCTCTTTGTTGAGAATATGATTAACGATTTTTTTTTCTTAAAAATATAGGACTCTTTGGAAATGTTTGCAGCACTAATCGAAATATATTAACATAGCACACATTTAACGAAAATTTGAGAAAATTGGGGCCATGATCATCTGAGTGATGCAAGGCGACGTTCTGTCTCCACTGCTATGGTGCATGTTGGTCGACTCACTGCTCAACGCACTCAATATATCTAACGTCTACGCACAATAGTACGAGGATGATGTAGCTGTAATGTCTGTTGGATCGTGTCTAACGACTGTCTGCTCCAAAATGCAGGCAGCCCTAAACGTGATCGACGACTGGTGCACTAGTAATGGGATTTCAGTCAATCCTCTCAAAACTGAGGTTGTTCTCTTTACGAGAAGGAGAAAGCTGCCTGGTCTGACCCATCTAGTGCTTAACGGTATCACCATCCAATTCTCGAAAGAAGATATATTTGGGTGCTATCCTGGATAACAAACTTCTCTGGACTAAACAGCTTACAACGAAAACATCTAATTCGCTGTCGGCCTTCTGGCCTTCAGGCCTTCTGGAGCTATCGGCAAGTCATGGGGTCTGTCACAGAAAAAGATCCTTTGGATCTATACGGCTATGATAAGGCCAATAATATTCTATGCGTCGATTGTCCGGTGGAATAATCTCTCGCGAAAATACGTAATTGCTGCTTTCACCAGACTCGAAAGCATGGTTTATCTCGGCTTTCCATAGAACTCCTGGCTCTGCTCTAGCCGCATTGATGAGTCTCCCTCCCCTTGATATTCATATCATGGGATGCACCTCATAGCCAACCTCCGATTACAACGAAGTGGTTTTTGGTATAACACGCACTGGAGCTTTGAAGACCTTGCGCGCCGGCTGTATTATGACTCCGGTCTTACACCAGAACTTCTGTTGCGGAAAAACTAGATTCTGGCTTCGGCTAGAATCTGAGCCAGGAAAGGAAAGCAGTCGGGTCTTCACAAACGGCTATAAAACCAATACAGGATGGGGCGCTGGTATTTTTCTTGAGGGCGACAACGTAAGATTTCACTTCACGTCAGTAAAGCTTGCATTTTTCTTCCAAGTAGAAGTTTATGCAATCCTGATGGCAGCGAACTTAGTTGCGGAGAAATGGTGGAGGGGGCGAAGCAGCGACAGCTAAGCTGCGCTTAGATCTTCGAGAATGTAAGAGATCAGCCGGAGGCTAAATTCAGTGACCCTTGTCTGGGTCCTAAGTCACAATGAGATCACGGGAAATGAAATCGCCGACGAACTTGCCAGACAGGGTTCAGAGGAGAGTTTTCAAAATCAGAACCTATGTTGGGTCTGCCTGCATCCTCGGTTAAGGCTTCTATTGACAGTTGGGTCTCACACGAGCACAACTGTAGATGGCACAGTTCCGTGGGATGAAGGCGGACCAAACGAATACTTCTTGACGTCTCTGGAAAGTCAACGGCCTTTCTGCTGCCTCTCAGCAGGAAAGACTGCAGATTGCTTACTGGCGTCGTGACGGTACATTACACTTTTTCAAAGCACTTAAATGCGCTTTGTATAAGTGATGCAACATCCTGCGATGCTTGTTGAGAAAGTGATGACGACACCGGGGAGCACTATCTCTGCGAATGTCCGGCGTACGATCGCATCAGGCTGCAGGTATTTAGCTCTGAGGTGGTGGGTGCTGTTAATGTAGGCACTTTTTTTTTAATTCATTCTTTCTTGCTCGGCGAAAAGGAGAGATAAACCGACCTGAAACACCTTTTTTTTTTTCTTAGCTTTACCAAAACCTTTCAAGCTAAACCGGTCAAGCATAACATGAAAAACCATAAGTGAATACTATGTACAAGTTCTCTTTATCAGGAACTAGTTATTTTGGCATTTAGACTCATTTAGATAAGGATGGAAATGTTGCAAAAAAATTTATAACTCCTTGGCTTAAAATTTTCTGAAGAAATCAAATTTTTTATTCTCCCCAAAATAGGTTTCTATGTAAGCTGGCAATAACTTTTTCGAAAACTTATAACATGCAACGGAAAGATCATTATTTTGTAACTCAGTATCATATCAAGGAGATAAAAAGAATTATTAAGAAGGCATTTTTCGGGTAGATTTGAGTATTTAGACAAAGAATTAATTTAGGGTTGTCATTTAAATGAAAGTTATCAGTCTTAGGAAGAGAAATGGATAATAATTTCAGAGATAATCGAGAAACAACCAACACAACAGGAGTGTCTTGAACCTGGAATATAATGTGAATGTAAGTCGGACATTCACAAACGAAGCTATTACTTCCACAGCAAGCGTCGCAGGAGTCAAGACACCAGCAAGGCCTCTGACTTCTGAGATGTCCAGAAGCATTCGTTTTGTGTGCCTGCAATCTGCAAAATCACACTATTTACGAATTACGAAACGACTAGTTTGGCATAATTTTCATGCCGGAGGTGTCACTGGGCCGTTATTTTTTCGAGATGATACCGAGTCGATTTCAAAGATACGTGTTTTCAGCAGGATGGTGCCACTTGGCATTGAAGAAGATGTTCAGTGATCGTTTTATCACCAGAAATAATACTGCCAATTCGCCGCCCCTTAAAACAATTTTCTTTGGGGCAACATTAGGTTTCCTGTTTATGCAAACAAGTTAAGAAGTTGAAATATCGCCCGAAATATGCGGTAAAAAGTAATGGAAAATTGGGCTTAGCGCATTCACTCATCCAAGCGGTTTCGTAGGAGACATCTGAATGATGTCGTATTTCATAACTAATGGTATCAATTATATTTCAATCCAAAATAAAAACTTCATTAGTACTTTTATTTAAAAAAAATAAATTAACAGCATATCAAATGAAAGTGAATTGCAGTGGCTCAAGTGATAGTATTGGCTTGGTTCGGGGTTCAATACCAGCCGCGCCCAAAAAAAAAACTCATTTTTTCAGGCAATTAAGATCACGTAAGATGAGTGGTTGTCTAACCATGTAGATCCAAAGGAATCCTTTTGGTGACAATGCCCATGCGTTGTAATTTACTCTGCGACGCGACATGTTTTGTGCAAAGAAATTTTCGTTTCAAGATGTAACCTTATTAAGCCTCGTTGAAGAGGCAATTGATAAAAGGTTGCCTACGCATTTGAAAAAAAAACATGAACCGCATACAATACTTGTTCACCTAAATATTTGTACGTGTTTATGCTATTCAGAGCGGGACGTAAAGAGTCAAATAAAACTTCTACGGGTAATGTTTGTTCACCCTCACACCTATTGATCGAAGTCAGCATAACCAACCAAGATTCTGCCCACTGGCATTATTTAAATCTACAAAACTAAAGCTTCCTCTATAAAAATGTCCAACGCGTACTCTTGCTTTTTGAGCGTGCATTTGATTATGCTAACAAGATCATAGACTAAAAAAGCTGTTGTTTTGCGTATGTTCTTCAGTAGGACGGTGGTCAATTTGATAGGTGTTAGTAAGTTAGTAGTCATCCTGTTCGATTTTCGGAATAAAAGCTATCCCCTTGGCCACACACTGTTCTAAAGAATAAACTTGCATATTCTGCGCAGAAAATTGTAGCATTTTGTAGAACTGACAATAACTTTTTCAAAAATGTATAATAACATGGATGCATATATATGTATGTGTGTTGCTACTGTGGTCACTAAGTGCAAAAATATATTTTTCCACCTTTAAAGGACAGTTTGTTCAGGGCCTTACAGTGTTTTTTTTATAGCCGAAATAAAAATATCGACATTGCAGCCGCGCGGCTTTAAATCATCAATTACGACCATTTACTCGTACCTACTATCGTGTGATAAACCCGCCATAAAGTGTCATTGCAGTTATCGTTATCGATCAGAAATTTATTTAAAAAAATATATTTTTTACATATCGTATTTAATAAAATAATTAAAATTCATGGTGAACATGGGAGGTAAAAAGCTCACAAAAAAATTCATTCGCCTAATGTATGTCAGTTATTGAAGCATTGAACTCGGGAGTGAAGCTGAAAATTGCTTCCAACGATGGGTATCTCATGCAGGTGCATTGAATCCATTAACAGAGCTTGACCTTCAGTTATGACAGTGGGAAATTTGTTTTCCATGTGTTTGCTTAGCACTTATAAACATATAGATACGAGTATCTGTGAAAAATTTGACACATGTTTGTGGTGTTTATGCTAATTGCTTCCAGTGAGATGTAATTGATGTAGGTAATGGATGACCTTAAGGGCCATTAAGTGTAATGAGAAAGATATACATTGAAATGTGGATGGTGTTTCGTTTATTTTTTATTTTTATTTATTCATTTTTAAGCTCAGTTCATTGGTTCAATGATCCAAATTGGAGATGCAAAAGAAGAGATATGTTAAGTATAAAAAGACACAAGTATTTTCACTCGGCCTCTTTTGTCAAGTCTTGCTCTTGCATTAAGAAGCTGAATTCCAAGGAAGTATCATATATTTTTGGGGAATAACGATGTGGTTGAAAGAATATGAAAACTATGTAGTTGTTGGAAGTTTTAGTTTTAAAAATTTAGTAAATCTAGTCTACTACTCGTAGTTTAATTCGTTTTTTTTTTTTTTTTTGTTGTAAATATAATGTCGAAAACGTAGACTTGAATGATCACAGGAATCCCAAATCACTGGTAAATATGAGTCTTTCGTTTTTTTTTATACACAAATGCAGAGTTTAGTTTATTCTTATCAGTCCCCAACGTGTTGAAGGTTTCTTTCTAAGCCAATGTTGCCTTTGTAATCGTACGGATACAGCTTTCAGTTGGTGACTCCAAACTTTGAAGTTTTCTGGCTCCATAATAACCAGAGGTTATTTAAATATTGAAAGAATAATTTGGTTTTGCGGTTGTGTGCTTTTATCTATGCGCCAGACGCGCATACAGACTTGGTATGCGACGAAATATTTTTATTTAGAATGAATTCAGATAAGCGCTTCCTTTTTTATATATAATTAGCACACGGCGTGGGTGAAGGAAACGTAGGAAGGAAGAATGTATGTACATTGAATGTATGTACATTGGCGTTAAATGTTTATAAGTTATAATGTAGAGGAAATAGAAGGCTCGCCAGGGAGTTGTACGGTCTTTCTGGATATCGTGCAAAAGCTTTTCTTTTTCAATAATTGTTCAATAGATTCCTTTTTGACTCCAATGTTGTAATCTTTTTTACTACTTTTGAATTTTTATTAAACTATAAACTATTTGTTTATTAATTGTTTTCCCATCAATAACTTTATAGTTAATTGTTCTTTTTGTTTTGTGTAATACTCTTCGCCTCTTGCAATAGCAACAGATTGTACTAAACTATTTCTTGTCAACATTATTTATACATTATGATTGTAATTTACCAAAATTGTATTAGTAATTTGTGAAGAAATAATAAAAAAAAAATCTCGAAGTTTCGGGCCACTTGAGTCAGAAGTATGTACCAAGCCGCAATGGTTAACTAGAGTCAATTCCCGTCGGGTCTCTATTAAGTTCCATACAAATTTGTATGGAAAGTACTTATACTCGTAATGAGATAGGTGAACTCCTTAACTGTGTTTTTTTTTTTTTTTTTTTTGGTGTTATTCGTATTCATTTTCAGACAAGCAGACCCGATAGACAGCCATTTGAAGATAGTGTCCTTTTACCTGACTTATATGTACGTCTTTTTCAGCACTAAAGAATAAGCCTCATGATAGTGCATTTTGCCGAAAGACATTGCATATCGGGTGAAGTTGCTGTGAGGAGTTTCCCAGCAACACATCGCACCCAGCGTTACTATGCATATTTAGACTATGCTCCAGCTCCAGACGATCAATATGAGGCTTTGAAGTTGATACAAAGCTGTATATACCATACCATAATGACAGTTGCCAGTGAGTGTCTAAGAGGATTTTAAGCGTTTACATAGTACCCTGCATAAAATTTTATACAGCACGTATAACAGGGATGTGGCTTTAGAAGTTTTTTTTAAAGCCTGGTGAGATTTATAGAGCTGATATGAGGTATTAAACTTTTTTGTGGGCTCTCACACATCAGGTTTCTAAATGTGTACGGAAAAAGCGTTCGTGTGTCTCATTATCTTAAATTTGAATCTCCGTATGTTTTCACGTAGTAGGCTTCTTAATTTGATGTAAAAACTTCAACCTGAAGAGCCAAGCCGTTTTTATGTCCTAGAACATAAAAGCTCGGTTTTTATGTCAATAGGGGTTGTACTCATAAGAGTTCATGCGACCTTGACTCTTGCTCAAGTCCAAAAATATATTACAAGCCTGACGGAAAATAGGTCTACAAACTGAGGACTGTCCTGACTATACACGTCATCGTTAAGGAAAGGTTTTCGTAAAAATACCTCCAAGAAGATGCTTAGATTAAGTACGTGATCAACGTTGTTAGATAGCTACATATCTAGCAGGTATCACCAGGAGGTAACATTTCGACTTTACCCACTGATAAATACTATATTATACCATATGCATTCTTATGTCTATTCTAAACTGAAATTGCATAGTACAAAAGTATTAATCAAGAAGACCGTCTTCTTTGAAATAATTCTCTTCTCGAAAATATCCAAAAAGAATCCATGTTTAATAAATTAATATTAAAAAAAACAAAAAATATGTGATCTACTACATCTGGAACAATGTTCTTAAGACTAATGAGCATGCAAATGACCAAAACGTGGACTCATTATGATATTCACAAAATTGAATTAAGGGAACACTCGTTCCCGTATTAATTATCGATTCCAGCTTCGATTTATTTTATCGAATCAATTTTGAATAATAAAACCAAGTCAATTAATTTTGATTTGAAAGCATTCTACATTAATTAAGATCCATATGCTTATCGGTTTATGGCTCTACTTACCTTCAATGCAAATTGATTTCTTTATTTCTCTCTGATTTCAGTTCAACTGAACAACAACTTGCAGTTCTAGTGACTTCTGACCGCAATTTCGGAGCTAAGTGAACCCTCATATAGGGTCACTGCTCCCCTGACCCGTCACGTGTCAATTTGTTTTGTAAGCAAATAATCAAATCCAAATGCGAAGTTATTGATATTTTTCAAATTAAAACAAAATAATAGGCTCTGGCTAAGTCAATCCCAATTCTGACCTCAATTAATCGACCGCTAATTTCGATATTTATGATACAGAACAAAGGACATTTAACCTGAAATGGGAACGAATATCTTGTAACTTGATATACAGCTTGTCAATAAGTCCAAGACCCTGTGACCCCTTGAAGACTATCTACACCCGCATTGGCCTCGACGAGTAAACAAATTAAAAGTTTGACACCTCCTAACAGGCGGTTTCTTATGATACGAGTCATTTGATAAAAAAAAAACCTAATTGTATACAACACATAAAGTCAGGACTTCATTTGAAGGCAAATTTATGATAATGTGGCGGAATGTTGAAAGTTTTAGCCCGAAAGGAGGTCACATGATTAAGGGTATCGGTTTGATTTCGCTCCTTATTTATCATGGAATAGTTGTGAGTATATTATGGTATTATATGTATGTCGAGCATAGCAATTTTGTGCAAAAATCAGGTTTTCAAATTTGAATGATTAGATCTTAAAACACAGAATTGATTAGCATTGATTTTGTCAAGGAAACTTGTTGCTAATTGAAATAAACATGGACTTTGAAGTTCAAGAAACCACCAGTGCTATCATTCCGCGCTCGTCAGTACACCCTCAGCCCACTTTTGGATGTTCTATAAAATATCGTGATTCGTATCAACATATGGAATGCCCTGCCGAGCTCTCTATTTCTTAGGCGTTATAACATGCAAACATTTAAAATCAACGTTAATAGGTACCTCCTTTTCTTTCCTGACTGATTTTTCTTTGCCCGCGCTGCAAGCAAGCATTTTAATGGTACTCAAGGGATCTATAAAAAAAACTCAACAACAACAACAACAAAAACACAAACAAACAGGAAATGTTTTGTGTAACACATCGCGTGATGTGTGGCAAGTGATATCGTTCTGTTGAAACCATATCCTCGGGATCCTTCAGATCTTTTTTTTTTTTAAGGGCTAAACACTAAAGTGTTAAGTTTTTAGGAGAATGAGACAGAGAAAAAAAAAAACCATACTGGAAAAAGTATATCATTTATGCATTGCTGGTAATGAACCTCGAACCGCTCGATTTGGAAGCCAATACGCTACCACTTGAGCCACGGTCACCCTAAATTATTATTTCCTGATGCCATTCGTCATGATCCTACAATACTTTTTGCCCAAAATTCACATCCTAAAAAGTGACACGTTTGGGACGCGTTTCTTTCTCATGAAACCCATGTGAGTTTTCGTCACTCCAAATTTGGCAATATTGTTTGTTGCAATGAAAATGGGCCGCGTCGCTAGGAATGATTCTATTGAAAAACTCAAAGTTTATTTATTCTTGTTCAATGGACAAACTCTTCTTCATGTATATGAGCTATAACTTAAGTTGAATCAGTTGGATTTCATGAGAGTACGCTGCATAGTGGTTCTTGCAATGCTCAATTCTTGACCATGATGAAAAATAGATGTTTTCAAACTCTCGGCCATGTTTTCTGCTGAATTAGTCTGACATCAGCCTCCTCAAAATTTTTAACTTCCTGATAGGGAATTCAACCCGAAAATCGAATATCTATCTATATATAAGGTTTTTATTTTATTTTTTGTGTGTTCGTATGTGTCAATTTTTTTTGGCAAACAATAACTCGCCAACGAATACTGCTATCAATTTGAGTTTTTGTCAGATGATGGGTCTTCAGGTCGAATCGCGGCCTTTAGGTTTTGAACAAAATTTCCTGATGACTTTTGACGATATTTAAATAAAAAAAAAAACAACAACATAATATAAAATATTGTTTTCTACATAAAAATAGATCACTATTTCGAAATTTTTGGAATACTAATCAAAATCTATTAACATTGCATTGAAAAAAATCGGGACCAAATCTTGTCAGTTATTCAAGGAAAAGCAAACATTTTAAAACTGTAAATATAGGGAGTCTTAGATCTTATCGGACTTGAGTTTTTAAGTATATATTTAAAAAATCAATAGGAGTTAATTTTTCGTTGAGTTTAGGTTGAACCCTTTTTAAAACTAATTGTGCTTAAAAAATATTAAAGTAAATAGTTTAAAAAAAAAAAAAAATTAAAAAGAAACTGAAATCTTTTTTGATTTTGAAAATAAACAGATATATCACGCAAAATGAAAAACAAATGATTTTTTGAAACCCTTTGCCTAGTTTAACACTTAAACCTAAAAAATAAAAAAAATCGATTTTAAAGTGACCCTAAAAATTAATTAACTTTAACTGGAATTAGTGATTGAAAAGAAATAATTTTTTGGATTACCAGAGCTCCAGACATTTGTTAACCCAGGGAATTTAAGAATTTTTCAAACTTTTGTTTGACGGAGCAAAACGCCGGATAATGCAACTAGGCGCCCAGAAGGAGATTTGTCATTGGATTATCATGTGATCGGTTTTTTTTATTTTAAAACCTAAAACCACGGTTGGCAGGACTGATCATAAATCTTACAATTTCCCGTAATTTTTTTTTATCAACAGAAAAACCAAGGACTACTGCTTTAAAAAAAAAAAAAACTGAAATGCGTATACCGAATACCTTCGTATTAAAAGTTATATGTAAATCCAGCTTAGATTAATAATTGAAGCTTTTGGCTAAGGTCCTGTATGTATTTTTTGAATTCACTTCAAGTATGCTATGTGCTCGTATACAACTCTTTCTACCTCGACGAAAAGGGGAGATAAACCAAATGGACACATTTCTAAAGTTGGAGTCACTCTTTCCGCTCTTGTTGGGACAACTTTCATAAATTATCGAAGTAATCACCTTCATTAAAACAAAATATGTCCTTAATTATTATTGTAATATTCCGAGAGTCTCCGCAAAATTATACAGACTACATCTTTTCAATGGCGTTGTCAGATAGTAAAGAGGGCAAGATTGTTATCCGGGCTTATGGCAGAAGTGAGAGAGAGGGAGAGAGAGGGATAGAGAGGGAGAGAGAGGGGGAGAGAGGGAGAGAGAGGGAGAGAGAGGGAGAGAGAGGGAGAGAGAGGGAGAGAGAGAGGGAGAGAGAGTATTAGTATAGAGTATTACAGCATGATGTAAATAAGTCGTCCGTGTAGTGAAAAAGTTTTCCGACTTGGATTTTGAGAGTATTTAGATGGGCTTCCTTAAAAGAGAAGTTCTTGCTCATACATGACTTTGAATTGCAAAAGATCGATATATGGATGTCTTTCACCACCAAAAGGATCGAAAATTTCAATGATCGGGCATCTACCGATTCGCACAAAGTTTTAAGTGCTAGTGGAAGGCCGAAGCATTGGTGTTCATTCGTTCAATATATCTTAGCCATCGAAAACGATCAGTTCTTCTGACGATAAGATATGCGTATTTAATTTGTATAATATTTTGTTTTACCCTCATTTACAACTAAAATCATCTCACCTTTGCTTCTGTTTTAATGTCCGCAAACGTTCCGGTGATATCTAAGGGACTTCTTTCTATACTGTCAATTCGTCAGCGTATGAAGGCAGTTACACCAACTTTTGGATACTTGTGACACAAAAACTTGATATGCCTAGCTTGTCCTTATAAATGCTGTTAAACGAGTACTTAAAATAGATATTGCGTTTTGAAGATTCCAATACGATTGGTAAAATTTTCATGCGATGTTAAGCAGACTGGTCTCTTTAAATAATTTTTGCTGTTCATATGGTATTTCAGCTTTTGACTTCTCTAGCTTATTGCGTATTTGCCGCAGAGTTGAGAGAGCTTATGATCCGGAATATATAGATCCATTAAATACTTTGGGGACATAGTGAAAATTTGGAAGATTCGGAGTTGAAAATCAATAAATGAAAACCGAAATTTTAGTTAAAATGCTGGAACAATCAATGGAACCATTTATTGTGGAATAGAAAAATGTTCGAAAAATTATATAAAAAAAAATACTTTTCCTAAGTTTAGAAATAAAATTTTAAAAATTCATCCGGATAAATTACTTACCACCGAGATTTTTGTTGCTCTCCAAACAATAATCAGCATACACGATCAGCAGGTATAATAGAACTTAACGACTTTTATGCAAATAAACGCTACGATTGCGTCAATACAGTATTGTGTAACCTTTTAGCTCTACCCTACATAAACACCCATAAACCCCCAAGTTGCTGTTTACTAGCAAATCCATCTTACGCAACTCATCTGAGAGGAAAGTGCTCTATAAAAATCGACAACTTCCATAATTGGAAATTAAGAAATGTGCCATGTACAGCTTTGTAGTGCAGGTGCAAGCCTCACCTCGGGGTGTTTTTATAGTCATTGAGCTTAAAAACAAACATCAATCGGCCTTGACTTAGCTATTCTAACTTCTTGTGGTAACAGGAGGTGATCGTGCTCGCACACGCCATATCACATTACTCACCGCGAATTACCTCGAGTCTTATTAATTAAATACTCCGCCACAGAGATTTAGAATAGATTTCTATCGTTATTTAAAACGCTCGATGTTCTGTTAACCTTCAGATGATTCTGAGCATTGATAACTGAATACAATCGATTAGTGCTGGCATCCCAAGTCATGAGGAATAATTTCCAACGAGGGCTCTGGATACAAAATGCAAATGATACGAGTACAAGTACCAAATCATGGATCTACTCGTAGTACGTACATATCTCCAATTCTACATCTTTACTGTTTAAATTAGTTCCATTGCATTCGATTTATCTGACTCGAGGTGTTGGTCTAGCGAGTAGTTAAAGGCAACAGCTGTTTGTTTATTAACCCCAGAGTTCATATAATCATACAGTTCAAGTTGCAATGTGGATACTTTGGTGGGTCTGACAAATTTGAAAAATTCGTTTCGATGTCGGGTCAAGTGAAGATGAGGAGTATCTAATAAATGCCTTACTCAAGGTTCAATTTGAGAAATTCTTACTTGCCTCTGATGTCGGAAAAATTAGAAAAAACAAAAATTTATTGCTTAATGCTGACCACGTCTGATGGAGAAAAAATATCTCATGCAATAGGACAATGGTTGAAACTATCAGTGTCGAAGGGGGTGTTATAAAGTGCAGAAATAAATTGTTACGACGGTCTTAAATCAAATTCGTACTTGGCAGTTGGGAACTTGAGACAAATTTCGCTTATATAACATGGTAACACCGTACAGCAATTAATTATGGAATGAATTAGCATTTATGGGGTTTCCTTTAATATTGGTCTTGCATAAATACGGATCTCCACATATAGATTCCTTAGCAACATTCATAGAAATACTCGCAGATCTGTTGTAGCAACATTTGATATGACAAATATTTGCATAGGTTCATGCGACAAAAGTAGACCAGTGGGACTTGTAACAATAGATATTGTAGTATATTCTATTTTCTAGGAAAAAGTCTTCAAATTTCTAGTTTCTTTATGAAATTATATAAATTTCAACGATTAAAGGAGTTAACTTACCCATTAGCTATGGCTTGACAGATGGTTTGAAGCTCAATTATGCGTAAGTGCCTAAATCGTTTCTGAATTGTCAACATACTATAACATCGATCTTTCACGGTAGACTATAAAAAGGAACAGTAAAAGAGTAGTAAATGTAAAAAGGATATACATTTTTTTTATTAAGAAATTAGCTGTCCCACCTTTTATACCAATAATTTGGATAGCATTTTGAACGTGGTAGGGATTCAATGCGGGTGATCTGGCGTCTAAATTCAGTCTATCTTTCCCAATCCCAAGTCTAAAGTCGTCTTTTTTTCGTAACATTTTCCTAACGTTTTAATATAAAAACGTTTTTAAGATTGATTTCAAAATCATTGCCATAAGTGTTGTCAGACCAAGTTTAAATTTTGAAGAGTGTTTTAAAAATAGAAAATACGAGTACATAGATCGAACTTCTAGTTTCTTTATGAAATTATATAAATTTCAACAATAAAAGGAGTTAACTTACCCATAAGCTATGGCTTGGCAGATGGTTTGAAGCTCAATTGTGCGTAAGTGCCTAAATTGTTTCTGAATTGTCAACACACCATAACATCGATCTTTCACAGTAGACTATATAAAGGAACAGCAAAAGAGCAGTAAATGTCAAAACGATAAAAAAAATTTTTATTAAGAAATTAGAAGGCCCAATTTTATACCAATATTTTGGATAGCATTCTGAACGTGTCTAAATTCAGTCTATCTTTCCCAATCCCAAGTCTAAAGTCGCTTTTTTTTGACTTGACTTGACTTGACAAGTGTAGTCTTAATTGGGCTTCTGATGAGTCGAGAAAGACAACATTCCTAGCTAGCTCAAAGTTTTAGTTGCCTTTTGTGACGCTCTGTCCGATTAGTTGATGACATGAGTCCTGTTTTGTTTGTTTTTCCCTGACTCACAGCTAAAACAATTTTTGTTGTTTCCGTGTAAACACTTGCGAGCCAATCGGCCAGTGCTTCTGTTGT
This sequence comes from Volucella inanis, assembly GCA_907269105.1. Lineage (NCBI taxonomy): Eukaryota > Metazoa > Arthropoda > Insecta > Diptera > Syrphidae > Volucella > Volucella inanis. Next base: position 139,139,794 of record OU026157.1, read on the forward strand.
TGGCTTGCTAGATTTTCAGAATTTTCTTGAGTACGATATGAAAAAAATCACATGACTGTGCTCCTTTTTTCAATTCTCCTTTATAGGGCAGCGAGTTTTCTTTATCATGCACATACCCAACTCGTCAGGGATAGGGATGCCAAAACTAGATATGACTCTGTATAGATCGCTCCAATAGATTCCATAGGTAAGAAATGGTGTTAGGCGCCAAGACAAGATATTGTCCAAGAATTCTTCCAATAAATCCTGCGGCCCTACATAGCTCAACATACAGGCTGTCCGGTTCTGGAAGCTTGTTTTTCTTAGGTTTATACATATATTGCTATCTTTACTTTATTTTGCACTTTTGAGCAGAAAACTTAGCATTCAATGCCGAAATTGAATGAGCTGTTCTGGATAAGAGTGCAGTTTATGTAATCGCTGCTGTCTGATATCATGCAGAAGTATTTTTTCCCTTTCTTTGGGACCAACTATGAGACCAGTCCTACATTTCCTACTTTTGCTTCTTTTTTGTTTCTTGAATTTAGTTCTTAATTTGTTCGATCTCATGGTTTTCCTTTTTTTCCGGAGAAGCGCTTGTCCTACCATGCAAGGTAATTTCATAAGTTGTTTCGTCTATGTGCTTGCCTGTAGTCTTAAGGTGTTGACGAAAAGTTGGAGGATACGCGATCTTCAAAGTTTTTTTTATAAGGTAAAATCTTTGGCTGCAAATACACAGGTAGTGGTTCAAGTCGACACTGGCCACTTGGAGTGTTAGGGAGGCCCATAATACTGGAGAACTGTTTTGCATCGAACACAATAATTAGGTAACCTCTTAGTTTCTACTAAGAAAACTATGTGCTAACTAAAGTGATATTCCTCATCGCAGCAAAATCGATTGGCCTAAGCCTTTTTCCAGACGTGAAGTTGTGTAAGCTATGCTTTCCGGTTGTACTACAAAAAATTCTCTATTACCCTATTTTGGCGTTTATAAATTCTAAAATGATTTTAAAGTCTTACTTAGGGCATTGTTCACAGGTATTATCAAGGAATCCGTAGAAACATCCGCAAACAAATATAGACGCCTGATTGAAACGTTTCTGTTCGGCACAAGATATGTGGTAATGACAATGGTTCAACATAGTTTATTAGGGCTTGGACCAAAATCTTAATGAGAAATCGCTTATAACAATAATGTTTTATCAACAAGCAAATTTTTTAAAATACCGCGCAGGCACCAAGGGGATATGAATACCCTTTTACTGGCTTTTCACCAGGGCGCGCGCGGGTGGTGTAGTAGTTTCGAAACTCAGGTGTTAGGTTTCGATATTTTTCCCAGAGGTGGTTGTCAAACTGGACGGGACGAGCCAGTGCATCCTCAACCAGTGGGTCCTAAGTACGTGCTAGTTGTTAGTTCGTTACATTTAGCCCAGCCAGCAACCACTCCAATATCAGTGTTATACCTTCATGTCAGAGTTGACGCCGACGGGATTAACATATAACTACATACAAATTCCATGAAAAGACTTTTTCACAGAATTGCCTCGCACGGGATTCGAACCGCGACCCTCTGCTTGAGAAGTCTATGCATATACCACCACACCACGTCCACCTCAATGTACTATAATGTATTCACTTACTTTGTTTATTTAGTAAAAATTCAAAATATGAAAAAAAGCAAAAACCTCTCGTATTATTATCTTATTGCTCCAGCTGTTAACCACTTTCAAGGGCATTATCACAGATGAATAGCATGTTTGATATTTAAACTTTTCCCACGCCAATAACACTGAAACAATGAGAGGTATTCACCGAATGCAAGTACGTGTATACGTTCAATGTACATCACGCACAATTTGCAGCAAATCTGACAAAATAATTATGCAAATACCACGAAGGCATTGCCAAATTGAGTTCTCTGGAGAAGCAATGGACTTTATTTCGTAACTAATATAGGGACATGTTAACGTTACGGACTGTCGACGCAGTCTGAAGTTGGTTGGTTTTGCTTGAATTCTTTTGCGAAAAAAAAGGCATCCAACTGCTGCTGCCGCACCATATCGAGCACCTGTGTTTTCTGTCTTTTTTTGTTGACGTTCTTGTATACCGTCACCTATATCCGTATACAATGCGTATCACTCTATAATTGATATAGTGCTTTTGTGCGCAGAGGGCTACATCTTAAAAGAAACGACTGTTTTTGTGTGAAAATATACATACATAAATTCTGCCAAAATATGCGACAAACAAAGAAATGGTCACATTGTAAAATGTTCAAAATTGACCTTGAAAGGTATGCCACTAGTAAGTCACAGCACAGGATAGTGGTGATTTTTCGGCCTCCATAAGTCGAGAATGAGCAAAAAAGTTGCTTTTTATGGTGACAACCATCATAGTTAGATGATTTCCCTGAAATAATTAAGACTTGGCGATTAATTTCATCGTAATCCGTTGGGCTTTACCTTATGGGAACGTATACATATATTCATATATATTTTTTTAGTTTAAGATGATTCTTGAAAAGAAAACCTCACTTATCCAGAAGTGTTTCCAGTTCTGTTTGGTTGGATTCATTTTTACATAAACGGCAAATCTATGCAAACATTTGACTAAAAACGGTGTGAATTTGTTAGATATCTTTTCACAGTTGTCAAACAGAAACGAGCATAAAAATCGTCACTACCTACGTAATAAATTTTAAATTCCTTTCGTTTAATTATAGCCATAAAAATTAAATCTCATTATACTCATCTGTATGGTCTGCGTTTTTATGGATTACGTTAACGATTCTGGAAATAATTAGAATAAATTTGCTAAATTCTAGTAATATAAGTAATATTATTTTATTTAAATTTGAATTTAAATTTATTTAATTACAGATGCCTTTATAAGAAGCACTTACTACTTGTGTGGGAAGTTATTAAATATATTTTGAATAAATTTTGATGTCTTTAACAGCAGAAGAATGTAGAATCTACTGATCTATGAGATGCGGTCAGTTTGGATTATGGCACAAAATATGATACAACTTTGTTAGGGCTGTAAACTACTTCGCCATCTCTCGAAGAAAAAACCGCACACATCAAAGACTGTCACTATCAGCTCAGGAATAACTATCTATCAATTTGTATAAGTCCCCATACAGACAGATGACAACGCAGAAGTACCAAATGACACTTTAAACCGAACTTTATCTAGGTATTTAAAAAATGAAAAACTATAAAAAAAATAATTAGAATCTATTTGCAGATTTATTGGCAGAAGAAGGCATGCATTGCTATTGCGTCGGTGTGGATATGGTTATTTTGGGTCACCTCCTTACTAAGTGCAAAGAATTCGCTGATGATTATGAATTCGGGTAATTTGATTACTTCTATTTTGGCCTTTACTTTGAGCCTCAACTGGAAACTTTAGTCGAGCTTCGTTGAACATGGCAAAACTGGGCGATTTGCTCAGCTTAAAATTTGTCCACTATCGGCTTCTTAATTTGAAGACTTAAACGGATGTACGGACGTACTTCTTGGCACATCCGCTGATATTCGTAATATTTTCATTTTCTTCGTTGTCATTCTTGTTGATTGTAAAACATTGCAATGTATATGTCAAAGCTGGATGATTGTGGTGTATACCAAAACTTCATTGAAGAGAACCGCAAAATATTTAAACCCAATGTTTCTGATTGTCACCCATATTTCGGACGGTATGTGATCCAGTTCGATTGCTTGGCTAAGTACTGCTTTCGTTTTCTCTTCGTGCACTGCAGCCATTGGTATAACACTGCCCAGAAATTTACTTATTATTTATAGATTTTGTTGTTACCTGTTAGCAGGTATCCCAAATCATCTTTAATATATTTAGGTGATCTAATCGCTTGAAAACTCGACATTTCTCTTCATCTACTTCTTGTCGCCTGCTAATATGTTTCACGATACCATATCTCGCATTTTCATCCTATCGTTTCATGATCCCCTTTCTATATTTGTGCGAAGATTTTCTTTGGAAACACGCAGCAGAATTTCTGCATCACTTTATTTTTCCACGTTATGTTGTTCCACATGCGTTGTAGGTTTCGTTCTTCCTCTTCGTTTATGACACTCTTTCCTTGTCTGCGAGTAAATTGTGTCAGTTTAAGTTTTCGACTAAGACCGGTTTTCGTTGAGTTTTCTCCGGTTTCTTTAAGAAATATTCCGTCACAAGAGTCTATAATGATTTCCTAGTGGTTTGCCCAAGATCAGCTTAAGGACTGTAACTTGTTGGAGGTAATTTCAATGTAATATGTAACCAAATTCCTATTTGCCTAATAAAAAGCTTATTTAGTGTAATAAGACTGATCAGCATGAGCTGAATATTTCTTTTTCCGATGAGTGTCTCAATCCGTTTTTCTATTTCGATTCTCCCACGTGTCCATTGAAAATTATTTTCTCCCTTGATATTCAGGGCGAAGAGGAGAGTTTTCAGGACCAGAACCTATGTTGGGTCTGCTTGCGTCCTCGTTTAAGGCTTCTATTGACAATTGGTTCTCATACGAGCACACCTGTAGATGGCACAGTTCCGTGGGATGTAAGCAGACCAAACGAATACTTCCTGACATCTCTAGGAAATCAGCGGTCTTTCTGCTGTCTCTCAGCAGGAAAGACTGCAGGTTGCTTACTGGCCTCGTGACGAGACATTACACTTTTGCAAAGCACTTAAATGTGCTGGGTTTAAGTGATGCAACATCCTGTGATGCTTGCCTCGAAAGTGATGACGAAACCGCGGAGCACTATCTTTGCGATGATTACGCTCGCATCAGGCTGCAGATACTTGGCTCTGACGTGGTGGGTGCTGGTACTGTAGGCACCTTGTCACTAAACAGCTTACTCATCTTTCTTCGAAAGACTGAAAGTTTTCATTAAAAGGAACTTTACAAGGAGTACAATGGAATAGTTCTTTGTCTGAGTGCTATTATATGTTCCGACATTAAAAAAAGTACGTTTTCTAGTTCAAATATTTTGGACGTCGTTGTGTTGTCATTACAGCTTACGATACGTAATTTTTTTCTGAAAAGCATCATATTGCTCGTCTCCAGAGACTGTTGAGCTGTGATTCAAGCCTCAAGATACGGGAGTTCGAACAGACTTTGGGTAGTCTCATAAGTTGCTAATGCGCTTCTGGCTCATCTTGGGTGTTTAAATGCCTGGATGCGAATTTTCTCTATTAAGTCGCTTTTTACGAAAAGAAGGGAAATGATCTGCAATATTTTTCCATAAGCTACTACTTCACCGCGTTCTGATTAAGATCCACTTCATTTCATTTCATTGTCTAATTCCTATAGTCCTATGGTAATATGCGCTCACCACCTATCATATTTCTGAGTTTGGCATCACGGAAAGTAAACAGAAGCTGTCAATGGTGCATTTACGACAATGGAAAAAAACAGAAGCGGCAAAGTTTAGCTTATTTGCAATCGAGCGAAAAACAAAATACAACATTCGCTGCCGACATGGATGAATGCCCAATACCAATGGATTGAATAGTACAGCTTAAGCAGTCGATTCCATTGTAAAAATTTAAACGAGGAATTACACTTGCTAATCACTGTTAACTACGAGCGTATTAGCGTAAAATCGCGATAAATGGTTGTCGCTGGGAGATTACCCAAAGTAAGAAAGCTTTTGAAGAGAGAACCCATACGGTCATATATGGGTACAGTCATTGCACTTTTAGAATCGTATATCTAACTCATCCAGCCATAAATGAATTGGGAATATATGCCTATAAGGGTTTGATCGATGTTTTTTAATCATTTCTTTTTATGTAACCACATAGCGTGTGAATCAAGGCCCCATTAAAAGGTAATTAACATCTTAGCTTATCATGTATCCACATTTGCACCTGCTATAGACGTTGTCAAAAACAAATCAAGATATCTGACGTAAAATATAATAGATTTACTAATAACTTTGTTATAAACAAAAAACATAAAACTAAGCTGACGTCCGAGTACACGAGCCCATGTATCTATGACAGTTTATTCTGATCAACGGCCAATGAATTGTGACTCACTAGTGATATTTGATATTCTTATGCAAAACTATTATATTTAGATATTTATAAACCAAATCATCAATTAGAAAACGAGAAAAAAAAATTTTTTTTTTGTATCTGCTGGTTAGTTTCGCGTGCGTGTTTTTTTCCTCATTTGTCACTTACGTTCTGGTGGTTTTATTAATCCCACATTAGATGCTGAAGATATATAAGAAGAATAAATTTGAATACGCCCCATAGTCAAGAAGATATAAAGTCAATGTCAGAGATAGAATCTATGATATATAACTCATGGTTTAACTGACGACATATCGTCTACCTGAAGTGCCGTAGCCTACAGCGATAGGTTCTTAAGTTCTCTGAAAAGATAATGGGTCCAAGTTTCAAAATGGATGTTTGAACAGTCAATGACTTTTAATTGGAGTCTTTTGTGAAACGTGTATAAATTTGCAACGATTAGCTTATAGTAGATGTTTCTATTGTATTGTGTTTCTCACGTAATTCACTTTGATTGCGTTTAAGGAATTTCATTAAGTGGAAAAAACGCCACTGGTGACTTTCACGTCAATTGAATTGAAGATGCCTCTTTTTGTCAAAAAAATAATTGGCACTGAATATCCAGCTTAGAAGTGGTGAGGGATAGAACCTCACAGCTAGATAAGGAATGAGTGCTACCCTAGGACTGATCGGGGACATAAAATGACTTTTAACTAATATCCTATTTTATACCGCATAATTAGAAGTACTTTGTTTTTTACAATTTTGCTAAGTGCTTTGTGGAGGGAGCAGTAGACGAAGCATGTAAAGAATTGGGGATAGTCTAGAAGGAGAGTTTGCTTAAGTGATAGTCAAAGATAGGTTGAATAAAGTTGACTTCGAGTAGTATTCTTGATATGGGTTTATGGCATCCATAATCCGTTCGGTGAGAGGAATAGATCTAAGATTTTGTAGTTGGTATTCAATGAGATAAGTTGCAAAAGAGTAGGAGAATCAATGTTACCAATTAAAAGTTAATGAACAAAGAATATACTACTAACTTGATGTCATATTGCTATCAGTTTCATGCGATCGCGATAGAGTGGAAAGTTAAAGCTGTTAAAAGAAGTCTTTGTAACGCTGTAACTCTTCGTTGTTAAGATTTCAGGCTCAATATATGGGACATGTAATAGGACTTGACTAACGTATTCGCGTAGGGTCCGAACAAAAGTTATAAGAAGGGATTTAATAACATAAGGGTCGGAAAATACTCAGTTCAATCCGAGGTATGTTTTAGACGTTTTCGACTATGTATTTCAAATTAATTCTGCATCAAGTGGAAACCGCGTTTAGGTCTTCGTGCGATTAAAAACACTCAGAGGGAAACAAAACGTCCTGAAAGGTTTTAATCCCATCTGCACATGCCGATATAAACGCATTAACAATGATGCAATTAAGATCAATTACCAAAAAATAACAGAGGACCGATATTGCTTCCATGAGGTACGCAATAGGAAGTATTTTTGAGTTTAGGTGAGGAAACTCTAGTGTTTTTTTTTTTTTTTACAGGAGGTATTCCACAAAATTTCCACAATAGGCTGCTACGACTATGAGCTAGTAATGTACCTTATCAATATCAGCTCTGCTATCAACTCATATCAACAAATAAGGACACCATGCGATTTATTATTGAATTATTATTGTTAATCACTTCAAATAAAAGGACATTACTTGTATACAAGAAACTGTCTGCTTTATAGCACAGAAGCTTGAATTAGTGTCCAAGCGATGAATATATTCTCGAGAAAAATTCTTCCAGTAATCTTTGGTCGCGTTTGTAGTTTGTATCAATAGAGGATTCAGAAGACTTTTAAACAGCGAACAATAGGGGCTATACACACCTCGTCAGAAAAATTAGAATAACACGGCTGAGATGACTAGTTCACTGTGAGCGCAAGGTCACCAGCCTCCCGGAATGGAAAGTTTTTGACTCTAACCCGAAGAAAACATGCTGTAGTCACCTCTTCTTAGGTGATGCATACAAGTGGAAGGGGACTTTAGCCAACTTCGTGTGCGCAACTGGATGCAGGTGTCATAAGACCAGACTAGCTGAATAGGCACGTAAACTAAGTCCCTGATCTAACATGGACTGTAACGCTATCTAAGTAAGTGAAGAGGTAAGTTATTTACATAATGAAATCAGATTGAAAGCAGAAAGCCTTTGATTTTGTGTGCATAACTTCATGCGAAGTTTTGTCGAAGGCTTTACATTAGTATGATGGTAATAACTTCAGCTTCTTTACCATCTTCTAGACTGTTTTAATTGTTTGTTGATTTGCTATTCAAGGCTTTACCTTGATTTTTCGAAAGGATGGAGAGAGGTTGTGGCAAGCAATCCACCAGTATGATCAGCAGAGTTTGTAAATTTGTTTTGTGTTAACGAACGACTTAGAAATAAGTTGAGCAAATAGATCTGAGATTATTTGAATATTATCAGAGGACACAATAACATAAACAAATTCAAAAATAAATTCGTTTGGGGTCAGAGACTAAACTGTGAGTCAAAGAGTTTAATTAATCTACCACAAATAAAGTAATTCACAAATTGACTGCAAACAAGGTGGTAGTTGTAAAAATCTTTGCCAAAACGTGATATCAGATGAATGTGCATAGTTTATTTCTCTTATTATAGCCAGAATCAACTCAAATGTATGATACTATGATACCATTACGAAATAATTAAATAGTTTTACATCATTCAGTCTTATCGTCGAAGGTTGTCGGTCTTAATTTGATCGAGGTATCGTGCATTTAGTTTTGATCGGTCAAAACAACTATCATCGCATCTACAGATAATCAACCATGCCATTTATCTTGAAACTTAAATTTTTGCACTAAATTTTGTCATTTAATTGCTTCAATTTTTATGGAGGTACAATTAGCTTCTTCTTCGTACAACTTGAAATAGTTTGGAAAGGAAATATCTAACCCGAAATCTATAGGTAATCAGGCGGCATCTAGTCTAGCGGTGACAGAAAAAATAAATCTTATTGCTTTGCGAATATGATTTATGAAAACCGGCTACTGTCACCTAATACGAATTCAATTTCCAGCAATGCCATACGAAATCTATCTGGATGAAGACCTCTCGTGCTAAAGCGATAAAAAATAATTTTTTTTCTTCTTTGTTTTTTTTAGGCGTGCTTTCAGCTTTCAACGATCAGATACCAGCACGAAATATCCCACCTTAACTTCTGCTCGTGTATCTTTTCTATTTATTCCGAATTAAGATACATAGATACATTTTTGCACGCGCTTTATTATCAAGATTTATAAAAAAGATTCTATGGAATAAGTGGGATAGCCTTAGCTCAACACTAAAATTTTTAAATCAAGATTTATAATTTCCGATGTTTTTTTTGTGTATCTTTATATCTTTTTGTACGGGTGTCTAATTCTGGCGTGTTGTTTACTCCTTGCCGGAGAGTTTTTTGAAAAAGCTAGCTATAAAACTGATTGGGCTCACGCGGGCTTATTAAATATGCAAATGTTTGATTCAATTATGCAAAGCTTTGATTGGTTACTAGATGAAAGGATGTTCATGGGAACGTAATAGCTAAATGGCTTTCTTTTGTATCCATAGACTCTAGGTTAGATGACATACTAGAGCACGCGCATTTCAAATATGGTAATTTTTGGCTGGTATACAAAATTGCTTAATATGTTAATGAGTTACATCAGAGCTTAATTTAATTTAATTTTCAATAATATTTTAGCTGTAAGCTAGAACCGATTACATTAGATACTGACTGTTGGTGGTATGGACTGTGAACCAATGTCAATAGCCACTCCTATACTTGACTTGGTTCGGATAGTGGATTAAGTGGGCTTGTGTAAAGGGATTATGTAACTTACGGTTTGTAAGTTCTACCTTTTACTCGTGTATGCAAAGTTGAGGGTTTTATTTTGCGTCAAACCTGTCGTAGAAGTCGTACAATCTACAGAGATACGAGCATGTTGTTGGCTAATTAAATTCTTATTTAATAGAAGAATGGTAAGATGGATGAAGGTTACTTACAGTTCTGTCCAGAGACAGAGAGAAGAGGAATGCTGTTTACGGTTATTTTGTTTGAGTAATGAAAAAAGCGACGACACATGTAATCGAATTCTATTCATATACATAGATAGAGTGACATGTGGAAAACTAATAGAAACATTTATATGTAGGTCAGGCTTAACGTTTGTTTTTTGTGAAAAGTAATATGAGAATTATTTCCATATAAATCCTTTTGCATTCTATTACAAAATATTTCATTCTCCATCACTTGTCCTAAAAGGCGATTAAATAGATAATAGCTAAATTCAGGCAGTTTAACACCAAAGATGCATAATAAGAATACCCAACGTATGTAATCATCACTGGGCTTCCACATCTGGAGACACTACCCCTCAGGTCACTTTATTTTCACAGTGAAGGAGTGATCGTGGTGCAATTAGAAATATTATTGTCAGAGAGACAAACAACTAAAACGTTGGTTCAATGACAAATCAAAGTTTCGAATTAGAAAATGTATTACGGTAACGTTAAATCGGTGTACTATGCGTTCAAGTGGCAAAACGTTGGAAGAAGGGTATGCTATTATAAAGCGACTGATTAATATAAATTCTTGGATTTTTTACTGAAGAAGGCAGTAATCAATCGAAAAATATAAATACTTTGACACATTTTTGATAAGCTTTTGAACTGATATCAACTGTGAATACGGAATACGAAGACTGCCATGGAGAAAAAGTTTTGGAATGAAACACTCTCGGGAGACCATAATAAGAGGTTTTTCTAGAGGTCCAAAAGAAGAAAGAAATTGACTTGATGACGATTTATTAGATTTATTCGAATATATTGGGTATGTAATTTAATTCGTGCGGTTTTTTTTTCAAAATTTGAACGTTTATTTAAGAAAAACATGTACAATAGTATTATTCAAGGTATTGCCTATCTGAAGCTATGACTTTTTCCCATCTTTCTGGCAATTTGTGGATCCCATCCCAAAAGAACTGCCCCAGCTTGGCAGCCAAGAATGAATCAACCCAATTTTTGATATTCTGCTCTGATGCGAACCGTATTTCAGTGACGGCGTTCTGCATCGACCGGAACAAATGGTAGTCAGAAGGGGCAAGGTCTGGGCTATAAGGCGGCTGGGGTAAGACTTCCCATCCACTGTTTTCCAAATAGTTCTTAACCGGAATATTGCCTCGTGTCTGGTCGCATATTCCGGGCATTTTTCGGCTACTGCTCTCTTCAAACGGATTAATTATGTTCGGTAGCGTTGTCCATTGATGGTTTCATCCAGTTTTAGCAGCTCATAATACAACACACCCATCTGATCCAAAATGCAAAACCGCCTTTCGACGTCTCTCGGCTTGAGTTCATGTGGAACCCAATTTCCTTGCTTTTGAATATATCCAGCTGCTTTTAAACGTTTTGAAATGGCTGCTTAAGTGACACCCAAGGATTCTGGGAGCTCTTCTTGTGTTTGGCAACAATCTTCATAGAGTAATGCTTTCAGTTCTTCATCTTCAAACTTTTTTGGCTGCCCAGGACGTTCATCGTCTTCCAAATTAAAATCACCACTTTTTAATCGTGCAAATTACTTTTGACACGTTCGCTCAGCTAGCGCATATTCACCATAAACTTCCACCAAAATACGATGACTTTCGGCAGCAGTTTTCTTCATATTAAAGTAATGAAGAAGAACTCTCCGCAAAAACACTTTTTCAGGCACAAAGTTCGATATATTTGAGTGAAAAAAAAAAAAAATTATTGTTGTTTACGCTTCAAATGAATGACATATAATGAAATGACGTACAATGACAGTAGCTTTCCAACCCATGTTCCAATGGAATAATAACAATGGAATAATACAAGTTACGCCATCTCTTAGCAAACCGCACGAAGTTATAGACTTTATATTATAGAGGTCCAATTTTCGACCATGTATATTTTGCTCCGAAGCGTCAATTGTTGCTAGTTTATCGGCAAAAACTAATGACTTGACGCAACCGTAATGAAAATTATCCAATGGCGACAAATCAGACGATATTCGTGGGGAAATTATTCTATTGGTAAGCGGTGTTTTTTGAATACAGCTATGTTTTCTTTGGTAGTATGGGGTGGAACACCTTCCAGTTGGAATCACAGTTCTTTTGTTCAAATCCAAATTTGAGAACAAATAATCGTTGATCGTCTAATTCTACAATGTTGATTGAGAGTAACTTGTGACCTGGCCTAATTGTTGAAGAAATAAGGACTAATGGCGGCACCGGCCATCTGGGATGACTCTGGTGAACTTCGTAAGGATTGTCCTCACTATAAATATGGCAATTCTGTTTGTCTACATAGCCGTTTAACCAGATATGAGACTCATCACTGAATTTACGTTAAATAATAAACTACCAGTTGATTTAAAACCCAATTACTGAACAACCGATGCAATAAATGGATAATTAGGTTTCATAAGCCTTGATACCAGGATCTTTACGCAGAAATTTTCTGAGAGTGGATATTCTTAATGTTCTTAAAAGATCATGAGCCATATGCGAGCCAGCACCGAATTTTGCTGCTCAAACTATTCCTCAAGAAACTTAAATAAGTAAAAAAAAAATCAATTTTGCAGAGCTCGAAAGAAGAATTTCGGAGCAAGAGTAGTACTAAGACACTTCTTTGGTCGGCTTCACATAAATAAAGAAACTAAACCAAAGAGGAGAGTAGAGACAGAAGGTTAACTTTCAAAACTGTACTTAATATATTATAAATAGTGAAACCGACTTGCAATGCGAACGGTGCAAAAAATAGCTAGAGTACGCGCAGATGCCGTAGGTACTTATTATCGCACCTAGAAGATGATCCTTCGCAACCAATAAGGAGTCGAAAAGTATTGGTGTAGGTACAATGTCGTGAGTTGATATTTTTGATATTGTGGCACAATAAAGAAAAACATAAGAAAACAGCGAAATATTAAAAGAATTTAACCCCGCCGCGCACGAAGATTAAATGGCAGTCCTTAGAAAACCGAAGTTAGCAAAGTGGTAAAAGGAATAGACAGCATTCTTGCCTTTGGAATTCACCACTTAGCCCTTGAAATATGGGCGATTATCAAAAATCTTGAATTAACAAATTTGGCAGGTTTTTAAATAAGAGATAACCGCTTGATTTAACAGTCGAAGAGGAGCTTTCTTTGTTCATCGTATAAAGTGAAATACGTAACATAAAACTGTAACAATTACCAATATTCATATTATGAAAACTTGTGGGCGATGTATCATAGTTTGTAGCAGGTCAATGAGTTAATTAAGAACAAGGTCCTCGTCTACACTTATTTGGAAAAAAAGCACTTGAGAGAGTTCTCAGAGATCTAATATGGCCGACGATGCCATTTTAAAATAATTAAATTTTCAGACTGTCCAAATCTAATTTCAGGCAGCTATTTTGAAGGAGCTATGTAAATGTAAATATTGTAGTTTATAAACCACCAGAAAAAATGTTGATGATATTGATGGTGTAAGAATTCTGAAATCTTTAATAACAAAAAAAACGGTTAGCTTAACCGGTTATGTTTGAAAGTTTGCTATATTCAACGTGCAAGCGGCTTTAACATCGTAGCGACAAAGAACAAAATGTAACGAATGTAAACGAGTATAAGAAAACATCTCTAATAAAAAGTACGTCCAAATGAGGTTGAAAAGCAATAAAAAGTCTGTGCCGAAAGAAAGACAATGGATCGACCATAAGAACATAAGAACGTCAAAAAATTTGTTGGCGAGGTGATCCGAAATAGATCAGACTAGCTTCACAAGTGGCTTAATAGCTATGAAGATATCAGAAAGAGAGCATCATATATAAATTTCAGTAAATTACGAAATAGTCAATTTAAAATAAGCTACTATCCTGAATTGACTATTGTGTTCTACAATTTCACTTCTGGATGACAGTGTTAGTCGCCATAAGAATCAGTGATACAGATTTGAGTTTCAAACAAGCTTTAAGGCAAGATAGAAAAATAATTTGGAAGTGAAACACCTAATGAGGATGAACTCATTCGAAGAAAATTTTATCACTTTACATTTAATTGAATTTTTTGAACTACAATATTTCGAAAAAATTGTTTACAGCTTGTATCGACCTTTCTGCATTTTTAAGAATTTACATACATAAATTCATGCAAAATAAAAATGAAGCCGACACTAAACATGGCTTTCGAAATGAAGACATCTAGCCTTACACTTATGACAAAATAAATTTGTTTAACTTACGGCTACTGATAGGGATAACCACATGCAGTGTGGTGGTGCGCATATCACTTAGCAGTATCTAAAACCCACTCCACAACTACAAAATCAACAAATATGCGATTGAATAGCTTATTATAATAATCATGTATAGCGACTGAAACTTAAGACTTACTTGGAAGTGTGTGAAAACATTAGCACTTCTAAGGAGTAAAGTAGTTTTTAAGTATAGTTTTTCATCCAACTCCTAAATCAGAACTACCGACTTCCAATAAAAGTTATCTAACCATGCTCACATACCATATAGTGATTTCTATCTAATGAAAGGAAAATTGCAATTGCCAAAAACAGAAGAAAAACAAAAGAGTTCAACGACGAACTTGGTAATAATTTCATAGCACACAGGATTTCACCACTTTCCAAGAGCTCCCGTACCCATTGACCGTTGAATTAACCACCTAAAACTTAAGTATATCTGAACAAAATATTAATCATAATCCAAAAACAGAAACAACCGAAAATTAGCCAATAGACAATAGGTAGACAGGTTGAAGGCATGAGGCATATCGAAATCACTGGTTATTGTGCACTCAGTTAATGATATGTTATATTATACGTATGGGTATATAAAAGATATAAAAAATACAAGAAAGACTATAGAATTATGACAATACCTACACCTGCAGATCTCTTTACATGAGGACTTGTGAAAATTGACCAAAGTTATACGGCCATAACACTTTGCAAAGGGGTATTGTTTTGTGAACTACAAAATCAGTGATTGGGTTTATTTACTCTCCTCCCACTTTCGATAAAACGTGATTTTATTGTTTGTATTTCTATTGCCTTATTTATAATATCATACCCACATCTAGATTTTCAGATATTTTCTTCGTTTTCGCGATTTTATATTCGATATCTGTGCAGTATGAGTAGAATTTGTCAAGATTTGGTCTTCGTTTCAAAGTAAAATTATACACTTTCGTCTCCTTGCACTTTAAACAAGGTATTTCATAAACAACTATAACTTGGGCGAAAGTGACCTAGGAGTTTTTCAATCACTCTTATTATCAAATTTTGTAAGTAGAACTGGTTATCAAATGAACCAGAAACATAAGCGGTAGCTGAACCGATTAAGCAAAAAATACGAATCTTTAAGGAAATAGTCACGCGAACTGTTATTATGTAAGAGGATAGAGTCGAAGGTATGCTAGCCACATGATATAGGAAATATGGTAGTTTTCCTTTAGTCAAATAACCTTGAGTTGTTGAATAGACTTATGAATCAGATGAATTAAGTACAAGCAAGCGAACACATATTCCTCTTTTGAATAAAGTGATCTTAAGCCTTGCTAATATAACTCCTTTCAGACAGCAAAGTTGTTAAAAACCATCTAACGTCTTGTTCCAGAAAGATTTTGCGAAAAGTAAGATATGCTGCTAGCAAACATATAACATGACATACAAAACCGCATACGATTTGGTGATACTCTAAGACCTACAACGTATGATGCATCCACATGAAATTCTCTTCATATTATTGTGAGATAATTAAAGTTCATCAATCTTGTGAAGCCGTTCGCCCTGCGGTTTAGCTAACATTGCAACTATAACCTGAAACATCCCAAATGCCAACCAACCAAGTTATGCAATTAGTAGTGGGGGAAAATAAGGATCCGAAATATTAGTTCGGAGTCAGCATGAAGTAAACGACAGTAACAGCCTTACGGTAGACAGTGGTGAATCTCTAAAGTCAAAATCAAAATTGAGGAATCTCAATCCCCTCAGTTTACCCAAATTGTGTGAGATTTAACTGTGGTATAATAAAAAAAAAGGTCATCACACAGTTTTAGGCTCACTAATAAGTTCTTAGACTGCTACGAGTTTTGACATTTAGATCCATATATAAGACAGTCTCACGGATAAGTACCAAAAAATCATCATATCAAATAACACGGCCAAAAATCTGTGGCAATATTGCAAAGGAAAAGCGATCGAAACCATAGAAGCTGCGAGTGGTAGAATATTCTGGCGAAAATTACTCTAAGACTGAGAATAAGCATACAATAGATTGGCTTGGAATTGTTTTGTTAAATCACTATGCTTCTCAAAGGAACGTTTAAAAAAATAATAAAGTTGATGTTGCTTCACGAAGTAGACCAACATGTAGTAGTAAAGTTATTCCTCTGCAAAACTATGATTTTCCGAAATTTCAAAATTCCAACCTCATCATAATTTATGAGCAAAAATTGCGGTCTACGGGAAAGCCTGCTACGTTCTCTATATAGCTTGCTACGTTCTATGATAGCTATATATATCATATATTTCTCATACCATATTCTGACTCAATTTTCAGACCTTGATAAAGCTCACTCGAGTCGGATTTTCATCTCATTTTCAATTTGTAAATTAAGCTTAATATGAGATTGAATTAATTTTCAATAAGAAATACTCAATAACTAGCCTTGATCGATCTAAAACCTCTCGGAATCCCTTGTTTCTTAATCTAAACTAACACTAAAGCTAATCGTAAAACTTATCATGTCTAAATGGGATTTTTTTGCAATGACTACCCTCACGGTACCCTATATACTAAGCTTTCTGCTCAATCTGTCCAGCTTAAGCTCGTATTATTAGCTTCTCCTTCAGTTCGCCTCATTCGCTTTCTTTTGTTGCTGTCTTCGTCTTTACTTCATGCGAAACCTAAACTTTTTAAGTCAAGCTTTTCCACTTCTTTGGAAGCGCATTTGAATAATCCGCCATCAGAGTCTCCGTCACCAGACAAATAAAGTCTTTGGCTTTGGATTTTATAAGATTTAACTTTTAGTGTGCGCCGACCAGTTTAGGTAGACGGCCACAAATCGGTTGACGTCTCATTTCGTTCAGATTCGTATACGAATAAATTGTTTTTGGTTATTAGATACAATATTTGCGGTTGAAATAGTTCTCTTCATAAAAACTACACATCCAAAAAAGGTGTGAATTTTTCAAAAAAAAAAAAAATTTCATACAATTTTTATAAATAAATTAAAAAGAAAAAAATAAATAAAAATAGCAAAAACAAAACCACAAAAAAGATAGATACAATCTGTGCTCTGTTCGTCGAGTACTTGTTCAAGTATCTTATCCAAAGTGCAACAGAAACAACAGTTTGTGCTGTGTTGTATTGTAAGTGCAGCGCACACACACGTTTTTTTTTTTAATTTTTTTACTGTGCTATGTCGTATCTCAACTCAAGTATCTTTTTTGAGGTTTTGTAATAATTTGATCGCGTTTTCGCTTTTATTATAATTTTTTTTTAAATTTTTTTTTGCTTACCTACCCTACTAGTGCGACGGCGCCTTAGCCATTCATTCGTTCGTCTTAGTCGTGGTCTTCGAGAAAAGAAAAGAAAAGTGAGGCTTTACAGTATAGTACGAGTACGAGTTCGACTTGTGAGTACACGATTACAATAATACACACTTGGACGGGCTTGAAATCAAAAGTGAATTAAAAAAAAAAAAAAAAAAAAAAAAAAAAAAAAAAAAAAAAAAAAAAAAAAAGACAGTGTTAAAATAAAACGAACTAAGGAAAAAGACAATAAGCAAAAGCATTTTCATTCTTTGGTTGTTGTTGCTCGATTTATTGCTGGCCATTTGGCTGGCTCTTGACTGTTGGTCTGTTTTGTAAATTAAAGCAAAATTTACCAGTAAATGAACAGCAGCTTTGTTGAATTTCTTGTTATTCGTGCCCCACCTGGGTGGTGTTTGTACGAGTATGTGTGGTGTTTATATATTATGAAAGCTTTAGAAAAAAAACCTTGAGTCTTTTCTACTAAAAACTTCCGAATTCTTCCAAATACTGATATTGCTGATTTCTGATTATAGCCGTATCTCTATCTCTTAATCCGTGACAAAAATAACAAATTTTATCTCTAAACTGTGAACTGACTTTTGTACTATTGTACTATTGTGAGAGTGATGTATTAATTTTTTGTCGTCTACATAAACTATTTTGTCTTAAAAAATCTAAAAAAAAAAAAATCATTCATTCGCGTATCTCTGGATCTTTTCATTTATTTGTGGTTGGTGGTTGTGTATTTTTTTTTCTTCTTTTGAGTCTAAGTCTGAGTCTTTATCTCCATGTCAATGTATACCGCTTGCATCGCTCGTTTGCCTATTGCCCATAAGCAATCATAATAATTTGTCGGTGCGCGTCGTGGCGGCTTCAGAGGTGTTTGTTCGTAAGAGAAAGTGAATTTCCTTAGCTTACTACTACTACTACTGTAATTATACTACATTTTTAACCACTACTGTGACTAAACTCTATCAATTAACTAATTTTTAAAAAAATCATATACATCTTTGTAAAAAAAATAATATAAAAAAAAAAACACCCGAGAAAAAGTTAATAAGAAAAAAAAATAAAAGTATGACATTTTGACAAGAGAGATACTCGGAAATTCACTTGTTAAATAATTTCCTAATTCATTTTTTTTCGTTTTCTTTTATCCATCTACTCGTAAATCATCTTTACCATCTACATCATCACCTAAAACCGAGGAAAAGGAAAGAAAAATACTTGTAGATACTTGATATTATCGCGCGGATTGTTGCCCCGCAGTTTCGTAACAGATTCGCAATAATTGTGTGCAGTTGAAACGCGCTTAAAATTTTATTGCAATTTTTTTTCCTCCTTTCGAAAAAAAAAAAACAAATATCACTATCATCTTCTCCATCCGATCAAATTCATCAAAAAGATACATTTTTCATAAAAATTGTGTGGTACAAATTAATTTTACAACTTTTCCGTAATTTCTTGTCGTGCGGTGAATTACTCGGACGAGTTCGAATAAGAGAATTTAAAGTATCTGATCCGTGCAGTGGTCAATCTGTGTTTGATTATTTTCTCTTGATTTTTTTCTTGTTACTTATACGGGATATAATTTATTATCCCTAGAAAAATAAGACAACAGAAAAATGTTATAAAAAAGATATATAAGTGAATTATTATTTTCTTTGTTAATGTTAAAATAAATAAATCCTTTTGTTTTTCGGCTCTTCATTATTCCAGTACTTTGTGGATATCATCGTTTTTTTTTTTTTTTTTTTTAAACATAATTTCATGGGATTATATCGATGAAATAATTTTGAACAAAAATTTTTTGCGCAAACAAACAAAAGATTGAGGTGAGCCTGACATTTAGAGATAGAAATTTATTTTAAAGCTTTTTTTTTATTGATATACGAGTATAAATTTATGTCAAGGTAGATATGGATACAGATATTTTGTTAAACTTTGTAGTTCCACATGAATAATTGGATCGGGTTCGATAGAATTGATTATAATCTTGAATAGGTATTTATTTCTGGTATCCGAATATGCTAATAGGAAATTGTTTTATAGAGATGCCATTTAAAATATTCCAGTTGGTAAATATTTACTCGTAAAAAAATATTTGGCAAGAAGTGGCAGATTGCGTCAATAAAAGTTGAGTGGTTAATAATTTTTTTTTTTTTTTTTTTGTTAAAAGAGTGCTACGATTTACTGAAACAAAATTCTGAAATTCAAAGGATTTTCATAGTTAGTTTAATTTTATAAAAGAGTAAGCTACTTTTGAAAAGTATGCTGGCAGTGTTACAAGTGGTGGCATTTGGAAGATTTAAAATGTTGGAAAAAGATAGGATTGGTTAAGTTCAAAAACATATAAAATATTACATATAGAGCAGATATTCTGCGGCTGTCAAAATTAATAGCGTGACAATCCTCTACAGACCATGCCCACTTAATATGTTGTTGGTTCCTTCATAGAAAGAGGTTACTAACGTTTTTGCCAACTTCTAACGCCAAGATAGGTAAAGAATTTCTAAAGGCAAAAATTTGAACTTTTGGATTGGATTTTGCCATTTCCTTCTGAAGGGGTGATATGCCGTAAATTATTTTGTCGGTTTTTTTTTATGCATTTTGAATTTAGTGTTTCTAGAACAGTGATTGATGAATTGAACTACTGCGGAATGCCGAGAATTTGGCGAATATATTTTTAAGCATGCACATGTGTATGTATATCTCATGTATCTCAGTGGAATCAAAAATCAACTTGGTCGCTTAACGAAGCCAAAAACACAAAATTCTTGTCTTTAATTGGTATCCAGACTCAAATTCGCCATAGGGCTAGGTTTAGTAAACTTGAGCAAGGCTTTCGTTTATATATGTATGTATATGTAAAGATTTATTACATCACAACTAACTACTAGGTTTTCCAATAAAATGTTTCATTAATGACAACCATAAATGACAAGCAAAAACTACGCCGTTTCTAAAACGAATTAAAAATTTTAAAGTTCACCAAAAACATAGTAAAAACTTTGCTTAAACAGTTTAAAAAGTAAAAAGTTTCTTCAGTTATTGTGCCCAGTCTCTTGGTTGACCAATTGGTATAATTGGGATAAGTAAGTTATGAGAAGAACCGAAATTGTGCCTGTCGGGCAAGAACAAATGCGAATTTTGCTCCTTTAGCTCACAATGTGGACGAAAATCGCTGTTTTTCGATCTCAGAAATTGGGTATATTACACAAAAAGCTCCACCAAATATTGAATGAAGACTTGGGTCAATCTGTCTATAGGTTTCAAATAATGTGAATTGAAACTGTATGAAATCGATTAGGAATTTAATCTGGAAATCATTTTGAGTGATGAGACACATTATACTTTATTAAAAATCAGAATTGTCGCATTAAGGATTACAAATTTTAAAAATGGGCAAAGAGCATCATCGGACTTTATTTCTTGGAAAATGAAGCTGGTGCGGTTTTTACCGTGAATAAACCGCATTATAAAACTCCACGATTAATAAAATGTAATGGCCAGAATTTGAAGTTCAGGATGTGGATGCGCTACGTCCTACGCAAGCTATTAAAATATTACCTTTCTAGAGGAAATGGTAACTGAAATTTCTCGCCAAGCTTAAGTGATTTACGTTTTCATGCCCTTGACCATCTGAAAGAGAAGATAAATACTAATGATCCCCAGTCCTCTGCAGGACTCAAGCCAACATGCAGCCTGTTTTCGATAAAATAGAGCCCTAAGTGAGCTAAAATGTGATGAACTACTTTATCAAAAAGCCTGAGTATACATCAGAGGTCGTGAAGGCCATTTCGTTGATGTTGGTTTTTATTATTAAAAGCAACCTTTCTTCTACCAACTACAATAAAAATTAAGACTCCTTACGATATCATATATTGAAATGTATAAAAAAAAAAGTTTACGTTTACGAATGAGGTTGATAGCACTACTTGCAGAGAAATTCATTAGGTCGTTGGAGTTGAATTGTTCCCTGAAGAAATTCTTTCGTCTAATTCCATTGAGGACTGAGCACTCACATAAGATGTGTTCAACAGTTTCATCCTCTTCAAGACAAAGTCGGCTGTCTTGAATTGTGTCAATGATTACCTATATCTTTCAGATCTATCGTTAAGAGTTTGTGAAAATATGGAGAGTAACAGACATATCACTGATCCTCGTAACAAGATCGGTCGTAATTTCACGCTCCAGTTTTTATAAGAACATTTTTACAAGTTCATTAAATGTTGCACAGAAAATTAGATTTTCACACTCGCCTTGTGTTGGTATCAGGTCCTTCTCGGTTTTCGTTGAGGCTGTCGAAAAGTTGCATTCTTACAGTTTAAATTCAAATCGAGCTTAACTCACATTCTAGTTTAATTGAAGTTTTTTTTTTTATATAAAATATAGCCTATATACATAGGTGTGATGTAAGTGTAACCCAAAACTGCTGTAAAATCCCCTCCATACATAACATATGTTTCTCTATTGAAATCAATTCAAACGTATTCTCAATCTCTTTTTCCACATAAATTGTGTAATAAAACTCAAGCGTATCTATCAATATAAGATTTCTTGAAATTTACGATATTACACCGCGCGGTAAATAAATGACTCCACTGAGCCTAGGTGTTTAAGAGATTCTTGAAAATTTACGCAACCAGTGAATTATAGTATAAATGGTTATGCTCTGAAGTATTTTTAACCGGGTTTTCGTTGTAGGAATTCTCGTCTACCTATATTTTGGACTATAGAATAAAAATTTCAGACAGTTAGCATTCAACTGGAAGTCCTTTGGGTATTTTTTTGAATTTTGTTTTAATTGGCTTATTTGCCAAATTTCGAAATATTATATAAAGAGTGTTTTTAAGATCTGTGGAGCTCTTTAAACTATAACGACAAGAAATCGTTAATCATTACATTTTGAATATGACTTCAGGCATATGGCTTTCTCAGCTGCTTTTGGCGAAGCCAAACCTCGCGGTCAAATATTGGGCCTTTCTTTCGAGCGTTTCGGGCTTCATGTCATATGAAAAATTGGGAGGCATATTGTCTGTGGAATGCTTTGATTTTGAGCTGTTGCCTAGTAACCAGATTATCGCCGAAGAAGTTTACTGTCAACGAATGCTCACATTAAAGTCTGGCACTAGAGTAGAAACGTCTAGGTCTGATCAATGGAAGGAATGTTGTATTGTATTTCATCAGTATAAAGCTCGCCTTCATACAGCTAGGATTGCCTGCACTAAATTACATGACTTCGGTTGAGAAAAAATCCTGCATCTGCCTTTTTTTTCCAGATTTATCACCTACAGATTTGCACTTGTTCCGAAGTCTGCAAAACTTTTTTGATGGAACAAATTAATTAACATTACACAGCCATTTAAAAATCGCACAATACTTATATTACAACCTGATAAACTGCATTGGCCTTCTTCGGATAGACATACTTACATACTTACAACTTTAGTACAGATTAAATTTTATTTTCTTTAAAATTCATAAGTTTTGCAAGATACACTGTTATAAAAATTAAAACTTATAAACCAAATCCGCATCAAATCGTCATCATTTATGGTTATAAAATCGAAAACCTGTATCTGCTAATGCAAAAAATAAATAGAGAGCAGAAATTTATCACCAGCCACAATGGAGATTGAATTTATGCAAATTTCGCGACATTGTGCATAAAAGAAAAAAACAAAACTCAAAATAAAAATAAACACGTATTAGTTTGAATATATTACCACCTATCCACAAGTAGAAAATGGATTTTAATCACGACCTAAAAAATCACATATTTTTTGTAATTCTATTTGAAAGAAAATAACCTTATAAGATTGCTTATAGAGTCAGGGTTTTGGACGTTTAAGATATTTAAAACGAATATCTTGTGTAGGGGTGAGCAGTGTCATAATAGCAGCCATAGAAAAAAAAAATTGATTGTGACGCTCTTGGAGTTTTTTTTGGATATTATGACTTTGTCCGTTTATTATGGTTATTGGATCAGAAGTTGTGGTTGGGAGCTTTCTCTTATAAATTTTCTACTTGTTATCTAAGCGAGGATCAAACTGGCTGATCATTGTTATCAGCGCGGTTATTTTTTATTACGAAATTTCCAGACCAAATTAGGTAACTACCCAATTCATCTCTATCAATTCAAAATTGTTTTCTGAAAAGCAAAGCGAGGTTTTCAAGGTTAGACCCTAAACGCTAATTTTTTCTAATGCATTACCATTAAATGTTATTTTTGTGTAGTGAAACTAGATGATATGGCTTCAAATTGCATTTTATTATATCTCTCACAAACTCATAACTATTTCATGTAAAAATCTCACAAAGAGAATAGCTGGCACAAGCAAATATTTGCCTTTTAAGTTCTATAGTATATTCACTCGAAAGCTGAGGGCTATAATAAAATCAGCTTTTTGTTGACATCTCGCGTAACGAATTCTTTACACTTTCGACTGATTAGCTTCACAACGATAAAGGGTGTTCAGTCTATCATCTTCCTAATATCGTCTAAACTTTTCACATTCAACTGCAATTGTTTTGGTATAGTTGTATACAAAGTGTGAGCCAATAAATATGTAGTGTGAAAGTTTTGTTAAATAAAATACATACTCGTATTTTATGAATAATTATCGTGGATATTTACTGAATATTAAACCTTGGCTTATTGTAATTATATGTGGAATACAACATCTTTCATATGACCCCACGGCTCCGATTACAGGCCATGATGAGAAGGTCAACATTTTAGATGACACTGGTCAACGGCCTCAATCTTACATCCAAAATTGTGTTTGAGATCTTGAATAGTTTTTGGTTTGTTGGCGTAGATCCTATTTATAAAATCTTCGAATATTCACAATAAATTAATTGTTAACTGAAATGTGTGTTGTTGAAAACAGAGCTCACTCGCATTCAATTCATCCAATTTCGGAAAGAAAAGTCAGTCAATATCTGTCGATAATCTTCAGCTTCCGTTATAGCTGTCTCTACATCGTCATTTTCGAAAAATAGTTGGCCCTATGATCTCACTAGTTTACAAATCATATATCACAGATACTTTTTTGGAATGAATTACAGATGAGGAAATTCCAGGGCCAGACAGGACAACGACAAGTAGGCGAAATGTCTCCTGTTTTACCTGGCTCTATCGCTATTTTCAGCACAAGTTCTCCAATGCATTCCGCCCCTATAAGCATTTAACCGTAACACCCGTCTCGCTATTAATGCTAATTAATTTACAGTCAAGCCCACTTTCGGCCGTACGAGTACATTGAAATATGGCAATTATCTTCTAAGACAGACAACTTGCTTTCTGGCCATTATAACCTTCAAACATTTAAAACCAACGTAGATTGGTATTTCTCTTTCTTTCCTCTCTAACAGTGTGGAAACATTTCAATGGTAAGCAAAATCCTTTGAGCGAGAGCCAATTATAAAAAAACACTTTTTTGTAAGTTAGATATGATTTATCAGAGAAAATCATATTTGATCAAAAATTGTTTCTTCATTCCAGTATCCATTGAGCGAAATGGCAAATGGTCCAATGGCTTTAATTAGTGTGACATTTGTGTCTAAATCCTGCGTAAAGTGGTATTCGCAATCCCCAAAGGCACACTTCGGCGACGAATCGAAGTTTTTGGCTCATTTCGAACACATTGATCAAATTCCGAACTGAGAAGGACGATCATGTTGACTGAAAAAAACACGAATACTGAAAAATTTTCTTTCACAAATCTCCTTTTCGCTTGAAATCTATCACTAAGATCAGTCGTGATGAATTCAGCAAATATCGGTTAATGGCAAACAATATCCAACCATCTGTTGGCTCACCTCTACAAAGTTTTTACTTGGAAACCCTTACACAAGATCAACCCTTAAAACTTCTGTATTTTCTCAAATAAAAACTCAAAGCAGTTACACTAATTGACTTTGTCTTCTTTTTACATCAAAAATTGCGTCATCTTAGTAAACAAAAACGAACAATAAGTCATTAACGATAAAGAATTTTTGAGCTCAAGTCAAATAAATTCGAAACCTGTTTACTAGGTCAACGTTAACCATCAATGTCCTGGTTTCGAACTGGAAGCAAACACCAGCCACTTCTACGCAGTTTGGTTCAGAGAAATTGAAATTTTTAATTCACCAAACAAAAAGTTCACACAATATTTGAAAGCCATAAGAGAAAATAAAAAAAGTCTCAAAACTCAATCAACTTTTGACCGTAAATATTAAGTTATTGAACCTCTAATCTGAATGTGAATGTTAACCTCAAATCAAGGGTTTCAGTTCGTTATACGGTACAAGTACGGGTATTTGGCGTTTCATTGTGATTTAATTAGTAGCGCCAATTATTAGTGTGTTTTGGTGATAGCTTTGTCGGTGGTTTCCTTCTTTGTTACCGTTATATACTGCGCGCCGGAATTGGTTAGGCGGTTTTTTTTTTAATTTTCTCGTCTTATTAAATTGTTGGCTTGGGTGTTTGACAGTTTAATTGTATTTGACATTTGAAAAAAGCAAATTACTGGTATTTTGGTGCGAATCGATAGGTTGGAGGGCTTATTGAGTTTTAGTTGAGTGGTTTTGGAGGAAGTGTTGAGTTTTATTTTAGCAGACTAAGTTGAAGGACAGATTTTAAGAATTCGCTGGCGGCTAGTACTTAGATAAATGTATGTCGTTTATATCCACTCAGTGTTAATTTGATGAGCCAGTAAAAGTTACACAGATTAACGGAAGTTGCATTTCGCAATCCGACATTTCAATCGTATGAATACCGTTGAGTCATAAATGAAAAACACTTTAAATACGAAAATTGACCAAGAGAAAACTTTTGTACAAGAGAAGATGCTTCGCTGGTTTTATTAAAAAAGATTGGAGCATAGCAGCTGATTCAAATCACTTAACAGAACTGACTAAACTTCACTAGAACTCATTCGTAAAGGTTGAATGCATGTATTTGAACACTGCATTAGGATTTGCTTTATAATTTCCAAGGTAATTTACTGCTAAGTAAGATTACTTTGCATATCATCTAAATTGTCTGAGATGTATTGACACTAGAGCCACGTTATAAGTCTTTTTATCATCTTTAAAGTTGTAATTAGGATTAAAAAAATCAGAAATCGAATCAGAACATGTTTAAGTTAAAGAATCTGTATATAAAAATACATGGGCCACTCTTCTATGAATTGATATACGAACAACGTTTTGACAAGTAAATTTGGTCAGTTTAACGATTTTAGTTGTAATTGAGTTGGATATACTCGTATAGATCATCTGTGGTTTTCATACCCAAAGACGATTAATCTTCTCATAAGAGTTGAAGCCGACCTTAAGTCTCTTGCCGATCTTAGGTTCATGGCATCTAGTACTTGCTGCAACTTTACATCGGGTCAAAACCAACTGGAAAACACTTTCTACGGTTTTAGATTGGACCTATAACTGACAGCTCGAAACCGGCCAAATCGTAGCAACCTTCAAAGGCTTTAAGTTTAGAATAGAATAGTTTTGATAAGAACAGTAATTTGCTTTGCCCCGCTTTTTATTAGACAACATGGAGTCAAGGATTTAACATGAACACCTGTCGTGAGACAACGTCATTAATAATTAGGCGAGGTCCCTGTAATTATACAATAGATACATAACGCACTCACAAAAATGATTAAGCTCAACTCAACTGCCAAAATATCTAATACGTAATACTATTGATGGACTTAGGTCTACGTACTGAACGTAACGAAGAAGCCATCGCCTTTGAAGAGGTGAGTGTGACCGAAGACCCAAATTTATCGGTTCGATGGCGTTTCCAGCCACTCACTACTCACTGCCCGTCCACTACGTGGAAGATTTTGAAAAAAGATCTTGGCCTTCACCAGTATAGGATCCAACTGGTACAGGAGTTGAAGCCAATGGAACATCTTTTGCGTCGTACGCACGGGCTGAAAATCAGCTGAACGTTGAACCGAATTTTTACCATGAAATGATCTCCAGTAATGAGGCTCATTTCTGGCTAAATGGGTATGTGAACAAGCAAAATTGTCATTATGGAGTGAGCACAATCCTCATGAGACTCTCGAGATCCCATTATATCCCGAAAAATTCACTGTTAGGTGTGGTTCGCATACCGAAGGCATAATTGCCCCATTAGCGTCAATGGTGAACGCTATAGGCTCTACAAACGCAATTTCCTTGTGTCAATAATAATCATCTAAGAGATAAATGGTTTCAGCAGGATGACGCAACATGTCGCAGAGCGGGTTAAACCATCGCTTTATTGGGACAAACATTTGGTAAGAGAATCATCTCAAGAAGAAATGGACCTGTCAATTGGCCGCCTAGGTCATGTGATTTGACTCGGACTAACATACTTTTGGTAAGAGTATGTCAAGTAACTCGTGTATGCTGATAAACCAGTCATGTTCAAGTTTACATTCCTAAAGTTTGTTTGTCTCTTTTGTGCCTCGCAAGTTTTTGCAATAATTTGTATAATTTGTCTGCTTTAGCCGAAAATTCGAAAATTAGGTCATTGGATTCAATTAAGCTTCATTTTGGTATACTCCCAGTATATGTTAAAGCCCTTCCACCTCATACGCCTTAATAGATAAAAAATGAGCCATTTGAAATTGTTAAATAAAAAATATAAATTGAAATAGGAGAAATCATCTTTCTTGAAAGGCTCCCTTTGCTCCCTGTAATTGCTAAATCAACACAAAACTTACTATGTCTTCACATCAAGTCTAAACTCATAAATAATTTTAACGAAATTGAGAGTAATCGTCCCACCAACCGGTGGGTTATGTCATTTATAAACGTAAGTGGTATCACTTAAAAGATAATTTACTGATAAAAATCAAATTAGATACAAAAATTCCTTTAACAATTATATAATTGCCTTTGAAAAAAAAAGGATTGCATTCATCTATGAACAATATACGAGTAAAGATAATGTCCGAGTATCTATAATGTTTCCTTTCTCACAGCGCGCTTTTTGTATTCATAATTTGATTAATTGCGGGATAGTGGCAATTGAAATACGGACTTTGATTTTTTTTTTCTCTAGCATTTAATATTACGACAATTATGCAGTTGAGTTTTATTTTTACGTAGAAAAGAAGAAAAAGATAATGCTCAATGCCGAAAGCAAATGCAGAGAAAGTGCATAAATGGCCACGCGCATTCAATGACTTACTAACATACTCGTACTTGCACTTGCTGTTTTCACACTTCTACTCGTGTATACAAACATATATTAATTCATAACAATATAAATTTGCGTCAATGAGAAAATACTTGAATAATATCGCAAAAAAGCTATCCATGAGTAGATTTTTGTTATGAGGTGTATTAAATGGTAATATATGTGGTAACCAAATCGTTGAAAATCGTCGAGATGTAGTTTTACAGAGTGATTATTCCTTAGCTTTACGCATAATGTGTTTGATTGGTTTTTAGTTTGAAATTTTACCTAATATTCTATATTATTGTGTACGATATTAGGAATGAATCCAAATACTAACAGTTCGTTTGTTGCTTTGGTGTAGGTATATGTACAAAATTCAGGAAATATCTGGCTGCTTTAGTATATCTGATGGAACTAGCACTAAGTTAAAAGCAGAGACTCTTTCTCATGCTCAAGACTGATCAAAACTGGCTTACTCCAGCTCCTACCACTGAAGTTGGTATCTGTCATCAGTTGTGGTGACGGTTGAGGCCAATAAATACACTGTTTCATCCCTCGTATTCTTGACAATGATGGATATACAATTATGCTACAGAAAGGTATAGACCAACTAGAAAAGGAGTCTTCATTATGAGCTTATCACAGGGTTACATATCGAATCTCTTTAGAGTAATGTGGTCTTTATACAGAAAATCGGAAAAGATGACTCCACGTTTGCCAGGAGCTTTAGCACAATTAGCCTTCATGTTGAAAAGCATGGAGGGAATAGTTGATCTTCATATGCGCAAAAATGCTTTGCGAATGAGGCGTCTTTCCAAGATGGAACAAGCCTACGAAAGTGGAAGACCCTGCAAGACTGTGTTTGAAAATCTAATGTAGAATACAGGTAACCCTCATTGTAATTGGTGCGCTAGAAGTTGTTTTCTATTTAATCCTCCTATACTGAGGTTGTCATTTTTACGAGAGGGAAAAAGCCGACTGGTCTGATACATCTGATACTTAAAAAATATTCATCATCCGTTTTTCTAACGAACCTAAGCATTTGGGTGTCTTCCTGGGAAACACACTTCTTTGGCCTTAACATGTCGCTTTGAAAAGATAGAAGGAATTGCCGGGTATTTAATAGTGAAAAGGAGCTTCATGTAGGTAGGAGCTACCCGTCACTTCGATTTGCAAGCCTATGATTGAATCAGTATATATTTACGATTTTAAAACAAATGCACTTGCACTTTTATTTATTATGGTGGATTATAAATCGCTACTGAAATTTTGAGTCGGTGAACACAACTTTTAGTTGAAATTATCATCCTACCAAACAGGTTGTGCGTGCTATAGTGGATAAATTCGAGTCAATACATTCATTTTTGAATATTCCTGTTCAAGTGAGACAACGCGCCGGTCGAAGTACAGGAAATATCGCTTCAGTTCAAAATGAGCCAAATCAGTCGAATCTCATATTGTGGCCAATTTTGCGTAAATATCGTAGCTTCGAGGTCAAATTAACTAACTTCATAATGTCAGGAGATAATCTGAAACGCTGAAACTTCTCCGATTGAGCTCTGCAAATGTTTGAAGGAAATTCTGAATTTCATCAAAAAATCATCTTTAGCGCATTTTTGGCTTATCGGCTTTGTCAACAAGCAAAATATGCATTATTGGACAGAAACAAACCCATATGAGCTTCAAAACACTCCATAGGATCCACAAAAAGTGACCGTTTGTTGTGGACTTGAATTGGACTGTATTTTTTCGTCGATGAAAATGATAATGCTCATGATTGTGTAATGTTGGAAGACTATTTTTGACCAGACATCAGTGATATATGTT
The DNA here is from genome assembly GCA_907269105.1 of Volucella inanis. Lineage (NCBI taxonomy): Eukaryota > Metazoa > Arthropoda > Insecta > Diptera > Syrphidae > Volucella > Volucella inanis. The sequence continues at coordinate 139,170,395 of OU026157.1, forward strand.
TCTAACAATTTGGTGCCACACGACACACCGCCGGCCAAATAATTGATTTATTAAAGGGGAAGTTCGGTAATCCTGTAATCTCGACTGGACCATTGGTCGAATGGCTACTTCGTCGTTAAATATCTTTTTCTCTGGTTACTTTAAGTCGTTAGTTTGTGCCAACAAAGCCACGAACAATATCGAAAGCGAAATTTCTAACATTCCGGAAGATATATGTGGAAGAGTGGTGGAAAATTTGCTCCAAAGAATGGATCGCTTCAAACGTGCTCGCGATGTTCATATGAACGTGATCAAATTCCATACTTAAATTCACCATGTGTACTACAACTGGGATATTCTGTGTTTTAGTTAAATACAAAATTGTTAAAGGTTAATTTGAATGGTTTTCGCTGTTATCTTCGCGGATGGCTTAGGCTTTTGCTAAGCCTAAGTGTGCTAAGCACAAGTGGCACAACATTCGACAACCTTAATACGAGCACATCAGAATGATTAGGAAATCCCGAAGAATTCCTTCGGTGAATGTTTGACTACCTCGCTGCAAATACTCGGCCTGATATTGTGGTTGCTGGTATTGTAAGCATTTTATCACTTAATCGTTTGCTATGAGTCTCTTTCTATAAAACATTGAACAATTTTAATAAAAAGATTTAACCCCACAGGAAACCTTGTATATAACAGGTCCTTAGCGAATACACTTGTAAAAAACGAAAAAAAGTATATACTCGTTACTTCATAAGGAAAAGTAACTCTCTGTTTAACAATTTATTTAGCACTACTTCTTAGATTTGTGTATTTATTTTGATAATATTTTGTTTATTTAACACACCTTTTGCTTGTCATTCATGCGTCATCTTTACAGAAATCCAGTGTCAATTATCGTCAGCACAACAATTATGCAATCCCAAGTCGATTTCAATGTCAAACTATCGGCGAATTTCTATTAATACGAGTGCAACCCAAAATATCAATCTATTCACATGATTATTAGTTTCGAATAAATATTTTTGCACTAATATTCATAATCCATATGCGGTACAGTAATAAATTATCGGATATAAGCTTTCAGACAATTTCGAAGGAGTGATCCGTTAACACTTTGGTGTCTTTGATTTTTTTTTAATGTCTACGAATACGAGTATCTCAATGCCAAATTAGCGCGGATACGAACTATAATATAGAGATGTGTTATGTATTTGACTTAACATTACGAGTATTTTGAGGTTGACTTTTAAATCGCATTATGTTTGAGTGGCAACTGTACTTTTTCCTTGTAAATATTTGGAGAGCCAGCACGATATTGCGGATACATAATTTGTACTCGTAAATAGTAAAGGTTGGTAGCAATGATTTTAAAAGAAATTTCAAACCCAACTTTGCAGATCGAATTTGTAAGTAATTTTGTTACGACTTCGCTTTTTCCCCATTTCTGAACGGATTTATGGCGAAACTCCTATATGACACACAGAATAGATGCTGCTACAAAATATTCAAATTGAGTTCTGCAGACAAGTTGTTTGTTTTAGGACAAAATGAAGTACTTGCTTCATTGCACAATTCTTAATTCCGCCCTTTAGGTCTTAAGCAGAATGTATATTCTGTATTCGTATTCTCAATACGAAATAATCCAATTTTCTATTTCGCCTTATATAATCTCTTGAAACTTGAAGCACACCGACAATTTTAACTGCAAAAGGAGACTGCTCGGCGGCTTAATTTTTTAATTTTGGAATAGCCGGAGAACATTTTCCATGAAATGATCAAAAACATTCCAGGAAAGGTATAAGCTTCTGCTAATTGTATAAGTCTTGGTGAAATTACATATATACTTTAACATCAGTGAGGTAAACATTTTTTTTTTAAATTCCACGGTTAGATGTGAAGCAAACAACAAATAAGTACCCAACACTGAACTATAAATCAGCACTGATGAATGCTCTGACAAAGGAGTCAGACACCAAACACACTTTTTGAAGTGCTGTATGACAAATATAATTTTATCCGAGATTTACGACCTTGCTTAAATGATTCAACTAACTGGGAATGGCCCTGTAAAACAATGAAATTAGCATCGCTAAAAAAACCTTTCAAAAATGTCTCGTTATCATCATTACTCGGTTGCTTAGACACACTATTACTCTGGTACGAAGTCCCTTAATAAACAAAAAATCTGTCATCTGAAAGAAAAATAAAACGCCAAACTTTCGTTATTCGCTTTCAGTAATTCTCTGTAAAAATTCTTCTCCCACTGGATTCGCATTAACGTGCTATGCCGTGAAAATCTAATCGTCATGCCATGTGATGAAGTAATGGCTTTTAATTGCCCTTAAGTTTGCCAAATAAAAAGCTATAAAAACAAATGAATTGCAAGTTGACACTGTCAGCACGTGGCTATGGATAAATGTACTTTACAATCCAAGGCAATTTCAATTCAAACTATGCTACGTATATACTTGTAATCGGCACCGATGTCATTCATAGTAAGCGAATTTCATAGAATGTAACCTGACCTTACACCTGTTATTTGGTAGCGACGCTCTTGAAGTGGATAAATTTTGCCTTCGTTGAACTGTTAGACTGCTGAGTAGACGGTACTTAATTTTCTCATGATTGTTTGTTTGTTCGTGCGATTCCACTTCCTTATGGAAGTGACGACTGTTTTAAATCAGCCCGAGGAATTGATAGTGGGAATAGAAAAAAAAAAATAATAAAAAATACAACCCGTCACACGTCACTTTCACTGGGAGTGTTGTATAGTTTTAACAGATCATGACGAAACCCACAGAGATGTGGCCATGCCGGGAAGTTCATCTTTCTATCTTACGTCAACAGTTTGATACTTTTCTGATTCGGCTTTCATTTTAGAGCCTTAACAACCCATTGTTTTGGCGGACTCATCATTTTTTTTTTTTTTTTACCGGAACACACAACAGGAGAAGATCGCAATCGATTTTCTGGGAGACAATTCAAATCGATTGATTTGTATCGTTGGAAATGTTGATGTACTCGTATTTTGTCAGATAGAAAGTGATTTGCCGAAAGTTGTGCAGAGACTGCAAGTTAAGGAACGAGTATCTGAATAGAGATTAATAGTGTTACCCAATCGAAATTAGCTGATGATGTTGTTTGCCGGTTCATGTAGGTTGGAAGTAATAAATTGAAAGGCAATCACTTTTCTTAAATACGGAAGAAAGTTTCTTTGACAGAAAAAAAAAAAAAACAATTTCCATCAAAAAAGCGGGTTTAATAGAGAAATATTTTCCAGAATTATGAATTTTGATAGTTAACTTAGGAGTACCAGCCGACCTACCGGATTCTCTTGCGTACGCTTATTATTGAGTTAGCTGCCTCTTTTGATTTTAAAAATTAAAAATAAATTATTTTCCATCCAAAGAAACGATAGGAGGGCTTCAGATATCTATCCTAGAAAATATTTACTTTGAAATTAAATCTTCTAACATATACAAAGTGCTAGAATTAGTCTACTGTCACTTAGTGGTGTTGTAAATTATCTTTGAATATCATTTTATTAAGATTTCTAATGATGTTCTATATACTCAATATCAGCCCAGAATAAACATTCTACAATAATAAAAATCTTAGGGCTTTCTGATCAGCATTAAACATAACTGCCTTTTTTTTCCTTTCAGTGTAGGGCATGATTTGAAGCCAGATCCTCTTGTGCGGCAGTCGACGAATTTAACCATTGTGCCATTGCCACTCTTTTAACTTTAAGCAAAAAAACTTTATCTTAGGATGGCACCTCGATGAACACTATCCCAGATACGTTTGGACTGGTTTTAGGTAACTACTGAGTTATTTGCAGCTGGATTTCCAATGTTAAGTTCAAAGAAGTTTGAGGAACAATACCCTTGTTCTACCTTGTTTCGTGTACTGGTGCGTGCACACCAAGCGGATATGAATACCCTTTTACAGACTTTTCAAAAGGTCGCGGGCGAGTGGCGTAGTAGTTTTGAAATTCAGGTGTTAGATTTCGATATTTTCCCAGAGGTGGTTGTCAAACTGGAGCCAGTGCATCCTCAACCAGTGGGTCTTAGTACGTGCTAGTTGTTAGTTCGTTACATTTAGCCCAGCCAGCAACCACTCCATCATAAATGTTATGACTTCATGTCAGGGTTGACGCCGACGGGATTTACATATAACTACATACAAATTCCATGAAAAGACTTTGCATATAGTCTATGCATGATGAGTCACATGACTCGTAGTCAGAAAAAAACCTAAGGGGTCCTTTGAAATCTGAGCTGAAAATATCACAGAATTATGGGAGTAAACTAGAGTGCAGGGCAAACAAGTTCTTCTAAGCCCCCCTTACTTTGATCAATTTTATAGGGTGGTGCAAGAGTAAACTGACTGATGTTTAACTATATTCTAGAAGCTTTACAGATTTTCGGTTAATGGAGACTTTTTTCAGCTGGTTACGGTTATATCCCTCAGCTTCAGCCCTACCAAAATGGACTCTTTTCAAACATTTCATAAACTATTGATATTCTCGTCTTCCGTCTTGTAGTTTGAAGAACACCAGTTATAGCCCTCCTGTTGATGAAATCATGTCACTAACGCCCGAATCATATTCACATGTCGGTAACCGTGGCTCAAGTGGTGGTGGACTGGCTTCCAAATCTAAATACATTAATTTTTTCATTTCATTTATAAATATATTCATACCCAATTGAGTATTAAATTCTTTAAAAAAAAAAGGTGTGGAATTCGCGAATAAAAAAATCCTGACACGCTTTTTGAATCAAGATATTCGATATAAATTTTCAAAAAAAAGTTTAATTAGTTTAGTCTTCTTCTTCAACCTTATGAGAATAAAGTTTGTGTATTTTGTGTTAGATTAAGCAACAAAATACATGCATACGAAGAATAAGTGATAAGACGTTTGCTAAGGAAGCACAGACCTACTTTGGTTCCTTCTAATAAATCACGTTCGTTCATTGTAAAAAGTACTCGCCTATCACTTCAGTTACTTCATGGAATCCAAAGTATTTCATAAGCGTTTTTGCTTCCCTACAAATGAGATTATAATTAAATAATTACCAATGCGCGTACGAGGTATTACACATCCATCAGACTTGAATCAATTGAAAAACTCCAAACACCTATCCAATGTGCGATTGCATTGTCATGGCTCGTTGAACCTCCTCGCTTTGCTCTATGCAAAACTTTAACGCATCACGTTCACAAATGTTCACATACATAGATACACAGATACAATTTTAAACCAGAAGCTGGTATATTTTGCCGTCGTAATACACCAAAACAAAACGTTCAGACGCTTCGTACTTGATGGAGTACAGACAAAAACTAGCCTCTGATTCACATAAATACATATACGTATGTACGTGTACTTCGTATATTAAGAGTTCAGAGCCGGCAATGTTAGTACTAGTTATACCAGATAACTCTACGATGCAACCACATGCAAGCTTCTGGCTTTGAAAGGGAAATTACAATTGGATTCGTTATATGAGTAAATACACGCTTCTTCAAACATACAGGGTATTTTGTAGTCACAAATACAGTAACAAAACTCAAGTCATCGGAACCAACCGCTCTACCACATGCTACAGATACTCCAACTCGAACTAGTACATAGTTTCCACTTTCGATTTCATTAGCCGCTTAACACGGAATCGGAAGAACCTAAAAAACATGTAACACATAGTTGTTTTGGGGAAAAAATACGAATTTGCCAGCTAAATAGAGTGGTAGGACTTTTTAAAATAAAAGAAAACTGTATCCTGTGGCCGTATTCCACTTTCAACAAACCTACTGAATAAACAAACTATAAGGCAGGTAGAAATGAGTTTGAATCCATGCATACGGATGGATAATTGCCACATTTTTTCACTAATCTGATCTTGTAACTTTGATCAATGAAAGTGATAGATATTGGCCGGGGGCTAGACCACTCGTACTCGTATATATTGCCCCTGGTTGGATTCGAAATCTTACGGAGTACGATGTTTACTTTTTTTTGAATAAATTTTTGATTATTATTTATTTTTTTGCAGAAGAGTTCAATTGCTTCCTGAAGGCAAACGTTTTGCAAAAGATACGAAATATCCGTACTTTTGGTTAAAAGAGAATGATAAGCTGTCGTTTTAATGACTGCCTGTCTGGTGATTGCAAAAAATGCCTGAGGCCAATCGTAGACACTGGAAATACTCGAACTAGTATTTACATTGAGCTTACCTTTTATTGTTGGGCCTTGGCCGGTATGAAGGAGCCTGTAATTGTCTTGTCATCTCAGGTTGCTTGAGATGTTGCTACCGGTTCCAACAGAAAGGATACAAATTAATAGATACGAGCGCATAAGTGTTTCTATTTCTGTTATGTTTTGCACTTCCTATTTTATGTAGACAGGACATATTAAACAAAAAATGTAGATGTCAAATAAACAAACCAGTTCTTAGGAAGCCCGAGCGATAGTAGCCTTAGATTTTCATATTGCAACCGAACATCAAATAGTGTTTTATTATTTTCACATTTCTAATGAAAATTCAAACGAAGAATTTCGCAACAAAATCAAATAACTTTAATATATATGACTTTTTCAAACTTGGTTGAGTTTGAATATTTTTAAGAAAAAAGTCGTTTGACTCAATGTTTTTCGAAGGGCATTCACCGAAGCGTATCCTTCTATTCAGCATTAGTTTGATGAAATGATAACCTGTTGACCTATGAGAGCTTTCCGGTTAATGCTTTATTAACGAGTTAACGTCTTTGTGACGTTCGCTAACACTTCAAGTGACACTTTTGATTATTTATTTTATTATGTAAGATTTAATTGGGTAATATAAGGTTAGTTAAAAGAAACTGAAGAAAATCACAATCCATAAATTTCTTACTGGGAAATGAAGCTATAAAAAACCGGGGCAATGACATATTTAGCTTTTTAAATTGAGATATGAAGTTCATTATGCCTTATGAAGCACTTTACGCCACAAAATGGTTATTTCTACATTGTATTCAATGATTCTGAAATTAAGTGTAAAGATTTTGTAATAATTATTGATTTTGAGTAAGTTTAAAGATTTAAAATTGAAAAATACCTTTCGGCGGAAAGGTTAGATTCTATTTGCATTCAAAAGGAATATTAGGCCAAGACAATTTCGGGCATTTGAACGCTAACTTACTTGCAATTTTAATCTGTAACCGGAGACCACCGGTGGGAGATAGGCTAAGCACTACGGTTCGAACTTGATTGTTGGGTTACGTACCTAATCCAATTTTCCGTTCAATCCCCACCCAGATTTTCACAAACAGTATCCTTTTTCGAGCTTTACATTGTCATTCAAACTCAATTGTTGCTGGTATATCCACATAAACAAGCGGTTTTATACTCCCGTAAAAAAAATGTTCAGCGGCGTTTGATTGCAACACCTTTGTGACCAATTTATAGATCCTAATATTGAAGTCACTCTTTCATCACACTTTGTTTTCTATAAATGTCACGTAAATTTGGAAACAAAAATGCGCCAATCATCTTTTTGTATCGGTAACCATTGACTGTAATGTAATCTTTAAATAAATAACCTCCGATGATGCCGTCCAGCATATTGTTATTGATATTATGGTTCTGAAGAACCAAATATGACAATTTTTCTTCTTTTGTCACACAATTTTAGATCATCTTGCAGTTGGTTTTGAGTTTATTTAGCAAAGCTACGACATATCATTGTAAGGGTTGTTGACGGACAAGGGTAAAGCCCTAACAAACAAATTGGGATTTTCGTTAACGTTGTCGTTAATTGCGGTGATATTTTCTTCGGAGTGCACTGATCTCATTTCTGTTATTGACCAATCTATCCACAATACAACAAAAAACACTTTCAGATAGTTGATTATTCCATAAAAAAAAAAACCATAAAATTCAGCAGCAGCACGTCAGGCAGAATTAAATTTTAATTTTCTGGCTTCGCATAGCCATCATCCAATCAAAAATTCGGTGGAGTTAAAGAAGGTCTCGTTTTGATCAACTTTATTTCCCATGTGTATATGCGTACGAGTATTGCCAAACTTTCTCTAAGAATTTTAGTATAAAGTTCAAACGTTGCGGCTGCTGACAGAGATATTTTAAGCAGTAATGCATCTTAAAACAAATTTCGACCAAGACAACTATACTCGTGAAAAGGGATATACGCTTATGCATATGAGAATCTTAATTAAAATAAAAAATAAAATTTAATAGTGAAAATTCTTTGACATTCACTTAAGACACACCCAGTGCACTCCGAACTAAAGTTTTGTCAAATATTTACCACCAAAATTCGACTTAACTTTGTGGTACAACCAAAATTCGATGCCACAAAAAAATAAATAAATAAATAAATCTGACTATCCAATTTGAAAGTTGACCCTTTAAATTTCAAATTATAAATTCATACTTAGGCGTTAATTGCTTAAAGATTTCAGACATAAAAATGTTCATTAATCGCTTTGAAGTAATTGGCGACTACTTTTGCTATTTTGTGGGCTAATCCTAAGACGTTCATAATCGTACATATGTAAAAGAGGCTTAAGCCATCAATGGAAATGGTCGAGATATAAAGTAAGGCTTTTATTATTGAATCTTAATGTCAGAGAAAAATTAGGACGCGGCGTTGAAGGTTAGAGATTTTCATTAAGTGAGTTCGTGAAAAGTTGGATTTATTATTTTTCCTTAATTTTGAACAAAAGCTTTCAATACAATAGAGTAAGAGGCTAAGCAATCATGAACATGGAAGAAAATGATTCAGTAAGTTTTTAGTTTTCTTGGAATGATGACAGTATATTACGTGCGATATTGAAAAGTTAGCCAATGCTTGATGACATTAAGAGGTTTCCAAAAGCTATAAGTGCCAAGGTGTTGATGACGTCAATATTTCATTGTACCTGAAGTGCAAAAGCAAATGCTTAAAAGAAGGTCATAATGTACTGTAATGTCACGTTCTGTTTGTATCTTTTATAATGGAATCCATGCTGCTTGTCGAATGTGTATTTTCTATTAATGTTACGAGTATATGTTATTTTCATATTTCTACTTATTCATTTTCGAAATCTAATTTGCTTCACAGGCTTCTGATACATTAAGGGCTTAGCCAAAGGTTCTACTTTTCTTGATTCTGGTACAACAGCTTCCAATTTAAACCACAAAACAATCTGATATCCACAATTATCTGGAGATCCGAACGGCAAATCATTTGTTTACTAGATTTGAATAGTACAGCCAATCTTGTCTAGGACTTGTAAGCTTCATATGAAGAAGCATGTTATGAACCTAATATCAGCTTCATGATTCCTCTTATCGTCAAATACTCCCCAGTTACAAATAGAACTGGCAGGATAAGGCTTTTGTAGTGCATCATTTTGATATCTTGAATTAAGAATTTTGATTCCATTTGTTTCACCAAACACATGTAAGAAAATATCAAGTGTGTTGGCTGAACATTTACGCCGACATAGCATAATTCCTAAGCTGCTTTGGAATTAACATATCACCACTAAATTTTTGCATCAAACCTTGGGTAATTGATTCTTTGTTCGTATTTCTTCTGGTTCTTATCTGTTTTAGATTCTGCTCTGCACACCGAGTGTTTTTCAGCGTTGCACGTTGCATTAATTGATCAGTTATAGAATCTAGAAATCGGTCATCGCCTTCACTATCATGACATACTCGATTGATGACTCAGTAGATGCATTCAAATACATTTACAACACCCTGCGGATGAGTAACGACATTCCCTTTAAAACCACCAAGAGTCTGCGTCATGCACTTAAAGCCAGCTGCTAGCTGCTTAGCGATTCAAACTCTTGATATTCTTTCGATTGCGTGACCCTTTAATTTCCCTAAGTTGGAACACAGTATTTTCTTCGTACCACTGGTGTATTTCAGAGAGTGTTTTTCTAATCGCTCGGCACTGGATATGACGGCGGATGGAGAGTTTAAGGGCAACCTCTAAGCTCTAAGTCAAGCAGCGGGCTGAAAATGATCATATTCGACATTTACACCTCTCAAAGTGCATACATGCAGAATGTTATAGGTATATCCTCAAACAGTGAAGTTGTGAATATTGCTCCTTGGAAGCCCTATTTCGACTTGCTTAGTATTGTGGGAAAAAGCAAAAAAATAAAATAAAACAAAAATGCCGGCTTACCGTTGTATTAATCGAGTCCAACTGTACCGTTTGCAGCTTAACATTGAAATTATTTTCAGTCCATCTGCTACATTTCAACCTTTTTATGGCTCATTAATCGTAATGTCATCGGTTTTACTCATGTTTTGCTTCTCCACATTAACGAATTTACTGACATTGACCGATTGATGATATGACGGTATCTGTGTGTATGTATTCGTATGTACTCATAAATACTGTTCTGTGCTGTGCATATATCTAGAAACGATACAAAGCACTAACTTTATGTATTTAGTGGTCTTCCGTCAACTGATGCAGGTAAATATCTTCACCGAAAGTCATCGTTACTTTTATCGGTACGTTATTACACCACTCGTGACTAACCGTATTCGATAAACAATCTTAAGCTTATCTATCTGTGTAATGCTCTCCTTTTGGAATTTTTTTTTCCCAATTTGGTAGCCAATACTTAGGACGAGATAGTAGGTGCTCTATGTGCGTGTAAACATAACAATTATTAATTACGTAACTTATAAACCAATTAGTGGAACAATTCCACAGTAAACTGTTATGCAAATGCGACTTGATTCAGTACGGATACTGGGTAAAAAGACGGAGAAAAGGAGACAAAAGTACATAACAACCCACGGCATCTCAAGTGAATTTAGTAGTTGAATACCTCATAGTGTGACTGATTGTTACACTGACAAGTTTTCCTACACGCGTATTGCCCGGTTAATTATTGCATCAAACTAGACAGTTACTGTTACAATCCAATCATAGTAGCAGGAGAAGGTTTTTAGGTCGACGTAATTAATTAATGACTTTTGAATAAGGAAATATAAAATACGAGTGTCTCACGAATGTATCTGGGTAGGAAAAAGGTTTACAATTCACTTCTCTAGTCCTTGCGATAAAAAAGATGGCCAACAGACTTGCTGGAAATCATAAGCTCTTCCAATGGCCATTATGTACTTGAGCCAAAACAGGATATGTGAGGAAGATGTGACATTTCAGATGACGAGATCCATCTTTATCTGTAAATTCTGTAGGTTAGAAGCCCAGGATCTATGAACATTTTCAGAGATCATGGTACTATAAAGGAAGATACACCTCTTAAGGTAGCAAAGAACAGGAAAGTCACAAAGTTGTTTAGCATCTTCTAAACAGAATCGGGCTCATTTTTTAGACAGACAACAGTGTCCGAAGTGGGAGTTGAAAAGCGTCTTCACATTCTTATTCCTCTTGTAACTGAGAATATTTTTAATTTTTTTCAGAAATAATTCTTTTTGCTTAATTAATTCTTTGAACGTCACACCAGTATGTTAGGTTTTACTCCTTCTTCCACTTATTCCATTGGCTGTTAATTCTAGAATTAGGGATACCGCAGAAAGGACTGGTACCGATATACCTTTCCGTAGAGTCATTTCTCCCCAAATTATTATTCGTCTCGTTAACGTCAATGCTTTTGTAACCTAATCGCGATACAGTTTTGAGTAATATTTTTGTGTAGAATAACAACTCCTTAGTGTTCTAGAGACCATCCGCAGTTTTCTATTTAATACGATTTGGGATTTTAATGTCAAATATCCTGTCAAAGCAGTAATGCTTGTGGCATGAAGATTTGAATCTCTATTCTGTTTTCCGTTTTTTATTTTTAAATCCGAATCTATAAAGCTGCTGTGGGATAAGTTTGCATAATACGATGCTGAAAAGTGATAATCATGGTTGTAGCTCCATGATTGTTGTTTTCAAAATAATTTTCGTCCAACTTACTAAAAAAGCAAAGGTGATAAGAGGTTTAATTATCACGGTAAACTGTTTGTTTCAGATATGACGTCGTATCGTATGTGCAAAGATATACTCATAGGACATTCCGTATTCTCTCTATTTCACATTTGATTAGAAAATTCTAATTTTATATAGAAAATTTCACAGAGTCGTCGGCACGGCATTAGGGCTGATCTACTGGCTTACCAGTAACTATGATTATTAGGTTGTTAGAAAATCCACGAGTTCGTTGAGTAAGTCATCTGTAACCACAAATAGTAAGAGCGGTGATAGGACAGATGATAATCTCACAGAAACCTGTCTAGAAGTAACTTTGATTCTTCATCTCAACCGATTAATTAGATGATTGATTACTCTGCGGTATAGGGTATTGGTAATTGACTCCTAGCCAATGTTTTTAAAGGCTGCTTCAATATCGAGGAAAGTGCAAATGGCGTGAATAAGATCTATATAATATGCATTTAAGTTGCAATGGCACGTTTCACTCAAGAATGTCTCTTACAAGAAAGAAGATTCAAGAGGATTAGGTTAGGTAAAAGTGGCTGTCTAGTCCACTTAAACCTATTGGCTTATTGTGGTGATACGTGGTTCTGTGATCCTTCTACTCTTAGGATTAATTTGAAATTATGATAAGGCGTAGGAGACTGTTAACATCTATATTTTTTCGATTGCCTAAGTCATTGTAGAGGGAAGCTCCTAAGTGGAATTTTCTCCTTTGGAAGAAAGCTGGGCATGTGCAGAGTAGGTGGAGGATTGTCTTTTTCTCCTTCTCTTTCATGCAGCTTCTGCAGAAATCATTTGTAAAGATGTCAAAGCTTCTTGCATGCTTGCTTAAAAGGCAGTGTCTAGTGTTGACACCTATGTTGGCGCTGATCAAACTCTTAGAGCGATTCAAATCCAGTTGATCTAACAGTTCACCTAAGGTCTGTTCTTTTGAAAGTATCCAGTAGCTTTCACGTTAGAATATGTAGAGTGGTTCCAATTTTGGCGAGTTTCTCGGCCCTACAGTTCACTGGAATGTCTCTGTGGCCCGGCATCCAAAATAGGTGAAGGTTGAACTGCTCTGTCATCTCCCTAAGAGATGATCGGCATCCAAGCATCCAAGGGCAGTTCTAGAATTTAGTGAGACTGAGTCCAGAGACTTGATAGCGGCCTGTCTATCCGAAAAGATGTGAATATCGCTACAATAATTTGGAAGGCGAAAGAAGAAGCTTAGATTTAGCTTATCTGAGAAATAACCGCCACCAGACTTGCTATAAGTCTTAGACCCATCTATGTAGAATTGGATTAACTTGTCGTCCATGAAAGCATCTTCCTTCCCAGAAAGATCTACAGTTGAATTTCATGTTAGTCTTTTTCAAACCAAAATTCGGGTGTAGTATAATCAATGTTCTCTGAGAGGATTCCTAGTATATAAATAATGTTAGTGTGGCGAAATAAATTAGTTGTTCTAAGGCGAATAGCTGCAGAAGCAGAAACAAATCACAAATCAATATTCTTTAATGGGAGTTCTATGAAGAATTAAAGTTGTCGCAGTTTCTCTTACCAACGATAAAATTCTAACGAAAATATTAAGTCCTCGTGTATCATTAAACAAATCCGTAACCTTTTAACTAACAATTAAGTAAGTTTTACTAGGCATCGGTAATGTGTCAGTCCAATTATGCATATTCAAAAGGTTAGCTAATTTAATCGACGTAAGCGACACATTTATAAAATATATACAAATAATTTGTTAAGTGGGTAAACACAATACACAAGACAAAAACAGATTCGTTTAGACTGGTCTGGTCTCAAACTTACCATATATGTATACCCTTAAGGTGTAAAAGAGCCCATTTCGATGTAGATCCCTTCACTTAAAGGAATATTTTTTTTCTTGCACTCATAAATATTCCTTTTGTAATTTTAGCTCATTTTGTGAAAGGTAATGTGAACTATAAAATTCATGCTAATGAGCCAAGTGACACCTTCTTAATTCAATTCAAGTTTATTGATAGATTGATTATGCCCCAAGGCACAAAAAAGATAAACCTCTGATGTAAGGAAACTAACTTCAGATTTATATAATCTCTTAAAATCCGCAAGTAAGTGATTAGGTATGATTGTTATTCAAAAGCAACAACAAGTTATTAAAGGGGAAACGAAACTTGTTATCCAAAAATAGTCTGTAGCTATTATTATTTATTAAGTTGTGATGATTTGCATTTAAGAGAATGCTGTATGCTGTTAGTCAAAGGAAAATGCAAGTAAATATGCCACCTTATAATGGAAATAATTAATAATAATCAAACTTGTGACAGATACTTCAATGTACTGGCTATGCACTCCATCTGACACTTTTTCATAATGCTCACAACATTAATAGAAAAAATTTTAAAGTGTTTTCGTATGAATACTCGTATCACAAACACGGCCGTGACATATTAACAAGGCAATCGCAATCGTAAATTGATTTTTTTTTTTATATTAATTTTTTCAAGAACAACTCTATTGGTAGATTGCTCTGGATTTGGATTTTATTTCTATTTTTTTCTCCTACAAATACATTTGTATATGGTATCTGATAGATAGTACCGTCGCCGCTGGAAAGTGGGCTTGACCAATTGTTATGTACGAGTACTCCTTTGTCGTTTTTAATTGCTGATTTATTTCTTGATTTGCGGTTCTATGATTAAATAGATTGAGTACTGGGTATTGGTGGAAATACAAAATAATACGAATAATCAGTTAAAAAAAAGAAACAAAAAATGAAAGGTCAGTGTTACATAAGAATAAGTGTTTTGAAAAGCGACAACTTGTGAAAGATTAAATTAACACCCGCAAATGTTATATCAAAGATATTTAAATATTAACACTACCACCATCACTGGTTATTTATAATGGGGTTTGTTTGTTTTGTATACAAAAACGATATTTTTCGTTGGTTTATTAGTTGAATGTGAACAATATCAAGAGACCATAAAGCATGTGCGTGTCATCCTAATAAATCAAAAACTTACATAAAAAGTCGAAAATTAGGGGGATTGAGCCACACTCGTTGGAATGTTTTGTTTTATTTTGTAGTTTCTAGCTAGCATGGTCAAGGCGTCACCACTGTTTGAAACACCTAAATAAGCCAACAGAAATAATTTGAATAGATTTGGTATTAGTCCCAAATTTTAATTCTTTTGCTCTAAAATTTGAAGAAAAGCACTAAAATTGGAGAGAAGACAAAAGGTAGGAGATCTGTAAACTGTCCTTAGAACATATATTTGAACCGCAAAATCCATAACAGATGTTGCTAATAAACTAAATGGTACAATCTGGCACATCTTGGTTATCGTACATTAAGTCGTCCAATATGCACTCACATCAAGTCGTCTGGCATCGATGGAATATACCATATCTAGCCGGTGCTGAGGAAAACCTTTACAGCCAGCTCGACACTGGCTTCCATACTAACTGCTTGGCGTATGGTTACATTTATTAGTTCAGTATAATCAGAATTGCACTAAATACTTTGATAAACTTTTCCCCTTATGATATTCATATCATGGGTTAGCACTTAAAGCATTCCTCATGTTTAGGAATGACGACTTTGTATTCGACTTGCATTGAATTTCCGATAGGATAGGATAGCTAGCGTCTTCGTTGAACTTCACAATCGTTCGTCTAACACCCAAACAAAAACTTACGAAATCGTAATGACCACTCATTATATTGTGAATAATATTGAGGAAAAGCAGTATATGCGTTTGCAACGAGGACAAAGCTGTGCTTATGGCAATTTTTAACCCTTTGTCCACTTGAACTGAACTGAATTTGTTCAATAGAGTAAATTTATTGACTCTTATTTCGATTTTAGATAACATTGAAATCATGGAAAAATCGATTCCCTATGAGTTGGCTAGAAAAGTTTCATAGCAGTTATTTTTATATATGGTTAGCAAGTAGGACTTCTAGTGTCATCTGTAATCTTCAGAAGTACTGATTGTGACCAAGACTTAAGCGAAAACATATCACCTTCTTCTGCGTATAAGAAGATAATAGAGCAGAATATTTCTCCTGATGTTGTATCAAATGGCAGATATTTGTAATTGATCTGGTAAGCTCGTTCACAGCTCTATCCGCAGGACAGTGAAAACATAATAAAAAAGGTGTGGATTACAATGGATCGATATACGTTTATGAGTGCTCCGGCAGATAGTAGAAGCCTCTAACAAAGTGAAAAAAGGTACTTGCCAACTCATCTGCTCTTTCCTTGCCTCAGATATTTTGTTGGCATGGTATCCAGCATAGAGTCATCATACTGATAGTCAGCATCTTATTCAGGAGATTCCTGCAAGTTTTTATGCTGCCTAACGTTATACATAAGCATTTTCTTCACTAATGCTGTGGAAAATATTCTGATTGATACTAGAATTCTTATGCAGATTCAACGAGATTTGAGAGCTAACGGTTCTTCTATAGTGCCTTTTATCAAAACAGCTTACATTTACTTAGTTTTGACCCCATTAACTTCAATCTGAAGTGCAGCTGCTTCATGCTGCATGCAAATATGATATCCATCGATATGATTTCTCAATATTGGTTTCCGAGCATACGAAATTTCTTTATATTAGAATTTGTACGCAACATTGGTGCGATTACACTTCTCTTAAATGGTATTAAGCCATTACTAGTAGCTTTGTGATAGAAGTCGAGAACGATAGGATTACGAATAGCAACATTTTGAAATTTGTAAAATCGGCATCTGTTACTATGCATACTGCATGCAGTTTTCTTAAAGCTCGAATTTCAGTGAACATTCGTATTTATGCACTACATTCCTTCTTCTGAATAAATCTAAGATCAGCGTTTTCACACACTGCCAGCATCTACAACCCTGTTAAAGTCTCTTTGGCTGTAGAAAGGGCCAAAGTTATCAATAGCATAACCAATTGTGGTACTATCAACAGAGTGGAATTTAATGCTTCCAAAATACAATGCTGTCTGCTGTCGTTTTGAAATTTAAATGACCAGTCATTTTCAATCTCCTAAAACATATCTGCACCTCCTATATAGGATTCAAAACCGTGCAATAAAACTCATTGACAATTCCGATCACCGAGGTAATGTCTCCTGTCTCACTTTGTTTTACCGCTATTTCCACCACCAGTGCTCCATAGAAATCACCAGTAGCATTCCGCCCTTTCAAACCTTCAACCGTAACACCCGTCTCGCTATGAATACTCATTAGTATGCCCTTAAGCTTAATTTCGGACGTATTTTGAAATATCTTGATTCGTTCCTAAGCCGTACAACTCGCTTATGGAATGCCTTGCCGAGCTCTCTATTTTCTAGTCGTTATAACTTGCAAACATTTAAAACCAATGTACATTGGTATTTCTCTTTTCTGCCTCTCTAGTTTTTCTTCGCCCGCGCTGCGTACAAACACTTTAAGGGTACTCGAATCCCTTAAGCGGGCACTAATTATAAAAAAAAAAAATTAAAATCCTAGTTCGCTACTCAACTCTTTTGTTTTCCATTATCTTTGATTGTCATCTCTTGAAAACTTCAACTAATGCTCAATTATATTTTGTTTCTATTTTCAGACTTTACCGACAAAATGACACAAATAACTGGATTTATTTTGACACTATGGTCAATATACTCAACATGCATTGCAATGCCAGATGTAAGTAGACTTTTGCTCCTAACCCAAGAACTCGTTTTTAGAAAATCAATTTTCCAACTATTTCTATTTAATCAAAACTGTGACCATGATCAGTGTATCTTAACTATTCACTCATTATATAAAAATGTATATACAATTTTATACGCGTATTTTTATTTTGATTTCAAGCCAATTTCTCAAGTCTTGTATCATTGGCTAGAAATTTAACCTCAACGCATAGACCGAAGACCGAAGATTGACTCGAATCGATTCAATTTGGTTCGATACGAATTCAATTACAAAATATCTACATCGTCTGCATAATGTTAACACGATTATAACCAATCGATGTCAGATACTTTATTTTCAATGATAAACTTAATGAATATCTACATAGAAACAGATATGTATTTATTTTGATATTAAATTTTGTTTTAGTCCACCACAGCCCCCTTGTTTTAATTATTGACGCACTAAAGACGCACAAGATTGATTTAGCAGTGTTTGTGTATTTGTGTGTGGGTTTCTTAATATTATGGCCAAGGTCGGTTAAGGTTCTTGCATTATGATACGCGTTGCTTTTCAATATCGTTTCGGCTATCGATGACGATGCCTATGTTGCGCAGCGTACTGGTGTTACTTGTCACTACAATGACCGCTGTGCGGTTTGTACGTACATTTAGTAGAGTGCAGCGGTTTGATGTTGAATTTGTTTAAGTATAAAATTAACAAGCATGTCAATGTGTATAATGTACGCTGGGAACGTGTTCAAAATAATTTGTAGGAGTATGTTTGATGCTAAGTAAATGAGACGAGTTACTTGCTATAAAACCAGCAAAGTCGTTGGTTTTATGAAGAATGGGTGATTTGTGCATCAGTGTGCATTTTTAATTAAATATCTTCAACAGAATGAAAGCGAGCATTTGATTTTCTTTAGTGTTGAAAAACTGACCATTCAACTTTTTGGAAAACTCAACTAGTTTACATTTATGTGTTCGTATCAAATAGTTATGCCAGAAGGAAAATTCGTTTTTTAACTCCTTCGTCAAGGGTAAGGTAGTGACAAGTAAATGTCACTAGTATTACCACATATTGAAACAGAACCTGCAGTTTTATGTTGGATACTTTTTTCCCAAGGGCTTCATCGCCTCGCAGTTTAATCTATCTTTCTATTTCCTTCTCAGTAGTTACAGAAAAATTCAAATAATTTGAGATTTGTTAAATGGTGTAATCGTCGATACTCGATACTTAAACTACTACTCAAATTAATACTCGAATCAACAAGAAACTCTGCAGGGTAACATATAATCGTGATCGACTGACGTGATCGAGCAGCTCCTAACTGCCGTACGTGATCGAGCAGCTCCTAACTGCCGTACTTTCGACCCAATTGGCTTCAATTCAATAAAAAGCCATACAAAATATTTTATCAACAAATTGTAGTGAGCTCTTCACTATAAAACGGCTGCAAGTGTTTTGTGGTGTATAACAGAAAACAATTAAAAACAATATGCGTCTACTGAATTCAACCTTGACAGACTATTTTCAATGACCGCCACCCGTACTTTCTTACAAACTCTAATACCATGTAGTGATTTTTGGTTGTTGCTTTTGTGTACGGTATCTATACATGACATAACATACTTGTGCCTAAAGTAAATTATCAAATCCGTTTAAAAAAAAAAAACCGGCAAAAAAGCCAAATACAAACTACATTATAAGTTTGTGTCTGCTGATAGTCAGCGTATCTCAGCATGAACTTAAATTCGTTTTTGATTTGGGTTAGTAATGAAACAAATTTTAAAGAGAGAGAATTTGGTCTCGGTTCAACAATTATTACTATCATTGTCAGCCCCTTGAAAGTGTGTTGAACTTACTGTTTATTTATACACACTAGGGCTTCCATAATGAATGAACAAATGAATGAATGGGAATTTCATAACGAATAAATGAAGGGCTTGAAGGAACACTCGTAGAATGTAAAATTACCGACTTATGGTATGTAACACTCATTAGAAAGGTAAGTAAAACTTAACAAATCTAGGGTAGATAGATTAATAATTTTGCGATCCATGATTAATAGATTAATGATTGAAGACTTAAACTTCACTGGAGTTTTGCTGTTCTTTGAAAAAAAAAAACAAAATATAAGCTATTGTGATACTCCAGGTAGAGTGTGGAAGAGGGATGATCTAGCTACTTCTGGAGGTACAGAGATTTCTAAATAAAGTTGCCCAAGTCGGTGATCTTTATGAAGCAGAGATCATTAAGACCTCCGAAGTGGTAACGGCGTAGAGATTGCAATCTAGTGTAATGAGAACCAAGGAAGGGCTGTTGTAAAAGAAGTGTTCCACAGACTCCACTTTCTCTACACAAATCGTTGTCAGGAACAGTCTACCGTGATTATGTTTTTAAGCTTAAAGATGTCTCTTTTCCTGACGCTTATCAGCTTTCGTGTCCGCTTTGAATCCAGTATGGACCATATTAGTCCAGATGACTCAAAGTTATCTTGATGACACCACCTATGGCCATAGAGAGCGCTTAAAAGTATGATATGATAGCTATTTGGTGAAAGATATTTGTGGCTTGGCTGAGCCTGTGTAGTTCATCAGCCAAGTAGTACCCTGAAATGTCCAAGTATCCAGTAACACAACATAGTTAGTGTGATCTTGTGCTGCTTAGCCATTTCTTTGGAAAAGCGGTATACTTTAATCACTCTTGAATTCATAGTGTTCGATGTTAAAGATATGATCGCTGTTTGCCTATCTTTTCGTATTGCACTTTGCACTCAGGCTTAGCCAAGCAGTCGCTGAGAGGCTAAGACTTCGGCGGTACAGTATGTAGATAGACTGAAGGATTTTTGTATGCAGAAGTCCTCAGATAAGATTAGGGTTGTTTTCATCCGTACTTTCTGGAATCAACTGAAGTTAACGATGAATTCACTATCAGTTAATTGAAGGCCGATTGATGAATGCAGGTCGCGATGCAGCGCGAGTAGACTGACTTGTCCAACTGCCACTGGTCTTAGCAAACAAATTTGCTAGTGACAGATTGACATTCACGAATAATTTCAGCACCAACTGAACAACTCTTACGGCGTACATGCATGTGCAAAGCAAATAAACTAAATGGTTTAAGCTATCTGAAACATCTTCTGTTCAATTTCACAGTAAGTGATGAACTAAATTCGTAAGTCCCAATAATAATTGATCTCTTAGTGACATTAAATCAAAGGCTATATCGGCCTTACAGAATATAACAGCAAAAGTCTATTTATATACGAAGAACAGTGATACTAGAAGCCATTCCTTTTAAGACAAAAAGTACGAGTCTGCGAGCCCAGTTTCTGGCATGGATATAGTGAGAAGATTCATCAAGTCAAAAACAGTTTTTTTTTTTTAATATGTAGTTTTATTAGAAAAAAATAGAAACAAACACAGTAACGTACAATATTTACCTTGAAAAGTTACTAATGTATATATGTAGATCCACAGAACTCTTTTTTAATGATAAGGGGTATGTATTGCACTTGTGCTGGGAAGAAATCAACAGTGACTGGGCAATATTTGACTTAAATTATGAAGACGGAACTTATTTTTAGAGCATGACCAAAAGTAAATTGTTTTTCGATACTTTCTGTTCTTTAATTCAGACCTTTATTAAACAAGATATGTCTTAAAGTATCAAATAGCATACATAATATGTCGTTAACAATTTGAATCTATCACCTAACTTTTACTCAAATTATGAATACGACTAAAAATATTTTCTCTGGTAAATAACATTATTCCAAGAACTGACGCTTTTGCTAAATAATCTTTATAACTATTTAAAGCTGTTTTATGAATCCATTATAAGCCACACATTCTAGATCATTGAAATTTTGATAGGGAGATAGAGGAGAAAATACTTATCATTCCTAAAGTAAATTGCTCTATTGAAATAATTATTTCAGCGCATGACGCGCCGCAGGCAAACAGTTTTTCAAAGACATATACCTTCAAAATCGCGTATCTCTCACATCTTTTTGAACAAATTAAAATCGGTGGTAAGCCTAATTGACTTTGTACACCTGCTCTATCTCTAATTACTCTGATTCACACAAGCAATACCATTTATTTTCTATATATAGTCAATCACATTGATAGGTTATGTTCCATCGATTGAACTGTGCGATTCAACTCGTATATCACCTTAACTATCTACAAAGTCATTTGTTTATTTTGACTTTTCGGTATTCGGCGCTTTAAAGTCGCTAAACCAGAATCAATTTGAACTGACCTTGCTGACTGAACTCACCAGTGAATTGATTCACCATTTTTCATCTCACTACACCGCTACATCGCCGTTCATTTTCTTAGCAAAAAATTTAATGAAAAAATGAAAAAGTTCAAGGTAACAAAATATAACAACAGCTAACGAACCGTAATGAGGTGCCACCTCAGAAAAAACGCTCCACTCTATATTTACTTATTGCGAAATTCCCATAAACGTCAAGAATCGAGAAGCAAGAACCAAGACAGAAGAACCCAGAACTCACGATCTTCTGAAAGTAGGAAGCATAGCTTCTGATTTTTCGATGTCCATACCCTGGCATAGTATAGAATTTCGGAGATCTACTTAAGTGATCTCCACGATTCGCGAACCACCTCGACAGCAGTCATCCGGTCCGAATCTCAGAGAATTCTGTTTTTTTTTTTTTTTTTTTCTTTTTTTGGTTTGCTTTGTATGATATCTACGAGTACAACCACGAGAATGGAAATTGCAACCCGAATGCATAATTAAGTGCTGCACGTTGTAAATGTATAGGCACACTGGCTGAAATTTTCTACCTTGGATGGCATTGCACATTCAGTTAGCGGCTTGTCTGATTGCCTGAACCGTGGTAATTGTTCGCCTAAATGATATTATTCTTTAATTAGTCTTCCAATTGTTGTTGGATTATTGTATTGTGGTCCAGATAGGAGGTAGCGCGTAACGAATGCCAACTAGAATCATAAAATCACAGAGAGTGAGAAGTGTACTTGTGTTGATTGCGAAATGATTTTATGCTTTGGCATAGAATTCTTGGCCCGCTAATGTGGTACTAACTAGAATTTTTAGATCTGGTTGTGAAATTGGAAGTTTTATTTGGTTTGTTTGCTTCTTTCGCGGCATCAAATTATGAGTAATTTGTTTGGGGATAGAGAAAAAACAAATATGCCATGGCTTCTGACACCAATTACTGGAATCTTAGTTCTAGATTGTTTCCGATGATTACTCTATTTTTGCAGCCAATTTGAAGACCCATGAATGTATGTTCTGCTAAGGTTTTTTTGATTGGGAGCTACCAAAACCGGCAAAATTATAACAAAAAAGAGGCCGTGAAATGTTGGGCCACACATAAGAATTCATTAAACCTACAAATTACCTAAAATTGAGCCTTTAATTCTGACTGCTGTTTAAAAAATTTAAGTGCAATCCTGAAAATGTCAATAAAGAGATCGTACGGGCGGAATTTGGCAATTGCCTCCAGTTACATACTTCAAGGTGGTTGAGTCTCCCTTTGTTTGTGCGCGACCCATAAGAGGTGGTCTTGTCCTATTCCGTCGCTCGTCCCAGCAGGAATTTAAGACTCTTTTTTCGGTGCGTTAATATTCATTCACTATTTATGTCCTAACTATCTCAGATAACTGATGCTCATTTTTCTAACCAGGACGTTGTAACTGTATAAATCGCAGAGTTCGCTTTTATATCTTCTTCTAAAAACGAAAGCGGGATCAAAAATAGATTAAAAACCAACACCTATATCCTCATCCGTCTACGCTTATATTAAGTCCATGCAGAACTTGGAACGATAAAGGTCTAGTTTGTGTTTTTTTGACAAGGCTTCACTACTCAATTGGTCACCAAAAAAAAGCGAATGGCAAGTGTAACTTTTCGTTTAATTTCTGATGAAGAACATCCGATTCTGTCAGATTTGTCGATTTTGTGCTTTTCTTCTTGTTGATAGTATGAACAGATATATATATAGGTATGCGCAGACAAGAATTTGTACAAGCGGTGAAGGAGGCTAATACCTCTATTGTTGACACAATTAAGGTGGTCGGTCTCCTTTCTTATATATCGGACATATGACACTTCTGTTTATTAGACTTTGTTATCTCTCAATAAATCTTGGGAAGGAGATGTTAAGTGGTCTTAATACAGGTATCTCCTGAGGATTGACCATTCGGTCCATTCATCTTTAGTTGGGCGAAAGTCTTGGGTGATGAAGTCCAATTTGAATCGTTTGTCATCGCTGACAGAGGAGAGGTCAGTGCGTCCCCGCTTTTAAACAGCCTGCAAAAGTTTCTGTTTCTTCAACATTAAATTATTTCTTATTCATCTCTACAAGTTCGAATCTTCTAGGCTTGACAGGTTTTTTAATCTTCTAGCAAAACTTCCAACCTTTACTTCTGGAGTAGGCAGCCCCATTTCTTATGCTCTTCCATATTTTTTTCGAAGAAGTCGATATTCTTCCCTATTCGTAGAGCGATCTGATCTCGTCATTCTTTGCAGGCCCGCTTCCTTGGCAAGTTGTTAGGCTACATGTGATTGTCTGCACACTTCATCTGACGGCCGACCCATTTCACTGTTTAATGTAATTCAATGTACGGGCCCGAATTTCGTTCTTTCCAACAGTACGGAAAAATCTATCATTGAAGAAGGTGCAGTTGTGGTTGGAGGCGTACCTACGATCCGTATCATTGGGAACAATACGCATTTCATAGCAAATGCGTGATTTGCTTTAAACACCTCAAATTGCTTCAGGCGGCAAAGTACTATATTTCTTACCAAACTACCAATTGGGTTTTGTATAAAACCTCCGTTTAGATATTGGCAAACTGTGTTCGCCTTATTCGACTGCACACTTCCACTCCACTGAGCTCTGATAAATACCAAACATACTACGAAGTAAATTGAATTCCAACAAATATCTCGACATCCTCGTCCACCCATTTTGGTTGTCAAATCAACACCTAAATCTATTGCTCAAGCTTCCGCAATATCCGTACCCCTGCTAAACACATGTCATATCGCTCCACTCTACTCAATTTCATAGCACTTATACAATAAAAGCTCGCCGATTACTAGGTTTAAGCCAAATTTCGTAATGAATTGAAGTTACTAGTACCTGCGGGCCAGAATTGCTCCAATTTACCCCAAAAATGTCGGCCGCTTGTCGAACTGATAAACTAGTACATTTGCCAAAGTTATCGAATCGACTGAATTCAATTTTATTACGATTTTCGGTCCACATAATGACGAAATAAATTCTTTCCCTCAAGCCTGTTGGGTGCCAGCTTCGAACCAGAAACAAGAAACGTAGCAGTCATCACTAAAAAAAAAAAAAAAACGCCACCAGTGGCTACCCGCTGATGACTATAATCACAAGCATCGTCCACCTCTGGCTTACCACAACCAGTGACGACAATTTTTTTCCCCCATTAGGAGATTTTCAGTTTCGATTTCGATGGATGCCGGTTCAAGGAGCTATAACTAGAGCTATGGGTATCCCATGGTAACCATGGATTCCATTGTACCCATCGGCTGATAGTTGTCAGTTGCCAGTTGCCACGCTTACGTCTTCTTGAAATGAAAGTGACGTTTGTTTTGTGTTCAATTACCTATTCGGGCAAACCTGAAAACGGAATAATTCGAGTTCTCGTAAACAAGAGTCCTCCTCGTGGACAGTTGTAGTTTGGAGCATCGGCACAATGACTTAGACCTGTACAATTGTGTAGAGCCCCCGGCTTCCGCTCCTTCTCTTGTTCTTTCTCATTGAGCAGCAAATTAACTTTATTGACAGTGTAAAATTGTTCAGTACCACAACTTGATTATCAACTTTAGCTTGCAGAGTAAAATGTGGTTTACCTTGCCTCTCTAGTGCACTCGTATGGTCAAGCCTTAAGAGGAGGGAATCCAGAGATGAAGCTTTTACTTCTTAGTCTTGCTTTGATGTATTTCTACCTCCGGAGTATTTTTTGGAATTGTTTTTTTTTCCCCTCATTCAACTAATTGTAAGTGATATGGTTTGTGTGATTTATGGTGCCAGAACATTGATTCCAGTGTGGTCTGAGCCATTTATTTCGAGAATAGATGGCTGCACGTTATATATATTTATTTGTTGAAAGTGTGTTTAGCTAGGTAAATGATTTGTTGGGATCTAATCAAGCCGAATTAATACATTGTGTTCGACAAACAACTAAAAATATTTGTGTTTTGACTTGAATTTTGTGTAACATACAATCACTGGCTGTCACTTGGAGTTTTGTCAAATTTATATGACACCTACGCATGGAGTTGAAGACCTCAACTTGCAGAGGTTTATTTCATTCTTCGATCTTATCCAGCATCCAGATGCGTGACCAAGACTTAAGCCCAATACAAAAGTGAATCTACTATATTTTAAGCTAAAACGATCAATAAATGAAATTTTTCATAAAGATACCAACAGTACATCGTAGAAAAAAAGGCTTTAACAACACTTTCGGGCCTTCTTGCTGGATTTCACATAAATTTTTTTCAGTTCTCTCAATTCAAGGGCCCCCAATCCTTCTTAAACTGTTTTGCGCTATGTTAGTTTTGAGCGACTCGTTTCTCTTCGTAAGCGGTTTCCATTGCAATCAATGTCACCGATTCATTGGCACTTTCTTTGTTTGTTGTTTATCGTTATTACTGAGCTGGTCAAAAAGCTCCCAAAATGAAACAGTAAGAGCTAAACATATTGTTTTCCTAAACTCTGAAAAGCATAATGCCTCTCCGATAATGCTGTCCACCTATCTTAAGAAAACTTTCCACTTTCCAGACCTCCTGTCAATTGTCGCATTTGAGAGGTTAAAGTTTGGTTTTGTACGTACTTTGTTTGTACTTTGAAGAAATCTTCAGCGTAGTGAAGGTATTTTTTCCATTAAATTCCTTTGGTTTCCCTCAACAACAACGCGAAATATATCATAAGAAAAAAAAATGGTGATAACATGCAACCTTGTGGTACACTGATTTCATATAGTTTTCAGCGTCCACTGGCTCATCGCCTAGAATACGACGAATATTTAAAATCATATCTAGCCCTAACAACAGCTATGATATGGTCAGAAATGTCGCGTCAGAACAAGGCTATCCAAGTTATCACGATTCATACTATCGAAAGCTTTTTTGAAACCGATAATAGGCTGAAGAATTTCGAAATAGTATCTATCAGTAAAAGCATGTTTAGCCATGTGTCGAAACATAAATGATAAAATGTACAATTATATGGTCTACAAAGAGATTCAGAGTTGTACATAAGTAAATACCTTTAGCTGACCCTCACACAAAGCAACCAAATAGTTTTCGATCCAACTAAACAAATTTTTTTTTCTCATTCCAGATTCACAGACAAATGTCAGCCCACCAGCTACAATCAATATTCCATACGGATAGTGTAGACTCAGTGCCTAACTACGAACTAGTTCAACTGAACCACCTTGGAACAGAACACAATAGCGATCTGTTACGTTACCGAAGGAGCGTCAACAATTTACCGCACCCAGACGTGCTCGGTCGTAAAGAGACACATCACGTGAAAAAGGATCTTAGTAAGAATCCGTATTACAGTGAATTAAAACTCCATGCCCACCAAAGTGGGGGAGGCAGTGAGAATAGCGTTAGTGACTTAAGTTATAGTGAAAAGCTGAAAAATTTAGATTTAAGTGCAATCAAGGAGCACAATGTGACATTTAGTGCATTCGGAGAAGTGCTAAATTTAACACTACGTCCAACCGATGGCCTTTTCAAAGAAGGTCCAGATTCATTGCGTATGTGGACGGTACGCAGTGAACCAAATGCCACACATGGACTAGCTCTGGAGGAGGTTTTAGCCGAGGTAGGTACATTATGTTTAGTGTATCTATGACTATTTTTTTTTTTTTTTTGTTTTTGTGTGTTTTGGGAGGTTGGTGCCTGACAACATTTTTGTTACTCATGTTCGACGTATTTTTGACATGTGCCAGTTGTAGAGTTGGATTAGTCCTATAGTTTTGCATCCTACACTCGGGATTTTTCGGTATTTGGTTATGTTCCGTGGATTTTATTGACGTGTCTTGTGATTACACCACCGCGTATGTACGTATGTACCGCGTATGCAGCAATTGAATTTCTAATTTATTGCCGTGCGGGCTTATGGTGCATAAATTTACACGCAGAACAGATAGTAGTAGTTTTGAGAATAGAAAATGTATATTTGTTGTATATATTATGTGTAATTTTATTCGAACAGCATTTGATTCTGCTTAACCCGATTGGGATAATGGATTATGTCTGGCATCACGTAAATTATCGAAGTGCTAGGAGAGTATATGGTAAAAGGTGTGCCTGGATTGGTATAGAAATAGTGGATTTTTCTGTTTTTTTTTAACAAAATATAAGAAGCCGTGTGAATCGCTTACAATTTTGAATAGTTAAAACAAAATTCATAATTATATCAAATCATGCAAAAACTTTTATAGTCACCGCTGTCTAGGTATGTAGTCGTAGACGTGGAGCCTTTCCTAAATCAAGATTGCTTCTGGTAGAACACTTAACGGTCTTTTTGATTTCACTATTATTTGTCAGTTCTTATTCGATAACCGTAAGTAATAGAATATTACAATTTTTGTGAAGTATTTAGCTCTGCATCAATGGGTAAAATTATTTTTAATAATTTTATTTAAATAATAATTCAATTGTAAATACACGAGGAAACAAGTGTTATTGTTTTGGTTTTAATGAGGTGCCGAGCAAGTATTCAGTGCAAAATAGAACATCAATACGTTAGGGGATAAATCAAATTCTGGGCGAGAATATTGCCAATGTACGGCATTTATACCGGTGGCGGCATCATTTGGCCATATTTCCTTGAGGATGTTAGAGCTGATGTTGTGCCAGTCACAAATGATTCCTGTAAAAATCTCTTTTTTAACCAAATCGAATGAATTAAGCCTACTACACATTTAGTTTAAACAGAACGGTGCAACAATGAGCTTGTAAGACAATGCAAATTTTACAAAGATCTTTCCCGGCCGCATTACGTCAAAAAGTAATGTTGACTAACTTCCATTATAACTAGATCTAGCCACACCTAGATTTATCTTGTAAGATGGCGCAAGGACCTAAAAAGCATATCAAGCTTTTAGCAGCATCCAAAGCATGGATGTGTGACAAGCTGATGGAAATATTTACCCCACGTCCATCAATGGGCCACATTAACAAAGCGAATCATTACTCTGGATAATTTTGTTGAGAAATCGCCTAAAGTATGCCTTCACCGGAGTTGTAGTAACTAAAATTGTTATGTAGCGTCTCAGAAAAGTCGATGGCAAAATACGCACGAAGCCAACATTTCTCGCTGGATATATGGATGTCATTACTACCGAGAAAACCGGCGAATACTTTTGTTTGTTCTACGACGTTAAGGAACATTTCACGATCCATTGCAGTTCTGCCGAGAAAGCTAAGTACAAGTTATGCAAAGTCCGTAAAACTCATCTGTGCAAGATAACTGGAGGTAGAAATTTGGGACGTGTTGGTACTGTCCTTAACCGTGAGATATGTCCAAGTTTCTTTGACATTGTCCATGTCAAGGATAACCAGGGCCATGTGGCCCCTGGTAAGAATTTCGCAGCCAAATGGCAATGGTGTTAAATTGAGCATTTGTGAGGAGCGTGATAAGATGTTGGCCGCGAAAAATGCTCACTAACTTTTTATAATGAAAGATAAATAAAATTTACCAATTGAGGTACTTAAGATAAGGGTGTGCATCAACAATTGAAATTGCCGAAAAACACCAGAAATCTGCGAAGATGCCATGAAACATATGTTTAAAGGAGTTTACATTTTAACCGCTACTAAAGGGCATCATATTTTTACATTTAAAAAAAAAAAAAACATAGTACTCAATCAATTTAAAATATGACCCTGTGTTAAACAATACCCATTAAGGGATAACTACACTTACATCAGACTATTTGGCCTCGTCTGTTCGAATATATATGAATACTTAATGTCTTAGACAATTGAATGGTTTTGAAATCTATGAACTTATTTTCCAAAGTGGAAGGTTACAGCTTTAACCCGAAATTCCCAGCACGCAGTTACCTAAAGGCGATTTATTTTTATTTACGAAGTATCACGAAAGTGAAGATGTGCCTCACACTAGATGACTTACTTGACTAAATTGGCATCGACTGCTGCGTCCTGGATGATTCTTAGACTTAATTTTTTGTGTTTACTGTATAAGAGTACATGCTGGTGCAGATCTAGTCGAATCATTCACCATACAGATTTAAAAGTTAGGCCAAGCCATTTTTATTTTAGTTACTCGGAGGAAGACCTAGTATTGTGACACACTTCGCCACTTAGCTATTAAACGACGAACAGTTGCGTTCTTTGATTGATTATGTCGATCCAATTTACAATATTACTAGAGAGTAGAGTATGTGTAGAAGAATTCTATCTGTGCTGCCGAAAAGCGGTCTATTCCCTGGAAAAATTTGATAGGTCAAATAGTACGGGCTGTAAATACCATAGGCTGCAACTGCCTATGCATATGTAGTTAGAACGAGAAGGTTTAGGATGCCGCCTTACAAGCCTTTTCTTCGGCTTAATCGTAAACTTATTGCCTCCAGAATTTTTTCTACTGAGTTAAGTTCTTTATCCACTAAATGTTTCTTCCTTTCTGTCTGATGTTTTGATTCCTTTCATGATGAAGTACATTGTCCATAAAATAACTTCACTTCGAAATGGCTTAGGAAAGTCGCACTATCAGTCCGACATACATATTTCGACATTTCCAAAGCCCAAATTTCATAGTACTGAATACTATCTTTACTAACTCTGCTCTTTCTCACGTATCAAAGAGAAGATCATTTAATTTGTCAACCTTAAAAGTGGTCGAACAAATTGCATTACATCGCCAATCAAACAAAATCCCGCCAAAACATCCACCATTAGCTGCAAGAAAAAATTAACTCATTAAATCACGATTTCAATTGCACCTTGTGCAACGTAACATGCACTGCATACTTTAACTTAGATAGTTTCCAACGATTTATCATCACCGCTGCAATTTTAGTTTGCAAATTTATTACCTCAGACTACTAGATGTGCTTTAGACCGGTAGGTATCCGCATAAATGCCAGCAAAATTTGGACTTTATTGGCATCAACACCATCCTCGGTGTAATATACGACCAATTACATGGAAAAATTATTTATTAATTTAAACCGCCGGATACCAATTCAACTAATCAAACGACCAACCGCCTTGGCTAATTAAGTCTGTTGAGTTATTGACTCAGTCTACTGCCGTCGATTAGAAGTGCCGGAATCCTTGTTCATTCAACCCAAATAGAAGGCATGCGGGACGACCTTTCAGCTAACATTTCTTATTTTAAGGCTCAAGCTGCGCGATTTCTTCTCATTTCCATCTATTTGGGAAGAAATTTACAATCCAGATCGCAACAACAAAGTTCCAATTATTCAGAGAGCCCAAGCTAAAGACCAATTAAGTGCAGACAATGGCAATGGATCTGAAGTCGGTTTCTGGTTGAGTTGAGGATTACTACAAGTTGATAAATGTAATAGTGTACGAGTAACATTTGAGTTTGCTTTTCAATCACCCGCTGAACAGCTTTAGCCGACATTTATTTATCCTTTTGAATAAAAGGTGCACGAACCGCTAACCGCGAACTATAGATTGCGAACAGTTTCAGCTTCACCACTAGCACTAGCACTAGCTACAGCGCCATTGCTACGAAAGTCTTATTTACGATTATGTAATAGAAACTTGGTGGTGATGGTGGTAGTTTAGCTTAACTTGGCCGATATCAGCTGCATGACCAGTTGAGGTTCCCTCTCGCAACTGCCTGTATATTCGTCTGAATGTCTAATCGACCAGACAGAACTTTCACTGCTTAAATATGCCAACCAGCTAGTCTGTTAGCAGTAGAGTCGTAAAAATTGACGCGAATAAAATTAAATGGAAGAAAATCGAAAATAAAAAAACAAAAACCATTCCCTACCAAGACGCTACTGTGAAACCGCCACTTTAATGGATTTTTAATTGGATTGTTACCCATAAACATGGTACATATGTATCTCATGCACCTACAAGACTGCCCAATACGGGAGGTTGCTGGGTGCATGCGTTAATTGATCACTAGCAATGGGAGATAGAGTGGTTGCAGTTTAACTGGACACTAAGCCCTTTCGTAGTTCGTCGATTAAATCGACATCAGTTACGAAGTTAGTCTAACGGTCACTGTACGTAGTTTTAGCTGCGTATATTGAGTTGATTGACAAGTGATTGATGTCTTTCGAGATTCGCACAGTTGTTTTGTATATTACGTTTTTCATGACGAATTTATCTCATTAAATCCGGCAGCATATGCGTGGGAAAGATCAACCGTTCAATAATACAAGTCAGTGACAGATTGGATATAACTAAGAGGACCTAGTAAAACTTTGATAAGTTTATTAATCCTAATTCGAATTGCTTGCAGTTTTATTTATTAATATGATCGGATGGCATCGAATGTCATACTATTAAAGCAAAGAGCATACGAAGCACTGTAACAACTTTCGGTCGTTGAAGTCGGGTAAAATGAAAATTTAAGAACGAGTTCTAGATAGACTACAGGAAAATGTAAGAAACTAGTCGACATACGACACCATTCCTAGCTTACGAAAAATGAGTCAGAAACACTTAATATATCTGCATTCTGGTTTTATCGAAAACAACTTAGGACGATACTAGAATCTGAAAAATCAACGGATGCGTATATGTATTCCAGAATTTTAGGAAATTATGTTTGAATATTCTTTCCTGTCGCAAAATTCGTAGATTTAATCTCTTCATAAATTGTTGCTTTGGATACTACTCACTCATTTTACTTTTTAAGATGACGGAGTTATAAGTTGTCGCCCTTTTCCTTCCTTTCTCCATTTTTTGGCACATTCACTTTTTTGGCACAACAATATAACAAAATTAATCACTTTCTCCAATGGCTTTATAAAAGATACCTACTCGATGTAAATAAGTAAAACAAATTAAAATATATGGTATAATTATAATTTTTTTTTTGTTGTGTTGGTACACATGTCCCGAACATATGCTCACAGTTTCAAATATATAGCATACTTAGTTTGTTTTTAACAGATAGAAAGGTTAGACGTGTTTTGGTGTGCTCGCGATTTTCAATTATAATAAAAAATGGAGTAAAGAATTTGCATCAAATTTTGTGTAGAAAATAGAATTAAGTACTCTAAAATACTTTAAATGTTGACAGTGGCATCCAGTGAGTCTGCTCTAAGTAAAAAACTGTTTACAAGAGGTACAAGCTCTTCCAAGATGGCCGAGAAGATTCCAATGTCGCCACCTCGTTCTGGACGCCCCAGCACATCAACAAGAGATGAAGCTGTAAAGAAAACTGTTTTTGAAAATCGTCGAATTACCATAGAAGAAGTTGCTGAGGATATTCGAATATCGTTCGGCTATTGTCATGCAATTTTTTTGGATGTTTTGCGTATAAGACGTGTGTCAGCGAAGTTTGTTCAGAAATATCTTAATTTTGATCAGAAGAACCGTCGCATGAACATCGCTCAGGAGCACTTAAATGACGTCAATGATGATCTTGACTTGCTCAAAAGGGTTATAACTGGTGACGAATCATAGGTATATGGTATATTTACATAAGGTCAAAACCGGCCTACCGTCCCAATGGAAGTATTGTCAAGAGCCAAGACTGAAAAAAGCACGCCAAGTTCGATCAAATGTTAAAGTTTTGATCACTGATTTTTTCGATTATCGTGGCGTAGTGCATCAGGAGTTTTCACCTCAAGGTCGTCCGGTCAATAAGGACTATTACCATGAAGTTATGCACCGTTTGTGAAAAGCAATACGAAAAAAACTTCCGAAATTGTGGAAAAACAATTCATGGCTTTTGCATCACAATAAGGTGCCTGCTCATTAATCGTTACTTGTGAGACATTTTTTGGCCAAAAAGGACACGATGATCAGCCGCAGCCACGATATTCACCAGATTTGACATTGCAACGATTGAGGAAATAAAAAATGACATCGTTGGAAGCTCAAGGCTATACCAAAAAGTGCTTTTGAGAAGTGCTTCGAGGATTGAAAAAAGCATTGTCACGTGTGTATTATATCTCAAGGGCATTTCTTTGAAAGGGGGGAAACATTAATATTGATGAATACATAAAAATATTTTTTTTTAAATATAAAGTCACCTTACTTTTTGAACATACTTCGTATATATTTTATTTTCTTTAAATAGATTTCTTTTTATTTGAATACTTTGGTTCCAGGCATTTTTAGGAATTACCATCTTGTCCTATGCTTTATTCAATTTTTTTAGTTTCGCTTCCACGATCAACAGTATTTTCAAGTAAACACGGCTTCCTGAAATTAAATACCGATGACCTTTTCAAAGAAATTTGGTTACCTATTAAACGGTTCATCTTTTGTGTTCTGCAATCAACAAATACGAGTTAGCACTCCCTGTAAATCAAAATTAAAAGACAGCACTGTATGATCACTTTTAATAACAGTCTTCTCTACGTGATGAGCAATATATTGCCTTTGTTGATCATAAGGATCCATTGTCATAAACGTGTTGTAAATCAACACGCGTTGTTCTTCACTTACGTTAGTACAAAAGTTGTAGTAACTTTGATTCTTGCAATGAGTTGGCATAAGCGGGCGACTGGAACGTAGCTTACCTTCGCTTCCAATATACTCTTCACCTCTATTTTTTTTTTTTCGCTTCTTCTGACATCTTTTTTCCAAAGGCGCCAATCTCCTTTTCTTTTTATTTGTACTCTGATTATGAGTACGTCTGGTGCACTATAGTTGTAGCTTAGGTACATCAATATGTTCTTCCTTAATATTAGATGAATCATTTTGTTCTGGGAGGACGTATTCTCCCGAGCATGCCTCAAAATCTTCTTCATCAGTATGTTTTTCAAGGATAGAAATATTTTGTGTTGTAGCACCACTGTCATCTAGATGAACAGAGACATTCCGTCCACATCCATTTGATCATTTGGCTCGTTGCCGCTAATTATACCCCTAACGCTTATTGTGTCGAAACAAAATAGTTACTTAAATGAAGAGTAATTCAAAATTTTTTTAAAAACCTTTTCTAGTCAACCATGAGTAAGATTTCTATGTTCAAAATATTGTACGCAATATCTGTACTTCTATCTTTGTCGGAATTTTCCTTTAGGTCACGATAAGTACCATGTGGGTTATCATCAAATTTTTCGTTGTCAGTAAGTAGATTTTTAATTGTGTTCAAATTACTAAAGTAACTAATACAACGGAAACAGTAGTAAATTGAGATGCGTCCTTTACATATTGTACTTTGGAGCATGAATACATGAATATATCGCATTCGTGTTTCTGGTTCCACTAAATTGACATTGTAAAATATTGCTGTTTCCACGCTCCCGCATATTCACAGTTCCGGAACATCATAGAGTACCAAATCAATTCTTAAATTTAAAAACGGAAAATTTGCATATTCATGCTTATAGCATACTCGTATGGGGGACAATAAATAATTTGACGTTACGTCAGAACACTGTCATAAGAGCACTCCTAAAGTTATGTTGGAGTACACCAAGGCAGAGTACTTTTCAATGTTTTCCACAAACCTTATTGAAAAAGAATGCCAATTTAGAATGACTTCCCTGACTTCCAGACAATAGTAATAGTAACACATAGTTAGATAACAGTCTACGACGAAGAAGAGCTAATTGGTCTCAATTATGAGTAACCAAAGGAACGAGAAAATTGAGCTAGCTCATGGTGGCTATAATATCATAAATTCATTAGTCTTTTAGACTGAAAAATGCCATTTAAACTGGAGAGCTTGGCTTATATGGCAGTCATATTCAACCATCAAAATGTTGGATAACGTACGAGAGGTGTAAATGAAATACGAAAAAATTAGATAAAATATAGGGTGATTCATCGTGAAGCTTGATTTATAATATAAAATCGTAGCTGGCTTATTCCTGAAGACCTGCGACTTTAAATATTCCCAAAGAAAATAGTCCAAAGGTGTGATATCGCACGATCTAGGCAGCCAATTTACCGTAGCAAAACGTGAAATTAAGTGCTCACCAAAATTATTTCTAGCGCCGTCTTGTTGAAACCAGAGCTCACCGAGACTATGTGGTTGAATTTCAGGAAGCACATAGTCCGTTAACATGGCGCGATAGTGGTTACAATTGACGGTAACATTTTGATTTCCCTCATTTTTGAAGAAATATGGACCATTCTTCGGGATGCTCATCAGCCCAAATGCGGCAATTTTGTTTATTAACGTATCCATTGAGCCAGAAATGGGCTTCATCACTGAACAAAATTTCATAAAACACTGGATTTTCATTGAGTTTTTCCAGAGCCCATTCACTGAAAATATGACGCAAATTCAAGTCGCATAGCTTCAATTCTTGCACAAGTTGAATTTTGTACGTTTTTAGGCCGAGATCCTCACGTAAAAAACGCCAATTTGTCGAATACGCCAAGCCAAGCTGCTAAGAACGATGACGAATCGATTCGTCACGGTCTTCGAGTACACTCTCAGCCACAGCTGCTATAGTCTCTTCACTACATGCTGGATGTGGTCTAATCGCGTATCATACACTTATTTAAAGTGGTACTCAAATTTGCGAATGGTATCATGGCAATAGTGGTTTCAGTATGTCGATATGCGCACCGTAAGTTCCTCGAATCGTACGAAAAACATTTTTCACAGAACGCTGATTTTCGTAATACAGCTGAACAATTTGGAGACTCTGTTGTGGTGTGAGTCTTTTCATGATGACTTGCCGAACAATACTGAATAAAAATGACAAAGCAGTTTGATAGGAGTCATGCGTGATCTGTCAAAAAAAGCCTATTGAAAATCAAACCTCACGCTGAATCACCCTATACATATCATGAGTGACACATCTATGAAAACGACTATATTGGTCGGTTTCGCTGGAATTTGTGTTAACCTCAAAATCTTTTTAAGTCCTTAGGAAATAAAATTACATCATCGGAGACAACAGAAATTTTCGTTTTCAGAAGGAGATATATAGGTCAAGGGAGTCTGCTAATTTTTTTGCGACACATTACTTTGTAATACTTATATAGTCTCAGATTTTCTAAAAAAGGTTACATATAACTAGAATTGAATACTATCAGTAGAGGTAAATGAAAACCCCACTGTCTTAGTCTGTTTTTTCTCTTAGGTCTTTATTACTTGCCGATCGCACCTAGAAGAAAAGTAAGTATCTAAGCGCTGTTAATAGAAAGATACGTCTTGCAGTTATATTAAGTTTTGTTGTAGAAATCATAAGACCATCAATTGACAGCGTAAGCTTGGGTCTCTTTCAAACTATACACACTAAGAGTGTACCATAAAACTATCATGCAACAAAGATTTAATTACAGAGGTTACATCCAATTTCATGTAAGAAAAACCGTCAAGCAATATCCGGAGAATTAAATGGCAAATACACTACTCGTTCAAGTGGTTGCCTTTCAAATGATCCCTCCATCGTCTTTACCCATATTACCGACCAACAAAAATACAAAAAAAAAAGTTGTAAAAGGAAATATAAAAAAACCAACTGCAAGAAAAACGTAAATAAATTGTTGCAATTTAAAGCTCAAATCTGCGCGCACTTCTTGTGTTAACTTATCGTCGCCTTCCCTTCTCTAGAGCCTTAAATTATTACAGTGATCGTTTAGTTTTTTTCTACTTCTACTTGGTGTAGCTGCAACTATCAGCAATGGTTTATTGCAAAACACTTGATTTTCCGTTAAATTGACACCGACAGACAAACAATCCGACAACCGGAAGGTGCTCATTCTTGTGTGAGTAGTTCAGCGGAATACAAGTACGCCGCATACACTCATTTCACATTTCACTCAAGCGCCAGTCAGATCGACTGACCATTGGAATACGGACCATTGGAATACGGACCATTGGCTTGAGTGGTGGATTGGCCAAACGAAAAGAAAATGAATCGAATGTTTGAAGCACCCACCCGATTTGCTTGCGGTGGTAACAGTGGTGCCATAATTAAGACCCAGCAATTGGCCATTGGGTTATGTTACCACTATGTAGTGTGCTTTTATATAGCTCTTTTTTTTTTTGGTTCAAAATTCATGTCAGGCTTCTGGGAGTTGGTGGTGCGATTTATCAGCCAACGACCGCGAATATTCAATGAGAGATTTCTGGGCTTTTTGCCAGGACCTGGAGTAGATTTAGGCTCACTCATGGATTGATAGACATTTGAAAGGTTTTCAAAGAAATCAACGACATAAATTACGGGCGGCGCAACTTTTGATGTATACCATAATAATACTCGTATGTCTGTTATTTTATCCAATAATTGGAGTTTAACTAGTATAAAAAAATTGAACTGTTTGAAATTCAAGGATTGTACGGTGAAGAAATGACAAAAAACATGTCCCACGCTGAGTTTCAGTTCTGACTTGGATGCTAATTAGAAAGTAGACGCACAAATCTTTGTGAAGGAGGATTGATTTAAACAGTGAACAGATTGAAATTTGGCAAAGCCATACGGGCGTTTGCAAAATAACATGTGCTTACAAGGCACCAGATGTTTGACGGTAGTTAGAAAACCTGATTTGACTTTAAATGAGCAATGAATTTAATGGAAAATACATAATGGGCATTTACATGCGTGTTTGGAGTAATAGAAGAGCCGTCTATTTTCAGCAACTTGACGATTCGAAAGCTACTTAAATAGAAGATATAAATGATAAGACTAGGAGCGTACAAAGCAGTGCTTAAAATTGAAATGTCGTTAAAAATTAAATTTGAAACTTAGAGAAAAAAAAAAAATTCCAACTAATACACTTACTCTACCACCTGTTGATGCGTCATATACTACAACAAAAACCTATATTGTCGGCTATACGTACACTCTCTGTCCAGAAATTAAAAACAGACAGTATTGGCATTATACGACTTAATACAGTCAGAACTCTGCAGGGCGTAAACACTTTAACCTCTTGACGTGTCTTTACTTTTGATGTACTCCTATTTCTTTAAAAAGGGTTATTCTTATGCCAGCCATGACAATGCAAATTCTACTTCCTTCTTAAAACATTGAAAAGACTAGAGGACAAATTAAACGATTCTAATTTAGGCGGAAGATTTCTTTTTGAGCGAGCTCTAGAATATCTTCAGACCAACAAATGCTTAAGATACTAGATCAAACAGAAATGATGTCATTTTTTGATTCCAAGTATCGGAATTTGTCCTACTTTCCCCATTCTCACTTTCACGTGAGAAGTGCCCCGGACGGCATACGAGGATGGCTGAGCTAATGCAGATGAAATCGGTATCCGAAAGAGATGTCGCTAAATATTTACATCGATAGTCAGGCCGCTCTAAAGGCAATGAAATCGACCAACATTAATTCTGATATAGTCACGGGCTATCGCACAGTGCTCAAGGCATTATGCAATCAGAACCGGGTGAGACTGTGCTCAGTGCCAGAACGCTGCGGTATAAAAGAAAATAAACAAGCGAATGAGCTTGCAAGAAGAGGAGGGCTACTTGATAATAGTCAGGTTGCTAACATCAAATCACCCCTTTGCATAGTAAGAGGCACTATCGAGGAAGAAATCATAAAGACTGCCATACTAAGGTGGTCAGGTTTTGAAGGACACAGAGTATCTAAGGCTCTCTGACCACTTTTTGACGGCAAAAAATCGAATGAGTTAATAAAATTAAACAGGGTTAACTTTAAGACAATGATAGAAATCTTGACAGGGTATTTGCAGATTCTCATAGAAGGAAATACTTTTTCGAAAACCTAGAGGAAATAGACGGCACGAACATCAAAGGCCTCTTGGCTTTTGCAAATAAATTGGATGTTTCACCAGGGAGATTGTTAAGGTTTTTGCCATTCGAATATAAATTAAACTGATTCCACAGGGATCGCGATTGGCCCGTTTTGGTGCCTAGTTTTTGTGTGATAACATATCCATCTCACCCCTGTTTTAACCTAACCTAACTTAACGCTAATAAAAATAAAATTAGGAATCCCCAAAATCCAATCATACGTTACTGAATCAGTAAAGAACTAAAGAGAATAATTTGCAATACGTCTAATGGTCTAATGCAGCCAAATGTATACCTACAAATCACGAATAAGATATACAAATTTGTTTGACTTCCCAGCATATTCATTGCTGCAGACTAACAATAAGACATACAAGATAGACAAGCGAACATAACAATAGCACAATGAAATTGTTGCCTCCGCTTTGGTGGTACTTTATGACCTAGTTTTGTGAATAAGAATGACTCAAAAGATTCGCAAAACAACCCAAACCCACGCTTACAAAAGTCCAAATTCAAAAAACTATTCATGTCTCCATTTGAATTGAGTGTAATTCCATAATATGGTGGATGCAGAACTTTGTTTATTGGATAGATCAAAACACATGTGACGATCCAATGTACATGCAATATACATATATACATTAATTTATGCCGAGAAAATTGCTCAAGTCTTTTTTTACAGATGAATATGGTAAAACCAAAAGTTTTGGTATCAAGAGTCGTCGAGCAATATACATATGTATTGCTTAGTCATTAAGTTGTAATTTTTTCAAATTTTAAAAGTAAAGGTGACGTGATTAATTGAAGATTAACAGTCATATTTGTATTGACATCTTTCATTAAGTGCACAAGCTCGACTAGAATTTTATTGTGTGCACTCCGACCAAGGAAGTGCTAAGGGACACTACATGAAGTAATCTCGACCACGAACAAATCTGTTACATACCCGTATGTAGTTAACAATCTTACATCACTCTCAATTCCATAATATACAATCAAATTATTTTAAAAAAAGTGCCATAGTGCCTTTCTGTATTACCAACAATTAAACCAGGCACTGTTGCCTCAAAAACACACCCTTCTTTCACGAAACTCACTTATCCATGAAACACGTCTTACCTCTGCGTCAATTCATTAGAAACTCACTTCGTTTAGTCGTTACAATAAAAAAAAAAAAAAAAAACGTTAAATTTACAAAAGACATTGCTTTGCCTCCAGAACGAAATTGCAAAATGAATTTTGCCCGAAGAAATACTGCTGAACCAATCAAGAGTGGATAAGGATCATTGGACACAACATTAAGTAATGATACCGGAACTTAAATAGCTCTTTCGCTTTCTTGTTTAGTATTTTTTAGGTAAAGTAACGAATATTCGTATATATCCCAATCATTGACCAAAGCAAAAGACAGATTTCTATCTTCTCTTGGTAACTTACTACTCCATGGTTCAGTGATCCCCAAGTTACCTTATGAGCAAGCCTACGAACAATTTCTGCACTTAACTAAGTTTAAGCTGCGAGCGAACTTTCATGTCGAGGGTTACACCAATTCATTGGAGATATTTGTTTTGCATCAGGCCACACGAATTTATGGCGAACTATAAACTTTGGCAGGGAGAATACAACATGCGAGTCGGTACAATGACCAGTAGTGGACTACATTAGGTAGCTTTGAAAATGCTTCCCTGTTTTCAATGCGAATGGCGATTGACTAAAACCGCAGAAATATAATACAATTGGCCAACAACAAGATAAATGATCGCAATTTCAATTTGCCGCTGTTTCGCATGGTGTTTGGTTTTATGGTGGTTTCGTGGGTTTATTATTGTGTTTTTAGGTTACTTTACCAGTCAAGGAACTGAAAGAATTTCCTTATTGATTAAGGTTTTGGGTTCTGATTATACTTCTGGTTAATAATTCAGTGGAACCAGAATTTTCCAAATAATTTAGAGTATTAATGATGATGAAAAAACAAAAGAGTTGAGATGCGAACTAGAACGAAGGAATTCCCCAGCATTTGTCATTTTTCTGAATTTCAGACCCACGAGAGTATGAAATACATGCGACATGATTATAGCTGCCAGAAAAAATAGCGTTCAGCTTGTCCTGCTGTATTCCAGATTGTTCAATGTGAAAGCCAAGACAATGTACGAGTATTGTGAATGGAGAGACAAACTATACTCTCAAGAAATTGTTGGCCCAAATTGCTGTGGAATTTTTGAGCGTCAGATGATTTTCACAGAAGTGTTTTTATAAAATGCTGATGATAATGACAACAAAGTATTAAAAGCTAGCTTAAAGTAACTTAAGCAGCTGGTTAAACACAAAAGAGAGTCTTCGAAGTAGCTTAAAATCATTGCACACCAAGTGAAACATTTGTTCATCATTGAGCAGACCTAAGCAATGTCCCTAAGATACCTTATTTGCCTGCAAAGATTCTTAGTTATTTCGGGGCTTATAAGCCCTACATCCTCGAAACTTTATGGAAATAGCTACATGCATAAGAGCTTCCATAGTGGTTTCGCTTTTCCTTAATATTCACAAGCAGATGAGTTATGTCCTACAAGAAACAAATCTCGGCGCAATATCTAAAGGCGTTCAAGGTACTAACATTTATCCATTTGGCATGCTAAGTACCCGGATAAAACACCAGTGGTCATTCTCAGGTCCTTTCTGTATTTTAATTTCGGCATGGAGAACCTATGGTCATCTATATTAAACCATTTGATAACCCCTGCTCACCACAAAACTTATGATCATAGCCTTCGCTATGAAATATGGATGTTTTATGAGGATTGATACCCCGTTGATATAAATAAATCTACACTGGCGTTAACTCATTCACCAATGACTCTATTGCACTCTATATCACAATGGTCAGGCATCAAAAAAAGCCTAACGTGGAAAGGCACATACTACGATTATATGCATAATGCATTGAGCTCTGTGTGCCAGCTATACATAATTTGTGATTTTAACATGGCTGATTCCAGCAATTTAAATGCGACTTAGCTTTCCACGAAGATATATAGCAATATCCTTGGCTGATATTGACCTCATCATCACCGGTCGTTCTGCGGACTTAAAAATGACTAAGATGCCTGCTCAAACATAGAAGGTAGGTGTTCGAGAGGCATTTATCGTTTTTTTAGATCGGGGTCAGGTGAGAAAATGCCGGGGACTCATTCCTATCGTGATCTTGGATCCACAGCATCTTGCCACACTATCATATTGAGTAACTCCTTCTTACGCTTAGACTTGTTACTGTGGAATTACTGATCAGCTCGAATTGTGCACTATGATGCTATCCAAGCTGTTTGTTGCATTAAGTTCTGTCTGTAAATCTGACAGTTACGTATACCAAAAATGTTAGAAAATGGTTACTGCTGGCTTTATATTGTATATATGGAACACACAAAATCCGTGAAGGCAACGGTAATCAATCTTTAAACAGCCGACAATTTTCCTATGGACTAGTAAGTACACGTGGAGCAACCCTGACCAATATTCTCACATAATATGGTACTGACATGTACATCTTAACATCACTAACTACTAGTCGTACAAATAAATGATTATGTCGGTGAATTATTTATTTGATATTCATACACTGTTGTCTGAAGAAGAAAATTACTTTCAAGCAAACCCTTTACACTCTGCCATG
Source organism: Volucella inanis (assembly GCA_907269105.1). Lineage (NCBI taxonomy): Eukaryota > Metazoa > Arthropoda > Insecta > Diptera > Syrphidae > Volucella > Volucella inanis. The sequence goes on from OU026157.1 coordinate 139,213,567, forward strand.
GGCCAGCTTATAAGTGTTTTGGACTAATGTTTGTATGTTTTTGAAAATAAAAATTTCCTTGACCTATACATCAAACTAATCACTAATTTAAATAGCACTCAAATGGATTACTACAATTAAAATGATGTAAGTTAATCGTAGATGATAAGCTGAGAAACAAGCCTCTTTCATCAAAGTATTTTATTGTGTAAGGTATTTCGAATTAAGTTATGTTGTAACTTAACCACAAGAAATAATAGTCAGAGGCGTAGCTTCATCTAACTACGGATATTGGCATTGGAACCAGGCGATGAAGTGACAGATCATGTGCTGTGTGGGGAAATTCAAAATCACTGCTATCTCCGAAGTTTACTTTCATTTTTAAACCTCCCAAAAGCTAAATCAGATCATCGCTCGTGAAAAGCTTTTAACAATTTAAATCCAAATGCCTTCCGGCAATGATATCTATATCTATGGTTTCCACTCAATTAAAATTTCATAGAATCATATCATGTGGCTGAAAGCCATAGCCACGACTGCAACTGAACCTGAGGTAGAAACTGCAACTGCGGAGCTTAAGCAATTAATAATACCACCTTACTTGGTGTATTCACTAGTCATTGCCGGCACTTTGCTTCAAGTCCATGGCGCTTGAGACTTACGGTTCACTTTCTTTTGTTTTAAGATATGAATACCGACGACTACTCAAGATGACCGACAATATGTATTTTAGTACGAGTAGCGCCAGCTGCAACAGCCAGATAGTAGATCATTTCCGTACCGCACATTAGATACTAGCACTAAACTCTAGGCCCGCTTTAGGCACTCAAGTGCGCGATATTAAATTCAACGAAAGCTGCTCTCGAAAAACTCTGAAAAGACGCGGAAATATTGTAAATTTCAACTGCTAACATGAGCGCATACTGCGAAAATGGAAATTAATAGACACGACTGTTAGGGGGAACACCAAAAACCAACGACAATGCCAACGACAGTACTCGTAAAAGTAATGAATATCGTGGAGGGATTTGTTGATTTTTTTCTTTTTCTGTAAAGGAGAAGGTGGTGACCAGGTTTACCTCTGCATTCATATCAAGTCCGAGAGAGTATCTATGTGACTGCTTATAGTGTGTCTGGTATTATGCATTCAGCAACACAATCAAATTCACTTTCTTTTGATGTAATACTCGGGATTTGGGATTTTGTTTTTTGTCAGTGACCAGACCAGACCGGTGGGTAGGTGAATGAGTGGAGGGTGATGGAGCTTTAATATTTTGAATAAATGTAAAAGTGAAATTTTGATGTCAGCCGATGAATTTTAATTGCTAGTTATTGATGCGTTTGCATAGTAACTGCCGAAACTTAGCGCCTGGCAGTTGTTTTAACGAGGGAGCTAATGAATAAACATGATCGTAGCTGAAGTGAAAAGTACTGGTTCTTATTTCTTCGTCAAGGTCGTTTTGACTTACGTCAGTCGAAGATTTTGTTGAGAAAGTAGTGTGCTGTCGAAAAAGCTTGTTTTCAGACAAAGTAATTATGGTTTGAGGGCTTGGGAGGAGTTCCAAGCCCAAGGTCTTAAATCTGCGTCATCACCATGGAATGGTATGTTGTATGAGTATATCTTTTGGATCATTTCAGTTGTAAATGACACATTTTGGGCAGCACAAGCTGTTTGTGAAATCACAAGAATTTGGAATTCACCTACAAGAAATTCCGGGCTTATTATACTGTCGCCAACTGATATTTCTGTGTCCAGTTCGTGTTGTTTCGGGTTCATCAGAATATATTGGATAGTCAGATTAGTTAATTTGCGTCTTATTAATTTTAGAAAACCATTTTATGTGTTTCAGATTTCTTAAATCTGCGTCATCACTATGCTCTGGTATGTTGTACGAGTATGTCTTTTAGATCATTTCAGTTGTAAATGAAACATTTTGGGCAGCACAAGCTGATTGTGAAATCACAAGAATTTGGAATTCACCTACCAGAAATTCCGGGCTTATGTTGTCGCCAACTAATATTTCTATATCCATTTCGTGTTGTTTCGGGTTCATCAGAATATATTGGATAGTCAGATTAGTTAATTTCCGTCTTGTTAATTTTGGAAAACCATTTTATGTGTCATTTTCTGTTTAATTTATACCAAATCTGTTATGCAGGTTTCATTGAGGCCTCAGTGACTCAGCGTCCTAGTTTTTGCTACTATGTGTACGACTGATATTGGCTTCAATTGTCTGTAAGGCAGTTTGTTAAATACAAATGAATTTTTAATATCACACTTCTTTGTGTCATTTATTTCATTTCTCTATTGACATAAAGACTTTTGTCAGCTCTAGCCCTGATTTTACTTAGAAATTTACTTCAAAAGAAAATGAACTTAGATTTCTCTTTCAATCTCAAAATAAACCCTTTTTAAGCTCTTAATCAAATAAAATTCTAAAGATTTAATTAACGGACTACAGCTTACAATAAAAAAAACTCTCCCTTTCCACTTTTCAATATTCTCCAAAAGAACAAATCGAAAGTTACCACGGGACTTAAGGTCGAACTTCCTTTTGAAATTCATATCTATAAGCCCTTAATACCTTCTAATTAAACATATTCTTTCCGATAAACAAATCGAAAACATTCACTTTTCTATTTAAATGGTATATGGCACCATTAGTGGCATGGGTTCAGCTTTTCGAATTTCCTGCCTTTAAAATTCGTTTTAAGATACAATTTCCTCTCCATTACTCGTATTTGCAGCATAAATCAACAGATGACATAAATATTGTTTGTTCTGGTTATTGGGCTACAAATTCAAATTGTATAAATCAATTTATTGGACATTATCTTCTGAAAGCATCGTTTTCAGACCCCTTTTCCCCAGCTCTTCCCCTTTGAATCTGTGACTTTTTGGCTTAGAACATTAAAGATTTGTATTTCCCTAAATGCTTTGAACCACGATTCCTATTAGCACGATATACGTACGTGTACGAGTTCTATTCAAGTCAATTTGTAAATTGATTGAATAAATATTTTCTCAACAGAGTTGGATAGATATACATATTTAGAACCGCGCATAATTTTCTGAGAATTTGTCTAGGAGATGGTAACCTTGAAAGACTAAGGTGCTTGCCATTCATATCAAGACCTATACCACGACTATAATTTGACTGGGACAAGCTTGTTCCGATAAATGGCGATATCGACTTGTATTTGTTTTAATTTCGACTGTTAGCATAGTATATAGTACATATGTGGTGATAGTCAAGCTCGTGCTATATTCAAACTGTCGATTGTTGAATGTTGAATGTCAATTAGGCGTAAAGCATTTTGCTACACTTGACAGTTTTACAATGCCATTTGTAGTGCCACAGAGTGTCAGTTGATTTATGTGCAGGAATTTGTTGTAGAATGTAGGATTTTTGAATTTCAGACGCTTGCTCTAATCCGAGCGCGAAAATAGGCAAAACAGATACCTATACACCGAACAGAAATTCATATACGATGATAAACTGCTTACTCTAAGTATTAAAATAAAATAGAGTAGATTACATTACATTAGAGTAGATTTAATAAAATTCAAGAAAATGTCAGTTAGCCCCCAATTTTAAATGAAGATATCACAGATACAAGTTATAGAATATTACGTATACTCTATATACGAGTACACTCACACACATTCTGAAAAAAGTGCGATTCCTCTACATGTATGAACATTTAATTATTTACTTATCTTTTATGAAGAAAAAGTTTCGGTGCAGATATACACCCTTGTGGCACACAATCGTTTATTGCGAAATTACATAGTTAAAGACATACTAGAATTCAAAATAATTGTTCTTGTTCGTTTAAGACGAATGTTTAAGACTGAATTTGTCAATAGTCAATAGCCCCGACAATTAATGCGTTTCAGTTTAGTATAATATATGCTATTAATTGGTGCTTAAATGAAAATAGCAATTTAAATAACTTTTGAGGTAGCTAGGTTAGGTAATGTGGCACTCTACGAGTATACTCTATCGCTATTGGGTTTGTGTAGACCCTTTTTGATGCCCGGGTGGGGGAATCGGAAATTGAACTGCGGTTGGTAATTTTGGTTTCTGTCAACGGGTCTAAGTCAACTTGTTGTATAGCGAATCTGATAAAAATTGGAAATGGAACAGTAAATAGCTCTGAGAGGTCGTGGAAATAGTAACTTGCTAAAGTTATCTGTCTCAAATTACTTAGGTATGGACAGGGACATAGAAAGTAGAGCCCACATTCCCGTAGCCTATACAGGGGTGGTCGTCGGTAAAGTGCAACTTTATTGCGTGCGTTCCCTGAAGATTATAGTCTATGGGTAATCAAACAACCATAGATAGTTCAGTTCCGCCTTTCAAAAGAAGCTTACTTGGTCTATATTTACTAAGTTCCGGCCGTAATTGTCTTGAGGTTTCGAAGGTTTTAAGATTTTTCCATCTTTTATAAACTTTAATTTGCATCGGTTGCTCCACTTGCATACTTGAAGTGGAGAGTGGAAGTTTGTGACTTCAATCTACCAGTTCTCTATCAAGGAAGGATCCTTTTCGTCTGTATGCTCGTTGCCTGGCACTTCTTTGTGGAGCACAAGATTATGTTGAACGCAAAAAACCTTAAGTTCTTCACGACAGCGATACACAAGCTTTGATTTAATCTTAGCTGCAACAATGGCCTTAATGATAGTCTGCATGTCAATGAATATGGAAATATCCTCGTAGAATATTCCTTTTATTGCCGAAATTTGGCTGCTTCTGCTACACGCAATATCTTAGCCTATAGTCTAACAGGCGGCATTAGCAGCTTAAGTTTGATTGATCGGATAAGATTAATATTCAGTGGCTTATTACAAAAAAAAATTTAATTGACCTCTGCCGACTATTTGTTACCCACTACTTGCACCCTAACCAACTATCTCCAGTTTCACCCGCCAAGTTGGTTCAAGTGTCCAAGTGCGCGCCCCAACTTTGATATAGCCTTACCTTGATTCGTAGTCCCTTTGAGTTAAGCTCAAAGGCGTGATTTGTAGTTGTAAGTCAGATTTATCTGCGAGCTGGTTTTTATAATTCATCAATGATAGTGTGCTTGACGTGCCGTATATGGTATCTTGAAATTTAAAACTTTAGGCGTTGTCAATAGAGCTTTGTTTCTTATTTCAAAAAGGTAGCAGTTGACGAGAGAAATTAGTAGTATTACAGACATAGTTTGCACTTAATGAAAATTAATATGACGGGTCAATCAGTTTCAGCTGACATGTTGTTAAGTTTGAACATGATTATACCTATATCGTATTGGAAAGGTGAAGTTAATTGAATTGGACCAACCTGCATGATAGGTGGTAGTAACCGCCTATGTCACAAGGACTGAAAATATGTTCTTTGGAAATTCTCATATTAACAAAGTTTTAATTCGATAGAATTAGTCTCTAGTCTCTTTCTATATCACACGCCTCAAGATTGCTTTTCAGCTTACTAAGGCAATTTCCTCTGACGTCTATGTGTATTTTCTGAAAATTTGCCTACAAATTGTGTGTCCTTATTTGAGCTTAAAGTATCATAATAATTTCTAACAATTTTTCGAAATCTTACAACAGAGTGTTAACAGTGTGAGGAATGCTTCAAAAGTACTCCCACACAAAAATATTTTCTCCCTTATGCAAGCAAATAACTTCACATTTGCCTCAGGATAAACACCTTGATATTCACGGTTATTTGCATGTCTAAGGACCGAAACTCATTAATTAACGAAAAACACACAAGACACTCACATTCCAGCGCCACGGTCATTGGCAATGTAAGTTATTAAAGTAATTTCTGCGAAAGAACTACAACTTTTCACTAAATACCCAAGATCTCATATATCACGTCGACCTGGACCCCGATCCCGAAATCAACAAATTACGCTTTGATATATCTCTCTCTCTCTCTTGGTCTTGTCGCCTCGTTTAATTAACTCTGTGTATCTGTATTCTATCACTTTATCGCCCCAGGTGCATGACCATAAATTTCAGTCTTCACACTCTAAGCCGTATTCTAAGCCACGCTCTATCTGTTTATCGTACATTCAAAGTGTTTGTCATGTTTAACATTTTTTTTTTTTTAAATTCCATTCTAGGACCAGCAGCCTACAGAGGAGATCGGACAAGTGTTTCAGGATGAAGATAACATGGCGGCAATTCTAATGCGACGTCACCTACAGACTGGTGATCTAATGATGGTAAGTTATCCTCGTAGATTTTAGTTTTGACACCTGCTTAAGTACAATGCTGGAATTTAACAAGAGTATTCTCGTAGCCCGAGTTGTTAATCGAATGGAGCACATGCCAATTAGAATCGTAGTTTACCTGTACGTCTGTTTTTGGTCAAATCGGTCTCGGTAGTTCGGGTACAAATCAATGTCATTGGTTGCTATTGTCCAAGGTACACGCCGCACTAGCAGTGGTCAAGTCAAGTCAAATGACGTGGGAAGTGCTTTTGGGTACTCGAGAGAGAAGTCAACTGACTTCGAGTATAGTTTGACCACCTTGACCGATATACACGTGGGAATATGTACGCAAGAGATATGTGCATGTTTTAGGCCCCCCTAGAGCCAGAACAAGAGTAAAACATTTCCATCTTTCAAGGTGATTCTGACTTGAAATCAAGTGTCTGTTTAGTAGCGCTAAAATGCTCTTGGAGAGGTAAACAACTTTTCTGTTGGTTTGAATACGCTTGGATTCCATGGTTGCATGGCTTGTGGACAACACTACTCTTGGTTTGTTAGTTTGTAACAATACATAGTTTGGCATGTGTTGGTGATTATGGAGTCTTAATTTCTATTGTCTTCTTGTGACCGCAGTCGACACACGTAACGACATCCGTAATAGAGGTGCTAAGTTGAATGGGGGTATAATTTAATTCAAATTTAAATAAGCAGCAATGCTGATGGAGATTGTGAATGGGGAGAATTTCAAGGAGAAAACGTTTAGCGTTAAAATATACTAGTGCAGAACATTGGTATGCCGAATAGACAATGATCTCATTTATAAGAATGACACGATAAGGTTTGTTATCAATTTACATCAGGATACATTTGAACATGCATTGATGGTCAAAATGTGTGGCTATAACTCACAACGATACTCTTCTTTCTTCTACCTGATATAACTCACTAATGCATTACATGATGTACACAGCAACCTAAATAAAGATCCATTTTTCGTTCCATTCAATAAGAGGGGACTCAAATCAATTCTTCTATTGTCGAAACCGAACTCCAATAAGCACCATTCCTCTTCAACCATTACATCAAAATATCGCAACCAGAATTCTTAATTTCATTAAACCAACAACCCTAAATGCCAAATATACAACTCGACACTGAAAGATACAAGAAACATGGCAAAGAACGACTGAGCAAACTTCAAAACGACAATCTTTTGGATTTTGAAAGTCTTGTTTGCGTCTCGTTGCCAAATATGATATGTACAACCGCGTGGAGCACAATTTATCATTTGACTTCGTCTGTTATGGCGAAGATTCATCTACTGTGGATCCAGTAAGGCAAGAAACCTGACAGCGTCTTTATAAATGTTAGCCAATGATTAGAACCTGAATGCGTGATTTTAGTAATTAGTCGTTGGAATGGTTTTCGTGGAGATACAAATTCAATATCGTAAAGTTAAGCAATACATTCAATTTATAAGCTCTACTGTCAGATGCGATTAGTGTGTTTTCTAGATATAGAAGAATGTCTTTGGTATTTTTGTTTTGTTTTAACAATAATTATTTACTTATGTCGTCAGTACAACAAATGCAATTGAATTGGGGAATATTTCAACACATAATAAGTATTTACTTTTTGCTCACCTAAGACGTGGTGAGGCTCGACATCGCTTTTTGGACAGACAGCACCCGAAAGATGGTGTGTTGAAATGGTCGGAAGAACAACTTAACCCAGATTAAATATCACTTTATGCGCATACACATACGCGTCATCTGTCGATATCCTGGACTTGTTTTTAACTTTTCGCCAGACTACTATACCATCGGCTATTTCTCTTTCAATGAACGAACCTCTAGAAAAAAGATTCCTTAAAGAACTGTATCGCTATACGGGTCAATTATAGCGCTATGTTTTCACAGTGGATGCCACTGTGTTTTCTTTAAAATAAGATCCTTTATCTTTCATCGGAGGAAGAGTATTATACCAAAAGAAAAAGAGTTATACGACTGTAAAATAAGCTGTAAAGAGGTTAACAGGATAAAATATATCAAAGTCACAAAAGTCACAAAGATATTAGAAATGGTTTGTGGTTCATTAAGACATTACGAACTCTGCAGTATCCTCTATTTCAATGCTCGTTTATAAATAATGATATTCCAGCTGTCAGCTAGGATCAATCGTAGCAAGAATACTTAAATATCTTAATATACAGAAATTCTCTTGTAACCTAGGGCTCCCTTCTATTTCCGATAATCTTTTTAATTTTTTAACATAATCTGCTTCCTTCTACTTCTTATCTATTGTAGCATATTCTGCAGCTTTCGACAGTACTCTCTGCGTTTAATTTATTATTCCTTTACGGACTGTAGAACGTCTATGAAGATCATTATATTCCAATGTTAAAAGCATAACTATTTGGAAAACCCCCAACCGAGTCAAATTTAATGCTTCTAAAATACTTTGCTGTCTGCTTCGGTTAAAGGAAAGTGAAAAACCTAGTCATTATCGAAGTGTCATTGTAGAAACTGAAAAATTTTTCATTCTAGGTATGTGTGTCAATGTCATTTTATACCGAAATGGCATCATATTCGATGTCGTTAAAAATTTTGCGAAATATCTACGTTTCTTCAAGCGGTGTTAAAAGTAATTTATCTCTTCTGATATCCCCAATACATAAAGTATTTATTCGTTTAAAGTTAGAGTGTAGTTCTCACATCTGGTCAGGTGCTTCTAAAACATCTCTGTACTTGCAGGACAAAATTCAAGACCGTACGATAAAACTCATAGATAAACATCATAGATCGGTACTCGAACGAAATCTGCAGTAGCATTCCGCCCTTTCAAAAATTCATCCATAACACCCATCTCGCTATGAATGCCTATCAGTCAGTAAAAAGTCCAGCTGAACTCTTTATTTCGTTGTCATTATAGACTGCAAACATTGAAAACCAAGTACCATCTCTCTAATTATGTTCCACTGCGATGTGTGCACACATTTAAAGGGTGTTTATTATCCCTTCATATTATCATATTCATGAAAAATGTTTTCTGTTTTATTTTTCACAAGCAAGTGAAAGATTAATATATTTTGCACAACTTACATAGGCGCCTTTAAGTTCTCCTCAAAGCATTTCAGTTATCCTTTATTTCTCCTCAACGGCTCAGGTTAACGCTTTCTTCGGTCCTACTGGACAAGGACAAAAGTACGTGGTGTACTTTTTAAGGTGTCACCAAACCCCTGCCATTATGGTAACTTCATATGTACATATCTATATGATTGACCTACGATATTCATGTGCTCTTGACCTGCTGACATGACATATTTAACTTAAAAAAAAAACAATGAAATTATTATAAATTTGATAGAAAGGCATTCATAAATGCCACCTTAGTCCTAAAAAATGAGTTTTTTACTAAAGATATGGAAGAAACGCGATTGATAGCTGGTCATTAACTCAACAAGTAAATTATTCAAATGTCTATAGTGGTAAACACTTAAAACCAAATAAGACCTTGCATCTTATAGAAAAACCAAAAGACTCGATAAGTAAGTAGTCCTCGAAAAGACAAAAATATAATATTGAATAGTTGAGACCATGAAGGCCGGATTAACTTCAAAATATTACTTCTGCTATAAAATTAAATATGTATAAGATATACTATGTTATATAATGATATACGAGCTATAACGACTCCCAATTAACAATCAATTCTCTGGATTCAGCGCGATCTTTCGCTTCAATTTTAAATCAATTTAAATTGAGCACATTATCTAAAGCGATGTCTAAATCTTTAGCATCAGTGCCGCAGCATTGAATACATATGCCGTCTTAGCCATTTAAGTAAATGAGTTTCGAGTCAATCGATAGGGTTAATGTCCCTAATTGGTGTATCTTCTCCGACAAATTCTGGTAATGTTTCATCGACATTTTCTCATGATTGAGAATTTAAAATATGTTGCCATTGATATTGGCTTGTGAGTATCGCACAATTATTTTAAGTGTGATGCCTGACAGCGTCGAAATACATTCTGATATCCAAAGCGCTGGATACCGAGCCTTATGAAGCAGCAAGCGATCATTCTGATGGGCAAACGAATGCTATAATGTACTATAGTGAACAACGACACAAAGTTCCAAAATTGCTTCTTATTTTTTTCTTTCTATCAAATTTCAAGTTTTTAGAAAAGGATTTCCATCTATTAACGAAGCACTGAAGATATGGTAAGTGATATGATGGAAATGGCCCATTTCAGAAGGTCTTTCTTCTTGAGGCAGACCTAACTATGATTCGGTTTTATCATTTGCTCTTATTGGTTTCAATTTGAATATTGCTATCCAAATATCTTCCTAATCAAAGAGACGAAATTGCGTTTAATCATCTCTAACAAATAAAGATTAATTTTACCTTATAATGAAATCTTGGTTTAAATCGCCATTTCACTGTATGTTATAGTAATTCTGATACTGTACGCTTATTCTTTTGCTAGATGTTTCAGCTAAACCTTCAGTTAAACTTTCAAACATAGTTTCTGTGAAAGCACCTCGTAGTAGCCCTGTTCAAACGCTTCGTTCTACTTTTCTGCTTAGAAAAGCCGATAATACTTCCGGCTCATTTTCTCGTAGAGTTCGTTCGATGTACACCTTTTAGTTCGCTGAATGTGCTCCTCAGCATTCTCCATCAAAAAAGCTGCGGTGGTTGAGTGAAGTCCAACCCATCAAATGCTGTATATCTGATAGTGTGCTAACAATCTCGCAACTAATTTCTTGCCCTTGAAGCCGCCGGTATACGATATGTTGAAGATGTTCATGTGGAAGAAACGTGTACAAGGTATAATATCTAAACAAACCCTCTTTGATGTTGAGATCACCAAGGATTACCTTCATATGGTGCTTTTCACTTTGATGAACTCATAAAAACAATGTTTAACAAAGTCGTTCTTCTCCTCTGTGAGCACATAAGCGCGTATATTTTCATATATGGTATCATCCTGATGAGAATTATAGTTAGGCATTCGCTGTCATAACTCGAGTTGTCTTGTGTAAAACTTTCCCTGAGGACCAAACGGTTCCGATTGGTCGCTCTATAGTAGTGATCTTGTATATCTCATAGTTCTAACAGGTAAATTTTTTCATATCATACTTCTTGGATCACAGTAAAATCCGTCTAGGGCCTTCGTTAGTTGATCAACTGTCTTTGATGTTTTAAGTTAAAGTTATTGGAAGCACATCCGTGATTATATACAAAATGGAAAAATGACTTAAAATACTCATGTAAGCTAAGTATCGAAGATGTCGCAATAGTTCGAATGATATTACTGCTAATTAGACCACTCATATCGTAGACGTTGGGTATACAGAAAACAACCATGGATGCTTTATTCTACGGCCTCTTCCCTATTTTTAAACGGAGAAGCATAGCTTAAAACAAGATCGAGTATGCAAAAATAAAATCTAGAACAAAACCAAGTGTTTCTCCCTATCATTTTCATGCCATTCAAAATTGGTCAAAAATCCTCTCACTGTATAGAAAATGACAAAGACGACAATAGAGTAATTGGAAGAAACTAGGCCTCGGTCTAACGGTCGCACTGTGCCGCCATTAACTTTATTTTTTCGAAAGCGAAAATGTCAAATTTTAGAAGTACTCGTAAAAATTATTTCTCAAAAGTTTTCTGCCAAATTTTTAATTTTATCTGTCGAACACCATAACACAGTTATTGTGCAAAAGACAAAATCATATAAAAGGACAGCAAGTTGGACATCCGACCCACCTTTCCCAGCATTTAAGTAACAACTTCGTCGTTGCATGCTTTAATGGTCTTTAGTGGGCTTGCGAAAGGGATTGTAATTATGAGAAAAATTATTTGCTTTAACCTAATGAGTACTTGTCTTGTTTTTGGTAATTAACGTCTATTAGTTAACTAAGAGCCAAAACGGTTCGGTGATGGTGTTGCTCAACTTACCAGAACTACAGCTTCCGTTTAAATGCTATTTAAACATTTGTCCAATCTATGATTAACTCTCCCCTGAGATTTACCCTATTTTGCTTAAATGAGGCTTACTGCAAAGATATAATTACCATCAAAAAGAGGCTACCGTACCGTACCATCACCGTACTGCAATGAGTACTAAAAGTCGAGAAGAAATCAAATCTTCTCGCCACTACTTTAATACTCTGTCCACCTATTACACAATCGACGATAATCAATAAAGATGATTGTGCATACGCGCGCGGTGCAAAGGTAGCTTAAATCTGTTCATTTAGTTGGTGACTTTTAAGGCCACCAGGTAACATCAACTCACAACATCTGGCCAAAGCCAAAGAAGATACTCGTATCTTTCGCAAAAAAAGGCCCACACTCATAAAATGTTTTGCAGCTATGCGCCGTGATGTTGAAATATTTATGGATGCTATGCAGTACTACCATCTCTCGGCAGCAGATATCTCTCGATGGGCCCAAAGCAATCTTGTTATAGCCCATGAAACTAGAAAATTGAGACTTTAACCTTTCGATGATTGCGGCGATTTCCTTCTCCATCTCTGATCTCCCTGCTGAAGCTGAAGAATTCAATAGAGAAAAAGTCGATGGAAGTAGATTTTGCAATCGGACATCTTCTGCAGAAAGTATGTTAACCAAATGCTGAAATTTGTACTCTTTCAGGAGGTTACAGCCGAATATGTCGATGAGCTCTGCTATAAATCACTTTTCGACAGATAATCATGTGCCGCGGAGAGAACTGTGCCCGTATGTTTTTGTTTTGCTTCATTTTGTTTTGTTCTGCTTAGTATTTCATGGACGGCAGAATGCGTGATACTTGTAATTGTTCAAGTAGACTCCAGTCTGCAAGTAGAATCATTTGTTATAACTACAAATGTAATGTGGCCAATTGGCGGTAAGTAAGTAAGTGGTTATGTTCGAAAGGCTGATGGAAACGTTATAATTGATGGAGATGAGGAGCAATTATAGTTGATGGATTGTTGAGTAGCTCATGTGGTGTTATGCAAACAGCACGTCAATTGGAAATCAATTAAATTTCAAACAAATCAATATCGATTAGTCGACTAGGTTTAATGGATTAGAATACTCAATAGATAGGCTTTTTTCCGCATTTTGGCGGAAATATGAGTAGTTAGCTTTTAAATCACTCTTTTTCAGCGTTTCTGTGATGTTTTGCTTTTCAAAAACAATTACTACATTTAAAACTTCTCTGACATAGGTTTATTCTACGAGATAAGAACTTTACGAAACCGAACAATTTTCCAATCTGCCAGCAATAATTGATAATATTTTAAACCAATTTAGATAGCCAGTTTTACCTTGAATTCTCGCTGAAAAAAGAATGGTAACGCATATTTTCACACGTAAATTTGTCTCAATTATAATTTATTTTATGAGCAATTCAAACTTGTACAAACCTCGAACTCTTTCAATTCTAAGCTAGTCACCAATTCTGTCAGGGCTTATTAATATTCGTATATGGTTTCTCCTTTGAAGGTCTTATAAACCTCCATCATGTTAGCCTTGTATCTTTTCACAGACTGACCTTGCTTTGCTGCAAGAACAAGAATTTTGTTAACGAAATTCTTAACTAAGCGCAAACGTGCTACCTCGCAACGAAAAGTATTTTACATTTGCTTATGCTCATAAGAGGTGTTTAGTCTGGAGTAAGACCTAAAAATTGTAAAGTGATAGATTTGTATAGTAAGACTTGTTGTTTAACTATGTGAAAGTATCATCTTTCCTCACTACCATCTCTCCCACATAAATATGCGTCATATGTAAGTTAAAATAATTTAAATAAGAAGCATAGGGGAAAGCAAATATTTTGTCACGCAAAAACAAAGTAAACTGGTCCGAACTCGTTGCTGCACACCATCTGTGAGCCTAACATTTTCAAATATTACCAAAAGGGCCGTAGTCGTGACTTAACCTAAAGCAAATTAATAATAAATGACAATTCTGCAAGTTCTATGATAATTTTCAAAAAAACAAATTTACCTAAAGTTTTGAAACTACGTCTTATTTCATTATAGAAAAATGAAATAGATACGAGTACATATGAGGCCTTAAACATATAGAGGGTGACCAGATAGCAATACATATGAGGACTTAAACATATAGAGGGTGACCAGATAGCAATGATAGTTTATCAAACTGTTATATTTCAGCAGCTGTCAAAGTTACCAATGACATCCAGCTGTCAAAATATTCATTTCATCATGCATGCGTAAATTATTAAAAATCGAAATTCCGGCTGAGTTGTAAATACGCAATGTGAATCTCGTGGTCGGTCTCATGGCTTCAGTGTGCAGGCACTGTGGAAAAGTTTGAGCGTGAATACATTCTTTTATATTCTAATACAACAACCAGACAGAGATTAGTGCGAAATAAAGAAAACATAGCCAGAATAAAAAAGATTCAAAACATATCGATTCGGCGCCGATTAGCTGAATTGTTGAATTGAGCATCGCCAGATGCTTATTTTGAGTTTGGATCCGTATAAGATTTTGCTGACGCAGGAATTGAAGTCGGACGACAATACACAACGACGTGAGTTCGCTAATTGGGCACTAGAAATGTTGGCCGGAGATCCGTATTTTGGCCAACAAATCATCTTCTCGTTTTAGGTATTGGAGCGAAACAAAATCCACAAGTGTTCGGCCAAGCATCAATGCATCCACAAAAATTGACTGTTGGGTGTGGTTTATGGCATGGCAGCATTTTTTTCGAAATGAGAAGGGAAACTCCGTTACCGTTAATTGCCTCGGGTATAGAGGGATGATAAGTGACTTTCTGTAGTCAGAGCTCAACAACATCGATATATTTGAGGTGTGGTTCCAACCAGACGGTGCTACATGCCATACAAGTGACGCAAAGCTCGAAATTGTGAACGAGAAATTAATTGGCCGCCGCGATCATGCGTTTGACATCACTCGATTATTTTCTATATTAAGTCCTTAGTCTACGCTAACAAGCCAACCACTTTGTTGTTGAATGATGTGCTATTCCACACATAATGACATGAACGTAGCTTCAAAATAAAGCCAGAATCAATTTCATATCCCACACCATTATTGTTTTATTTAAATTTTTTTTCCTATCGTTCTTATCTGGTCACCCTATAGGTAAAAGTGTATGACTAAAATCTACTATTCATACTTTGTTTGGCTGAAATGCTTAACATTCATAATGATGATGATGTCTGAATGTAAATAGGCTCATACCGTATATAACTCAAGAGCAGCAATTTTATCATTTTCGGATTTGCCGACTCCAGCGTCGGCATAACGATTTTTTTAGCACTTACTTTGGTATACAAATTCTTTGTATCTCAACATCATTTGCAATTTATTTGATGCTATTGAAATACTATATTTTAGAAGTATTGAACAGGCCCTCTTAAGTTTATATTTTTTTTTATTTTATCTACATTGTGCATTTAGTTCCAACTCATCAATCATTCGGTAATACACGTCAGCAATGACTATCTCTCGCTGGTTAAAAAAATATGGCAAAAGTTTCATACCACACTGTCGTTTTTGGTCAATAAAAACCTTTTTGATGATGTTCCCTAGGGTTGTCGGGAACCAATACAATAAATATTAATTTATTAAGACAACCATCGATATGAGAATGTGCTTCGCCAGGAAACAAAATATTTCCAAATGTCCATGCTGTTCGAAAACTTTCCAGCATCGTTCTCGTTAAGGTTTCTCGTAAAGAATAGTCACTTCAGTTGAGAAACGAAAATACAGGCCGCTATATTCCCTATCAATTTAGGCGGATTGCGACTAATCTGGCGTCGCTCCTGAAGCTGACGGTCCTGGAAGATTTTAGTTAGCCAATGTCTCGTTTTGTATAAATTTTTGAACCCACAACCTTATAAATAGATCGTGGAATGTTAAAGTGAGTAAAAAACGTGCGACAAGTACGACCCAAAGAAATCACCACACTTTAATTATTGCTCAACCGTGAACTCGCAGAGCACTCCCGACCAGTGACTCTGCAAATCACGACAGTCGAACAATACCCCTTTCACTTAATTCATCCATTTAGTTTACAATTTAAAATTAAAGATTTTCCGCTGGACACCCTTTATTACGAAGAAATGTTTTTCAGATCCTCAATGTTTGAACCCATTTAAGCTATATTCGGAGTCCCTCAGGATAACCATCTCGAGCCACTCATCTTCATGATAACGATGGAAAGTATTATACAAATCTTGTCGTTACGGATTTAAATTAACTTTCTTCCGCTGATGTCATGAGACCTATGTCTACCCTATGTCACCCTATGAGTTTATATAATGGGCTATGTTTCGGTCAGTGTAAAAACATATACTCGGTAGCCCACGAACTTAATATTTGTTGCAGAACTAAAAATAACTACCTTATAACACATCAAAAACCGCTCAAATCAAAAAAATACGTTCGCTATTAAATGTTCACTCACATTTTCAATAAATCTATGACCCTACCGACGCTACGTCACACGAGCTATATACGATATTGAAAGGGTAAAAATCTATTAAATTTTCCATTTATGTACATATGTGTACTCTATTTGATAAGCGCGTAGACAGACGATTGGCAACTTTGTCTAACTTCCTGTTTGTTACCGTTATAGGTACATATTTGCATCTTATCATATTTTTTTCAAAGACGTGTTTGCCCCATTCATCGCAGTAATGCAAATATATCAAATCAAGTTCCAATCACTTGAAAACACGCCCTAATACCTGCCAGTTTAAAATATCTATTTTATCAGTAAAACACATACTCGTACTCACTCCAATGGCCAGGCGCACTTCATAAGCCCGTACAACACGCTGCACTACAAGTATCATAATTGAAATTAACAAACCACAGTTAAACACGAAAATAAAAAAATAAAAATACCAACAACCAGCAACCATATCTGGCGTTGATTACATAAATAAATTATTAGCAAAACAGCAACTACAACATAAAGGCAATCTAGAGCAGATTTTCTGCAATGCACCGGTGTCAACAGAAATAATCGTCGCGTTAAAGTTAAGGCGTCCACACGAATCGTCCATCCACATATGAGTTTGTAGCCGCTACAGCCACCTCTGGTCTCCTGAGCTTGATCATTCCTCCTTCTTCTCTGGGGATTTAATAATGATGACTTGGAATGAACCACCGCCCAAAATCACTCTCCTCACAATGGCATCCTATGCATGCCGGAGCAGCAACAGCACTATACTTCCCAACATGGTAGTGGACTTGGCACCACATCTAACAAGAGGTTTTTTAATACCCACACCCTCCCCCGTTCTCATCGTCAATCTCGCATTTATTTTTCGCTCTGCAATCTATCAGCATGCGATGAAGGCAGCCAAATTTATAAAGACCGTTTGGTGGTAAAAAAAAGGTGCAACTTAGCGTATGGACATGCGGCAATGTTATGCAAGAGAAAATCTATAGGTTTGCCGATATTGACCGATGGGCGATGATGGAGCTACTGTTGAGTTCCTTGGTCCTGGTAGCCAATAAGTTTTCGTTGTTCTGCTGACTTTTGGAATAACCTCAACAGGTGTGGTATTGAAAAAAACTGTCATAGATTTTTGACTGATAATTATAATGTCCGAGACTTATGACACACCTTTGAGTTTCCTTTCTATTGTGTCCCTAATGCCCTCGACTATGGTGGGAGGATGGCACAATTACGTAAAGTGACACCTTTCAATGCGCAAATTCCACACTGGCATTTCACATTTCATTGCATCGCAAGCCATTTGCTTTTCCATTTAAATCACATTAGCAGCTAGACTATCTCTCAAGATGGGTAACTTCTTCGTTTGCCATAACATCTTTAGCAACAACTTTTGCTTTAAATACCAAGGCTATCCGGTATAAGTGAAGATGAAATTTATTCCTTCTTCACTTCGGATGCTGCAGTCAGTAACCGACAACATCAGCATTTTTCTAGATTGCCTCTACATGGAGATTACGAAACTTGAAGTTACACAAAATCGTCGCTAACAACGTTTTCTTGTTGCTGTTTCTGTAGACAGAGCAGATGATTAAAGGCAGTGTTACCACTTTATTTTGAGTGGAAATCGTGGAAATCGGAATAAGTTCAAATAGAAAATGGGGTGTATCTGCAATCGTATTTCACCCACATATCCATACAATTGAAATAAAGCAAAAGCATTGATTGTTAAATGTGCCCATTATAACTTTGCACGTACTAAAATTCTTCTGGTATTTTTTTTTTTTTTTTTTTTATTAATTTATTTTGCGAATTGTTTTATTCGCACGTACGGTGCAAGGTACAGGGTGATTTTAATTGTACCTACATTTTTTTTTTTTTTTATATGAATAGTTTGAATAAAAAACAATAAGTCCTTTGTTTCTTTCATTACATTTTAATTGGTACATTTGCAGTATTTTTAGTTACCTCTATTGACAAAATTTGCGGCTACCGAAGGATTGGTATTTTGCAACATTTGTTGAAGAGTTTTTTTCTGAAATTCCGGCGATTTATGTTGGTCTTATGTTGATCGGGGGACCCTGGTTTGTTAGAATAAATCAATCAAATATCCCCAGAATAAAAAATTAGGGGGAGTCAAACAAGGTGACAATCCAAAATCACAATTTTTTTTTTAAATCAATCGATTGATTAATATCTTTAATAAATCGTTTGTTTCACTGGCAGTGCGGCATTTTGCAGCGTGCTGTTGAAACATCGACATTACCGTCTTCTAAAAAGTAAGAGCCAGTAACTCTTTCAAAGCAAACACTGTACGAGACAGTAACTTTTGTGTTGATAACGCTTCTTCAATTTTCACAGATGGCTCGAAAACAGAGAAAGGAACAGGTTCTGGTATCTTTTCAGAATACCTGGAACTAAGAGTGTCTATAAGACTACCGGACGCAAGCAGTGTCTTCCAATCATATGTTCTGGCTGTCCTCGGGGCGGCTGAGCTAATGCAGATGAGATCTGTATCCGGAAGTGATATCGCTATCGACATCAATAGATAGACCGCTCTTAAGGCAATGGAGTCGACCAACATCAATTCTGTTACAGTCAATGGCTATCGCAGAGTGCTCAAGACATTATACAGTCAGAACAGTATAAGACGTATATATGTATAAGACATTATACATTATAATGCTGTATAAAAAAAAAAAGGAAAAAGTGGATGAGCTTGCCAGATGAAGAGGGCTTCTCGATAATAGTGAAGTTTCTAACATTAAATAACCCCTTAGTAAGGTGCACTATTGACAAAAAAATCATAAAGACTGCCATGCTAAGGTGGTCAAGTCTTGAAGGACACAGGATATCCAAGGCTCTCTGACCACTTTTTGACGGCAAAAGATCTAGGGAGTTAGTAAAATTAAACAAAGTTAAGCTAAGCACAATAATAGGAATCCTGACAGGACAATCAAACACGCGGAGACATGGGCCCGTTTTGGTGACTAGTGTTTGTGTGATGGTTATACACTCCTGTTTCAACTTAATTTTTCGCTTTCTCCTAGCTTAAAATTAGCGTCAAAAATCAGGTTCACCAGAAAGAATATTTAGCATGTTTTGGGCATATTGCAAACGATGCAGCTTATATTTTTTAGCTTTTTGCGCTTTGTATGGAAAATTGTGTGTGCGGATTAGTCCAACCCTTGAGAACACCTTCTAGTACATCCGGCTGGTAAACTGTTACACCCTTTTTTTTGCATAGATACCTAATAAAATACCTAAACGAGAAACATTGAACTCTTGGAACATTTTTTTTTCGCTTCCCTAGATGACTAGGAATCAATTTTATCGCGTACCACTGCAAAAGCCGCTTGCATCGTTTCAGCTTATTTTTTCCAGTTAAAGAGTTAAAAGTACAGTTGACCGACGACAAGCTTTCGTGTAGAAGATCATCTCGAATCAACCTGGATATGAGTCTGGTTGATTTACCCAATTCCTTGGACATACTTGTATGCTTTTACTAATGGAATGCTATTACCGCTATTCGATTCTTCTTAACACCGCATTCCATGCTTATAGAGGGTAAGCTGAATTCAATCATCAGGTGTTGCTCCAAGGCATAAGTGTTAAAGTCATTAAAGTTAATTTTAATTGACATTAATGCTGTAAAGGCTTTAGCTATTCGTAACTTAGTTTATGTCTGAATAGATGTCTAAAAACTATCTAACGAAAATAATGCTGACCGTGTCAAATAAAATAAATTGCGATTGTTTCTTCACTTGTTTCGAAAATCCGCAAAACGTTCAAAAAACTAGTTTTAGACCATCATATTAGCTAAGCGTTATGTACAGTGACTTTAATGCATGGTTAATCGCGATTTTCATCTTGACAATGTTAAACAAGCAAGAACTTTTCATATTTTCCTTGAAGTGGCAACACTGGGTTTGCATAGGCAGAAAGCAAAAAAATGCAGATGCGAAGACAAAAACAAAGAAAAAACTGCTATGTGCTAAGAAACCAGTGCAATTCTGCAGAAGCTTCAATGGGTACTGAAGATATAAAGACATGTAATTACCATTTTCCGCTTGTGGGAATATTCATTACGAGACCTTTGGTCATGGTCTGAGTTTTGGATTTAAAAAGTATTAATGACATGTGGGATTTACTCGTATTAGCGTGTTTAGTAGATAGTGAAATTTTTGTTCTACTATCGGGGCCGTCATGAATAAGGTCACTGTATGAATTGAATGAGTACTTGTAATGCTACCATCCTTACATATGAACTACACTTGCCAACACTTGCTACATCAATAAGTTGGCAAATTTACAATCATGGAAAAGTGGGAAAGTCACACAAAAGAACAAACCCAAACACATCCAGTCGAATTGAAAGTGATCGAACGTCTATGTTCATTTATAAAGTGGCCGTCTTACGTTGTCCGTAAGCATGTCTAACATTTATTTTCAATCATAATCACCGACTTGCTTTGCATTGCGTAACACTTGTCCTATCGTAACTTCCCCCTTCCAGAAACGACCTTGTCTAATTGCTTGCCCGAATATTCAATTTGAAAAAGAAACATAACCCAAGTGAAACCCAAATTAACCATGGAATATCGTCTCGACAAAGTATCTACACATCTCAAAGAGTGTCCTCCTTCTACCATTTTTGGTAGGAAATACTAAAGGCAAATTGTGACACAGTATCTTAGTGCACAAACTATCACGAACCAATACACCATTAGCGAAATTAACAAAATAAATACCGTAATAGGTTGATTGGATCGGTAGAGACCTTTTGAAGAAGTTGATACACACTGTCGAAGAGTTGATTTCTTTTTTCCTTTTTTTGCTCGAACATCTCATAAAACCAACAACTCCTAGTGTAATTAGATTCAAATTACTTGCGGTCAAAATTTTACACGCTCGATACAGTGAAACGATAAAAATGAAACCTTTCATCTAAATGAATTGTCTGATTTGGTGATAATCCACTATTTAGGACACTTGAACAGGTACGGATGTTAAGCGTCATCGTATAAGAGATGACAAAGTCTATGACTTTGACGCAAGCACAGGTTACCAAACCATTGTATGCAACTGACAGTTGACGTTTTATTAAGTGCCTTAGGTATTTGAGATGAAGTGCTTTCATTGAGTTGGAAAAATAGGAAGTGCATTAG
Organism: Volucella inanis; assembly: GCA_907269105.1. Taxonomy (NCBI): domain Eukaryota; kingdom Metazoa; phylum Arthropoda; class Insecta; order Diptera; family Syrphidae; genus Volucella; species Volucella inanis. The sequence continues at coordinate 139,235,380 of OU026157.1, forward strand.
GTAATGTGCTTGATGTAGAGAAAGTGTGGGCCTTTAAAACAAAATTAAAATAATAACAATAGCAGACTTAGGAGTAACCCTTTATAATCATGCAAGTCCTCAACTGCCTTTCTATATAAATAAGATTACTCTCTTGACTACATAATAACTTTGTTGGATGTCTGCCCTACGGCATAGCTTTTTACGCTTTGAAAAGTGTTCAGAAATGAATGCAAAGTTCAAAATACTCGCCGTAACTCGTAGTCATAACAGATTTTTTCCAGAGATTTAAAAGTACACCATACTATAAACTTGAATAAGTGTGAATAAGCCCAAACAAATAATGCATACAATTGAGTGCGTCTTAGGTTGTAACACTTATTGATAGGCTAGGTATGCGAAACAGGGTGGACAGTAGGCAAAACTGTTCCTAAATTGTTTGATATATTTCATGTTAGTTACTATTTCATATGTTACAAGAAGTGATCTTTTGTACCGCAGTTTGTTATCGCCACTTTAGGAGTCTCTTAAGAAATCCATCTTTTGTCATGATAATCAATGACAACAAGTGATATAAAGTTTGACAACTGGTTCTACGAAATAATTTAACTGATGTTCAATGTGATGTCAAAATTTGTTTAGAGCATTTTAAAGAAGTCAAAAGTTTCTCAAATAATCGGGTTTTTAGCATTTTTTCACTTTTCACCCTTCGTTCGCACCTTTCGAAATACCATATTCATTAATGCGGTCGTCCCTTAGTCTTCGGGATCTAAAATTCTGTGAGAGTCCGAAGAGTTTCTGTTTAAGACATCTTAAATAATTAATGTCCTGTGACCTGTATGGCCCAATGTATGTAGGTCTGTAGCTCATAATGGTTATAAAATAATAAACCCTTCACCAAAGCTCAAACGCATAAGGATCGAATAGAGAATCCATCCTTTAAAATACTTCTGTCATAGTTTCACAAAAGGAGGGGAACTGGGATGCTTAAGTTCCTATTATGAATATTTTTTAGTAGAGACAGATTGATAGATTGTTAGTCTGACAGCTGGCATTATCTTTTACTCAGTATTATTAGGAAAATCAAGTTGCCCAAGCGACAAGTTGTTTAAATTTATTTCTAAAATTACTGTTCAACAAAAAAACTTTAGCAGAGCGCCACGCTACGATCAACATAATCAACCAAAGCTATTTGCAACATATTTGCACAATTTTGCACTACATTTGCTCATTTGGACTCCATGAAATAGACAAAGAATGCGCAGAGTGGACAAAGGTGAAAGTATCTGTCCTGCGCCCATTGACTTTGTGGAACATTGTGCGCAATAGTCTTGGTTTACACATTTTGAAGATTTAACTCCTGCACAAAATTGAAGCCTGGCGACCATTATTTGTGTCGTGACTTCGTTGATTGGACTCTTGAACAATTTAAAGTGGATTCAGCTTTTTAGCGTCTAATTTTGTTTTTTCATGAGGCTCACTCCTGTCTCCGTGTCTTTATTAATGTGCAAAATTGTCGAATTTGGAGTAAGGAAAATCTAAATGTTAACCATGAATTACCAATCCACCCCGAAAAATGCACTGTTTGGTGCAGACATATCCACGAGCTAACGGCATCATTGGGACGCAATTCTTCAAAAATTTAAAAACTTTCAATGGCGCCCGGTGCAGGGTCATGATTGCGATTTTTCATTTCCAAAAGTGCGTCAATATGGCAAGCAGAACATTTATTGGAGTTTCATCCGAATGATACGGCATGCTATACTGCCGGTGACACCATTGAGTTGTTGAAATGGACCTGTGGCCTGGCTTCCAAGATCGTGAACTATTTTCCATGTCATTGTACAATGAGCACAAGTCAATGACGATTCCAGCCTTTGAAAACCAACATCGAGCACATTCCTGAGACGCTTCTGGTAGCCATATCCCCGAAATCATTTTTCTTCAAATAAAAATCTTACAATTCTTAAAAAACACGAATTCAAAAAATAAGAAAACAAATTTAATCATGCAGGGTCCGTTTTTATCAAATCGCACTTGAAGCCAATCTTAACATCACAAAATTTGTTGTTGTTGTACATTCTTAAGTTCCGACTGATGTGTTGGATAATCAAGACAGTACCAACATTTCGAATGAATTTTGCGCGAGTTAAAATTAGCCCTTAGATTCAATGGCAATGAGAATATCTAGTCTCATTTGAAGCCACACTAAAATGAAGCCAAACAGGTTGTTCACGAATGGTTTCAGATGTTAACGTTAAACAAGATCTTCCACCCAATGTAAATGTAAAATATTCCCCGTATAGATGTTGCTAAGACAATCATTATTTTAGATCAGACTTTTTGACTTCCAAGATTGCACGCATAACAAAGTATCATAAAGCATCGTTTTTATGATTTTTTCACCTGCCAAAGCTCATAACCTTAAAATAATCTTCAAAATATATTCCCACAATATTCATCTCGACAATACTTTGCATACTACAATCATCAACAAAAATCTCCACCGGCAACCAGCAAAATGAAAACCACATTATTTCCACTTTTGCTTTCAATTTCTGTTTCTGTTTCAGTTTCAGTTTTAGTTTTGGTTTCCTCTTCACGTGATTCTCTCATTGCTGTCAATCCATATTACGGTATACAATATCTTTTCCACCTCCCAGCATCTGAGAGATCACTTTTCCTTTCAACAATTGAATAATACCTCATAACGTAATTTGATGCTTGCTTCCCATCTTTCGACAAGATACAAGCTTAACCGGATAGTCATTTATATCTTCATGCTGATGCATCTTCACATGACTCTTACAACAAATAAAAAGAAAAAATTAATAATATTCCACTCTACACTGTAAGGTATACCATATTTACCACTCTTGTACGTATGTCAGTTGTCATTTATGAAACCGAACTGCAATAAACACAAATTTCAAATTGATTTTCCACAAAATTCAACGTAGAAATCACGTGAAAACTGTGGAAAACCAGAGATGTATCACCCGAATAGAGGTGATAGCGATACAGACATTTTTCCGTTCAAAGTGACACCTTCTAACACTGACCTTCCACGAAAGAAGAGTCATTGTAGTGAGCGTTGGTTTTATTTTAACCACAAAAAAAAAAAAAAAATTCCAACATCGATGTAAACAGCACATCAGTGAAAAAAAAAAAGAAAAACAAACTTTCATTTGTCCAAGTGAAGTCGTTGGCCGTTCGCGCGATCCATGTGATCCATCTACGACATTTTACTATTTACAACTTTGGTCAGGTTCGTCACAACATTACTGTCGTCTTCGCATTCACTGTCGCTGTCGCATTTGTCGTCGTCTAAAGAAATGTAACAGAGCATTAGCGTGGGCAGAATAATACAAGTACGAGAACTCCTATGTATGCGTCAAACTGACAGTACAGGTCCGAGTGGTTGGCAGCAGTGACACTCATCTACGGGCTAATTTATGGGAAAATTTATCCGTTTGGGAAAAACAACATTTTCATTTGGTATGCATGGCACATCCTGCTCTAAGAAGTGCCACTGTATTTGTGCTCATGAGTGTGCCGCCCAAATTGTCAATTTGCATGCGTATATTGTCATCTGAACGCCATTATCCAACCGAAATGTGATTAGATATTCTGAACGTATCGCCAGTTCGGGGCAAATTTAATGTTCTCCGCGGAGTGCTGTGCAAGTGTGTAACTGGTGAGTGAATACTTCCTTAAAGTGTGGGATTTGAGCTAATTGTTAAGCGTGGGTTGCTTTGAGTTATGGATTTTAAAGTGAAGCTGTCCAAACTGATGTTTGATTAATATCTAATGATAGGGGTAGGTCACTGGTTAATGGTGTTGAGAGGGTATTATTTGACGGATGTGCAACATTGCCAGTGGCTGATTGGTGCTTATTATCATAGATTTAGTAACTCAATGGTTTCTTATTAGTTTTACTATTTATGTAAATGTAAAATTTCATTAAGGTCAGCACAGCCAAGTGCGTGGGCGGTGATTGAGATTAATTATGCTGATATATTTTCATGTTCGAGTTGAGAAAATTAATCAATAGTCCGATATAATTGAATGCTTCTACTAGACTAGCTAGATGTTGAACACTGCGATCAGAGCTTATCCTTTATTTTTCACTACATGCACATGGATTTAGTTGTGATGGTAGTGTGAAGGCAATATTGTAACGTAATTTTTCCAACACCTAGAAACACGCTGTTTCAAAAGTCTGTTCAGTTACTTGCAAACGTAGACGACATTGACATTATGGGAAGCACACATCGAGCTATCAATGCAGCGTTTGCTACTATTGATGAATTTAGCGGTCAATGAAGCAAAAACTAAGTACATACATATATGCTTTCAACAATATGGGATACACAACATCGATGCTTAAAACAAATCCTGACGATAGATACAACTTTTTGGTAATAAAGTACTTTACCTCCTATCTCCTATCAATTACAACAACGACGTTAGCGCAGTGGTGGCTTAAAAACCAATTGAGCATTAAAGCCCTCTCTCGAGCAACCAACAACACTTGCATTAGACACTAATTACCCCAGTCCTACTTAATGGCGCAGATGCTTGAACGCTGAGGAAAACGGGTAAGAATGGTCTCAGGAGCTTCGGGAGAAAAATTCTTTAGTAAGTTCCAATCCCATTTACATCAACCGAAGAAGAGTCATTTCAACAGCACACTGTAGGGCTGTACCGCGATAGTTCATCAGAAAAGCTCGGATAATCTTTTAAGATGGCTATGTTACCTTGTGCGCATGGACACTAGCACCCCTGCCTGGAATTTTTTTGATTCTAGTGTGCAACTAGAGGCTGGAGCTGACAAAAGACCGCGCTACCGAGAGAGGAATGTTAGTTGAGGCTCTGGTCAAATATAGGACTGATGCGCCAGCTAAGTAATTTTTTAGTAAGTAAGTAATTGAATGTTGAGTTGGAATAAACGTGATCAACCTGACTTTGTTTTCGGTTATGGTTTATGAAGGCCATGTTCCTAAAATTGCTACCAAGAACAAAAAACAATCTGCGGCAAAATCTTTCCTCTCTGAAAAAGCATGTCAAGCCCATATTGGCGAATTAAGCTTTGATACTCACTAAAGATTCCTTGTTCTTTTTTCATCCAAATAGGGGCTGATTCTTCGTTCGCAGTAGTAAACGTCAGAGTTGTTTCCTACTTTTACACCACACTAGTTGTATGGCAGCGATATTCGGCTTATAGCGATCCAGGGCTTGCACTTATTGTCCTGCTGCTTTCATTATGTAATGGATCTGAATATTTCGGAGCCTTCAACTCCACAATTGTCAAAAAGAAAAAACTGTCGCTTTAACATGATACGCATCCATCAGATATGTATAAAAATATAACCCATTCTAAAGAACTTTGATAAAACTGTTCAAATAAACAAATTGAACATCGATACAAACATACATTTGGTTTGTGTTTCACTACAAGGGTAATTGAATTATCGTAGATTTATTTTAGGGTCCCATTCAAATCAAAGGAAACCTCCATATAGCTCTTATCTCGTCACCGCCGCACTAAACATCAGACACATCATCAAACAATCATTTCAGCTACCTACTGAAGTGCCTATCTCAATGTCAAAAATTACCTCGATCAAGTGCTTGCGCACAATTTTAAACGATAATTCATCATTGTAACGTCATCGTTTGCCCGATTCGGTGGCCATTGTGATTTTGATCCGTCGGATAAGGCGACACCGAATAATTTTAAACACGCATCACGAAACGCATTCACCCAATTACCGTTGTTGAATATTTTATAGTGAGCCACAAGCCTTTGCCCGCTATCGAACATAGTCATAAGTGGGTTACGAGTTGAATATTAAATTTTATTTAATATTTACTCGATGCAGATACAGATAACAAATAATAAGATTTAAATTGATTTTGCACTCTAAATACCATTTTGGTTAAGGTTATGGTCGATGTAGTGGGCCCGTTGTAGTGCCCACTTTACAATACCAAGTTCCAAGAATTTGTATATGAGCAGAAGTCGAAGTTTCATTGATGGCTTTGATGTCAGATAAAAAAAGAAACGTTCTCCACAATTTATTGTATTTGTAAATCTCATTCTCGTAAGTCATTTGTGGTTCTCTTGGTTATTGAAAGAAAACAGATAAAAGACACCAAAGCAAATGAAACTCGAATGATTTAGAGTGACATTTAGACAGATAAATCTGATCGTAGTTGTAAAACAAATTAAGAAGGAGCCAAAGGTCTCCTTTGTTGAAATTTCAGTCCTGATTTTTCAGTAATATTGCACCTAAAAAAGTAAGGCAGAAATAGGATATCTGAAGGTAATTGAAGTTGTGTTAGTTCGTGTAGTGATGGTGGTTATAAAACAATTTAAATGTTTGATTCGTCAAGTATGATTTGAATCAGATGTCCTCCAAGATTTTTCATAAGCAAGTGTACAAATGAGTAAAAAACCTTAACCATCTCTTGATAAAAAAAAAATGCAAATTTGAAAGATTAAAAGCAGATTTTTATCTTATCTGTTCGGTGATATTTTCATGTTACTACCTATACCATATTGTATACATGGTGCTGCTGTTATTTCATAATTAAAACAAACTTTTCTAGCATTCCCGTAGGCTAAGGCATTCCAAATCGTACTCCAATCATAATTTGCCTCCCATGGCGTTACATCATTAATATGTGCCATAAGAGAACCCGAACTTAACCACTTGAAAAAAATCATAGCACTTAACCAGTTGCCCCTACCGGTGTATCTGCAATCTACCAATGTCTAAATGCTTATGTCGTACCGGTGCCATATACCATTTTTATCGTCTCGTTATGATAACCTCAAAAACTCATATGTTAAACACACATTTATGTAGATAGGTATGTCCTCCTTATGCAATAGTGGTCTAGTTTATAAATAGCCATATGCCGAAGAAACCACTTCTAATACCAATGGTAGGCTGAGGGGAGAATATTTTTAGGTGTGCTCCTTCCATGACTTTCACACCTTCCATGCGTTCCATAGATGCGGACGCAGATTTTTACATTTTTTCTCTAATTAATTGCATTTCAGTGTCTAGCAGTTTTGACTTCAGTAAATTGCTAGATTTCTTGTCCCGACTAGACACCATGGTGCTGCTACGTGCTGTGGTGTACCAAAAGTGTCAAATTTACCACGTGAACATGATATCTTTCTGGGTGAACACTGATTCAAAGGGAGTTGTGTAATTTTCCAGCAACCTACACTATCTCAGTGTCCACCCAAGCAAAATTGTATGTTCTTACTTTAGAGAACTGGTACCACAACACTGGACAAGGATAACAACCCGTTCATACATACAAATGTATCTAGTTGCGCAATCCTGTTAACTACTTAATTGAAGTTTTGCATGCAGTATACATATATATTTTATGTACACGTTAAAGTAGAGATAAATCAACGCCAACAATTGCCACTGAATTTCTGTCAATCAACGTTCGCACATAATCAGTCTGCATCAAATTGTCAAGTTGCTCCTATCGACAGGTTGTCTATTTAATCGCCCCCTTTTTCAGTTGGGGATAATTTGGTGGGCGGTACTATATAATGTATACAGTTGTATGTTGTATAGATACATTGAAGTTAAATGTATTTCCTTGTTTTTCTTTGGTCAGGAAAAAATTAATTGGTACATTCAAACGATTTGCCTCGTCAGGTGGTTGTTCCTATTACCACTTAGCAATTTGGCCATACACTCATAGCTTATCATAAACAGACCAAGCTACACTCAAAAGGCTAGTAGCTCAGTCTGGTGTTATGCAAGGGATGGTAATTATTACAGAAGGCTTTTCTAGTGGTCGATATTCTGATAATTTTAATTGCGCTTGGTAAAAGCAAATCGAAGTAATTAATCAGATTTTGCAGAGTCCAGAAAGCTAACAAATTAAATAGTCTCGGCATAAAACAACCAGCCGATCGCTGGCAATTAACTTGACGATAGTGGGTATCCTGGAGAAGAAAACTTTGCAGTTTTTTTTTTTTTTAAATTTATTTTGATTTTTTAACGCACTTCAAATATTTTTATTATTCTTTTTTCTTTTCAGGAAGGAAGTATAGGCCATCAAATGGTCATCAAGCCATTGCCAGTGGAATTAAGCCCGAGTCAAGATGAAACTCATCATGTGATATACAAGAGAGAAGCTAACCCTCTGGATCACCTAAGTGACTTTGGTAATGCAAACAATGTTGTAAACTGAACAACAAAAAACAATGCAGCCTTATAAAAAATACACTTTTCTTTACTTTTTTTATAAATATAAAATATACATATATGTGCATTATCTTAGCAGCACTTTTGTTAGGACATTTATTTCCAAACAAAATAAAGCGGAGTGGATCAGAAAGTCGAGTGAAAATGTAACGATATGAATACCCAATCCGCTGATCTTTTCTTAGCCTTCTTAAGGATTTGATTACTGTTTTGTTTTGCAAGAGGATCTTAAGATTGAAAGGATTCGACTGACGAAAATTTGCTATCAATCGTCCATTCACGTTTTCACAAATTAGTTCAGACCGATTATATGGCTTCATAAATAAATTCACCGAAATTTTCAGATTCACCCAAATAAAACTATGCTCTAGATACAAGTACTCGTATTGACCTCATTTCCGAGATAACATTATACAACCTTAACTATTAATAAGGTTTGTTAATTTTGTTTCTCTTTACTTTCACCAGCAAAACTCCGAAAACAGCAAAGGGAACGTTATATCCCAAACTGGCGACTTTAAAAACCAGTTTCGTAATTTTCTCATCCAATAAACCAATTAGTTTACATGAATTACATTTGATCAGAGATAATCCAAAAGGAGAGAAAGTATCGTAAAATAAAAATGGTAACCTTGTTCGACTCCGATGTGCATCCTGATTGTCATTGACGATTCAATTAACATCGTACTCCATTTGTGTAAGACTTAAAATCAATTTTATGTACAACAAGCTACAGAAGTTTATATGAATATTGGTTTCGTATTTTTCTTACACAGAAACTGAGGATTTAATTTATAGATACTTTCAGGGTTTTATAGAAGGAAAAGGAACTTGCATAAAATATTTACCCAACATTTAACAATTCGATTAAAGAAGACAAGTTTTTTACCGGAAAGAATTCTTTGAAAAATTATAGCCAAATTGAGCCCTCTATTAAAGTTAGTTAAGATTGCTTTAAAATTGTTTATAAATTCTCTATTGGATTAAAGACTGTGAAAAACTACTTTCTGTCCAGGTCATTTTAGCATAAACAGTGTGGCTAACGAATCACTTTTAAATAACACTTACTGTTCATGCGTTTTTCACATAGGTAGATTGCTCCAACTGCTCTATTTATTTTGCAACCCCAAACCATGATGCTTCCTCCGTGTTTGAAAGTAGGCATCACATGGTCTAAATACTCTCCGCCTTACGTAAATTACGTCAGGCACCCCATACATCTAAAAGAATAAGAAAATATAAAACAGATTCTTTTAATATTAAATAATTTTATATAATTATAAAAATATAACTAAGAAAATAGAAAGTTAATGATATTAGAAGAAGATATGTGTGTACATTGTAAAACCCGCTCTTTCTGCACAATTATCGAGTGACTTTCCTAAGCTCAGAATTTAAAGCCAGAAAGCCACGTAGTCGAAAGAGTGATGACATTTAGATACAGGAACCAGCTTTGCGTAGGATTTTATACCAGAGGATTGATAAGTATTATAGTTACATTAGGTTCACATATAGCTATGGTCAGGCGCAGAATTAAAAATTCCTCCGAATCATGGTAAAATCAAAGGCAAGCATATCGGAAACGAAGCCATCCTCAGCAATCCCGCACATAAATATAAAAAGAGGATAATCTCAAAAATAGAAGAATTAATGGGGCAGCAAAGAGATAACTATTTGACGCCTTTGATCTATATGGTTCGCTCATTTCAAAAGAAAGGCATGGCGAGCTTAATGTTACCTCTGTATAAAAGTTCCATAAAAAGAGGTTCTTTCTTCACAAGTTTAATTAATCGTGGTCAAGGAATTGTTGACGAGACTTTATGATGATTTTTTTGTACAAAATTGCGCACATGAAATTGCCATACTAAACAAAGCAAATTTGAGGAAACAATGTCGGCCGACGTGTAGTATCTAATTAGAACAAAAAATTCGGGTTCAATGTAAATTTAAAAAAGTGTTATGGTTATAAAGTATCAATCGCTCTTCTAAAAGAAGGAATCCGTAAAGAGTCAAAAACTTTGAACTTTTAAGTGAATCATTGCCTTACGTCAAATACTTAGGTTTTGTTTCATCTCTAAAAAGCCATAGGCATATCTTAGATTTCACTTTCGGACTATTAAAGTCATCTCTATAGAAATTCGAAACTTAACCGCAAACTTTCATGTTTGCCCAAATTTTTGCTTTACTGTTCTGAAAAAAAACACTTCAACTGCTGCGTTTGAGATCCTACTCAAAATTCCCTCCTCTAGGATAGCAAATGTCGAATCTTCCGTAGAAATTAAGTTCGGAACGTGATTTTTGACCCATTTTTGAGTCGTTTTTGCCTTATGATCTGGAGCGGAGTGTAGTTGAAAGATCCACGGTGTGACCGTTCTTCTCGTGCTGGTGAAGCAAGGCTATCGATGCTTCTGTGAGTAAGTGGTTGGTGTATCTCTTGTATGTACTGAGTCCCAAATCACATTTAAAAATGCGCTACATGCTGTCCTTGTCGATATCCATCTCCTGATCTCCTGATTCGGATTTGCCGAATTCGATTCTCCACGGCGTTGATGATTTCACACGGTTAACTATTTCACGAGCATCCTCAAATAACTTCACAGTAAGATACACAAAGTTTCATATGGTTTTCAGTGGCCTCAACATCCGAAAGATTTCGCCTTTTTTGAAGCCGCATTTTTTTATGCCAATTACGACAGCACGATTTTAGTCAAAAACTTTCTACGAGGGAATTTTGCACAAATGTCGTGTTTGTTTTCCTTTTGTATACCAAAACATTTGCTAGTACTAGCTTCAATTGTATGCCGAAATCTAATTCAGTCAAACCATCAAAGTTAAAGACCGTAGCACTTAAGAACAGAATATGCTATATTTATAAAGCATATATATCATAGGTACAAATGTACCAGTTGGAGTGAAAAGTAACCTTCTTGAACGCCAGAATGCGCTACTACTGCAAAAAAAGATTATGGTGCCTTGAAGTCCGTTCATATTTAGGCAGACATGCCAAATTTCAGTGCGATACTGTCTTTAGTTTTGTTTTGACGGCTGATTGTTGTTGACGTGTTTGGCATCATATTGAGTATGGACAAAAACGATTTTCGTTCTCTCATAAAACATTATTTTTTGAGAGGCAAAACGGTGAAGGAAACAGAAGAAAAGTTGGATAAATATTATGGGGCTAATGCTTTGTCAGATTACACCGTCAAATATTGGTTTCGAGAGTTTCGTGGTGGCCGCAACTCCACTACCGATCAAGTTCGCAGCGGCAGGTCCTCCGATGCGGTTACAGAGGACAATGTCAAAAAATGCATGATATGGTGTTGGCTGACCGGAAAGTGAAGGTGCGCGAGTTAGCAGATACCACAAAAATTAGTACTGAGCGCACGCGCCATATTTTGGGCAATATTCTGCATATGAAAAAGTTATCCTGCCGCTAGATGCCACGCATACTCACTCCTGATCAAAAACACGAACGCGAGAGCACTTCGAAAGAGTGTTTGGACTTGCTGATGCGGAATCGGACGTTGACGAAACTTGGATCCACTATTATACACCAGAGAACAGAATGAGTGCTCGGCAATGGACTGAAGCCGGCACGAGTGCTCCGAAGCGGCCGAGGGAGGCTCGATGGGTCGGAAAGGTTATGGCGTCGGTTTTCTGGAATTGACATGGCATACTCTTCGTGGACTACTTTATTTTCATTCCCAAGGAAATGAAATACCCCGTATAGTATTTAAAACGGCTTCGTTTCATTTTTATGTAGCAAGAATGTTGAAACGAAAAACACAAAAAAACACTTTCCTACTCGTACACCTACTAGTACACCTCTTTGGATACCTTGTCATTTACTTTTGTTTTTACTTTTGATCACATCTTACAGATTGGGATAGTGCTGGTACTCAACTAATATGTCTCTTCAGCCAGCTGTCTCCCTAGCTAGCTGCTTCTACTTCGCTATTAGGTCTTTTTCCAACTGCGTGGGCTTCCCTCGGTAAGATCTTCCTATTCTGCGTTATCTCATTGGCCATAATAATGATGATAATAAACATCTCGCTATACTGAAAGCATCGGTTTCCACTAGATCACAGAAATCAAGCAGTGTTGGGCGCGGTATGTGCGTAGGTGGATGACCACATGCGAACTCAGTTCTCCGTACTCAGTAAACGCGCCACATGGGCACAGTACCCCGGCGTTAAGTTCCGGACCCTACAAATTAATTTGTATCGTTCCCTTGATAATAATAAAAATACCTTGAGTGCGCGCTCATTAGAAAAAAAATTAAAATAAAAAAAAAGATTCACAAGTCGTTATAGCCGATATATCTAGCATATACTTCTCCTTCACAACCCGTCAACGCAGATGGGTCTAAATATCACACAGATAATTGTTTGCTTAAGCCCACTAAGAAAGCTTTCATCCGTTTTTTAGAGTGTCTATGTCTCTGAGGTCTTGTACTGTGTCTTTACTTGTCCCATTGATTCTTTAGCCCATAGGTATAACAGATGAAGTGGACTGCAGGGCCTAGGTAGATATCTTCCTTTGTCACGCCAGAATTACAGTTGTCGTGTGGAATCAGCTACTAATGCAAAAAAATGCCATACATAATTGAAAAAGAAACAAATTGAATTTCGCTATCTATAATATATAGATATAATTTAATATATTTAATATAATTATAATTATTTCGTGCGGTTTGCTAAGAGATGGCGTAACTTGTATTATTCCATTGGAACATGCGTTGGAAAGCTACTGTCATTGTACGTCATTTCAGTATATGTCATTAATTTGAAGCGTAAACAACACTAATTTTTTTCATTCAAATATGTCGAACTTTGTGCCTGAAAAAGTGTTTTTGCGGGGAGTTCTTCTTCATTACTGAAAACTGCTGCCGAAAGTCATCGTATTTTGGTGGAAGTTTATGATGAACATGCGCTAGCTGAGCCAACGTGCCAAAAGTGGTTTGCACGATTTAAAAGTGGTGATTTTGGCTTGGAAAACGATGTACGTCCTGGGCAGCCAAAAAAGTTTGAAGATGAAGAACTGGAAGCATTACTCTATGAAGAGCTCGCAGTATCTTTGGGTGTCACTCAAGTGGCCATTTCAAAACGTTTAAAAGCAGCTGGATTTATTCAAAAGTAAGGAAATTGAGTTCCACATGAACTCAAGCCGAGATACGTCGAAAGGCGGTTTTGCATGTCCGAAATGCTGCTGGGACGCCACAGAAGGAAGTCATTTTTACATCGGATTGTTACTGGTGATAAAAAATGGATCTATTACGACAACCCCAAGCCCAAAAAATCATATGTGAAACCCAGCCAACCAGAAAAATCAACAGCAAAGCCGAATATCCATGGCGCGAAGGTAATGCTCTGTATTTGGTGGGATCAGATGGGTGTGCTGTATTATGAGCTACTAAAACCAGGTAAAACCATCAACGGACAATGCTACCGAACACATTTAATCCGTTTGAAGAGAGCAGTAGCCGAAAAACGCCCGGAATATGCGACCAGACACGAGGCAATAATTTTCATGACAACGCTTGGTCCCACGTTTCTATTCCGGTTAAGAACTATTTGGAAAACAGTAGATGGGAAGTTTTACCACACCCGCCTTATAGCCCAGACCTTGCCCCTTCTGACTACCATTTGTTCCGGTCGATGCAGAACGCCCTCACTGAAATACGGTTCACATCAGAGCAGAATATCAAAAATTGGCTTGATTTATTCTTGGCTGCCAAGCCGGCGCAATTCTTTTCTGATGGGATCCACAAATTGCCAGAAATATGGGAAAAAGTTATAGTTTCAGATTGGCAATACTTTGAATAATACTATTGTACATGTTTTTCTCAAATAAACTTTCAAATTTTGAAAAAAAAAAACCGCACGAATTAAAATATATATCCAATATATGAAAAGTAATATCAAAAATTAGTTCCAATTAACATCCTAACAACACTGAAATCTATCAGAAGCTAAATTAATCCTGCCAAATGTTGCTCAAAGAAGAATTAAAGAGCCACAGGCTTTGTAATATGCCATTTCGCTTAAAAAGGTATCTCGCCACAAGGGGGATAGCGCAGGATGACACATGCAGACTATAATAAAGAAACAAAACCATCAAAGGAAATATCTTGTGACTGCAGCTGCCTCACCGAGACATGATCTAAATCGTCTGCATTTCTTCTTTATTTTAGAATCAGTGCTAAGACTTTACTTCAGAATAGGGTGGGCTCATCTGTCGTCGAATGATGAGGGACCCAAGGAACGACCTTACCAATAGTTCTACAATTTAGAATCTGCAATCTGTGCATTTATTCAATTCATTTATTACCATAACATAATTAGTACTTGTATACATATTTAATATAAGATGATATATTAAAGATATAATCAGGAAACTTAATTACTAAATCGTTGTCAGCGTTTCGATTATCCTTTCATCCCATTATTATAAGTTAAATGATGAACGCATATATGACTTCGCCAGGATTGTGATAGACTAGATTGAGACAATAGTCGGTAGTTTGCTGCAACGGAGAATCTTTTCTGGTTCACATTCAAAATGCATGTACTTAGCCCTGATATAGTAGATGGGCAGTTAAAGATTTGTCAGTCTGTATCATCCAAATACTTAAAATTTATGTTGTTCACATATCATCATATACATCATATACATCCATAGCATCATGTATACTGCTACTCATAATAATTACCTTGTTGAACAAGTTTAAGCCCAATAACTTTTGTTTATATGGTGCGCCAATTTACGATAAGAACTTCGCAAAATAGCGAGGATTTCCTATAAAAGAAACACGATTTATCCATTTAGCAGATAAAGATACATATCTTTACTCAGAAAACGTTCATTTTCATTTTTATGAATTCAAGTTCCGCTTCCTTCTTCTAACCAATGAAGACGACACTTAATAGCCACACAAACTTCCAAAATTTCGGCGATCTTTTGTAAGAAATGCCACCTTCTGTTTTTTTTTTTTTTTTATTTATTTAAATTTCAACTTTACTTTCACTTCTTAGTGTTTTCAATTTTTACTCAACTTTATTTACACAGAACTTTTTTTTTTCGATCGTAGAATAGATTCGCAAACACTAACAAGGAACAGAACCCAAAAACTATAATAAAAAATTTGCTTTAATGTTTACAGCTTTCATGGAACCTGATGACATTGAAACCAGTGAACGACAAAAGAGATCGGCGGCATTCACATTCCATTTGAGTAAAACAAAGCGATCTGCCGCCTCCAGAGTTGCTAGAGCAAGCCGATCAAGACGTGAAGCACCTTATATGATATATCCTGAGATTTTAGTTATCGTCGACTACGATGGATACAGACTGCATGGTGGTGATAACTTACAGGTGCGTCCTTCGTTCTTTTCATCTAGATACTCGTAGTACATATATCATCTTTAGTGTGAACATGGACTCTGTCATGCAACAATTTATTAACCTCTTCTTTGATTTTTATTTTTTTTTATTTTTAAGGTAAAACGTTACTTCATCTCGTTCTGGAATGGCGTAGATCTGAGATATCGTCTTCTTAAGGGACCAAGGATTCGCATAAGCATAGCTGGTATCATTATTTCTAGGGTGAGTCATTTATTTCAGTATTCCATTGTACTGTCGAACTGAATCGATTGTAAATTTTGTTGAACTCACATACACATCATCGTCTTAACGGCAGGTGTATGTTAAGTTGTCCGACCCAACATGCATGCTTCCAAGAGTATTTGCATCTGTTTGGTTAAAGATCGGAAATTTTACATTTGACTGGCAAATTACAAATTGGATGTTTCGACATCTCGTAAGATGTTTAGGTAAAATTGCATACGATTTGATGGAGTAACCATGTATGCCTTCGAATGTAAGGGACTCCGTCTGAAGTAATTTTGACAGTGATTATTGAGATGATGAGTGTGTACTAATGGTTCAATTACAAGTATCTGATTGTCATATGATAAGAGCTGATGGCAGTGTACATAATGTTGGGTCAAATCTATTTATAGAGTTCGCGATGGTGGTTACGGCTAAACGTTATGTAATCTCGTTAAATACAATTTGGTTTTTACCACAAATAAAAGCAAAATTTTAATCGTTCAGTTGGAAATTTCAGGTTGTATCTACTTTGATTTGATTAAACTAAGGACGGATAGAAGACTTGTAGAGTAAATTTGTTTGTTTTTGGGCTAAGGGGCAAATGATGATACTATCAAGAATAGACGATATTAGAGCATTGAAAAGAAAAGTAAATTTAACGTAAATTGATGTTTGAAATGGATTATCTCCCAAATTATCAGGAGTATATCTAATTAAATTTTGCACATAAAAACAATGCATTCAACGCTTTCAGCTACAAAGCAACCCATCAAAAGGGTTGGTAACATGATGCACAAAAGACGTTTCTAAGACATAAAACGTGTTCCAAATGATTGGACTTAGGAAGCTTAGAGAAAAGTTTTACATAGCCACTGTCACGACCCGTCATGACGAATATCGTTTTCATGCTTTTAGCAACCAATTAACTTTTACATAAAAATAGCCAAAAACGAGTATTAAATCATTTTATGGTTGAATGTATACCAAGTGTATACATATCATACTTAGATACTAGTGTCTTCCTTCTCCCGTATCCTAGGACCTCTCACAATCGTCGTAGTCGTTTGACCAAGTGAAAGTAAGTCTTTTGCACCTTCTTGTGCACAACAGAAGCAATTTGTAGACGTGTATTCATACACAAGACAATTTGTAGCCAACCAATTTTATTTCACAGATAAAACGCGGTACTTTGTAGCCATACGACTTCCTTGAAGTGATTTATGTGAAGCAATCGCAAAGTAATACTTCGTTATCCAAAGCATTTGTATTCGTACGTACTAGTTTAACATGGCACTGCAAATTAGCTGAATTTGAATAGATGCAGAGGTAGATGGCAATATTTAAAAAGTGAGAAGTTAACTCGTCATTCAATAGGGAAGACAGGAGCTCGTTTGCTTAAGTGCGACCGATTAGCTCTATCATAAAGAAATCAGATCATACCATAATTAAACAAACTGATCATGATGCGATTCTTGGTTTTCCTTTCTTCCTTTTAATCAATGAGTATGGTCCTGGTGGCACTTTAAGTAGCTGGGTGGTCAGATGTAGAGGCGTCTCATATCCGAAGCTTTGCCTACATATGGTGTAGAAAATTCACTCTGACAGCCTATCAAAAAAAAAAACTAGTCGCCACACTGTGACCCTATAGTGGAATTGCTCATAGTAAAAGGCTAGTACCCCCATATGGAAATAATTTCTTCCACCTATTGATCTTTAAGTAATACCAAATTATTCCGACATTCTCTATCAAAATCTTCCACAGTTGAGTGGGCAAACAAAACAGATTTCATATAAAACGATTTGGACAAGTTTTTAAACTCAACATCATTAAAAGTCGTGGTGCCGCTCTAGTTACACAAAATTCATGACATTCCTTGTGACCCGAAACTTCACGAAGTCTTGCACAATCGTGCCATATTCCAATTATCAACGCCTTTACAAACAAAAGATTAACAATCTCACCTGTGCGATGCCGTAAACCTATCAAAAGTGCCCTACCAAAAATTGTCCCAATCCCTTAGTCCACAACAGCAGTTTAAAGTATCTATCTACAGATACCAGTACTCGTACTTGTAATAGTATTCACAGTCAAAATTAATCGAACCGTAATCAAAAAAAAAAAAAAAAAAAAATCTAAATTACAAGTACAACTAAGGCGACAGTTGCATACGAGTACTACTACCGTCGTCGAGGTCGTACCCTTCTACAATCATATTCCCTCAAATTTCAAGCCAGGTGCTATGGGAATATGTATACAATTCCGTGTAGGTACAATATTCTCTACTGATTATTGAAATCACCAGCAGTGGGTGCTGCACTTTACGGAGGCGGTCAATCCAATTTATGGCGCATTGTTTGTTCCGCATTGTGGCAGTTGCATGATTTAAGGATTTGTTTGCACTGCACTTATTGCCATTGACGATATCAAGTCGATTATTGGGCAATCGAAATGCAGTGCGCACAAGGTCTAACTCTGGAGTTTCTTATCAAAGTAACGTACCGACAGCAATGACGCGTGTCACAGGAGAGTTAATGGCCCAAAGGTGGACCAGCAGTAATTCGAGAGTGGGTAGTCAAATGGATTTCACAATCCGAAAAGCCATTTACCAGTGCCAGTTTCAGCGACCAGAAGTGTTTCCTTTTTTTGTGCTGCCACACACAATATCTACCACCATCGTGGTGATCTTTTTTCCTTCTTAAGGAAAATTTACTGCCTGTTAGAAAGGAAACCGGTCCAATTTTTCGATTACCCAAAAAAATTGGTAACGCCCGTTCGACATGTGCATATCCACATGTGGCTACCTTTTTTCGTGAACAGGCGCCCCTAAGTCAAGTAAAAAACAAATGACTTTTTCGGACAAATTCTAGGAAACTAAATGCAAATTCTGTCAAATTGATTTTTGGGGCCGTTGACCACTAATTGGCGCTCTAATGCAAAGTCTTATTTTTATTACCTGGTGCGTGTGTGGAAAAGCAACTTTCGGAAATGAAATCGTATTACCGACAACTGAAACACCTTGAGGTTGTCACCAACTAATTTTGACAGATTGCATTTTTTGCTGTTGAAATTTGAAAGTCACCGTCATAAAAAGATATTGAGGTTAATTACGATCGGCTGGACACACTGTATATACTATTTCAACAAAGAAAAGCAATGGATCATCTGTCATTGGAGTGCAAAATTTTAAACAATTTACCGTTGTTGAGTGCCATCAATTCTGACACTCACATTTACCCGAAGTAATATACGCACGAGATGCAGTTACAAAATATCTTGGAACTGAATTCATACAAAGTTAAATGTCAATAAACTGACCGAAAGAGCATTAATGCCAAAGCGGTTTGACATTTCCAAGTGGCATGGAGCACAAACTTACTATATTATACGTTCACCGTATAGCACATTTAGATTTATGTACGTAATTACCGTTAACGCTTGAAGTCATTACCGAATTAATCGTTATCACAAATTGTTTGACAAATTTTTAATTATGAAAGATACGAGATAACGAAGGTGGTTTATTAGCACGGTGCGTGTTCGCCGGGTAATTGGCTTTTAAACGAGTTCTAATTCGTACGGCTTGCGTAATTTTTGACTTAATGGAGTGTGAGCAATATTTGCAACAAACTTGGGTTTAGGCGTTGGAATATGTTAACAGATACTTATTTCTTGAAAGAACAGAGATTAACCTTTTTAAAAGCATTCTTTTGCTTAGAAAAACATTTTCTGAAGCAGACCTTCTCATTGCAAAGAATCCTTATGGTTACTGTGATAAATTTAAAGATCTGAATGCTTGAAGAATGTAAACTGATAGGATAGGGACAATCTATAACGACAGCAACTATTTGAAATAATAAGTCAAGTTGTATACTTGAGAAAAACAAGTACGCTTGTAAAGAGCAGAATTAATCGTATCTTGATAACCAACCGCACAAAACCATATCCGTTGCAAGAATGTATCACAAATTTATACTTATTAGGTACTCCGACCACAACACAAAATTACGTGTATCTCTAAATGAAATCTTGTGGCTAACGTGAATGGATGAATAGACACGTCGATTTTAATTTTAAGATGCAGATTCAGTATATGTTGTAGCTTTTGTACCTTATAACAAATTTCACTTTAACAGATTGAGAGATTGGTTTATTTCTATTACTAAAATCATTTGTACTATGATATGCAAAACAGTGAATGAGAATCTATTGTTTAGTTTTATAAACTTGCTAATTTCTGGGTATAGTAGCAATTTTAATGAAAAGAAAGGTGATAGCAAGACAATGTTAGGCACGAGCCTGCAGTTGCATACGTAATTCCAGTTAATACGTCTGGCACGACTATGCAAATAAGAAGTTCCTGCAATCCAAATACATATACGTAGAAGTATACCTATGTAGAAGTACTTAAATGCTTTAATCTAAAGTTTTTATATCTCAGGTATTATTGCACTTTGATTTTTATTAGGAATAAATTCAACCAATTGAGACCAAAACTGAACTTCACTGTCAGATATAGCGAATACCACCTTGATCAAGAAGTTCCCAGTAGCGTTACCGTATAGCGTTCTCATTGTTCCGATTTGAGTTTTTTTTTTTTAAGTTGGTACATCTGTTGTTGACATTCCCTCTAAATCTTAGCATCATAGCTTGACATTTGCAAAAGTTACGTAGCCAAGAGTACATCTATCTATGTGTGTTTTGGCGATATTTTGTAATTTTAGAAATGGATTTAAATTTGCAACAACGAACTTGTATTAAATTTTGCGTAAAAAACGGATTTAATCTTGTGCGAACGTTGGAAATTTTGGAAAAGTATCACACAGTGCCATCATTATTCATACATTTTTGACGAAAAATGCAACAAATACCATCCAACAGCCACCGAATTAACCTGGTTTGGCTCCCTGTGACATCTTTCTGTGCAATCGAATTAAAAAAAAAACCACTACGGAGAATGCGTTTCAGCGGCCGAGAGGAAGTAATGGAAAAATCGCAGGAAGCACTGATGCAAATACTGAAAACCGAATATAAAAAATGTTTCGAGGATTAGATCAAACGCTGGCATAAGTGTGTTGCAATCGATGGGGATTACTTTAAAGGGGACAATATAGATTTAGATAAATAAACCCGTATTTTTAATATTCTGAATAAATTCAGAGTATTGTAGTTTTGGTAAAAACCT
The DNA here is from genome assembly GCA_907269105.1 of Volucella inanis. Lineage (NCBI taxonomy): Eukaryota > Metazoa > Arthropoda > Insecta > Diptera > Syrphidae > Volucella > Volucella inanis. The sequence goes on from OU026157.1 coordinate 139,256,402, forward strand.
AAGTGTCTAAATAACAAATGATAATACTGCATACGATGTTTGCTTTGAGAGTGATAACTACACCCCGAATCACTTTCTCTGTGAATATTCTTGTAAAGCTCGCACCAGACTGCAGGTACTAGCTGCGGGAACTATAGATACGAATGCATATATTTATTTATGTGTTTATGGAAAATCCAAACGTGGATTTGTCAGTCATAATGTCGCAGTGGTCAAAACTGTCACTATCAGGCTTCACAAAAACGTAATTCGCCACTTAAACATAGCCTCAGAGTTTGGCGCGTTTTCTCGGCGATCTGAATCATCGGGATTGTTTTTTTTTCCAAAAAATTCCAGAAAAAAACCGCATTATTCTTGTTTATGTTAAACTATATAATAAAAAAATACATCTCATAGTTTTTGTTTTATTCACGTTTAAAAACATTTATCTCCAACCAGCCAACTTGTACCTTACGTATATTGTGCAACACCACGATGCGTACAAGTATGTCAAAGCCAAGTGCTTAGCTGTCATCTATTCCTTAGTATGTATTATCAGAAGTTCATTCTTATTTTGTTACGCAATAAAACATTGTGTAGGCTTTCTTTTAGATTTAAATTTAAATAGCGGGCCATGTTCCATACACTTCTCCACATGGTTCCTTGAGCACTTATTATATCGATTTTACGCTCTTGTTATACGTTTTCTTATTGGGAACTTTTTCCCGTGACTGTTTAAATGTTCAACTTACGAAACGTTGTCTTTTTTTTTTTAATATTCACCGGGGATGCCAGGGATGAAATATCTGGTGTGTTTATCTATTAATATGAAAATATATGAACACTATACTCCATGAAAACGTATTCCTTAAGTATTCTCGCTCCACCTATTCAGTGCTTGGTTAATAGGTCTTCGTGGGTCTTCCCTCTTTAGGGGTCTTCAGTAACTACGCATACGCATAATCGTGTTGGATTGCTGGCGATATCTTTCCTAGTTGCTGAGACTCTTTTCAAACTATTTTGCGTTACTTCTCTGCTGCGTATGCCTGCTGCAATAAGTGATTCAAAATAGAGCGGCCGATACAATAGTTCCAGTTCGCAAATTCTCCAATCACACAAGCGACACAATAGGGATGCAGATAGGCAGGAGAATTATGTAGCACAAGATGTAGTTGCATATCTTACATTCTAATTGTGAATGCATGTACACAAAATAAATAAATAAATCTTATCAGCTAATAAGAGAACAACACGGTCTCTTATAAAGTTTTTGTTTTGCCAGAGCTGTCACTCGGACATCGGATTACAAAAAAACTGACCCTCACTTTCCGGGTACTGCGGCGACTCCATTTTAAAGCAGAGGAGATCTGAAATGGTGTTTAAACTGATTGCACTGTTTCTCCATGTTTTTGGCAGCATACCGTTTGTAATCTTAACTTTCAATATGTGCTAAGGTTTTATTTAGTTCCACCGCCAAGCGAAATGAAACTGCCAAGGGAACAAAAATTATATACGAGTACTTGCTCCACCAGTTATCCTACAAGGCCGAAATGAGTTACTTGTTGAGAAGAAAGTGAAGACAAATGACAACCAAACTCTTGGTCATTTGGTGAAGGTCCGTATTTCTAAGGCAACATGTGCTGTTCTGGAGGCTCTTTAGACTTCCCCACTTGTTGTTAACAGAATGCTTTGCAAAAGACCGGTGGTGATAGATCGCAATTCTTGGCGCGTGCTCAATTTAATAAGTACACCCTTCAAATGTTTGTAAACAGCGAAGGCGTTTTTCTCTCTTAATTAATTCTGTAATTGGGCTGTAGAAATACTCGTACTTATGTTTTTGTCAAATTTTTGTATACAATGCTTTTTAAATCAGCGAAAAAAAAAATTACACTGGCTCTATTCAGAGATCAGCGGAAATCTGTCTTAACATTTCGCAAGGTCTTTGGTAGTTCTTCACACAGTTCTTTTTACGCATCTTGCTGCTTCTTCGGCTTATTCAGGCTATATGGTGATGACATTTTTTGTCCTGAATCTCCCTCATTTCTATACGTTGCAAGGACTCGAATTACTTCTTAGACTCAATCTTAACCTTCTTCTTCTCATTTGTTCTCTTTTTACTGCAAAATATGTCTATTCTGCGCACAGCAGAATTAGCCTAGTAGGTGTTGTTGGGCGCTTACTTTCAAGACCATACAAAAATTGATATAATGAAAAATACTTTTAAATTTAAAGTGTAACATAAAGATTTATTTTTGTAATTTGTTTGTACAAAATTTAAAGAAAAAACGAATTTCAAAAAAATAAATAAACAAAACAAGACACAATTGTAAAATCATGGTTTTGGAGCTACAAAACTCACAGCTTCATCTGTCTCCAGTCCAATATCTTCAATTAAATGCTTCTTCGATTTAGGATATCCCTCTAAAATTGCTTCCATCATATCGTTGCACATTCTTTTACGCTTCTTATACGCAGAGAAATAATTCGCGTGCCGTTTTTCAATCTTTTTAACATCTTTTGCCGACACCTGAAGGCAAAAAAAAAAATAACAATAATATAAAATAAAAAAAAAAATAATAATAACATCAGTCTTAAGGAAAGATCCATGCTTGCCTTATTCCCCTCTTTAGCTCGGAAATTGTCCAATTTTGTATGCATTTCATCGACTACCTCCTGCAATGCTTTCTTTTCGATTTCTAATGCATCAATACTGGGGATCGCTGAGAATGATTTGGACTTCACTTCAAGTTCCCGTATTTTATCCTGCTTTGTTTTTAAATTTGATTCTAGAAGAGCCTTCTTTTGAGTGAGTATTTGAAGTTCGGCTTTAACCTTTAAACTAAGGAATGAAAAAATGTGACCATAGAAAAAGATAATACTGACCTCTTGTGGATTATAGTCCATCTGACGTATGAAGTAAAGTTTTTGCTTTCCAAAGGACTTCACGACGACTTTTTCTCGAAAAAGCATCGTGTCCAGCGCTCTAAAGTACAATAAAATTCCAAAAAAATAACATTTAAAATGAAAATAAAAGTCTTTACCACATTTTTCAAAAATGTCGTTAAATGAGTATGGCTTATTTTCTTCCCACAATAGCTGCAAGATATCCTTTGAAACATCGGATTTTGACATCTGTATTAAAAGAAATCATATTGGAAGGTACATATGTGCATCCATTGATGATCTAAGCGTTTATTTAATTTATTAAGAAACCTTCACTTGTGGAAGTATCTAGCTCTCGATGAAAATTTAAAATTTAAAAAATTCTCAAAACTAACTAGTTTCGCACAGCATTGACGAAAATCTCCCAAATGCCATACGGTCTTTTCACTAAAATTTTTGAATCGTGGATTAAAAACTCGCTCTGGAATATGTTGTTTATTTTATTTAAATAATTTCTTTGTTGACGTCCTGGGTCATTTTTGAGAATATTTTCTATGTGTGGTGACAATTTGGATGACGGAAGAAGCTCATCTGATGAATGTTAATCATTAATCACTTGATCGTGATTTGTTTTATTGTGTATTTGTTGTTTAGGTTGTGTTATTGTTATAATTTTTTTTTTAACAAGGTTAATACCATGATTTGAGAGTGATAAAAGTCAAAGGCACATTAAGACAAGAAATGGAAACTGGTTTTCGCTGTAGTGAAGGTCAATCAACATTTTTTTTTTTTTAGCAGATTTGGTGATCATCGAAAGTATCTAAAGATATTCGTTGCGGTTACTCCAATTCAATTTTGGCCAACTTTTTTTATTGGCATAAGTGAATAATGCATAATTGATTAAAATTTCTTGTACGAGAATTTATGGTATTCCTAAATTCTTATGTTTCGGTTTCATAAATTGAAATTGTTGTTGGTAATAAAATAAATAACCTTTAGAGGAAGAATTACAGAAAAAATTCATAGTAAAGGTGAATAAATTGTAAGCTGAAGTTCAATATCAGATTGTATACTCTTGAAGAATGTTTGAAGAAGAAAAATTGAGTTCGCAAACAATACGTCTCCTCAATTGAAATGTTTTACAAGTGTAAACAATAAACAGCAGCAATCGTTGCCTTACCCTATTACCCTATTATAATTTAATCAGATTACCGAAGAGTACTTTCTCCTCATAACCAAACCTGACAAGCTTATTTGCCTATAAAGTTCGCACTAACTTATATAACTGATGGCCTTGTCCCTATGCCAAAGGTCAACATTTCCATTTACCAACCATTTCCCAACAAATCAATTGCATAAGATGCAAATACTTGCAGTACATCTTATTCCAGACAACTGTTTAGATACATGTATTCATCATTGTAGCATCTAATGAAATTCATTGCATAAGAACTGGATACAAGAAGTAAAACATCATCAAAGATCATCATTGCATTAGCCTTTGAACGTAGCACAGTCAATTAAGAAGCGATGCCTTCTAAAAGCCGTTTGCGGTAAAACGTAAATTAACTAACGAGTTTCTTATACAACCAAGTCAAGATCGTTAAAAAGAAGATTCTTTGCCATGCTTCGGTTAGCCATTTGATATTAAATGTCTTCAATTTGTGAAACCTTTCACTTTTTCCACGAAGATTATGAGATCGAGGTGCTACTATACATTTGAAGATACGAATACGATGAGTACTCGTCTAACTTTTCATGACGAAGAAGATGAAAGCCAAAAGGATTTCTTTTAGGTGGTCCGATGCGGTGCAGTTCATTATTGTTGACAGATAATAGAAAATGAAATTTGATATTTAATTTAGGATCAACTGTTTTTCCGCTAGGTACTAATACTTCGTATCGATGAAGAAAACCTCAAGTACACGATCTTCAAAAATAGAAGAAGAAGAATCGTGCTACTCAGGCGCGAAACAACTAACACTCACGTATTTCGATCGTGAGTTGGATTGCAGCAGGCACTTAAAAATAAAAAATACAAAATACTATAGATAAATCGATGTAGATACTCGTAGTCTTACTCGTTTAACAAACAAACAAAACAAACTAATTAAGTAACAAGTAATGTCTTGTTGGTTTTATTACCGCACGTCGATTAGCATTTAAAATTATAATACAATCAAATGTCTCGAATCTACTGAGTCCATGTAAGAATGTAGGAGGAGGAGTATCTAACATACTACCTATAGTATATTTATTCGTACTTGTATCCAAGTTGAACAGTCCAGTAAAATTCCTTGGGATAATGAGGTTTAACGAAGATCTGCAAACTCAATTACGGGTACGATGTGGGTGTTTATGCCTTTAACAATTCTGCGCCAGAGTTCAGAATAAAATCTCTTTAATATTCTTTACCAAAACGCGGATTTTTATGGACACCATTTGGTACTGAGTTATAAGGACGTTAAGGTGACTTCATGTAAAAAGGTGTGGTATCTGCATAAAGTGTGTTTTCTTGAATCAAAGTTAAATGATCTTGGTTGTTTCCGGGATATACATATTTTTAATGGTGTTGTTGATGCTTACCCAAAACAACGCTTGAAAATTTTTAAACAGCCAATTGTTTTACCAGAGAAATGATATCTTACAGATGAGATATGTTGACCCATGTTGTCGTACATAACTATAGCATCAATTGCATACAAAATATGTTTACACACACAATCTACCGCTCCGATCTACCATAACTTCTAAATACGCTAGAAATTGTATAGAGAAAAAAGAGAGAGAAAAAAAAAAAAACAATAGTTTAGTGGCTACAGTCCTGATTCATGGAACTGAATCTACCTATCGAAAACTGTCATTAAAATAAAATTTTTTTAAAAAAAAAAATGTTGTCTGGTATTTGAAAGCTTCCGGAAGATGAGATTCAACAATATTTTCAAGAGGTACATCGTACATCTTAACTCAGAAGAATGTGTAGAAAGTTATTCGATTTCCACCCACTGATAGATCTATATGCGACAAACTTTAGAGAATCTCGCTTCTTGAGAATCGAACAAAAGATGTCGAGATTTCACTTTATGTTTAAGTTAGTGTATGCTCTTCACAGAATTAATTCCCTATGCTTTAAATAATAAAGCAGTCTGATGATGTAGCTTTATTGGCTATTGCTATTCAAAAATACTCGTACTTAGACTACCAATTCTTAGAGGGTCAAGGCCTGAACAACTGTAGCTTTCCATCTCCGAGCGTGCTGTTTCCCGTTGGAAAGACCAAGCTGCTTTATATTCGCGATCGCCTAATCTTTAAACCGGAGATTCGGTCTTCCTTTTCTTCTCGAACCTCGCTCGATGTGGCCGATCCAATGAAGTCGACGGATTTTTGCCTTCCATAGTATGTCCACGTCTTTGTACGCCTCATAGAATTCGAAGTTCTTTCTTCTTTTCCATACGTCCTCCTCACAGACAGGACCAATTATTCGACGAAGGATTTTTCTTTTAAAAAAAAAAACTTATCGTCCAACTTTCGCCTTCATAAAGCAGGACTCGCAATATTAACACTTTGTAGAGCATGATGTTGGCGTTAGAGGTTTTGACCCAAATTGTTTCAACGGGTCGAAGTAGCAGAAGTTGCCTTGGGTTACTTTTCGTAGAATCTCAACCATGATGTCGTTTGTGGAGTTAACATTTACCCCGAGGTAGGTGAATTCTTTGACTACCTCAAAGTTGTAGCTGTCGATAGTGATATTTTATCGTAGGTGATGTGCGACGGAATGGTTTTTAGTCGACAGCATCTCGTTTAGCCTCTTCTTCCATGGCCATAAAGATTTCAATTACGGAACACTGAGAACGTGCATATCCGCATATCCTAAAAACTAGACGGACTTGGACAAAATAGTACCTTCCGTGTTGACTTTTGCCCGTCGTACTATCTGCTCAAGTATTAAATTGAAAAAGTCCCACGACAGCTCGTCTCCTTGCTAAAACCCGGTGCAGGCTTGGAATATTTCGGAGATTCAAGTTCCAAACTGCACGCCGCATCGCGAGTATTCCAGTGTTGTGCGAAACATCCGAATCAGTTTTCCCGATTTTGCCCATCGCGTTATACGAGTATAGCTCAGCGCGATGGATGCTGTCACTGCGGCTTTGAAGTCGATTAAAAGGTGGTGTATGACGACTTGGAACTCGTTGGTATTTTCCAGGATCTGTCTTAATGTGAAAAGTTGGTCTGAAATCGATTTGCTGGGTCGGAAGCCGCACGGTATTGGCCGATTTGTAGAGTGCAGTACGGTTTCAGACGTTCACACATAACACTAGATAGGATCTTCCAGTAAATTCAAAAATTAAGCAATTCAAACATATTGTTGGTTAAATGAAGCGAATTTCTGGTCGGTCTTTATCCACGTTGAATAGTTCGTTCGGCTGCAATGTATGGTATATTGCTTGTTAACGTCGTTGAACTGTCTGCTGAAGTACTTCTTTCCTCCAGATTTTTCAGGCTTTGTTGTTTTTTTTTTTTTTTAAATAAGTAAATTGATAGGCCTAGTCTCTCCACTAACTTTGTTATTTTTCTTGAAAAATTAATTCAATTTTTCATATTAACATAATTTTGTCTTCGGAGATTTACCATATCCGTGATTAGATTTACCATATGGTGAAAAGATGGTGATGTCACAAGTATTATTTTTTTCGGTTTTTTAGTTTTGAACTGTGATTCAAACCCAAACCATCTGGCGAAGTTGTTGAAAAACCTATCCACTGCACCACGTTATAATGATCTGATCACCTATAACCCTTCCATATATTCAAAAGAATAGTACCAATAGATCTCTGAATTTAAAAAGATCAGAGTTTTGAATATCTTGACCGAGCGCAAATAAGGTTATCTCTAACTCTTTATTTGACTTCGCAATTGATTTTATCTAAGGGAATACCTTTGCCGAAATGTGTGAAGTTTATCTTGTTTCAGAAACGGTTACACAATCAAGTAGCAGTATGATGTTTAGAAGAACAAAGATGTCGTTGTGAGTAGTCTTTCCTACACTCTTTTTAAACCATATGAAAATGTGAATTCCCGCAACGCCAAAAGCAAAAGTCGTTGAAATATTCAACAGAAAACCGTAGGCTTCATTTGTCTCTAAGGCATGTAGCGGAGGGATTTCAATAATGAAAGCTGCTTCGATCCTTAAGAAAGCCTCGTGTCGAGTGACAATCACCAAACGTCGATCCTGGCAAAATAGTTGGTAAAGGCTTAAGGTTACGCAACACTTTCATTACATTTACCCCACTAACGTTTCGTGACGCTTAATTACAATACTTAATTAATTTCATGAACAAAAGATTGCCACCCGCTTGTTGTCAGCAATATCAATGGCAAATTCCTACGTAAATTTCTACATCATAAGAAATTAAAAGTATATCTTAACAGATTCTGCAGAGTGTATGCAAATTTTTAACCTCGAAGTAAGAACTGATTGCGTATCACCATCAGCATGATTGACTGAAATACACAAATCTCTTGCACCATCTTACGTGCTTAGAAAAAATAACCGATTACCAGTTTATTTATGACTTTGCCTAACGCTAGAATTCACTTAGGTATTTCTTAACGTCACCCAATTGCCTGCAAATCTTATTTGAATCTCAAAGGAACAGGTGCTAAACAGTAGATACAAACTTGTCACAGATACTTTTTAATAATTTATCACCACCGTCACTAGATTCTGTTTCTTTAATAGAATGCGATTCGTGATTCCGACGCAAAGAAAACATGAGTAAATCGCGCAATTAAATTTCAGCACAATCCACTTAAAACAAATAAATAAATAAATAAAGTCAATTAAATTGGTTAGTACACAGTTATGTTGCTTATCCGATACTGGAATTATTTTTGTTCATTTCAGGGAAGAGATGCAACTCCATATTTGGAAAGGAATCGTGTCGGTCGAGATGCAATTGATTCGGCAGCCGCTTTAACTGATATGGGTAAATATCTGTTCCGGGAACGTAGATTACCAGTTTACGACATTGCTGTGGCGATAACAAAGTAAGTATACCATTTTCCAAATATGACGAAAAAAAAAAAAAAAAAGATACGTGATATCGTTTTCTCGATTTTAATTGGGAAAATCCTCGAAAAATGTTGCCGGCATGTTGCGCAACATTACAAAGTTAAGTGATCAACTGAGAAAAACTACTCGTATCGTTTAAAATTTTAACAATTTTATTCACATTTGAAATCCCCTTCATTCCTTAGGTACGATATGTGCCGGAGACGAAAAGGCGGTCGTTGTACCAAAGGGACTGCGGGTAAAATACTTCACACTTTTCCAAAAGAATACCATACAAAGCGATACAAATAATAAATGATAATTTGTTTAAAACTTAACCGCATTAGCACATGCATATTATACATACATACACGTACATGCAAGCACATACCTAATATTTATAAAATATTCATTCAAGTATGTTATATATGGGGACAGGTACACAAACACTTATATATAACCTGAAAACACACACAAATTATATATAATTAGTTAGTCTTGATTTATTACATAAACAATCAATTAAGTTTGCCTAATTGATATAACAAGCTTTGTTATGGGATTTTTGAGTTTGTAATGTAAGCTTGTAGCTTAAATGGTGAAAAGGTTATCCTGGGGGATAATATATCATACAATTATAGTAACTAAGGATACTTTTGGCAGAATAAAAACCTTTTCAAATTGGAATTTAAATATTTACTCGCAAATGTGTGTACCAGAAATTTTCTAGGATTCAATCATCTTTTGAGATGGACTTCATAAAATTGTTGTCATAGCTCATATATACATATGCAGTGAAATAACAAACTTAAATACAAAAATTAGTGTTACATTTTGAGCAGTATTAGATAAATTATTATCATCGACAGATAAGTCGAACCATCAGCTCCGATTATTTGGCGATAACCCCTTTATTTTTTATTTAAAATATGGAGTTCACCGTGTATAAGAAAACAAGTTTGGAAATTTAATTTGTTGCCGAAATTACGCATCTTCTTGAAGAGATGATGAACGTGTTCATCATTTTCTTAGAAATAAGATGTTGAAAAGTATTGTCTTTACTGGGGTTCGAAATTCGATATAAGTGTTAATCAAATAAACCAATTTGAAATTATATCTCTTTCTTGTTTCATTGACGGTCGAAATATGTTATGTGACGCCTATAATAATATCTAATTTAAATTCGCAAACCTTAGTACCTTATGTAGTCATCTCTATTTTGGATCAAGTCGTTGATGAGGCTTGAGAGCTTGCTGATATTTTTACATTTCGATGACCCAATTATTTGTTTTTCTGTCCATTCTACGAAAATCTGCTGAGGATTAAGACGTGAAAATTTATTGCTTATTAACTGGATTCTCTGACGTTTTCATTTAACATTGCAAAATCAGCTAATTCGTTCAGTTTTTATTTTTTTCACACTTATGGTAGAGTCATTTTTCTTTCAAATGTCCATAATCCTTTGAGTGCGCTCTAATTATAAAAATAAGCTACTTGGTGCTAACATTTCTTTATTCTATGAGAGTTCGATGTTCTTTTAGCGCCTTTTTGCAATTTGCAATTAGAGTTGCCTCGAAATCGTTTCGAACTTGTCAATATTCTCCTTCAAAGAAAAATAATGAACGATATTAAAAAAGGAATGGACTTTGGACGCCGCCTTGGTGTATTCCAATTTTAACATTGGATTCACCGTTTATTCAAGCTGCGCATTTAACTTTTAAATGCCGTCATATGTCATCCAATGGCACTCTCGGGTATATTTTGAAAACATTGCGCCGTCCATTTAAGACCTCCGGGAACTCTTTCAAACGCTTTTTCCAAATCAATGAAGACGAAATATGTTATAAATTTCTCAAAATATTTCCTGATTTCTCTACCTATACACCTACACTTTAGTATAAATAAAAATATAACGCATCAGCAGATAGAAAAACAGAGTTTGATGAAACTTTATAAAGCACTATTTTTGTACAAAAGTACACTATTATCGTCAAAAGTGTAATATTATAGGTGACTGGGAATATAGTCAACTAACTTCAAATGGCGACATTGAAGTGATCAATGCGTGTTGACTCGGTGCAATAATGTGAACATTGTGCAGTTAAAAACGTCTTTTGCACTGCTTTGACAGACTTTAGATATTCTAATAGATACATATTCAACTATTAAGCATGCCCCTGGGTACCTGTTCCCTTTCAATCAATCCTATAACATGGGAAAGAATTTTTTAATCGAAAAAATAAACGACCAATTAAAGATATGAAGAAACCATTTTTTATCCAACTAATATGTACAAAAAAAAATCTCCCTAACAAGTACTTCTTCAATTAAAAACTTCTTCCAGGCTTGATATGTGCAGACGATCACTTCCATATGGTGAATGTAAACGTGGTACTGCAGGTAATTTGAATGAAAAAAAAAATGACTTTTTAATCAGCGTGTATTACAATATGAATTTCTCTGAAAAATCATTTCTCTAGTCTTCTCTTCTTTCTCTACAATTTTCTCCTTTTTTTCCAATTTACTCGTCAGTGTACTTATCCTTGAAAAAAAAAAAAAAAAAAAACTTTGATCTCAAAGGAATTTTGAACAAAAGTTGTCTTAATCTTTGTATCACTTCTTCATCTTTGGTCGTAAAATATAAATACAAATGTAATTGCATCTATGCCCCTTTATTCCAATTCGAAATGATGTAAATATTTTTTACCATTCGACTCTTACCATTTCCGACTCTTCTTTTCGAACATTCGATTTTTATACAATCTTTTTAAAAAATCTTCTTATTGTCTTTTCCATTTATTGAGTGAATTTTATACATATATTGCTTAAAAGTTTTGCTATTTTATTTATGAACAAATATGGTGGTGACTAACAAATTTTTAAACTTTTCACTTTAACTAAAAGCTCTAAAATTTTATATAAAAATACAAATAAACCAATAACAATGAAAATACAACAATACTCGTATTAATAAAAAAAATATTTACATATTTATATTCATATTTACAGTGACCGAAATAAGTATAAAGACAACGACAAATTTACTATGCAAATAAGAAAAAATTTTATCCGAATGACTTATAGGCTCGTCGGGAAAGAAGCTCATTAAAAATAATATAAGACAAAAGACAAAAAAAGAATTTAAGTTGTACCATTCACAAACGTACCCATTGCTTTCTAAAATTACAAATTCTCAATCAGCTTTAATTCCAGTCTATAGATAGCAATGGTAAATTCTATTTTTTACCATAGCTGAAAACCAATTAACTAAGAACGAACCTGTCCACATGAAATCGACCACTGTCGTACTGACAATGTTTGCCCTTACAGGAATTTGTCCAAACCATTCTAAAGGCGCATTACTTACTCCTACCAGAGTGGACTACGGCATCAGCCAACTGCCTCAGACGAGTCTGTTAACTTGTTCGTCACATTTTTATATCTTCCATATAGCATTGTGCGGCTTTAAGGGTAGGAGGGCTGGAGGTACGGTGATCACTACACTATGAATTTGATTATTGTTCTGCTGGCCCAATCCTGTTTATAAGATAACCAACAGTTTCCCGATTAACCGCCATTTAAGGCGCAATAGCATAAATAAAACCCCTGTGCTCTGCAAAATCACAACAAAATATAACCCTGCTTTCTTCAAAGTATCTACTTACTTTTATGAACCTTTCATTTCTGAAATGATCCCAATAATAATTAAATTCCCGGATGAAATAAAATATTTTGTTAACAAAAATTTCAGTCTGCCGAACCCTTATTTAGAATTTTTGTAACCTGGATTCATGTATGGCCTTTTCTTAGTTTCTGATGCTTGAGGTTATGATCTTAGGACAACAAGATAACATATAACATTTCAGGCTAAAAAAGATATAACTAAATGTTAAAATTTACACATGTAACAAAGAGGGATCAATAAATTTCTCGCACACTGGTGAAAATGTATCAGAAACATGTCGATTGATGCATGGACTATTGTTTTAAATGTTTTCAGATGCTCGAAGATGACCAGGGTCAAAAAAGGTCAATTCCAGCTCCGATGCCCAAAATTATCAAAAAGAACGTGATTGTTTTGTTAATGGCAGCAGTGCTTTACTTTTTATATTAAAAGAGACACATTTCGATTCACTCTGCACGAACAGAAGTCTGTAATAAATTTGTTCCACAGATGAACAAAAATCGACAAATTCATTCTACATGGCCAAACAATTAATATTTTGACGTTGATTGATAGAAACGGTCTTATTCCACTCGAACACCGTGATCAGAAAATATTGTGTGAGTATGTTACATGACAATGAACCCGATTTATTCATATATTAAAATTGAAAATATATTTTATTAATGACAAAAAAACTCTTTCAAATAAAGAGTGTCACAATAAGAACGGAATATTTAAAACAGTGAGAGGTATTGTAGAACGAATATTGTTCGAACGAATCGAAGCTACTGAATCAGGAGACGGACACGTGCCCTTTCAGCATAAAACATCACTGTTGTTCGCCAAAATGTTACCATGAGTCCGAAAACATCCAGTCTGGTCAGAAGTTGAATATTTTAAGAAGCAATAATAACAATAATAAATAGTAATATTTTTTTTTTTTTTAATGTAATTTATAAACCTTTCACAAACACTTTATTATTTTAAATTATGTGTTAGGCTGAAAATTTGGTAGTTTCCTATACCAAACCATAGGGAAAATTCACTCATATCGATGGTATCATATTTTTAACAACGATGGTTACAGATCCACTTAGTCTGTTTACATTGTATCTACTTAATGTCAGTATTCCGATAAATAAAATAATATGTAGGTAGGAGCTCTAAACTAACGAAGCATTAGCATTAGAAAGTGTTATAATCTTAGTTCTAATGATGTTGAACTAACGCAGCACATATTTCTCAAAACTAAAATAAAATATTGTGCCAATCTGTTTGTTTGTAATTGTAATTGTTGCACTGGAATTGCATACCATATGTTAACTACATGAAGATATTTCGTCATAGAAGCGATATGTTTTATTCTCTATCTCCATACATTTGTGGATACAACCAAGTTCGCGTATACGAGCATGTGTGTACAATCAGAAATTTGTCGTGGCATATATTTTATCTTTTCACTGCTGTCTTTCGCCATAATGGATCATAGAAGGCGAAAACATGTGAGAAAATCGATCCTATTATTTTACTGAAGGGGTAGAGTTATTTTAAATGATGAGTTTGTTTTTCATCGCAGCGGCGCGCGTAAAAGACAGGAGTGTTCCAAATAGATGCCGCAAGAAATCGGTAAACAGAGTGGAGATAACTGCAACATTGTCTGGACACCTATTTGCCCAATTCGTCATTTTGCTCTGTCTGTCGCCTCGACTTGAAGAGGGAAATTTCGTTAATACAAAGTATCCCAGGCCCGACCTTAATTTCATAAGAAAATTGAATTTTATCACTGAAGCATCAGGTTTCATCGAAGCTTTTTATTTTAAAGCCTAAAACCACGGTTAGCAATACTGATTACAAATCTTACAATCTTTCACAGATTTCTTTTCTTAAAAAAAAAAAAAAAAAAAAAAAAAAGACAAACAGAATCACTGGGCACTGGGCATCAAGGGCTACTATTAACAGAAATATGTAAATTCATTCCTAATCACTTCAAATATATTATGTATTCAACTCTTTCTTGCTCGGTGGAAAGGTCAGATAAACTCGCCTGCAACACTTTCTTTTTCTTAGTTTTTCCAAAACCTTTTAAGTTTAAAGGATCAGGCTTAAACTGAAAAACCATTGGAAAATACTACAAGTTCTCTTTAACAACCCATTTTGGTTAGCTTAGTAAATATCTAACTCCTTGTTATACTAATGTTGGACATTTTCCCATAAAGTGAGCCACGGTCTTTTCCTTGTTCAGGTTCAAGAAGCAATATTAGCACTCACGAAAAATTTGCGTGTTCATGCTTACAAAATCCCACATATTTAAAAATGTAAGCCTAAAGACTATGTACAGCAGGATAATTTCGTCACATACCCTGAAACAATGGGCCTAGATCGTGCGATTTATTGCATTTGGGCTTCTTTTTCTGAAGGTTTTTGAAGTCTAAGGTTTAATTCAGCAAGTCCATCAATAATCAAGAATATAAAGACTCATTCATGCCAAACCCCAATTGATGCAAATTAATTTGTAGAGTACGGGATTTAACGCCGTGGAACTATGCCCATGTGGCGCGTTTTGTCAACAGCACGCGGAATTTATGAAATAAGGTGTTCCATATAGAATTGTCACATGCCTGTTTTATAATTGAATCAAAAATTGTCCGCTCTTGTTGAAGCACCCCTTAAAATCTAAAAAAATTTATGCAACCTTTACCGATAATTTTAAATTAAAGAATCCAGCAATATCTGCCTTTACACTTATTTCGGTCACTATATGTTTAACATTACTAGGTGTCTATAAATCTTCACATCCACAGCATTTATATAAACATGTTTTCAATATTTATAAGCAGAAATATATAATTGAATGATATCAATAAAATTCATCCATAAAATACCAAACTAATAGAAACGACGCACTGACTTTGACTACCTCGGACATTACTGATTGCAAATTCAAAAAGTAGATTCTAGAATTGTATTACCTGACTTTAACTTATGCTAGACACAAATACATATATCTTGAAAATTCCTGTCAAGAGTTAAAATTTATAGCTTCTTAATTTTAGGTATGATACCTACCGGAAACAGATTTACGGTACTCTAGCTGGTTAGTACTTGTGGTTAGTACTATTCATGACTGCATAGGGATAAATACATTTTTTTTTTCAATCTAAACCGTTTTATTAGACAGCTTCAGTACATTAAAAAGTAGAAAAAAAAATCAAATCATTTACCCTGACAAAATTTTCTATGTGACGACAACGATTTTTGATTATACGAGTACGAGTGTCATATAAATACTTGTTCCAATTGAATCCGCTGTCGTGGGCAGTTTATTGAATCGCAAAGACCTTCGGTAACATTTAAACCAGTCCTTTAGACATCTTTATTACTGTAAATGCAAGACATTCACCCCACATACGACTGCGTAAATATGACGGGCAAATTAAAAGTGAAAACGTTTGAAAAAGAGAGTTGATGTCAAATAACTAATTAACTTATACGCGAAAACGCGCATCTTATCTGGAATTATGAATTTTAAATAGCTAAACGACAGCAACTTATACCATTTAACAATTTAACTAATTACTTCCCAATATCCCAAAGTTTCTTAACCTCAAAACTTCAATTTAAACTTTCATACTTCACCTGGGCTATGGTCTTGTCTACACTCCTAAAGATTTATATGTACATACTCGTAGACATCTTAAGTACATGTCATTCCATCAACTTGTAAGCACGCCTTAACATACATTTTAACATGCTCTATACTCGTAATAAGGAAACTAAAACTCGATCAAACTTAAACGGACAAACCAATTCCCCTTTTCTCCCCCATTTTCCCGCTTTACAATGCCTTCGATGTGGCATCTCGTAAATTATAGGATTTGCATACGTTGGAGGAGCATGTGTTGTCAACAAACGTCTGGAAAAAGTCAACAGTGTCGCTATCATTGAGGATACCGGTGGTTTCAGTGGAATCATTGTTGCTGCACATGAAGTTGGACATTTGTAAGTGTAAAGATTCCTCACAGAGTGTGTCCAGCAAATGATGTTTAAAAAAATAAAAATAAAAATAAAAAACAAATACAACGTAAATCTATTTCAGACTAGGAGCAGTGCATGATGGTTCACCACCACCAAGTTACCTCGGCGGTCCGGGAGCTGAAAGATGCCGCTGGGAAGATGGTTATATTATGTCGGATTTGAGACACACAGAAAGAGGATTCAGGTGGTCACCGTGCACAGTGCAAAGTTTTCATCATTTCTTGAAGTAAGTCTGAGATTGAGATGAAGCTGTGAACAAGATATGTGATGAAGTTGTACCTTTTCTGTTTTCCAGTGGTGAGACTGCAAGTTGCCTGCATAATGCCCCACATGAGGATAATGCACTAGGTAGATCTTTACCCGGTACACTGCTGTCTTTAGATGCACAGTGCCGGAGGGATCGTGGTACATATGCGTGTTTTAAAGATGAACGAGTATGCGCGCAACTTTTCTGCTTTGACGCACAGACTGGTTACTGTGTGGCATATCGGCCGGCAGCAGAAGGTTCGTCGTGCGGTAATGGAGTGGTAAGTTAAAGTATATGTACATGTGTTTTATTGACACTTTTGTTTAAGATTTATGTG
This sequence comes from Volucella inanis, assembly GCA_907269105.1. Lineage (NCBI taxonomy): Eukaryota > Metazoa > Arthropoda > Insecta > Diptera > Syrphidae > Volucella > Volucella inanis. The sequence goes on from OU026157.1 coordinate 139,273,602, forward strand.
CTGGTTTTCTTCTTTCTTTACTAAAAATATGTTTTCCGAATAGCCTTTTCCTGAGTTTATAGTAATTTCAAAAAGCTCTTTATAAGTAAACCTTTAAGTAGATTTATTAAAATATACATATATTGTATATGTACATATTTACAGTGATCAAAAAATAGGCTTATTATTCTTTCAAATCTATTTCATCACCTTCAAAATAATCACTTTCGGTAGAATACACTAATCGTGTATTAGTCAAAACGATGTCGCCGGTGCAGCTTTTTGTACTTTGGAGATAACTAGAAGCCAGACGAAGCTATATAGGACGAATACAGCGGTTGCGGTACCATATAGATCGACATTAACATGACGGCTTTTAGAATCAACCCAATCGATATTTGCTCGTTGTCAACAAAATACCTAGTTATTGGTCGATTGATTTTTGGGCAACAAATCCTTGGCTTATATTGAAAAACGACCAGAACTCTCATCGTCTTCAATACGATCTCTGCCTCCTTTAAACAACTTTTACCAATAAAAAACACTCGCTCTGGACAGTGTATTGTCACTAAAAGTCTTCTTCAACTTTACCAACGTTTTCGAAGCCAAAACTTTTCTGAATTTTTTTCAATTATTTAAAAAAAAATTAAAATGCACTACTACTCATTAACTTGTAAATATATTTCCACCAAACTTAACATAGAAAAGCTCTTAGATATTCAACAAAACAAACAATTCTGTAAAACCTTTAACGTTTTGCAAAAATTTTCAATGATAAGATCCAATATATCATTGAACACAATGCAATTGAAGATCAAGAATCAAAAACTTTTAGACTAAAGAAAAACGAGCCATAAACGAGAACACTAATCTTCAAATTGAACTATGAACTAATAACATAGTTTAAGCCATTGTTTACCTACATCTTAAGGAATCAACAAATTCAAACAATAATAAACTTTTAACCTTTTATCTTCCAGCACTGTCTAGACGGTAGATGTACACCCCTACCGTCAAATGTAATACAGGACTATGGCCCCCAATATCGAGTAGTTTATAAGTAAGTACAAAGCTAAACATCATTCTTAATACTCCCCTCCTCCATAAGCAAATCGAAATACTTTTTGTGCACTTTAATGCTAATCTCCCTCTAGTCTAGATAAATAGTAAGTTTACAAAAAAAAAAAAAAAAAACACACACGCTATAGAGATTCCTGTAGAAATAAAAAAAAAAAAAAAATAATAAGAAAAAAATTCCCTCTAAAAGAATTAGTTATAAACTAAATCAAAATTTATTACAATAATTAGCAGCGCTGAGCAGGACTTCGATGATAATAGTAAGGAAGATTATTATGAAAATAATGATAATGAAGATGAGGCGTCATCACTTGATATCACCGATGACTTATCTAACTCAAGTACATCTACAACACAATCCTCCCCAACTACAACTTCCACTACCACTACCACTACCATAACTACAACTACGACTACAACAACACCAGAATCGATCTTAACAACAACATCTAAACCAGTTAGACCATTAAAACTATACCGTAAAATTCGTCTCAGAAATTTGAGCAACAATAAAACACAAACATTTTTGAAACACATTAAAACAACCACCACAAGCCGTGTGGCGAACACAACCAATCCTAATACTAGTAGCAATAGTAGCAATAATATTGTGATCAACAGCACCTCGCAGACACCTTCAAATAGTAATATCTCAGCACTGCGTAAAACCTATGATTTGTATACAAAAAATTTTTTACATAAATCCAAAACCAATTCAAATCGTACTAGCCACAGTACACATCCTCCTCCAAATTATAGTTCCTCAACATTTGAACCACAAACGGCAACACCCGTAGAAGGAGTAGAACCAGCAGTACCAACTATAGCACACACATCAACATCATCATCGTCATCTGATGTCGATAGTAATGAAACCTTGGACGATACCTATCAAAAGTTTTCATCAACACAGCGGAGCTATGTACTCGGTGGACGTTCGACAACTCGGAGTTCTCTGTTTGATACATACTTCAGAAAACGTACGAACTTTAGTGGTAATAGTAGTAAACATATTAACCAACCCCAACCACAAATACAACTACAACTACAACCACAACAACAAATGCAAGCATCACCGCCAGCATACACCACTAACTATCTTGGCGATAATACGAACAATTCACCGATAAACATTCCCAAGGATAGAAGTTATAGGAGTAGTAGAAGTGGTCGATCGATAGCCAGACGCGCCACTGCTCTATAAAATTGTATCTCATAGATACAACCGATTAAAATCAAGAAAACCCTTCAACACTCCCTATTTTTTTGAAACGAAATTTTATTTATACATAACAATCGTACGATCAAAATTTACAATTAAACCAGGAGTATGTGGTAAGACAAACGATGTTTCTAAAAAAAAATACAAAATGCATTCTTAACCCTAAATCCACAAACCCACATAAAGTATCTGGAATATAAAGTTATACTCGTACATCATAAGATTAAAAGTAAAATGCATCTGTACATGGAATGCGGTTGGTAGCAGTTGATAAAAATATTGTTTTTTTTATAATCATTGCAAACATGTTTTTTTTTATATATATAAATTTTTTTTTTTAATTTTCATTATAAAAAAAAAAATATTTTCCTATTTTTTTTGTTTTTAGAAAATTAAAACCAAATGCATTTGCGGCATAAAAAAAATTTAAGTTGGCTGTCATTATAATTTTTTTCTTGTAGTTTTTTTTCTGCATGTGCATTATCATTTTAATTTATATAATTCGGCATGTAAATTGTAATAAAAAAAAAAAGACGAATTAAGATAAACAATATATAATTCATTATCTAAAAGAAGCGAAACAAACATTCATCGCAAATCTGATGAGAAAACCAAAATTTACTAATGGATGGAACTGAGTTAACAATACAAACAATTCGAAAGTTGGAAAATTTTATAAAAAATAAATAAAAAATAAAATTTCATTACAACACCTAACTGCTGAAATAAGTAAAATAGTTGGATATACAGTGTCGTCTGTGTATTATTATTTAAACAGAAACAAAATGAAAGCATATACTCATTCAAATGTATCATCTTTCTGTTTTTCCTTAGTACTTTTGAAGTACTCTCGTTCTCGTGAATTTTAAGGACACAAAGTCGTCTATGCTTTGAAATTCGTCCTTAAAATTGGTCTTCTTACCTTCCTCTATACATCTTTGTTGTCTATCGAAACTTGTTTCTTATTCCATGTTCTATTTAATCTTCTTTATTTATCTCTTTTATCTTTTCTTTAAACAGCTAATTTCTATTCCGTATCTTCCTTAGAAATAAAGCTCACACCTAACTGCACGTATTGATTTCACATGGCAAATTGTACTTATCTTACTTGTAAAAGGTTTTCGGTGAAAAATTATCTATGATTTCTTTTTTAGCTTCGTTTAAATCCAATACACGTTTTTTTTTCAAGAACTAACTATAGCATAGTCCTGGAGCATGTCAAATGGTTTACGAGTTTATCCTCTAACGCCTTTAAATTTTCTGAAAGTCCATTGCGTTCTAGAGTATGATAACTCTGTCGTTAACGACTCATCCTTGTGATTCATAAGAGGACAATTTTACATGACATTAAAAGAAACGGACTGTGAACATCTGACCCTTGTTAGGACAAAACTGGACAAAATGCGATTTCAAATCAGCGTCATTGGTGAAAATTTCACCATTCAAAGAGTTTTACAAATTTGAGAAAAAATAAAAATGTGATAATGCAAGTTCGGTGCTAAATGGTTGATATGACATCACTTCCCGGCCAAGGTTTAATATTTTTTCAGGAGTTAATTAAGTCGTAATGGTGGATCACGATTCACTTACGATTTGCCAATTCTTGCCATTTGTCTTTAATTGCTTTCATCAGTTTTATTAGTTGTTGACAGTAAACATCTGAATTGTGTCGTTTGGTTTCTTGTGAGCAGCTCAAAATACACAATACCTGTAAAATCCCACCAATTTGACGTCAAACCCTGATTTTGATGCAGTTCAAAATTCTATGTGGTTTGTCCTACTTCCTCATGCTTAGTTTTCGACTGATTTTCTTGTAGATCCATTTTTCATCACCAGTTTCATAGTTTCAAACAAGGATCAATTTCATTACGTTTAAGTTGCATATCGCAAATATTGATTCGTTGTGTAAAGTGAATCCTTTTCAATTGGGGTGAGACCCAAATATTGATCTTTTCTACAAGACCAAGACAATTAAAGAGATTTTTATTAATGTGTATGATACAATTAACATCCCTGTCACCGCTCTCGCAATCATATATCTGATTTAAGTATGACTTATTGTAGATTTGGTCATCATCTACTTCAGTTGACTGAAAAGTCTCCGAATTTTTGAACCTAATTCCAACATGTGCGTTCTGTTAAGCATATTCCAAATATGTCCAAAATATTCGTTTTTGCACTCCATGTTAAAATTACCCAAGTTTAAACAAAATTAAACTCGATGTGCTTCTAAAGTAAGTTCAAGGTGGCAGCCATCAGATATCAAAAGATAAAAAATCATAGCATTGACAAAGGAGAGAACCAACAAACTTATCGCAATCTACTTGTAAAAACTAAAATTATTTTCTTGGCAACCCAATAATGTACTTTGAATCTTGTCGTGTTTCGAATTCCCTCCGCCAAAGCCACTAACCAAGAAAGTTTAGTTATGCTGATGGTTGCTTGGAACTGGTTCATGCATTTTCATACTATGATAAACGACAATAGCGTCACGAATCAGTAAATATTACAGTTTATCGTGACGGATTTGCCTTTATACGGTGGAACAATACGACTCTATCTTTACTGAAACTAAAATTCTGGCCCTGATGATCGCCTAGCACTGGTTCTTGCATTTTCATACTATGATAAATGACATTAGCGTCACGAATTGGCAATCGTTACAGTTTATCGTGACGAATATGCCTTTATGCAGTGGAACGATACAACTCTACGTTTATTCCAGCTAAAACTCTCAGCATTCGATCGGCTGTTATTACGAGTCATATATTCAAGATTTTCGATGTTTGCCCATATTTCTTAAGGTATATACGAGTATTTATGGTTCGTTTACAACGTCGTCCGGAAAATCTGATACGTCCTAACCGCGAAAGCAGATAAATTCTACGCAGTGAAATACATGTTCCACCTATTGCGTAGAACTTGTAATTCTATTTTTTCGATCTTATAAATATTCGACCGTATGTTGATGCATCGACATTGTACCTTTTCTTAAACTTGTCTAGTATTCATATATTTTGGAAGTTCCAATACAAGACATCTACTGTTTTTCAACAGATATATTGATTGTATTTATATAGAAAAAGGTATTGAAAGAGCCTTCGTTCTCAATCGAAATTTTCACTTCATCGGTCTATCACGGACCACATACCTAACGCGCTATATTTTCCCACTTGGTATATGGCATTTAAGGGTCATTCCTGAAAAGTGTAGTTTCTTTCATTGATTAAATTTTACAAGTCTATCTACTCTGCTAAAGCCATAGATGGTAATTTGAGTCCATCGATGCGCGAATTGAGTACAGCTTTTACTCCATGGCAGTCGTCGTATTTATAATAGAGTACGCGTTTAATTTCTTCAATGAAAAACATTTAGTAAAGGAGTCCAATATTGGTGATATAAAACCAATATCCCATCTATCTCAGCGTACCGAAATAACATTCTTAAAAGCTTTCCCTTTTTTAAGTTTAAGAAGAGTTTCCTGTCTCCGACATTACGTCATTTGTTTCCTTGAAAGCATAATAATAACCCTTGATATCTGGCACAAATACTTAGAACACTAGTACCCTCTATCCAACCATCACAATCCTACTGACTGTGTCAATCGCTCTTAACGGATATACAAGTAAATTCAGAAGTAGAAAGAATAACGTAGTATTTGAACTTAACAGCCATTTGCTTATTTTTTATTTTTTTTTTTTTTTTTTTTGTTAAGCAAAGAGTAATAAACTACGCTTGACGCTGAATTCATCTTTTATTATCGTATTGTAAAAGTAAACCACATTCGTACATACATAAGTTTATAAGTAAAGCATAAATAAAATTCGAATTTGCTTCAAATAAAGATCTAAAATTCATTCTATGTTAATCCTTTCTATTTTCTCATTCATTCATTACTTAATTATCTTGGCTTGCTTTCTAAATTATATAATTTCTCCTTCATTTTCTTGTTTTCTTTCATACATTTTCGTTTATTATTTTCGCCACATTTTGGTACACAAAAATATACATGAAAAGTTAAAAAAAAAACACTTAAAAAAACTAAATTAAATCGAAAATCCATACACAGATACACAAAAAAAAAAAAACATTTAATCCGCTGAATTAAAATAAAAAAATAAATAAATGGAAAATTTATTAGGTGCGCACGTTATTGCATCTCTACTTAGAAAAATCTGCATGTTTTTTTTTTTATAACTGTCATTATTAATTAAATAAAAAAATTATATAACAAATGAAAACTAAATAACGCACCCGTTATTCTCTTCTTTTCGTCTCATTGCAGTGGTTAAATGGAATTCATCGCTCTTTAAAGCCAGACATCCTTAAACTATAGCAAAGCTCCACGGAAAATGAATAAATCAGCACAAAAACCATCAAGGACAACAAAAACAACATTCAAATTGCCATTTAAACAAATCACAGAAAATCATGTTGGCCAAGCGATACTTAGAATTTATTGATTTTTTATTTTCTAATTTTTAATTGTAATTTTGTAGTTGTTCTTATTTTTATTTTATTTTATTATTTTTTTGTAATTATTTTATTCACCATAGATTTTTCTAGGAAATAGATACAATTACTCCACTCGTACTTCATCTCATTGCAATATTTTCTCTCACACACAAACAAAAAAATAATTCAACCTTGACTGGGATTTCTAAAAACAAAAGGAAAAATCTATTTTTTACTGAACCCCACTAATTTTAGGAAAATAAAAAAATAATAAATATTTGTATGTACATTTGTCCAAGAAGACATATAAATATTTTGTTGTATAAAAATGAAATGAGCGATAAAAAAAAATTGTATATGTGATAGTATTAATTTTATTTAATCCTAAAGATTTTTTTTTTCCACTAGTTTTACGATCTTAATCTAAAAAGGAAAATTCCCTATAACACCGTAAAAGTCTTTACAGTTTTCTTTCTATTTTATTTTATCTTTTTTTTTTTAAATGTTCACAGTATTATGTTTGGAACATATATTTTAATTTTTGTAAAATACCACTGTAAAAAATTATGAAAGCAACAAATTAAAACTGTAATATTGTTTTGTAATTTATTACGCATAAGCAAGAAGAGAAAACATATGGAAACTTTACAACAAGGACGCAAACTTAAATAATATTTAATAATTACATGTAAGATTTAGGAGATTAGGTCTTTACTAGAATAACTGTTGTACAATGTTCTTAAGAGGGAACAGAAAAAGTCGTCTGCAAGTCGCTGAAATGCATAAGGCAAGTCATATGCATTTGAAGTTCTTGTAAACGAGAAGTACTTGGCTAAGGCTACAGGTTACTTAATTTAACGCCCACTTAAAACTCGTAACTGCCGTCCACTTTTTTTTAGTTTTTAAGACAACAATTGCGATATGGAGAGACGCAGATTTAAAAAGATAAAAATAAAAACAATGTAGAATGTGCTCAATCGTAAATAAATTTTATTTTTATATACATAGTGTAAAAAAGAATGTCTTTATTTTTGTGGACCATTTCAATATTTATATGATCTGACACGTCTTTTTCCTGCTCAACATCTAGTTACTCGTTGTCTCCTTTTATACCTTGTTACTTTCCTAATTTGTGGTATAATATTTCTTCCTCTTTAAGCAGCTCTCGAAACTACGCCTGCCAATGTCCAAGTTATGCTCAAAGGTCTGCATTGCTTCTCGACTGTTCTTCGTCATGTCTGCGTGGTGAGGCTCAATCGTCTCCCTGATTTAGTTGATGGATTCCATGTTGTACTTCGCGATAGAACAACTGCCACTTTCTCCTCTGTGTTTAGCTTAGACGTATGTACCACCTTGATCAAAAAGTTACCGGCTCACCACTGTATGGCGCCCCCATTGTTCCGATTTGAGTTTTTGTTGTTCACATTCCCTCTAAATCTTAGCATCATAGCTTGATATTTGCAAAAGTTACGTAGCCAAGAGTACATCTATCTATGTGTGTGTTGGCGACTTTTTACAATTTTAGAAATGGACTTAAATTTGCAACACCGAACTTGTATTAAATTTTGCGTAAAAAACGGATTTAGTGGTGCGCGAACGTTGGAAATGTTGGAAAAGTGTTTCGGCAATGATTCTCTAAAGAAAACGGTCGTTTACCAGTAGCACGAGCGGTTTAAAAGTGGTCGTGAGTCAATCGAAGATGATGACACTGCATTAGTTTATATTATAATAATTAAATTTATAATAAATATAAAAATTTAATTAAAATATTAAATTATATTTAAAACTATATTAATCATTGTATATAGTTTTAAATATAATGTTGATGAACGCAGTGGCAGACCATCAACATCGAAAACCGACGAAAACATTAATGAAGTAAAAGAAAAGAGGACTTGAACATTGCCTACGCATCCGTCCAAGACATTTTGGTTAATGATTTGGGTTTCCGTCGTGTGGAAGCAAAGTTGATGCCAAAAGACCTCAATTTCATGCAAAAAAGGGAGCGTGTTGACGTCGCAAAAGAGATGATTTGCGAGGCTGAATCCGATCCCAAATTTATCAAAAGGATCATTACTGGAGACGAGACGTGGTTTTATGAGTACGACACGCAATCCAAACATCAGGCAAGTGAATGGCATTCACCAAATGAGCAGAGATAAAAAAAACACGTCGTTTTCAGCAAAAAAGAAGGCAATGCTCACGGTTTTCATGGATTACAACGGTGTATTGCATCATGAATTTTTGCCAGAAAGCCAGTCAATAAACAAAGAGTATTATTTGGGCATAATGAGACGTTTACATGAAGCAATTCTCCGAAAGAAACTAGAATTGTGGGCAGAAAACTCGTGGATTTTGCACCATGATAATTTTTGGTGAAAAATGCAACAAATACCATCCAACAGCCACCGAACTCACCTGGTTTGGCCCCCTGTGACATCTTTCTGTTCAATCGAGTTAAAAAACCACTACGGAGAGCGCGTTTCAGCTGCCGAGAGGAAGTAATGGAAAAATCGCAGGAAGCACTGATGGACATACCGAGAATCGAATATAAAAAATGTTTCGAGGATTGGATCAAGCGCTGGCAGAAGTGTGTTGCAGTCGATGGGGATTACTTTGAAGTGGACAATATAAATTTTTTTAATTTTCTGAATAAACTTTTTGATCAAGGTAGTATATTAGCTTCTGCCATTTTGACACATGCAATAAGTCGTTAGATATATGATTTGCCAATATGATACTAAGCCGTCTAACATATTTATAGTATAAAGGTTCGAGGATTTTCTTGTAAAGGCGATACCCACTCTCCGAGTAATCGGAATCAGTCTCAGCTTGTTTTAGTGCTGAAAATATTGTTTCTCCAGATTTAAGATGATATTCCGATATTACCTTACGAATTCTGCTATCTAAATTCAGTTTGGTACCACCATTATCTGAGACAATACTTTCTAGATTTAGAAAGCTGCTTACTTTTAATTTATCGCCTTTAGCCTTGTCCACCTCTCACTCAGTTGTGGCCCATCTGGTCTAAGTCCAATACCCAGTGTAAGAACAGACAAATGTAGTCCATCTCAGCCTCATATTTTCTCCAGACGGGATGGTAGCACTGATAATTATAAAAAATACGACAAATGAAAGAAAACACCCTTGAAGTACTCTACTGTGAGTTTGAAATTTCGCTGACACCTTACCGCTGTGTAAGACATAATATTTACCGTTATATACGAAAGCTTTTTGATGAGGACCCGACTGGAAGATAGGTGGCGCTACTGAGCCAAAATGAGTGTACCATCATTTAGAATAACCTTTTTAGCGCCTGGTGACCTTTTGGTGACAATCCGACGCTTAGTTTAATTTTGACACCTATTTCAAAACATCGTGTTAGTGTTATTTGCGACCATGGAAAAACAGCAGTATTGCTCCGTCATCCGATTCTTGTTTTTAAGTGGAAAAACCTGCGAGGAATCAAAGCCATTCTTGATAATGTGTATGGGACCCATTCACCTAACCGTACAACCGTTTACCATTCGTTTGCAGAGGAAACCGTGGACAAAATCCACGATATGTATTGGCGGACCGCCAAGTGAAAATTCTCAACTGAACGCATTAGCCATATCCTGCACGAGATTTTTGGCATGAGAAAGCTGTCTGCGCGATGGGTGCTGCGTTTGCTCACACCGGAGAACAATAGCAATCATGAGACCACTTTAAAGACGTGCTTGACCCGGTTTAATCGACATCCTAAGGTATTTCTGTGTCGTTTCGTGACCGTCAATGCGACATGAAATTATTGGTACACACTAGAGAACAAAGAACAATCGAAACAATGGGTTTTACCCGGTGAACGTGCTCCAAAGAAGGCGTAAACGGTCCCTTCGGCCAGAAAGCTGTTGGCCACGCGTTTTTTTATGACACGTGAGGTGTGATCTACGTTGACTATTTGGATAAGGAAATACTAAGTCGATTTATTGGGCCGATTCAACGCCAATAAAGCACCGGCTCCTACCCCCGCAGTCGACACAGCCAAATTTGTCGTATTGCTCTCCTATCCGCCGTATTCTACAGATTTGCCTCCTTACCTTTGTTCCCAGGACTTAAAATATCTTGTGAATCTGACAAACCATGTTGAAATTACATGCACCGCTCATGCTTTTCTTGAACCATGTCTTACAGATGAGCTGGTGTATGTTCCTAACGAAATCATCTCCAGCTGTATTAAATAGGTCAAGGGGACGGAGTTATCGGTCATTCATTCTGACTTACAGCAGTATTTTGCCTATTATCGGTGCTATACAGGATGCAGAAGTAGCCTGCACACTCCATATCCATACATCCGACTGCAAAAGGCGACCCCTTTAACTGTTTTAATACCTTGAAATACATCTACGTTCTGCTAGAACATATTCAGGAACTCTATCCAAATCTATGGATTACCTTGACTATATTAATGTGAAAGCCATACCACCAACCGTCGATAATGAATCGAGTTGGTAGACTCTCAAGCTATCTTCGATCGACAATATCTCAATCCAGATTAATAAACTTACCAACTTTATCAATCGAAGTTAAAATAGCGGAAAACATGGACAGCACATTAATCGTATCATAGAAACGAGGTGCTATATATATCTATGACATCGGTATTGCATAAGCCGACTTGAGTTTGCATCATCGAGCTGCAGCTACAAGGTGGGCTATAATGTATAACCCTTTAGACCCTTTGCGTTAGAATGCTGATTGTGGCTCGTGGAGTGTGCGAGTTAATTGTGAGGATTATTCCGCGTTCTTCAGGAGTATACCCTTCCATTGCTTGTCCACACAAAATCTAATTCTGTTTGCTTCACAAATATCAAAATCGAATTAACATTCGAAGCCATTTATACAATTGATGGCACTTCCCAATAGGGTCATACAAACAACTTTTCAGACCAGATCTCTCTACAGTCAATACTAACACGCAATATCCAAGTGGATATTATTAAATTTAAAATGTCTTTACGCCAGTATCAAGCTTTCTGAACTTCCCAATGGATTTCAAAACGACTCCAACAAACAAAATATCTATACCAAAAAGCTTCGAAAAAATTGAAATGTTTCTCTAAAGTAATAAAGAACTACGCCTTTACTATAATCGCCCGTATCTATCCAAAATCCCTACTAAAGTCCAAAACACATGAATAAGTAATTATCTTTATTCAAAAAAAAAAAGATATATGTCTTGGAAAACGCACATACGCAGTGCAATTACATCACAAGCCAAAACCATAATTGAAAAACAAAAACATCAGAAAATTAAGTCCAATCACTGCAAATTGCACCGCTTAAGCCTTCAAAATTTTATTTCTAAACTGGAACATCTTAGGGCCGCCTAAGTCCTTCCAGGAACTGGCAAATACCTATTGTACGTGATGATATTGCGTATAATTGCTGCACAAGAAATCATACATATCATTCCGGCTGGCATAATCTTCCCCGATTTAGACCACCTTGCACCCATCATGCCAGCCAAAGCCAAAGCCGTTCCCAGTTGCAGTAGAGGCTTTGGTGGACTCTGTGAATTGTAATGAGCTCCTAACCCCAAGATAGCACCAAATGCTAAACCCGCTCCCAATGAGGGTATTGAACCTATATATAAGCCGAAGGTTAGTTAATGAAACTATGCAGTGGAATGTGCAAAAAATACCTGCTTTCACATAACCGATAATACCACCAGCCGCTACAGTGGCTGCATAAATATATCCAATAACATCGTTTGCCATTTTACTGTCTAAAAACAATTAAGTATGGGGTATTTGGATGGAATTTTAATCAACTTTATCAATAGCTTTGACCTCGACCAACTGCTTCTGCCGATTTGGAAGAATCAACCAAGGTGTCAAAATTAACACTGTCGTTTCGAATGTAAACGCAGCAACTTACAAGTGGTTTGTTTACAAACATGCGGCAAATAATTGATTTAGTTAAAGAACATGCAACAAAGTGAGGATTTCTAGCTTTAAACTTACCTTTCTTTTAATGGAATTTTAATTAGTATATAATTAAATTGTAGAAGCAAATGAAAAACTTGGAAAATACGATTCACTGTGAGACTGTGGCCAAAATAATGTAATAGATGTGTCAGAATGTTTGAATAAATAAGAATTTTCGGTACATTCTTTAAAATTGTACAATAAAACCACATCACAGACCTTTCAGTACTTCGGCTTATTCAATTATTTTGGGGAGCTTTCAAACGATTTCGTGTTACGAATATGAGAAGTAGCACCCGTAATTTGTAGATCTACTTATTCTGATTTTTTTTCCTTACAGAGCTGAAATGGAAAATACAATTACGCAATTTGGTTGTGTTGGATAGTGATTTGCAACAATAGGATTACGAGATGTAGAAAACTTAACAGTTTTTGTAATTTCATCATGCCGCTGTTGATTCTTCCATAATATGGACAGTGATTTCTATCTTTCGAATGGACCTTTTGAAATTGTATGAGAAAGACGAGGACCAACGGACATTTGTTTTAATGTCCAACCTTGAAACCTAACCACACCTAAAAAGCATTGATAAAAGTTGGCCTAGAAGGAACCCTCCGCCTAGGATATCGCGTTCATATTCTAAATTAGCTCACCCTGCATCCTCATTACAGAAACCGTAAACGAAAATTATATCGGCGTTTTCGCGAATCGAAAACATTTTTTCTTAAATATTTGCTAACAACTTTACTCGTTCACTCTTAATCAGTAAACAAAGTAACATTGGCACATTTCAAAAGTTGTCACCGCATTAAACAAAATATTCCACAAAATAACGGAAAATTTACCGTTGGCTTAATTCTCCAACTTTGTTTTACATGTTAACTGACAGCTTTCAGTCATTTTTTTATCTATTTATTTATTTATTTTTTTTATTTGAACACACTATTTATTTTGTGACCCATTTGCCTGAATAAAATATGGTTTGCAATAACTTCCGTTGTTCGTAGGTGGAAAAATCATACATAAAAATCGTAGATATGTCCAAGCCGCGGACATAGTCATTAAATGTTTAGAGATATTTTTCAGACAGTTCGGAATCAGCTATGTCAATCGATTTTTAAAATTTGAACTAAATCGGATGGCAAAACTGAACAAAATGTGTGTCAGCTTGATTCAAATTGGCGAGCAACTAAAACAGGGCGGTCAAACGGTCAAAAAATCAGGCTTAATATTCCACTTAGTATTCCACTGAGAATTCAACGGTTATACGCATTTTCATTTGAATTTATCTTATTTCTTAGATACCCTCGCCAAAGATAAAATGTATACGAAGAGCCGTGTTCAGAAATCGTAAAATATAATTTCTTGTATAACTTTCCTCTTCTAGTACAATATAACAGAATGCCAATGAAAGACAAATGTCCCGCATTTACGCACACCTCGTTGAAAGTGGAGGTAGTTGAAGAGAATAATTCGATTTTTTTGCCTTTACCGCGTCGCCATTTGTAATTCAACGCGTGTGCTTTCTTTTTGTCTCGTGAAAATTGCAGAATTTTCCCAATTTTTTCGTTTTATTTTGAAATAAAATGAGTGATTATTCAACAGTAGCTCCGCCACAATCAAATATAAATCAATCCCAGGCATTTGCTGCAGCCCTTCAGCGTGCAAAACAGGTAAGAAAAAAAAAGATTCTTTCCTTTCGCTCTTCATCGTTACTTATCATCATGTTAAGGGGAATTGGAAAATAATTAATTACTCATTGACATTGATTATTGATTTCTTTCTTTGTTCGAATAGATTGCTGCGAAAATCCAACCCACGGGTCAACAACAAGCGCCTCAGCCACAGCAGCAACTGCAAGGCGGCGGTGGTGGTGTTAGTGGCGGTGGATATAAACGCCCCTTGACCGACGACGACTCCGCCGGACCGGATGCAAAGAAATTCTCTAGCCCAGATTCGTATAATTCACAACAGGGTGCTGGCAATATGTCCCAAGCCCTGGCGCAAGCAGCAGCAGTTGCCGCACGTTTAGCTGCTACTGCAGGCAATACAACAGAGGAACAACTAAGGATTCCAGAAGCGATTGTAAGCCACTTGGTTATGGGACGGAATAGCAATGAGAATATTTCGCATATACAAGCAGAGTCTGGCTGCAAGATTCAGCTATCACAGGAATCAGGTAAGTCAGGATTTTTTTTTTTTTTTTTTTTACATGGAAAAGGCTTGCGCAATGGGAATTTGCTTGGTTATATAACTGCGCCGGTCACTATGCTGTTGACAGTTTTTCTTTTTATTTATAAATAACACGATTAGTGTAAAAACGAGGTTACCTAGTAAAATCGGATAAGTTCCCCAGAAGGGGGATCACTTGTGTGAATGATTGGGTTACGATATGGGACTTAGCTTGTCGAATTAATCCTTCGATAACAGTATGCGACATTAATTGAATAAATGTACGTAAGTGGTGGCATCAGTGGGAATTTGAGTGAAGTATTGTTATCAGATACCCATGATTCATGGTTTGTTTTTGTTGAAATGTGCAAGTAGTTCCTAAATTAGATCGTAGTTGTCACATTCCAAACGCAACGAAGTATATTGTTAAGTCAATATTGTATTTCATGTAGCGCGGGTAGTCACATGAACATACATCGAAACTGAGCTTCATTGTGATGAGACCAGTGGTCACAGTGGTCAATTGATTAGTGAGGATCCAACCCTAATGCTCTAAATGTTTGTCGACATTGTCTTAACTCGACAGGAAAGATCAATCTAGTATGTAGATAAATTGTCTACTGTCTAAATTAATGTCAAACACGAAACACTTTTTAATTCTCCGCAAAGTTTTACCTTGTTCTCTTGCCCACAACGTCTCAAAAACCGGATTTTGGACATGCATAGCAAAGCAGCTCCAAACTGAAAATTCGAAGGTGAACAGAACCGAACGTATGTATTCCCTACTATCGTAGCGTACATGTTTTCTATAAGGTTGTCGTGTATCGAATTGGTTGTTTATTATCTTAAAAGCTGAAGTGTGAAAATTATTGATAAGAATTTGCCATATCAAATCTTAGAAAACTATTTATTGGGACGGGTATGACGTACACAGTAACTGTGGCGCCAACAAATGATATGGCAAAAAGCGCGCAGAAAATAGTAAACAGTCAATGTATTCCTAATCAATCGTAGAAAGTCTTTGTATGTTTTGGGAAGTCCTGTACGTAGCTTAAATTTCATATGAGCTGTAAAGTGTGTGGCATTTAGCATGTACATATGACTCAGAAATTAAAAGTATTTTAAAGTTAAGTAGGCCTACTTTTCTGGCAGACTAGTGGTGCCTTTAATGGTGATATTAGTTGTGATCAGACAGTAAATGGGCTTAAATTGATGGTTTAGGTGTTTCGAGAAAACAATCGGAATCATACCCTAAACTTGTAAACAAGTTAAGTCCTCATTTTGTAAACATAAAATGGTGGTAGATCGGACGAAAATAACTTTAACAAAGATAGGAATTAGTCATCGTTGCCGACGTCTTGAATTGCCACCAAAATTTCTCCATAAAAGAATGACTTAAGCGGGAATATGTAATGAAAAACGTCACAAACGTAATATACAAATTCTTGGGTGATGTTCAAGTTTAGTTTTCCTAAACTAAACCATAGCTAAAACTCCCAAACTATCCAGGATAACTCCAGCCGCTAGTAGTAGTCCTTGAATAAGGCCTCTTTCAACTTTAACGTTCTGCCTAAGTCGCGATCTCTTATAACGTATTCCTTTCAGAGTGAATTCGAGGTCGATGGGGCTCCTCCAACATTAAGTGTGCATTCTCTTATAGCAAGGTGTTTTACAATGTTGTTAGTTCAGAGTGGATTTGGAGGCTTTCAAGGTCGATGTGGTGCGGATTAGGGTCTCTTTCAACTTAAGCGTGCCTCTTAAAAAAATGTCTTACAGTGTTGTCCCTTCAGAGTGGATTTTAAGGCTTTCAAAGTCAAAGTACTGTCGGGTAATTCAATTAACATGGTCTAACCTTAAGATCATGATTTAAAGTTATATAAAGGGGCTGAAACGATAAGGTTCTTAATATTTTTCTAGTTAATGGTAAGGGGAACTAAGTTTAAGTTGTCTGTAAAAAACTAAAAATCGGAGAGTGATTTCTACGAGGGTTAAGTTGTGGCATACTTGTTAAACAGTTGCTCTAGCAATGTTTTTGCAATGTTTTTGTCGAAAAGTCATCGTGTACAGGTAGACGGGTCGTAGAACGTAGTGCTTTGTATATAGTTCATGGTGTGTATAGATTTGAAATTGCTGGGTTTCTTCAAAGAAAAAGTGAATATCTGGTCTCTGGAGCCTAGACTTCAGGCAACATAGAATGTATGTAACTAGATATGTTCTACGAACGGCTTATAGAGTCATCATTCCCGGTTGTGCAAAATTGAAATACTTAGTCGAAGTAAATTGCGATAACGATGTCATAAATAGAGTTAGCGTAGCATGGCGGTTTACATGGAATATCCGCAGCTTTTTATGGTTAAAAATGTCTTAAAAATGTT
The DNA here is from genome assembly GCA_907269105.1 of Volucella inanis. Taxonomy (NCBI): domain Eukaryota; kingdom Metazoa; phylum Arthropoda; class Insecta; order Diptera; family Syrphidae; genus Volucella; species Volucella inanis. The sequence goes on from OU026157.1 coordinate 139,290,852, forward strand.
ATACAGAGAAGAGACTCAAGTTGCAGCCGAGGTTCGAAGAAGGGGCCGAAGAATATATAGCTGGGTTATTACAATTCAAAACACCAACAAGCTCTTGATTTCAAAATCTGCTTTGCATCGAATTCATACCTGTAATAAAAAGTGGATCTTCTATGACAACCGTCGTCGATCTGTTCAATGGCTTGACACCAATGAAGTACAAAGTACATGAAAAAGCCAAGTTTTCATCCAAAAAAAAAAAAATATTATTATGAGGATGCAAAGAAACACTGCTTGAAACTCCAGCATATGCATGTTAAACAACCTAATTTGGTTAACTTACCCGGTTCTGCATTGCTTTATAATTACACTAGACTACATGGATCGAATACAGTCGTGCAAAAGGTTCGTCAATGTCAGTAAGAAACGCAACCTCACGGACCTGGTTTCACGGACTATTCTCCAACCGAATACCATACTCAAAATTAAATCATGTAGAGTCATGACCACACGATATCTTTCTGTAAGGTATGTTCAGAACAATTTGATTGTAGTTCGTCAGCATTATACAGAAGCAAGGTCTTGTAACTTTAGCTTGATCTTAATCCTGAAGATGATTATTTATTTTTAAAAACATTTGCATCTGCCTTAAAACCTCTTTCTCAAGAACCTTTGAAACGAATGGTAAAATCGCTACTGGCCTATAATCTACTAAATCGCCGTTTCCTTTATTTTTTCGGAATTGGAATAATTTTGTTTGTTCCCATTATTTTGGGAAACAAATTAATTTGTTGTATAGATGGCATAAGTACAACAGATTAACAACTGCAACAGCATCTTTAATGAACCCAGGACCCATGGTGTCCGTCCAAGGCATCAACATCTTCATGACTTAGTCTTACAGGGTTAAACGAGTTGTTAGTTTCTTCAGCATGGCCAAAAATTTTGCATGGTTTTTCTGTGTTTTCTATTTTCGACAGCTTATGCGTAATTCGTGACATTTCAAAGTCAAACATACTTAGTTAGCATTGCCATTTTATCATAGAAAGACTTACACCCGAACAACACTTACAAATTATTGATATGTAAATTTCGCACGAAATATAGAGTGCATATAAAGGAATATGTTGCTGCTATATCCGCCAGTGTTAATGAAGACCATGATTCGTCCATTTGTCGCCGTTCCTAGTAATTGGGATTGTGTAAGTCGACTACGTGGAAGATTTTACGCAAGGATTTTGAACTAAAGCCTAACAAAATACAGCTCGTGCAAGAACTGAAGCAAAACCACCTGCTTAATCATCGAATTTTTGGTGAGCATCGGCGAGATATCAGCTAATTTGCCCAAAAAAAAAAAAGTGGTTCAAAGTTTGACTCTCCGAACGAACCACTTGGAACATTTACATAAAATAATCTTTAAAAGTAAATGGCTAGCATTGGTTTATCAACTCAAATAAACACACTTTGATACACTTTTGCAATTTTCCTGTTTTTTTGACAATTAAAAATCAAACGCTTAAAAAATCACCTAACATAAAAAATAAATTTGCCTTGAGAATATTCCAATTAATGTTATATTGATTTCGAAGGATAAAATAATGTGTAACCCCTGAATTTTGCATCGCTTCCACTGAGCGTACGCTGTTTTTTATCCAGAACTAAACATGTAAATGAGTATCAAACAGAGATGAAATATTACTGCTTATATATGCTAATTGGTCATCAACTGAAATTATTACGTAAATTCAGTCCCAGTCAATGCCACGAATATCTTTTAGAAGGTTTCAAATCATGTTTGGAAAACGCAGGTGCAGAAAGTTGACTATAGAGAAGCGTTTTACTCGAATCATTTACAAAGAAGACATCCAGTAGACTGCTTTTAAAATGTGTTGGGGCTACAATGTTAACAGAACATAAACTTAGAGATGTTATAGAGCCAATGAGCTGCGCATAGGCGCTACTTTCGCCACATAGAATAAATAATCAATTAAAGAAGACACCAAAACATTTTTGAAAGAACGATTCATAGTCTACGAAAATCAGGAACATATTCAAAGCAAACAAACGTGTGCAAGACTTTTAAAAAAATTCATATTCATCACAAATATTGAATAAGAAAAAGAGATTTTCACTTATTTCATTTTTATTGTTTTTAGAGCGCACAGTTACAGTTCGTGGTAGTCGTGATGCTGTAACTAAGGGACGGGATATGATTCAACAGCTGTCAAATCAACATGGAGGCGGTCAAATAGAAATTGTCCTCTCAATCACCATGCCACCACCAGGTCCGACCGGATATCCACCTTACCAAGAAATTATGGTACCCGGAGCTAAAGTTGGCTTGGTTATTGGAAAAGGCGGTGAAACAATTAAAATGTTACAGGAAAAGACAGGCGCAAAGATGGTTATCATACAAGACGGTCCAAATCAAGAAGTTATTGTAAGTTTTTCTAAAAACCCATCATAGTTGACCTTTTTTCTGATTGATAATATAAATTTAAAGAAACCACTGCGAATTTCTGGTGATCCACAAAAAATTGAGCATGCAAAAAGTTTGGTATTTGAACTTATTCAAGACAAAGACCTGCCACGTCCTGGTTTTCCAAATGCCAACGGTGTCGGCGGTGAATCGGCTGAAGTATTCGTACCAAAAGTAGCTGTAGGAGTTGTCATCGGAAAAGGAGGTGACATGATCAAGAAAATTCAGGGAGAAACCGGGTGTAAGTTACAATTCATTCAGGGAAAGAACGATGAGCCCGGTGATCGTCGTTGTATAATCCAAGGGAGTCGTCAACAAGTAGACGATGCTAAACGCATGATTGAGGGGCTTATTGAAAGTGTCATGGTAAAGAAATAATTTAAGAATGCTTTATTTAAGGAACGAGGGACATTATATTGTTTCCTTTTTGGGGGTTTCCACCATATTTTTGGTTTGCCTTTCTTTTAAACAGAGAAGTCAAGCCAATAACAATAGAAACAATAATGCTGGACAACAAGCTGACAACACAAATTCAAACTATGGTTATGGCTATGGAGTAAATCATACACAACAAGCTCCTAGAGAGGAGGTTACGTTTTCTGTACCTGCTTCAAAGTGTGGTGTAAGCTTAAAAAATGAATTCATATACGATGACATCACTGATCACTTTATTCTCTTGTTTAGATTGTCATAGGACGTGGAGGTGAAACTATTAAATTGATTAATCAACAGACTGGCGCGTATTGTGAAATGGATCGCAGTGCTGTAAATCCACCATCTGAGAAGATGTTCAAGGCAAAAGGAACTCCAGAACAAATTGAACACGCCCGCCAGATGATCTCTGAAAAGATCAATATTGATTTGGTGATATTATCCCGCAAACCTATTGGCAATGCGCCTAACCATCAAAATAATTACAATAACAATGGCATGCAAAGCGATCCCAACGCAGCTGCGTACCAACAGCAATGGGCAGGATATGCCCAGCAAGGTGGATGGGATCAGACGCAACAACAACAGCAGCAGCAACAGATGAACCCCATGGCGCAAGCTAGTGCGGGTCAAGCCGACTATTCAACGCAATGGATTGAATATTACAAGTCAGTTTAAAAAAAAAATTATTCGTTTCATAGTTATTCAATAACGAAGGCTATGCTCATTTCATTTAGGTCAATGGGAATGCACAGAGAAGCGGAGATGATTGAACAGCAGCTAAAAGCTAAACAGGCAATGTCTGGTGTGGGTCCTGCAAATCCAGCAATGCCAACAGCAGCAGCCCAAATGGCACCACAACCCCAAGTGCAACCACAGCAACAGCCACAACAGCAAGTGCAACAGCAACAGACACAAAGCCAAGCGCCCGACTACAGTGCCCAATGGGCGGAATATTATCGCAGCATAGGAAAGATCGAAGAAGCAGAAGCAATCGAAAAACAAATGGCTGCACAAAAAGTAATTTTATTTAAACCTCGATTATTATCGAGAGACGTAAATATTTATATGTAATTGATTTTGTAGGGAGTTGCATCAAATGGACAAGCCAGTGCCAATCCAAGTGTAAGCGCTCCTACACAGCCAGCTGCAACGGCTGCAGCACCACAACAACAACCAGCGGCGGGCGGTTACCCATCACAAGGTATGACCCCCAGCCAATACGCTCAGTATTCACAATATTATGCTGCAGCTGCTGCAGCAGGTCAACCCGGCGGTTACCCCCAACAAGCATATCCAGGTTATGGTTATCCTAGCGCTCCACAACCTGGTATGCCTGGTGGTCCCCCAGCTGGCGCAGGCGGTCCTCCGAACCCTCAGCAACACAAACCACAGAACAGCAAGCCCAACGACAAGAAATAGGCTTGGTAAGTCTACACGCATACACAATTTAATGTGCACACTTTTTACTTTTCTTGTTGTTTTGTATCCTTTGATTTTACAATACATACATACTTATTATAAACATTCTCGTATATGCATATATATATTTTTTAATTTACTTTCTTCCTGCGTATATAAAAAAAATTCCTTTAATTGTTGTCTATTGTGTATTTATAATTTTGCATTTAACTATCGCTACATTATATATTTTTCTTAGTTTTAAGCTAACTTTTTACCATTCAATGAATTTTCCAACAACTTTGCCAATAATTTCTTACAGAGGGTCACGTGTTTTGATGATTTTATGTGTATGGAGAGAAAGAGATACTTATATTTAAAAACAAAACAAAACATAACAGTTAAAAAATACAACAAAAAAAAATATATATATATAAAAACGAATAAAAAAATAATTAAACAAATAAGTTTACTTAGCTTCCTTCCTTTCTTCGTTCGTCGCTCTACGACGCGCATTATTCTAGACAAATTACAAATACAAATGATTGCTCGGTCTAAATATAGTAATAAGGACTCTGCAACAGATCTTTACCAATTAATTTACATATTATTATTATTATTATTATTATTATTATTATTATTACTATCATTAAATCTAATCTTAAGTATTTCCATTTTCGACTAAAAAATATAAAAAAAAAAAAAAAATTAACTAAAGCTCAACAAGCAAAATTTCTCGTAAAGAAACAAAACAAAAAGATGAAAAAAAAAATGCAATTAATCGAAACAAAGAGCAACAAATTTATATTATGAAATAATATATATCTATATCTAGATCATATAGTCAACATCAAATAATAATAATAAATATTTAACATGTAGTTGTTGTTTTATGAAATTATATTAATTCAATTGTCACTGCATTAAAGAGACATACACACACATAGCCAGAATCTCCAACCATGATACGAGTTCTTTCTCTTTTTCATCACCTTTCACCAGAAGGAAGACATCATGCCAGGGTGACAGACTGTTACGTATGACTACATTCGATCCCGTCACAGCTCGAGAAGATGTAAGTGATGTAAAAGCAAATATACATATACCAATTACATAATTTGTTTTTATTGAAAATATAATTTTTGATTGTAAAAAAATCAAAATAAAATATTTAAATTGTTTGTAATTTTCCTGTTTTAAAGTAATTCAACAATTTTGTATGTGTTAAAGGGGGCTGTAAAGTCTGGTGCGTTGCTAATGTCTACCAAATATTATAAGAGTCTCTATTTTCTTTCACTTTCGGATGTTCTACTATTGAAATATTTTAACCTTTCACCTGCGCACTTTTAAGTACATAATTCTAACTAAGAAATTATAGAGCGATTAGATATCAGTTTCTGTCTTGTATCTTGCTTATATTGCAGTTTTTATTTGGTGGACAATAACTTAAAAAAAAAAAAAAAAAAGAACAAAGTAAAACAGGCCTGCAAGCGTACAATTAGAAAAAAATAATTTCACCTTCTGATGATGGTAGATATCCGTAAATATTTTATTAGTGAATATACAATGCATACTCGATTATCACAACGCTTAACGCTCAACGCTTACATATGTATTTAATGTAACTCTAATAAGAAACAAAACAAAAGGAAGTTAATTCACTTAGATATAGGTACATAAATATGTATAGTTCTCTATACATGTGCTATTATTTTCTTTTGAAAAAATTGGACATTTTTGTTTGAATTTTTTGGTTTGTTAAATTTTTTTTTTATATAAAATCGCCATTCTCACAGTTTTTGAAGACTTAAAATGTGTTCTATGTCGAATTGCTGTGTTGAAAGCTTGTATTGCAGTCTAAGCCTTTATTTTGGGAGTTTGAGGAATCTTAAATTGATCTTTCAACTGATCCATTTTTTGCATAGTTTTCATCATTCATTATCGCATACCCAATAATTTATGTTTTCATTCGAAATGGATTCGCTGTCGGAAATATCATTGAATAGAGATAATTTAAGGAGCTAAGGTAGCTCATCTTCATCTCCCCAATCACTATGAGAAGCCATCAACACATTCCAAAATTTTTTGACTGGATCTGCCTGCAATCCATCCCATGCGTTAGATAGAAGGCAAATTGCATTTCGGAGATTAATGCTTTAATTTTTATTTCAATGTCTGATTTCTCACATCCAAATAAAAACAACTTTGTGCAACTTTGTCAAATTAATAACGTTCTGGTCCATTAGCAGAAGGATAGTGGTGCAATTTACAGGAAAACACATGACAACGATCATACCGTCATCACTTTTTAATTTGCCATCTTTTGAATGGCAAGGAGCGTTATCCAAAAATCCAAATCCAAAATAAAGCCTTTGTTGGAAGTCCAATGAAAAAAGTCCTACCTATGACCGATAAAACTTTGTTAATTTAGGCACAAATGTTGAGTGGACATTTAAACAATTTAAAGAATGCTAACGTCATCTAAGCATTTTTATTTGCCTTATATACAACAGGCATGTGGTCAAAATTTTTTAAAGTTCGAATAGCTTAGCAGTCGAGAAACGTGATTCTTTCTTTGCTTGTCTTTCGGCCAGGAGCTGGCGATTCCTTAAAATCTACAAGGGTTTTGTTGAGCATTAGTCGGTAAATGCTCTCTCTGAATTTTTCCTTAAATTTAATCAAGAAAGGATCTACAAGCTACGGTTTGTTTGAAAGTTTTTCTCCACAAATTTTCAACAGGCGAATTCCGTTTCTTTTCTTAAAATTTTTAACTCAACCATTGCCCGCATTAAAAGATCCTTTCCTCCTTAATTTTTTCATACAATGAGCTTGCCTTTTTTTTGGCACATTTAATTTTCTTTGATTTAGGAGCCACTTGTTTGAAGTTTTTTTCATCTTAGGATATTCGCACCCTTTTAATGTAATCCTCTTTTTGGGTCCACATTCAGCATTAGAAACAAACTTTATTATTTTATTATTTATTATTTCTAATTGATAGTTTCACAATTTTTTTTTTTTTTTTTTTTTTTTTTTTTGTAATACCTATTTTTCGAAACTCACAAGCTACTGATCATTAAACAAAATTCATTAAACTAACAAACAAAATCTTGTATTCAATAGATACATTCATACAACTTCATCGTACCATCAGTTATATGCACTCAAAAGTAGCCGTAAAATAACTGCCCAGACAAAAGGAAAACTCCAAACACAAACATAGCCAAGAACCAGAGTAAATGAAGATATATATAAAAACAAAAGTTGCAGTTATCGAGTCAAAATTATTTGAAAAGTTGCGATTACTGCTTCACAATGATCTAAATTTAGCTGTTGTTCGCAACAACAGTTAGTTCGAGAACGCACTGCAATGTCAACGGACAAGTGTGACACATTCTCTTTTCTTTTTAAAGCCGACTTCTGCAAGGTCAGTCATTTCAGACCTTAGTACTCGAAACAAACTTAGATAGTCTTATGTTGCACTCTATTTTAATTTATTTTTTTAAATTTTATCTATTCATCCTCTTGTTAAATTATCTTCAATGCAGCCACACAAGTTCTTTAGTTTTAAAATAAATTCATTTGTTTCATAAATGTAAACCAGATGTCATACGTTCTGTTCTTAAAAGTTCAACAACTTTAACGTTATACATAGGTATGCTTTCTGACCGTTTTCCACACCCTACAAATTTAGAATACTTTAGCATATCTTGCGATATCTCATATGAACTCATGACAAAATATGGACAAAATGCTGTAATCTAAATGCTCTTGTTGTTTTTTTATTTATGTCCATTTACATAGATGTTTCCTAAGTGAGAGGGGCGCTTTGTGATTCTCCAAAGAATGATATTGCTCAGGAATGAAATTATCGCCAACGATATCTGCCAACGAGCCGCTAAAATTTTCACATGACATCCAGCTCAAACTCGTTGACACAATCTCACGAGGCTAACGAACAATTTCAAAAATGTCTTACTAATGGATTACGCACTGGCCGACAGAAATTCCACGGCCTCGACATCACTAAAGGTACTAACACCGAGCAGCTTTTATATGTATTTTGAATTTTAAAAATAAAATTAAGTTCAAGATATCTCAATATTGAAGAACCGGTTAGGAATTGTCTAGTTCAGTCCAGTTTAGCCGTTTTCGTAAAATTTTCTTGCCTCTTTCGAAAAAATTGTAGTGTGATTGTGGTTTTATTCGTTTTATTCGTTATTCTTCGCCCATCTCACACAAATTTGTTTTGAATTATACATCAGAGTCACATTTCATCAAAATATTGTTTAGTCTTCCTTCGAACATGAATAACTCTCCGATTCTTCTTGTCACTATGTGACCCCACATCATGATACTGTTGGTACAGAAAAGTCCCTTCGAGTTGTATTTCATTTTTAAGAGGTTACATGGGTTTCGAAGGCTCAAAAAAAGCGTTGTAATTTTTTTACTAAAAAAAATCTTAAAAACTTACTTCATACCCCTGACCCCTAAAGAAAAAAAAAGTTCTTTCGCCGTGGTCAGGATAACTCATGACTGATTCATCTGAAATCAAAAAAATCGAATATTTTGTGTTAGTAGATGTATAAGGCTCGTACTTGTACGAAGGAAAAAAAAAAGTTTAATTAGAATTTTTGGCGGGGTTATGGAAAAAAAATTCCATGTTTAGGTCAAATTTTCATAACGTGTTGCCTCATACATAAGTTTTGATTAAACAAAAAATCCTTTGTCCAACTACTAAATAATGTTATTTTGAAGAAGTGTGCAAAATTTGAACAAGATTTTTGAGAAATCATGACCACCGACTTTAAAAATAGAGTTTTGAGCAATCAAATCAGATATAGCAAATCAAACAACTTACTTTGGAAATTGTTGCCTCACTAATCCTATTGTTACATGAGATGAATGGTCTGGCCTGTTGCTGAAACGAATGGTATAATTCCACGAGTATATTGTTGTTTAGTGGCAATTGTTTATTTAAAAAAATATTCCTTAGAATCTCTAAGTACATTGTAGTTTTTGTTATTTACAGAACCTCTTAATTTTAAATGGGATTTGTTGGTTACCATTAAGTTTGCTAAGGATTTTTATGATGCTCGGCTCAGGACCTAGTTTTTAGACTAGTTGTATTTTCTATAGGGAGAGTGCAAACCGCTTCCCAAATACGTCAAAGAGTACAGTTCATCTTGGCCTTGATATCTCCGATTTTTTATTTTTTTATTTTTTTTTTTTTGAACAACCCGAATTGAGTTGGTTGTAGAAGAAAATGACGAAACTGTATAGTTTTAGATTCTCTTTGTCACGAGTTCAACAGCCACCAGTGTATCTGTGGCCATCAGCAAATGTTCATCCATTACCGTTAGTAAGCCACTTAGTCTTAGGTCTCAGATGGTACGATATTGAATTTTACCAAAGTTCAGCACTCATAAATGAACATATGTTTATAGTTGGATGCAGTTCGGTCATGGTTTCGCTTCGTATTGGTTTTCGACTTTGTCAAATTTCATATTATTAACATTAGCAACATGCCAGACAAATTATTCCAGGGAAATTTAATTTACTATTTATTTTTGTAGCATTTGTTTCATTTTTAAGAACTGTTATTTTCTTTTCAACCCTATAACTATTCCCTTCATAAGAAAAGAAGTCATAAAATTGTATTGCACTATGAATTTAAAAAAAAAAAAAATAAATAAAAAGAAAAGAATTTTTTTTTAGTTAGGCTAATAACTTTATAAAAAACGTAGAAACATTTTGTATAAGAAACAAACAAAATAAATAAAAATAAAAATGAATCTATAACAATCATCAGAATATACAATATTTATCGCAAAGGTAAGATAAATTAAAATAAAAATGAAAAATTTAATACCAATAATATTTGTACAATATTAGAAACAAAACTATCCTGATTTTGTCAGCAATATAACATACATACCTATTAAAATAGTTCGATTTGAAAAACAAAAACAAAAAACAAAAAACAAAAAAATAATAATAATAATACCTATATATATATATGTACATACATATATATGCATATATTATACATAATAATTTTTGCCAATAGAAAAATGGTGCTGTTGTTTTTTATTTCTTTCTTTAAAGATGGTTTGCCGTGTCTGGTCTTCTCGCCTTACACCCTCAATGTTTTCTTCCATCCCCCAAAAAAGAGTAAGAGGAGCAAATTCTCCATTAATATTAAAAATATTAACAAGTGTTGCTCCATATTTGTTTGTTTTATTATTTTTTTATTATTATTACTATTATTTAAATATAATATGATTAGATTCAGTATTTAGGGTGTTTGGTAAGGTTCTCTTTTATTCGATAACTACAACACATTTGTTTTTATATAACAAAATATTTGAAAAGATATGTATTTGTACGTAAACCAGCCTCATTGCACTCATTCAAAATTATACACATTCTCATGCAGTGTTCTCTTATATATATATATATATTTAAAAAAAAAAAAAAAAAAAAAGTAGAAACAATTTATATATATTCATTATATATTTTAATATTTTACTTTGCTCAATGACCTCAAAGAATATTATTTAATATTATTTGCAGAAGGTATAAGATGTTAGAGAGATGAGTGTAAAAAATGAGGATGAGGGATAAGAAAGAGAAAGAGAAAGAGAGAGAGAGAGAGTGATTGTATTTGAAGTAGAGTTTTTCTCCCGGGTATGTATTTTTGTTTTGTTTTGAAAGCATTACATATATTGGCTATAAAATGACTTTTTTTTTATTTCATTTCTATAATGAATATATTACCGATCTGAATATTTGGTTGGAAATGCCTTTTTGAATATATACATACATACAATACATATCAATAACAACAAAATTATATTTTTGCTCTCAATTTAATATAAAATGAAACAATATTCATAGTTTTATCCATATGTGTTTCTCTATATTTAGCCCTGTGGCAGTTTGAAGCTTGACTTTAGTCTTCACTGTGAGTTGTGTGCTTTTTTTATGAAAGGAAAAAAAAAAAAAAAAAAACTGAGTATCAGGCAATACTGATAGTAGATGCGCCTCTGGACGAAAACGATAACGATAACAAAAAAACTAAACCAAAAACGTAATTTTTTTCTTTAAAACAAAAAAGAGTTTAATATCAAAATGAATTTATTTGCAATATATCTTTTTAAATATTTTATATAAAATACTTTTTATATATATATATTTAATATATTTTTTCCTTTTTAATATGTAATTTAATATATTTTTTTTTTCTTGTTTCTATAATTATAATTTCTATTCTAATTTCTTTTTTTTTTTTTTTTCTTTTTTATTTCATGAGAACAATCATATATTCACTTAATCTTTTATTTTGTGCATTGACAAGTAAAATGGGTATTCTCCTCCTTATTCCAAATATGATTGCAATGTCAAAATATATAGTAAAATATTTGTTTTATCCTCATTTTCATTTCCATTATTGTACATATAAATTTATTTATTTATCAATTTTTCTATAGAAATTTAAAAAAGAAAAGAAATAAAAACAAAACGTTTTCGGCAAGAGAGCAACTAGGATTTTTAGGATTTGTAGATTCTACTATAATATTTATGTATTCGTTTATGTGCACACATATGTACAATTGTCAATTGTAGTTGGTACGTTTTTACGAGAATATTTTATAGAATTTCGTATTGAACTAGCCCATGCAAGTATGATAAACTTTCTAATGTTCTTATATATTCGATCACAAAAACCTTCTTTTAACCCATTTGATGACTATTTTGTTAATAGGTATAGTTTCAAATTGATCAAACTTTAGTCTACTTTACTGATGCTTTATGCTGATCAAAATGAAAGGTGATTTCTATTTTTATTTTAAAAAATCCCATCCCCCATTATGCTCTTCTTAGAACAAGCATAATGAAAAGCTGTATTTCTCACTTCATAATAATATGTGACTTGGTCAAGAGATTAGGTATTTTCGCTTAATTTTATTCATTTTTTTTTTTGTATTTTGTAATCAGTAGGTCTGATATTGTTGACTTGAAGCCACATACGCTTCTCTAAATAAGATGGGTCAGTATAGGCAGTGTTGAAACTATTTCCGCATTTATGAAGGCATTCGTTCAAACATACCTTACAATAATATTTTGACAAAATCAGTTTAATTATTCAGAAACTCTACAAAATACGCACTTGTTGCGTCGAAAACCCTACATTTGATGCTAATCTGTTACTTCTAACGCATGTTTGAGAGCAGAAAACAGTCATAAGGGGCTTTATCTGGGGAAAGGGTGGATGAGGAAGAAATTCGTACAATTTAACTGTTGCGGAAGTGGAGGTTTGTGACGAGGCATTGACCTAGTAAAACAGCACTTTTTTTCTTTTTCAAACGAGGAAGTTGGATTTGTCTGACAATCCGCATAAAACTCGACGGTAATTGTTTCTTATTTTCAAAACCGTCGATGTGTATTACAACGATATTGTCTGCATTGTTTCTTCATTTCTGCTTTGTAGTGATGAATCCGAATTTCATCAGCAGTTATGAAATGACGAAAAAACTCGTTCAGATTGCGTTTGAACATGACTAAACACTACTTCGAACAGGTCATCCGGATCCGTTTTTGCACCAGCAGTTTTTTATATAAAAATAATTTTTCAAAACGTGAACTACCCAAACATTTGAAATGTCTACAGTCTCAGATTGCTCTCGCATCTTGATAAATTTGGTCGATCTATCCCTGTGTGGTAAACTCAATCGGACTTCGAGGACCGTATCTTTCTAATGTTTTGTATGTTTGAAGGATGTTACCACATGAAATAAACATCACTTTGTCCATCATATACTGCTTAGATGGAGTAAAAGAAAGGAATTTCGGAGGTAAGAATGACTACATCTTTCTTAAAGGTGTGAACTTTTAATACAATAAGAAAGAAAGGTACTACCGTGTTAGTAAAAATGTTTGGTAGTTTTTCAAAAATATTTGAAAATTAGGCCCGGCATTTGTTATTTGATAGCATGTCTTACCGAAAAGTGTATCCGAAATCTACATCAGTCTAACGGCATCTCAAAATCATTTGACGGAGACGCCAATATTAGGATCATTTAAAATCGATAAATTTGTTCATTAATGTGTTATGACTTTTGTGAAGTTGTATCAGTAATATTTATTTATTTATTATGATTTGTCGTATCTTTATTTTTATTTATTTATTTTTTTTTTAACGAACTCAAGAGGGTATGACTACTTTTAAAATACCGGAGCATATGTTTGGGCTCAGTGGTTATATTCGCTCCATGGGTGGCGTCCAACATTTAATGGGGAGACTAAATTATTAATGTAAATTGACTTGTGTTTTTGTTTTAGGCAACCATTCATCTCACGAGATTTTAATTGCCTGAAAAAAAGAATATCTTTCAGGCCCGGCTAGTATTAAACCCCGAACCGTCCGATTGGGAAGCCAATACACTATTTGAGCCACAGCCATCACGGTAGATTTTGGTAGGAATTGTTTAAACTATTTTAAGTGGCGGTAGATCTGGGATAACAACCAATCGCGGTCATAATAATATAGGGGACCCTTTCATATCGTTGGGGGGTCTGAAAACCGAACCGAATTTAGACATAAAAAACTATTTCGACCTGCAAAACTTGCAAATGTCGAAGCTCATCCCATTGGTCCAATTTCAGACCACTAATTCGAGCTTTGGAGCTCTATCTCAACAATAATGCTCTGAATGCTTGTCTTCAACAAGAAGTTATAAAGTGGCCTCAAATAGCAGGATTTCGATAACCAATTCATCGATCCTTCAGTAAATCAATTTTTTTATATATATATATATATATATAATTATAAGGGTTGACTTTTAGCCTGGGTTCTTCTAGTGCATGTGCTTTTTTGACAAAACAAAATGTCCAAGAGCTCAAAAATGACTGCACGGGTTGAAAGTTATCTCTATTAAACATCAGTAGAATAAAAGTAAAAACAACATAACCTTTACAATGATCCAAAGCATTCATCGAGTTTGTTAAACTCTATGTTGAGTGAGTCATCAAAAGATCATCATCTTAGTCCTTCGCGCCCAATCCAATTGAGAATTTATAGTCGAAACTAAATAAATCGTTGATTAAACACACATCCATCGTCTAATCAAAAGAGATTGCAGTGTACTATAATTAGGTATAGTCGTATCATGCCTTTAATGCGATAAATTACTTCGAAACCAGGGGGAAAATAAATGTTTTAAAAAGTCCTGGTGACTAAATGTACGGCCTTAATGACTTACCAATCTCGATTCTAAAAACATTAGTCATATTCATATATGTTTTTTAAATCGACATAAATCAATGCAGAAAAAAATCGTTAATAAATTGAAAACTATAAAAAATAACAAACGAATGTGTGCGTTATTTCAATAAAGAATATTGTTTTTAAAAAATATATGGTTGCGATTGTATCCTTTATAGTTTTGAGCATTGTATTTGCCACATAATTTATATCATGCAATTAGGGCCCAGCAAAAACCTTTTATATCTGAATGTCCACGCCACACATAACTATTTTTTTTATATTGCATATACCATACATATACATCTATTGTGTATCAAACGTTTCTTCACAGACTACCTTGTTAAGAAAGAAATATATTTCATTTATCCATTTTACTTTGGCCTCAGATCTGAGAAACAATCAAGCCATTGCCATTGAAATTAAGGTTTAAGCAAGAGTACGTCAAAACATAAAAAGTTACTAAATTAATTTTTTTTTTTTTTCCTATCAAGAACATTAAATTTTAAATCCTCTAGAGAATTTGTGAAAATTGTAGTGTATGTGTCTATAAAATTTATCAAATTTCCTGGTCCCTTATTTCCATTATTTCTTTTAACTTCTGCTTTTCTAAACAAAAATAGCAACTACCGTAAGCAGCTAATAGAATCATAATAGTTTTTTTTTTTTTTTTTCTGATCTCTGTATTAAAACAGCCAGCTATTGACTTTTTGCACTTCTAATAAGTTGTTTTGAAATCAGAAAAACTTGCAACTTTTTTGAGTTCATATTAATATTTATGAGTATATTATGCCCTAGATACCACCGCACCATATCAAAATGATTGAAAAATTGTTAATAACTACGATAATAAACTTCACTGTTTTGACTATGCACTCGTCCTTGAACCTTTTACCTGCTAACCGTCGTACGTATGGCAAATTGTCGGCACACAACAAATTAAATTTACTTTTATCGGACCATATCACACATCGCCAATCATCCTGCGTCCAATCTTCGTACTTTTTTGCCCACGTCAAGCGAGCTTTTTTTAATTTTTGTGGTTAGGAGAGGTTTTTTCGCTGATCGTCTTCCATATAAACCTATCTCCCGTATATGGTTTCGGCGCTTAGATCAACTTGATGAAATTCACCCAGCTCAGCTCTTATACGGACAGCACTTTTAAAGCGATCTTTCATGCTAATTCGTTGTAATACATTGTCCGTCTTCTGGGTTGTTTTACGTTTTCGTCCCGAGCCTTTTTTCTTTTCTAGTGGATCCAAATTTTCTTTTTTCTTCATCAGTCGTACGATAATTGAATGACAGCATCCTATTTTAACCGCAATCTCACGATAGCCAAGCCCTTTTTCAACTAAAGTCAATATTTGAACTTTTTCGTCCCGAGTCAGTTGATATTTACCAGACATTTAACTTTTTTTACTTGTCAACGTCACTACTCAATTCAAACTGATTTTTTTTTTTTACGAGGTCGAACTCCGCTATGAGGAATACCCTTCATTAGTATGGGAAAAACCCTTACGATCTGATGTAATTAGGCATTTTTTGAGAACTCATTAGGTGGTGCGGTTTTTATGACCGCATGTGTATGTACGAGTAGGTATTTTTTTTTTTTAACTTTTTCGAAGGGTTTTCGGGAATTTAAATTTAAACAACTTTATTCGGTAAACCGTAGAACTTTAAATGCAGCTTCAGAAGTTTTGAGGCATGGCAATAAAATTGTAAGCAAAAGATGCCCAACTCTTTGTCGAGAGTCAAAGGGAGAGGTCAAAAGAAAAATAATAAGTTCACTCTAGTACAAATAATCAGCCAACAGTAATGAGATGATCTGATCCATAATAGAGCGACTTGTAGACTTGTCCTAAGTTCCCTAAATTAAGCCAATTCCACAAATAGCTCTGGCAATGCAAAACAAATACGAGTATATAGCATTTATATTGAATTTGAATACTGAAATTTTAAGCGAATTCCTTAGGTAAATGCTGTTGATCTTATAGCTTTTAAAATTTCAGGTTTGTATTAGGTTATACTACACAAAATATTCGATTTTGAAATGGAAATTAAAAAACTTATATAATTTTGCCGACAAAATGACTCCAGATTGCGGAAAAGGCGATAGTCCGT
Organism: Volucella inanis; assembly: GCA_907269105.1. Classification (NCBI taxonomy): domain Eukaryota; kingdom Metazoa; phylum Arthropoda; class Insecta; order Diptera; family Syrphidae; genus Volucella; species Volucella inanis. The sequence continues at coordinate 139,307,528 of OU026157.1, forward strand.
GTGTGAAACATTAGAGGGGTATATTGGATGTAGAAGAAGTTTAAATTACAGCAGATGAAGTTTTTGCGCCATTGTCATGCAACAGGACTGGGCCATGCCTATTGATCAACACGGGTTGCTTTTGACTTAATTTTGTATGCACAGTGTTAATGTCCACAGGATACTTCACGCTGTTTTTGTTCCTCCACGTTGAAAAGTGGTTTCGATAACCACCAGACTGAACATAATCTTTTCGAGGTGAAGGAGCGGGCTTCGGAGTATGTTTTGGTTTTTTGTTTGCATCAACCCACTGTGCGTGTTTTCACGGCTCATACAGAACCTACTTTTCAACGCAGATAATTATCCGGTTCACTTTGATGTCTTGAGCCAAGCAATGCATACATTTTTAGACGCCATAGTTTTTTGGGACTTATTCAGTGCATGAGATATTTACTTTTGGAGTTTGTTGGTCCTTCGTATCAGATAGAGATGTCGATTTGTTGTCTCGAATCGATTTTATTGAGCCTTCATTTACCATGACTCTTAAAACATGCCTCTCAATTACCGTTAACGGTTTCCCGCGTAGTTCCTTTTTAACACTGAAATCTACATTCTTAAATGCATCGTTAAAGTTCCTTCCCGCTAAACCCTAAAAACTTAATGTTATAAAAAATATAATATCAATCTGCCATAGATATTTACTCGAGAACTTAGACTAGATTAACAATCGAGCATTTAATGTTTTACGACATGATACCTACAATACATATAACTTTGCATAGAACGTTAAAAACACATTTCTATCGAATCGTGCATTTTACTAGCTGCAGCTTCAGCTAGTCTTTCCTGTACGTTGTTTTTGTATTTTTGCTAAAGTTTTCTGTATATTGATAAAATTGTTCAAATTTCGCGAGTAGAACTATTTTCCTTCCAAGTTTAGGAATTTTTCGGTTTTCTTCCTATTTTAAGCCACCGTTCATCATAAATATATTTTTTTTAAACTTAGTCAATGAATTAGAAAAGTAACAAAAACCTCACTCAAACTTATTTTGAAACACTGAAGAACTCAAGTGTCCTGTCTTAAATAGGCTCAATACAATGCAAACTTTGAATTATTTATCTTAATTTCTGCTACGGGACCGCAAGTAGTAGAAGATTAGAATGGGCTCTTCTTTTAGCATTTATGCGCAGCTCAAATGATGGTAATCAAATGACCGTGGGTGTAATATATAATACATGGTTGAATGTTTAACAATAAGGAATTTTAAGATTCCAAAAATATTGCTGAACTCAGTCTTTCTTGTTTTGTTTTTAATAGTGTATGGGAAGTCGTTTCTGTAAATAATTTTATTTCTTTAGATATCAAGGAACATTGGTGACAAATCGCAATAAATTGCCGCAATGGTAAGTTAATTAAGACCGAAGTATGAACATAAATTATGGTTTGTTTGTTTGAAGATAAAATTATATTTTACTGTATATGGACAGACATAGCAATCAATTTGGAAAACGATTTTCTTATTTATTATTTACATTCTTATACAAATAAAAAAATATATAATTAAATTATAGTTGAAAGTTTTGTGAAAAACTTTCTTGTTTTCCAGGTCCATTTTAATATGGATTTTGATCTGATATTTGATATTTTTAATATTCGAATAACTCATAGCATTTCACTTTCCATATATGCAAAATAATTTACTAAAAAAATCCTTTTCAATTTACATATAATGCTTTTTTATACTAAAAATAAAAAAATAAAATAATTATAAATTATTTAATTTATTGAAAATAAAAACACACATAAAAGATTTTACGTTTTCCAGAAACGCAATTAAAAATGCTACTCCAGTTAGAGTTTGAACAAAAGAAAAAACAAAAAAAAAAAAACAAAATAGAAATAAATAAAATAAAACACGTTTTTCGTTTAAAAAACAAAACAATATCCGAATTCAGGTAAATTTTCTCTTATATTCTTGAATATACCTAAATGTGTTTGTCCATTAAACAATAAATATTTCATAAATATTCGTATATAAAATTTTATCTTTCAAATATATTGAACAAAAACAAATAGAGTCTATTTAAAACTTATTTTGTGATTTTTATTTTACATACATTTTTCACAAATAAATAACAATTTTTAATTTTGACAACTAAAAAGGAATTTTGTTTTATTGTATTTTTGGTATTGAATTGAATAATAATAATTTGGTCAATAGTTTTGCCACTGCATGCTATGCTATGCATGGTATGCTTGATCTTTTCAAGGTTTTCTCTAAATTATTATTATTATTTTTTTTTTTTTAAATAAAGTTCCTTTTAATAAAGGAAGTGTGGAAGTTTTCATTAAATTAAACACACATTGTGAAATCAATGTAGAATTTTATTGATTAATAAGGTTCGGTCTATGGCAATTACGAATGGAACACAACATCGTTTATGTGACCCCACATCTTCTGTTGCAAACGACCATCCGAAGGCCAAAATTATGGATGGTTTTTGAAGAAAAAGTGGGTCAATAGCCACAATTTCAGTTTGTATGTTATGTTTGGGTTATTGGCATAGTAAAAACCTTGACCCATAGTAAAAACTCTAAAGGTGTCAAATCACAATACCTTGGAGATTAATCAACTTCTTTAACCGAAATCTTCAATTTCGTACGCAATAAACTGTTTGATAGATGGCTTGTGTTGGCGGTAATACCATCCTCTTGAAACCACAGATCGTCTAGACCCAATTCTTTCAATTTTTGAAAAAAAAAAAAAATAGCCGGTCAACATGTTGCGCTAACGGTCTCCATTCACTGTAACTGTCTCTAATGTTTAATGATACCACCAACCCATAAACCGCAGTGACTTCTGGGATGCACTGCTTTTTCGTGAATGTCATATGAGTTTCCGATTCCCAGAAACGACAATTTTGTTGATTTACGTACCCATCCATCCCAAAATAGGCTTCATCGTAAAAGATCAAATTGGATGACAAATTGTCCTGGCGATCCAACATCCAATTAACGAATCGGCGACGTCATAGATGGTCTAAATGCTTAAATTATTGTGTAAATTGGATGTATAGGAGTGCAAATGCAAATTAGCTTTTAAAATTTGCCCTAAAGTGCAATAAGTGAGCACCACTTGTTGACTTCAGCGACGAATCGAGGTGTCTGGTTGGTTTTGAACACTTTCGCTCACAGTGGTGATGTTTTGGCTTGTACGTGCTAGCCGAGTTTGTTGATGTGAAATTTGGCCCGATACCAAACCAATTTCACCATTGTACGAATTCCGGACACACTAGGGTGGTTATCTTGACTGAGAAATTCACGAATTTTTCGAAAATCCCAAAAAGATTAAGCACATGACAATAATTGGTAACCAACATTCACACCATCTGAAATTTGTTGGCTCACCCTTTACTACTGTTACCAAACTTAACCTTTAGAGTTCTCTGGAGTGAAGAAGATTTCTGTTAAAAAAGAATCTTCAATTGCGGCAAAAATGTGTGGACTCTTCAAATTATTGCAATACGCTTATATGGCCTTAATTTTCTTATAAACCCAAAATGATAAATATAAATTTGGTTGTACCACGTCAAGTCAAGATCAGAATTTTACATAAGACTAAAATAAATTTTGACACTTGTCTGACACATAGCGCCGTCTCATTAGAAATAAACATGGCCCATAACCAAAATTCATTGATCATGGTTTGAAAGCTCAATCGATTCACGGTAGCAACCACATCTGCCTTATTTTCGAAGAAATGCTGACTGCCTTCTGCAAAATCTGCACTGCCAGTTATGGATAAAGGCTTCTTGACGACCATTTTTAAATCCTTTAAGTCTAACTCTGTTTATTAATAAATCCCTGATGATTGAAATTTCCCGCATTGCTAAAAATTAATTACGATTGAATTCTTGATCACTTTTATGCATTTCCAACAATAAATTTGCGAAGTTATGGTGCTATTGAATGACTGCATGCTTAAGTTCTCAAGTTTATTGAACCTTATAGGCGTTATGACCCAAGTCCTTATGCCCTATTCGGTGGAGTGTGGTTTTGATAAGTCCAAATTTCTGAGATCGGCCACTCTAATGGCGTTTTCGTTTGGGCTTTTCTTCGTGCTCCGTAGAAGAAAAGTGACGTAAAACCATTTTTTCAGAAACAAAATTTTGCTTCTCGTTCTTATTTGAGAATCGAAATTTCTCTCCTGGATTTTGTGTCAAGATGTATAAACATCAAGCCGTGTTTTTGGGCAATTTATTATACTTATGTGTTCAAATTGATTCGCAAGCAAATACATATTTTGTATATGTATGAAAAATAATAGAAGCTGGAAGCACAATTAATAAATATTTTACTATCCTCCTTAGAAATAATAATAATAATTCCGAAAAAGTTTTAAGTGTTATTTTGAGAATAAAATTGGAGTACACAAAAAAAAAAGCTCCTGATTGCCCAAACGAAAACACCATAAGTTGCGAGAAAGCGCTTTTACAGTAGAAATGGTGACGAAGTTGTGGATGAGATATGGCCTAATGGCTTGTTTGAACTTTGTGTTAACCACTGCCCAGTTCTTGCACCGAACCTTTTACACCACCAGCGAAAATGTGGTTAAATAATTGGTTATCTTTGATTTGTCAAGCTGATGTCATAGTTTTCGATGGTAGTTAAGTTTATTTTGTACGCTTCCCTATGATAGGAAAGTGTTAAAGTATTGTCATAAATGATTTGCCTTTTGGTCAAGCTTAAAATAATCAAGATAAAGATTCCAAATTTAAACTGTCGATAGTATTGACGTTATACCATGCTAAAAACTAATTGTAAAGAACTTTCAAAGCCTTGTACACCAAAAACATGTTACAATTTATCTCTCTCTCTCTCTCTCTCTCTCTCTCTCTCTCTCTCGAGATCTGATTGAAAATGGTAAGACAAAAACCAACATCCTGTTTTCATACTCTAACGCATTAAATACTTTGATTTATAGCGGTATGGCTATTCTTTAATTAGCGGAAATCACGGCAAGCTTAGTTTATTGAAACGCTATAGAGGCGTATGAATTTAGTCTATACAGACATTGCGTTATCGATCTGACGGTTATATATAACATAAATGTATGAGGAGAAAGCCTGCTATGAACATCATCATCATACATACTATATGGAGAACTCCCAGTGTACTAGGTGGAGTGAAAAGTAACCTCCTTGAACGCCAGAATGCGCTGCTACTGCAAAAAAGGTTATGGTTCATATTTAGGCACATATGCTAAATTTCAGTGCGATATTATCTTTAGTTTTGTTTTGACAGCTGATTGTTGTTGACGTGTTTGGCATCATGAAGTATGGACAAAAACGATTTTCGTTCTCTCATAAAACATTATTTTTTGAGAGGCAAAACGGTGAAGGAAACAAAAGAAAAGTTTGATAAATATTATGGAGCTAATGCTCTATCAGATTACACCGTCAAATATTGGTTTCGAGAGTTTCGTGGTGGCCGCAACTCCACTACCGATCAAGTCCGCAGCGGCAGGCCCTCCGATGCGGTTACAGAGGACAATGTCAAAAAAATACATGAAATGGTGTTGGCTGACCGGAAAGGGAAGGTGCGCGAGTTAGCAGATACCACAAAGATTAGTACTGAGCGCACACGCCATATTTTGGGCAATATTCTGCAACTCTCGAACGCGAGAGCACTTCGAAAGATTTGCTGATGCGGAATCGGGCGGACTTTTGGCGTCGATTGGTAACTGTTGAACAATGGACTGAAGCCGGCACGAGTGCTCCGAAGCGGCCGAGGGAGGCTCGATGGGTTGGAAAGGTTATGGCGTTGGTTTTCTGGGTTTGTCATGGCATACTCTTCGTGGACGACCTCGAAAGGTAGTAAGGAAAAACCATCAACAGCGAGTATTACTGTGCATTATTGGAGCGATTGAAGGCCGAAATCGCTGCAAAACGGCCTCACATGAAGCGAAAAAAAATTTTGTTTTTGCAAGACAAAGCACTGTCGCATCCACCGTATTCGCCCGATTTGGCTCCCTCGGACTAATATCTCTTCCCAAACCTCAAAAGATGGCTCATCAATAAAAAATTCAGCTCACGCGAGGAAATCATCGACCTACGGAGGAGTATTTTGCAGACCTTCCGGAAAATTACTTTTCGGACGGGATCAAGAAGTTAGAAAATCGCTAGAATAAGTGTATCAAACTTAAAGGGGACTATATTGAATAAAATAAAAAAAAAAAAACATTTAAAAAAATTTTTTTTTTCATTCTCAAGGAGGTTGCTTTTCACCCCACGTAGTATGTTAAATGGATTTAAGTACGAAAGTGAAATTACTCAGCGAAACATTAACTATTCATATTTTTAAGATCGGTATTACCCCTTTTACCTTACTTGTAATGTTACACGTTCTCTGCTTGAAATCACAATAACAGTGCAAGAAAATTTATTAGGTCGCTAAGAGATCGTATTTCAATAAGACTTTTCGAGCCGTTTTCGATAAATAGCTAGAAAAAGTAATTTTTGTATGATGCATCAATCATAATAGATATTTTGAAAATTATAAATTTACATCAAACTTTTTCTGGGTGGAAGGCAATATCAAATATAAATATCAAAATCCCGAATTCGAACTCCAATAAACAAAGTAAAAACTAAAAAACAAACAGTCAACAGTGTTCCTCTAAAGACGTAGAATCTATTTCACTGGAAGCCTCATGTATGTACTATGTGCATTACAAAATGAAACTCAACAAATCGACAGTGGAAATTATGCCAAGTTTTCACAAAGACATATTGTATTCTGGAGAACCGTGCATACTTCTAGGAAAATCTATTCCAATCTATCGGTTAACCATTGTTTGGCAAGAAGCTTCCACATAGTCTACCCTATTCTTGAGAATCTATTTAACCATGCATCGCTTATGGTTTGCTGACATTGAATTTTACTGCCCATATTCCGGACTAGAGTAAAAAACTTTAAACATTTGCAACTTTAAATCCTTAGTGAGGTAAAACCTATTGCAGGGTGGGAGCAGCACTCGACGGATCCTGAGATACTTATGTAATACATGGGCTAAAAAGTCCGTATTTAAGAGAGGGCAACACTTGAATTAAATCCATTTAATTTTCAGTTAGTACCAACCTTCTAAAGATACGTGTATAAATTTGACACCTGTCGGACGATTAGTTCTCGAGATATAGCTTTGTAAGTGAAGCAACTTTTGTTATTGTGAAAAAAATGGGTTCAAAGCAATTTCGTGTGTTGATTTATCATTGCTTTTTGATGGGAAAAAATGCAACCGATGCAAAGAAATGGCTTGATAAGTGTTACCCGGACTCTGCACCAGCCGAACGAACCATTGGCAAGTAGATTGAAAAATTTAAAAGTGGTCATACAAGCACCGAAGATGATGCACGCAGTGGATAAAAACGATGGCAAAATTGAATGAATTTGGCTACGAATTACTTCCCCACCCACCGTATTCCACAGATTTGGCCCCCAGCGACTATTTCCTCTTCGCAGAACTCAAAAGAATGCTCGCCGGAAAGAGATTTAAGACCGAAGAATTAGAAGTAATCGCCGAAACAGAGGCCTATTTTAAGGCTAAACCGAACTGGTATCGAAAGATTGAAAAATCGTTTCGATCAGTGTATCGCCCTCGAAGGCAACTATATTGGTAAATAAAGTTGAATTTTGCAAAAATTTTGTGTTTTACTATAAAATGGCAGTGACTTTTCAGCCCATGTGTTATGTATAGCCGATTCAAATCCTAAAAAGGCACTTACCTGCACAATTTTTAATTGAAATAAAACTAACAAATTGGTGTTAAAAACGTGTTTTTAATTTTAATTTGTTCTTACATATTACAATTGGGTCTGTATACGTTTACATACATACATATGTACATAGTCTTTTATATCACCTAACTTAAGAGCTTACAAACAATATTAATTTATAGGAGCAAGTATCACATTTAGAGTTGTAACTCGGCTGTTCTAGAATTACTCAAGCCCTAGCGGTTTCAGTATTGCGACTGCGGAATTTATCACTTCGATTAAACCAGAACCAGTTCTTCTCATTAAAGTAGTCTTCAATGTCATCCAAAGTTCTTCCTTTTGTCTCTGGTTGTAGGAAATATGTAAAGATGGCAGCCGAAAAACTGGAGACTGCAAATATCATAAACACGCCACGTGTCTTTACTGCCGCATTAATGGCCGGAAAAGCCTTTGCTAAGCAAAATAGAGCAAAATTGCAGGCCGCGAAAATAGTGCCAGCTGTGCGTCCACGTATCTTTGCCGGAAACAGTTCGCCCACCATTATACCAGGCATAACCATCATAGGCGTATTGAAAGCGATATAGCAAGTTAAACACGTGATAGCTACGTAGATATCTAAAGATGTATTTTCCTCACCTTGCCGGTAGTACATAAACACACTCATAACTAAGCAGCTCAAACCTGATCCAATGGCGGAAATAGTTGTAAGCAGCCTACGACGTACTACTAATAAAATGAAACATATGCACAAAGTGCAAATTGTACGCACGGCACTTGTTAAGACTGCAGCATTTTTGGAATCAATATTATTGCCAAATTCTGAGATGATGTCGATGGCGTAGAAAACAACCAGAAAAGTCCCAGAAAACATTTGAAGGACGGAGAAAATCACTACTATGCAGAGAGGTTTAACGGCAGCACGTTCGCAGCACAGTTGGAAGATGTTCTCATTGGTTTTAGTGGTGACCTTCTCATGTTCGATACGTTCATGTATAACGCTTAGTTCTTTTTGAGCGGCTGAATCGTTGTTGCGTAAGAATTTAAGAGCCTTAAGGGCCTTCTCAGGTCGATTATTTCTTGCAAGCCATGAAGGACTTTCTGGGATTATAAACAGCGCTATAGCAGCGATAATAGGGAGACCGTTACCCCACCATGCTACAGTTCGCCAGTGTAGGTTTGAGCCAAGTACGTAAACAAACAGGATTCCGACGGTGTAGGAGAACAGTGGTGCTCCGATTAGAAGACTTCTGACGTTTGGCTCTGCTGTCTCGGCTATATAAATCTGAAATTAAAAAATAATAATAAAATCAATTCGCAAAACGCAAATCAAAGACATTGATTAAAAGCTTGACATTAACCTAAGAATACAAATCGGATCTACACAAATATCGATAAAAAACTGCACATTCTTAAGGATTCATTTAAAATATAACATCCTATGATATTTGTGAAACGTCCTGCCATCGTGTTGGAAAGGCTAACTTATGTACCTACTCAACAACTTGTAAACAGAATGAATTAAATTACTCTCGTGGTCAAGTCGGAATTATAACGCCATTGACCGTGATCTAGCTCCAGCTTTGCATACGAGTATATCAAGCAAGCATTAAATCCACACACTCTCATTTAATCTCACGCTGCTCAATTGGCAATAATCAGCCAGTGCGGTTCCTGATTCAGACTCACTGAATGAATCTGCTTATTCGCTGACGTCTATTTTCGTTTTCTAAGGAAATCTTCAAACAACCTTGAACTATGTAGGTTGGCTTTTCGAACTTTTCAGAGTTGTAATTGAATGAATTTTAATTTGACTCTACTTAAAGTACACGCCTAACGTTTACGATACAAGGAACTATTTTGCCTATCTTCCTAATCTAATCAGTGTGAAACTGGTTAGATTGTCCACGACTTTGTGCATGATTCAAATCGTTTAAGGAAGATTTATAGAAATGATCCACCCTCTCTAAGCAAGGTCGTTTTCGGTTGGATAAGCACGGGCATCAGTCAACCTTGCCCCTACATCTTGAACTCGTTGTGACGATTTCATAATACAATATTTTCAATAATAGCCGGAGGGGGCTCTGTAGAGGTTGGACCACCTGAATCGTTTGTTATGTCTGATCCTCTGATGCCGGTTGATCGTCAAGCGTCTGTTTTTTTGATTAGATACGCACGCCTTCTCTCTTGAGAGCAATTTAACGGTGTCCCGCCAATTGAATCTGCCGGAAGATAATTTACGAGCGAATTGACCATGACACAGTTTCGCTCTCACTAAGAATTAAGAGTACTACGTACTGCTTGTTTTTACGTGACATATAAGGGGTATGATGCGTATAGACGTTATAGGTCCGGTTAAGTTATTGTTGGTGTATTTGTTCTAGAATCATTTTTAGGGATTAATTTTTGAAACATTGCTTGGGGTCACTGTTGTGGGGTGGCCTCCATTTAAATAAAATTTATTTATTGCTTATTAAGAAAATTTTGAGAGTTTGTCCCATGATTTCGGTTAATAGAAGTGGGAGGAAGCTTTGTCTGTCCGATTGAAGGACGTTTATTGACTGACTGCGGAACTGAAGTAGTGACCCCAAGTGATAAAGTTACTTTAAATTGTCTCATCGTAGCGATTATATCATAAGATAAATATTGTTTTCGAAACAAAGCAAAGTGTCTTTCCAGTTATTACATGATAAAATAAAAATCAGTTTGATTGGGATATATTGCTCCAAAGAACAAGTGTTTTCAGTTGGATAGTTACCAAAATGACTGCCTTGAGAGTTTAACGACGGAAAAGTTTTAGTAGTTATTCCATTTGAGAGCCCGATGCCGGGATTGTACTTCTATTTATACATAAGCGAAGCACAAGACAAGACATATTAACTGACGAATTTTAATGAAACTTAATAGTAAGGTCGAGCTCTGGTTCCCAATTTCCGCATTCTTTAAGTAGGCTTAGACTAAGACAATACCAAAACATATTGGCAACATTTTAAAATGATAAGATACTCGTATGTCGTTTCGATATGACAAAATAGTACAATAAATCGCAAAAAAATTACCTTAGGACCCAGAGTCATTTAATAAAAGATAAAGGAATAGCTAGAGATACAGAAAATGTTTGCATTCAAGTTAAGGGCAGTGATATGGAGAACTAAACTCTTCCACCGCTTAGTAAATCTATTCCGAAATCTACTTTCTAAGAACTAAGACTTTTGACGATATCAAGCCGCCGAAGTTTACGCGCCATATTTTTTATATCCTCAGGCAACGCAGATAAACAGATGATGTACCCGTATGGTCGCGTCTTCATTTGGAATTATTTCCACTCTAATTTTAAATGAGTACTAACAAAAGACAACTTTCCCAGCTAAATATATATCTACTCTCCAAGTCTGCTACTCTACCCTATTAAGAAGCTTTCCGTCTTAAATACAAAATCTATGTTTTGAAATTTGTAAGGAGTTCCACACCACTATATGTTCGATTGGAAAGACTAAGAACTTGTCTTTTTGTATCGGATTCACATCTAAACTAGAGTTACTAGAGGGATAAGCTATGAAACAAACAGAGAATGGAACAAATTCGTCGTTGCATCAGTTTATTTTCTCTATGATTCGGTATTTTCGTCACCAACAAAGGTAATTTCTGAATTCATTGAATAGTTGGAATAAACCAAGCGTTACCTGAGAGGCAATCATCTCCTGAACTTTGTACTAAAAAGAAACACTTGCACCTGACCTCGTTGGTATTTAGCTAACATTTGTTACGAAAGTAAGACGGCAAGTAATCGACTTAAAGCTATCTAACTGGTACGATAAGGTGGAAGCATTGCCGGAGGCACTAAATTATATACACAGACTGTAGGTGCATCAAACTTGGATTCTGGTCTTGATCCCGTTAAAGAAGAGGAATCCGAGAAAACCGAGATAGAAGATAAAGAAAGCTCCTTAGAACCTGAACTGTGTCTGCTTTAAACTGATGTATACTGCAAGGAAGAACTACTGCAGACTGGTCTACCCACTGTGGAACAATGAATTCCAACGATTACATGAAGAAACCCGAAAACTGATAAACAGGTCATTTAAGACTAATTTAGGGGAAGTTTGAAATCATAAGTTTCAAAGAAAAAAAAACAAGCTTATTCAGATATCTAAGAGAGCCTAACAGAGAGACAAAACAGAAACCAGCAGACTGATTTAAGCTGCTAATCAGCTGCGGCACTTATGAAATCTAATGGAAACTACAATGATTAGAAAGCGGAGACTGTCTCATGTGGACTTCTTAGGTAACCTCATTTAAACCGAAGATGTAAATGAGTCGAGTAACATAACCCGAAGTATCATATATTCAGTTATACTGAAAAGGTATACGCCTTTAGTGCTGGCCTGGCAGTGGCATACATACCGAATCCTTGGCGAACTGTAAGAGTAGCCTTTACACCGAAAATTGAGGAAAAAAACAGCTACAATCCAGCCAAAAACTTCAGACCTATCAGTTTGACTTTTTTTATGCTGCAGAGCATGGAGATACAACGTAAAAACCAATGCCAAAGATCTTGGGAGACGGCGCTTCAAAATCTGGTGGACAGAGTTTAAGACGCACTCGACCAGAAGTGGTTGCTCTAAAGCGAAGGTAACCATAGACGTGATGATTGGTACTCGTACACTAGGAATGGGTTTTCAATCAATCTACTCAAATTTGGGGTTGTTCTTCGCACGAGAAGAAGGAAGCTAATTTGTCTGACTCATCTAAGGAGCATCACCATTCATATGTCCAACGAAGCCAAGCATCTGACTGTCACTAATAACAGATTTCTTTGGATTTAAGATGTCGGCAACACATAGAGCTCTCACCGAAAATGATTTTTAGGATAAACGGAGCTATGACAAGACTTGTATGTACCTCACTGTACATCCAAAGAACGGTCTGTTTTGTCTTCTTGGGGGTCTTGCCTAGCACGTCTAACTTTAGAAACACTCATAAATTGTCCTATACTTTCTCAAAGCCATATTTCATTTAAAATTAAGTGGTGTTTGGTACAACACACTCATTATTTTTCATGACGATTGTCTGTTGACACTGGTCTTTTTGACGTGCAAAGACAACATGTTGCTGCCAAAGAACGTAGTCGACTGTCTCTGTGCCAGGAAAGCAATTAAGTGGAAAATGGGGTCCTCCTCTCTTTTTGAAAAGTGACTAAGCTATATTTCATCCTCGTAAGGATAATTTGCAATGAACTAAAGTGAAGAATCGGTAGAGAGGCGATGAATCTGCATTTATAACGACAGCCAAGATGAGCTAAATCCTAGCTTGATTCTCATCACTTCCAAGGTAGTTTGACAGTGTAAGGCTTTTCCGAACACAGTCTAAAGGCTTAATTTACTTAGACTTGTTTAAGTCTCATCATAATGAGATCGTCGATAAACTTGATAGACAAGCCTCAGAGAAGGATTACTCAGACCCGATAAGTATTTAAATGTAGACTCCTTCCGAGATAAGAAGTCAACCAAAACCATAAGATTTGAGCTTGATCTTTGCCAATCAATTCTCATTTATAGTAAAAAATTATCATGTCCAACTAACATGTTACTTTGGCCTCAAAATCAACTAATTATTAATGTGGTTGTGTTCAAATTGAAATTGAGTTATAGGTAAGCGAGTAACGTTGAGAAACTTGTTTTATAGCTTTTATATTAATAGTATCATATTTGACCTTAAGCTAGATTGAAGAAAAAATTTAATTTACCTGAGCTGGAGCACCAAGAATTCCAACAGCACATCCAGTAATAAACCTTCCAACCAATATCATATAATACGAATGTGACAGTGCCATCAAACACCAACCAATTATAAGTGGTATGACAGATATTAAAAGCGTTGTACGACGTCCCAACATATCGGCACAAGGTCCAGATACTATAGAACCAATCGGTGTTGCTAAACTATGTATGCTTGCTATAAAAAAAGATACACAAATTTGTGTTTAAAATCTTTTAACAAAGCATTAAGACTTACCAATCCATGATCCCATTTCGACATCTATAGTAACAGACGTAGTCGAATTGTACAGCTGTGGAAGAAGCACAGCTGAGTAACCAATTGGCATTCCACACGCGGCAGACAATAAAAGAACAGCAAAAGTGGAAGCAATCTAAAAAGTTATAAAAGCATTTCATTATTTTGTTTCAGCTTCAAATCATTTTATTTACACACAGTATTGTTTGAAAAAAAGCATTTTGCATTTTGTAATAAATAAAAATTATCTTATTTCTGTTAAAAGGACTAAATACATAAATATTCAACTTTGAATAATTCAGAGGAAAAAATTGCTTAGGTTTCGAACGATACTGTATATTGTGTCTTTGTTGTCTTTGGTTTTTTTTTTTTTGAGGACAACATTACGAATATATTAGTATGCACTTGTTTTTTCGCGTCACCAATTGATGTCAATTAGTTTGGGTAAAGAGTTCACATTGAAAGTTGGAACATAACCCAGTTCAACTTAATTGCATTGAATGGTGTTAAAATAACTGCTTGAAAGCAAACACACATAGATGTCAACAAATGTGATATTGTGTAGGGCATGTTACATGGTTACATCAGAACACATGAGCAGTTGAATTAAAGGGATTACAATTCAATCAAACACAATCGCTACAGGAAAGGCGCACATGAGTTTGTATCTAAACTTAATAACACCAATAACTACAGCAGTATGTATGACAGTCTGCCTTCCAATACCAGTTTAAACATCGAATAGATTGTTGTCTGTGGGTAAGTTTAAACTAAGTGAAGCACACTCATATTACGCTTAAACAAGAGGAGATTTTAGAGATCCTGAGCCTTAAATACAAGTTATGACTAATACAGATCATTTATACTACTAATGTCTACATATGGTACCGACCTTTTTGTATCCTCAAGAACTTGAGATGGAACTATGAAGCACAGCTCAGATTAGTCCAAATAAAACTGGACTAAGGCAGCCGAACTATGAGGCTAATTGAATTGGAGTTGTGACAAACTAAAAGTAATAAACCCAGAACCAATGGTTCTATCCCTATGACTGCGACTTCTCAAGCTGACAATCGTCGCATTAAAAAGCAAACATTTTAAAAATTCAGAAGCATGTAAGAATATCAAACCAACAATCACAAAAAAACATACCATATATAGCGAAATTTATTGTCATCCTGCCAGAAATGTAAGACCAAGAATTTATTTATTTAATCTATCTATCTATTTGTCTTCACTTGATACGTTATATCAATGTCATCGAATCTTAAATCTTTTTCACATAACAGATTGAATAGAATGGCATAACTTATTACTAAAAGTAATCCACTTCAGACATCCATTCTCAATTTGAGTACTTGATTTGTTTGGGATAGTCTCTATGGAGCTATTCAAGAATGAAAGCTCACCAGAAGGACTGAAATCTCTGATTCGCTGAAAATGCCTGAAGTGTTTTCAAAAGGCACAATGAATTTAAAGTTTTTTTTTCTCTCTGCCGTACTCCTATTCGTAGTCTAACGAATGGGAATTAAGGATTCTTAGGGGAATAGTTCTTAACTCGTCGGTACTTTATGATTGCAGTAGTAACTATCATTTAAAAATCATCCTATTTGAAGAAAACAAACCTATAAATCATTAGATGATTCTTTACTCTTTGTAAGGAGGCAATATTTTCTCTATTTAATAATATAGGTAGAAAAATAGAATGATTACTCTTTGGTATTTCTAGTTTATTTTTTTTATCTAAGAAAATAATTTATTTATTTAGTTTATCATTAACATATTCCTGAAGCTCGTACTAACAGGGTGAAATAAATAAATTCATGATAAATATCGCAGGATGCAAAACAACTGGCTGGTTGGAAATCTATTGAAGATGGCATTGGACAGAGAAACGGTGGTGCATTTCTGTAAAACCAACCGCCTAGTTCTTAGAGGCTTAGAATCGGAACACACAAAAGTTGCACTTGTCAAAAAACTGGGAGAACAATGTTCTCATCACAAAAGCTATTGTAAGCTGTGATTCTCCTGATCCAACATAATGGAGCCCTTTTAACGGATGGAATATATTGGAAGTCACCACCGATGGCACGTTAATAGATATCTATTTTCCGAGCATCTTTCAGGGGCTAAGGACCCAAAAATTGATTTTTTTTATTTCACTGTATATAATATAGACTCAATATGGAACTGAATGCGACAAACCGCACCTTTAAGTGACGTCAGGAAGTTGTTTAAAACACGAGCGACGCGCTGCCTTGTAGACCACGGATCCCATTGCCTCCACTCTCCTAAGTTCCCTTCCTAAATATGGCTATTTATGTTCATTACTTTTGATTGTATCAAAGAATTAAAAAATTTAAAATAAAAAAAAAATTTAGTTTTTTCCAGTAACAAAAAGTTTTTTGTGTCTCCTGAAAAAAAATTTTTTTTTCCACATTTTACCATTACCTTCAAAGCTACAAGTGCTTTGATTGGTATCTTATTATGTTGGTAGCATCACTGGGAAACTACCCTGAGGGGAAAATTTTAAAATTAAACGCATTTTGTACTTTATGCTGAAATATGTTTAAAAAAAAGTAAAAAAAAAAACTTTAAACGTTCTGTAGTATTTTAATTTAGTATTTTCTTAAAATATCCTGCCTCTTACGAGTAAATTTTGTAAAATGGGCTAAAATATGTGTTTGCAAAGTTTTGATGAGATCGATGTAGCCGTTTCTGAAATAATGGGTCATACGTCTTTATACGCGCCTTAGGTACTTACATCCTTAAATGACAACGGAATTCTCTCACTCAATAGAGCAGCAGAATAGCTCGTACAAACCAAATGTCTTCTTTTTCTTCTTCTATTATTAATCCTTTTATTATGGAACGTCAGGAATTAAATCTAAATATTTCTGCCACACATCTGCACGCCTTCTTGTAGAGATAGATAAACTTTCGGACCTTAGGACCATTCTTAACAAATAATTTAGTCAGTGAAACTACCAGTTTGCTGTTTGTTTTTAAGTGGTTTAATTATTTTTTCTTCGCCCACTTCTTCGAAACTCGGCTGAGACTTAATATTTGCCTTTTGGATCGGATTTATAGACGATCTTCATTGAATATGACAAACCCAGGTGATTTGATTAGCCTTACATTTCCACTATAGCCTTCTTAATGTGAAGACTTTCGAAAATTCGTGGTTTTCTTATAAGATGACGTTCTGTTGCACTCAAAGACATTTGTCACAATGTTTCCTTCATACTTCTCATACATTTAATATATCAACGTAAGTACAAACCAATTTCATGTATAGGGTGATTCATCGTGAGGTTTGATTTTCAATAGGCTTTTTTTTGACAGATCACGCGTGACTCCTATCAAACTGTTTTGTCATTTTTGTTCAGTATCGTTTGACAAATCACAATGAAAAAGACTCACACCACAACAGCGTCTCCAAATTGTTCAGCTGTATTACGAAAATCAGCGTTCATAGAGAAATGTTTTACGATGCGCAAAATCGACCTATTGAAACCACTATTGCCAATACCATTCGCAAATTTGAGTCCCAGTTTACATTAGTGGATGATACTCGATCGGTTAGACCACATCCAGCACGTAGTGAAGAGACTATAGCAGCTGTAGCTAAGAGTGTACGCGAAGACTGTGACAAGGAGCTCGGCCTAAAAGCGTACAAAATTCAACTTGTGCAAGAATTGAAGCCAGGCGACTTGAATGTGCGTCATATTTTCAGTGAATGGGCTCTGGGAAAATTCTATGAAAATCCTGAGTTTTATCGTGAAATTTTGTTCAGTAATGAAGCCCATTTCTGGCTCAATGGATACGTTAATAAACAACGTAAAAAACGTATTTGGGCTGATAAGCAACCCGAAGAGTACCAAGAGCTACCATTACATCCATCAAAAACAACGATATGCTGTGGTTTATGGGCTGGTGGAATCATTGGTCCATATTTCTTCAAAAATGAAGCAGATACGAATGTTACCGTCAATAGTAACCGTTATCGCGCCATGTTAACGCACTATGTGCTTCCTGTAATTAAAGCACATGGTCTCGGTGAGCTCTGGTTTCAACAAGACGGCGCTATGAGCCATACAGCGTGTGAAACATTGAACTTAGTGAGAAATCATTTCATTTCCGAATGGACCACCTCAGACGTAGTAATGGCCAACATTTACATAATATCATTTTCAAAGAGTAAATGCCATGAATTGTTTTTTTAACCGATAATAAAAATTTTAAGTTCACTTTCAAATTTATGTACATTTTTTTACATTATAAATCAAACCTCACGATGAATCACCTTATATAACAAACCAGCATTTTTCTGCCATAAAATTCTTCGGAGTTTTAACGTCATTTAGGTCAGTCAGGTTATATATATATATATATATAATGTACTTACACGTCGGCACAATTTCTTCTTCTAAATATAAGCAGACGCTAAGAGTTTGGTCTGAAGGTTCAAAAAACGACAATGCAGTTCTAGTGCAACTGATCAGTTGCCACTAATCTTCTATCGCCTTTACACAATTATTAAGAGGGGTGTCACATAATGATAGCGCTACCATAGGCGGAAAAGTGTGAACTAGTTCCGGACTTAGTACACTGCCTTGGTGTACTCCAGCTTTAAGTTCTTTTTAACGTCATCTTACAAATCGCGTGCCGTTCTTACATATTTTTTGGGTACATTTTCATATTTAGCGATCTTAAAATGTTTGGAAATTCTATCGAACGCTTTATTCTAGATTGACGACAACTAAGTAAATGCAGCTTTTTCAAAGCGTAGCGATGTTTCTCTATCAATATCCGTAAACTATGAATCGCGTCATATGTTGGCCTGCATCTCACAAAGCCGCATTGACTTCGTTTTAGATTAATAATATCGCGTTGTCGACTGTTGAGTAGCTCTTGTATATTTTTGTAGCATGTGACATTAGTATAGCCTTTATACAGTGGAACCACAATGCCCTCCCTCTACTGATGAGGCATTCGTCATTTCTTACGAACTATTTCCATTTAAATTAAAGTTAATCGATTGTCGGCAATATGATCCAGCGATCCAATTTCATCCGAGTTTTTTTATTTTTTTTTTATTTTTATTAAGTTGTATATTAAATTTTTAGGTCGTTCACCATTATTGCATGTCGCCTGCAATTATTGGTTGTGAGGACATCTTTTTTCATACCTGGTACAATGCCTCTACTGCTATCCCAAGTGCTCTATTTAACGCCACCCCAGACTTATTTACTTTAAATTATATTCGTAGTTTAACTCAAAACGCATTTTATCGTTCATCCACCACATTCCTTTACTAATCTGGAACCGGTCGTCTAAAATAAATAAGGCCTATATTATCGCACAAAATAAAGTTGGGAGACTTTACAGACAGTGTTGTCTGTAAATTGAAGATTAAAGAAAGTCTAGCAAAAAAAAAAAAAAAACAATTGTAGTTCCTTTGAAAGACTTGGGACAGACTACTCGTCTGCAAGTTGGGAGCTTGTGAAGAGAAATATACATACGAGCATATAGTACGTCATATATAGGGTTTTCCTATAGGGACTTGACAACTTTGAATTTAATTTGTTAACGCATTCTTTCACTCATCATCCAACTGCGCTGTCAATCTATTCAGTAAATTGAACATTTTCATCATGGTAAAGTACACTAACGAGCTACGTTGTCCTATTGGTTTCTGGAGAAGATGCTCCAAGATGATGAATTTCATCGCAAAATCATCTTCAGTGACGAGGCTCATTTTTGGCTCAATGGGTTCGTCAATAAGCAAAATAAGCGTCATTGTTCGGGTGAAAACCCACATGTGCTTCATAATTCACCACTTCATCCACAAAAAATAACTGTCTGGTGCGGTTTGCATGCTGGCGGCGTTATTGGGCCATATTTTTTCGTCTACGATAACGATTGTCACGTTACTGTGACGTAGCACGCTCTACAATCGATTTCTTTAAGAGTAAGTATGGTGAGCGTGTTATCTCAAGACATGGGCCAGTCGATTTGCCGCCTCGTTCGTGCGATTTAACGCCGCTTGACTATTTTCTATGGGGCTACGTTAAGTCGTTGGTTTATGCCAACACGCCGACGATGTTGGAAGAGCCAACACTGAACGCGAAATAGCGGCCCTTTCGGCCGAAATGTGTGGCCGAGTCGTTAAAAATTGGGTCCAACGAATCGGCCCCTGCAAACGTGCCCGCGGTGGCCATATGAATGAAGTCGAGTTCCATTCATAAATGTTTTGATTGTACTTCAAGCCAATAATAAATTTTTTGAAATATCTCAAATGGTTTACCTTTTATTTAAAAAAAAGTTGTCAAGTCGTTATTAGAAAACCCTATATAACGAACTATTAAACCACTTAATCATCAAATAAACAAATCTCACCGTTGACCAGTAATTAATAGAAAAGGATCCAAAACAAAAGCCAAAATCGTCTGGAAATATTATTTGTATTGAGGTACAAGTAAATAAACAGTGATAAGATACGAGTAAAAGTACCTGCTTTTTCCATTTAATATAAAACCAAACATAAATCAATCACCTTGAAAAAGAAATCGAAATTGAAATATGAAAGAGAGCAAGTGGAACAACTCGAGAACTGGAACTAAGGGCGACTTCTCTTATAGTTCACTATCTAATATTCAGCCTCTGCTAACCATCTTCCACATCCCATATGGTCTAGTGGCTAGGATATCTGGCTTTCACCCAGAAGGCCCGGGTTCGATTCCCGGTATGGGAAATTCTTTTTGTATTTTTATAAAGACACATTTCAAAAATACGTGGTTAAAACGTCACGTGATTAATTTTTGATCTTTCTCAAGGTCAACAATCTATTTTTCAAAAAGCGACTTTTTAATCAAGTAAGCAATAAAAATCAAGGAATACACGTACTATTATCAATTTTGAATGCAAGATTTTGGCAGGTGGCTGTAGCAAGGTGATATGTGACTTCCAATAATGATTTTCCAAAGGCAATCTACTTTTTAGGCGCAAATTATCTTTGGTCTCTACCAATTTAATCAATTGTTTGAACTCACCTGATGAAAAATTGCCCGTTTATTCGACTTGGTGGGAGTACTCACGGTACTGTTGGCCTCGACAATTTTTCCATTAGATATATTCCGTTGAAGGAGGCCCTTTTCAGACATGGGAATAATTTCATAGCGAGGTTGTTTCTCAACGAATTTATCATATTCTTCGGCTCTGAAAAAGAATGGTTTTAAACAATTATTTAACAATTTTCTATATTTTTTTTTTTTAAATAAAGAAGTATTTAATTGTACACCTTGTAAGTTATTTTTACTAAAATTTCTCAGTCTTTTCAAAGAAGTTGAGTAAATACTTTTTTTTAAAAAAGAACCAAGAGTACCAAAACCCAATATATCAGATGGTACCTGCCATCTGAGGAAGTGTTCCACAGTGTCGTCAGCACTTTCACAGCAAGCGTTATATGATGTTGTGGTACTTATGTCCAGTCCGGTTAGGTGCTTAGAAAAAGCTTAGTGCCCTTGTGAGTACGAGATTCGTCAGAACATGCTTTTAAAAGAACTCCAATTTTCTACGAAATATACTTAATAATAGGAAAATCATAAAAGGAATAGACTGATAGAATGAGTCGATGCATAAACTTTCTGACTTTAGAGCGAGGGCTAAACTACTTTAGACATTGCGTAAACACGTTTAGTAATGTGCTGTGTGTGCTTGTGCTTTGAGTGTATCACAATTTTTGCCAGATATGAAACGTGACTTGGCGAAATAATTTCTATAATGCATTTTATAAATGAATGAATGAACTAAATGAAAATCTCTTTAGTTGTAATCAACCAACTTAACTGGAGAAGCTCTGCACTGCTATGTGTAAGGTCGGTGTAGTAGTTAAGTCGCCTCTCCAAAGCTGTTTAAGCGACGTATAAAATTAGCGGCACTACCGGTTATGTATGTAGTATGTAATATTAATCGACATCAAAATGATGGTCTGACGACGATAGGCGTCATCAGTATTATGCGATACATACAGAATCCATTGCCCAGAAAAGTCACGATAACCGCAACATCTATGATTATTAGCTAACAGTAGCATCATTGGACCAAAAATAAAAAGACTCGCAACAGTAAGAGCTACGGATAATAATTGACTTGCATAGGTAAACTTTCAATTACTGAAGTATCGACAAAGCATCGCGTTGTCAGCATTTCGCTCACCAAATCACATAGTGTAAACGCAAAAAGTTTCCGCTGATGCCTGCATGTGCTATTGGTCTGTAATTCTAAAGTGACACATTTAACGAAATCGTATAAAAATAATTGGGTCAGTCACCACAGCAGCTCGTATATTTGCTACTCAGCAGAGTAACCAGACTGGAAACGCGTCCGTATAACAAGAAATCCCCATCTAATTCAAACGCCTGAAATACTAACTGATTTCAATTAAACTTCAATACGAGTACCTCGCAGTGAGTGGAGCTGGTATAGTTTCACTTCTACTGGCCACGTCTCCGGCAAATCAACTTATAAGAGACTGGACATCAACGTCACCAACCAGAGTTATCACACTCGCACATTCGGTGACATATGTCTTACTGAAAGTTTTATAGCTATTAAAGAGATATAAATTGTACGCCTTTGATTGGATACATTTACAATACATATGAACATTTTGTATTAGGTCCTCTGACTGCATATACTGTGGAACTATCCTTGTGCAATACCGAGTCAAGCATTTATGAAGGACATCTAAGACCTAGACTGCATCTTCCACTCGACTACCTAAGGAGGTACTTGGATTCGTCAAGCACAGCACCGTCAAGAGACTTCGTTCTCATTCAATCGTTTGAACACCATTACAGCAATTCTGACGCATATTAATAATATGAATTGATTGATTTTATCCATTTCTCCACCTACAGACCGTTGTCGCGTGTCACCTACGGTCATGTTGAGGACACAGTTCAGCCATTCCCCCCCCCCCCCCCCCCCTCCTCAAATATTCAAGTTGTGAACCCATATGGAAAAACACTTTAAATTTTAACTTAACCAAAAACATTGTCACCAAAGTTTATAACAGATAAACAGATATTGTACAATACTTTGTACTCTTTTAAAAGTATTGACATACGAGTATGTACTATAATTCTGAAATCATTGTTTGTTTTCGTATCTTCGTATCTCTAAGTTTATTTTCGGATGGTTTGTGCGATATACAAGTTCTTGCTAATAAAAACAAAACAATTAAAACTTCAAAGCAATGAGGTTTATTTAATAAATTGTCGTAATTTAGTCTTATCAAAATAATTCGCAAATATTTTAGAACGAATCCGGTCACATCTAGATTCAGTTGATGCAGCTCATTTCTTGATTATGATATTCAATTTCACTTTCTTACATTGTTTAGGAATGTATGGCAAATGTAAAATATTAAGGTTGGGTGCAGACAAAAACAACGAAACTCTTAGAACAAGAATAAATAAGAAAAAAAAAATAAACTTTATAAACTCTTATTTTGCTGCTAAGCCTTTTCAAGGAATGTGTCTCCAGTGATATCACATTTCGTCAGGGATTTTTGCTGATAAATATTATATACACTTACATATATATTACATATTATGTATTTAGAGCTCTTTTTTGTAAGACATTATATGCTTGTTGGCGAAAACATGTAATCGCGAATGTGTTAAAAAAATGGAATTCAAACCAAACAATGTGTATGTCATAGGTCGTAAATTGTATTCTTTAAGAATACAATGTCCGTAAAACGAGACCTTGTTGCTTTATGCACCTTAAACTTAATAAAACCCCGAAAAGTTTAACCAAACCCATGTTTTGTTACTCGTTTATTGCGGAACATATATATATAACTGATTAAATGAGAAATAAAATGATTACCTGGTTGGTTCGAAAAATTAAGCATTAAAATAAGAAGTATCATAAACCAAGTTAAAGGCAGCCAATTGTATCCTTTTATCATCAAGCAGCTCCTGCTGATCAGAGGATAGTTTAACTTTTTTTTCAATTGTGTATCACAATTGTATCAGTTAAAGCCGTCTGATGTATGATATAATAAATGCCCAAATTACTATTTAAATGTGGGTTATCATTGTATATCAGAATTGAAAAGCACCGTACAGTTCAATTTAACGTTTCGAAATTGTTGTTCACTTAAAAGTATTTTGCTTTGTTAAATCACCTCAAGTGGTAAGTCGTGAGTGTTTGTAGATAAGAGTACATTTTTTATTTTAATGCTCTTCGAATATTTGTTTCATTCTTTGTTTGAAATGCGAAGGCCACTCTTTCATGGCATCACCAATCACGTTAGTGGACCCTGTCAAAGGTCTAGAACTTTTTTTAGTTTTAATGCTTGTACTCGTATGTACTCACTTCTTTTGTACAGAACACTTTAAAACTGAAACCAATTGGACCAACACCTATTGATTCAGCGGTATATGTGATGACGATTTGAAAACCTCATAAATATTTACATATTTTCCGGTTATTTTATTTGGGATCATAGCATTAAATTGCTATTTGTGGAAACCTGTTTGCAAATTAAGCATTGTTTGCTCATTTACATTAAAAATACATAAGTATACAGCATGCTAGAAGGCAGAATAAAAATTGTGCAACCGATAATCATACTGTTAAAAGAGGTGCTACCGTAGAAGAAATTTAATCTAATCGTTTTGAATTATTATCAAGTTTATCTGTCCGTTTCCAAGGCATACAAAAGTCTTATGACAACGAAGATTTGTTTTGTGATAGCTACATTATAAGTATATCTTCTAGTCTATTCTTATGAGAGGGTGAGTCCACTCTTGGATTGGAGATTGACAAAGAGCGCATACATTTTACAGAAAGATCGCTGTCTGAATGAAGGATCGCATTTAAATCCAATAAGAAATAAATGGAAGAGTATGACACTAATAGAGAAGGCTAATTATACGGTGCAGGTATCGCGGTTTAAAGGTATTGCAAAATTTTTCATGACTTTCTATAACTCCAAATTTTAAACGCTTTGATCTCAAAATGCATTTTTCAAGTTGGCCGCAACCATAACTTGAACGAATATACCTCAAACTTTAACCAGATGTTTAAAAATATATTCTCTAAATAAGAATTTTTTTTCTATGCATATTTCATTTATTATCAACAGTTTTCTGGCGATATTTCTGCGAATTTTGCAAGTTTGACTTTGTAAGTGCACAATTCGGACAAAAATCAATATATCAAAAAATAATGTACTTCTCTAACTGTTGTTATCTACAATAAAAAAAAATTAGTGACTCATCATAATTGAACATTTTTTAGAAGCTGTAAACTCGATTTATTTTATATTTTTCCTGAAAAAAAAAATCGCAAAAAAGCCTATTTTTATGGCCTTTAGAGCGGCCTAATCCTTGAATTAAAATCGTTTATGTAAAATAAAGTAAATCAGATGGCCATGACTTATAACTTCTTCTTATTCCATTATATGCTGGCTAACAATTAAATCTACCTAATGCAAAATATTGCAGTATCTATAATTTGTATTGCTTCTGGCCCGCTCTATTTGGATAAGATCACCATTGATGCTGAAAGTTTGCCAATGTCTTTGCATTTGATACATACTCGTACCTAATCCAATTATCTTCCTTGCAGACTCTTCTTTGAGCCATTCGTAAAACATGAGCCTAAATTCGTTTTTGGACGACGTTTTCTAACTTTCTCTTTATGCATGGCAGTACCGGATGATCGCAAATTTTTCGACAGTGTGAGTTTTTACTTCTAATTGCATCACGTTTTGATACATGACAAACACGGCGATTCGCAGTATATTGTAACTTTCGCTTTCCTTTTATACTATCGTGTCACACATACGTATGTTAAAACCGAAAATTCGACCATCACTAAGAGCAAACCTTTGAGTTGAAGTGCCATTATTTTGGCCATATTTCTTATTTGCTTGATGTGCAATTATCGTCGTATTTTCCCGAACATTTACTAGTGCATTCAATTATTTAAATGTCCCACTCCAAATGATTTGGAGTGCAGAAATTGCAATAACCCTTGTCCTTCAGTACCTTATCACTTAATTAAGTAATGTCCTAAGTTACGATAGTGCTGTCGTCGGCGAAAATGAGAGTGTTTGTTTCGGATTCATCGATGTGCCCCTTCAATAGAAAATCTTGCATGATATTGAAAAGCAAAGCAATTTGCCCATTATTTTACTGCAATCCAACTTATTCTTTAAAATTTTCTGGCGACATGGGTCGCTGTTTGTGCTGAAAACATAACCTTGGCAGAGAGAATAAAATTTGCACACGAATGGTACTACATTAATAATATCCTTGTTTATGGTGTTTTAAGTATAATACGTATACGTAGAATACGTAATACGTTATTATCATTAAATTTAGCAAAACCTAGATATTGGATGGTCTGCGAACCAGCCGACACTGTGAAGCACTTAATGCACTCCCTCACCTAATGCGCATATCGAATACATAAATATGTATTGCATAACATAAATATATCAATAGCACAGTTACACTTCGAGAATTCGGAACTCGGACAACAAAACCATATAACCCTAATAAAACAGGCACCCAACCGAGATTTTCAAAAAATACCTGATACCCAAACTAAATTTCAATAACAACATCTAAGTCAGCTTCCTTTCCCAAGTGGAATGGAAAAGAGACATATATAGTTACTTTCAGTTGCAAACATCGTAGGTAGACTTCGAACCCGAAATGTAGTACGTTGTAATCAAAGTTGATTTAAACGTTCAAAATCATTATCGCCTCTCTGATCACACCAGTGCACTCCAATCAGAGAAGCACGTAGGCTTATCAGTCTCAGTGCAAATAGTTTATTCAATGTAGCAATCTTTCTTGACAGTATGTCTATAAAATCTCTTCGCCCTTCTTCATCTTCCTCATCATAACTTGTAGAGCAACGTAAGGAATAGCTCACGCAAGCTAACAACTGTATTAATATCTCTGCAGGTAACTGCTTTGTTACCTTCTAACTATCTTACAACTTCTTCTCAATGTCCAAATGAAAAATTAAGCTTGGTTATATGACTCTTCTATAACACGAAACTTACATACAAAATCATGACACTGCATGTTTCTAACCAGAGGCAAGAACAACACGGTTTCAAGACCATTACTAACACAAACTAACGGACATTTCAAAACTAAGGTTCTACACACTCCACTGAGTGTATCTAAGCAATACATTGGGGGTCAGTTCAGTCATGGCATCAAAACGGCGATTGCGCCAATTTTATTTTCGGGGTCAATACCCAGCAGCCAGACAAGGCCTGTCTAACCATGCTTCTTGCAAATTTCTTGTATAATTATGCAAAACTATAAATATCATAAAATCTGTAGCGAAAAATACGAATCTACTGCGTTTGTTTTTTTCTTAAATCTACATAAAAGTACAATTTATATAAAAGTACAATAATCCCCTACCTTTGGAAACACCGGGCAAGGTTTTGGCTATATTCATTTATTCGAATTTCTTCACTCAAAATATTTCGGAAACACTTTGCAAACTTACCGCCCAAAGCTGGTGTCTTTCCTAATCTGCTTGTACCAGTTTTTCTCTTGCAGTTTCAGCTGGCTTTTCTGAGTTTTTTTTACAGATGCTGTGAATGTCGTGTGCTAGTCTTGCGAATTTAAAATCATGAGATATGTATAAGCATTTGATATGTTTTCTCCTGCTGAGACTCTATGTAGTTCCGGAACCAGGTGATGAACGCGGAAAAAAAAAAACAAATCTTGGTCGAGAGTTATTCTATTTTCTATTCTATTTTGAGCGCTGATTTAAAACTCTAATTTGCCAATACCGCTGTTTAAAAATTTAAACTACAAATTTGGATTTAAAGAGTTTAAAATCAGTGAAAAGCCATAAGACAACTGGTTTTGATATGTGAAACCAGTTTCAGAATCAATATTCAGTTTATATTAAGTTAACGTGTTAGCTACTACAAATGATTTGTCTAAACAATATTTACAAGCAAAAACGAAAGCCGTTGATAACACATGGGCTGAAAAGTCGGTGCCGTTTTATAGTAAAACACCAAATTTTTGCAAAATTCAACTTTATTTATCAATATAGTTGCCTTCGAGGGCGACACACTGATTGAAACTATTTTTCAATCTTTTGATACCAGTTTTGTAGTACGATTTCGGTTTAGTCTCAAAATAGGCCTCTGTTTCGGCGATTACTTCTTCATCGGTCTTAAATCTCTTTCGGGCGAGCATTCTTTTGAGGTCTGCGGATAGGAAATAGTCGCAGGGGGCCAAATCTGTGGAATACGGTAGGTGGGGAAGCAATTCGTAGCCGAATTCATTCAATTTTGCCATCGTTTTCATCGACTTGTGACACGGTGCATTGTCTTTATGAAACAGCACTTTCTTTTTCTTCAAATGCGGCCGTTTTTCTGCGATTTCGTCCTTCAAACGCTCCAACAACGCAATGTTATAGTCGCTGTTGATAGTCTTTGGAGATAGTCGATGAGAATTATTCCATGTTTATCCCAAAATACGGATGCCATAACCTTGCCAGCCGACTGTTGAGTTTTTGGGCGTTTTGGACGAGGTTCGTCGCCTGCTCGCCACTCAGCTGACTGCCGACTTGACTCTGGTGTGAAGTGATGGAGCCAAGTTTCATCCATTGTCACATACCGATGTTGAACAGCTTTAAACACTCTTCTGAATCATCAACACGTTGTTGTTTTTGGTCGACTGTGAGCAAACACGGCACCCACTTTGAACAGAGCTTTCGCATGTCCAAATATTCGTGTATGATATATCCAACACGCTCTTTTGATATCTTCAGAGTCTCAGCTGTCTCGATGAACTTCACTTTACGGTCATTCGTTATCATTTTGTGGACTTTTTTGATGCTTTCATCTGAAACAGCCTCTTTTGGACGTCCACTGCGTGCATCATCTTCGGAGCTTGTATGACCACTTTTAAATTTTTCAATCCACTTGCGAATGATTCGTTCGGCTGGTGCAGAGTCCGGGTAACACTTATCAAGCCATTTCTTTGCATCGGCTGCATTTTTTCCTATCAAAAAGCAATGATAAATTAACACACGAAATTGCTTTGAATCCAGAACTAATCGTCCGACAGCTGTCAAATTTATACACGTTTCTTTAGAAGGTTGGTACTAACTGAAAATGGTATGGATTTAAGTCAAGTGGTGCCCTCTCATACAAACACAGCCCATGTATTAGTTCATTTTTTAGTAAATGAATTGTAACTAAGCTCTTGATACTTCTTTAATTGCTTACATTCAATTAATTATTAAAGTTACCTTATTAGAGTTTTTTTACTTATGACCTAAACAATATATAGGTTTCGAATCTGAGTAACAAATAAAAAAACCTATCGGTCAATTCAAGCCATATGGAGAATTCTGAAGAGCAGTGAACCCAGAAAACGTGAAGAATTTACAAGTTTATTTTTGAACAGAGGAACAATTAAAAAGGTTTTTTTTTTTATTTAATTTCACTATGAAAAATTTAATTTTGACATTGAAAAGCCGATTTGTATATTCATAATGTATAAATTTATTTTACAAACCTATAGGTACATATGATCACATGTATACCATATTTACAATAAATATGTAGACACAGTAGAACATTAAAGCCACTTACAAACCAGACAGCGACAGTTCAGGTTATTTGCTTAATTTATGCCGAACCTACCTATGAGTTTGCTAATTTCTAAAGTATACAATGGATTGGCCGTTTGGTGTAGCTTATAGGTAGTGAGAGAAATAGTAGACAGTATTGGTTATAAAATCAATCGAAGTATTCTATATTCCAGTAGATGAAAACTATGACGATTCAATCCGAAATACATACAACATATTATCTCTCGTATTATTCATCTAATTGGATTTTAGTGGTAAAAAAAAACACTATTGTTCTACAAAAGATGTTTCGACATATTGGCAAGTTTGACCTGTAAAAAATAATAAAAAAGAACAAATCAATCCGCACATACCGCACATACGAGTTACTTGCTTAATATTTATTCAAATGAAATCATCTTTACGCAATTAATGTAAATAGTTCCTTTTTTATCTAATTTGTATTCCTTACATTATTTTTCTTGTTAGGAAGTACTTATTATTACTGAGCCTCTTTTTAGAGTCAAATTGATACTATGACGACTCTATTCAGATGATGATCACCCGCAACAGGGTGCTAAGAATTGCATCCTTCCTACCGCAAATTGCTCGAAGTTAGAGTCACCTGATGATGTCAGAGTGGTAAGTTTTTGTGTGAAACATGAAACCTAAGAACTTATAGAGCAGTATACTTAAAAGGTGGCTCGAAAAGTGAAAAAGATTTTTTTTTGGCAAATACACACCTTTTCGGCCATATTATTTCCATGAGCATTTTTTTAGGTTCACAAACAGGTAGTAGGATCCATGTTTCATCCACTGTCACGTGCCGCACGAAAATTTTATTTTTATTCCGCTTAAACATGGCCAAATACCGCTTAAAATGATCAAAACGTTGTTGTTTTTGAACAACTATGAACACACGCGGTACCTAGTTCGAACAAAGCTTTCGCATACTTAAATACTCGTGCAAAAAATGATCTACAACGTTTATGCATGACCGCGTTTAAATTCAACAAAATAGCGACAATTGGACTCCTTATCATTCAAATCACATGTTGTCGCCTTTGAAGAAATCCATCCCTAATTTGTGAAAACAATGCTACAAATTGTTCTTCCATCTCTTTAATCTAACTCTAACAACAGGCATTTACTCAAAAGATTTCTTATTTGAGAGGTCAAATAAACTCCTATTCTCAGCCCAAAAATTTGCTTTCGCCAATGCAATCTGGACAAATGTATGCGGACGTATGTATGCAATGTGGATAGGCAACTTTATCGAAGTTGCTCGTTGAGATAAAAATCGTTTGACTTTAATTCTTCAATACTAGCCGCGCCCGATAGACATTCTTATTTTAGGCAACTAAAATCATATAAGATGAGTGGTCGCCTAGAATACAACAACAATTCCAATTACATTAATAATATATATCTGGCTGTTGAACTCTTTACCCTATCGTGCACAATACCAACGAAAACCAGAATCAATTGAAGAAATAAGCTGGCACAACTTAAATAAGAAAAGAGGCTCGATTTGGATGTTAAATTTTTGAGAGTCTTCTTGGGTTAATTACGAACGCTGCTTAAAATGGGCGCTGAAAAGGTGGAATCTCGTACCTTTACAGTGGATACGTAGGCGACAAGCAATAGAAGAAATGCAACCTCGAAGCGTTATCAAAGCGGCTAACATTTTTAAGATTGTACCATAGCGAAGGAAAAACTCACAAGAACAGACCTTGAACTTAACGAAGAATTTTAACGCAGTACCATTCCTCGGCTATCGGCAGACTTTAAAAGGACAAAACACATCCTCATATGTATAGACGACAATCGGAAATTTTGTATTTAAATGGCTCCCAAGTTTTTGTAATGAGATGGTTGAGATGGTTATACGAGTAAAGCCAAAAGCGACACGTGATATACTATGAAATACAAACACATCAGTCACCCGAAATAGATCAGCAAGGCGAAGTTGGCCAAAACAACAATGCAGATACGTTAGATAAATATGTTTAATAAGATGTAACATTTCAATGGTGTATAAAAGAATATAACAAGATAACACTCATATGTATGTATATTAAAAACTAACAAGTCCATAATTTATTCAAAAAAATCAAACTCCCACTTCATTAATTCAATCATTTTAATATTAGCATTGTAAAGAAAATCGGTAGCAACAACAGCTGAAGCAGATGAATTTCCGCTAAACGTCTGATTTTGTCCTTTGGACTGCCAAAAAATGATTACCATTTACCTCACACAGTTTCACTAACCCAATTACGAGTACTGAGTATAGTTCAATATTATTGTATGTTCAATAGAACCTCCCAGGTGTTCAAAATAAAATCGAAAATGTTACCATAAAATTTGCGGAGATAAGTTGAGGTCACTTACCTTTCTATGTTTGTCATGATGACCGCTTTAATTACTTTTAATCAGTGAAAACCAAAATCTGAAACTGTTACTTTGTCACCAACCTGCACGATAAATTTATAGATTCACAATACTGATATGATGTAGATAAGGTCTGGATTTTTTTCGTATTTAGCACTCAGATTAATACATAACATAGGAGGCACGTGTATTGTCTATAAAAAAAAATTGTTCTTTAAATCTTTGACTAATTATTTGAAGATCATCAGACTAACAATAATTATCGTGTGTAAAAAAACATCGCGTTATAAGTCTAATAAATTGAATGAAAGTTACATGATTTAAAATAAAAAAAGTTATAACGACCGCCTTCACTGCTTTTAATGCAACTAACCACCTGATCAACACGAACAACGAACGTGAACTGATTTATTGCTTCGAACGCGCAAACTATTTATGAGAATGAAAATACTTGCAGTCAATCCGCTCTGTGATTGTACTTTGCTAGTTTGTTTACAAAAATGGAACAATATGGAAAAAGAACATATAGAAGAGAGTTTTTAAAAGATGGACACTCTCATAAAACTGAATATTGCAACGATCATTAACGTCATCTCTTCACTCTGTGCGTGCAAGAGTGATCAAGTATGTGGCTGTTCGTTTGACTCAGTTCATAGCAAGTTTGAAAAAACCAGTTTTTGTTGGCTAAGTATTTAAACAATACTGACAGTTAGCGTTAGTACGATGAGTGCTGACTGTCGATCACATTTCGATGTGAACCGAAGCATACATTTGTATGTTAAAAATATATAATCGCTTAACCCGGCCCTCTCGCATTTCTCTCTTCTCCTATATAGGTAGATCTTAAAATCATCTATGGTTTGTAGCCTTTTTAACATTCGTAATTTACTTCACCGTTTTTGAGTTCAGATGTCTTCATTCCTTTTCCATTGGATTCTTTTTACATAAAGCACTTTTCGAAGGCAATTCACTTCCATGGCCTAGATTTGGTTTTCTTGCCTTAAACTAAGGTTTCAGCTTTCATCTCCATGCAGTAGGGATGTGATGATAAATATGTTCCATATCGTTGCTGTTAATGATGCTCCTAGATAATTATATGGTACTTAAGATACTCGTTATATACCTACATTGACTCGTATAATAGAATAACCTAGTATGATCTTCCGAATTAAAATACCCTTTGAAATGTTAAATTATTTTTACATATTTTTAAGGAAAAATTTTGTTGTTATTGTTCGTATCATTAATGAAAATAAAAAGAGCGTCAGCGGATAGAATTGTAGTAGAGATTTATCAATCCCAAATGCACGGTCGATGCTAGCTTGCTGTGAAAAATTATGTCTCTCAAATGTATTTTAGCCTTACCCTCATAAAGGCGGCCTCTTTTTAGAACGTTTTTCATAACACTTCGTAAAACACAGGATTGCAGAGCTTATATTTTCGCACGAATGTTCTCCTTTAGCTGTGACATATTGGAAGGCTTATTAGTGTGCCCTTCTTCTTTCGAAAATCCCCACCGAAAAAACCCTGGAGCTATCAATTTCGATGAATGTGGAGGCCAATTAAGTCTTGAATTTTTGGAAATTATCATGTTTGGCTGGCAAAAATTTTCGTAGAGCGCACACCAGCTCCAAACATATCAGAACTGTCACCAACTTCTTACAAACACAGCCTGATATCTTTCACTATCCATGCTTTCAATTTCGGTGGGATCACGTTCAAAGAATAACTGCCCAATAACTTTTTCTGAGCTTACGTATCAGACTCAAGTTCTTAAGTAAGTACTTCATATAATAATATAATAATATACATATACTTGCTCATAGACCCCATTTAAGTGAAATACGATATGACCTTATCGCTCATTATCAGTTGATAAATAAAATCATTTTCTTATCTTTCCATTTCTTGGCCCTTACAAATTGGAGGTGGAGAATAAAATGTCGGTTCTCGTACGAAATGTCTGTCTGATTCAATCCATGCAAGGCCAGTACAGCAACAGCAAAAATCGCATCCACAGACAGGTTAGCACAATGTTTTATAGAGTTGCAATCGATTTGTTGTTAAGTCACCTTCTCTGAAAAAAAAATAATAAAACAATAAGCCGATAGTTTGAAATGTTGGATGGCATGAAAACCTATCATTGTTGCAACCACATCTTGTCCGGATCAATCTCATCTATATCTTATATCTGCTTTTCGAAATAAATTAGATTGACATAACAAATAACATAGTTCGGACCTATTCTGTCAGATTTATAAGGAAAAACCTTCATTGAATTAACTCTGTTCTCCCAAAAAGATATTCACACTACCAGCGACCGGCATTCCGGCAAATAACATCACCCTGCTTCATAATAAAAATGGATTATGACGTATTTTGTATGCGTTGGCGAGACAGTGTCATTTTTCAGTGTAGAATAAAACATTTTTTTTTTTTTAATAAAAAAGTAAACTTTAGCCAATTATGTTATATCTTCCAGTTTGTTCGATGTCTTTCTGCCATTTTTATGGCAACTTCGTGATTCCGTTCCCCATAAAATTGCTGGCCCTTATTGGCACACCACTGGACCAAGTGCGATTTCAAGTCATCATCATTTGTGGAAGTCTTACCATACTTTGAATCAAGTAAAAATTCGCTGTTGCAAAACCAGACCTGTATGGTGGATGTGATTTCGCTTTTCAATCATTTTTCACGAGTTACCAAAAATGTTTGTGGTCTAGCAAAACGTGTCATTGTGCAAAACGATTTCCTTAAAGTTTGAGAGCTCTTACCATTTCTCTTTTATCGCCTTCTCCGAGTTTCATCCTGCTCATAATACATGAAACTTTTATAATCGCACCAACTTGACAACATTACTCTAATGATCAATTTCGATTGACGTTGTTGTAAACAACACATTTTTCATTACAAGTGATAAATCGATTTAAGGAGAAGAGTCATCGCGTTTGAGTTGCATATCGGATATATTGATTGGTTGTGTTGGGTGTAGAACCCAAACATCGAGACTTTTAACTAGTCTAAGACGTTTTAAGTTATTTTCAATTACTGTGTGTTATGCATTTAAACTCGATGCAATATCTCACAAAATCATGTGACGATCTGTTTCAATTGTGAATTGATTTGACCATCTGGTCATAATCAACTTCCGCTTGTCTACGCGAATGTTGATAATCTTTGAATAAAAAATCTCCAAAATAGGATTTCTTGAATCAATTCTTACATGTTCGTCCTGATAAGGAGCCAACACTTTAAACTTCACATATCTATCTCTTTGTGAGCCTCAGCAACTTTCTTGCTTTTATAGGAATTAAAATGCAAAATATGTAATAAATGGTCGCTTTTGCACTCGATTGGCACTGTATTAACAGATGTAGACAAAATTTTGTTCTATTCGCGTCTAAAATAACCTTAAAGTATCAGCTATTAAATGTCAAAAGAGAAGAAATCACAAAGTTGACATATCGCAATAAACTTGAAAAAACTAAAATTACTTCCTTGCCAATCAAATGTTCGGCCAAGATGTAGTTTCAGCAATGATATTCTTTATTTTTTTAAAGAACTTAACACTCAAATGGATGTACACTTATAATGCATCAGCATGTGTTAAGATTTTTTGGAAAGTGATAGAGAAATAAAAATGAAGACACTTCATGTCATAGAACATTTCAAACCATCAATTTATTGAAATCATTGTTTGACGAGAAGACAACTTAACAAATCGATTGCTACTCTAGTTTTTCGATTTTTTCATTTATTTTCTTCGTTAACAGCTCTTTTAAGGAAGCATTAGAAAATGTTATAATCTGAGTTTTAATGATGTTGAACTAACGCAGCACATATTTCTCAAAACTCAAAAATGTAATGTGCCAATCTGTCTATGTGTATGTTTTTTTTTTTGTCATTGGAACGGTATGGGATTTTTGATATTGCCATACTGGCGTTGTATGGCATATTTTATATACAGGCAGATATTTCGTATTTTATTCTCTATATCTACGCATTTACGGCGCAACCAAGTTTGCGTATACGAGATGTGTGTCCACTCAGAAGTGTTTGTTTTCTCTTTTCATACATTATGGCAATAGATCAACTTGATAGAAAGAGAAAGGATGCAATAGAAACGATGCCATTATTGTTTCTAGAATGGTAGAGTAATTTGAAATGTTGAGTTTATATATCATTCGGGCGGTGAGCGGAAGATTACGTCAGTGCTCCTAATACAAAATTGGAGATAACTACTACATTGTTTGGGCTCCTAGTTGTCCAGTTCTGTATTTTGCTCCGTCAGCCGCTACTTTCGCGTCGATTTCGGCTAGCTAGTCCACTCTGTTTACCAGAAAAACTCCACATTTCCAATCTCTTCAAATCTTTTGTGCAGAACCTCTCTCAATTTAATCCATTTTTTGTCCCCAATGTAGTTAATGTATTTTGGTGTAACATCATCCGTTCATGGTCTTTTGAGTGTTATATAAAAGACTTTCTCGATTCAGTTGTATCCTTCTGCTTTCAATGTTTCTCTTTCGCTCATCACATTGGCATTGCAAAGTTGTTTTAAATGCTCCTCCCATCTACTGATGATCTCCTATTCTTCCGTCAGCATCTTTGTATTTTTTTTTTTTTTTTTTTTTTTTTTTGCCATTCTTTGGCCTGGATGATCCTGGATCATCTTTAAGTTTTTCTTCTTCATGTTTCCTTAAATCTACAAAAGATTGAATATCGTTAAAGCAAATTGATAAAAAAAAATTCAAAAGTATACATATAATGGGGGTGTAAATGAATTTAAAGCACCGTATTTTATAAGCACCGATAAGTATGCATTATAACGGAAATTTGATAAGCTCTTAGGCTGTTTATTTTGAAATACCTTCAATTGAATTGTTGTTCCAGTTGCTAATGTTGAAGAAGAGGTTTAGAGAATCTTTCAGGGCAAGTGATCCCATAATTTGGATTATTCTTTCGCTTATTTTTTCTTCTTTAAACCAATTTTGTACCCGCACAAGTTTTAGCCTCGTTGAAATACGAAACCTTCTCCAATTAACTGAAAACCGCTTGGAAGGGTATACCGATCTTAATGGTTCTGTAGTTCGATGCAAACGAGATCACTGATAGAAAAAAGCTCCTCACACAAAAACACATATTTGTTAAGAACATTTCGAAGAATTTTCATTATTACGAACAGAATTCATCAGTCAAGCTCAATCCAGTCGTTTGTTCTTATCTTGCGCTCAAAGTAACAACTTTTCTAGGCAGCACTTGCATACTAAAAACCAAATAACGCAGTGTACAGTGCCCCTTCCTACATAGGATTCAAAGCCGTGCGATAAAACTCATAGATGCAGTCAATTAAGGTCCACGAATACCGATGTATTATTGATGTATTGCTACTGCTATTTTTACCTCCAGTGCGCTATTGAAATTTACATAAGCGTTCTATCCCTTCTAAATTAACATACGTTTCGTTATGAAAGTTTATCAGTTTATGCTTAAGCACAGCTTTGGAGGCACGAGGTCCCGGATTGAAGGATAGGTGCCAAAATGAATCTACCATCATGACACCCATTTCAAAAAAATCGTGATCGCAGTATGTATAGCTCCGTGATCCGATTCTTGTTTTTGAGTGCCAAAAACTGCGAGGAAATCAAGCCCATTCTCGATGGTGTGTATGGAACCCATTCACCTTCCCGGACAACCGTTTACAATTGATTCGCAGAGTTTCGCCGTGGCCGCACATCGGTTTTTGATGATCCGCGCCAAGAGAGTCCAAAAATGGTTACCACCGTGGATAAAATCCACTTGGCGGACCGCCGAGTGGAAATTGGCGAGTTGGCTGAAATAGCAGGCATCTTCAACTGAACGCGTTAGCCATATCCTGCACGAGATTTTGGGCATGAGAAAGCTGTTCGCCCGATGGGTGCCGCGTTTGCTTCGCCGGAGAACAAGCGCAATCGTGAGACCACTTCAAAGACGTTCTTAGCAATCGAAACCTTGATTTTATTCGGTGAACATGCTCCAAAGAAGGCGAAGATTGTGCCTTCGGCCGGAAAGGTGATGGCCACCGTTTTTTAGGACGCGTGAGGTGTGATTCACGTTGACTATTTGGGGAAGGGAAAAACAATCACAGGAGCATCTACGTCGATTTATTGGGCCGATTCAACTCCGATTTGAAGAAAAAACGACCACATATGAGAAAGAAAAAAGTGCTCTTTTACCACGATAACACACCGGGTCACACCTCTGCAGTCGCCACAGCCAAATTAATCGAATTTCACTACGAATTGCTTCCCCATCCTTCATATTCTCCGGATTTGGCTCCCTGCGACTTCTTTTTGTTCCCAAACCTTAAAAGATGGCTGACCGGAAAGAAATACGGGTCGGACGTGGATGTCCTCGTCGTCACGGAGGAGTATTTTGCGGAGCAACAAAAGTCGTAGTCTATGGAGGAGTTAAAAAAGTTGAAACACCGCTGGCAAAAATGTATCGAATTGAAAGAGGATTATATTGAAGAATTAATTGTCAAAACCTAAAAAATTATGTTGTCATTTCTAATCCGGGTATTCATTAAACAACCCTCGTACACTTAAAACAAAAAAACAAACACCCAAAACCGAGGTACATCGGCATTTCTCTTTATTTCCGCTTTATTAAAAAGCGGCGGACATTGTACACTGCCGTGGTGTATTCCAACTTTAACCATGAATTGAAAGACAGTTAGTTAAATTTTTGTGTTTTTAGTTTTTATTGATTTACATTTAAAATACAAATACCATTTTCAGATCTTGAGATAAACTTAATTATTTACTTCTTTTAAATTCTTTGGTTTTTATTTTATTTTGAAGAAGATAGTAGATAGTTTTGAGCAATTTTGTTGATAAACAAGTTCTACAAAATTAATATGATCGTCTAAATAAGTTTGTGCCAAATTCACGCGTGGTTAACTTGTAACTGAAATCCTTATTGCCTAGCTTGTTCAAATTATAATACTTAAAATAATATATTGAAAGCAAAACCAATAAGTTAAAAATACAAAGCGGTATCTCACATCTTGCTGCAAAATTATAAAATTTTATTGTCCGTGAAGAGAATTTACAAGCAATCTTTTGACAAGATACATTGTATAAAATCTGTACAAAGAGTGAGATGTTTACGGAATCCAAATGGAGTTGTCAGGGTTAGTTATCATTTCTTTTGTATGTTTACAATTTTATTTTTATTATAGACAGATAAAAGATATAAGAGGCGCCTACCTGGAAGTACTGAAAATAAATTTAACAGGGCGCCCTCCTTACAAAACACAATTTCTTTATCCCGTACAAGCGTACAAGATATCCTTTTTCGTGGATGATCAATAGATATACCTCTCTGTCGAGAAAGAAAGTCACACATTAGACAGCAAAGGAATACTGCTACTGTGTGTTTATTGAGAATTTATCAATTAAGTTATCTACTTGTGTCTTTTAGAACGTACGACGGGTAAATGATTCTGCCAAGAATCAAAAAAAAAAAAAAAAAAAAAAGAAACACACATAATTTAGAAGGTTTAACTTAGAGTGTCCGCATGGGGCCAGTAAGTTAGAATAAGATAGTTTTTAAGTTATTTAGGCTAATTTTTAAGCGTTTTTTTTGTATAGCATATAAGAATTAATGAATTGAACCATTTAAAAATGCATTAAAAATGAAATGAAAACACATTATTTAGAACATGTTTCGAATATCACAACGCAAAATTTCCTTCCTACAACCTGAAGTTGTTCAGAAACCTCTTTGATTCATTTGAGTAACTATGGCTTTGCTTTTTTGGACAATTTTTAAGGAGGACTTATAAAAAATAAATAACAACAAATTCTTTTGTTCTCAAAATAATATATATGAACGCGAATTAACAATAATTCAAAGCTAATATACATTCGTTTAATTAACAAAGCATTAAGACAGACACAAAACCAAACTAAACCTATGCAAATGACTAGAATCATAATGTACCCACAAGTTATACAAAACTTTTATTTACAAATTAGACTTTCTCAAAATGAATGCTCCAGGTGATTCTTTGTATTGTTTTTGTCTTCTTAATTTTTTTAAAAATATTTCCTCATTAAAAATTCTAATTAAACTAAGGCAACCATTTACTTTGACTTTTGTATATGCTTTTCTCATTTCGTTTTGTTTGTTTTTCTTAATTAAATACAAATTTTGATTTTTTGCAAAAGAACAAAATTAATTGTACGCATCCGAAATATAATTATAGTCGTCTTTTATATATAAAATTTAGAAAATCCCATTTCTGTACCCTATTCACAGGCAATTTTGCCATCAAAACTGCTCAATGCAATTGCAAACGCTTGTAATGCACACAACGGGTATCGATAGTCCATAGTGAAAACGTCCTCTGATGTTCGTCCGAATTGCATAACTATATAATCTGGATCTGAATCGTGAACAAGTTGAAAATTTTTCACAGATGCTTGAGTTACACGACCGTGAAAATTCAGTACGTAGGACTGCGTTTCGTCATTCCAAACGGGGGTTTTATTATGTAGTTCAACTATGTTGTCCATAATCTAAAAAGATTTCCAAATTAAAGATAAAAAAAAAAAGAAAAAATTCAAAAACGGTTGATGTTTTCAAATGTTTACCTTTGATTTCCAACTATCTAATAAGCCTTGTTGCCGTGGGTCGGCGGAACTGATTTTTACACGTTGATCTTCCTCTGTCATCCCAGGAAGTAGAACAGTCATGTTGCGTGGACCTTTGAAACCTAGTATGTTCGTATCCTGAAAGATTTTTTTTTTTTTTTTTTTTTAAATAAAACATGAAATATGAATAGAACGAAAGTTCTTATTTTCTATATTTCTTATTTGCCTTTTCTACCATTTCAATGATTTCTCTGTGGAACACCGGAAATAACGAGACAGATAAGATAAAGTACGTCTAGATTTAAACCACGAACAAAAAAGTGGTAACTGGAGCACGTGTGATAGGAGTAAAGGCATAATTATAAATAGAAGAAATGCAACGTCCAAGCACGGGCCAACGAGCTAATATTTTGAAGATTGTAGGGCAATGTGTATTGAAGATGAACAGAAAACATCAGCTGAACGGAAGTCGGAGTGAGCGAAACAGTAAAAAGAATGGTTCGGAATCGTGCAGTCTGGCCGTATCACATATGGGACACAAATACAAAATACACTCTAGACGTTATGCGATATGTACGATACGTGAAAACGAAAGTTTACTGCATAGCACATTAATGCGTTTAGAAAGACTTCTTCGCCGATGATAGCGCTATCTTAAACAAGTGTCTATCAGCACTTCAGGCAACTCTTAATAATTGGATAAAAGCTCTACAAACCCAACTTCTGGCATTCAATTAGAATGAGCCACCATCGTTCGCTACTAGTGAAACTGCAATGACGGTGTCTCTCTCACATTCAGTCAGTGTGCTTTGGCGCGACAACTTCGTAATATATTAACAGAAAAATGCTGCGTAAACTTACACGATTGTTATACACAATTTTATGCATCTCAGTATTGTCCAAGAAGTATGCGAATGTCAGCATATGTAACTTGAACTTTAAACATTAAAAGCTGATAGTGGAAACTTCAGGGCGAGTAAACAGTTAGTTTTGTCATGGTAAATGAAGTCTTAAGAAAAAGTCTTAAAGGAAAATAGTTAGTACACTGTAGAATAGTTTTAAGGTCCTCAAATTTAGCAAAATCCCACAAGCAGTAACAATACAGACAAGTGGGAGAAATTTGTACTATTTTTTTTTTTTTGCTATCTCTATTAACAGTTAATCCTATTTAGTCTAACCTACAAGTGATTTTTAAAACATAAAACAAAATTGCCTGCTTCAGGAGCAGCAAAGAAAAAACCTGACTTCCGGGCGCCTTGTCTATAGCTTGTGTTAAAAATGTCATCCTCAACTAAATAATTACGTCAGTAAGCATTCGGTTTTCATTTATTTTTTTGCACATCAATCAAACTTTCTCTTTTTTCTATTTTGTCTTTATTGATTCATCCCTTGGGGACAACAATCTTATGGGAAAGACATCATATAAAATGTTCTTCCCCTTGTTTCTTCCATTCCATTGAATTCAAACTACCATCTGTTGCTACATCAAGAACGAAATATGTGCATAATAGTGGAGAAATAATATAAATTATCTCCCAAATCGGTAGTTTATTGCAATGACTTGTTTCACATAACTACTATCAATTATTTTTAATCCTCAACTAACAGAGAATGGCAAACTGGACTGAGCTTTGGGAAATTTTAAACAATTCTAGGTGCTTCTGACAGGTGGGACGCTATATAACGCATGTCATGGATTATAAACCCTTGCATATCCGTTATCATATAAATCTAATGGAAATAGCTATCTGAGAGGCAATATATTCCACGAGGAATACAACAGCTCAGGGTGTCAATTAATCCAAACAAACGAAAGCTACTTATACAATTTCCCATGGTAAATTGGGTTTTCAACTGAAAACGTTTTATCTAGTTTATTTCCTAAAATATAGATCGACTAGGAACAGTGTAGTCCTAGAGGCAATAAACTTTTATAGCTCAGCATAGTTGAGTGCTTTTATTGTGGTTGTTTCATAAAGGGCATTTGCAATTGTTCAGGGTTAGAAAAATACAAAAAACCTTTAAACAGTTTCCAAATTATTTTTCAAATAAAAGATTCAAGAGAAAAAGTGAGTTACATTTACATAGATATGGATTTACTTGGGTTTGCGTTTTAAGGGTTTTGCATTCCAATGTGAAAATGTTGGGGACTGGTTCCTGGAAAAAATTTGTCTATAGACTTCAACAAGTTATATTTGAGAATTAATATTTATCTAGAAATATTATTTGGCAACAAATTTGGAAGACTTGAATAATCGTATTTGAAATTAAGACCGCAAGGGATAATTTCTAGAAGTCATCCCTCTGTAGAGAAACTAGTAAAATTTCATTTTAAAACATTGTTCTCGCATACGAATTTTATTCTAAGAAAAGTAGATAAAAATTCAGTTTCCAATATTTATATCAGCAGACATCCTCGTACATTCTCGTGTACTCGAATGTATAGACATGGCTTCAAATTGTTTTTGCATAGAAGTTTGTCTTCAAATTGAAAGAGGTTTTTAATAAAAAAAATTAATTTTGATTCTCCTATTGTGACTAACTAATTGCAAACAAGTTTAAGTTGTGTTCCAATATAGCAAAAGGATAAAGCTCGTCAAACACAAATTCAATAACAGCCAATATGCCAATAGTAAAATTCAATCAAAGGTTTGTGGCAAAGAATTTTGCACAAGAGAAACGATAAAGCTATAAAGTAAAACAATTAAATCATGTTTCCCATCTATATCCTGTCATGTACACTTTCTGTACTTACATAAATAATCG
This sequence comes from Volucella inanis, assembly GCA_907269105.1. NCBI lineage: Eukaryota > Metazoa > Arthropoda > Insecta > Diptera > Syrphidae > Volucella > Volucella inanis. The sequence goes on from OU026157.1 coordinate 139,350,742, forward strand.
CCGCCAAATCCAGCCTTGGACTTTCTGGATCGTCCTTATTCCCTCTATCAAACACCGAAAAAGATGTTCCAAATACATTCGACCGCAATTTCCCAACAAATCCATCGGCTTGCCTTGACAAATCTGTGGGATCACAACTGATTATATAGTTTGAGGTTTTACTCTTTTTCCGTTTACGACCTTAAATCGAGAAAATACAATTTCTTACTTCATTAAATACAAATCAAAAATTTCTTATAGGTTTACCTCCCAGTAGGAATATTTTCTTGCCGTAGTCCCGCTCCAAATGCAAATAATAAATCGGAAACAAGCCTCTGTCCATTCCCTTGCGATCTCTTGTAATACGACATTTGAATAGGACACCCTGTGGAGCAGGTTGCATCACAAATTGATCGATTTGCCCAACTACATCACCTTCAGGTTCATTTGATGCGTTCAGGGTTCCCTTACTACCTTCACTTGCCATCGAAGGCGTAATGGGTACTGCACCAGCAACATTTCGATTGGCATAGTCTTCAGATGTGTCATCAGATTTTGACATTGTGATTGCATCAATGGGACTACTCTCTTCGTCCTCGATTTCGTGCGATGAAATTTCCTCTATGAGATCTGCAACAATGAAAGTATAAATGGCACAAAGTTCAGTTGGATTGTTATTATGGACCACATACCTTCCTGACGATTAGATGGCGATGTCGTTTTAATGGAATTGGAGTTAGACGTTAATATTTGATCAGGATTTTGTGGTGAGCTCATGAATTGCATTGGTCCATCATAAGCATGCAATTCTCTACTGTTGCTGTTCCTCATACCAGACATCGGTCGCATGATTTGCAAATCACTTGCTTGTACCATACCGGGAGAGGCACGCTTTTGTCGGATGTAGGCTTCCATCAGTTGTCTCTGCAGTGAGAAGAGGTTTAAGGAGAAAGAAATATTATTAATAAAAATGTGGTATGGTGCGAGTGCTTGGATAATTTTGAAAATGCAACTCATCTCCAATGCAGACATGCATACTTGCAAAAAGTATGCCAAGGATTATTTTTGTTAGGCAACATTGAAAGAACAGCCACTTTGCATGATGGGAATAACAAAGACCAATACGTATGCAACTTGTTTTACTGAATGCGTACTGAATTATTTTAATACAAACGTGTGGGTATTGGGTTTTTTGTGATGTGTGAGAGATAAGCTATAAGTGGAAGACAATTCTGCCAGCAATGACCTATGTCCGCATTGTGGTTTTTCCTTTAAGAGAAGTGTACATGGATGACAAAAAAAAAAAAAAAAAAAAAATAAAATAAATAAATAAATAAATAAAAAAAAAAAAAAAAAAAAAAAAAGATGTGCGGTGACTCACCGTATCTTAGATTTATAATTTTTATAAAGTAGTAGAACATCTTTTAAGAGGATGTTTTTCGAAATGCTATACTCTTTCAACTACTCAGTGTTTAGATGTAAATCCTAGCCAACGTGTGTATTAAGAACATAATTTCCTTTCTAGACCCTTATCAGCTTGGCCTGTGGTTAAGTTTTTTCTTGCTTAAGAAGGATTACTACTTATCTATCCACTCATACACACATATATATATATATGTATATGATAAATTTTTTCGAGTTTCCGTGACTTTTATTTTGAGAAACTAAATTCTTTTGATTCCAGAAAGAATAATTATTACCCTTTCGGTCCCCAGTGTGTAACAGGTCTTTGGTGTGTGCAAGCTTTTAAGTTTTCCACCAAGCCATATCAATTCAAAGAGACATCTTCGAATATGTGCACTTCCCATCATTGAAGCGACAATAATTGCTCTCATGCTGGGTTACACATTTATCTCTGTTAGATCCGGACATAGCTGCAGCGCTTTCAAAAGCATATGAAGCACATCCAAAGATCTATGGTGTAGAACAGTTTAATTATTTACAACAACGAATCAAGCCAATTGATTTAGTTTCAACCCCAAAAGGTAGGCTTGCGGGTGGTGATAGTCGTGATTCAAGCATGGTCAAGGTTGTTTTGATGTTTTCCTACGCATCCCATGTTTAAATCGACGCAAACAAACATAGAAACCAGACTCATTAAAATGCATGAGCAACGCAAGTAGACACCGTTGCCACAAGCTGTATTTCATTGAATGGAATTGCATTTCGTGTAGCGATTATGTGCTTCATTAAGGGGTCAAATGTGAGCACTGCTTTGACATGAGATGGTTTGATGTGATCACATACAGAGTGAAGAGTACATACAAGTAAATATTCATGTTATGGCATCTAATTTTAATGCTGAATTTTAAAAATTGAAGGGCATTGTAAGGATTAACAACGCAGTACATTTATAGCTTTTCAGAGATGTATAATAACGAGTGCCAATTGGTATCTAATAATTCGTCTAATTAGTTAATAATTTCACGTTATTATTTACATCCTAATCATAAAGGTTCCTTACTTGAAAGCAGCAAATTAATTAGAAGTAGAGACGTCAGAAAAATAAATTACTTCTCCCACTTTTCAGTCTTGGCCGAAATTTGAACTCAAAACATCATGAGTAGTAAACGACAAGCTACTGCGTAATCACTCATATGCTTAGCAATAAAGCAAATGTGAAACGCATTCACCTTAGTTTTTTACCTTCATAGATACAGATAAACAACTTAACGTGTCCCCACATACTCAGCACAGTGCTAGATTTCTGAATTTAATTACCAATCACGTGCGACACCGTTTAAGACAATATTTCAGCTCAACATGATTTCAAAATATTCATGAAGTCATGCCGCAATCACAGGCACAACAATATACATACTCGTACATATATAAATACAGAAAAAAAAAATAATAATAATTGAATTGCCCCTACTAAAATGTATCTACAAGTTCGACCGTATGTTCCCCCAGAGCAATTTTGTTTGTGAGAGAGCGGAAGACAGGTCATCATTTCAGGAGACAAAAAAGCTCCAGCGCGTGGTTCTGTATACTCTTTGATTTGTTACGATCATTTAAATTTATGTCCAGTTCCAGATTGCTTATCAAATCAAAACAACATTTCGCATTTGAACGTCGGCAACAGGGGGCAGAGCTACTCTTTCTACGGGTGTATCCGTATCAGTGGGTTTTTATCATCGGTTATCGAAAAACTTACCAACAGGTATCAAGAGTCTTTTTAGTCGTTTAAGTGACCCCAATAAAAAAAGTAGTATCATTTTGTAAGATTTATAATTTATAATAGAGAAAAAAACCCTCGAGAGTTTTAAATCACAGGCAATGCCGATTAACAAATAGTCAAATCAAAAAAATTTGTCGCTAAGCGATAACAGAACGATTTCAGTTTATTCACACTTGTAACTTTTCAATCCCTATGCTTATCTAGCTCTCTATAAAACGTCCCTGGAAATAACCAATTCACTTCAGTGTTAGCAACCTCATTATGGAGTCAAAAGTGTTATTTATTACGTTAGCCGCGATTTTGGCGGTGGCACATTTGCCAACTAGCCACGGTTTCCGTGCAGATTCGGATTCGTTTTTTTCGAAAATGTTTAATCGAATTCCGGGATTGCGGCTAAACAGCAAATTGCAATGGACCTTTGATGTGGAATTAGATCAACCTTTGAAGCCATTCGAGCGGATAGGTATTACTGGTGACGCTGATTTTCTTGGAAATTGGTCCCCAGATAGAGCAATCGTTCTAAATCAAAGTGAATTGGCTACTACCTGGTCTGGAACAGTGCGATTTCTTCCAAATTCTACGGTAAACTACAGATATTTTATCGGTGTAGTAGACAACAATGGAGCTGTGCAGATTCGGCAGTGGGAAACGCATTTGGAGGGCAGGATTCTTCAATTGGCAGCTGAAAGCCTGAGCACAGTAGATAGATTTGGAATAGTGAATGGTGTTACACAAGTTAATCGAGCCTGGCTAAACAGTGGCTACATTCTGCAATTTAAACTCTTCCGAAATCCAATTCACTTTGATGTTATTGGAGATCGAAAAATCTTCATCAAAATTACTCCAGTTGACTACAACTTAGATGCAAAAGAGAATCTTCTTTCAGATATTATACCTTCTGCAAGAGCTAACGTTGAATACGTTCGAATGGAATATGGAAATAGTTTTATACGCGATCAACCCGAGTATGGAGTGTCTTATGGGAATGACGATATTGTGATTTTCCACATCACTACTAGCGATTTGAAAAACGTTGCTTTCAGGTTCACCGTTTATGTTCAAGATGAATCAAGTCCTGAATTGGTTCGTACACTTGGTTATCAGTACTTGTATCCCGAAAGTATTAACGCTACAGAAGGCAGCACTGAGCTGGTTCTTTTATCCCATAATTGGCTAAGCTCTGTTGGATCTTTACATCTTAGTTACGTTGTAGTAAAACCACTGCCAACTCCACATGTCAATTTTGAAACCTCATTTGGGCATTATTGGAGAAACAATTGGACAGCTTTCGATGTAGGTCATCGTGGTCTTGGCAAAAGTCTTAAAGTATCCACTGGAGGTGCACCTATCATCGAAAACACCGTTGCATCAATGAAGCAAGCAGGTGTAGTCGGAACTGAATTTGTGGAATTCGACGTTCAGCTGACGAGTGATTTAATTCCTGTTATATACCATGATTTCTTCGTTTATATCTGCATGGATCCCAAAACACCAACCAGCAAAGATGACCTAACTGAGGTTCTTATCAAAGATCTTACCTACGAACAACTTAAAGCTTTAAAGACGTATCAAGTAATTGGATCGAAAATCATAGAATACCCCGCACACAACTCTGAACCTCGTGAGGACTATCGTCTATTCCCACTCTTCGAAGATTTTTTAACAAAAGTCGATCCAGCCATTGGTTTTGACATTGAAATCAAATGGCCTCAGTTACGATCAAATGGAAAATACGAAAGTATCCAAACAATTGACAAGAATCTCTACATTGATCGGATTCTTGATGTGATGCTTCGCAAGGGATGCGGCAGGCTAAGTTTCTTCACCAGCTTCGATGCTGATATTTGCACAATGCTGCGGTTCAAACAAAATATGTATCCGGTTATGTTCTTGGGACCAAGTTCAAAAAACTACTATGTGGATCCGCGTTCAGATACTTTGAAGCAATCGATAAACAATGCACAGGCATTTGATTTACTTGGAATCGTACCGCATACTTCAAACTTTGTAAAAGATGCCGCAGCTGTTAAACTAGCCACAGATTTGGATGTAAAAATTTTCATTTGGGGTGACGACAGTAGCAGCACAGAAATGGTAAACTATTTCAAAAGCGCCGGGCCAACTGGTGTGATATATGACCGAATAGATTTATGGATACCTCAAGGAAAGGTAAATGCCTTAAGTCGCGAGCAGGATTTACCGGGTTTCTTCCAAAGACAGTGCAGCTATGGTAATAGAACTGAGTATTAATTTACTAATTTAAAGAAGTGATACTTTAAAAAAAAAATAAATAAATAAATAAAAAATAAAAAATAAATGGAATGAAAAAGAAATTCGAAACTATGTACTTTTATATTTCATATCATGGTCTATCTAGTGCTGCTCGCACCCTGGTTGATTTCAGATTGTCATTATTGTCAGTTAAAATTATGATTTGGATTAAGGTTATACGATTAGTAAGGCTAAGTGTTTCTAACTGTTTCGAAAAAGAATATTTGACTAATTGTAATTAGTATAAAAATAAAAATGTCAGTCTTCAACTTAGAGAATAGACAAAGATCGGCAGGGCCCAGAACCGATGACTAAGGTGGGTGATTGATAAGAGTTCATACTTTTTTTAGCCAAAAAAAACAAGGTTACTCATACGACTAATGAAAAGGAGCATTATAGTGAAGCAAGAACCAGTAGCCGGTGCGGTACAATTGCGGAGCACACACTTCGTACCTGTTTCATTATTTATTGAAGACGAACGGCTCGCAAAATCTAGCTTTAATGTTTGCATCTTTTTCTCAAATCATTGCTGGTAGGTATCGATTTCTAACAGTTCTTTCAGGTTTAACATCCAAAGATCTTTAATTAAGTTCGTTGGCCTAAGCACATTGAATAAAAGGTGTGTGTCTCAACTCGATGCTACGTGGTTGTCTTTGCTAATAACTCATCACATTACATTTAGTAAATGTGTCTTTGCTAACAGTATAAATATCTTTTTTTTTTTTTTAATACACCCCATGCCATAAAAAAAGGTCAAATCTATGTATGTAAAGGGTTTTTATTTAGATATCTTCCATTTTTATAGTAGGATCTCTCTGTCCGTCTTTGATATATCATAGAATGTCTACTATTTAATGTATAAAATTATCGGTCAATCACGACTACGTTTCGTGCGTTACCCTCAATTTACATCGTTCTGATAGACCAACAATTAAGCGTTTCACTAAACATGAAAAAAATTCGAATCAATTTGTTTACTCCATAGTCCCAGTGAAACAGCGAAACGCCAGGAGTGAACAGAATATTGCAATATTTTGTGGGCATAACACTGTCCGTATAAGATCGTATTGACTTAAGGGCTAAGGTCAAATGGGTATCGTGTACGTCGAGCTTTCGCTGATAGGGCTTTATTGAAGATGAAAGAAAATCCGAAGTTTCGTCGAAAAATTATCTTTCTTCATAAGCAAAGCGAGCAAAGATGCTGATCAGCCGGGGTTACTGCCAATGGAGAACAATCGCTCTAGGTCAACCAATTTTTTCTTTTTCGATAAATTGGAACTCTAAAAGGCTTGAAGGATATGAGGTTTCTACAGAACGGCACAGTGCGTATTACAATCGACTTATTGAAGACAAATTTTAGTGGTCGTCCTTTCGGCATATAATGCTCTGTCAAATGACCACCCCCCTCATGCGATTTTACACTTTTTCTTCGAGGCAACAATGTTAAATCTCTGGTATATGCTAACAAGCAAGAAATTTTAAACGATTTGCAAGGGACGATGCGACATGAAGTTTCTGAAATTTCGATGGAGAAGTTATTAAAATGAATGAGTCTTTATTGAAAAAAAAAATCGGGCGCATCTATCATTTGTGATAGATAGGCTGTTGCTTTCGCAAAAGACTTAAAATATTTATAAAATATGACAGCGTATTTTTTACATTTTAGTATTTTGTAAGGCCATTTAATTACAACATTAAATTGCAATATTGACAAAATTGCATGTTTTACAAAATTTTATGGAATAGTATTTTGCTTTCACGATCGTTTTGATCGTTTTCTCTGGAGTTATGACTTAAGCTCATTCTATTTGTTTTAAAGATTTGAGCTCCGTAATCGTTTTGGATATCTTTTTCGTCGATTTTGTCAAATCATCATTTTATTTTTATTATCATTCATTTTTATCATCAACTATTGTGACCACTAGAAAATTATGTGAAATAATGTGCCTTCAAAACCAACTAATTATTCGTTTCGTAAAGATGTAGCAGATAATCACAAACTTGGCCACAATGCACGGGGAGATCTGCTGAAAACGTTGCTGCTGTCCTACTGGTCATTACTTTACTCAGATGTCATTCTTTATCGAGATGAACGAAGCATTACGAAAGCTGTTTCTGGAGTGATAAACTTCTTCGTATTGTATTATCCAATCAAATGGAATGTTGATTCATTGAAAAAGATAGTTTCGCATTGACCGTCGGCGGTTCATTCGAAGTCCATTATAACCTCATTTTCTCTATTAATGAAGAAAGAAGTGGCTTTTCTTACTAAGTAAGCAGAGTAGAATGTAACAAGTTTAGTTCCTTTTTTATTTCATTGAGTATTAACAAGCGATATCTGCTTTAGATGCGATATCTGGCCTTGCACTGTCGTCGGGTATCTTGTCCATCTAAATTGCTTGATGGTGTTTTCGACACATTTTTACTCGAAAGCATCACATAACATAAATCTGTAGGTGCAACCTGCAGATTGGCGACATCTCAAAAGGGAGTCCCAATAGAACGTTTAAGGAAAGTTGTGCTTTAATTTAATTAAAATGAAATTAAAATTTATGTGAAACTATGTATTGGGTCATATAAAAATTATCCGTGGTTTTTTGTCACCAGATAGTATTGGTTTCCATTTATCTGGAAACACTAATCTGATTATGTCCAACGAATACGTGTTGGTGAATAAGTGACATGTGCGGCTACATTTCTTGTAAAGACAGCTGTTTAATTTGTTACTCGTGTTAAAAGTTATACTGATTTGAACATGAGTGAAATATCTGAAGAAATACGCTGTGTAATGCTTTTTTACTAAAAAAAAGGGAAACACGCTGCAAAAACATGCAGTTTGTGCAATTTACGGTGAGAATGCTTGTGGGCGAACGCCAGACCCAGGAGTGGTTTGTTCGATTCAATTCCGGAAATTTCGATGTAAAAGATGCACCTTGCACTGGTCGGCCTGTCACTGAAAAAGACGATGAAATTTTGTAACTGATGGATCAAGATCGGCACGGAAGCTGTCTGTAGATAGCATAGGCACTAAACATTAATGGTATGACAGCTTGGTATCATCTAAAACGACCAGGCTACTCAAAGAAGCTCGATGTTTATGTGCCACATGAATTAACGCAAAGAAATTTCATTGACCGAATAACCATCAGTGAAACGCTGCTGAAACGTAACAAAATTTAACCATTTCTGAAGCGATTCATTATGGGCGATGAAAAATGGATTAAATACGAGAATATCCAACGCAAGCGATCATAGTCAAAGGCCGATGACCGACCACAAACGACTTCAAAGCCTGTATTGACGTCAAACAAGGTTATGTTGAGTGTTTAGTGGGATTGGAAGGGAATTGTCTATTATGAGCTGGTAGAACGTGGCGAAACGGTCAATTTGAACTTCTACTGCGCACAACTCGACCGTTTGAATTAAGATTTCAAAAAAGAGCGACCAGAATTGGCCAACAGAAAGGGAGTTGTCTTTCATCATGACAATGCTAGGCCATCTAGGCTTGTTGGGAAGTTTTGATGCATCCACCGTATAGCCCAGACCTTGCTTCCTCTGATTACCATTTGTTTCGGCCTTTGCAAAACAATTACACCGATGCAATTATGAAACTACCCGAAAAATGGCCAAAGGTCATAGATAATAATGGCCAATATGTCCTTGATTGAAATTGATTTTGAATAAAGAAATTTTTTTTCAAAAATGTACCAAAAAACCGTGGAGACTTTATATGAACCAATATTTTAATCAAACGAAACCATAACAACATGACAGTTGTTAATTATTAATTATTTCAAATGGGAACACCCGACACCCATAAATAATTTTGATAAGTTACAATTGTGATAATTGTTTCGGTCATGTACTTTAACTAATTTCATTAGACTAATTTATAAATACTGTATTCGTAACAAATCTGCAAAATGCAGATAAATATATGAGTGGTTGACACATCTAAGGACTCTGAGTGGATCATCGTTCTTTTTAGGCCCATTCAAGGCACTACTGGTTCTTCTGTCGTTACAGCCGACAAACATTTAAAAAGAACGATAAGAATATGGATATTCAAAATTTAACTAAACACGCAATATCAACAAGGACGAGAACATAATCGTAGCTAATGGAATCAAGTTCACCAAATGCAAGTATCATCAGCCAATAGAAATTTAATTTTAATATCCAGCATGTACTTCCTTAATTAACTCGTTCGTCTTCCCTACGTTTAGCATTTAATACGAAAGGTTTCATTTGTAAAAGAAAATCTATTTATACATACAACGTTAGAAAATATTCGGTATCTTTTCCAAGTAAAGCAAAATAAAATTTAATAAATTAAAGAAGGATAGCTATTAAACTTCATTGTCAAGAAACTTCCCTCCGACTTCCGACACAAATGAGAATTCTTTTTTTTTTTTTTTTTTCAACTTACGAGTAATCTCGATGTTTAATTAGATTCTCAGTGTTGAAAGGAAAAAAGTGTACCTTCTTGACAGAAATTGCCACCCTTGTCACCATATTAAGCCTATAAAACCGTGCTATAGCTTCCGGTAAAAGTAGATAGAGTATTAAAAAGCAAGTTAAAAATCTTTTATTTTTTGATATACCATACACAAATTTTCGACGAAACGAACGGATGAAAGTTGAAAGAATGGGTGGACTTCTTCAAGTTTTTACTTCAAAATTACACAAATAGCTTTTCACTCCCTCTTGACTTCATCATTGTCATGTTGGTTTTATCTTTAAAAAAACATTCACCATTGTGTTCTGCTGGGGATAGAAATTGCATTGTACTCGTACTTGTTGTCTCGAATTGATTGTGCCATTTCAATATTAACCCTCAACAGGGTCTTTTTCTCAAACACACACACAAGAAAGACGAAAGACAGCAAGAGAAATGATGTTAAAGTGACACAAAAAATAAAGATTAAGGATTATTACAAATCGATAAAAAATTTGTTCCACCCTGTTGATTATATTAAATGTTTCTAGAACATTTTCTTAAAGAAGAAATAGTTGGGAGTGGAGATAAAAAATCGATTGAAAGATTGTGTTTAGAGTGGGATTTCCCCATCATAGCTCAATTGGGCTATGAAATTTTATTTAGGTTAGACAGAGGGTAGTGAAAATAGCTCGTTACAAGTCCATTAGAGAAATCCTATAGATATCCAGACAAACTTTCAACGAACAACTATATTTTTATTTTAATTCAAAAGGGTACATCAAGATGTGTTGTAATAAATTAGGTTTGAACGGTAGCAAAACATATGTATATTCGAAAATTTTACCATAATGTTCTATGGCAGCAGTTGGGTAAGGAATTCAATTTCCGCTTTAGCATATTGTTTTTGATGTAATACGAGTAAGTATCCTCGTATGTGTTCCTTAAGTCAAATGTTCAATATCTAAAGCTTAACCCTTTGCTTGCTACTTTAAACAGTTTGTGAGGTTTGTCAATGAACGATAATTGGCAAAATTGAAAACGGTCGAAATTCTAAAATTTACAATTTTATCGAATCACGAAACTTTGAATGCAAAATGAATACTCAAAAGTCATTTGCTAACGTCAAAACCGGGTAGAGTGCTAAGTTAGGTAATTCCGCTGGGAAAACGAGAATGAATTTTTTGGATACATAACATTTCGGTAAAACTTTTCAGAGTAAACAGGGCGCAGACAAAATTTATAAAATGCTTGATATCTGTTGTTTGCATTTGCGAAAGAGAGCCTTTTTTTTCTATATTACATTTGCCTCTTCTAAAGTTGATTTATTTTATTTTTCTTTGAAAACCGAATCTAACCGCAACAGTTGGTTTTTCTTTCCACATCGTTTCTTTTTTTTTTTTCCTTAACCTTTGTTTTTTCATTGAATTTTCTTTCTATTCTCCTTTGATTCATAAAAACTTTGTTTAATCGTGAAATTCTCTGAAGAGCGTGACAAAAAAAAAAAAAAAAAAAACAATAATAATAATAATATTTCAACAAAACTTACTCGTAGTTCTGCCGCAAAAAACACAGGGTCTTATATACGAGTAAGTCATGAAAACAAACCCTAAACACTAGACCAATGGTGTGGGTTTATATCATACAATGATGCATGATATAAACCCACTTAAAAAAAAAAAAAAAAAAAATAGCATTACACAATGTCTCGTGCACCATTCCAACGTAGACGTACGAAAATTCTTTATTCTTCAGCTCTATAGAAACTTGTTCCTCCTACCCACACTTCCTGGTAAAACCTTAAACATCTTCAAAGCCATATTCCGAAGCATTAATTTGATATTTTCTACTATATTTCTTCGCTTCAGCCCCACTCTCCAGTCATAGTCTTGGTCAATTGCTTTTGCATTAAGAGCTACTTAAAGTAACAATACGAATCAACACAAATTTCCAATTAGACTCACGAGAGAGAGAGTATCAAGATGCTTGCATAAACCAAAGCATCGAAGAAGATGATGACTTCGACTACAGGACTACGACGAATTTCCTAAAGATTACACAACTTTTCGGACTATCTATACCCGCTGAGATACATAAAATCATGTAGATGCCACCTAGCGCATGCCAATGCCAACACAAAGGACTCTTTAATTTAGTGTGTCAATTCAAGGACCAAAAGATAATGGAGATGTTTTGTTAGCACAAAAGACTCTTGTCGAAAGATAAAAATACAATCCATAAATGCGAGGATACAGGTGGTGATAAATTCCATGACACTGTATTATGAGCGTTTAAGGCACGAGTATAAGCAGGTTTTGGGTTAAGTCAACTACTAGCTTACCTAGTATCATGGCCTTTGAGTTATAGCTAACATAAGAAGCTGTGACTACCGCACATTATAGGAGGGACAAATATGTTAATTTGAACTTATTATAGTTTACTCTTTCTGGAAGAGGCACTCATTTAGGCCATAACTACCATAATTTTCTGTCAATGCAAGTTAAGGTTTATGGGTAAATGAGATTTTCTTGAATCGGATTTAGTTTACATTTTTGGTATAGATTGACGACAACCATACAATTATAAGATTTTCCTTATTTTTACAGCTATCGCTGACAAAAAGGTAAATGATTTTGGGAATTTTATGTCCAAATCACTGGATGGTTGGTAAAGATACAAAGATGTTATATCAATGTCAGGAGAAAATATTTTAAAAAAATATATTAATTCTTTTGGGACAATATTGCACAAGAAAATTTAGAAAGGTTTATGATAATTATTTAGATAAAAAAACATCCACAGAGAATGTAATTTAATCATTTATTTGCCAGAGAAAATTGTTTTGAAACAGAAGTAAAGCGTATTTTATGAGAAACATAACAGATGGTTCGAAAAGGTACTCCTATAACATATGCTTATATAGAAATACTATACTGTGTCACACCTGCGTTACGAATAAGTCTTCATTCTTTTCTACTTAGGGAAGCAAAAATGCAAAAGTTATGTCGTTTGCATTGTCTTTACAAAAAACCCAATTGTCAAATTAAGGCCTTGTCGATGAGTGATGTTTACGTAAGTTCTGATTCTGAGAAGTTTTCTTCTGAGTCCCCTTGGTAATGAAGTTGTTGACAAATTTGCCAGTTTCCCTATATCCCAGCTAAAACAATCGGACTTGAGGAAATACACTCTCACAAAATAAGGCCATGTTTTTTATTCAATTAGCCATTGCCTTTTTAATATCATTTTAAGGAAATTGGCTCCTTGGTTAGAGATTGGTGTGTACTATATATCTTTGTATAACTTAAGGGCTTCGATAGCAGCTGCAATTGTGCTACTGAGAGATAAGATGCGTATCCGGGAATGTATTGATGCGGATGGGTAATTTAAGTTTGAGATCACTAGATTGACGTGCAGATGAGGAAACATCTTTACGATATGGCGTTTTTTCTAAGCCTCCTGCGAGCTGTTCTTCAAATGAATTTCAAAAAGAGTATCCGAACTTTTGATTAACGGTCTGGTACTAGTGTGCTTGATGTTGTAGATGACCGTGCTATTGGTTCTCGGTTCGACGTACGTGTGTATCGGTGCACTTGTCAAGCCACTGTCGAGCTCAGGCTTAATAAGCACTCCCGCCTTCATTCATTAAGGTATACCATAGTGTTAACTATAAGCAGGTTGATAAGTACCATACTGTCCACATGCTAACCGAATAAGGAGCTACGAATGTTTGCCTTTATATATTAGACCCATATCCAAGCAGTGTATGTTATATTCAGTATGATCCTTATATATCCTTATGCTTATAATTTATTGAAGCAGAAGTAAAAGAGCAAACCATACTGACTCTGCTTAATTTCGATGGGTCACCAAACGCAAAAGCACATGGGTCTATTAAAAAAATGCTGGGAATTATAAGCCTACTCGTAGATGGACAGAAAATATAAAGAAGTATTTAACAATGCACTTCAAAGTGTATCTGAATGTATTTATCGTAAAGATAGGTTAACTATCAAGTTGTTGATTTAACAAACAGTTTCTGTAGAGTATAGTGTGAGGATTTGCACGGTTATTTTCATATTGCATCTGAAAAACCCTTATATATGACTCATCATATTTAACCAACTGACTGATTTTAACAATTTAACCCAAATATGTAACTTTGATTTTTTCAAGCGCATGTGTTTAATCTCCATACAAACTGCAAGACCCGATTAATCCCTAATTTAATGCATGCATGGATTTGTACTGATTATCCTTAATTTAAGCGGTGAAAATTAAACATACGAGTATAATAATAAGTTAGTCCTAATTGGTTTAATTTATATACCTGCTGGTGGTGGAATTGATATAAGGGATGTTTGTCAATTTGGGAGAATTGGATCTAATTAGCGGTTAATTGTGTTATGTGCAATCAATATTTTGATTGATTGTAGTACGAATTGGAATAATTAAACAAGTGAGAATTGATCCGTAAATTTCTGCTGACTTGCGTAGGATAAAAATTAGAGCGTGCACTTGAGTATTAAATTGACTGTTGACTGTAAGATGATAAGGCCACACCTTATACCAAGGTTACAAATTTCTACTTTATTTAAGAGGATTGTATTTTGATTTCTTTTGGTAGCATACAGGTATTGAATGTACCATAGCCTTTGTCCTTTTTTCGTAACCGGTAGCGGTTGTGTTTTATATGTCTTTCATACCTTTATCCACAGTGAAGGGATTCAGTCATGAAGACATCTTTCAAGGCTCGAGTATTTCTTTTAAGTTTTCTGTACGTACGAGTATATGATGTGGTGTGACCTTTATATTTTACCATTTGTCCTACTATACTTACGGTTTCAACGTCACTGACTACGATTTTTAATACTTAAATTGCATTTTGACAAGTGTCTCCTTGAAAACATTTTTATGGCTTGATGATGACCATAGTCAAGATATTAAAATCAGGTTTTTAATGATGCTTATCACTGGTAAATTTGACGATAAAAACGAATTCGTCTGCTGAAAATTCAAATTCCAAAGGAGCTATAACCTACGAGTACACGCTTATTCTCTTATCATGTTTTTAAAAGCTCATACAAATATATCCATTCTTTTCTTTCTATCTTTGCCAAGACTAAGAATTTTCTCTTTTACGTAGTTGCTACTTAGTTTTGAGAAAAACAAGTAACCATAAAAATTTATTATCAAAAATGGCATTATTCAATACACTTTTGCATGCGTTGGAATCAATTTTGGAAACACTTTTTCCACTCTGGAAGAGGTAATTCTAAAATTTGTGTCTTAAACCCACCAACCGCGTTCGCGGTTGCTCTTCCTTATTTCTCCAAAGGCTTCTGGTAATTTAATGGTGATATTTCATTCCAAATTGGCTGTCTTACGTTCGCCGAATGGTGGTGACCATGTTCGGTTTTTCAGAAGAAGCAGACGACCATCTGCTTCGAAGTGCTTCGTGCGTGAACTACTCTCGTTGGATTTGGTTTATCTTGAAAAACCTGCTGTTTAGTTTCGGACTTATATGTTTAGAGCCATGATTCGTGGCTGTCACATCTTACATATGTCCTTTGAACCAATCGACACAAGCCTTGTTTTTATATATAATTGTCAAATTATAAATAAAAAAAATATTATAAATTTTTTGGACGGCCAAACCTTCATGCAATATTAAATGTACTCGTATGCGAGTGGAACTAATGCTCAAGCATGCCTAAATTTCACGACGTGAGTGAAATTCACGAAATTCATCTTGGAGCGAATGACGCCCACAATAGAGCTTCATCACCAAAAGTCGGAGCGAGTTAATCGGCACACCGTTGTTGAGCTAATCCATGTAGAAAATCATAAAAAATCATAGTACGAAAATGTTCACGATTTAATTCCTTTTTTTGGCTGAGACGAATATTTCAAGTTTCTATAAAAAACGCAAAAAGCCACTTATGATAAAACGTTCTGAGCACATGCACCATTAAAAACGTTAATCATTACAATGGTCATGTCAGATTTGACGTACCTAAACGGATATTGCCATATCTCAAAAATAAAGCAGCAACTTTTTTTAGCGTTAATTTGTACTTCAGTTTGCGGTGGCCTTAGTTTTTGGATAATGAAATCAATATTGCGAAAAGGGTTAGGAAGCTTTTCATCAAAAAAAAAAAAAAAAAAAAAAAAAAAAAATACGGTTAAAGACTTCTGGGGTAGATAAATTAAATATCAATCTTATGTACACAAAATAATATTGCTTCGAGGAGCAACCCTAATATTGTGTAAATACGAGTACGTATCTGTACACAACGACTGCTGACCCACTGCATGAATATGTATAGAAATCTTGTGCTGATGAAATACCCCATTACAAGGAAATAAATGTGAGTGTAGGCTGCGAATTTCCAAATTAACGTTTACTTTTGACATCAATTCGATGGTAGATAAATCCACCTAAAATATATTCCCGCCTAATTTAACCGATAACAGAGACTCGGGTTTATAAAAATAAAAAAATGTGGAAGTTAATTAAAAGTTTAAAATATGATTTGACTTAGGGTAAGGACAATAAAAAGAGAGTAAAAATAGTAATTGTCAACGGTAACGAAAATGTAACATACGAGTACGTAAGCTTATTTACAAATAGTAGCGTGATATTACATAGTGATGTGATGTGATATACGAAAATATGACACAATTCAATACCCCTTTTACAACTCACTGATTAAAATTTCACTACTGTGCAGAACGTATCTACTCACAATTATACTTGGATGTTAAGGTATCCATTCTACCAGCATACAAAACATACTATGGAAAAGATTGTTTGAAATCTCATGTAGATACATGAGATATATGATGTACAATCAGAACTTGTTGTTTTTATATAACATTGAACCAACATAAATATTCTCTTGATGTCCACACAATTTAAACGATTTATGTAGAAGGGATACCGACTTATTCACCTATGTTCGAAGAAATATCGCTGCTTCCTTAGGATTGTTTGTTTTGTTTTTTTTTTTTTTAAAAAATGTACTCGTATGCCTTGTAATATACAACGGTGTTCTTTAACAGAGAAAAAAAAAAAAAAACAAAAATAAACTATAAGCATACAAATTTGGCAGTTCAATTTTAGAGTATTTGAAGCTCTAACTTACAATGTTTGCTTTTAAATCTTGAATAGGCTGAGGTTTATCAGCATATGTATAGCAAAATTTTAAATATCTTTAGCAACAGGAATGCCGTCAAATCGTGCGATTCCATTTGGCAATATAATGTTGCAGTTTTTTACATTGACGATACCGCCATCCAGCTGAAATAACATACCTTCCTTGCCAATCTCGTCCATGTTTTCGAAAAAACAATTACTAATCACTGTCCGAGATAAGCGAGCTCCGATCTCATTTTTGAATATTGTAAATAAGGAACAATAAGAGTGAAGACCACTCCAAACAGTGTAAATTTGTGAGTGTGAGTCTAATTATTGTTTTTTTTTTTTTCTGATATCTTCTTCAATAAAGGCCGACTTCAAGCTGCTTGGTTTCGTGGCTTAACTTCTTGCACCAGCTTGATCTTATACGAGTAACATATACATATACAATTTTTTTCATATACTCGCAGTGGAGAGACAAAGGCCAGATTGTTGCAATTTACACGGAATTCACTATTCCGAAATAAAATCTATTTACAATTCGACGAATAGAATAACGTGCTCTCAGTTGGTCAATTGTGATAAAAAAAAACCTAATCCCTCAATACCCTCCGCGAATCAAAGACAGATTTTATATATAAGTTTGAATGATACGAAAGCGTTCTTCTGATGTAAATTTATTAAAACAATACTGAACACAAAAGTCAAAGAAATGTCAAAAATGACAGCACGGTTTGAAAGTTAACCTTATTGGAGGATCAATCAAGCAAAAACCAACGCCATTGACGTTCAAAAAATAGCCAGAAAAGCGGTGATAACAAAGAAGGTAATTGAGTACTAAGGTTGTGTCCCGAAAAACCAAGGAGCCTCTATATAAGACCCTGATCATCCCAGTCCTTCTTTATAGAACAGAAACATGGAAGGCGGATGAAGATATCCTCAATCGAGAGAAAAAGAGTAGAAGGTTCAACGACGAACTATACTAGCTGTACGGCAACATCGACCTAGGTGGTGTAGTGATATATAGACTCCTCAAGCAGAGGGTCACGGGTTCGAATCCCGTGCGAGGCAATTCTCTCAAAAAGTATTTTCATGGAATTTTTATGTAGTTATATGTAAAACCCGTCGGCGTCAACTCTGACATGAAGGCATAACACTGATGTTGGAGTGGTTGCTGGCTGGGCTAAATGTAACGAACTAACTAGCACGTACAAAGGCCCACTGGTTGAGGATGCACTGACTCCAGTTTGACAACCACCTCTGGGAAAAATATCGAAACCTAATACA
This sequence comes from Volucella inanis, assembly GCA_907269105.1. NCBI lineage: Eukaryota > Metazoa > Arthropoda > Insecta > Diptera > Syrphidae > Volucella > Volucella inanis. The sequence goes on from OU026157.1 coordinate 139,369,036, forward strand.
CCTGAGTTTCAAACTACTACACCACCCGCCTGATGGTGAAAAGTCAGTAAAAGGGTATTCATATCCCCTTGGTGCGCGCGCAGAATTATAAAAAAAAAAGGAAATATAGAGCGAATGGATACCAATGGTGCAGACCGCAGAGATTTCGAATTTAACTCGGAGGGACAACGCAGTAGAAAAAAGCCTCACTTAAGGTGGCGCGCACAACTAAATGGGGACCTCAACCAACTTGAAGTTCGCAAATGAAGGCAGTTAGCTAAAGACCGGACTAGCTGGAAAGACTTGTTAGCTGAGGCCCAGGCTCATCCTGAACAGTTGTGTCACCTAATTACGAGTAAGTAAATAAGTAAGCAAAAAAGGAAAACAATAGATCAGAAGGATTCAGAAAAGTAAAGGCGACTCTTTTATAATTTTTAAGAGGATTTAAATTTGTATCCTAGTGCTGTCACTATAAGGAACAGACAAGAAAGTCTAAATGGCATAGGTATCTACTGCTTGAATTTGGAGATATTAACTAGACTCGGGCCCTGATCATATGAACGAATATTCCCCGGACAGATCAGCCTTAAATTAAAATATGGTATTTGGCTCTTGCGGAACTAGTGGAGTATGTAAATCAGATGACAACAATCTTCCAACAGTAAACGCGGAGGTGGCCGATGCTAGTATTATAATTATATATTATGCACTATTCTGGATAAAAGATATCATAAAATTACTGAACTCGTCTACGATAATATATTATGTTATGCTTTGGAGCAAAACATTGCACGAGTAATACTCAATATATGTTGTATGCTCTAAAATTGGACTTCTAGAATGCGCTTTGTGCAGGGAAGTCGTGATTGACTCATGCTCAAAACTATTTTCAAATATTGATTGTCATGAAATGGTCTTTCGAATGAATTTAATAAGTAGTCATCAAGTGGACTTCTTTGTGTATAAATCTCTTAAAAAAAACACCTTTTATACACTAGGTTATGAAAGTAAATATTTTCCTTACTTTTGGATGCGCTACTATTTTTTCAAACACAACTGTATCTCGGAGTCAACCAATTGTGAGAATAAAAGCACTTGTGTGAATAAGTGAATGACTCTCTTCATTCGTCCATTTAACTTATAATTTTTTTTAACACTATAAAAAGGTCTAACGTGGTATCCATATAAATAGAATAAGCTAAATATAGTCGCTTAGCAGCCCTCTTCATTGAGGGACAAATAAAATAAACTGTCTATTACTAACTTACCTACGAAATCTGATTACATAAATACATAAAAGATTTAAGAAACATCCATCCTTTCCCCTTTCAGGATTTGAAGCATGATGGTAAACTCTTTTCTAAAGCGTTGATGCACATCTCGTGTCCATTTGAAAACGTTAAAACGAAATATTCGGGTAAGAAGGAAAGCAACCCCATTTAGACAATGTAATGTCATCGTTTACAGCCATTCATCGAATTCATGTATATCAAAATCGTCAGAGTTTTCCGCGCCAAAAACGTCTATGTACGAATATTCTGCGTTTCGGCAGACATGTTACATTTTAATATGCATTCAGATGTTGTAAGTTATGCTTGCTCGCTTCAATAATTCCCAATGGTGGAAGTCAGAATAAACTCGCTGGTGGGGAATTACAATTTTCAGTAGAATGGTTGTCATTGCCATACTGTTTTATTCATACAGGAAAAATCAATACAAGTTGACGCAAATAAACCCAATAGACCGAACGCCCCAATAGACTGAGCGCCCCAACTATTCCTTTCTACTCATTTATCAGGAAACCATCTCAAAGGACACAAGTACTGCTACGTGATGTGTAGGGAATTCCACGAGTGTGCATATGTCATCGTTCCATATACTACAATAGATATGATATATTCGTATGAGCCTATTTTAGTAGAACAGTTAAAATGAAAAGCACAGAGATTCGAACTTGGACAGTGAACCCTCTCGAAAATTTTAATAAAGGCTTTGTGAGGAGGAAGGAAGGAAAAATCATTCCACTCAGATATCCTTGGAAGTTAATATCATTTGAAATTATCAAGGACCAATTTGTTTGTTTATTTAACTTGAACTTTTTCTACCTGGCACATGACAGTCAAAGACTTATTCTAACAAAACTAAAAAGTCAACATAATGTATCTTTCTGCTCTTTCTCTGAGGGGACAATAAAACTTGAGCTCATTATTCGTTGTCGTTAGATCACGCCAGTGTTGCCACTATTGATGCAAAGTGAAGAAAGTACAAAACAACTGAGTTGAATTGATTGATTAAAAATATTTTCATATGAGTACCCTGATTGTACATGTAGGTTGCAAAGTAATACAGCGATTTTTGTGGTCTGTAGATAGTAGGCCGGAATGTCCTTCAGGGTGTCTGTTTGGCCTGGTGGAACGAACGTTTTTTGGGCAGTGTCCTTGGAATCGTAAGAGCAGGTCAACATTGTCTTCACTTTCGACTTCTCCAATTGAGATTTTTTCGATTTTGGCTGGTCTGACGTCTTAAACCCGGCACTTGGTTTCTGGATCATATTGAAAGCACCATGTTTCATCAATCACACTGTTGCAAAGTTTTTGTTATTTTTGGCCTCCGTAATGATGTCTTTCGAATTTTAAATTCTGACAAATTTTTGCTTGATGCTTATTTTTGCACCGATGACGCAATCATACAGACACTCCAGTCATGAAATTTTGACGGTACATTAGTAAAAGGCCCACCCTTCCGACGCATGTAATTGCAAATTACTACCAACATTTTTAAAAAAAAGCTCTGTTTAAATTACTCAAATTTGTTTCAAACTCTTAGAAATGGCAATTCTTACTCAATTATATACCACTCTGACTACCAGTACGAGTAGTCAGTGCTATGGCAACCGGAGCACTGTTGTGCACTCGATTACAATTGAACCTTTGTTCATTCATGACTACTCATGACGGTGGGAATAGGGGTACTTGTTTCGTGTGTTCCTTCCTTTGGTGGCAGCTTGACAAGCTTAACATATATACTAGCAACGTAAGATGGGTTTGCTTCGCAGTGGAGGGCGCTCTGCCATGTCGGTTTGACTTTGTAGCAGAGTTTTATCAATAATTTCATTTGCCAGTACAGTTCATGGCTCATTGAGCATTGAACAAGTGTTGCATTTGTTGCTGATTATGTACGAAGAAGGATGAGTGCGGACTATTTTCTTACCCCATTCCTAAACAAAGTGGCACGAGATATGTCTGCATTGTGTGGCCTTGGTACACAGTCGTTGTTAGATTAATTTTTTTTTTTTTTTTAAATTGCTCGTTGAAACGGTTATTTTACTAAAAATAGGAAAAGACAGTTCTGGTATAATCATATAATATATGTGCTGAAGGTAGCCTCGATGTGTGATATTTAACAACAGCGCAAATACGTGCCTTGTTTGATAGATTCATTCTGGTCTTACACCACCCCATCCTAACAAATTTATAAAAATGACGTAAACCTAGCACCGGTACCGGCTAAATGTTATCAGGGTATGATCCGTCAAATTAAAACCATATATTGTGTTTCCATTGCTCGTTGCGATACAGCTTCATGGGACGTGATAATTTAACCCTGCTTCAAATGAAGGAAGGAAATATAGCTTTATCAGTGACAACGAAATGGATGGCTATCTAGAGTGGCAATGCCCTGTTGCAGTATAATCATCTGGTTGTAAAGAGTAATAAATGAGCTGTGTCAGTTTTTGCATAAAGATGCAGAATAGTTGTGCTATTTATTGAGAAAATGCACCTCCTTTGTTAGGGTGTAGTAACGTTTTTGAGTACTTCGAAAGCGGGAAAGTTGAAATTTATTTTCTCAAACTTCCAAGAGGAGTCATGAAAAATTTTAAAAAAGAAAACCATTTAACTTGTTTCTGAAACGAATGTCTATCCCTTATTTTGTAAAATTGTTGGAAATATTATCTGAATTGACTGAAATATTTTCATATCTTCTTCGATGTGATTAATGAAGGTAGTTTAAGAAGAGCATCAGTTGTAAATAAGTTAAAGGTTTTAGAATAGAACTGAACTAACAGACGTTCAATGTTACATGGAGATAGAAGGCAAAGAATATTATATTATAAATAAAGAGAGATATCTTCCAGATATAGTATTGTTAGTCAGTCTGTGTCAGAAAAACAATATTTCCAAATACACGAATAATTTATTTAACGTGTCACGCTTATAACATGCAACTAATGCACTCATACAAGTAGAAATAATTTTAACAAGTAAAAAGTTCTTTCTTTTTTGCACCGGACGCACAATTTTTGAAATGAATTTTTATTTGCTCTCTGCAGCACATAAAACGTTGTCTTCCATGAGTGGAATGCGAAAATGTTAACCCAACTCTATGAGAAACTTCCTTCTTTTTTTGATTGATGGACTTACTATCGTAAAAATTAAAATAAAAAAGCTCCGAGCCTTGCCTTGTGAATCATATTAAAAAACTTCATTTGTGGCAATCGATTGGTTTTTCTTTTCGTTGTAAACTGGGACAGCAATATCAACTGCAGCATAAGTTTTATGGTAATTCAAAATAATGCCCAGTTTCAGTTCTGATCCAGAAAGACTGTCCTATCTTTTTCCACCACATCCCTAAACTTTGTATCGAAAGCAAGGATAATTGATCAAAGCTCACTGGTTTTCAAAGCTTTGATTGTTGTTCAAGGTGTCGACCACAAAGCTTCACTTCCAGTCAGTCGTTGCTTAGAGAAAGTGGTGTAAAAAACACCACAGCTCTTGAAAACGCGTTTGCCTTGATTTTTATCACGGAAATCGACAACATAATCTGGCCATTCAAGGAATATGAAGTGGCTGATTCACAGGTCCAACTTGATACCACATTTCGATAGCTTTGATGGCATAATATATTTGGCGAATTTAGTGCGGTATTAAAAAGGGAACAGGTGCTTTAGTAATTGCAATATGGCATAAGTAAATGATCTAAAATTATTCGTTAGATTGTCGTCAAACACTTCAAAGATGTCTGTAATTGATGCTGTTTTAATTTATCTCATAATATAACCAGTAGACTTACGAGCATATTTAGGTACATATATAAATGATGAGCAGATAGCAGTGATAGTTTCCAATTGTTATGTTTCAGCAGCTCTCAAAGTTATCACTGACATGCAGCTGTCAAAATATTCAGTAAGTTTTGCCATTTCATCATGCATCGTTTCATGCTTGTCAAACGTGCGGAAATCATTTTAAAAATATATTCCAATTCCGACTCAGTTCCAGCTCTCGTCAGTACACAATGTGAATTTCATCGTGAGGTCGGTCGTCAGCATGGCTTTAGTGTGCAGTTAATTCTCCGCACCGTGGAAAAATTTTATCGTAAGTACACTCTTTTGTATCTTAAGCGACCAAGCAGACAGTGATTGGTGTGAAATGATGAACGCATAGCCGCCGTAGCGGCCAGTATCAAAGAAGACCCAGAAATGTCGATTTGGTTCAGCGGAATTGGCATTGCCAGAGTCAACCCGTTTTATTTTGCGCTTTGTTTTTGTTTTGACATTTGTAAACTCGTGGGTTGATGTAAGGAAAGCAAGTAGATTCATCGCACTGTGTTTATTCCTCAACTAATTTTCGGCTTGTCAAGCTACTTATCATGTTAACCAGATGTCCTTCAAATGAAAGTTCCTGCATGTTCTGTTTTTAAATGGGTTAAACTCAATCCTGCTAAATAGAGATGTTCTGGTGCTTTGAGAATACAATACTTGTAGGACTGGAATTATAGTGCGGCCTTTAGTCAAACAATAATAAGAATAAGTCTACTCCGACTTCAAGACTTGCTTGTGTAACAGCAGCTTGTTTTCAATGCAATGTTCTCTGTATTTGTTTTCCGGTTCTTTGCTTGTTTTTTTTTTTTAACTTCGACTTTCAACTTTTCGGCGAGAGTTGTCAGTGTGTCATTCCGAGGTATATACCCTCGTTTGCAAACGATACAGACCGAGTTTATGAGCGTAGGCAACCTGCTCGTTTTTCTGTACTATAAGTAAAGTTTATTTGAGCAATCCGCTGGGCTTTTGTCCATTCATTTATGCGTTTTGTATTGTAATTCTTTTTTGATCGTGCTGCTAGTACAGCAGTGTAATCAGCAAACGTACCTAGCTAAAACGATTACCCTTCTTGTGGCATATCATGGGTATACGAGCGCTGTTTGATGAATACTCGAATTGGAAGATAGGTGGCGCTATTGAGCTCAAATGAGTGCACCATCATTTAGTATAACTTCTTTTAGCTCGCCTGTCAAAATTTGGTGACAATCCGGGGCTTACATTTGTTTTGACACCCATTTCATCCATTTAATGGAAAAACAGCAGTTTCGCTGAGATCCGATTCTCGTTTTTGAGTGGCAAAACATGCGAGGAAATCAAACCCATTCTCGATGGTGTGTATAGGACCCATTCACCTGCACGAGATTTTGGCCATGAGAAAGCTGTCCACGCGATGGGTGCCGCGTTTGCTTACCCTGTAAACGTGCTGCAAAGAAGGTGAAAACTGTGCCTTCGGCCGGAAAGGTGATGGCTACCGTTTTTGAGACGCGCGAGGTGTGATCCACGGTGACTATTCGGAGAAGGAAAAAACAATCACACTTATTGGGCCGATTCAATGCCGATTTGGCGAAGAAAAAAGTACTCTTCCAACACAATAACGCACCGGCTTACAACTCCGCAGTCGCCACAGCCAAATTGGTCGAGTTGCACTACGAATAATACTATGCACCTGACCAGTTGCTGAAAGTTTGCTTCTGAACCCAATCAAGATTTTTCCGCCAATAAGCGGCAGAATATGATTAAGTATTGTAGTATCCACTGAAAAATGTTGGATCTAATTGGAAGAACTGAGATTGATCTATAACAATTCTACGAATCCCCGAACGAGACAAGTAAACCATTATTAAAATAACTTCTTCAGGAATGAAAACAATTTCAATTTAGATGATTCCGATGGCAATCAGTAGAATTTTCACGACAGACTTAAAAAATAAAAAACTTGTTTGGAGTCGAAATTTTAAAAGTAAACATGTAATTGTTTGGACTGCATTCATAGGGATAGGAAACCAATTTGCTAGATTTTTTCAATTTGCTAGCTTAAACTCTTTCAATTATATTGTGCTGCTGGAAGAGGTTACATTAGAATTTGGAGACAGTACATTTAACGAATAGTCGATTTTTCCTCACGACAATGCCGATATTCTATTTTATTTTTGTATCAACCTTAAGAAAAGCTTATATCAAAAACATCGGAGACATATAGTCGTAGATAGTCCACCTTAACCTCATGAAGAGCCTACGTGGGGTTCTGACTCGCTTTGTTCACAAGAAAGGTAAACAGTTCTACAATGTTATGGAGTTCGTCAAGCTTGCAGACATAGAAGCAGATTACTTCTTAAACTTGACCAAAACAAATGTTCTTTTTCTAAGTGGATTATGATATGAATTTTGAAAAAGATGACATTTCGTTTCAACCAATAATCTGTAACTAACGATTTCCCATTAAAACATGCATAAATCGATAGGTTCAATGTATAATAAATTCTCAGTTTCGTGCCCTTTATGAAAATAGCTTACCAACCAAACAAAAGGGAACACACAGAACACTTAAACTTTATCAGAAACCTAGAGGGCAACCTCATGAGCATTTCTGTAGAATTTAAACCAATCTTGATGTGAATACGTCAGATGTTGGTTTTATGAGAATCTAATTTACATAAAACACTTTCTCAGATGTATTCATGTACGATTTCTATGGTAAAGACATACACACAGTTCAATCCTAAACATCACAAGCAAAATCACTTAAAGTAAATCAAGAGCTTGGCTTCACCAAATTTTCTATAAAATACGTGAAATATTTCCAGTATTAAAGAATAAATAAATGGCCTAGCAAGCGGTTTTTATGTTGAAGTAAACGAACTTAAATGTTTCCCCCACAAAAACAAAAAAGGAAATACCTCTCAAAATTTCAAAAAACCAAGCATTTACCCGTGTGGATAATTCCGTCATAAACAATTTATACTTAGAAACAGCCAACTCCTTTGAACCCAACCATGAGAGGGAGTTAAGATTATGGCCACCTTGAAGAGTAAATTCAATATTTCATCCCCTTAAGGCGCATTGGAGTTGTGTGTTCTCTCATCATAATCTGTACAGGGTACGAGGTATGAGGGTTGGCATCAATTTACCTGCCAATCCAATTCAAATCATTCATATTAATTTATCTTCCACATTCAGAGTAAATTCACGACCTAACCGATGATAAATTTCCAATTATGTTGGAAATATGCTTTCCACAAATCTTGCCACCAGGCTTTTTGGTCTCCAGCGACAAATTTCCCAGCTTCTTTGCCGCAAATTTTCGTGTGCAAACAAAAACCATTTTTTCACCAGAAGTGAGGTTACTAAACGTTTCACTCGCTGGTTTATTGACATTGAACAACCTCTTCCGTGAATTCCACCAGATTGTCTTTTATTAGCCGACGGATATGCCCACAGAGCAAAGAAAAAAAAAAATTAACAAACTTAAAGTATATGTTTGGCGGATTTCGGGATATCATATTTGTCAAGGGTATTTTTCCTGTATTCGGATGTTAACAATTAAGCGCATTTGCTGTTGTGATGAATCTGAGTATTTAAAACTGAGAGAGGAAATCTTTTATTTGTGTTTCGGCTTTGAGCGTTTAATTATGGAATGTATGTCCTTTCATATGCACTCACCAAACAAAGGCTGTACGGATCCTGATGTTGTCGTGTGTGGCGTTGTTCTTCCTTTAAAGCTTAACCAAAAAAAATAAACAAAAAGGCTGAGTTAAGCAAATTTTACGGCTGAAATGTTTCCATGAGGCAGCAGCACAGCACGAAAGCGTTAACTGTGAAAATGAGATGTACAACTTTTTACTGGTATGTAGAGAACTCACAGGCACCAGAAGCAAGGCGTTAACAGAAAAGTGTTTTTAAAACATTCCCTTATTTACTCGTAAAATGTAAATAACAGACGAACGTATTATTTTCACGCAACAATGAAGTTTATTTAACATGTTTCTTGCCGCTTTAAGTCCAGAAGAAAATTTTAATTTAAGAATCTCTCGGTGTTCTACAAATCTACGTACATTAGTATTCAAAATATCCATTGTGAAACCAAACACCTAATGTAATACACGTACATTATTTTTGATAGAAACAACGTTACTTTCTTGGCACAATCTCATAAAAACAGTCGTGACAAAGGAAATGGTGCGTTTCCTTATTTTTCAAAAATATCCATTTCAAACGTCGCCAAGAAGAACCAGATGAAATTACAAAAGCTCATTTCGGGGAACAAAAGAAAATGACATTGCATAATATACTTTACTCAATCGAAATGAATCTATAATGGTTTATGATGAATGATTCAAGCATGATTTAGGGAAGACCGTTCGTCTGTCTGGTAAGAACAGTACCAGGAAGAGTAGAAGATTGTTGTCCCAACAAGTAAAAAATCATCATTTGGAATAGATTGGTCAATTTTGTACGTATATGGATTACAACGTAAAAAAATCATAACAGCGATATGAACTCGTTCTCTCGAAAAAGGCAAATCTTTTTGGCGCACACTTTCAATTTATGACGACAGAACTATCAAAAGACTTCGATCTTAATCTTTTCAAAAAAGCATTTGTCGGTTCGCACCGACAAATATTGTCTGAAAAGTTTCTCTAGATACAGACCAGGATGGACGGTGGGCTTAACTAACAAACATCTTCATCTCGATCCAGTTGAGGCCAGTGTTATTTAAGACCCAAATTTATCCAATTTATCAGTTTGAATGCGTTCACACGAGCAGGAGCTCCTCTTTATCTGTCCACAATATGATACATTTTGCGTAATGAACTTCATCTAATCCATAACAAGATTCAACTTGTGCAATTATGCACTAATGCAGTTGGATCAAGGAATGCGTTGGACCTTCGCTGAAAGGACTCAAAACCAATTAAAAGATGCTTTGAAATTTAGTGGCAAATGTGTTCAGCGATGAGACTTACTTTTGGCTTAGCGTTTATGTCGATAAGCGAAGTCCGTAGGGTTTTTTTTTTCTTTCTTTGTTTTTTTTTTCATTGACAAGAATGCGGCGAGTACGCACAGATGAAAATATCGGAGCTGATCCTAAATCACCGATTCGTCATTGTGCGCAAAAAGTTGGTCTGTGTCTATCGAGTTTGGAGAAGATTTTGGATGAGGTCTTTTACACGCTTACCAGATGCAATTGCTGCAGGAATCGATCCAACTGATCATTGCGTCGTGACTATGCTGATTAGGTGCTTAAACAGTTGTAAGTCGATCCCCATTTTTGCTCAAATTTTTTTCATTTCTGTCTCAGTGGCTTTGTGGATTTTAGAGAAAAGAAAATCTAAAGGTGCACCCCGAAAAATTCACCGTTTGGTGAATAGACGCCCGGTACGGTATAGAATCATGATCAATATTTTTTTGTTTCCAGGTCTGCAGGACATTTGATTTCAACAGGACACATCGTTGCCTAAGACAAGCAAACAACAATTCCAGTCTTGGAAGCCAACATCGAGCGCACCATTGTTCGAAAATCCTCGAAAAGTTTTCATAAGTTGGAGTTCCAGGATGCAGTTTCTGAGACGATGGTGGCCATATGACAAAAACAATTTTTCATCATTAATACCGCACAATTATCTACCGAATAAAAATAACCATGGCTTGCTTGCTCACTTCTGTGAGTTTCATTTCAATTTCAAACCTTAAAAAAAAAAAAAAAAAAAATTGGAACAAAAAAATTATCTTTAAAAATGAGGGAAGATCTAGTGCTACAGCCAATGGTGACTGATTTAGAAGGATGACTTGCTTCCAAATTTTCGTGCCAACTATGTGGAAAAAATTTGCTTCCGATAGGATGGGGCTACGTGTCATACTGCGATAAATTCCATCAACCACCACCAACTATCCTTTAACAAGTACGTATCAAATTTAAGACGGCTTGTTTTCGGACATTGTGTGCCTTGCTTTCTGCAGTTAAAACGTTTAACTTTGTTTTTATTGATGTCACGCCTTGCTCAGGGGAGTCAGTCAAATACATTGACGGGATTTTCCTTGCTGGCAAAATTTTAAAAGTACCAATTTGGGTAGGTAGTCGTTCATTTTTCAATGTTATTATCTTTATCACATATTTAAACTATATTGGTAAATCTGAATTACTAGGACGCACGTTACAAGCTTGTAGTATATTGAAATGCCAGTACTAGCTAAACTACGGGATTTTCCACGACGTACACTTTTTCTGTAGAGATAGGACACTACCAAATATGGTATAAGTTATGAACAAAACACCAAAAATGCGCAAAGCTCAAACATCCATCTGAATGCCGCATTATTTGACATTGAGAACATTCTCGTCCGTATGATGCGCTGACAACAGTGCATTCTATCGTCATTTCTTAGTTTAGTTTAGGTTCAGTTTGTTTTTTGATTCGAGGAAACTGGCGCCCGAGTATGGACCAAAGCCGTGTAACCGTTCTAAAAAAAAAAAAAAAACCTTCAAGCAGTTCGTGCTAGTTCGGTTGTTTTACGCGTAATCAATGTAGCTAAAAAAACTTGTTGTTCGGCTTATAGTGCAATTACCCAAAGACGATCTTATTTGGCTTCTTAGGAACTGAAAGTATACAAGCGAAGGAAAAGGACTACCGGCCAAACACCGATAGACCTTAAGAGGTTATTTCTTTTATAAGATGTAATAAGATGTTTAGTAAGAAACTTATTATTATCGATGATGCCATCAGCGTAACTTCACTTTTGTGAAGGTAATTAAGTTTCACAAGTCTCTTTTGGATTTTTCTCACTCCAGAAACTCCAATAAAGCCGTTGTAAAAATTGTATGAATACTAGAAATAATAAATAATAAAATAATAGGAATTCCTTAGTTCAACCTGAGATTCGTGCAAGGCTCTATTGTTTATCATTTACAACAAAATCCGAAATTAACATTTCTTAAGCTGAATAGAACGTAAATACATTTGTTCAAAAGATACTGACAAATTACCAAGTCAGTGGTCAGATTTTTCTTTACTTTAAAACTTTACTATTAAAATCAGAACAATATCTACAGAGACACCGCCAAAGCCCAGTACAAACTTGGTAAATGGCTTTAGTTTTCGTTGCGTGACTTTTGCCTATTAATCAAAATCGCAAAATTCCTCAATTGGGATTCAGAAACTTTCATAAGTAGAAAATCTCAGCATATAAGCCATACCCTGTTACTTTGACCAACTTTGTTTATGTGAAGAGTGGCGTTTTTGCCTTCTATTAAGGGATAAACTTTTGCATGTGACCAAAATTGTAGTGATTTGCGATGGTATTACCCACAATATACGGCAAGCACACAAAGTTTCCACAAAAGTTGTGCTCGCCATTGATGTGGTATTTGCTCTTGAGTCAAAGTTGCTTTTTGTTTTGGCTAACACCTGAAAGATTCTTTAAGGGAAATCGTGTATGTGTAAGTGAGTGGAATCGTATATGGATTCATTGCTAGCAAAAATTCGTACAATTCATTCAAGAAAAATAAGTCAGATATGCAAATTGTCATTTGGGACTCAAATTTGGATGGATATTAGATGCAGACATTTGCCCTTTATGTGCAAAAAGGAATGTAATCGAATTCTAGGTATGATAAATAGCTCACTGTTTATATATTTGGGCATCCTCCTCATTAAAAGATATATCAAAACCAAATACAGATTACACTTGTACTCTGTCTTCAGTTTATCAGATATATGAAGTCAGGCCGAATTCATCTTTTTGCCAATAGTTTCACATGTATAGTAAAGTTAAGTTAAGTCCCATTTAGAGATTTACCGAAAAAATTATCACCATTAATAAATAGCACACACAGAAAATTCAATAAATGTCATGAGGATAAAGTTTCTACTTTGGATACATTCCCCAAATTCAGTCGAACTCCAATTAGAATAACGACTCCAGGTCGACACGTTTTATCAGCTTTGCAATTTCCTTTTTGCTTTTTCATTCAAATGAAGTGTTTATACACAAGGCACCTCCTCCCATTAAGGTTCTAATTAACTTGTTGTCCTATGCGATGTCATCAGAAAGATATCCCGGAGACATACGAGAACAACTTTGACATTTTCAAACTTTTCTCACATCATTATTCCTTAATACACTGCACTTGGTTCTGCCCAGGAAGATATTCTATTCGAATTCATGTCTTGCTTTGCAGCAGAGTCTTGTGTAAAAGCATAAGACTGTATGAAACTGACTTCCCAGACAAAGTTTTAATGGTCCTCACCTAATACCATATTATATACGTCCGCCTTTCCTGTAGTCGTCGTTTACGAGGTGAGGAACAGTGTGTTTTGAGGGTTTAAAATCAAATTTCTCCTTAATTCCCTCCATAATTTAAGATATATGTATATTTTGGCATCTTTACCTTACCGCCAACTATATCTGTTGCGAACCATTGATTCATCGCTCACTAAAAACGTAAAACTGTTTCACTTCTTCTTCCGGTTAAAAATAAACACATTCAGATATTCGTTGTATACGCGTTCCACATACCCATTCAACCAAACTAAATCGTGTATCCATTCGGTTGCAAATATTTGTGGCTTTAAAGCCAAAGTTTAGATTTCGAGAGGTTTTCCCACTTTGTTCACACTGTCATCCCTTATTCATTCTTCTCACAAACAGGACTGGGAAACTTTTCCAATTTCAAGTCTAATTTTCCAGAACAAACTCCGTGTTAGTACGGGGGCGGTTGAACCCCTCCCATACGAATCTTTTTCCTCTTACGAAGCATATTTTACAAGGATACTGAGTCATCCACAGCTTGTACGAGAAGAGTAGATATCCGTATCATCATCATCGTCGTCGTTTAACGGTGGTCTGATGGAGAATCCAAATACCATCGATAGATGTGTTTGCAAATACTTCACTTCACGCACAAAGGACCGAATACGCCAAGAGTACTCGTACGTTTGTATTCCTTTCAAATGAGGACGTTTTTCAGTATGAAGAATGAAGCTTCTAAACTTTCATCAATCATTCATGCACGAGATAAGTCAATATTGTACAAGTGGTGTTCAATCGAAACGATTGTATGACATAAGAACCTACCGATGCGGTTAGAGGAGTCAGAGAAGGAGTTCACATGACACACTTTAAGTGGAAAGTGGGAAACTTCAGCGTGCTCTATTAGAGTTGATACAAGTACATGTGATACTAGCTCCAAGGAATTTTTCGTATCCGCATGTCCCTTCTTTCGTAGAAGAAGTGATATGTTCATGGAAAAGAGGTTGACTACGGAAGCTAATTTAAATTTCAATGTCATGACTGGAGATTGAAGCAAAGATGACGTGATGAGGCAAAAAGTTTGGTCCCTAGGTGTTCACTTTTTCAAATTGTCAAAGACGGAATGGTGTATTTAAAGCTGAGGAATAGAAAGTGCAAATGGAACTTTGATCAACAAATACCTACTGTGTGGGGTTGTTGCTATAGGAGACTGACTTCTTCGCTTCTGTTGGGAATTAATTTCAAGTTTGCATATTGGTTTTGTTTATGTGGGCGGCTGTTAGGACTGGCTTTTGCTGTCAAAGCTAGCATTATTACGTTTCGAAGTTAAAGGCATATTAAGGTAACGTTTGTTTCAATACAAATAGCCAAGCTTTGTTTACGGACCTTGTGTATAATTATTTAAATGTCTTAAAATTGCCATTGATGAGGTTATGAAGGCACAAAACAACCCATATTGATTGATCCACTTGTTTGTCGTGTTGTATTTGAAGAGGTGTAGTAAAGCTACTTGTGCCACTAAACACTACACTATTAAGCTCTTAGTCACTTAAGCTAAAAAGTGACACAAGGAGAATTTCCACAGGTTTGGGAGACCTCTTTCAAAATCCCGATTCAAAAGAAGAATAAAAGAATGAAATAACAAATTATCTCATCTACCAAAACTCTTTGAAATACCTTGTGCTTTCAGCACAAATCTTTTTTGTTTACAGCTTTAAGCCAATATTACAATATTAAAATGAATATCTTCTATCTAGAAACCATTATTAAAATGGCCCTTTTGCCGGATTTCCACAAGGCATCCACTTGGGTCCTCTTCTTTTCATTCTAACCAAAAACGATTTTGTTAGGGTTATTAAACAACCCTCCCTTTTGATGTATGCTGATGACACTAAATAGTTCAAAGCTACCTTTTTACCACAAGACAAAAACTTGTATTAAAACACCTCGACATGTTTTCAATTTGGTGCCTAAACTATTGTCTAGGGCTCAACGTCGCCAAATATCAATCAACTTATAGCACTTGTGGTCTTGCCAGGTTGTACCACACCTTGATAAGATAATCCCTAAACCAAAATCATCTATTGGCTTCATCACACGATAATTCAGAGAATTGTTCAACCCTTACATGTCCAGATCTCTCTACAGTACCTTTGCTCGCCCCCTGCTTGAGTAAGCCCGCCCTTGTTTTACTGCCTTATGCTAAGAACATTCAGTGTTGTTTTCTTCGATTTGGTCTTTGTGATCTGCCCTGGAACGACCATTTTGCCTTACTTCGCTATTTGAAACGCCTTAATATTATTACAACCATTACCTTGTTATTACGCTTGAATACCATTTGAATACCGTAGGGTGAAGCACACATCCTATTCATTCACAGACTCCTTTCATGATCTGTCGATTGTAAACCCATATAATTTACGATCCCTTCGTATTTTCTATATTTAAATTGTACGAATTCCCTTCTTAAAGTAGATCTCCTCACCATTTTCCCTAAACTTAAGTTTAAGTTTTAGCTTGTACTTGATACTAAGCCGAATAAAGCCATTCAATTTAAATTAAACCCAAATTCGAGTAAAATGTATAGTATGAGGCTTTTCTTCTGCAAGAGCACATCTTAATTTTCCTGCTGAATACATTGTCACTTCCTTGTTACACTTCTCAGACATGTAACAGACAAAACATAAACAATTATGCTAAAAGGTCTAGGATGAACAATTTGCTTTCTAATTCTGTCGAAACCTAGCTAAAGGCTAACTTAGTCTTATGAAAATTAAACTAAAATTGCTCTTCCATTCCTCCATTGTTAAGGTTGATCTGAATAAGCAAGAAATCTTTTTCAATTTTGCTTAAAATAACAACTCAATTCGCCAACTCTTTTGACCCATTCAACCATCGCCATTTCTCAACCTAACCTGACGACAAGAAAGTTAAATAATTTGTTTACTGACCACCGACCGCATCGTAATTTTATTAGTCCTCAGTCGTTGTCATGGATCTAATTTTCATCCTTACCCGCATATCACAAGACACCCTTTAACAACCACCATCGAAGGGATGACTATGAATATGTATATACTCGTATCTGGTATCTCAATAAACTGCAAGGAAACATTAAAAACCACATTTTGAAGAATGTAAAATCAAAAACAGAATTGAACTTTGCCGTTGCTGCTGTTGACTTTGCCTTTGCCGGTGGGCGTTTTTTGACTCGATAATAACTTTGAGGGGATGCTAATGACACGATAGATTTACGCTGCCATCGACGCTTGCTTTTAATGAATTTGCTAGATAGAAAATGCGTTTGCGATGTGAAGTAAAACCATAATTAAAACTTAGTTGGAATCCTGTTCTCTACCGTAACGTCTCTATCATCATCATCGCCTCTATCGATCCATGGATGAAAAATAAATGGGCTAACCTCACCACTCCCAAAAGTTATGAGAAATTCATTTCCACAGAGAGAATCTCATTATCTCATCACTGTAGGAATAATTAAAATGTTACCCTCGGGATGCTTTCTTGCTACCGTTTCCGACAACGATGCTGTCGCCAGTGCATAGGTGAGAAATGAAAAGTGCGAATAATATTGCATAAATTTATTGCTTGCACTTTGTGCGTTGCTAAGTGATATACAGCTTGTACGGTAGCAGGAGATTCGTTAACCAAAATTCAGATTTAAAACAACACTACGGGTGTACCATAGTTCAGATAGGATACGCACATATGGACCTGTATACGAGTATGTGCTTTTTTAAAATGCAGGTTGAAGTTTTCTGGATTGCGTCTGAAATATGAAATTCAAATAAAATGGCTTTTAGCGCTAATCAAAATTAGACTTTGTCAAGTAAGAGCATCTGTCCAGACGTATAGTATTGTTAAATACGCTTCTTTGGAACTGAACACTCAGACAAGGAGCTAGATCATTGTACTCTTTGTAGGTTCCTTTTAATGAAATTTCTCAATCTTTTGTATGCGCTTCAGTGAAACAGTGATACAGTCCCCACAGTACTAGCATCCAAAACTTCAGTTCCGAATTCCTGTCGCCTGATGCGGTGAGCGTAGCCCGGCCATTCACCCCGGTAGTGTTTCAGGATATTGTCATTAATTTCACAGTTAGTGTTACAAAATGTTGTATCACTTATGCCCAGCATACTTAAGTTTTTAGCAAAAACTAGTGCCCCGTCAGTAAGCATCTAACGTTGTCGTCCTCCACAAAAATACCAATACCGTATCCTAAATCGGTTTTGAAGCCATCCGTGAAGACCCGGGTAAGCCGAGTAACGCATTGAATTGATCGACAAAACTAGTAATTCGTTTACGCCGTGTTACGAATCCCGTGAAAAGTTAAATTATCGAACGCACCCTCAATGTCGATGAAAATGCCCATTTCATATTCCTTCTTGTCGAATGCACTTTCAATCCTGTCTTCCAGATTTTAAGGCACAGTCTTACAGGATTTTCCAAGTTGGTAAGCATATTGCACCTTGGACAGAGGCTAATTTCGCGAAGCAGTTTTACGCACATGAAACATTCTCTGAAGTTGTCGGCAAGCGTGTAGTCCTCTTTTTTAATTTTAGGTATAAAGGCAACTCTCACTGTTCGACAGGGTTTCGGTATGTATGCCAGCGCTAGGCTAGCAGAGAAAATTCAGTTCAGAGTTAGCAGCAGCTGATCTATATTATATCTTTTTGTAACATAACTGGGTATATGCCATCGTTGACAGGCGACTTAAAACCTGCAAAGGAAACAACAGCATGTTTTATGGCCTAATCCGTCACCACAAACGATGAAATATACCAGCTACGGTGTGTTCTGCTATTCAGCTCACTAGGAGCTTAGTTAATAAGATCTGGTTCTGAACTGGTTCTGATTAGGCTATTGGCATGAGACGAAGAAGTCTCTGCTATCGTGTAGGTCCCATCAGATTTTTTAAGTGATTTCCGCCTGGTTGCTTTGACTCTTTTGAGAACTTTGACTAGCCTGCTTATTTCACCAACAGTTTCACAAGTCTTTATAAGAGGCACTCTTCGAAATCTGAATCAGATTCATATATTCTTTTTGATTCGATCTGCAAAGACTCAAGTCTTCCTGCAAACTAGTCTTAAGTGAGTTGTTTAGAAGTTTTCTCGTTTCTTAAGATAATCGCTACAAACCTGCGATTCCTTAAAAACTAAGCGATCTGGAGGACTGTTTTAAGCTGTACATGCCAGTTCAAAACTATTGCTGAGGAAGGGTACCGTTCGGGTTCTGAGCAGCTTCCTCTTGTTTTATACTGAACTTAGAGGAAGCACCGTCGAGCTTGCCTACACATTCCTCAAATCGTGTCCAGTTATTTTTCCGCGGATTCCTCCTTTTCAACAAGATCGACGTCAAGTCGGTTGTCCTCGTAACGAAAACTTAGCTGGGAGCCAACATTGTTCATAATCAGGTTAGACGATAGTATGAAATCCAGGATATGATTGCCTTTGACGTTGCATTTGGTACTGCTTCAAAAAGTATTCTGAGCATCGAAACATAAGATAAGTCTCATCTTTCTGGAATTACAGTATTCAATGAGTTCGGCTACAGTCTTCGGTGGTGATGATAATACCGAATCAGAGAAAATATTTTAGGGATTTAATTTTTGCCATATCTGTAGGTCTGTTCTATATATTCAATTCAATTTATTGTTATTTAATACAACCAAAATAAGCTAACGCAACCACGAATTTGAGCCATTTTGTTAAATACCCTTACTTGGAGGTTTACTTATAGCAAGCTAGTTGAAAAGGATGGAATTAAACAAAAATAGAATGTTTCAAGGTGCTTAGTCTCTGAATAATCTTTGATCGCCTAATAGATGCAATTTTTCAATTTGAGATCTAATGAGAGCTAAGTTTATACAAAAAAAAAAAAAAAAATAAATAAATAAATAATAATAATAACACTGCGTTTTAAGCAAAATAATCAATTTACCCCTACAGAATAGCCTTCAATATTTTGAGCCATAAATCAGAACATCCAAACCATCTGTCGCTTAATCGTGCATGTTAGCCTAACTTAACCCTCTACAATCGTTCTCTGCACCAAGAACATTAGGATCTAGACCACAGCTGGCAGAACATTTCCCATCAAGTAAAATTTACTCTAATTATCTGATCGAAGAACATGAAACGCATTAGTGTTTTGTAATAATTTTTACATGCATCCACACATGCCTTCCCTGCATTAAATTTATGACATACGAGTACATCTGACAGTGTCATCGTACGAACTATCGATTTGTTATCCCAGGATTGATGGCGAGGTATCTACAGTACCGTCAAACAGATGAATATCGTCGCCTGTCCGAACATTTTATCAAACAAAATGCAATTAGTGTAATGGAATTTAATTAGTTTCCGTAGTTGCTTTTACGATTTTATCCAGCTGAAGAATCAAATTATTAAATTGTCAAATTAGAGCTTATGATAGCCCATGCGAACGACATTATCGTGTTAAAATTAAAATTTAAATAAAATTCCTAACCTACGGTTTACACAATATAAGCTTATAATTATACATCCTGTACCCTTAATTCCTCGTGCCCCAATTTTTTGTGAGGTATTTAGGACATAATAAAAAAAAATACGACCAAAGTACGGGACGAGAGCTTTGTCCTTTTTATATTGAACTTCTCAAAACTCACTCCTGCTTCCTCCTCCATCTAAATGCTCATTAAGCCTAACCCCTATATCTACTCATGTTCCAAAAACGAAACACTTTCAACCCATTTCCAAGCACCTACCGACTCAAAAAATCCTGGGAAATAGCATTTCTCGAGGACAATAATAAAACTCCGCAACATCCTTCGAAGTGATAAATTCTGATGCCTTACGACTATGTCACTAGGGAATTGTTCGTTTCTCATGGAGTTTCAGTCCCAGAGATGTTCTATGAAAAAATTTGAAATACTCGTAGAATAGCGAATGTCCGGTGGAAATTGATTATTTCAAATTGCAGTCAACGATAGTAGAGTGAGGGGGTGATTTATATTCGTACTTGACTGGGATGAAATTTTTAAATCACCACACAAATGGCGAAAGAACGTTAAAGCAGTTTGGATTATTAAGTGGAACTCGAATTATGAGAATTTACGCTTCCCGGACGCAGAAGATTGAATGATGATGAATTGATTTTGTTAGTACTCTTCCAAGTCCAACGGAAGTAACTCCACTTTCAACGGATATAGCTGGAGGATAGTTCAATTTGAGAAAATATTATGGAAAGTACTGATCGTTTCAGTCATACATAAGGTGCTTAATGTCTTCATATTATGTTAAAAGTCAATAGCAATCTAGGAGTTTTGGAAAATTTTAAAATGAGCTGAATTCATTTAAATAATTATTGAGAGCTCAGTCCCTAACATCACAATTTCAATTAGATCTGCGACATTGATGAGCAAAACCGCATTATTATTTTCAAGTGGTGGCTGCTGGATATGTGTCTACTGTAATAGTGAACCAACGAATAGAGAAGTGAACATTCGTTAGAGCGCAAGCTTAACCAGGTGAACGTCAGCACGCATATGGCTGACGTGGCCTCTTTTGCTAAAGGCCAAGTGGAATGAATGGTGATGTCCGTTACCAGACAGCGGAACCTTTATTCGGGCTAACCAAATATATGGTATTCGGAGCTTAGTCAAAAGTACCCGATGTGGTTTATTGACATCGGAGCATCCAACCCCTTGTCCAAAGTGTTAAAACCAAGAACCATAGTTCCGAAACAAAAACAAGACTCGGATATGGATAACTACTACACCAATTATACAAGGACAATTACCTTCAGATCTGCACGTGGACTCTAAACAGGCCACGTGCAGCCGAACAATTAGCAGACGCTTTTGACTGCTAACATGCAGATATTACAGCCATTCAGGTTGGGATGGGTCGAGCAAAAGCTGCATGAAAAACTGTGATAGCTGCTTTAGGGAACAGAAATATAAATAGAATCTCAGTATCGTTTGCCCAATATACAAAAAAGGAGACCCCTCAACTGCGTCTACTTTATATAGAGGTAGAAGTCTCCTCAACACTGCGTACAAAATCTTATCTGCGATATTGTGTGAACATCTAAAACCCTTTGCCAACAACCCGATTTGCCCTTATCAGTTTTATTTCAGCCTAGCCACAATCGACCGAATTTCAACACTCCGGCAGATCCTGGAAAAACGTATGAAATCCAAATCGATACTCACCATCTTTTCATCGTCTTAACGCCACATATGACACAATTTACAAAGACCAAACTTGTCCGTCTATGCGGAATGACGATGGAGAACGTTCGCTGTTCTTTCAAGATCTGCACGTAACGGCTTAAGCAAGTCCTTTAATTTAAAAAAAAAAAAAAAACATCTATCAAAATTATGAAGATGAAATTAACCTAACTGATAGTTTGACGGCGACATCAATATTGTTAGAAAACTGCGCAGTCGCCTGAGGTGGCTAGGAGGTACAACGCAATAGATGAAGGCCTCGCTTTACCTGCCACGCACAAGTAGAAAGGTATCCGAACCTAGTTGCAAGTGGACTAGAGTTAATGGTCAAGCTAACTGGAGAGGCTTGTTAGTTGAAGCCCAGGTTCACTCTAAGTGTGGCACCACCTCACCACCACACCATCTATTAAGTAAGTAAAAATAAAAATTAGATTTTTTGAAGATGCACTTTTCTTTTCACGTTCACTGAAACATAACTCACGCGCACACACTCGAATATTGCGGTAACACTACCGATGTCACATTTGCAATTGACAACCAGTGACAGCCATTCGAAAACGAAATAAAATAAATTCAGAGACGGAGGATATTCGTAATAGACATTCTGCTGATTTAGGGTTAGGGAAAACCTGGAAATACGAGCATGTACGTATATGACTTCAATTCCAATTATTTTAATTTTCTGAAATAGTTATTGACAAAAATAAAAAATATCTATCCACATCCAAAATGTCCTCATGGATTATGGTAAAATGAAAACATACGACATAGTGTGACTGAATGTGACATCTGTATTTCGTTATATTATTAATTGGTGCATAACTAATAAACACGGGATAGTCTCTTAGCGCCAATATGGTAATAGAATGGAGCGCATAGGAATCACAAGCTTTCCATATCTTCACATAGGGATAACTTTAAAATCGTACCGGTATTTTGGCAGTTCTTTGACTTGCAGAAGCTGTATCGTTTTAACTTAAATTTGCGAGATTACGTAATTTTGTTGGCCTTCATAATCGGCCAACTAAACTCGCTATTGTGGATAAATTTTGTAGCACATACACTCAACATAAGTCAACTACGCGTCAACGTAATGTGCGTACAGAAGAAACTGTAGCTGCTGTGATTAAAAGTATGGCAGAAGATCCAAAATTGTCAATATGGCGTCGATCCCAAAGCTTTGGCCTTTGTTCGTCCAGTCTGTAGAAAATTTTCCGAAAAGATCTCAACTTACAGCCATACAAGATTCAGGTATTGTACTAACTTAAGCCACGAGTCCCGAGGCGGAAGTTCATAGATCAGCTTATCGAAAAATCGTGTGTAGTGACGAGGCTTACTTTTGGTTCAATGTGTTTATGAACAAGCAAACATTGCCTCTTCTGGAGTGACGCAAATTTAGAAGAGGCTAATAAGGTTCAATTACAAACAAAATATTGGTGTACGTAAAAGGTAAAAGAAGCAATGTTATTTGATCCAAATAATAAATAAGTGTGTACAGTAAGCTACAGCGAACATTCTGAGTTGGCAATATTTAGAGTCATTTAACTTTAGTTTAGTTTAGTTTTTTTTTTTTTTTTTTTTTTCTTATTTCCTTGGACTAGAATATGGATGCATAAGTTAAGATTGGTTTTACCAATGTCGTGTATACCATATCCTAATGGTGGTTTTTGGGAGCAGGCACCAAGGTTTAGAACAAAATCCCATTCACATTTTTGTTCAGTTAAATTTGTTATCACAATCCGTTAAGAGATTGGTACCTGCTACCGAGAGTAAAGAACGAGAATATGCTTTTAAGCCAAAGTCATTGAATCAGATTAATACCTACATCAAATAAACGGGTAAAGAGAGTTATATGTAAAAAAAGAGAACTTGTGGACACAAACGAACACATACATTGCTGACGATCTGTAGTTCCAGCAAGATGGGGTGGGAGAGTGATTTTAAGATTGGGACCTATAAATTGGCAACCAATTACGCCGCTCTATTATTTTCTGTGAAGGTACGGGTAATCGTTTGTTTAGGTGTAAACAAAATTAATATTGATTTGCTTCTAAATTAAGTTCAAAGTCACATTGAAAAAAGCGAAAAATCTACTTGTAAAACCTAAAATTACTATCGTGCCAACCCAATAGTTATAACTAATATACGGCCCCAGATGTTTGAATAGGCTTTATAATTGTCAGTTGTGGCACTCTGTCAGAAATTATCTCTTCAATTTTTATTAACAAAATTAAATGTTAACAAAATTAACATTTATTTTTCAAATAAAAACATTTTTTTTTATATAAAACCGCATTTGTGTATTTTAATTTAAATTCATTTCCAAGGCCTCCCAAAGACACTTTTTATTTGTGATCGCTTCAGAGAACACAACAGAGAAGTTAAAAAGTTATTAAGCCATGGGTTTTGTCGAAACACAAATTTCGAAACACAAAGATTAATTTTCAATCTTTTTTTTTATTTTCAGCCACATGGTTCAAAAATGAAAATTGAAATTTGCGGATGGCCTTAACTCAGTCTAACATCATGAAAGCAGCTCAAGCGGGATGAAAGCCGATATTAAAAGTAAGCTCTGACAGAATTATTTTCAATACTAATTTAAATTAAAGAAAAAAAAATAAAATAAAAAGGCAAACCAACCTTAATTACACAAACATATGAAATTTTAATTCATTAGTAGCCAGTAAGACTGGCTTAGAGACTACATGTATCTGCAATGAAAATATACACTCAAATTAAATAAAACAAACTCAGTTTGATGATGAATTTTTTACTAAAACGACAAGCAGTTGAAAGAGCGATAACGAATCTCATAGGCTAGTATTCTTTTTGTCTGCCTACCATT
Organism: Volucella inanis; assembly: GCA_907269105.1. Taxonomy (NCBI): domain Eukaryota; kingdom Metazoa; phylum Arthropoda; class Insecta; order Diptera; family Syrphidae; genus Volucella; species Volucella inanis. Next base: position 139,393,441 of record OU026157.1, read on the forward strand.
TAATCCTACCCTTTTTTTGTATACGTAAGTCAAATACAACCCTCCACACTCCTGCTCCATGTTTACAGTTGAAAAATGCTAATTTACTCTCTCCTTTCGGTAAGTGCCAACCAATCTTGACAAATTTCCATTGTAACCTCTTTTAAAGGTGGTTGTTAATAGTGAACAGCGGTGCCCATCCATTTTAAAGAGGGATAAAAGGTAAAAATCCCAACAATCACCCATTTCCGCCTTAAATTTTGAAAAAGATTTATGTATTTGCAATTTTGTATTGCCGAATAATTTTCACAGAAGATAATCCATCTTAAGATTTCTAGACATACGAGTACACGCATTCATTTCCCAAATCATTAAAAATCCTCTTATACAGTCTTTTTTTCATCCCAATTTTGCTATCCTTTTTTAATCGGTTCTCTTAAAATATAAATATTGCTTTTCATTTAGAGGAAATTTCTACAAAAATACGAGTTCATACTGATAAGCTTAAGCAGTGACGAAAGATATAATCTTAACTTAAAAATTTATAAACTTTCTTGGCACAGAAGCCTGTTAAAAAAAAAAAACCCTCCTACTCTGAAATTCACGTATTTTTTTGTTGCTACTTCTTCCTCACAAGCAATTCATTTTTCACACCTTGACAGATTCCTGCCTCCAAGATAACATCATCATCAAAAAAAAACTTCAATAGAATTTTTCCCACCTGTTGGCATACTATTCCTAATTTCATGCCTTAAATTCTGGAAAAATATTTAATATAATAAAATAATATATAAGGATGATCTGGTTCAATGAAAAAAGAAAATAATTTCAGAGTGCCAGCAGAATTAACATTATCAGGGGTGTCTGTTGGTGTGGATGACTGCCTTGTTTGGCCGGGATACGGAAAATCTTATCGTATTGTATGTGTAAACAGATTTATTTTTATCTTAAAAATTTACCAAAGCGATTACCAGTATCCTATCTAAAGTGGATTCACACGGTAACAGAATCCAATCAAATGCACTTCCGGTGAACATTTTCTGCGAAATGCTAAAAGAATTGGATTAAATACCAAATCTGATTGAACAAAATGCCAGGTCCTCCAATGGTTCGATTGCGAGTTTTAGAAGAATTTTTTAGAAAAAAAAAAAAAAAATAAATAAATAGATATATTGGGTCTATAACTTTGCGGTTTGCTAAGAGATGGCGTAACTTGTATTTTTCTATTGTTATTATTCCATTGGAACATGCGTTGGAAAGCTACTGTCATTGTACGTCATTTCATTTGTCATAAAGTGGTGATTTTGGCTTGGAAGACGGTGAACGTCCTGGGCAGCCCAAAAAGTTTGAAGATGAAGAACTGAAAGCATTACTATATGAAGATTGTTGCCAAACACAAGAAGAGCTCGCAGGATCTTTGGGTGTCACTCAAGCAGCCATTTCAAAACGTTTTAAAGAAGCTGGATATATTCAAAAGCAAGGAAATTGGGTTCCATATGAACTCAAGCCGAAAGACGTCGAAAGGCGGTTTTGCATGTCCGAAATGCTGCTGGAACGCCACAAAAGGAAGTCATTTTTGCATCGGATTGTTACTGGTGATGCAAAATGGATCCATTACGACAACCCCAAGCGCAAAAAATCATATGTGAAACCCGGGAAAACAGCCAAATCAACGGCAAAGCCGAATATCCATGGCGCGAAGGTAATGCTCTGTATTTGGTGGGATCAGATGGGTGTGCTGTATTATGAGCTGCTAAAACCGGGTGAAACTATCAATGGACAACGCTACCGAACACAATTAATCTGTTTGAAGAGAGCAGTAGCCGAAAAACGCCCGGAATATGCGACCAGACACGAGGCAATAATTTTCCATCATGACAACGTTCGGCCCCACGTTGCTATTCCGGTTAAGAACTATTTGGAAAACAGTGGATGAGAAGTCTCACCCCACCCGCCTTATAGCCCAGACCTTGCTCCTTCTGACTACCATTTGTTCCGGTCGATGCAGAACGCCCTCACTGAAATACGGTTCACATCAGAGCAGAATATTAAAAATTGGCTTGATTCATTCTTGGCTGCCAAGCCGGCGCAGTTCTTTTGGGATGGGATCCACAAATTGCCAGAAAGATGGAAAAAAGTCATAGCTTCAGATGGGCAATACTTTGAATAATACTATTGTACATGTTTTTCTTAAATAAACGTTCAAATTTTGAAAAAAACAAACCGCATGAAAATAATTATGTTCCCAATATAACATCGACGATAGGGGTATCCCCTTCAAGATATGGTATAGCGATTTTAACTAAAACTTCGCGTTTCCTCCTACTGAACTGAATATAATCTTACAGATACATTTTTTTTTTTTTATTAAATAAATAATTTAGCAAATCTCCTGGATAATACAAAGAAAAGAAAGTAACATTTTAGATTTTTTTTTAACACCATATTAATGCAATACTTCACTGTTCTTAACGCACAACAAAATTTCGTATGACCACTCATCACGTAGTCTTCGTAATTGCTACCATTTCGTGCCAGATTTTTTTCAACCAAAAAATCCGGTTTATCCATAGAAGAGGGCTGCGTGAAGGATAAATTATATCTTCCCTACTGGATATTAAAATTTCATGAAGACGTGGTGGAGACGTGTTGGAAGTGTTTGACGTCGCTCCGTCCTACTGAAATCATGTTCTTTAAAACCATGAAAGTTTCACAACGGACGGGATTACCACGAATAGTACCCAAACTTAGGTTTATCCGTTTTTGAACCGATTTTTTTAAACTTATGAACACATTTCCTGATCAGTTGGATACTTGACGCATCATTTATGTTATGCAAACCGTGATGACTACAGAATTTTGTTCGCGCAACAGTCCCCGAATTTTTGTAAAATTCCCGCATACAAACTCTCCATTGTAAATGAATTTAAAAAGCTGCTCAATCGATAGACATGCGCCCTTCAGTGATTAAATCAAACTGAAACTTACTTTTGGCACACCTTGTAGTATGAACACAATAATTTTCTTTTATCTATGGTGTTGAAACACAACAATACGCAGATATAATTAACATATGTCTACGGTTTTTGCAACGGTAATGCTGAATAACAGAGAAGATACCCTGGATGGAAAACGCTAGTCGATACGAACAACGACAGGCCCACATGCAACTACATAGATTGGAAGATGTTCAAAGCTCCGTTGACATTTTACATTACGTCATCAATCAAACAAGTACCAGTCTTTGATCAATTAGCGAAATTACCAAACCTATATCTGAAGTGTTCTGAATTCAGACGGCATGCATCTATGCTATCAATCACCAATACAGGAGCAATAACCCGAGGTCACACAAAATCCTTTGAAGTTCCTCGATTACATTTTGAAAATAAACTCTGTAAACAAAAAGTTATTGACCAGACCGGATGGAACGAGTAACTTTCACATTTTGCACTACAGTGCAGAAAGCAATCTTTTCTCCACGAAACAATGTCCTCCAAGCTTTTCAGATTATATAGCAAGCCGATAAGCCGAGACTTAATTCGAATATTAAGAACTATAATACTAAGTGGCTTGGAGAAGTTAATAAATAAAACAAAATCATTTATTTCGAGCTAAATAGCTTTTGATACAATTACGCTAAAGCAAATGCTACTTTTTGACATTTAGTATAAAGTACTTATTACTACGAGCTCAAGGCTACCCCATTTATTAGCACAGAAACATCAATTCATCGTTTTTAATGACATCTCAGTTTCTCATTGAAGTGCAATGTCTTATTCTACTTCAAAGACCTTTAGACTGGGTTTGCTGGAAGATAGCAAGCATTGGAATATACACCGCATCAATATGATTACTAAAGTTGATAAGAATATAATTAACAATCAACAGTTTTGCATCTAAACAACATCTCTATGTTTTTATCAATACCAACAGATTAACTGCATTCATTTTCAAAAGTCCAAATAACGAGGGTCCAGCGATAACTATGTACACAAATAATACAGCGCTGTTAAATAGGATTTGGCGATAAGAACAAAATTGTTATTAGGTTGGAAAACAAAAAAAAAATTTAAAATACAATGTAGTTAAAGAAATATGAAATCAGTGTTGAAAACTTCCTAAATAGAATCATTGCGTTCATCGTTGTCCTCCGAAGCACTCTATAGTTATTCCATACCTAAAGTAGGGAACACAGGGAATCAAATCAGTGACTTCAGAAACCAATATAAATATTTGAAAGTATAATCAAGGATATAGTCTTGCTCGAAGTGTGCAACAAAATAAATAAATAAATAAATAATAAAAAATAAAATAAAAACTTGATAAAAAATCAAGATGTCAAACCGTCAAACCTAAACTAAACTAAAGATAGTGAGGTATATAAAACTCAAGGGAAAGTTAAAGAAAACACGGCTGTAAATGCAGATAGCATTCAAATTAATTTCTTCCGCCAAGAGGATAAGAAACCAATAATTGTCGTAAATATCTTGTCATTGCAAACGGAAAATCATAAACAGTCGCAACATGCATGAGTTGCTAAATGTACTGGTAGGTGAAGAAGTAAAGGTACCAAAATAAAGATTCAGCAGGAATTTTTGAGCCTGTTGACAAAAAAGTTCCGGAAAAAGCTTCTAAGAAAACTAACGATGAAGACGACGCAGGTATCAAATTTACCTAATTTAATTGGCCTACTCACCTACTTCACCGTTATACTCGCCCAATTCACCGTGCTTCAACATCACTTCACCGTGATACAACCCCACTTCACCGTGGTACAACCACACTTTACCGTTGCAAGCATCCACGCATCTATATGGACCACCGTCACCGAACTATGAGTATACAGCCGCTTCCTCTCAGTTTAGTCCATCTTCGAAATACTCATTACCCACTTCTCCAGTTTTTTGTCAGGCTTCACCATCGTACTCACTCTTTTCGCCGGACTACTCACCCAATTCGCCAGTGTATCGCCCAAATACACCGTTTTACTTACCCACTTCGTCTCAGGATGCTAAATCACTACATAAATTGAAGAAGAAGCCAAATATTTCAGAAAAACGATTGATCCCCGTCCACCCATTTAAAAAGACCAATGGTCCTAAAAAACGCTTTTGAGTAAAAGCCATAATTTTACCCGTAAGTAGAACATGGCCCAAAAACCTCAATCCAAGCCAGTACCGTCAAAGAAATTCTGCCAAAATTCAATCCAGATTGCCCCCAAAAGAAGAGTTGTATTTAAAAAATCATCTACACCACCACAATGAGGGTCTTCTTCACAGATGAACGCGATTTTTCTTATAAAACCTCCAATTATCACCACCACTGTTACAAATACATTTCCTTCAGCTACGTCAGCAGACGTACCGGAGTACGTTTTTCTTAAAAAAAAAGTCGCAATAGATTTACGCCCCAGACTTCATGATTTAAAATAAAATCCACGTAACATAACATATTGTATATTGATGGTTCTTTTTTATTTGATCACTACTTGTAATTCAAAGGGTTAAGATCCGGACTACCAGTTGGTCATCCGGTGATACGAAGTCGGGTAAATTTTTTTAGCCATTTGCGGGGCGGTGGCCTCTTTCCACCCTTGGAATATGTTTTAAAGCTTCTTTTGATGTTCGAGCATACACTCGACCATTTTGTTGTTCAAAGTTTATTCGACTGTAAAAATTTGTCTGTGAGCATTTTTAACGTATCGCCCTAAGATTTTTGATTACTTTTTTGCTTCAATGCGATTTGTTCAGTGTGTCTTCTCTAGGCACTAAGTCCTAAGTCTTCTATGATGAAGCGAGGCACGGATTTTTGCGAAATGTTCCCACGACAAGATCTTCTGCTTTCTCAATGGTTTGAGTATGATTCGAGCCTGCACGGGTTTGTTGGCTCCCGTCCAAGTCTTCACAGTGCTTGGACGGTCGGATCTTTTACGGTCCTCGAGTGTATCCGAATAATTAAATGGTACTATAAGCCAATCACAGCGAGTGATTTCAAGCGATCGCAAGATCCGAAAGATATTAACTTTTGACATATTACACTTGTATGAGCCAATCACAAAGACACGATCTTTAATGTCACCCCATTCCATTGTAAACGACTAAAAACAAAAATCTTTTCCGCAACAATGAAGCATAAAAGCAACGGTGCAAGGGTGGAAGGTTGCAACTTATATAGGATAATTCCTTATGAGGCTTAATTTACTTGTATAATGTATATATATAATAAATAATAAAACACATAAATTTGAAAGTGAACTTAAAACTTTTACTATTGGTTAAAAAAACAATTCATGGTATTTATTTTTAAAAATGATATCATGTGAGTGTTGGCCACGAAAAAGTCTGAGGTGGTCCATTCGGTCCAGTTTTGGGCGACTCGTTGGAGCATAGCGACTGGTATCTCGAGAATAACACATGTAATGTTGGCTTCCAAAGCATCAACACTTTACATATTCCCAGAGATATGTAAAGGCGGGATATCGTACGATTTAGGCGGCCAATTTACCGTAGCAAAACGTACAATTAAGTGCTCACCAAAATGATTTCTCAACAAGTCCATTGTTTTACGCACTGTATTGGCTCGTAGCGCCTTCTTGTTGAAACCAGAGCTCAGCAAGACCATGTGCTTGAATTTCAGGAAGCACATAGTCCGTTAACTATGGACGTAATGAATGTAATGGTAGCTCTTGGTACTCTTCGTGTTGCTCATCAGCCCAAATACGACAATTTTGTTGATTAACGTATCTATTGAGCCAGAAATGGGCTTCATCACTGAACAAAATTTCCCGATAAAACACCGGATTTTCATTGAGTTTTTCCAGAGCCCATTCATTGAAAATATGACGCATATTCAAGTCGCCTGGCTTCAATTTTTGATCAAGTTGAATTTTGTACGCTTTTAGGCCGAGAACGTCACATAAAATACACCAAGCCAAGCTGCTGAGAACAACGACGCATCAATTCGTCACGTTCTTCGCGTTCACTCTCAGCTACATCTGCTATAGTCTCTTCACTACGTGCTGGATGTGGTCTAACCGGTCGAGTATCATACACTAATGTAAACTGGGATTGGTAATAGTGGTTTCAGTGGATTCCTCGAATCGCACGAAAAACATTTTTCCCAAAACGCTGATTTTCGTAATACAGCTGAACAATTTGGAGACGCTGTTGTGGTGTGAGTCTTTCCATAATGACTTGACAAAGCAGTTTGATAGGAGTCACGCATGATCTGTCAAAAAAAGCCTATTAAAAATCAAACCTCGCGGTGAATCACGTGTGCTTAACGTGTGAGAATTTTATGGTTCGTTACAAGTACCATTTTTTTTTTTTTTTTTTTTTTTTTTTTTTTTTTTTTTTTTTTTTCAGGAATTATTTACCATGCTGTCGGCAGTTCAAATTCGAACCCTCTTCCTTTACGAATTTAAAATGGGACATAACGCTTCATTGGCAATGAAAAACCATAATGACGCACTTGAGGAAGGAAAAGGCAAAATATTGGCCTTTAAAGAAGATCTCTTATCAATCGAGAAGAGGATTTCGCCAGCATTCAACTGTTTCGATTTGTCAGCTAGGGATGAAAGACCTCTCATAAAAATGGCAAGCAATTCCACAAAAGCTTCAGCCAACTAAAGACAGAACTTGACCTAAATGTATTAAAAAGTACTGTGCACTAAACAATTTTGATGTCCGAGATCTTAAAACATTCTAAATTAAAGCCGGTGCCAAAACTTAGTGCAAGCCACAAAGCAGCACGGCGGAAGTTCGCTCGCAATAACCTGTGCCGTAACTGGAATAAGGTAAGTAAAGCCGTTAAATTATTTTTTTTTTTTAGAAAACCCGTACTTATGAATTACCAAATTTTTAGGTTATCTTTTCTGACGAAAAAAAAATTTAATCTTGATAGTCCAGATAGGTTCCAGTGCTATTAGAGGAACGTACGTAAGAATCCGATGTATTTCCCTAAGCGGAATTTTGGTGATGGTAGCCTAATGGCTTGGGGTGCTTTTTCATCCTTTGGGAAACTTCGGCCTTTCACAAAAATGAATAGTTTCGAGTACGTCGAAGTTCTTCAAGATAATTTGGCACCATTTTGGCAACAATACGACGAAAAGAGCCTCGAATTTCAACAGGATAACGCGGCGGTCCATACAAGTAAGGCTACCAAACTGTGGTAACGGCAAAATAACATCAATGCTATGGACTGGCCAGCATGCTCACCGGATCAGAATCCAATAGAAAATCTTTAGGGAATACTAGTTAGAAAAATTTAAGCCAACAACACCCAATACGGAGCAGTAAATTATTTAAAAAAAAAGCCGAGGAGAGAGCTTAGGGTGAAATTCTTTAGCAAACCTTCCAATATCTGATTGATAGTATGCTTAAAAGAAAAATTTAAGCCAACAACACCCAATACCGATCAGTAAATTATTTAAAAAAAAAGCCGAGGAGAGAGCTAAGGGTGAAATTCCTCAGCAAACACTCTAATATCTGATTGATAGTATGCTTAAAAGTTTGTTTAACTTTTTTGAAAATCGAGGTAACTCAACATCATATTAATTAAGTGTTTCTTGTTTTTTTTTTTCTTATTGCTCCCTTTTTTTTTTTTTTTTTTTCTTATCTAATTATATGATTCTTAATGGCTCTATATTTATGAAACGCATTTTATTTAGATTATTGTTGTTTTTAACGAATTAAACAAATTTTTTAATAATTTTTTTTTTTTTTTTTTTTTTTTTTAATTTCTAACAAGAAATCCTTATCCTTTTTACAGACATAAACTAATTTTTTAAGGGTGGTTATGAGACGGAGTGTATACTGTTCTCTGGTAAGTTGTTGTAGAAGTGGAAGCTAATATATTATAGTGAGCGTTGTCCTCTACTCATCTGCATTGAATGAATGAATGAATGGAGAATGTTGAATTGGAGAATGGAGGAGACTTTTCAACAGCAAGCACAGGGGTACTAGTGTCACAGTCCTTAAATATATCGACTCAGCTTAGATGGCGCCCTGGTCTACCACGGAATGTAGTGCCATCCAAGTAAGTAAGTAAAGGGGTTTAGCAGAAACCTAGTTCGTTAACGAATGTGATCAACGCTTCGTGGTATCGAAGAAGTAGATTTAGATTTTTTTAGGCCTAAGCAAGATAGATTAAATATTAATTATAGTATGGTTAGTTTGCCATGCATATAAATAATTAAAATGAAAAGTGAAGAAGTACCGTGTAAATCATAAATCTCTGCATGTTTTCACAAGTTCCATTTTGCAAATTATTTAAGCTGCTAACCAGGATAACAGAAAACTACTTAAAAATTAATTGATATTCAGTACCGAATAAAATGAAAATGAAACCTAGAGTAATCTTTTCATGTTTACGCATCAGATGTAGCCATTCCACAAGGCAAGCCAATTTCAATCGTTATTTACACATGCTTTGCTTTGAGGGTTTCGCAGTGTTATACTCGTATATTTCAATTTTTGAATTTTATTCAGAAAACAAAAACATTGCAATTCGTGTAAAAAAAGAATATTTTTCCTCTCTGTTTGTTTATGTCCCTTGGGTGGGATTTTACCTTCTATGTGTCGGGAATTTTTTATTTATATGTGGTTTGTTAATATTCGTAGATGCTGGTCCCGAAAGTCCTATTTATTATGCGAAATTGAAAGAATTTAAAATCTTACTTTTTCTTTGTGAAAAGGGATCGGCAGGATTTAATTTTTTTTTATTATTATCTGTTTTATTTACATATGTATTTTTCGATTGGTTTGTTTGTATTGTTTCTAGTGATAAAACATAACTACAACAAATCAGGATATATTAGTTTATGTAGTTTTTTTTTTTCAAAACATCATGAGAAGATAGTAATCGCTGCCCCAAAAGCTGATGCTGCTTTTAAAACTGAAATTATCAATCAAAATAAAAGGTGTACAACAATGTTTGCTGCACCTTAGGAGAGTGCTTAAAATGAAATATTTCTTTTTTAATCGATACATTCTCTTACCCCACTATAGCATCTAAAAACTTGGGAAAACTACTCGTATCTGTGGATATAACTTTCAATATCCTACTATCTCGGTTGGACCATAAAACATACATTCCTCTGGTAAAAGCTTTTGTCAAAACTTTCATATTTTAGTGTTTAAACGTTATTCAATTTAGCAGCTAAAGGAAAATCTTTTGAAATATTACAACAACGAAATGGAAGAAGTGGTCTTCAGAAATCACATGATATAATCAATCGAACATATTATACATAGATACTCTATATACCATACACCGTCGGTTATAAGTATTTGCCCACCTCTAATTTTTGTATTGTAATTTCCAGTAAACACAATAAAGTCCCAAAAGTACAAACTTTAAATATCATCGACCGCTCACTTCTCGTGCTCCTACCTATTTTTCTGTAAAAGAGACGTTCTTTCTGTCTTTTGCTATGAGTGATATTTTGTCCCAAAAGTTTAAAGAAAAAATTAAAATTACCTAACTTGAAACACCAAAGTGTCAAAAGGAATCAACAGCAGAAGAGAATTTATGATAGTATACCACGGATAACTGTTGACTTAAATATAAAAAAAATTAAATAGGAAAACCGTTAGGAATAGCAGCATAGCTTAATCTAAAGCGAGTCAGTATTTTCCATTTTTAAATATAGCCTTCTAAAAGCAAAGTTTCATAGGTAAGTACCTGCGAGAATGTCGTTATTACGCGCTGCAAATAAGAAGAAACCATTGCTTTGGGCCCAACACCGAAATTGAAGGCTAGAAGACTTCCGCAAGTTAGAAAGAGAGCGAAAAATGTGCGTAATGCCTTTTGTAAAACATTGTCTTTTTAAGTAAATTTAAAACATGATAAATAACATCAATCTGAATTTGTTAATTTTCAATATTCAATGGAAATCAAATGAAAATTCAATGAGTGGTAGGGTTTTCTAATAGGGGCGCTTGACAAATTATTATTAAATTAAATTTATTAAATTTCACTATCAGGGCTCACTAACTAAGGTTCAGTTAGAGGTACGTTCCGTGCGCTATGTGATTTTTACGGTGTATCAGGTGTACCGTCAAGATACAAATGTCTCGATAGGGAACATTTATTGTGAACGAACCTTTTTTTTTTTTTTTTTTAGAAAATGATGACTTACGGAAAGCATTAATTTTTTGTTTTCATTTGAAGAAAAGTGCTGCCAAGTCGCATCGAATATATGGTGATCATGCTCTATCAGAAGCAACATGCAAAAGATGGTTTCAACGGTTCTGAGATAACGATTTTGATGTGAGAAATTAAGAACGTGGAAGACCACCAAAAAAGTTTGAAGACTCCGAATTGTAAACAATATTGGATGAAGTGACATTTGGAGTCAGAAACAAATGGCAGAAATGTTAAATGTTGCACAATTTATGACCGTTTAGCTATGGGAAAGATCCAAAAGCCTGGAAAGCTGCCGCATGAATTGAATGAGAGGCAGATGGAAAACCGAAAAACCACTTGTGAAATTTTACTTCAAAGACACGGAAAAAAATTATGGGTTAATCCGAGACAACCATCAACTTCGACTGCAAAACCAGATCGATTCGGCAAGAAGGCAATGCCGACCACACAGAAAGGTGTGGTGTACCACGAGCTCCTAAAACCTGGTGAAACCGTTCATACAGATCGCTACCTAATGAAACATGCTTTAATCAAAAATCGTCCAGAATGGGCCAGAAGACACAGCAGGGTAATTTTACTCCATGACAATGCACCTGCACACAAAGCAAAACTGGTTCAGGATACAACCAAAGCACTTGGCTGGGAGCTGCTACCCCACCCACCGTATTCACCAGGCTTGGCTCCTTACGACTACCATTTGTTTTCACCGATGGGACACGCATTAGCTGAGCAGCACTTCGAATCCTACGAGGCAGTCGAAAATTGGATGACTTTTTGGTTTGCTTTAAAAGACGAACAGTTTTGTTGGCGTGGAATCCATAAATTGCCTGAAAGATGGGAAAAATGTGTAATTTATGTATGTTTTTTTAATTTCCCATTAAAAATTAGTGTTTTATTTTCATAAAAAAAACTTACTGGTTTAGTAAAAAATCAAACATCCGTACGTCGTCGAAATGTAAAGTCTGCAGAAAATATTCCTGCAGACGAGGCAGTCAATTCCTCTTTGGGGCCAATAACTTGGCTTTTGCAGACCCCAAATTAGCGAATTTTGCGTCGGGACTTAGGCCTGTACCTGTAATTCAATTAAACCAGGAACTGAACGATAGCTCCCATAGGCAGCGTCGAGAATTCGCTGACTTCACTCTGAGGCAGTATGAAATGGATTCTGATTTTGAACGAAAAATCGAAAAATGGCAATGAATGACTCTGTCAACAATAAAAAATTGTCGCCTTTGGGGAGATAACAACCCAACAATCCACGTGAGACCCGTCAGTTGCAAAAGCATCCAGAGATTCATTGTACTTCTTTTAAAATTAAATTGGCACAACTATAGGGTTTTCCAATAGGGACTTGACAACTTTGAATTTAATTTGTGAACGCACTCTTTCACTAATCGTCACTGTCAATTTATTCAGTAAACTCAAAATTTTCATTATGGTAAAGTACACTAACGAGCAACGTCTGCAAATTATAAAAATTTTCTACAGATATTCGGAGTCGCAAAATCATCTTCAGTGACGAAGCTCATTTTTAGCTCAATGGGTTCGTCAATAAGCAAAATATGCGTTATTGGTCTGGTGGAAACCCACATGTGCTTCATGAATCACCACTTCATCCACAAAAAATAATTGGTGCGGTTTGCATGTCGGCGGCGTTATTGGGCCATATTTTTTCGTCGACGATAACGGTCGTCACGTTACTGTGAATGGTCAGCGTTATTGCGCCATGATCACCGATTATTTTTGGCCCGAATTGGAAGATATGGACTTGGACGACATGTGGTTTCAACAGGATGGTGCCACAAGCCACACAGCGCACGCTACAATCGATTTATTGAAGAATAAGTATAATGAGCGTGTTATCTCAAGACATGGGCGAGTCGATTGGCCGCCATGTTCGTGCGATTTAACGCTGCTTGACTATTTTTTGTGGGACTACGTTAAGTCATTGGTTTATGCCAACACGCCGACGACGTTGGAAGAGTTTAGAGCCAACATTGAAAGCGAAATAGCGGCCGTTTCAGCTGAAATGTGTGGCCGAGTCTTTGAAAATTGGGTCCAACGAATCGACCGCTGCAAACGTGCCCGCGGTGGCCATATGAACGAAGTCGAGTTCCATTCATAAATGTTTTGATTGTACTTCAAGCAAATAATCTCAAATGGTTGGCCTTTTATTTAAAAAAAAAAGTTGTCAAGTCGTTATTAGAAAACCCCTATAACTGTTACCGGCAAAAGGTACAGGTCAATAACCTTTCTGTGATTAACTGGTAACTATCTAAGACACTTGTCAACATTTTAAATGCTTAAATCCCAAGAATCTTTTGTGGGAAAATGAGGCGCATCTAATGAAAAACTCTTTACTTGAGCTAGTTTTAGTCGCCGACTCAATACAAGGCTACATGGCAGTGGAGCTCTGACCAACACCTGACGCGGTTCAAAACTTATGAAAGAGCAACATCGCGAAGCCTCGAATGATCTGCATATCGTCTTCCTCGACTTCGGAAAAGGCGGTCGACAGAGTTCCCGGAGATCTTATTTGGACGGAACTAAGATCTCAAAATGTACCCGAGACGTATGTAAGAATGATACGCGATATGTACGATGACGTTAAAACGAAAGTTAAATAGACATTGGGAATAACCGGAGAATTCGATGCTAAGAACTTTGTGCAAGATTTTCTATAGAAGCAGCACATTGACATGTCCGAAACAAAAGTCTTCTTTTTGCCGTTGATATTGCTATCAAAAATTATGTACTTGACAGTTCTTCACACAACTCTTAATAATTCGATAAATGCGCTAGAAGATAATGCGTTACGAGTCAGTTGCACCAGATGCATTCCCGTTCTTCCTTGCACCGCAAATTCTACTCTCGACATTTATTAGAAAGATATTAGCGTACCAAAAATTGTAAATACTTACGCCTAGTCGTTATCCATCAAGGATAATGTGATCACGATGTTGTATATAGTATAGAGTTTGCGTGGGTTACCTAAATGCAGTGATAACTCCGCCATATTTTATGACTGAAAAATATCACTCAAACTTAAAGGTTTGTTTTACGCGACAGTCGTTCATCCAGCATTAAGATATCATGTTACAGCTGCACACTATACAAAACAAAGTACCATATGTCATTTACGGATTTAGAAGGATCGAATTTGTGACAAGCACTTGTATTTGTGAGGAGCAAACAAAGAATCATTAAGACCTTGTAAAAATTACTTCGAATATCATCGAGGACATTTACTACTGCTGATCAAAAGGGCTGGATAAGGTATTGGCAGACACATAGCTTTGCTAAGTGCAGAAAAAATTAGGCATATAAACTAGGAAGTAATATTTGAAGCTAAAGACAACAAGAATTGCAAATCGTACCAAGGCGTTGAAGAAAAAATGGTAGTGGCAGATGTAAAGGTCACAGGTTGTAATAACATACAAAATAAACTATTCGATTTAATAGAACTGTGACACCAATTCTTAAAGAAAGCTCTTCACAGTCTTCGCTCCGCAGATCAAAGCAAAATACTCATTTAGGTCTACGAGTATGTATTTACGAAAAATTCATTCTGAAGTAAGTAATTCACCATCCTAAATTTCCTCTTAGTACAAGGTCTGGTTAAAATTCAAGAATCACCTAAGCTATGTATACAATCCATAGATATGTATGTATCTATGTAAATAAATAAATAAAAAAATAAAGACAACCAAAATCCGTTCCCAAGTTTAAGAAAAAAGAAATCTCTCTTTTAAATGCCAAATTGTACACTTGGTTTGTTAGCCGACAAGAGATACGTTACCGTAAAGATGTATCGTATTTTAAATGGGTAGCCTTTTTCGTTTCATTTTGCGTAGCCTTTGGCTGGGCTGTATTAAACATTCGTGTAAGTAAACAAATTTGCATTACGCACCTTTTCTTGATTTAGTTATTGAGGTCCTTACCTCAACTGAATCGCTGAGTCTTTGTGAAATTGCACAATTTCCAGGCATTCCAGGATCTGGTGTCTGGGAGAATATGAAAACAACATTTGTTATGGATTTGTGACGTTGTGTACCAACTGGTACACTCCTTTTGGAGTGTTTTGCTAGTCCCAAGATACTTTTCTTGTTTTTGTCCTGCTCGTTGTTTCATAACACTGATTTCATTTTTTCCTCCATCATCTGCGCCTTCGTATTATATTCTGTGCGTGATAGGAATATTATGTAAATCGTCCAATCAGTATTGTCGTTGAATGCCTTAATCATTCATTTGCTCTTGTAAGTAGAACGAGGATAAAATATATGTATTTCCTGTAATCCCATGGTGTTTGATTTAATCTTCATGGAGGAATCCTCGAAAGGTTAAATACTTTCTCTAAAAACAGCGCCAGTGTCAGTAAAATTATTTTGAATCGAATGGCTGAAATAAAACAAAAATCCTTGTCGGCAAGCAGTCGGTGTGGTTCAACATGTCCTTGCTGCCCTTTCAATTCTCAAATTTATTTACCTTCTCCCACAGAGATGGAGCCTACTATAAAAGGAGTTGGCGTCAGGCTTAACATCGTCGCCTTGAAAAACAAACACACATCGTATCTAACGGATACTTCAAATAAAAATTCATTCAATTGACTGTAAGCAAGGGCTATTATTGTATGGTCTATATTCATTTATATGCATGTACATCTTTGTATTTTATTCATGCCGCAGTTGTGTGTACTTTGTGTGTCCACAGTCCACAATCCACATTCTGTCTTGGCATTTTCATTATCATTCGTCACAAAAAGCAAAAGAAAAAAAAAAAAAAAAAACAAAACAAAAAAAAAACAAAGAGCTGTATAAGCTCCTGCAAACAATGCGCTCATTTGCTCCTTAGAAGTTTTATCCTTGTGGGATTTGTTTAGCGGGAGATTGTTTTCCATTTCCATTTCCATTTTCATTTTCCTGTATATCCTTTATACACCCATAACGCAAATGTATTCGTTTGATTGCATTATTCTCACTTTTGGATTAAGGACGCAGAAAAAGGGTTTCATCTCTTTTTTCGTACAACAAGCACGCGATCCACACCACCTAGTTTGGAGAATGGAAAGAAACCCTAGAAACCGAAGGACTGACGAATAAAAAAAATTGTACGATTGGAATTGAGGGGATTAGAGTATATTAGTGTTGGAGTTTATTGAGCAAAAGCTTGTGTGCGGTAAAGATATGGATTTTATTACTACGATACTAAAGGGCTTGTAAGTTATTGTTATATGTAATACAAATTATGGTGGTAGGGTTTTGTACAATTAGAGAAGCCGCAAACGCGTTAACTTGGGATGACCAGTGTGGTCGTTATGACTACATATCAATTGTGTTTATTACACCTCAACGTGGTTCCCAGCGGATCTATACCAGTATGCTGTCAGTTTTAACTTGCTTAAATTATAACATAAGCGCGAAGGTTGAACAAGGCAACACTTTTACATCATGTTACAAGCTCCACAATATCCGACCCCTTTCGTACAGAAAGTCGTTGTGATTGTATGTAGGGTTAACTCCCCGACCACTTAAAAACAAACATTGTTGCTTAAGAACGGATTTACGACCCATACAAGCGAAACAAACACAACAAACTTGGGACCTGCAGTGGAAATAATAAACTAAACAATTAACAAAAGCTCTAGACTGCGCTCTAGACACATGTTAGCACCATCGCCGATAAAATGTCATCCAAGTTGATGCATTGTCATGTGATTTACCTTAACATCGTTCTTGAAAGCATTGTACGAAACTCACAAGTCAACTTCAGAGGCATCATATATTTTTTACTCATATGATGCATAAACGGATGTTTGAGGATCATCTAAACTGTTATAACAACATTACCAAAATAGACGATACCACTGGTACAATAAAACGTAGATGCTTACTTATATAAAAATCCTTGGACAGTGTTTGGTTCCGGAATTCTAAAATGCTTCGCACTTTTTTTATAGGGTTTTCTAATAATGACTTGACAACTTTTTTTTTTTTAAAATAAAAGGCAAACCATTTGATATATTTCAAAAACTTTATTATTGGCTTGAAGTACAATCAAAACATTTATGAATGGAACTCGACTTCGTTCATATGGCCACCGCGGGCACGTTTACAGCAGTCGATTCGTTGGACTCAATTTTCAACGACTCGGCCACACATTTCGGCTGAAACAGCCGCTATTTCGCGTTCAATGTTGGCTCTGAGCTCTTCCAACGTCGTCGGCGTGTTGGCATAAACCAATGACTTAACAAAGCCCCACAGAAAGTAGTCAAGCAGCGTTAAATCGCACGAACGAGGCGGCCAATCGACTGGCCCATGTCTTGAGATAGCACGCTCACCATACTTACTCTTCAATAAATCGATTGTAGCGTGTGCTGTGTGGCTTGTGGCACCATCTTGTTGAAACCACATGTCGTCCAAGTTCATATCTTCCAATTCGGGCCAAAAATAATCGGTGATCATGGCGCGATAAAGCTGACCATTCACAGTAACGTGACAATCGTTATCGTCGACGATATGCAAACCGCACAAAACAGTTATTTTTTGTGGACGAAGTGGTGATTCATGAAGCACACGTGGGTTCTCACCCGACTGACCAATAACGCATATTTTGCTTATTGACGAACCCATTGAGCCAAAAATGAGCTTCGTCACTGAAGATGATTTTGCGACTCCGAATATCTATAGAAAATTTTTATAATTTGCAGACGTTGCTCGTTAGTGTACTTTACCATGATGAAAATGTTGAGTTTACTGAATAAATTGACAGTGACAGTTTGATGATTAGTGAAAGAGTGCGTTCACAAATTAAATTCAAATTTGTCAAGTCCCTATTGGAAAACCCTATATTTGTTTTATAAAACTCATCTGTTTGTAATAACATCTGTTTGTAAAATAACAAAGTCAGTGCTAGAGTTTAAAAAAGGACAGCAAACTGCAGTGGACAGATAAATGGTCTTGAAACTTTATCGAGTCAGATATTACACAGGACATTTAGATCAAATCATGTGCATTACTTAATTACTTATGATAAGAAATAGAAAATATTTAGACCAAGACAATATGGTATTGTTTTCTGCGATAAGTTTACCAAATGCGTGCGAGCAAAAACAAAATACAATACGTGGACAAAACTCCTAACATTATACGATACCCTACATATATAATGGTTTCTCTTTTGTCAAAAATGATGTCGGTGCGAACACTGGCTCATTACGAAGGCCATTTTTATACTCCAGTTCATTTCTGCTAATTGCAATGGCCAAGTCGAGTCCTCAAGAGCCATTCCCCAGCAGACAATTCTCGTAGCCATACCCCATCGCGCTGCATGCCTTCCTTCTCTCCTTGGCAACACCAATAAACAGTCTTTAGTAGAAAATCGATTTTTGCATACTCCACCCTGAATCGAGGAAAACCAAAGAAACGTCATCGACATGGTATGAGTTATAAATTAGCCAGTACAAGTAGTGTTGTCCTCAATGGAGTTAGTTTTCATTTAGATTTTGGTGACTTTTAATGACTTCAAGTTGAATAGCAAAGTATAAGGGAAGTGACCCTCTTTCAAAGGAACACAACTGTTCCGTAAAAGTACACGGTTATAACGGAGGCGCCTCCCTTTTCAAACCCGTACTTGCATGGAATATAATTTTACTGAATCAAAAACAATTGCTTCAAACCCTGAACAATGGTATTCGTATAGTAGGACACTAGAGGGGTGCTCTACCAACGCACGTGTGTTTGGTTATTTAAGGTTCATTACCAGTCGCTGTAATGGGTCCGTTGGATACGTTTATGGGAAACATGAAGGGTTTTTAATGCCAGCAATTGTAAGTGTCATTGGGGACACTGATAAGTCGGTCAGGGATTTTCGGGACGTAAGAAAATTCATGTTAGATTCACTGGAAGACGCCATAAAACCTATCAAATTGAAAAACGCTGTTGTAATGGCTTTTTAACTTCTTCGTGTGATTAAATAAGAAGCAAGGACATTAGCCGTAGCAAACGATATAAAAGTAGACTTAAAACAAAATAAATGTTATTAAACACAGCCGTCGACATATTAAATGAGGTTTGCCAAATGGTAAAAACTGTTTTTTTTTTTTCTTGGTGATATAAATTTTTATAGCAGATTTAAAAAAAAAAGTTATCTATGTCAAATGACCATAAAGACATCCAGTAATGAAGTCCTTATGCCCTGCACAGTTACATAATTTTCACTCATAAAGGGAATGCGAATAATAACGGTAGCTATCAAAAATCTCGGCCAAACATGTCTTTGTAAAGGAAATGAACAAAGAGGGGCCGTTATTCTATTCTTATTGTGGCTTTACGATTAAGTAAGGCAACTTTTTATCTTAGAATTTCAACTCAATAAGCAAAATGCATTCAGACTGAGCTATAAGTTCACTTTTATTACCATATTCTTCTAAAAAACCAACATTTTCTTCTGTTTCCACTTACAAACTTGTACTCTCTTTCTCTGATTTTCGACTCCTCGCATTATATGCAGAACACCTGCGTGCACTGAAAAACTCTATAGCGAATCCAAGTTATAAATGACTATATGGTATGTAGCATCGTAAAAACTACAATTTGCCTTAAGAAGGCGCTAACTCTTGATGTTTATTCGTGGAGGCCAAGGTCTGCGGATTGCCTGCTGAGGTACATATATAAAGCAGATGGAAATTACTTGGTTAGGAAAGTGCACAAGCTCATCTGCAAAATATTGTCAGAGGAAAGCATACGCGAGGTATTGAATCTCAGAAGTATTTTTAATGGAGCTTTCTAGTCTAGGGGCATGCATTTCAGGCGGTTTTTGAAGCTCTGTACAAACGAAACAAAAATATTTTCACTATCCATCTTTTTATCATTTTTTTATTGATATTTTAAGATTACATAAAAAATTAACCGAAAAAACAAAAAAAACTCAAAATTCACAAAGTTATGACTTGGCAAAGTGGAAAATACAGAAAAAAAAAGGCTGTTCTAGCGTGCATGATTTCAACCCTTCTGGTCACCTGAAACAAAAAAGCCTAACGGATTCTTAATTAGTATAGATGCCGCTATAGCCCAAACCTAAGAAAAGTAATAAAAAAAAAAAATAAATAAATAAATAAATAAAAATTGGGCATGTTTTTTTAACAATTCCGAATTTTTTAAAAATAGTAAAATTAAAAATTTTGATTTGAGCATGCTTAAGGCGATAGAGAATTGGTGAAAACACATTTTGAATAAATCGATTCATTAGAACTTGAAATATCTCACACGCCAACTCAAAAAAAGTAGTTACATATAAGAAAGCCGCGTTTAAAGTTTTGAGTTCTGGACAGACCGGAGTAGGCGCCGCTTCACAAAAATGACTAACTCATAAAATAATTGAAATTTTGAAAAATCCTCTTAAGGGTATATTTTTGAATGTCTAAACTTTGAATTTTCAAATTTGTAGACTAAAATAAGCATAAATTTTCTGTACGCAGCAGAGGATTACCGCACGCAAATGGAAGGACACCATAACCAACTTGGTAGTGCAGCGCTGGAGCCAGCTAGCGAGAAATTGTGCGATCTGGAATCTGAGGTCCAGGTTCATCTGGGACCGTAACATCATTCCAGGAAAAAGATCTCCCATGATGTATAATTGTCGTACTGTTCTCTCGAGAGATGTCACCTGCTGTCAAACTGAAAGTGCCTTTGAAAGAGAATAGATTTTAGACCTGGAAAGACACCATGCAGTTTGCACAGACCACCTGCGTGTCATACCAAAAGATGATTTCCATCATTGCTTCCATCAATTGCAGAAACGTTGAAAGGAGACTGGTTTTATACAAGTGTAGTACAATAAATGTTAGTTTTGTGAATATAATTTGAATTCTTTTTGAGCAGACCTCGTAAATTTCTTTATTTATATGTTATACCTATTAGCTTACTCTAAAAATTAGCTAAAGGAATTAATACCTACTCAACTGCCTGCAATTTATGCATGTTTAGCATTTGAGGTTCCTTGGCATGAATTGATGAGTTATTGAAGTAATTAAACTAGTATTGTATTGTATAAACTAGTATGAAGTATTGAAGTATTTAACTAGATGTTTATTGATAAAGAGTAAGTGATATTTAGTGTACAGACTATAAGAAAAAAAAAAAATGTCTTGTCTCTACGTCGAAATCTTTTCGGTTAACTATCGCATTTATCAATGAACTGGTAGAAGTTTCAATGTATTGATGCTTACATACGCATAAATATTTGATGTATTCTTAGAATTCTTAAAATTAAAAAAAAAAAGACAACCGGTAGATTTATTGCACAATCTAGAAACCAATAACAACCCATTTACTATATAATCCTCATACTCCAGAAAATGTGAAACATGGCAACTCTAACAAGTAAAATCCAGCGAAAGGACATTCACAGCAAAACACGTACACGACACAAAATGTTATAAAAAAAAAAACGTTGCCCGTAGCAGCAGCTGTCGTTTATCCTTCGAACACAAATAAATTGAATTTTTCATTCGCGCGATTTTCCTCCCTTTCCACAACTTACTTCAACTATCTGTTTCTCCTACTCCAGGGTTGGTGTAATTGTACTGTCGATGGCGTCGCTAGTGATAATAAAAATAACAAAACCACGATGACAAGAATCGACGAATCGAAAATCCTGTCCTGTATATCGATTTCTATTAATTCCCTATCAAACAAGAAAAGAAGTACACAACACCAACCCCTACAGAAAAAAAAAATCTATTAAAATCAAGAATTTAAAACTCAGAGAAGTTCGTTACGCACAGTTTCTCCTCATCCATCCGAGTCAACTACACTAAACAATAGAACAAACCAAACAGTAACACATCTTAAATTACCTGTTGTTCCATCTTCTGATGGCGACTGCTAATTGCTGACATATTTGCAAGGTCTTCACTCTATGCCTCCTTTCCCTGCCAGTTACTCGTTGGTTGCACTTTATCCTAGAACTACGTTTACACTTAACTTTCCTAATCAAAGGTGAAATTTCTCACAAACTCATGGTAAACGATGATGTAAAAAGAAAAGCAAGACAGAACCACGATGGCACAATAATTATGTACTATATGACAGACACACTAACTAATCTGAAACTAAATATATTCCCTCTGTTCCGCTGTTTTCCTTTTCTGTTGCAACTCTTTGGGTTTGCTTAATTGTGATTCACTGCACTATCCAACTGCAAGCCTAACCGCACACGGAGCAACAGAGGGAATAGACGGAATAGACGGAATAGACAAACGACGCGACGTATCAGAGAGACTAAACCTTAACGGCTAACGTAAAGAAAGGCTCAGAAGCACCCTTTCACTTTAAATTATCACGATTAACAATTCACGAGATGAGTTTCGTTCTGATTTTTTTTTTTTTTTAACCTAGCACAAGGGATGACAAATGTAACTTTTTCACCTCAAATCGAAAACGAAAACAAAAACAGCACCTATCTGCGGCGACAGATAGACTGCGAATGACAGCTGCTGCAAGAACGTACCAGCATGAGGCGAATATGGTGTTTTGATGTGTTGAATTCAGTAGTCTACTTGACGGAGGTAGGTTCAGCTCTAATAAAAATGCTTTGGAGAGTGTCAATGCTTGGTCCTCCGTAGACAGTTTAAAATGCTCTGGAATGGTTAATGTATTCAAATTCAGGATGTTAGTAGCAAAAGGCTGAATATTTTTTAGGGAGAATTTTTATATGTTAAGTTAAACGTACATGCTGTCTCATGGGGCAGGATTATTTTAAGAGTACCTTTTGCTAAAGATTAGTGTGGCAAACGTCCCGGCAAATCGACTCCACACTTATCATGACTTTTAAGCTCAATCCTATTGTGTTTTATTGAATTGTAGGCGGCTTAATGATGTGTGATGTCGAGATCCCATACAAAATTCGCAACTGTGTCATCAAAACCGCCATAAGTGTTTTTGCAGGACAACGTTTAGGGCTAGCGACTCTTTGAGACTTTAGCATGCAGCAAATGTCTTCAAAAGTCATCAGAATTACTATGTTATAGATGCGGCCTAGGTTATGCCAAATAGATGACATGAATTCAGATTCGGCGTTGACATCTATTTTGAAATCATCACAGAGGGATGAGCTTGGACTCCAAAAAAAAGATCCTAATTCATCCTTTCGTCATCTTGCGCAAGAACTCTACCTGTGTCCGTCGACTTTGTGGACGCAAGGCTCATGGTTTTCACGCTTAAAAATTAGATTCGATTGCTGTGAGAATTGAAGGGAGGCAATCATCGTTTGCGTGGTAACATCGCTGATTGTAAACTTGAACATTTGGAAATCCATCTTTCATTTTACCGTAAAATTTTGTTCAGTGTTGAGGCTCACTTTTGTCTCAGTGGCTTTGTTAATAAGTGATATATATAGTGATATAGAACTTGGAGCGAGCAAAATATAAAGGTGATTCATCAGCTACTCCGAAAAATTAACTAGCGGCAGCAGTGAGCTGTCATGCTTCTTAGAAACCGCTCGGTACAGAGCCATGATCAATGATTTTTTTGTTTCCAAAATTGCGTGAAACCTGATCTGCCATACTCCCGGCGAAACCATAGAGTTATTGAGGGAAATATTTTTCAGAAATGGACCTGTGACCTGGCCTCAAATACTCGAAAAAGTGGTCAAAAATGAGGCGCTTCCGTGGTGGCCATATGCCCAAAATCATTTTTCATCGTCATCGTGGCTCGTTGGCTCAACACACTTTATGTACGGACAGAGAGAAATATTAGGTGGATTTGTTCCGATATGCTGTAGATGGATCTGGGCAGTCGCTTTCGATGGATATAGATGCTGTATTGATGTTTATGAACAAGCCAATTTGCTACTTTTGCATTGAGGCAAATCCAGAGAAACTCAGAAACTCTAGTACAAAATATGTGGTTCACGCTGGTGGCATTATAGTATTTTTCAAAAATTAGTACGGAGAATCCGCTTTGCAGTCAATAGCTAACGTTAGCTAACAACGATCAGTGTCTCTCTATTTCTTCAAAAATAAGGACAGCATTGATCTGAACAAAATGTAGTTCCAATGGGATAATTACTTTTAATTTATTGAGAATCCAATTCAACGACAATATTATATTGCAAATGGCCATTGAAGTGGCCATTGGGACCGGGCAATTTGACGCCACATTTGTATTTCTTGTAGGGTTATATAAAGTTGGTAAGCCGCAAACTGTCCTGACCTTGAAAACCAATATTCAACGCGTTGTTATTGAAACAAAGCCCCAAATGCGCCTTCAAAAACAATGAAATAAGAAATATGACTGAAGTTTCTTTTAAAACATATCATGACACATAATGAATAAAGATTTTTCAATTAAGTCGAAAAATCCGATCCAAAGAGCAGTAGAGGCTCGAATTTTAACCAAGGTTTAATGAAGGGTCCGAAGAAACGAAATCGGGTCATTCAATCGGATCAGTGCAGTAGTAATAGTAATACAGATATGTGGCTGAATCATGTAATATGTTAATAAAAAAAATAAGCTTTTTTTACTTGTATGTAATAATTACGGTATATTTCGTTTTTCCTTTTGATTATTAAAAACTAAATGCTATCTACAGAATTTTAACAAACTGCTTTAGGATGTTCATTAGTTCATCACACAAATGTTTTCGTTTGTATTCACAAAGTAATGTTTTTGTAGTTGTCAGAAAACTGTGACATCATTTAATTTATCCAAAAAGAAAAATTTAAGATGCAATGAATAACACGTAACGAACGCGAATGGCTTTCAAATAAAAAAAAAAATGTGTTATGAAAAAAAAAAAAAAAAAACAATCAACAATGTGCTACATACTACAGTAGTTTTAACGGTAACAAGTTCAATTTCTATTTTAAATTTATAGCAGTTATTATTTTGTTCTTGGCGTAGTTTTATACATAAATGTACAGTGTACTTATGTATGGATTTTTGTGAACATGATTACTCTGATTTTAATTTTATATTTTGATGATTTTGTTTTTAGATCAGGGGTTTGGTGATTTAGGGGTTTAAGGTTTCATTAATTTTCTTATGTAAAAATGATTATAACCTAGAATTTGTTTTGGTTTACAAGTTACAAAATGTTGTGAGTGGCTTTTGAACAAATTATAATTAATTATATTAATACCATATGCTGCTGCCATTAGGATTTTAATTTTATTTTTCGAAAAAAAGAAAAAAAAAACAATTGCACTTGTAGCGGATAGATAAAAGGAAACCTTAACGATTCCTTCATCGTTATACGAATTATATACTATATATTTGTATACATTTTATGTTTTATATTGTGTTCGAATTTATCATAAAGCACGCGCGAAAAAATGGCTTATAGTCAGTACTCGTTTTTTTTTTTTTTTTTTTTTTTTTTTTTTTTTTTTTTTTTTTTTAATATATATAAAAATCCTGAAATCAGCTTAATGGTTTTTTTTTTGTTCAATTTTATCGCACTTGCTACACTTTGTTCAATGATTTTTTGTATTTTTTTTTTTTTTTCTTTCTAATATGATACATTATAACCTATATTCTATTACATTTCCTTTTTTTTTTAACTTCTTTTTTAAATGATTTGGTTTGTTCAGAATTACTATTATGTATTATTTATTTATTTGTTTCTTTGATTTGAAAGATAGAGTTTAAGGACATACTTATATAGTGCAATTATGTTGCCCTTGTTTTATATTCTAACTCTTAGAATAATGTATTTAACTAAGCTAATATGATTCAACTGTTAACGGTGACATCACTTTGTTGTGGTGGCTTTGGTTGTTCTGTCGTTGTTAGTTTTGCTGATAGATCGCCATTGGTTAGCTTTTTAGGTTCTTCAGTCTCATCTTCGTTGATTGCAGTCAGTTTTTTAAGAGTTTCAGTTGTTTCGTTTGGGTCACTATCTCTTAGATGCTTTTCGATCTCTGTGCGGACTTTTGCGATGTCTTTCTGACTAAATAAAACGAAAAATAAAAAATAAATAAATAAAAAAAAAATATAAAGATTTTAGTTAGATCATATCTTAATGTAAACCTATTTTTTTTTTTTTTAAATTTATCTTGGCTTTCTTAAGAGGTTTTCTTTAGAGGTATAGAACTTTAAAATGAAATAAAATACATAAATATGGTGCTTATGGCAATGTTATTGGAAAGATCGTGAAATATGATCGCCTTGGCTGACTAGAATAAAGTGCAATCTGGAAGTCTTATTTTCGACCACGACCACAGGGGTTGAATGTTGGCTGTCAAGTCGTATATCGTCTTTGGTTCATGCGATGGCATGAACCAGTCTACTGACTTGATTCTAAACAGTATATTCAAAAAGTTATAGGATTGATTTTATACGAGTATATCATAAAATGTGCAAGTTGCGCTACAATACTTGCAGATGAAACTATGTTTCGTTCTTTCTTGAGGGTTAACGTGATAACTTGAGCTGCCATTAATTTTTTTTTTTTTTAATGGGATAAAATCGCTACGGAATGATATATATCATTTGAATGATATATATGTTAAAAAACAGTTGGAAGACAATCCAATAATGGTCTCAAAATCAAACATGAAGTCGATGTTAATTTCTAAACAGTCAACGCGGTATTTCATAAAGATTTACTTGATTAACTGGAATTGTATCGCACGAGCGACTGGTTCTTCGTTCACTATAATGCTCCTTCGCTTTCTTCGTTATTGGTTACCAAGGTTTTGGCTAAAAAATCAGTTTCTGTGATCAATTACCCCAAACGAATTAGGGTCCGGCCGACCGTTTTTCTATTCCCTTAGCTGAAGAATGATGGCAGGGCGTTTTAATGACGTGGAGGATATTCAAAGAAAATGGACGGGTATGCTGCAAAGCATTCCGAAAGACGAGGCTATACGACCGATCAAAAATTTTACAGAACTATTATTACAGAAGGTAAGGATCTATGTTGAAAATTGGATACAAAATTTTTTCACAAATTGTGTATAACGCCCTCCTTTGACTCTTACGTTCTGGCGGGCATAATTTTGAAGAAATATGGGCCAATTCTGTTTTTTGATGTAGCCAATCAACCAAAAATAAGCTTAATCGCCGATCAAAAGCATTGTGGTGAAAAACAAGATCAAGAGCAATGTCGTTTTCGGCTCATTAACCGAATGTAAAATTCAGTAAAATCAGGTTTTACTTGATTAATGAAGGAGAAACCAACAACTTATGAATATTTCGGATGCTTAAAGACAAGTATGCACATTGCTACCTTATTAATAAAATCTGTCCCATACTATACCTACTTATGGATATACAGCATTGTAAACCAAGTAAAAATGTTTAACTTACCTGATTTGCACAAATAAGATACCATTGATTGCATTCAGCATATCTAACACAGAACCCATTGTTGGTGGTTGAATATGAATTGGAGGTAAGCCAGTAGTCAGCTTTCCATTGGAGTAGATATCATTCATTTTCTTTTGTAGGAAGACAGCTTGTTGTGTTAACAAGCGTAGGCACTGAGATGATTCTTGGGTCTTCTCGTGATATTCACCCAACTAAAAATATTCCAAATATTCCAAACTATTCTCCAGTTGAAAAATAAATTTTTTTTGTTTTTTACCTGTGATTTGTAGATACTATAAGTTTCCTTTTCGTTGCTTAGAGCCGATCGGAAGTCGCCCATACAACTTTGTGTTCTCGCAACTAAATGGTAACTAACAGCAACATGCATTGACTTTGCTCCATAGTACTTAAGATTTAGGGCTAATGCATGTTCTATGAAACGTAGTGAAAGTTCATATTCACCAACCGCGTGCAGAATTAAACTAATGTTGCTCTAAAACAAACAAAAACATCAAATCACATATTTCAAATGGGACCATTCGCTTGATATACTCACATCGATTAACGCGATTTCTGGATGATCTTCCCCGCAGATCAATAGAAGCAAGTATCTTGCTCTATACAAGAGTTTAAGAGAAGTACTGATTTGTCCATTTGCAAAGCAATACAATGCCAAATGTGTCTAAAATTAAAATTTACATGTTAAAATTGCTCTTAAACAGTGAGTGATTGTTTTTCACATACATATTCCAAGATGGTATACGGATGATCAATGCCATTCACGCGTTCACTCATAATAACCGAACGCTGTTGGATAGCTAAAGCCTCTTGAGGATCACCTAAAATATAACTTAAACGTGCCAACATTCGCAAGCATTGTCCGTTTTCCGAATGCATTGCACCAAAGACATTATTCAAAAGATTTAATGCTTCACTAATCAGCTCATAGCCCTCTTTGAAGTATCCTTGTTGGATTTTGGATTGGCCAGTTGTGTAGAAATTATAAGCATCTGTAGCACGTGGATTAATGTGCTTTACAATGGGGAACACATTCACGACGTCTTCATCAGTGAAGGTGGGCTTATGGCGGGATTCAAAGTTGTATTCGCGTAACAATATTTGTATGCCAACTTTCAGACAGAACGCACGGAGAATGCTGATTTTTTGCAATTTATATGTCTCAACTATTGAACGGTCTATCGAATCGCAGTCCAAATCAAAGTCCCAGTAGCTCTTAATTTCACGTTTGATATGTTGCCACATCGATTTTGGGGTTATTAACGCCCAATCATTATTATCGTTGCCTAGGAGTACGTTTTTACCATTCTTTCGCTTGTTGCGACGTTTGTTGGTTTTTTGCAGTTCATCAGAACCTAAGGTTGGCGATGTCACTGGACCAGAAGTTAAGAAACAATTAAGGAAATGGCTGATTGCCGATGATAAACTCATAACTTCGGTATTTTGCATGTAACTGTAATAAATGTGTTTTGCTGCGCGTACAATCAATTCTTGGACGGCTATGCGGTAGAGATATTCAAGCCTTGGCACTTGTGATAGTTGCTGTGCTACTTTTCCCAAGTATCTACAAAAGTTAAATCGTTACTTGAATAATTGAAAAAATACTCTAAAATAGTTACCTTATGTTAATGCCACGTGCATGTAAAGTTTCAGTTAAATTGACCCCGTCAATTGAAGCTGACAGATGATCCATGTGCTCTTTTACGAATGCAGGAATCTGCTTGAGAACCAAGAATTCCGCAGCATCCCGGACAAGTTGTTTTTGCTTCTTTAGCGAGCAAGGTGAATCAGGTGAATCAACGTGTTTTATTCCGGGCGAGTAGACATCAGGATTGAATCGGAAGTCGAATTCATATTCTTTCAAGGATCCCACCGCGGTGCATGCACGTTTCACAACCTCTGCCGCTTGTTTCTCATCATGGGCATTACTCTCGTTAACACTTTCAGTCAGTTTTTTTGCTTCTTCCGTCGAGGCATTTGCATTGATTTCTTCTGTATTTGTTTTCTCCGCTGTTGCAGATTCTGTTGTTTTATCACCCTCAGTATTTATGTCTTCAATAGCTTTTTGATTTTTATTGGCATCTACTTGAGTATTGCCCTCGGCTTTCTTTTTGTTTGCATTCAATTGTTGCAAATGTTGTGCAGCATTACGAATAAAATTCACATAGCGATCTTCGATAAATGACTCTAGCAATTCTTGTCGCAAGCAAGATAATTTATGCTTATGCTCAATAGGGAATCCCAATGCCTTTAATTCAGCACTGGGTTCTTCGCCAGCGATTTTCAAAAAGTTCACATCAGGAGGGAACGTGCGTAAGAGATCCAAAATGTAGTGACGCCCGTCGTTACCAATAATTCCCTTGCATTCAACCGAAGAGCAAAGTTCAACATCTTCGCCTTTTTCATTTATAACAGAATGAGGAAGAATTTTCAAATGCTTGGCAGCCTTGCGTAATAATTCTAAGTATTTTGGATAACTAAGAACTGTCTTTCCAAAGTCAATCGAACCATACACAACCGATTGTTCTTGTTCACGTTCGAGAATTCCTGGTATAATTGATTGGGCTGTGATACGGTAACCGCGATAATCAATAACTACTGTCCCTAGAGTGTACAACCCTTCAACGTCAACAGCACTATACACTCGTACACCGTGTAAGTCATTTCGTGGTGCCACAAATGCGGCCACATCTCCTCCTAATTCCTTGTAGTGGTCACGCACATCGAAACCCAGTGAGAAAAAAATATTATTCCAGATAAACATTTGCATTTTTGCATCTTCCCCGGGATTGATGGCCAAAACATTACCATCAATAACAGCCATTGCACCACGCGTGGCAGCAATAACAAAATCACCGTGCACTTTGAAGATGGCACGTTCTCGCAGCAGTCGATCGGGCAGTGTTTTCCGTGGAAGTTCGCGAGTTGTCTGCAGCTCCTCGTTCCAGTCCCGCGTCTGGCCAGGAATGTGCTCTTCATAACTAAACAAACGATTACCGATTATTTTTATTTAATTATTTTTTAACTATTTCTTGCTATTATTCGCTTACCCTAGTTTTGATGAGAAGGCGTCCTCTGCTCTTATGGCATCAATTGTGTGTTCTAATTGCGGTGATGTCCATGTGTATACCTGATACGGAGTGGCAACCCTTTCAAAGGCATGACGAAGTGTACGCTTCTTTTGCATTTGTGAGAATGCTCGCTTGAATGAGGGTGAGATCTGCGACAATAAATCGATCAGCGAATGACACAAATGACTAGGATTGTCCGGTTTAGGATTGAAGACTTCATCGGTTGATTGATTTATATAGAAACCTTTGGGACAAGCTGAAATATGAAATCGCTTATCCTCCATCGTTACCACATACAAATACATTAAGTCTCCATGCAATTTACGGGGTCCAGGCGGTGGATTCCATGCAGATGTAGTCAAAACTTTCAAAGACTGAGGACCCTTTGAACTTTTCACTCCCGGCTGAAGTGGTAGCAAAGGACGATCCTTTGATCCAGGCATTATGTAGTCAGGCGGTGTACAGTCAACACTGTCTGGTCGAGATTTTTTCTTTTCCAACAAATCACCTTGTGTAATCGTGTGTAGGAAAGATAAGGAATTGCAATCGACACCATTGTATGCATCAGCTGGATCCATAGATTTTAACAAATCTCTTACATGACGTACATGAATGCGGGCCTCTCTCATTGTATAGGGATCTTCCACCACTTTAACAGTTGATCCATGCTTCAGCCCTTCAATATTTTTCAACTCCGCAAAGTTGTCCAGTGTAACGCCATCCAATTGCAAGGAGAAACACGTTCGATGACACGTATCTTCACGATCCATCAATAGCTGATGTATCTCTTGTACTAACTCCATACTTGAAAGTTGAATGGAAAGCAGTTCAGCACCAGGACTTTGGATGTGTACTGTGATACCATTATCATGCAGCATATCCAAATCGATACTCTCCTCTGAACGATCATCACCGCCGCTTTCATTTTCTTTCTCTGCTCCTGGAGTTTGACTCTTTTTATCTGAGTTGCTGCTCTCATTTTCATTAGCATCAGTTTTATCATTCGTGGCATGTCCATTGGTCAGCGTATTGCCATTTTTGTTCCCACTTTTAGTACCTTTACCTAAAAAAAAAAAAATACAAAAAAATCAAAAGAAAAACATAACAAATGCAAATTTTACAAGTCAAAGGTGAGTGTAAAATAAAAATACAACAACAAAGCAATTTGTACATTTTCTGTGAGCAGAATACATAATCGCTGTCATCGGGTTATCAGTAGTTTCGTGTCTATTAGAAGCAAAGAGTGACGTGATTGGGAAAGAAACAAAGAATATTTTTGGTCTAAAAATAGACTACTGGGCAGTCTTTAATTCGTAAGGAGAAATGTTTAAATTCTATCAAAACAAATGCAATCATGTCAAAATGAATCTAATTACAAAACAATGAGAACTTTCTTTTTAAGACTTGACAATGCTTTGCAATAGTCGCTGTACAAAAGTGCAAATCCTCAGTTATCACCGGAAACCTATTTAATAATAAAAAAAAGTACGCACAATTTGTTATTATGTATTATTGATTAAATCTGGCATAAATGTTTTTTTTTTTTTTTAAGATCTGATTCATTTAAAGCCACCGAATATATGTATGCCACCGAAATTGATTTTATTCAGTATGCACCTTGGGTTGAATTAGTGTAGCGAAACAAAATATTAACAATATACCCGTTAAGAACATAGTAACGCCTCACACAATATTAAGGAGAATTTCATTTTAAGTTCGCTAATAAGTTGAACACGATTGAAGTGAATAAATTGCTTATGGTTGTTGTAAAGCTACATGGCTTTTCATTAGATGCGTCCCAATTTGTTGTTTAAATAAGAAAATGTGTGTTTAAGGTATTAATGAAGTTTTTGTTTCGAATTGAAATAGCTATGAAATATGAAATCATTCGAATATCCTACTTGGAAGCTCTTGCATGAGTATGTGCGATGGACCCATTTTTCCTTAAGCTGTTCGCATAATACAGACAATATTCCAGCAATTACTCCTCCAATTTTTCTGACACCGTGATTAAATTGTGTACTAAGTAATTTTCAAAAAGTATTTATACAATTTAAAGTCACATAAACCAACACTTTATTTATTCAGTATTCAGTTGCTTACGGAAATCTTAGTAGACTTAAGGTTTATGATGTATTGTGTACTACGAGTAAGTAATTATGAAAAGAACTCCTGGCACGCAACAGTGTGTAGGTTTTATCTAATATTCGATTTTTTTTTTATAATTTTCTGTGTAGAAAATGCAATGGGTAAAATTACGTGTTTGATTGCATCTTGTCTTATCATTTATGTGATAAACTTGCGATATCAGCAAAGTTTTTAACTCGAGTATTTTATCTGCTACATTGTTAATGCCGATGTGCACGCCAACGAGCCAAGTTTTCTTTTTAAAATTCGGCCTTTAGATATAATTGTAGTATGACATTGCAATGAGATAATTACTCTAACCACCAGTTAACACAACGAAAATGCAAATACAAAGGCTCTTTCGTAAGCACAAAAGAAGTTACAAAGGTAAAGTCGCACATAGAGTTAGTGTACTTAAAGGTTTGTTATATACGGCAGCATTGGGTTTGCCTTTAACATATGTATGCATCGCAGTTGTGGGCGATGCACCTGAAGGACAGAGCGGAAAAGGGAAAATTTTAATTTGGGTAAAATGATTGAATTCTTCCAACGGAAAAAAATCAGATGGCTCTTGGCCTCACTAACGAAATGAAAGGAGGGTCCCGTAGAAGATAACTAAGATTCGCGAAATTAGAGAACCACACAAAAGGCGCCGTGGTATATACATATATGTGGAAGAAATACGTATCATTAGGTGAAATTATACGAGCTACAACGGTAACAAAAGAAGAAAGATCAGAAGAAATACCAACATTCGACTGGTGCTACACTGCCGATAATCTGTCGGTTTAGTTCAACGGTTCCGAAGCTGATACTGGCAGAGATATTGTCAAATGTTTTGAAAATGGTGTGATGTTTAGTGTTTTCAAGTAAAAAGTTTCAATTTGACATATGAATTAAACAAATATTTTCTACGCATTATCTCGGCATTTGATTTCTATCACCATTCCAAAAAATGATTCGATCAAGAAACTTTTCTCGCAAAGAATAATGGTTTCGCCATTTGTTTGGCACAGGCGGTCATCTTATTAGAAACAAAAGTGGTTCGCCTATATATGTACCTTTAGGTTCCAAAAACCAAATCAGACAGTAACGCATTGTTGATAGAAGAACTACTCGATAATCATTCTGCTTATAGACGAAGCCTTGCAAGTGCAATTGTGGCTTATCCTTTTTTTTCAAATAAATTTTTAAAGTTCGGGGTCTTACGCCGGGGTACTATGCCCATGTGGTGTTGTCAACAGCGCGCGGTATTTGTACTAAGTTCCCGCGCGGCTATGTACTTACGCTCAAAATGATTTTTCGGTTATATTTCTGATCAATTTTATGTATTTCCCACACTCAAATTGAAGCAGCTGGCGATCGGCCAGCTTAAGCTCTTGAACCTGACTCCACTTGAACCTTATACGCCTCATGACTGAAGTTTTTATAGAAAATTCGGTGGAGGGATATTCTAAATTTTTGAGATAAACGTGGATTCAACAAATCGAGTATAATTCGAGGTTTAGAATCAATAATCCCAGTTCTTCAGGTGTTACGAGCACGATTTCGGTTCTATACATCACTTTCTGAATCCAGTGTTCGGCTAAATGTGCTGCACGTCGACCGAGAAGATTAAAAATTTTCGAACTGTTTCAGTAGTTGCTAGCGAAATGAAGACCTTTGACAAAAAAAAAAAAAAAAAACTGGAAAAAGAAAGATTTACAAGAGTGGACACAAAATATAATAACGTGAATAGACATCAGATAGACTTGGCTATTTGCTAAGCTAGAGAAAATAGAATTCCCATGCTAAACAAAAAGACAAAGTTTTGAATATTTTTTTAAAAAGTAAAGTAACAATTAAAACAAGATCATGGTCTTTTGAAGCGTTGAATATTGTCCTGTTTTAGAGACTAAATAATCAGATGTTAATTTCGAATTATGCGAGATGCTGATAAACTAATTTTTAGTATGTCATGATTAGAACCCAATTTGTTTTTGATTGATTAGCCTCTAAATGTTGACGATCTTACACATGTTGTTAAGTTCTAATATCATCCTACAATAGTTGTTAACAGCAAGTTTTAATAGAACAAAATATGGCAATAGTGTCAACCTACTTATTCTTCATTAATCACTTTAAAGCTATTTTTTCTAACTTCAATGTGAGTTTGTTTTTTTGTATCATTTTAACAATACTTTAACACATAACGAGAATTAAAATTGTATATTCGCGAATTCAGAACATAGTACATAGCATATTTATATTATTTTAAAAAAAAAAATCGCGAAGAGATCTTATATCCTTATCCAAAACACTATTCTTCTGTTGGACACCCTTCTGGTCAACCTATTTATGGCGATTACGAGCACAAAGCACCTGCAAATATACTTACGTATATACAAAAAAATGACTAGATATAGATTTATTATTTCAGTGTTACCGAATGCATATTTAGAACATTTCAATTCGATTGCGCGATGCTATTTTTAAAGCACATTTACATTTTCCAAAGTGATACTTCTCATCCACGCGAAATTTAATTGCTTGCTAAGATTTCAAAATTGTTTTTTAGAAGTATATGCCTTCTAATTTTTAAATAAATTTTCGTGTCTACCTGCATCAAAATAAGTGATAAGCACTAAACTCTTAAAAAGATACAACTGTACGCCCATTGTCAGCAGATACTGCATCCTTGCGAGTCGAGATATATATATATATGTAGATACACACTCGAGTTTGTACTCACAGCCCACAGCGCACTGCAGATTAACTGATTAAGAATGCAATTTAAAAGGCAGACAGTAGCTGGTTACATTTCTTATCAAAATGCAATATCAGTGGTAGACGCATTACAAATGGTATCTGGTACATTTTCGTGCGTAAACACAAAAACCAAGAGAGATTACGCAATTCTTGTAAGAGCGAAAATGAGAATTCAGAAATTGCAATTCATTTCAATTGGAAAAATTTTCCCGATATTGGAATTCATCCGAATTCACTCACCTAATCAATGATGAAGTCTGATCATATTTTATTATGGTAATCGGGAATGTGTTGCCAATGCAAATCTTCATAGAAGGTTAGGCTTTCGAAACACTTTTGCTTTGTATTATCTTCCTTAGTTATCCACCAGAACTAATGAATACTGCAGCGAGAACATAATTGAATAAGAAAATCTCCTGAGCACTTAAGGATCATGCTAATAGGAACTGTTTGTTGAAGTTCGCGTTGACCTTCCCAAACGGAAGATTAATTTACTGTAACCAAAAGGGGTGTACGTTCATAAGGTCGATAGAAAAAAGAAATCAAAGCATCATATATGTAAGTATACTGTAGTTCTAAAGAGATGCGCAATCGATGAGAGTTGAAAGAATTCAATGAATGAACAAAATGTTTACCACATCTCTGAATCCTCCAAGGTTTTCAATTTAATAAGAATGTGGTGAGAAAAAAGTGTCATACCAAGTCATACGTCGAAAAACAAATTTTTATTTTCAACTGCGACGAACAGATTTTTTGGGTGTAATTTGTTACCCCGGCAAACTGATTTTTTGCCAGCTCATAGGCATGCAGTTACCTTGTCTACGTTTTTACAAGACATATTTTTAGCACAGCGCGTTAAAATAAAGGAATCGTTTTCGCCCGAACAAAAGGCGGTCGAAGCGGATTATGCTACGAACGTAATTTGCTCAATTCAATCACTCTTCCACTAATTGCTGAAAGTACTTAGTCCATAAGTGTCTCGTTAAGTCAATTTTATATAAAATTACTGTAATTTTTTTTTTTTAAATTAACGCAGGTCAGACATTTCCAGTGAATGTCGGGCGGTATCGGACCATGATAATTGACTTTTGACGAACAGACAAAAAAAAGTCTCAGGTCTATTGGAAAAGACTTAAATGGCCGCTTATCGATTTGGCTAGTTATACTGGTTTCCCAAGAGTTTCGGAAAGAAATAAGTTTGCATAGATTTTTTTTTTAAATTAAAGCAGGTCAGACATTTCCAGTGAATGTCGGGCGGTATCGGACCATGATAATTGACTTTAGACGAACAGACAAAAAAAAAAGTCTCAGGTCTATTGGGAAAGACTTAAATGGCCAATAAGATCAAGCGATTTGGCTAGTTATACTGGTTTCCCAAGAGTTTCGGAAAGAAATAAGTTTGTATAGATTTCTCCCCCCCCCCCCCCCCCCAAGCGAACTCTTAAAAATTCAATATATGTGTATTCACCGTTGATAAAACATAGATCCATTACTTCACGACAGAGTCCAATAAACAATTACAAAAATGGAATCAGGCGAATTTGCAGATCACAGGGTAGTGGGTGGCCGTCGCTCAAGTGGTACTGCATTGACTTCCAAATCAGAAGGTCCGATAGAGATTCTTTTTTCATGCAACCAAAATCTTGTGAGATAAATGGTTGCCTGAATTACAACGAGTCAATTTATTCTAATAATTTAGTCTCCCCATTAAATGTCGGATGCCACCCATGAGGCGCAATAACCCAATCATCTCTCTCTCCCCCTATCCACTTTTCTGAGAAAATTTAATACGTGTTCAGGTATTTTATAAGTAGAAACACCTTCTTGAGTTTTAAGTTAAAAAAAAAAAAAAAGAAAAAAAAAAATACAAAGTAAATTGACAAGGACAAGATTTGGCAAAGAAAAAAGTCCACGGCAACTCACTCATCCAATCGTGACTAAATTGCATGAATTACGATTTAAAGAACGATATTAAAGAAATCACCTTACTGCGGCTGTAGGCATATTTAACTATTTTTTTACTTACATTTAAGTTTTTGTTGATGTTTTAAAGGAAAGATCCAAAAATAAAGGACACTTATCAAATAGAGAAAATTATCATGCAAAACTGAGATCAAAAAGTAAGACTAACATTTGGAGTAGGAAACGGATGGTCACCGTACATAAACTAACAACGACTTAGTCGCCTTAAAGCAATCAAAATATTCATGTTTGTATAAGATAAAAAGAAGAAAAACAAGGGCCCAATTGCCTTTATATGTATTACCACGTTCATAGGTACGGAGTTTCCATTCATATTTTTAACTCAATTTAAACGCTTTCAAGCCCACATGTTTTTGCACAAATGACAGTGGTAAAATAAACATTATTCCGCCCTCCAGCTAATGGCAACACTCTGCTGATAACGATGGTTTCTTTGTCTCGCAATAGAACAAACCGTATTTTCATCAGAGCGAGAGAATTTCGGCTCTAGGCCAAAAACATGGCAAACAGATTAAAGAATTTTCTATTTTCATGTTTTTCCTTTCATTTATTCCAAGAAAAGTGTTTCTATCTTTAGACTACCGAGACGTAGGAAAACGTGCAGTGAGTACACGCAGTGATAACATTGTTGGAATTCACTCACAGCACACACACACAACACAGCTCACATGCTCTCGCATGCAATCATCGCCTCCTATGCATTGGCATTTGGATTTCATCGGGGAGATTTGAACCCGATCAAAGATCTTTTCTCTCTGTCACTTTAGTTTTTGATACTCGTAAATGAAAATACCCTCCTCCCTAGCGCAGTCAAAATATGAAGTCACGTGTTGTGCGTACTACATGAAACTAAAATTTCCCCATAACATGTCCAAATGACAGAAGTTCCAATGTATACGTTATTCAATGCCCCACGATGAGCCTCAATCTGGAGCACATGCAGTATGTGACCATTATAGGTTACAAACTGATAGTCAACTATACGAATAACTACTCATTTAAAAAAAAAAAAAAAAGCTACTGCGATTCATGGTAAAGTTAAAAAAATATATATATATTAAAAAACCTAAAAAAAGCCGGTCGCTTGCAGAGTGAACTTTTCTTTAACAAAAACACACGAGAAAATCAAATTACGTAACGTCTGTTATATGACTGCTCTGAGACAGTGGAAATTTTCTTTGCTTTATTTTCCGACACGAATTAATAATCAAATCAGGATGGCTTCAAATTTAGTCACTTCGAGAAGGATACAGGGAAGTTATCATTAAGAAAATTTACTGTTTCGAAATGGGTTTACCACCCGGACAAACCTTTTTTCTTGGCCGCATTATCGGTGTTTACTCCTTGTGCGGCTGATGAAGTGTTGCTAGTTGATTTAAGACCGGCATTGTCTTTATTTTCTTCTACTATCGGTTTCTCAGGTATTTTCTCGTCGGTATCCAATGCCATGTTTTTTTTTTTCGGGAATTTCCTTGTAATTGGCTTTGCTTTGATTTTTTTCTCTTTACTTTGGTTGCCAAAAAGACCGTATTCACAAGGTGATTAGCACACAGTTAATGTCAATAGTTTTTGAGCACCACTTTTGCAAACAAATTCTTAAAAAAGATTTTTCTAATTATTTGTAAAAAAAAAAAATGTTTTATTTCTTTTTGATTAACCTATGAACGATTTGAAGACAGTTTTTTCGAAGAGAACCTGCGAACCTCCTCGCCCGTCATGAGCGATTCACAAGAAACAAGAAACAACTAAGAATCGAATCTGTGCTGGAAATGGTTGGGAATTTCGAACGAAAATGAATTAGCAGCTGTCAGTGAGTTGCGAATAGAGTGGATTGCAGTTCAGGAATAAACTCTCTGGGTGATGCAATAACTTTTCTGAATTTGGTAAAAACAATAGCAGGGAGTTGTCTTTTTTACAATAAATTTACAGACGCATTCGGTTCTTACAGACTTTTTGGATATCATTTCTTTCGCGTATATTTTATCTTATCCTGGTTACATGACATTCGTTCATGTGCGTAACACGCATTGAGTTTTGGTTTCATTTAAGGAGACCAAAGGCTTTTACTTTCGTGATACATACCTATTCTTGTGAGCTGTGTGTTTTCTTCGTCCTTCATATAAAAAGAATATAAAAATCGAAATATGAATTCCCACTGCATACTCATTCTAACTAATGGCCTAACTGAACATTAATTTATAATTAACCTAAAAGTTGCAATAGGTTTATCCGCTGCTTGCTTCAGAGCCCAAAGTGTGCTCTTAATTTTTTTTTCCTTTACGTGAAAGGAGAAACTCACGAGTTGTACGAGTTAGTAAAAAGAGACAAACACGGGCTTTTCCGAAAAAAGGCATGGTCGAGAATATTAAGCGGTGTTACAATAGGTGTTAGTTTTAGCAAATTGTAAAAAGAATTCGCTGAGGCAGCCAGAAAAACTAAGTACTCGTATTTGTAGATTAACAGCCGATGCAGAGAATTAAGACATAACACTTTTGCAGGCTTATGCAAATAGACGATGAACCTGCCACTCTCAGGAGAAATTTCCAAGAAAATATAGATGACAACAAGCACGATTCGGTCCAGCAAGTCAGTATGAAGCAATTATAAACATCAAAATTTAAAAGCGGAATGGCTGCTAGAGCTATTGGCCAACCCGCAGAGCTATTTCAAGCAGCATATGAAAACTTGATACGCGACGTTCATCAACAAGTATGTAAAATTGTTTGTTTTTTTTTTCAGTTCGTTGTCTACTAGGGGCCAGAAAAACGCACTAGAAGAACGAGAGCACTTGGACAGGAAACAGGTCCTTTGTGCTCTGCATGAATTCCGAGTCTCAATGAGCATGCTGGGTTGATGCGAATTCCCATGCGGTCGTTTATGCGATTCACTAGGACAGACACCGAACGCACCCCTAATGGTGCGTATATTTGTATATTTGAGAGGTTTTTCACGCCTCAGTAAACAAACATCATTATTCGATGAATAATATTGTTTTGCCCCCCGCTGATGTTTCAGTTTTTATTTCGGGATTCCATAAATTTCAACACAAAAATAACAGTTTTCAAGCCAGTGTTCCTTTTCCGTCTTCCCTCATTTTCGAGTAACATTTCGAACAGCAGCTGTCAGCTTAATTTGTTGACATTTGAACGTCTTACATTACCACAAGCAGCTTAGATTTATTTATTATGGAGAAAATAAAAAATCTCACAGAAAACAAGTCAAAACCAAAGGCAAATGATGAAGAAGTAGAGGAAGAAAAAAAGAAACGTCCCATCATAAAAAGTGTCACTGATTTGCAGCGACTAAAGCTGGAGAAACTCATGAAGAATCCTGTTAGTACATTAATGTTGTTTTATTTGTAAACCGATTTTTCTTTAAACCACGTAACTATTTTATTAAGGATAAACCGGTGATAATTCCCGAGGCTCCAAAAGAAAAGGACTACATGCAAACAGTACCCTCATTTGTTCGTAATGTAATGGGCTCAAGTGCAGGTGCCGGGTCTGGTGAGTTTCACGTCTATAGGCATCTTAGGCGGAAGGAATACGCCCGCCAGAAATGTATTCAAGCCAAAAGCGTAAGGGAGCAATTAGACGAAGACTATCAAATGAAATTAGAAAGAAATCGCCTGGAATCTGAAGCGAAAACCGCTAAGAAACGTGCAAAGCGTTTAAAGAAAAAACAACGTGCAAAGAAGCATAGAAACAATAAAGACGAAAAGGAAAAACTTGAAGAAAAACCAGAAACTAGTGAAGAGGAAGACGAAGATGAAATTTCACAAAAACAAGATTCTGACGCGGATGGCGTTCAAAATGTACAAGCAGCTGATAATAAGGAGGAAATGGATACAGTCGAAAAAGTATCTAATCATGAAGATGAAAGAGTTCAAAGTAATTTGAATCAAAATGAGACGGTACCTGTTGAAATTAAAGAATCGATAGAAAAACAACCCAGCGAAGAAAAGACCGATTTCAGAGA
Source organism: Volucella inanis (assembly GCA_907269105.1). Lineage (NCBI taxonomy): Eukaryota > Metazoa > Arthropoda > Insecta > Diptera > Syrphidae > Volucella > Volucella inanis. The sequence goes on from OU026157.1 coordinate 139,434,806, forward strand.
CACAGAGTCGCATGAACCAGAAAATTCAAGTGAACCTGAATCATCGAAAGTGCAAACATCCGACTTGTAAATAAAAAATAAAGCCGCTAAAATACTTAATACAAATAAAATTGTCAAACAAAATGTTTGTTTTTCTCTAAATGGCCTTTGTGTCACCACCAGATTCATAAACTACTTTTTAACCTATGATTTAAGGGTGGACACCGCAATATCCTCTGAAACAAAAAAAAAAAAATCCTGATTAACCTGCCCAAGGTAGAACTACGTTTTCCAATAGAAATATTTTTCCTTGGTAATTCTAGGAATTGAACATCACGAGAAGCATAACTTTTGCTTTCAAAGCCTTTCGACAGCGCTTTGGTAGTCGCAACTAGTCGTTTACATCATTTCATTGATTAATATTAGACGTGGACTTTATTTGAATCTATCCAAATTCTGTATCCATTATTATAAAGTTTTAACCAAGCAGTGATTTTGTTGCTTTAAAGGCCAATTCTTCACAAAACACGAAGGAAGCTTTGCACTTCAGAATTTGTCTATTTTTATACTGATAAAGACTATTTGTATTTTTACTACTAGACCATCACCATGCTTTGACATCACAGCCCATATCATAATGCATCCACATCCATGTTTATCTTAATGGTGTACCTGAGATTGTATTCTTTGTTCGTTGGTTTTTTAATGAACTTTTTGTCCTCCGATTAAATTTGTTTTCCTCGTTCCAAAAAATACTTTTCCAAAAGTTTAACCATTTGTCCTTGTGAGCATTTGCAATAGCAAGTCTTCTCTTACGATTTTTCTGAGACACAAGAGGATTCCTTTTGGCAATTCTTGCATTGGCCTGAACTTCGACTAAATGATGACGAAAGTCAAGGCTGATATTTGGATGCTTAAGCAATCGGTATCTAATTTCCCGAGTTGTTGGGAAAAGATCATTACAGTTAACCCTATGTATAATATTGTCAGTTCTTTTTCAGGTTTTCCTTCTATTCTTCTGCTAACATAATTTGCTGACAATTGAGTGTTCTATGTGAATTGCATGGCAATCTGAATAAGCAACGTGGAACATTTAAACATTTAAACTATTCTAAATATGATCAGATAATACCTTTCCTAAAAAGAAATCCAAATGGACTCAGACATCGTGTGCGGAACAAGCCTCACCTGTTGGGCTCAAAAACTTTGTATTTTGTACATCAACAGCTAATCGTTTAAATAATTTTGTTCCACAGTTTAATGGTTTTAATAGGTTTAGTGTTGGACTTCGTACTTTGAAACATCCTCGGAACTAGAACCATTCAAACCAAAAGAATTAAAAATATTAAGACTCAGACAGCGTGTGCGGAACAAGCATCGACCTGTTGGGCTCAAAAACTTTGTATTTTGTACATCAACAGCTAATCGTTTAAATAATTTTGTTCCACAGTTTAATGGTTTTAATAGGTTTAGTGTTGGACTTCGTACTTTGAAACATCCTCGAAACTGGAGGATGGAAGAATTGTCGTAGTAAAGTAAAGAGACGATAAAACCGTTACGATGGCTTCCACTTGCTTCCGAATAAAGAAAGAGATCTCAAAAATATACCGTGTCCCTTGGTCGTAAAGGAGTACAATAGTCATATGGGGGAAGTGAACATTTGGGACCAGCTAATGGAATGCTACTAAGGTCAAATGGACTTCAAAGACGGCTTTTTACTTCCTTGACTTGGGTGTTGTCAATAGCTGGTTGGAGTACAAGAAGGATTGCAAATTGAACCAGATTCCAAAAAACAAAGTCGTAGATTTGCTTCACTTTCGCTTGGAAATAGCTGAAGCTCTTCTTTGCAATAACAAAAGAAAGCGAAGAGATGCTGACGGTGATGAAGATGATGAAGACGAACCACGTCCAAGTTGAATGCAACGGTGTGCATCATTGCCAGGAGCAAGCAAAAGGTTTAATGGGCTTAACCATTGACATATGATAGACAATCTTAAAAGTGCACGCATGTGCCGGATGAAAAATTGTTCAAGCCGGACGCGAACAAGATGCGAAAAGTGCAACATTTAACATACTTATGCCTTGCTCAAGGAAAACAATGTTTTAACAGTTTTCATGAGCAACAGGCTACATGTTTTTGAACCAAATATGAAACTAAAAAGTACGGAAATATTGTAGTTTATTTTTTTTTTGTTTTTTATGTATTATTTTTTAAAATAAAAGTTAATGTTTTAAATGAATTTAAAATGAAATAAAGAATATTCGAGATTAAACTGATTTTTACTTTTTTGAATTGTTTAAATACCTACCCGCACATTCGTGCGTGTCTTTTTTTAAGGATACTGAATGTCTAACCGAAAAAAGAAATAGATTTTCCCAATTTTTTACTTAAAAGTGTTTAGCCTACCAAATTTCAACTAAATCGAATTTTTACTTTCGTCGCTACTGAAAGGGTTAAAAATCGGATCCTCATGGATGGTCGATATAAAACGGGAGAGTCCGTCGTAGGTATCTTACGAACGCCTTCTGTTCCTTTTTTCCGTTGACAAAACAATTCAAAGTTCAATTCTACATTAATTTGGTTTTTTTTTTTTTTTTAAAATCACTTCATTTGTCGTGAAAGTTTTTTAAAACTTCCCAAAGTAGTTCAAACGGGTTCAGGTCTAGTGAGTGCGACGGCTATTTCAGGACGTTTGTATGGAGTTACTTTCTTCGAACCAGGATTTTACAAGGATTTAACAGAGTGTTGGATCATTATCTGATATCCCACATATTTTCCCCTGTATTGTTTCTCTCGAAACTACAGCCTTTCATCCAAAGCATAATACCAACGCCAGACTATGAAAAACAAATCCCAGATGTTTTTTTTTTTTTTTTGTTATATTATCATTATTTTTTACTTGGAAAACCTCTTATTCTGCATCTACATAATTTACAACTAATACCCAAGTTGATGATGATGCTGGTAACATCACGCTCCACTGTCTTCCTGATGCATAAAGGATTAGACTACTGACTACGCACACATGTATGTACATTTAGCCATAAGACAAAAAAAGGTTTATCTTAGTTTCATTGGATCATAAGACATGCTTTTATATTTCGAAAATCCTTTTCTATACCCAATGTTCACTGCTCTCAAGTGAGGAAATTTTCTTTTGAAGAAGCCACCTTCTAAGAGTTTGTTTCTAATTGTTTGACTACAGACCTAGGTGTTCAATCTAGTAGTAGGCAAATGGAGTTAATTTTTGTATGCCTTAAGCAATTTTCGGCAAAACGGAGCTGTTTCTCCTAGCCTTCACGGGTTTGCGATTTCTTTTATGCTCTGATAGCATTATAAACTTTTATTTTTAAGATGTTAAAAATTACGCTATATTCCGCACGGTAAGCCCATTTTTATGAAGCGTCTTTATACCATATTTAAACGGTCTTCAACTGTGCAGTCTACTTCTGCTAATTACAACATCAATTGTTCATACTTTTATGAATAAAAAGAATACTGAACTATTTTTTTAAGAATACCTTAATTTTTTTATCAAGAGATCCTGACATCTTATGAATAAATTTAATGTTCACCGGATGCTCCTATTATTTCCTTGGGTTGGTTGCTGTCCTTAGAATCTGTTGTCCAAGAATCGAAAAGATCTTTAGATATTAAGTTATGTGTTAAACCGACAACCCTAATTAAAAACGCAAATTTAGAAAAACTTTTGCGTTTTTTTAATTAAAAGTAAGGTATTGAAAATAAGGGTGACTTTTTCTTCATGTAGTCAAAATGACTGAAGAAATATTTATAATAGCAATTCTCAAAAAGTGCGATTCGAAAAAAAAAACCGTTTATCGGTTTTTTTCTGGAATATTTTCTTTTATTTTGATTTTATCATGAAAATACCATATTTCAATTTCCTGTCCATACATAAGACCTTGAATTTTCGCAAAAGCCGCTATTTTCCCTATTCTTAGGCCTATAAGGTGAAACACGCAGTTCTTTGCAAAAATGATGCCTTTGTTTAAAGAACAAATGAAAGAAGTACATCAATAAAATTATTGGCAGTAAGCGAACGTCGCGTTGATCCTCGTGGTAATCGAAACGAAAGCAGACTGGTAAAAAAGCCGCATAGGGTAACACTTTCCAGCGAAGTGCTTCCAATGCTTCCTTGACAGCCTTACTGACGTGTGGTCGAGCATTGTAATGAAGCAATATCACTTTATGCTGTATTCTCTCATATTCTGGTAGTTTTTTTTTTTTTTTTGCAATGCTCGACTTAAACGGATTATTTATTGTTGGTAGAGATGCTTTGTTTATTTGACAGGATTTCAGTACTTCATAACATACGACACCCTTCAAGTCCCACACAATACAGAGTCTGGCCTTCTTCACATGAATATTGCGTTTTGGCGTCGATGTCGATAGTTGACCCGCAAATGTAGCAAATGGATTTTCGGCTCCTGGGGTTATCGAAATCAATCCACTTCAATCCCTCCCTCCTTTTTTATCTGACAAGCGGCATTTTCGACTTTCTATGTCTCTTCTTTCAGTTCATATAGCCCCCATCTTCCTTCTCTATATACCTTTACCATGGCTTTGCCGGAGTAGTATTCAACGTTTTTTGGGTCTTGGATCTTTATATCCATTAATGCCCGAGTATCTTTGATTTTTTTTTCCTGGCCTGGACCTTCATCATTCATGTCAAAATGACTTCAAATTGTAAGAGGCAAATCTTTGCGCAAATAAAAATAAAAAATAAAACGATGTTCTTGTCACAAATACAAAACTTTATAATACTGAATATTATTGATAGAGGACCTATATATAGTATGATGCCTCATTCAATTATTATATGTAGTTAACGATTGTCAAAGCTACAGCTATTTTTGTTACTAGACGGCGGACTGCAATTTCTAGACCTAATATTTTTCCACTTCGATAATAGACAATTTCCCCACTTCAAATAGTGCAGACTTATGGTCTTCGGTTAATTTTTTTTTTTTCTATAAATTATCAATATTTTTTCCTGTTCAGCACTTATCACAGAAAACACAAAATTTTTTTCTGCCAAAAATGAGTGTTGTACTCTTCTGGTTTTTACTACTGTATTCCAGTTTCGAATGTTCCGTTCGACTGATATTGTTACCTGGAATCTGAGCAACTAAATAACTTTAGGCCTCAATTTGTTGCAGAATACAAAATTAACAATGGCCAGATAGGTGTTTATTTTCTAACTGACCAGTTTTAATTTTTTAAAAAATTAAAAAAGCGTTATCTTTTTTGATAACTATATTGTAGTTTTTATTTAATACTCGATTATTATTTATTATAAGAGACAAACTTCATTCTTCCTCTTTCATTTAGGTATGAAAATAATCAACATTATGTAGTGTAATTTGGTTGTTTTATCATATGTTAAGTTGGAAAAACAAAAATGGACTAATTTGTAATCGTAATTGTAATTATTGTTATTTATTATTTTTAATCCTTAAAGGTTGCTATTTTTAATTAATTTAATTTAATGCATGGCTTCACTTGTTAATTATTATCCGAAGGACATTAACATGATGTATTATACAATATTAGTTAAATTTATTGCAATGTGTAGTTTTTTTTTTATGTGCATCAAATGAAATGAATAAACTGTGTATTGTTATGTTTTCTGTTTTTTTTTTTTTTTGTTTGTTTTTTTCTTTTCATATTGACATTATTTTCTTTATAAAGTGTAACGAGTATTAGTACTTTTTGTTTTTTAAATAGCATTTTTGGTTTTAATAAATAAGCGATTGAGTGAGTGATAAGGCTTGATTTTTGTAATTTAATTTAGTATAAGCAATTTCTACTTTGAATAAATTTGATTTGTTAAATATTTTCGTTTGTTAATGTAAGAAACAAAAACACAACATATACGAGTAACATGCAAATATATAAATCAGCCAACATACTACTACATAATTGTCTACATTTGTATTCGGTTTTGTTTTGTTTTTTTTTTTTCTTTATTTTTTTCTTTGTAGTGTAAATTAGCAATTTTTACTAAAACTCAATTTTTAATTTAAATTGAGTGTCATTTGCCTTATAACGACAAACAAGTTCTTTTCTTCGTTTTCTTTTTTGCTTTTTATTATAAAGAATCAGAATCCAGTCTATTGGTAAGTTTCGACGAAAATAAATGAAAGGAAAATATAAATAAGGAAGCATTGGAAAATAAAATTGCACATAAGAGGCTTTCATTTAAAAAAGAAAAAGTAAAAACAAAATCAAAGCGTGCTATAGTAAATAAAAAATAAATTTTATTTAAAGTTTCTTCTCATTATTTCTTATTTTTTATTTTCTCAGATTAACACTGTATCTGTTGAGCCAAGACAAATGGTAAATAAAAAAAGTTAAAAAAAAAAAAAAAACTAAAGTTAAGGACGTACGCATCTTAACAAAGTTATTTATGAAATAAACGTAATTGAAGAGGTTATCCTTTCGTTTTTATTGGTTATGTTGTTTTTGTTTTGTATTATTTTTTTGTTTCTTTTGTTTAATACTATACGTAAAAAAAAAAAAAAAATTATTTAAATTATTTCGTACATATATGTATGTATGTATATATAAAAGTAACTGAAAAACTAAGAGAACAATTCTCGGTTCTTTACTTTAAAAAATAATTACAAATTACAAGCTATTTTATTTTCTTTTTTTAACATTTTGTTATTTTAAGGCTACGTATTCGAAATTGAATAAAAAAAAAAACTTCAAGCATAAAAAAACTCACTCACGTTGCTATTAACTTGCAGAGATATTTGAATATTGCATCAATGATAAAAAAATGCGAGGAAATCTTCATGAAACAGAAGCTTTCGTGTTCCCGTGGTACATATGCATTAGTAAACACTTGGTAACTTGGTCTTTTTTATCAGTAACATCAGAAAAGATGGACACTTTCTATATTTGACAACAATTTTGTCTTTCAAACTGAGTAACCTGTACAATCAGTACCTCATAGGACAAACAGCTCTCAAATATCTCAAATTGGGAAAGAATACTCTTCGTACGTATTCTTATAATGCTTATGCTTACTTTTCCGACTGTTATTACCAATTGTCGACCAAGTATTTATATTAAATTCCTGGCTGACACAAATGTAATCGCAAAGGAAAGTAATTCCTTTCGGTTTCGAATTAACAGTATGTAAACTTTACACTTTGCAAGGCTCGCGTTCACCTTGAGCATTGTTTTTTTTTTTTTTCTCATCGAATTTTTTGGAGTAAGCAAATGTATTCCCAAATATATTCAAATAGGGAATTGTCCTCCCGAAAGTGTTTCTTAATTGTAACTCTTTGTTCAACAAATTTGTTAAAATTTTATACGCTTTCCATGTCTATGTCTTTTACACATCGTCGTAGAGTAAGCAATTCACTTCACAATTCATCATATTTCGTAGTCCTTCCATTTTTAAGACCTCATACTCATAATATTTCTGGTCTAAATATAAGAGTTTAGACAAACAGTTGTCTTTAGAACAGTTTATAACGAACTTGTGTCTTTGTAATTTATTATTAGAAATTACATGTTCTTAAATGTCTGTTTGACTGCCCATCCAAAAGATAACACAATAAATAAAGATTTCCAATGATCAAAACTCCCTGGTTTCAGTTTCTTTATGCTCTGAAGTAAACAAACATTTCTAATAAGCTCTTTTCGTGTATAGAATAAGATACGAATACGTATACAATAGAAAGAATTAATATAAATTAACCTTATCGTTTATTTTATCAAAGACTTTTATATATATTACATGGATATTTATGAATAGGGAGTAAATTTTTTATTATTATTATTATTTTTTTTTTTTTTTAGTTAAATTGAATTGCATTTCTTGTATCCTTGATTCATGTTCGAATTATATTTTTTTTCTCTTGCTTGTGTGTGTAATTTTGGTACTACATCCGTACACTTAAGCTACGCATGTAATTATAATTTATAAGAATTCTTCTTTTATCCCGAAATTGTGGTATTAAAATTATTCTCTCTCATCTTTTATATATTTTTTTATTTTGTTTTGTTTATAAAGCGCGACTTGCTGAGAATATATAGATTTCACAAGTCCAACAAACAGACTGTGAGTCGCAACAGTAATTTGTAATAAATATATATCACCATTATTATTAAAATGAACAACAAAAACCTTATACCGGCTTCTGCAATTCGTTTAATTTTCTCATTTGTTTTATTGTATTTTTTTTTCTCTAGGTTTTGTTCTTATTTTGTTTTATTAAATCATCATTTTTTAAATATAAAAAATAACAGAAATAAATAAAAAAAAAAAAATCTGAAGCTAAGAGAAAAAAAATGTAAATATTTTAACAAAATACTCGTAATTGTTATTATCTTATTTAAAAATATCTTTAAGCATACACACATATAGTTACATGTTTCCACTGCTGATTATTTAAAGTTTAAATCGATTTGTTTCCTTTATTATCTGTTTTGTGTGAAACAATTATGTTTTTTTGTTTTGCTTTTCTTTTTTTCAGAAAGTACTCATAAACATATATCAATAAACTTTTAAAATGTTCTTCATATCTCAATATAGTACTTCAAAACTATTGTGGACGTTCACGTAGCAATTAATTTTACTGTGTTTTATGTTCTTTTTCTTTCAGAAAAAAGTTTGTTTTCGACTTTGTTTATTTTTTATTTTTTTGTTTGTTTGCTTTAAAAACAGAAAAAGGTGGCAAGGTATTTTGTTTGTTGTTTGTTTTTGCTTTGCTTTTAATTATTAAATATCTTCACCTACGGATTCATAATCTTAATGATTTATTTTGTTTTTAATTATAGCATTTTTAAGTTAAAATTAAATATTAAATAAAATAAATATGTTTAACGACATTCCCATACTTTGACTGTTTGATCTACACTTCCTGAAATGACGTATGGATGTGTTTTGTGGAAATCTGAAACGAGCAAAACAAAAAACCGAATCAGAAATTAATAATCAGATTAATGTTTAAATAAATGAAGCCTACACTTGATGTAATCGTAAAATCTAATTTTTCTTACACACCCACACACTGCAACTTTAAACGAAGACTGACTTTATAATCATGTATTTATAATTTAAATAAATTTCCAAATCTTCACTCACTTATAATTCACTCATTTTATAAAATCTAAGCGAGGCTAGGAATGCTTAAATCTTATCGGTTTAAGTCTAGTGTAAGGTTGAGATGATTGTCAGAATTTAAGTGGTGCACTATGTAACTGATTTCAGACTCCTTATTGCAACACGTGGAGATTGTGATCATTGCGAGGTCAAACTTACAACAAAAGAAAAAAAAAAAAAAATTGTTGGCGACAGTGCGGGATTGACCCCAATGACTACTCTCTCGTTGATTATGTTGTTCGGCTTGTGATTTTTCGCACACTTTTATAGGAAGAGAGGGTTTGTTATTGCCCACCGATTGAATGAAGACGTCCGAAAAGTAGACTACTTTGCTTGTTAGTATTGACCAAATTTTGAATCTAGAATCCGTTGCGCAGCATTACGCGAACTTACCCACTAGGTCAAGCAGCCACGAAAGGTTATTCACATCTGCTTAAAACACATCATAATAAGGTAAAGAGAAATGAAACTGTCAGATGCAACATGTCTGATAGTATTATGTGTATCTACTAATAATTAATGTTAGAATTGAGTAGATAAATAATCTCCTAGATGATATAAATAAACAAGTTGCTATAGTATTTGAATTCATCACCGACGGTATGGGAGTTCAAAATGAATTGGTTAACACTTAGAGTGTGTTAACAGTGAACAGATGATTCTCTACCAGCGGTTCAAAACGTTGTGTTGTTTTAGAGTCTTCGAATTCTAAAGATCATACAAATCATACATATGGCACCATCTGTTGTGGGTTAAGGGATGTATTTTCCTCTACAAAACGTATAGCAGTCTTTCTCAACTTTAGCATTTTTTTTTTTTTTTTTTTTTTGATAAAGCATTTGGAAGTTAGCTTTAGTAAATGATTACATACGAGTATTTGAGGGTTGACTTCACACCTTTATGAATTTTGGTAAGTTAAAATGTTCAAAACTCGCATTTGTTGTTTTTTTTTTTTTTTTTTAGTAAGAAGTTATGTCCTACGGTCTTTATCTTATCGAAGTAAGGTTTGTTCGCTGTTGGATAAATCGAAAATTGATATTTTCTGCGCTGCAAAAACCAATACAAAACTGCATACGACGATGTAAACTAGATTGATAAATTGCAGATACGGTGGTATAACATCTTATACCAATTCTGAAATTAGGAAAGAATTATCCTTGTGGTAGATATGTAGTTGCTTATGATATAATATGATATGCGTTCGGCCAGAAAACACGTTTTGGTACATGGCATTGAATAAAATTCAACTGTTGACAGGCTTTTATTCGTACTTTGAGGTTGTGAAGAAGTTTATTTACCCCGGTGCCAATTGCAACTATGCAAATGACTAGTTTTAGAGTGGTAAAAAATACTTTAACATATGACCAAAAGTATACTCAATAATTCGCTATGCTTTTGTGGCTAATAAAGTCAAGTGGTAAAAGGAAACACGACAGGTTTGCAGCTCATACGATTCTCCTAAAGAATAATTTTGCGTTGAGAACACACGAATATAACTGACACTCTACATACCAGTCAGTATGAATAATAATAGTTGGCTTTATAAGGCAGCTCTGGAGTGTTTAGGAAATTGTCACCTACATAAGCTTTGAATAACTCACACTTTTAGAATAATTTTTAGCCAGATCTAATTATTTTATATCAAAATCAAAATGAAATTTCAAGTAAACTTACCAACTGAAGTGCAAAAGTGTTGATGAGCATACAGAGTTTTCATGCATCGCTTGTTGCGCAAGTCCCATACACGAATGGTTTTATCATCACTAGCAGATACTAAATACTTTCCACCCGGATGGAATGATAGACCCCTAACCCAATTGTCATGTCCAGTTAGAGTAAATAAGCATAGGCCGACACTCACGTCCCAAATCTACAATTGATTTATTTCCAACAACTTATTGATTTGAGACCATTCATTAATATTTGTACGGTTATACTTACGCGAATTGTTTTATCCCTGGAGCCAGAAGCAAGGAATGGCCCTTGATGATGTCCCTTTTTGTTATCAGCACCCGCAGCCTCATTTATTGCTGATGCAGAGTTCTCAGGTGCCCAAGCAATGCACTCAACTGTATGATCGTGATCTCGCAGTTCAACCTGAAACAACAAAAAATTCACAAAATTCGAGTTTGATTGGTTATTACTTTTTCGTTAAATATGCAATAGTTATAGTACTTACTTTACAGTCTTTTGAATTTGTTAACCACACTCGAATTGAGTGATCATTTGAGCACGATGCAAATATTCCACCGTCGATGTGCACTCTTACCATCCTAACCCATTCTCTGTGCCCTGTGTACGTCTTCACGCAATAGCTATTAATAAATAAAAAAAATAAGCAAATCAGAAGGAAATGGAGAAGAAACAAACATACCCAGTGGCAACTTCCCACATTTTAATCGTTTTATCTCGCGAAGCTGACAAAACAAAATCTCCAGCTGGAACAAACGCCACTGAAGATACATTATGATCATGCCCATGCATGGTTTTAACACATTCGTAACTCTGTTGGAAATCCCATAGTTTTATCGATAGATCAGCACTACAGGAAGCTACAATTTTAAAAATATAATTTGATTTGTTAGGATTAGACAAGGCGTTGAGAATAAAAGGCAAATACCCAAAAGTTTGCCTTGAACATCAAAAGCAATGTCTTGTACTGAATCTGTGTGCCCTTTAAGACTTCGTTCATATTCGCCGGTCTCAAAGTCCCAAATTTTGATGGTAGCATCTTCTGATGCCGATACCATTAAACCAAAAATCGGATGAAACACTACCTGAAAGGAAAAGAAATTTATTTTATTAATGCCACGTCGTGGTTTAACAATTTCATTCGAATAGCTTTTAATTTTCCTAAACATATTCATTGAATAGTTGGACTACCAACATTACTTCAGTCACTTGAGCAAGAAATTTTCAAAAGCAAAGATTTCTATTCTTTGTAGTGAAAATACTGGTTAAGTGCTCGTATTTATGAGCAGCTAGTACACGTATGAAGTGATTATAAAAACCGTAACGTCGAACATTTCAGGGTCGTTTAAAGATATGAGGCAACATTATAACCGATGATAGTGACGAAAGTAAAAAAAAACAAAAAGCTTATCAACGGAGTGAATACACTCCATTCAATGGAATGACAATTTTAACAGTAGGAAGACAGATTAAAAAAAAAAAAAAGTACATATAAAATTGATATAAAAGCATGTGCTTTTAAAGTAAAATGAAAAGCGAATTATTTTTGTTTTTTTCAAACACGTATTAGTGTTGGAAGAAAATTTACAATATTGTGCGGTTACCAGTGTAAGTTTATAACTGGATTCATTCACGGCGTCGTACAAGTTTTCGTGAATAGTTCTTTATTAGTCAAGATAAAATAGCAAAATATTATTACGATTCTTTCGGCAGAGGGATCGTTTTTTGTTTCATACAATATACAAAAGCTGATTATGTTTGGCTTTGACTGACTGTTGTAGTTAGGTTATTAATTTTCGAAATAAAATGAAAATAAATACCAAATTCATGGATAAATAAACTTACTCTCGTTATACTGGCCCGATGGCCGGAAAGTGAAAATTTCTCTGGCGGTCTTGGTATCCATTCACCAGGACTTCGTTTGGCTTTTGTCGGTGCACCTTCAATGACTTCTTTTTCAGCTTCTGATAATTTAGCCTCCAATTCCATAACCTTTTTCTGTAAACGTATAACCGATGTCCATTTCTTCTCGAGTAAACCACCGAATTTCTTTTCAGATTCTGTGTTAAGGTCAGCCTCTTTGCGAAATGCTTCTAATGCATCTGAATATCCATTACTGCCTAAATAATCGGCAATCGCTTGGTTCCTATTCAAATAAAACAATAAATTAAAAATTATATAAAACTCATATCAACTTGTACTTACAGCTCCTCGCGCTGCCGTTGCGACAACACCATTTTCATGCTGTTTCGGAATATCCGAGCTTAATTAAAATGTGTCTTTTTCTTTTGAGTGGCCTACTTCTTGCTCCAACTGGAAAGAATCGAAACATTTCTTTGTATTCTTAAAGATTTGTGGTTACAAATTATAAAATGATTAATTAGTAGAATACAAACGTCCACTTATCTTTGTGACCAATCAATCATTAAATCAAAGAAAAAATTACATATATTGAGAAAATCTTTTGTCAACGGAGTTTGTTTGCTTTGTAAAACTAATAAGTAGGTAATCAAGGAAAAAACTATTATCGCGGAAGCAGTTGACCAAATCGAAGTGTCTGAAATAATTATTTTCGGGAATTGTTCGTTCAATATTTGTGCAAAACTGTAAACAAACATTGCGTGTAAATTAAAAAATACATTTTATACAATATATTTGCCTATAAATATTATAAATAAAAAAAAATAATAATAACTGTGGTTTACTTCTTTGCTTTGTACCAAATGGAATAGCAATTAATTCGATAAGGAAGGCGGTCAGCTCTGTGCTGTAAATTTGCAATAGTATTTTCGAAATGCCATGAACCAGATTGCAGCATACATATGTGTAACAGCTTCAAGGGGAAATGTATATAAAGAGCGGCCAAACACTGCTCGTTAAAGGTTGGCTCCGAAGAAATAAACGGAGTTGTTAGAGCGATGAAACGAAAAATGCAGTTAAGGGACAAAAGGCATGCCTTTCAAGCGCCGACAAAGCGAAATTAAGGAAACTATAATAATCGAATTGAACACTTGACATGAAACATAAACCGGGCAAAAGGGAAGCAAAGAAAGCGGCAATTGGGCCCATGCAGTAACAATAAAAGCTCTCCAGCAGTTTTTATTTGATGGTCCTTCGCAGTCGATAAACAGGTGACTGGATTCAGAAGAAATGCAACGTCGCACAAACAAAATGGCAACAATTTTTAAGATTGCTGTTTAACTAAGAAAAAACTCGCAAAAGATTCACAGTACCGAAATCTGTAATAACTGTTATTTTATATGGAGCATGATTTATATGATTATAAAACAAATTACAGTGGAACCGTCACATACGTACTCGTATATTGTGAGCAATATGGTAGGTGTGTGTCTCGAAATATTTCAAATCATTTATAGCAGTTGAAAATAAACTCAATTTTATTAAATGTTCCACTTTCGGAAATCAATTAAGAATAAATTGTGTGTAAACATAAATATTAGTTTCTTTCCCTTGAAGCAGCATTCCCTCTTCGGTAGATATCAATGTATCCTATGGTATTTGCTTTCATTCCGCTTCCATGTTTAGTCTGGAGATGCCTGTTGGTGTATTAACATCTGCCCCAAATAAATTTACTTAACACTCAATAAACCATAAAAATTGTCGCAATTTCCCTTCTGAATAAGTGAGGTGTTCCTAGGTAAAAAATTGTTGATTCCATTCCGTAAAAGCAAAGGCGAAAATTGAAACTGCAATGTCGATCCGTGAAGGCAATGTCTCATACAATAAAAACATACGAAAGAATTTTAGGCAGTCGGGCATATGAGGTACGTGTCAATATGCGAGTAGGTCACGATCCAAAATTACGGATAACGAACGAGAAATAGTGTAACGCGGAACAAAATCTTCTTATCATGTTGATCGTTTTAGAGTTCGGTTGACTATCTTATATGAAGTCCCGGAAACACATTTTAGTATGTTACGTAACATGTACGATAATAGAGCAAATTTCAAAGCTATTCTATTAGAAAAGCAAATCGCTGAGTCCAAAACATACATATATATAATTTTTTTCGCCGACGACAGAGCTATTAAAAGTAACAATGTAACGTAACACACTTCGAGAAAACATTCAATTAACGAATAGCGGCTTTAGAGGATAGTGGCTTACGAATCGTTGAGAAGTCTAAAAACTTTTTAAATGCTCGCATTTGGAAATTGCAAGTTATAAGAGAAAATTCATAGGCGACATTGTTCATAGCAGGCAGCAGATGGATTGGACGAAAAATGCAGCTTACTCTCAAAGGTTTGTTCTACAAGATAGTCGTGCGGCTTTACTACATTGCACTGATACGTATTCCAATATTGCACAAAATACAAGAAATCTGAACAAATAATGACAGCGACAAAGATGAAAATGTTACGAGTGTTAGTGGGTGTACTACTATCCAACTAGAAGCCTCCGTGTAAAGAAGACGATTGGTTAAAAACTACAGAAAAGGTTCAAAGATGCCAAAGAATTTTTTTTTTTTTATTTTACAAGAACAAAACATAAATAATAATATCTTGACCTTATTACCATTGTAATGTAAAATAGAGCGGCCCCTAGAATAGTATTAAAGTTCGTGAACTTAGACGACCACACATGCAGCGCAGATTTTTATCTTTAACCATTCAACCAGAGGGATTACCGACAGGCAGAAAACTAAGGAAAGTATATGTATGTTATGTTTCATATACTTACATACATATCGTTGAAAATAGAAACTAAGCCTCTTAAAATGATAATGAATCACACCAAATTATGGGCCACACGTTAAAACGAAGAGAAGGAGATTGTGGTCATATGGTATATCAAATTAAAGTGGGAGCCTCGATCTTAAAAACACATATTTTATCGATCACTGTCAATGTTTTTGTGGCCAGCCAACTTGAAATAATGGATGATAGCCAAATACCGGTAAATTTAGTTACCAGTTTAAACTTGGAAACAATGCAGCAGAAGCAATCAGAAACATTAACGCTGTAATTAAAGAACGCACAACAAATGTGCGAACAACCAGACATTGGTTTGATGGATTTAATTTGAGAAATGTAAGCTTTGAGAATTAACCTCGACGAGCTAATGATTTTGATGGATGACGATTCACGTCAAACTGTTAGAGTGGACAAATGGGTGGACGTTGCTCGAAATAAAAGAGATCTGTTTTTGCATAAACTTGTTGTTACAAACGTTCATTTCATAGTAGTGAACATCTCGTGTGATGTTATCGAATAAAATGGTAATACAAGCAATAGTTGGGAGTCTTTAAACAATCAATTTAATAAATCACGTAATATTCCATCCATTTTTAACTCACTCACTCACAAGTGTTACCCGTTTGCCAGAAAATCATTTAAACGACAGTGTCACAACGAAAACACGAAGAAATAAATTTTATGCAGAAATTGTTTTCAATACCACAATACAACAAATTGTCACTTAAGGCGAATGGATTATTTTGGCAATGGTATCATACATTTCTAAATGGGGGGCAAAACAAATTATGCAAAAGGGGAGGAAATATTTACATTTGTGGAGGGAATTATGAATTGACTAATATCTAAGACCACTAGCCGATCGTGGCTTTTCGTCTTCTTTATCGCGAAATTCAATACACACATGGAATTCATTTTGGAAGACGTCATTTGTGTTCATTCTAATCAAAAGCTGACCAACAGAAATTAAGATATATGAATTTGACAATTAAATTTACTCCCCCAAAATAAATACACAGATATCTATCTAAATGTTTCTTATTATGGTGCAAAGTTTTGCAACGTATTTTGTCCAAGTTAAGCGTCCATTTTGCAAACTTTCGTTCAATTGATTATAGAAATTTTGAATTTGAATTTCAAACCGACACAGAAAGTTTGAATATGTTTCGTAATTTTACTACAACACATTGACACCCACGGTTTTATTGGCCCGAAACAAAACGCAAAAAAAAAAAATCTTCAAAATTCACATGACTGTTGCAGTAAGAGTACGCGAATCCGGACGACTCAAAAAGCGAAAAAAAAAAAAAACAACATATTATGATTCATTTCCAAGTTGAGACACAAAGGGGAGATTGGCTACTCGATGGTGGCTATCATCGATAAGGTGCGAGGTAAACGACGAAGTAAACAAGAAGGAGGACTGATTGCGCCTGAGTTGTTCCAAAGTGAGTGTTGGAAAAGGTCATGCTTAATGGCGGCGATAGCGATTCCAGTGTTCTGTATGTTTGTGAGCTCCTTTTATTGATTTTTGTTTTCCTCTGCTTTCAATGTTTTTTATCGTCATTTTCATCATGACAATTAAAATCGAAAAACGCATAAGTTAACATGGACGTAGTAATCAAATCAATGTTAAGGTTAATGATTGTATGAGTAATTTTTTGTTTAATTTAAAGGCCTACGTTTTGGCATACCAGATGTTGCATGCGCAACCATACGATTACATGTCAAGGAATAATTTAATCCAGATTATGAGATGGTGGTGTATGTGTCTTATCAAGCAAGAAACATTCAATTTCAAATGGTTTTCCGATTCTCCATAATTGAGTGCAAACATTCGTACATATGTGTTATATACGTAAAAGCTAGCTGTTTTAATAGTTTTATTGTAAGCCGTTGTTCGCATATATACGCCCATTTTGAAATTAAACGTAGCGTAAAATTTTTATCTCTTTTTATGAATTGTCTGTTAGGATACATACCTCAACAATAGCACTTGTCTCTCGGTGTATTATGACATAGAGATTGTTTGTTTTGATATTTACTATATTTGTTTCAGGTTTTCACACGTACCTATGTACATTAAAGTTTATGACCTCACTTAGCAGACATAAAAACCTCATATGCGTACTGAAAGTGTATTTTACCTTAGTGTAACTTCATCACCAATGGATATGATGAATCATAGTGAGATTTGAACAGTAAAGTTTATGGCTTTGATATGTTGAATGCTGATAACAAAAACCGACAAACAGAGAAAAAAACTAAATCAACCCGAAAGAAGTTCAACAATTGTGTTGTAGATGGATTTCTGTAACTTTCTTATCATTCCATAGCCTAAGCATCGAGATGGTTTTACCTAGAAAAATAAGCTTAACCGCTAAATGCTGTCTAAACAAATCTACAATAGTTCCCAAAGAGCAAAAGTAAAAATGTTACCCAAAAGGAGAAGAAATGTTTCAATTCGAATCTGGATCACATTGGATTAAACGCAAGTAGGTATATATTTTATTTACTTTAAATGACATAAAGTGAACGTATCATAAGAAACACACGAATGGCAAAGGCATCAAATGGTCAGTCACCCTTGCTTCATAAATATTCCCAAATTCAGTTTACTTGGCTAGAATTAGCACAAAGTTAACCATAACATTTTGCTGCTTTCAGGTTTACAATACTTTCACTCTAAAAAGCCTCAATCTCTCACACGGTTTATTTATTTTTTTCTTTTTGTGTCATTAATAACATTCATTTTCAACACTTTTGTGTATATTCACTTTACATTTAACACACAACACAAACGGGTCTGAAAACAAACCAACTACCGTATCAAAGTTTGATTTTTAACCAAATCTGAGTCAGCACTTTATAAATAATTGTAAGCACATTCATACCTGCTTCACTACATAATGTCAGGGCATACATTCAATTTAAGCCTGATCAAAACAAAGGCAACGATAAATAAACTTAAAACAAACTAATGTGCCAACTAACAGATATGCTGTGCCATATTTTTCCTGTTTACCAATTAAAAAGAGCTTATTCCATTGGATCTATTGGATTTGTATGGTTTAGAACCTTACCTGTCAAAAGACTAGCACGGGCTATAAATCAACGGAAAAAAAATCAAACTACTGAGTAATTGAATATGATATTTTGTCATACTCAACAACAAATGCAATAGAGCCCGATGACGCAAAGTGAATTTTTAATCATCTGACAATAATTGAACTGCCATATAGGCACTCTATGAAAATTGTTTGTCACTTAAGTTAAGATTAGTGTCTAGAACGATAGGAACATTTTAATTAGCACAAAGTAAAGAAAAACGACAATAAATTCTAAAAGCTTTTGTTCAAGATGGGCTCTAAAGATAAATCTCCTGGTCCCATGCATATGGGGTAGGTATGTGTATTCAAAATCTCAAAGCTAGTCAATCATTTATCACCATTAAGTCGTTTTCACCGTAAAAACAGAAAATGTTTGTATCGTAAAAGGAAGAGGAAGAGAAAAGTTTGTTTAAACAGAAGACAGAACAGAAGTAAAGCGAACTAATCGATAATGTGCCATCTTAAAGCCAAACTAAAACCGGTTTCTATCTGCTTCTCAAACTCCAAACTCGATTTATATACAAATTAAACAACACATTACGTAGGGATTTATTTTTGATGATGTTCTATCATATTCCTATTGGAATGTTGATTTCTTCTTAAAACGACACACTTCTGGTATAACAAAATATATATATATACAAAAAAAAAAAAAAAAAAAAAAAAAAACGAAGCAGAGGCATATGGAGTAAATTTTTGGACACACGGATATAATTGGTGGACGACGATGCAAGATTAATGCGTTTATATTAATAACCACAACATATTATGTACGCTCATGGTCATTATTCCAAGTGAAGAATTACAAACCAATCCATACAGATAGAATAGAGAACACAAAAATAAACACTATACCTAAGAGAGCAATTTAAAAATCTATGTTCGTCTAGAAATAGAAAAATTATATATAATTCTTTCTTTTTTTTCCAGTAGAGCAGAAATAGTTTTCCAAAAAAAAAAGGAAAGCTTCACAATGTCGCCACTTGAAAACCGATAAGTTCTGAAGAAGGACAACTTAGACGACGACCCACGTTGCATTTTTAGGACATGCGCACTCTCATCAACCGGTTGCGAAAAAAACACTGAAAGCTAGACAAAGATGACGTTTTTTTCCAGGTTTTCTTCATTCTTCACAAAATCGATTTATCTACCACCGACCAAAAACGAAGAACAAAAACATTACACAAACAACAACTACAACAGCAACATCATTAACATCAACATTTCTATTTTTACGTGTTATCCTCTTCTATTTTCAAAATATGTATCAGCATCAAATAGTGGGTTGTAGGGGCAATTCTGACAATGCAATGAAAATAGTGTGTAAGTGGGTGGAAAAAATTGGGTCGGGGGAGGGGTGTAGCTATTAATAAATAAAAAAAATAAAAAAATAAAAAAAATAACCTTCGACCGATATATAGGTCTCGGTAGTAAACGAATTTTCCTGACCAATGACATTTAAAAGGCGCAAAAATGCTAAACAATAATGTATCCACAACAAACACAAAATAAAATTAAATGCTTACAGACCTTGCACTTGAATTAAGTTTTTCTTTTTTTTTTTTTTTTAATTTCTAAGTCCTGTTGCTGATGCTTCTGCAACGCTACAATGATTTTCTTGTTTTGTTATTTTTGGTCTATTTTTTGTCACTTTTGCTTTAATCTCAGAGACTTTGCGTGTACATCGACGTCATTTAAGTTTTCCTGCACATGATTTAAATATAGCAACACCACTGACACGAAGACATTTTCAATTCTGTTCTGTTGACGTTGTTTCTTCTTCCTCTTTGGGGTTTTTTTTTTTGTTTTTTTAATTTGGTGAGGGTTTCTTGTATTTGGTTCGTAATAAGTAAATGTCGCGTTTCTTACAACTGAACAGACAATACTAAATTCCAGCTAACTTGTTCACTAGCAACTTCATGGTAGAGAAGTTTACATATTTACAACACACAACCAACTGCATTAGCAGTAACTTAAAGTACGCAGGCGTTTAGAGGCATTTGTGAGAGATTGCTTAAAGGGTTCCGTCTTACTGGCGAAGAAAAGAGTTGCCATACTATCAGACGGTACAAGTTTCTTTATACTGAATAGTAATGGACCTTGGAACTCAGGAAAACATAGTTTATACATGGCGCAGTTAGCAAAGCTTATCTACGAAAACAAACAATTTTTTTATTTCGCTCTACTGTACGTCATTGACAATTGATGCATTAGGAATGGCCAAATTTAAGTTGTTTCTTTTAAGAGAAAAATGTTAGCACAGACTGCTTAGCCACTTTTTTTTTTTTTTTTTTTTTTGTTTTAAATGCTAGGGATAGGACTAGCATGCCTGGCTCTGATCTAAATGCATTGATGAATCTGTCTTCTAACTAATCCGAAAAAATGATGTAAAATAAATTAAGTATGTGGAGCGGAGACTTCTGCAGTCTTGGTAACAATAAATGTGATATCAGTCGCGCTCTTTAAAGCCTTCAAAAACGTACTGCTCTCGATTGCGTCTGTATAACGACATTTACTAAGACTAAGCCGGCTCTTAGTTGTAGCACAATATCATTAACAGAGTGGTTTTAACTGATCTTTCCTAAACTGGAAAATTTTGACCTGCTCGAACGAAAGCGTTGGTTGAACAAATTTCTTGCAAGTGCTATAGAGAAACAATACCGATGTGAAGGCTCTTTGGTAAACAGGACATTGCAAAGTGTTTTAAGAATCGAATTGGGAATTCAAATCAGAAGACCCTCAACAACGTTACGCAGTTCATTTACAATAAAATGGTAAGACAAGAAATCATCTGATGAGTGATGAGCTCATTTTAATTTAAATGGATTCGTAAACAAACAAAATTGCCGTATATGGTGTATTGAGAACCCAAGATTGATTCATCAGCAGTAGTTGCATTGGGGCCAATTGGACATTCTTAGAAAACAATGCCGACGCAAACAGAGAAAGAGATAGGGTTATAATCACAATTTTTTTTGGTTCAACGATTTCCAACAATTTTCAGATGTGGTTTCAACGGGCTATTTCACACATTGTTCACACCACGATCATGCTACTAAGCACAATTTTTCGAGATGATTTCCAAAATTTCAGTGGCTTCTCGTTCTTTAGTTGCCGCAGCACCAGTCAATTTCTATGCAGACATTAAAAAAAAAATAATAATAAACGGCCAAGATTTTATTAAAAGTTATGAAAAACGTTGTAGAAAGCGCCCGTCTTTATGAGACTGCAGCTGCGTTACACAAGTGTAAATTATAAAAGTCAGAAGGACATTTGCTTCCCAAGGGCTATATAATACTTTTACTCTTAATGGCAGCCCTATACGGTTTTCGATGTAGAAAGATTGGAGTGTGTGGAGACATTATTTATGCTCTTTGCTTTGAAAAACTTTATGTCAATATCAGAGTATGGTAGTCACCTTTGGCCTTCTTACCACGATAGCTTAACCGAGCGAATTGAACCAATTTAAAGTAGATCCAATCATTTTATTGCGAGTTCTTCTTTGTATAAATAGTTGACTTTCCTTCAACGCTTTAAAAGTATTGGATGCCTTTTTTTTTTATTGTCTATACTGTCCCAATTTATCGCAATCAGCACCCCACTTCTATGTCAAATTCGGCTGTACAAATAACGAACCTTTGACCAGAACGCTACGCACCGCAAATAGCGTGCTTAGTGACTAACTTAAATACTTACAAACTAGTCTTCCAAACGCCCCCATTTAAACAAAAAAAAAAAAAAAAAAAAAAAAAAAAAAAAAAAAAAAAAAAAAAAAAAAAAAAAAAAAAAAAAAGCTTCAAGTTCCCAAACCGTTCGCAATGAGTTCTGCTCTCTGCAGTCTAATATTCTAAAATTTGGGGCTTTGTTTCACCGATAATGAGGTAAGTATTCTCTTACGAAGCCTGAATAGTCTGCGGTTTATCAGCACATACCAAAGAATTGGGTGGGGTCAAATTGTACGATCTCTTTCTTATGAAGTTAAGAAGTCTGGATCAATTTTTGAAGGAAACACTGATCATTTTCCTATAACATTGGCCACTGACTCTTACTCCGGCCTCTTTCGCTTTCACTCATGGGACCTAAATTCACTCCTATTCACATTACCTCGATGCCCTATTGGCTTTACGAAGTTTATCCACAAAACGAAGAATAGCAAGATCAGTTTATCAATTGTGAAGACCAAACAAATCACGTAACCTCCTATACCATAATTTATCAATTAATACATCAGTTCTCGTAGTGCGCCAACCTACGAACCTGTTTGGTTGTTGTTTTCCGTAAATTTTCAGTCAAAGAACTGTCAAAAATGAGATCTATCAGTAAAAACAAGACCCTTTATTATACATCAATAAATCTGTGCAATAACTCCAAGGTCCATACGAATTACTTTGCAAAAGTTTGAATTTCACCAGGTTGGCGGCTTTAAAGAACAAAAGTCTCAGTTGTCTCTGTAAGAATGTTTCCCTAAAATATTGTAAGTTTCAGAAGTATCTATATTTTGCTATTCTTTAAAAGAAAAAAAAATGTAAAATTTATTTTGCTAGGTATTAACTGGATATTTTACGACTATCTTGCGTCAAAACTAACCACTATAGTGCCCCAGGCAATCATGAGAAGAAAAACACGATTCCAAAGACCAACGGCCAACGAAGAATTTAATGGCTTTATCCTAACATATGGTAACCCTAACACACACCAATCAGAGGACTGAAGTACCTGCTTTCGCATCATGAATTTTCATCATCATACCTGCATTTCTTCAACAGAACGACACTGCTGCTCTGCGAGGAAAAATGACTCCCTCCAAACCAAGATATAAAAGGAACGAAAACAGAAAAACAACATTCAACCGTGTTGTTTTGTAGTAAGTGT
Organism: Volucella inanis; assembly: GCA_907269105.1. Lineage (NCBI taxonomy): Eukaryota > Metazoa > Arthropoda > Insecta > Diptera > Syrphidae > Volucella > Volucella inanis. Next base: position 139,458,318 of record OU026157.1, read on the forward strand.
TGGGGAAAAACAGGTTCCTCTCACAATGCAGCAGCTAGCTCCAGCAGCAACAAAGCCAAAGACCACCATCTACTTCAAGATATATCATTTTTCTTTTTTCCCTTTTTGTTTTTCTTTTTTCGTTTAACTGTGAGAACAACGAATTATGTAAATTAAAGTGACGATTATGTTTGCCTGGGACTGAGACTTTTCTTTATTGACACAGAAAAAACAAAAGGAAAATCGTATTAAGTTTGTGTCTACCTTTTTCCAGAAACGGGAAACACTTCTTCGTTTTTTTAACAAACATTTCATCAACAACCACCCGTAACCCGTCCAAAACATATGGAACGCAAAAAAAAAAAAAAAAATTAAGAGCAAAGAAAAAAAAAGCTAAAATCGAAAAATCGATGTGCTAGCCGATGTGTCATTCGAAAAAACTTTGATTTTTGCCACCATAGCCTCTCACCGCAGAGCAGTCCGTGACGACGGAACAGAGAATAATATTTTTTAAATCACTAGCGCATTGTTGAACACAATATTTTGAGATAACCAGCTTGCACATACAGGTGAAATGAAAATTCCAATTTGTCAAGAACAAAAACAATTACCAAATCAGCCCCTTGACAAAGGTTCTAAGCGCTGAAATTGCGTAAATTAAAAACGAAAAAAAAATTCTTCCCAAGGAAAACTGTTACAGACATTCGGCCATCTTGGAAGAATTTGCAAGTGCAATTTTTGCATTTCGTAGATTTTTAGAGAGTACGATGCGAAACTACGAGGCGTTTTTGGCTAAATAAGACGACAATGATATATTTTGCTACTTACATTGGAATTCGGTCAAGTAATTTAGTAGCAATTTGCACGAATTCACACAAAATAATGCACGAAAAGATCACGAAAATGATGTGAATCGCGACACTCCGACAGCACTCAAAGAGAAACAACGGAATACATAGAGGTGCTGCTGTCAGTTGTGTGTGGATTTTTGTAAATTTTTCAGTTGTTCTTTAGACGCACTAGTGACATCTGGTGTTTGGTGGAGACAGTAAAAAAGTAAATATTCATCGGTGTAGTGTTTTTTAAAAGAAATACCTTAAGAGAATAATTTTCTTATTGTATTTTCATAATTGGCAGGGATTTTGAGTATCCTTAAAATGTTTTCACACAGCGTGGATGAAAGACAGTTAGGGAGGAAAAATGAGACATATTGATACGTTGGTTTTAAATGTTTGCAGGTTATAATGATTAGGCAACAAAGAATTAAGAAAGAATTACGCATAAGGAAAAATTACGATATTTCATAATATCTATATAAAAAGAAAGTGGGCTTAGGGGTAAACTGATAACTGGTGTTATATTGTAGTTGAAGGTGGAAAAGAGACATTACATCGGGGCTCAAGGGTGTCAATTGACGGTATAATATTGGTAACTTCTATGCGTAGTTCTTCTATGTAGTAACTTCTAACGCATAGTTTTGAACCCTATCTAGCAATTGCAGATAGGTCTTGGGGGCACTTGAGCAGATGTGGACATTATATATATATAAATATATTAAGGCCAGATCAGAGGGTTCTCCTTCTGTTTCTTACCGATCTTGATGAAATTTAACACATTTCGGAGCATTTGCGGTAAATTGTCATATTGAGTATGGAAATTATTAGGTTTCGACGAAAAAAGTACAATTCATGGACAACGGCTGGGTGATTAATGTTCGTCTTAGCGACAGCAGACTGTATTGCCTTTTGGAAGCATTAATTTCCCCTCTGTTGGTGGTTCTCTGATTAGTTATGCCATTTATATCGGGATTCAATAAGTTAGAAATTCTACAGCCTAGAAGCAGCGATGTTACTCCGAGAACAATTATAAAAAACAGGGGCGTCAGCTAAGGAACATATTTAATTAGTATTTTTAAGCAAGAGATCAATAATAATAAGCCCTGTGGCACAATAGCTATTATTTTGTAAATATCAGACTTGAAACCGTGCAAGATAACTTGAATTGAACGTTTCAAAAGGTAATCTCTAATCCATTTAAGAAGAGATTCAACGATCCCAAATGCACGCATTTTAGACAAAAGTACCTGATGCCAAACTCTTTTAAAAGCCTATGAAATATTAAGTGCAACTTTCTTGCTGCTGCTTCGAAAACCGTATTTTCGATCATTGAGAAGTTTTTGAAATATTTCATAAGTTGGCCGTTTAAGAGCTTTTCCTTTAATTTTGATCTTGACAGAAAAAAACTTGATTTTTTTTACATCTTCTGGGAAAGAGTCATAAAGAGTAGGATTAATTGATCCTTGTTTCATTTTGATATACCTGCCAAGGTTTTTTTCACTATTCAGGAAGACAATGAACAATGCACGCTACTCCGTCAAGGTCGATAATAACAAAACCGAGAATTTCAATATCAGAAAAGGACTTACACAAGGCATTCTCATGGCATAATTCTTGAAAAAGTTGTGTAAAACTTGCAAGTCAACTCAAGAATCACTATCTTCCAAAAGTTATTCACATAAGCAGACAATATTGACATATTGGGAAGAATAGAGCGATCTGTCAATAAAGCGTTTGCTTCATTGTACTTATAATGTGTCTAGGACCAACAAGTCTGGAAGACAACTGCGTCTCAAACAGATTTTATAAACCAGTCTGGACTCATTCAAGTAAGTACTCGTAAATAACTAAGCATTGCAACTGTAGTCAATCTCGCTTTTAAAATTTTTATCACTCCAGTAGATTCTGTCAATTTTATTTACTAAATCGTAATTTATTAGGGAAAATATCAAATTTTGCTTTTGAACACAATTTTCGAAAAATGGTTGTCACAGCAATTTGTTATTTTAACGTTGCAAAACGTGCACCTTTAATAAAGTTTCCTAACAGAATGGTTAAGAGTCTTAAATCAGTAGACCCATCTGGACAACACGGGGAGAATTTAAAAAAAAATACCGATGTGATAAATTTTTCCATTAGATTTTTTATATTTGTTTTTTGAAAACAATTTTTTTACCCGTAAGGTAAATATCATAGAAGATTGGGAATTGCCACCCAAGTACAAAAGGAAGTCTTTAAGTGATGTTGAAATTGCCTATATCAATTGCGGTGGTCCACCATAATATATACTCGTATTAAAAATCAGCAAAATAAATATTATCGTATGTTTTTGAAATTGTAAATAAAGAAAAAGTTTTTTTTTGTTGTTTTGTTGGTCAATAAATTTACCACTTAATGAATTATTTATACATACTCGTATTATGTGGCTACGCTTTCAAAGTCATATTTGGTCTTTGATAAAACTCACACTCTAACTTTGATAAGCTTCTACGTTGACCGTCTTTTGACTTTTGGTCTTGTAGACATGTCGTCAGAGGCAAATCCACCAGAGCTCATCTTGCTGCGAATGTACGAAATCGATAATCCTTGTGCCCAGAAATAGATATTCGGGGTCAAGAAAGCAGGAAGGTTTTCATGGATGGCGTCAATCGTAGCTGGCTTGTTCCTGAAGACCTGAGACTTTACAAATCCCCAGAGGATATAGTCCAAATGTGTGATATCGCACGATCTAGGCGGCCAATTCACCTTAGCAAAACGTGAAATTTAGTGCTCACCAAAATGATTTCTCAACAAGTCCATTGTTTCACGCGCTGTATGGCTCGTAGCCCCGTCTTGTTGAAACCAAAGCTCACCGAGACCATGTGCTTGAATTTCAGGAAGCACATAGTCCGTTAACACAGAGCGATAACGGTTACCTTTGATGGTAACATTCTGGTTTGCTACAATTTTAAAGAAATATGGACCAATAATTCCGCCAGCCCGTAAACCACACCATACCGTTGTTTTTAATGAATGTAATGGTAGATCTTTGTACTCTTCGGGTTGCTCATCAGCCCAAATGTGGCAATTTTGTTTATTAACGTATCCATTGAGCAACAAATAGGCTTCATCACTGAACAAAATTTCACCATAAAACAACGGATTTTCATTGAGTTTTTCCAGAGCCCATTCACCGAAAATATGACGCAAACTCAAGTTGTCTGGCTCCAATTCTTGCACAAGTTGACAAGACGCCAAGCCAAGCTGCTGAAAACGACGACGAATCGATTCGTCACGGTCTTCGCGTACACTCTTAGCTACAACTGCTATAATCTCTTCATAATGTGCTTGATGTGGTCTAGCTGATTGAGTATTACCCACTAATGTAAACTGGGTCTCAAATTAGCGAATGGTATTGGCAATAGTGGTTTCAGTAGGTCGATTATGCACACGTAAAACATTTCTCACAGAACACTGATTTTCGTAATATAGCTGAACAATTTGGAGCCACTGTTGTGATGTGAGTCTTTCCATGATAACTTGCCAAAAGTTATTGAACAAAAATGATAAATCAGTTTGATAAGAGTCACATGTAATCTGTCAAAAAAGCTTATTAAAAATCAAACCTCACGATGAATCACTCTATATGTATATACTTCGAAATATAATTTGTATAGTAGCCGGTTGGTTGCAAGGTCTCATCACGACTTGTTGGATATACGAAAATTAAAACTTCTTCCTTGAGTTGCGGTCGGATTAGACGAAAAATACAATAACTTGCCCTCTAACGTTTAGCCAATTCACAGGCTAAACACCATCATCATATTAATTTATATCGGCGGAATGCTTGATTTGAATCGCTTTGTATGGATTTAGTAGGTATCAACAATATTTAACAATAAAATATCGTTCTTTTATTGTTGGAGCATCCTTTATTGTCGTAGATACGACTATATTTTTCTTCGAAAATATTTTAACTACGCTAATGCCACTTAAAGCTGTGCTTAATCTAAGTGTCATAAATACGTAAAACGAATATGTTCTCCAGGATGCGCCACGATTCTATTCTGCTGTAGAAAAATCGGTCGAGTGCTGGCGTGCTAACGCTTTCTTAAACATGTCTTGAAGACATTGCAGATGAATAGTTCTACGATCATCTTGCTTATTTTTCCAAGTTATAAAAGCAATATTAATGGAGCCCGTCTGACTGGTTTTTCGCTAAATTTATTTGAATTAAGGCAGACAAATACTCGTATGTCTTCCCAATTTGAGAATATTTCTACTATGCCTGAATTTTAGACCAGCTTCAGAGCACGCTTCAACAAAAATCTGATAGATACGAGTATACCCAAAGTCGTATCACTAAGCTATTGAAAATGTAAACATTTTTTTCTAGCTATTACATGAAAACTTTATTGCTCGTTTTATAGCATTCAAATGGTTTTAAAAACTTGGCAGTTTAAATACTAATTCAGTGTAGAATGGATTTCCAATGTTTATTACTATGACAAGCTATAATTATCAAAGTAACCACGACTTAACTTAAAATGTATCTATAAAATATATTTTTTGTTATGCCAATTTACCCCGCAATAAAGAACAAGTAAGACAGTTGATAGCATTTACGCTATGAGTGAGTCTTATCTGGTCAGCACAGAAATCTACGAATATGTTGTGTGTAGTAACTATGATATTCCGCGACATTTTAATCAGTTCCCTACTGTCGATCTAAAGTTAGCATTTTTAAACATACAAGTGATTTTTTTCTTTCTTAATTACAAAAAAAAAAAAAAAAACCTTATCAATGGTTCTTACTTTCAATGAAATATCGAAATATCAGTTAGTACTCGAGCGACTGTCATTGACTTAAGTAGTGAACTCGATATCGCCGTCACAGTATTTTTTGAATACATATCATACATTCGTACACGTTTTCGATTTCCGTTCTCGCATACATAAAAGCCATTTTTGATTGGTGCATCAGTTTTTCAAAAATTTGTAATAAGCTCCTTTTTTTTCAACAGGCATAGTGCAATTGAAGTTTTTGACCAATCACAGATATATTTTAAGTGCTTTATCTAAGTTTTTTTTTTTAAAGCTTTGCTTATTGGGATCACCATGTGCATGCCCTCGTATGAGTGATGCAGAGTGTAATTGTGTTTTGTGAAATTGTTTGATAACAATTTTAAATACAAAATCGAATAAAAATTTATCATTTGTGTCTTTTCTGCTGAACAGTAAGAATAGTAACATTATTTGTGTTTTTTTTTTTTTTTTTGCTGTTTTTCAATCTACGAGTTAAGGAATACCTACTGCAGATATGTGTTTTCTCGTTCCGTTTGATTCTTTTTTTTTTTTTTTTTTTTTGTTTTATCACACAGCTGATAAGAAACTGCTATTGCTTACACGAATGCAATTGGTTGCCGTTCTGTTTTTTTTTTTTTTTTTTTTTTTTTTTTTTTTTTTATCAAAATGCTATTTGCTCATTCTAATTAAAACAAATCATTAACATTGAGATTACATACAAATAGGACTTGTGACGTTCACTGATTTCCGTGCTGCCATCTGTTCTGGGATCGGTTGAAAACGAATCCATTTTCAAAAGTTTCCATTTAATTACCGTTTAAATTGCGACATTGCTCACCGTTAAATCTAATAATAATAAAAATAATAATCGCATGTGGATAATCTGCTTGTATTGATTAGATGATAAGAGACTATCAGTTAATAGCAACCCTAAAGCAATATCAATGGTTAAACGTATCTGTGTGTTTTTTGATATTGGAACTATGGAAAAAGCGTGTCAAATGAATGGTTATTTTCGTTCGTTCCTCATGTAATTAATCTTATTTTAGTAATTTAGTAATTGAGCAGATAACAGTTCGGTATGTTAGAAGGTGAAGTGTAGTTTTAACTGCAAATATGAAACGAAAGTGTATTGAATTAAATGGTGATAAATAGTTTGATGACATTATGTAGTTCTGTTTCGCTGGTTGGTCTTGAAAATGGTCTTTCTCATGAAGTACTTTATTTACATTATTTACAGAGACACTTTAATGGACTTTAGTTTTGGTGTTTTTTTTTTTTTGTTTTTGGCAAATTCAAAATATAATATTGTAATACAAGGAATTCGTTTTAAATGATAATGTACACAATCTTTTATAGTTTCCGCGCGAAAAGTGATTTACAGCAGCTGAATTATATTTTATGGGACGCGTTTAACGAGAGAGCTGTAAATAATAAACCACATACTTAACGGTTAAGTGCCATAAAATGTACTCAAAGCAATTTAGTAACTTATTTGAAGCGAAATATTACCGGCAGTTGGATTTTCTTATAAATAAATTTGACGAAGTCGAACCTCATGATTCTCATCCTTAAGTAATACCCCAGATAGGAAAAAAGGAGTTTGGGATTAAATTGACAATATTGCCTAGTTTAGTTGAGCAAATTTTGGGACTATTTCCGTACAAATTTGATTCTTTATCAACACGACTGTAGATGTTACTGCTTTACAACGTCACTGTGTGAAGAGATGAGAAAAATAATGCTCTTTTAAAACCCATCAGACTTAGGGCAGAAAAGGCCCAGAAACTCCTAAATCAGCAGTGAATTTAGACATTCGTAGCTAGGAGCATTCGAATTGCAACTTATATTGGGAGAATAGCTCAAGTCTAAGACAGGCCAAACGAGCCATCCTGCCCTTCAACAAAAATGTCAATAAATGTCTAAATTTAATTCGGCACGACATCAAAAACTTACCACACAGGACACAGCAGTTTAAGATATTACCTCATAAATCTAGTCGACTCTGCGGAGTGTCGAATTTTTCTTGAAGAAGACTAGCCTAACTACAGTTCTGACTAAATGATACAAAAGATCTTTAAAGTCTAAAAAAAAAAAGTTTTCCAGTCTACTTTATTCACAATTATCTCATCATACCTTAGTCGACAATTTTTTGGCAATTTTCCAGCAGTCGTGCGGTACCTATCAAAAAAGTGCTTTCAAAATCAGTTTAAGCTATTTTATTGTCCTTACTTCTTTTCCTTTGATCCTCTTCTTTAAAAGTCAGTAGTCATTTTCAAGCGGATTGGCACCAGTTCTGACCGAAATGGTGTTTGTTTTTTCCTTTGTGTTTCTCTGTTCTTAAACTCTGACTTTGGGAGATATATTGCTGCAGCTGTAACGTACAATTTTGCCCCGTAGTCATTACGGAATGTGTCTTGTAACTTGCAAAAACTAAATACAACCAAAGTTAAACTTTACTGTGCATTATACAAAGAATAATTCTAAGTGAAACCAAAATTTCTTACACGCTTTTGTCAAACACACTGTAAGTGCAATTTCGCAAATTCTTCCTAACCTGGAAGCGGCTGAACCGACTTTCTTTTTTTTTGCATTGCTATTGCGCTGCTGCTGGTGGGATTGGCCAGATCCGCGAACTTGCTAACATTGTACGAGTACTACTCTATTTTCTAAATTTTTTCATTCAAATGATTATTTATTATTATTTTTCTTTGAGGACTTCCACAGACACGCATACTCCTTATTACATAAATTTTTGTCGTAAAATTTCATCACAATTTCTCTAATAGTTTGAGATAAGGCCTAAGTATTTAAAATGTTCGCATTTTGACACTATGATTCCGTCTAAATGTAGATATGGCAGGAGTTGGGTTTTCGGATCCTGAAATGGCTGAACCAATGTTCATGAAGTTTTGCATTGATGAACGAAAAGTTTACTTTTAAAAATATTTTTAAAAACGTTTTCGAGAAATGGCTTTAACTGTTAGACAAAAATTATAAATTCGAGAGTTTTACATGTCCTGATGACGACAAGGTTGTGTTAGCGGCATCGATTCTTAAAGTCAGACCTAACAATTTACATTTAGCATACTTGGAGAGTCTCAAAAAAGTCGAATATTTAACAATTCAATTCAAAGCACACATAACGTAATCTTGCTGATTATTTATCGGATTAGATGAATCATATCGGAAAATAAAAAGTCATTTTCATACAAAACCTGTATCGTTATATTTCTTTTCTGCGAAGCCCCATTTAACCTCTTAAAAAATTTAAAATCGTAGTATATATCTTGTAATATCTCAAAATAATATTTATTCAGTTGAAACAATCTATATGAAAATTCATAAGGTGATCTCCGGGTTTAAGCATAATATCTTACAGCAAGTTATTTGAAAGGCATGTGAGACATGAACCCCAAAGATCGACTGTATATATGTATATATTTAACATACAGGTTACAGTTAAATCTCCGCAGATTCGAGGCAAAATTATTCAGAAAATACCCCTATCCCGAGCCGACAGACCTCACGTTGTCACGTGAAATTTTTTAATGCTACTCAATAAAAACAGTCCGTTAACCATCAAAATATAACTACAATTTTTATAACCATAAAAGTTAAATTGAAGGTTAATCTCCACAACATAAAGAAAGTTGCAAAGTTGAAGTTGAATCGATAAAACAATTGTTTTACCTGGACTGATTATTTTTTATTTTAAGTGGTTGCTCCTCTTGTTAATTTTTGCCCTCTTAATTAGTATTCGATTAAATTAATTTTTAAAAATAATCTTAATTTTTTAAATGACGCATAAGTCTGATTTAACTTGCAAACTTTTTATATTAGTTCCAATATACTTTGTTATCTTCGAGTATTTCATTGTTTTAATAAATTTTGGACATTAATCAAACTCGAAGATAAATATCTCTGATAGTCTTGAGTTGAGTAAATGTGATTTTCAATTAGGGGTTTAGATAATCCTTTTTGAATACAATAGCTATGTCTATATTTGAAAAATATTTCATACTGTAAGAATTTCTAGACAAATAAAATTATTTGAAAAACGGTGATATCATCGTAAATACATTTTACAAATAATATACATAGTCTCTTACATTTCCGGTTTGCCTGCAATTTTTTTAAAAAATAATTTTCTAGATATTAATAATTAATTGTTAGTAATTGATATGGAGAAGAAAACCTCATATAACACGCAATATAATAAGGCAGGAAGTAAAGAATTCTCTTTAAAATGTAATCAGCTTACCAAATGTTAGATATTTTAAGAAAATTAAATCAATCAGAGATTATATTTTATTTTATTTTGCTCATAAATTAGATTTTGCTATCGCACAATATTCATTAATATCATACAGAGATATTATTGAGAAAAGTACTGGAAAATAATTTATTAATTGTAAATGAAATCTTACTAAATAGATTTTTTTAAGAAAAAAAACAAAAACTAACCTCAATATTAAAAAAAAATGAAAAAAAAAAATCACTTAAAATCCTAAAAAGGAGCAAATTACCAAAATTCGAAACACTCAAAAAGACTTCAGTCTTATGGTCGAAACTTACCCAGGTAACCAGATCAAGCCAGTTTCAATACTAGCTTCTATTACAAGAACAAATTGTTGAAAGAATCTTCATTGCTAGCCTTGAAATGCCTCATATACAAAGCCCCAGGCGAAAAACTTAGAGCAGCTTTTATACAGAAAATCAGTAAATTACTCAAAAAGCTTTTGGTTCATCCGTGGAGGAATGGGTTTTTTGTACGAAAACCAATTTGTGTACCATTGCGGAAAGTCTTATAAGACTATCCTTTAAGATTAAGAGTATCATTTGGGCGTTTTAGGATATAGTGAAATTTTCAATGACTTGTGTAACTTACCTAGTTGTGTAGTTTCGGATACATAAGAGTTGTCCACATAGCACCTTCACGTTTACGCGCGTTATCTTATCCTCAGTTTGATAGTCTTAACAATTCTAACTTCTATTCTCAAGCATGTGGAGATGATCTAAAATAAAGACAAACCTAAAAGTAGTCGACTTTTGGTCAGTCCTCCTAAAAAAAAAAATGGTTGTTTTTATCACAACAAGGAGGAAGCTGACTGATCTGACTCGACTAGTGCTAAAAGCCTGTCACAGAGATAACACGTTGGATATATGAGTGTACGTCTATGATATCGTGTGCATTGGTTGTTTAGTGAAACAACTACAGAACTAAGGAACGATTTGTCTCGATCGAATAGGGAATTTTCCTTTTAAGCCTGGCGTAACTTTAGACGCACTGATGGATTTATCATTTTTTGATATAATATTATAGTTGCACTGTAAAAGCCACCTTCCGCTTCCGAAGTGATCTTTGGTACAACTCTTACTGTTCACCTCGTTAGCGGAAAATTTTTTGACTTTGATCTTATGAACATGCTATATCACCACCAGGACTCCGATTGCTGCGAAAAAATAAAGTAACCTGTTCGGAAGTATAAGATGAGCATGAGATTGTTTCCTAAGCGAAAGCATATGCGGCTGTTACAATAATAAAGCTGCACTTAAGGCCTTACCTTCTTAAAAAGCGATATGTGAAGTCTGATTTTATTAGACTCAATGGACAACAGATCTACAATAAAACCTGCGTAAGGACTGCCTATGCCATAGGTTCACCGGTTTCTCGTGATCATAATTATAGGTGACATGACTATGTTGATCAAAAGAATGTATCTCACTGGTAGGCCTAATTTGATAGGTATAAATGACACAATATTCTGCTACGTTTTCTATGGAGTTGGCAATGGCTAGCACATCTCATGCGATTTAACTGGCCGATAATTCCTTACTTGTAAGGTTTCCTATTATATTTCCTAATCCAAAGCCCTGAGCCATAGAGCAGGACTCATATATATGTTAGAGTCATATTTTAAAATTCCTTGGTGAGATCTCATTGCTCAATTGCCTTCTTAGGCCAACGAAACAGCGATTGTCAAGTTAAACACTTGATTTTTTACTTAGTTTTGTCCTCATTTACAGTTAAACCCATTTTCATTGTGTTTCTTGAGTTGCGAGTTTCGCAGAGTTTGCTCAAGTATGATATTCAAGAAGTCTCATAGAAATACCTTGTCTAACTTCTTTTTTGACATCAAAGACCTTGGTGAGATTCCCTCCGGCCTTTACATTTCAGTGAGAGTTTTTTTTTTATTGTCATTCTATACCACCTGACGAATTTGGCAGAGATGCATTTTTAGATGCAGTGATATGAGGCGTTGAAATAAAAAAATATGTGGTTATTCGATTATCTGGGCTTTTAGGTCTTCTCGGCCTAAAGTTGCATTGATAAGGACCAATTAGATCGTTGAAATATGGCTTAAGTGGTTTATAAAATACGACAGGCAAGATCTTGTGTGCGAAATTTAGGAGACAGATGGCTCTATAGTTTACGCGTTTTAGATTGTGAATTGCACAAACGATACTGAGATTCCATTTATCAGAAATTTATTCAACCTCTTGAAGATAAGATAACTTGATGTAGGCTCAGTCATTTTCTGCGCTGTCATAAAGTAATATCAGTTATAAGCAAAGAACATGCGCGAAGATTCTACCCATCTAGCTCAAAGACTTCAGCATAAACAAGTGATCGAAGAATTTAAGTTTTACGCTTTACGAACACAGCACATGTACATACAATTAATATCCAATGTCGCCATCAAAGAGGTTATTTTATATGGATTTCACATCCAGTATAGGTCCTTGTGAAAATAAACCATAGCCTTTTACCAGTCATTTATCAGTTTTTTGTTCTCAGATGAAATTACCGATAATGTGACCACACATAAAGATGTGGACACGCCTGAAACAATGGAAACCGCCTCTTCTATCAGTGATTATAGTAGTATTATTAGTTAGTAAGATTACAGGAAATACAAATAACGAACCGGATCTACAAATAACCTACGAATCACATCCGTTTAGTATAGAGTTCTTTGTATCCAATGAGAACTACAATATCACAGGAGTCACTTGTAAAAGTGTTACAGGAACCTATAATGGAAACGGCACCAATGTTTGGTATGCCAAAGAGATAATAAGTTCCAAAAACCTATATTTGCTAAAACTTCACTTTTTAGCGAAAACCTTGACCCATGCACCACATATCTGGCCGATTTTGTGATAGTGGCAATTGATGCGGATGATCAAAATGTCCCCTATGAAACCTTTAGTGTAAACACAACATATGCTGGTAGGTTTCGAAAATCAAATCTTTTCTCTTAGATATTTTGAGATTGTTTAACTTTTTTAGAGCCGAAAGTAGAATTAGTCGAGGTGATACCACAACAATTTAGCATGATGATTAAATGGACTGCTACTAATCGAACATGTATTTCAAAATTCGATTTAAATCTTAAATCAATAGATAAGGATAAAGACGTCAGCAATATTTTAACAAATGTTGATGAATTTATAAATATCACAGACTTATATCCATGCCAGATATATGACATAAAACTTAAGACCATCAATGTGATGTCGGAAGTTGTAAGTGAAATTGAAGATAAATCTGAAACAGGCTATGCAGGTAAGTATTGAAAATCCTTAAAGAGAAATCGAAATGAAAAGAATTTTGATATTTCTTAGAACCCGAAGATGTAATTGGAGTAAAGTTTGAGCCTTTGAAAGACGATGTGGTAAAGATGTCTTGGGAGCCTCCTGTTTATAAACATTGTATTAAGTATTACTATTTGAAATGGGCTACTGTTGATTGTATTGAAGAAATGAAAGATCAAAGAAGACGAGTTCCAACAAACAACAAGGACTCAATCGATGATAATGACGAAACAGATAATAATGGTGAATCAATTAATGATGAGGGTACTCGTATATTGTTTAAGTGAGCACAAGTAGGAAATTCTTATAAATTTTTAAATTTATGGTAGATGGGCAGTGTAAATGGAGGTCAAAAAATATTACTGACTCTAATACAAAGGAGTATCTTTTATCGAGTCTAGATGGTTGTGAGGACTATGGATTACTTTTTTATATAAACGACGATACAACTCCTAAATCAGAGCTCAACGTTTTCACTTCACCAGAACAAAGTAAGTGTAATCTTCTTAAGTCTATGTCCAATGTTTGTTCAAACATTTGTAACATTTTTTAAAGTAAAGATATATCAATTAGTGACTGGTTTTTCTACATTACATAGTGCTCCACTTACTTACTTGTTTATTTCAGTTCCTAGTGAGGTATCAAAAGTAACTTATAAAATAAATTCCACTGAGATTGGCATAGATTGGAATACACCTACATCAAACCGAAAATGCATACAAATGTATACCATAGATCTAGTTGGGCCAACCCAATTAAATCCAGAGTCTCAGGAAGCCTACAATATGGAAACAGAAGATAATTTTACGGAATTCAGAGGTCTTGATCCCTGTGGAGAATATAAACTCACAATTAAGGCATTATCACAGAATGGTACTGGTAGTCCTGATGTAATATTGACTATAAAAACTGACGAAGATAGTAAGTTCAATAAACTACTCATCACTCAATCAATAAATTGATTTCGTACATTTCGATTAACTTTAGGTCCAACAAAAATTCGTAATGTAACCGTTGTGTCAAATCCCAAATCACTTGCTCTACAATGGGCTCCACCAGCATTTGCTGATTTGTGTCTAGAAGGCTATAGAATTACGGGATGGTATGACAGCAGTAATACATCGGTCTTCGACAAATCAACCAATGATACTAACATTACCGTTGATGGACTTATATCTTGTCAAGTTTATACGGTGCAAATAATTCCCTTTACAAAAACCAAGGATGGCGAGTTAGAACAAATCGAACAAGAGACATCGCCAAAAACAGCCGCAGCTCCAGATCCATTTCAAGATCTTCGTAAGCATAGCCATAGTCTTGAGTTAAGCGCAAGAGTTCAAAATGACGATTTCTCTTCAAATAACTGTCAGACGCTGTTTGCTCGTTTTGTATGTGAAGCTGAGGGAGACGTTCCTTATAAGGTATTTATTATAAGTAATCAATAGTTTATTAATTTATATTTCTTTTGGGATATAAGAGGGCCATTCAATATGTTGAAGGTATATTAGGAGATGTCAGTTTTGTAGCTTTTTTGTCTCCTTTATCTCCGTACACAAAGTATGAATGTCTTGCTGATTTTTATAACACAGCTGGATGGTCAGACGCTACTCCAGGGATCTTCTATACAGAGAAGTATTGTATGTAAAACACTGAAGACCTTGTTTTGAGGATACTCGTATAATTAATTGTTTTGAAAAATGTTAGATCCTGAAGAACCATTAAATGTTAGTGTGAAATCGTTCAATATAAATTCAATCCGTTTTCAATGGTCTGTACCCAGATACAACAACGGTGATATTAACATCTATAAACTTTACTTCCGACGAGTACAAGCAGCTTATTTTATCCCCTCATACTGCAATAATCAGGTCACGGAGGCTTTGAATACCGAAACATCGAAGCTGGACTTTGAATTCGCTGGCCTAAATCCGTATACATATTATAGTGCTCAGATTGCTGCTCAAAATGAATATGGTACTGGAGATTTCACCTTACCTACCATCGAAAGGACATTACCTTCTGGTAAGTAATCTAAAACTTTGTCTATAATCTTTGGTCCCTCTTAGATTGCAATAAATTTATTTTACTTTTTAAGTAATCCGAAGTAGCTTCTGAAGAATTTCTACCTCATATTTATTATAGTATCTGATGCTGTTACCAACCCAAAAGTGATTTCAATCAATGGGCCAGATGTATCCTCATTCACCTTTAAAGCGTATGTGGTGTTCAGCTGGCATATGCCATGCAAGTCACATGGAGAAATTGAAGCTTTTGAATTGGAGTTTTTGGGCAAACGCCCTGGATATGAATCGGTTAATTTTATACGTATGGTTGAGCCTAAGTACGATGAAGGTGGTCTAATGACATTTAATGAAACCGACCTTCAACCAGAGTACAGCTATGAAGTTTCCATATGTATTATCAACAAAAATGTTCTCAATAAGAGCGAGAGAATTATTCTAAAATTTGATGCACCAGCTGGAAGTATGAATTATGTTAAAAGCAGATATCAATCAGTTTTATAAACAAACTTCCTTTCTTTAGTTCCTGAGAAATTTCCAGACACAAATTTAGCGAAAGTTGATGCATTTGCTGCTAAAAATCCAACAACATCAGCAGTGGTTCGTTTTCCCGTAAGCCTTCTTAATTCAGATTCGGGAACAATTATGTATGCGGCCCTTCTTCTACTGCAGAAGGTTAATTTCAATAAATTTCACCAAAATCGTAACTAATTTCTTAATAAAGAGTGAATTATTTTCTGTTTACTAGGGTTGCAATTTAGATCCAGAACTACTTGTTGGAGCCATAGATAGTCAAAATGAATGGCCCGATTCTGCCGGATGGATTGACGCCTACATTGGGGATGAGTGCATTCATCAATATCAGACTACTCCTATTCGTTGGCGACCAGATCAACCGAGGTCTGATACGGACGATGGATCCGAAAGATATATTGAGTACACTATCGGCACGGACATATGTACGAACGCGAGTAAAAAATATTGCAATGGTCCTTTGAAAGCAGATACTGAATATCAAATGGTTATTCGATTATTTACGAAGTCAAGTTACAGCGATGCAGCCGTTTTAGACTTCAAAACAGGTTAGCAAATACTTGTATGCTCCTCATGAATATGAATAACTTATTGTTTCACTACTTTACATTTTTAGATTCTCTTATACAATTGACATTGATTCTTATTGCAATAATAAGCTGTCTAATGATAGCATTTTTAGCTGGCTTCCTGTATTTGTACATAACGAAAAAGATAATCTGGCATCGAGAATCATGTCACGGAATTGAGGATTCTTCTGGAGATATTACCTCGAAGAATTTTGCGATTTTCTATACAGAGCTATCAAAAAGAGATAAAGTTCAGCGAGAGTTTAAAGAATTGACCGTTATTGCTACGGATTTCACCTTTTCGGCATCAGAAGCTAATGAGTATAAGAATCGTTACAGGGATATATTTCCATGTAGGTAAACCGAGTTTTAAATCTAAAAAAATCAATATTGCTTAGAAATTGTTTGTTTGGCTGTTGTTTACAGATGACAAAAATCGTGTAATTCTGGATATAGATGCCGAAGGGAATGACTATATCAATGCCTCATTTATTAACGTAAGTCACACAAAGAACTAAGAAAGTTCAATAATCTTAGTGGTCCAGTCCCACACCACCATTTAGCAATTAGCTGGTCTTATAAATTCGATTTGTCTTGAAGGGTTATCAACGCAAAAAGGAATATATTGCTACTCAAGGACCAAAGCAGGAAAGCGTTGTTGATTTCTGGAGGATGGTATTGCAACATAATGTTAAAATTATTGTTATGGTGACACAATTTAAAGAAGAAGATGTTGTAAGTATCCTTAAATCTAGCCAATATGTACATTTCTAAATAAGACTTAATTTAGATCAAATGTCACCACTACTATCCATGGGAGTGGAAGGACATAAAGGTCGAGATCTCGAAAGAGGATTATTTTGAATTATACGATCGTCGTGAAATGATTGTTACGCATTCCAAGCAAAATATACGACGTAAGATTGTTCATTTTTATTTCAAAAAATGGCCAGATCATGGAGTTCCAACAGATCCAATGAATTTAATAACCTTTGTGCGAAAAGTGAAGGCAGAAAAGATACCAAGCGATTCTCCAATCGTTGTGCATTGCAGGTAAGTTGTAAGGAAATCACTTCACTATGTTCACTGGTGATTTTTATTTCATCTGAGCAATTAATTTCAACTTTTATATTATAGTGCCGGTGTTGGGCGGACAGGTACCTTCATTGCCTTAGATATTATAATGCAACGCCTTAAAAATGAAAGTAAAATGAACATTTTCGAAACTGTGAAAGAGCTACGTTTTCAACGAATGAAAATGGTTCAATCATTGCAACAGTATACATTCCTTTATACGTGTTCCTTCCAATTAGTTATACACAAGCATGGCAAGTACAATAACCAAAAGAAAGTGAGTTTTAAAAATGACCAGGATCGAGCCTTGAAAGCGGTGCGGAAAGTAGGTGTTGCAAATGCTGAAAGCGGTAGTAGCCTTAAAACAACCAATATGGAGAGCATTTTGTGAGATTAATTTTATTTTTTTAGGAGAGTGCAATATTTAGAGATGGATGTTTTTAAAAATGCTGCAAAATATACATATATGACAGATAGGTGCGATTAATCATTATATTAAATTATATACTATTTTTCTTTTTGAAAAAAAAAAATGCCAAAACCTGACACCAAAGATGTTTTTTTTTTTTTTATTTTTCTTGTAAGCTTTACTTGTTTAACTTGTTATCGGATATTGTGTTATTTGGTGTGTTTATTTCAAAATTAAATGTAAATTACTGGGTAAAGAGAGGAAATTAAAACCAAAAAGTATTGAAGAAAAATGTGTTTTATTCAAAATCCTTGTAAAGCCAATAAAAAATCTAACTCCGTCTAAAAATGTAGGTACACCATAATCTGTATAATCTTTAAAGCTACTCCATTCCGTTCCGTTTAGCGGCCTTGTGCTTGATTTTTGCTTGCAGGTCTTGGCATCCAAAATTCCCTCCTTTAGTTAAGGTGGTAGAAAAGTCCGGAATGAATCTGGGTCTCAACTTAAACTTTGCTTGAATTGACTTAACTGTGGATACAGCTATTGGTCAGATGGACGAACTTTTTCGCAGTCTTTCCTCTGATCAGCTTTTGCTGATCGCGTCTCGCTTAACCTCTTTCAACAACATTAGAATGATGGATCAGAATCAATGCTAGAAGGGCGCCACCAAAAATGTCATCTTCGATATTTCATATGGCAATGAGAGACAAGATAACTATCATCCAATTTACAAGGTGTCCCCCAGTTACCTCCACAGACGAAAAGCATGGATTCCTGAGGTCATTTTAAGTCGAAAAGCGTAAAAGGTAATTTACTTTGCCAAACTGCAATTGTTTCTTGATTAATTTGTTATTTACACAAGAGCAATTAGCAGATTTTATTCGCCCTAGTATTTTGTTCTATGCGGATAACGGTTTTTTTGCAACTTATCATCAAACCCATTTTTTGGTATTTCTAGGTTGTCTTTTTTTAATTTTGGTATAATTTTTTTCACAGAAATTATTCTCTTAAAAATTCTTAACATTTTTTTTAACAATAAAATACATTTAATATCATTAACAAAATAATAAGAAAAAAATATCCCATAATGTATATTACAATTACGTAAATTAAAAATGTAAGCAAGAGCTAACGACCAGGAAATGAACTTGGCAGCACTTTTTAGTTCCCAATCGTCACATTTGACAATTGACATCATTGTTTTTTGAAGCGATTTGTGTAGAAAAAGTGAAATTCTGTGCTCTCGTCCACTTTTTCATAATTTTTTTGTAATAAAATCTCAATTTTAAGGCCAAAATGTCGGAAAGAAAAGTTTTAAATGTAAGAACATTAAGTATAATTCTTTGCAGAATAATTCTTTAATATTTATTTGGTTTTTATTTAGAAATACTACCCGCCCGATTTCGATCCATCAAAAATTCCTCGTATGAAATTGGCCAAAAATCGTCAATACACAGTACGTTTGATGGCTCCATTTAATATGCGATGTAAAACATGTGGAGAATATATTTACAAAGGTAAAAAGTTCAATGCACGCAAAGAAGATGTAGAAAACGAAACATATTTGGGCATTCGTATATATCGTTTCTATATTAAATGCACACGCTGTTTGCAGGAGATATCCTTTAAAACAGATCCTAAGAATACGGATTATGAAATCGAAGCTGGAGCGACGCGCAATTTTATGGCATTGAAATTAGCCGAAGAGCAAGCACGAAAAGAAGAAGAGGAACTTAGGGAGGAGGAGGCAAACAATCCAATGAAATTGCTTGAGAATCGTACGCAACAGTCGAGGAATGAGATTGAGCTGCTGGAATCATTGGAGGAACTCAGGGATTTGAATCGAAGGCAACAGAGTGTTGATTATGAAACAATGTTGCTGCAGTACAACAACACAGAAACGGAAAGAGAACGATTAGAGCGACAGGAGAAAGAAGACGAGGAATTCATTAAGTAAGAAAGCACTGTCTACCTTGTTTATCTAATTTTCAATGCATCTCATGTTTTTTTTTTTTTTTTCCTTAGGAGTATAAACTTTAAAAACAGACAAGCACCAGGGAAAAAGATCATAGCTGAGGAAATTGTTGAAGATGTGCATACAGAATCAGTGGAACCCGTAGAGAAGAAATCTAAAGTGGCAATGGGACCACCACAGAACTTCAAGAAAGACTTAAATAAGGCGACAAATAGTTTAGTTAAACGAAAACAACCACTTGTACTCGTTAAACCAAAAGAAAAGGACATTACTGCCAAACAGACTTCACAAATACCAAAGCCAGCAGGTGGTCTATCTCTGCTGTCCGCCTACTCAGATAGTTCGGATAATTCAGACAATTCTGAGTGATATGTCAAAAACAAAAATAAAATTAACTGTTTTATTGAATTTCTTATGAATAAACATCTTGCTACGACATATTCCACCGCAAATCAAAGGCTCCTGTGCCGTTTTTAACAGGTAACCCTACCATCAATCGGCTTGAGGGGGAACTTAATTCATCTCCACGTCCCGATATGGTAGCTGATTTCAAAAACTGCAAACTTGACTCAAAAGACATCTGTTGCAGCGGCGATGACGAATGTTCCATACCCTTGCGACTGAGTGGTTTAAATGTTCCGTCGAACGTCATATAGTCGGCTATTAATAATAGATGCCTTGGATCTACTGTAATGCCGTATACCTTAAACACATTCTGGACTTCTTTAACAATCACTTTAACAGCGGCTTCGATTCCATATGTTTTGGCTATGGCGTGGATGTCGTTCGAATAAATTCGATTAACATCTAGCACTGTGTTGTGCTTAAACATTTCTACAATATTGATGCCGTCTGTCTTCAGCAAGAGCTCATCTTTGTTTTTGTATGTGATTGCTCGCTTTATATTAGTAACTTGGTGGACGACAGCTTTTTCGGCAAGTTCCCGAATGATGTTTGAGATATCTGGCTTTCGATATTTCATTTGTAACTATAAAAGGATTGATGTATTAGGAGGAAACACCGTGACATACAAAACTTACATCAAATGTCAACGTGCACCACAGGTGGTTTTCCTTGTCAAAGACATAGTCACTGACCATTTCATTGCTCAGAACCTTGGCCACGTCTTCAGCTTCGTTATTTTCTTCCACTTGTTCTGGTTCCTGCTCATTCTCGGCAGAATTTTCTTCCTCTTCTACGAGGAAAACAAAACAATTATAAATGTTATCATTTGATATGTTTGGTACCCACCATTTGCATCCTCAATTTCCTCAGCAGCTTCTGGATCATCGTACTCGGTTTCGTCCTGTTTTCTATTTTTTAACTTTATACCAGTGGCATCATCGTCATCGCCGTTCTATAAACAAGAGGAATTGTGAGAATTTTAAGTTTGAACAACAATCCTCGTCTTACCGCATTGTCGTCGTCGGATGACTCGCCATCTTCATCGTTGTTCTTCTCCTTTCTTCCTTTTTTTAGGATTTCGTCTTCACCGACTTCAAATTTTTCTTCCATTTCCTCTCCACCTTTTTTCTTCTGCTTATCGTCCATGTCAATGCTGCAATAAAGGAACAAAGATGAGCCTGTTAGGGTTCAAAAATTTGACTCGTTCAACTTACACAGAATTTTTATTCTTTGCCGACTTGATGATGGATCGGAAAAGGAGCTTGAAAAATGTTTCTGTCATATATTTGAGGATCCTTTTGGGTTTCACACAGAAATCATCTTGATAAGCCTCACGGGGTAAAAACTTGAAGTGAATTTTGTATTGGTAGGCTCTGTATGGTCGCAGAACCAAACAGATCTTCACATTAACAACTGCAAAGGGATGATTGAAAAAAAGGTTCGAACCAGAAAACAATTATTCAAACTTACATTGGAGTAAGTTAGCCAAAGTGACACGATTCAATTTGATTCTCAGTTTGTCGGCATTCTTAATTTGGTTCGGTTTTACGGGTATATCCATTGAAGGCGTTCTTATACTAGCTGATGCCAACATGAGAATCTCTCTTAGACGCGGAATACCTAAGGTGACGTTCATTTCACCACGACCAGCGAAGTGAAAGGTATTTAATGTCATCTGAGTTGATGGTTCACCAATTGACTGAGCGGCCAACAAACCCACCGGCTCACCTGGTGCTGCTAAGGATTTTATGTGTTTGAGATACAAAATGTCGGTTATATTGTCCTTTTGCTGAGG
Organism: Volucella inanis; assembly: GCA_907269105.1. NCBI lineage: Eukaryota > Metazoa > Arthropoda > Insecta > Diptera > Syrphidae > Volucella > Volucella inanis. The sequence goes on from OU026157.1 coordinate 139,480,302, forward strand.
GTTGGCTTCATTGTAGGATTGAATGAGGTTCTCCACATACTCCGAAACCGATCCGTAGTAGCAATCTGGTTTATATTTCGATAGTATGGTATCAGGGCATCTGCTAAATTTTTTTTTGTATTTATCTTTTGACTCTTTGTCAGCCTTCTTCCACAATTTGATTATGGCTTCGTCGATTCTCAAACGCCCGGTTTGTTTGTTCAGCTCCCTGGGGTTATCAATTTCAACTTCCTTATGTAGCTCGCTAGAAAAGCGAGTAAAACTTGACAGTGTTCTATTGTGGATAGATCTACTGTGTTTGTGCTTTTTTTGCCAAGATTTCAGTTTCTTGGCATATTTGTGTACCGGAGCAAAGGCTTCTTCGTCTTTCATTTCAGCAAGCTCACGAAGAATTACGGAAGAGTTCTCATTAAGGAACTTGGAACAGTGACTTTTGAAAAACCGCGATTTAAGTATATCCATGCCATCCTCACCGTAAAGAAATTGAACAACACTATTGTCACTATCCCGGACAGTGAGATCGTAATTTACATTTAGTCCTTCCAAGTGTTTGATCAAGCAACGCTGCAAGTAACCCGAACGACTTGTCTTAACAGCTGTATCGATAAGACCCTAAAATTATAAGAATGGATGTGGATATGTGAGATAATAATTTTGTTTGTCTCTACGTACTTCACGTCCAGCCATACAATGGAAAAAGAAATCCTGTGGCTGTATGCCGGTCATGAACCGACCATCAATGAATCCTCCTGATTTCGGTGATGTTTCATAGGATGTAAAACTGGGAAGGGGCTTTCCTATAACCACAAATTGTTAAAATCGGATCTATTCAAAAATTTAACATATATTTACCAGATATCATCAGAGGTGGGCGTTTACCTTCCAACTCAATTTGTCCAAGCAGACAAGAAATTTGCATAGTGTTTACCATGGATCCTTTGGCACCAGAAAGCACCATCAATTGTAAGTTATTGTCTGGAAATTGGCTTATCAAACCAGAGGGCAAGCAAATCCTACAGAACAAGAAGACAATATTCATTCTGCAAGACTTTGGTCTCAATCGATTATTTACTTGTTTATATCATTTGTGTATCGATCCAGCATTGATTTATATTTTCGATCCACTATAACTCGAAAATTGGGATCTTTTGTATAAGCTTCCTCCATTTTTGCTGCCAGTACATCAAATACTGGAACTTTTTCTAAATCAAGAGCCGCGGCAATGGCCTCATTTCCGATTTTTCGGCAATCTTTGATGATTTTCCTACGGTCCGCATCAGCAGATGAAGTTACTAATATATCCCGAACACCTAGAGTGAAGCCTTCGCGTTGAAGAAAGTTGGTAAAGATTTTTGTAAACGAGGTCAGAAGTCGGGTAGATACTTCACCTCCATACAGCTTAAAGAAATAATGGCATAAGAAAAAACTAAAATACTCATATAAATAGTTTACCTACTTCATACATGCAATGCACCAAACCATACTGAGTAGCTCCATACTGTTGTTTGTCGAGTACTCCTGTTAGAAGTTCACCCTGACGAATGATCACTTCACTTTCACTCATCTCTAGATTTTTAAACCGTGTTCCACCGCTTGAATAAGGTCGAACTGCAGCAACATTCCAATGCTAAAAAGATGAACATATCGTTAACGTTATTCCATCACTTGGCGTTGGCTTACCTTTAATCCAATTTTGGCAGTCGATGTCAAATTTATCGCCGGATAGCCTTTTGGAATCAAGTTGATCAAAATCGTCGATAAAATCTGTAAACACAAATTAGTGTTCATGTGGTCTTTCTTAAGAATGTAACCAAAGAGTTTACCTGCTTTCCAGACCAAAGAGCAATTGGCTTTATAATTGCTGGTGGAAGAAGCGTAATGTTTCCTTTAACATGCGACAAGCCTTGAAAAACTAATTGCTGGTAGTCCTCTTTGTTAAAGAACCTTCCCCTAATCGACAATTTCACACCAGAAATAACATGATCTTGTATTAAGCCACCGAGTGGAGTTCCATCCTTTGGCACAAGGTAATTGTTAGCAACGTTTGCTAAATTGTAAGCCTCTGATCGAGAGACTTCACTTTGTGGCAAGTGAGCATTCATTTCGTCACCATCGAAATCGGCATTGTATGCCTTGCAATTAGAGTAGTGCAATCGAAAAGTTTTCTCTCCCTGAAGAACCCTTGCTTTGTGTGCCATAATACTTGGTCTGTGAAGGGACGGCTGACGATTGAGTAACATAACGTCTCCATTCAAAACATGTCGATGAACAATTTTTAAACCTTTTTCCGGATTATTCAACAGAAGCTTTGCCATGCTTTCACGTTTTGCCGCATTGTCGGCTGGAATCAATTGGGTATAACCCTTTTCATCTACGATGTAGTTTGCACTGAAAAAAAAAAAAAAAAATTTGGAAAAAATATTTCGTATTCTACGAACAAGAGGATTTATCTACCCAGGATGAACATCAGGTCCATTCATAACCATTTTTCGTAATTCAGCGACATTCCATGGTGTTACTGGTACTGGGTAGGACAGTCTTTTGGCAAAGATATCCGGTACACCAACTTCCTCTACATTTATATTCGGATCTGGTGTTATAACAGTACGAGCGGCATAATTTACACGCTTTCCCATCATATGCTTGCGAATAAGTCCTTCCTTCTTCTCCAAAACTTGTTTCAAACCATGTGCGCTTATATTTTCTCTACTTATTGATGTGTCTAAAAGCAAATCGACTGCGGCTTGGAGTGCTTGCCATGCGTGGTACATTTTCTCATACGGAGTCGATCCTCTTGCAGCTTCATACACAGCCTAGAAATGTTTCTCTATGATTCCTTCAACATTGAAACTCTATAAATATGTTACATACCACAGTATCTGCCTTCATGTTAAGACCTTCACTTTTGATGTTCATCATGATGACTCTCAAAACGGAATTCGTCTCAACTATACTTCGGTAAACAGTTGTTTGTGGATGCTCTATGATTTGATTGAGCACGACATTGGTTGGACGGGCATTCGGTGGTGTCACAGGGATTACATCCATAAAAAGCAAATCAACTGGATATTCAATCCCGCTTGAGGATATTTCCAAAATCGGAAACAAGAGCTTCAACGCGGTGGAATATTTTTTATAAATTTCTCGCAATATTTTGCGACATTCGTCGGCGAGTATGACTTTATTGTGACTTCCCTTTACAATTGTATCTCCTTGTGAGCTGAAATTTGTTGTAAAATTGCAGATTGTTAAGTTTGAAAATGGTCGACAATAACTAACCCTTTTTCCAAATCACTTTTACTAACGTACGTTACAAGTTTCCTATACAAGTAACGAATTTTTTTCAGTTGATGGTTGCAGTGTATGCACTTTTTGCTTGTAGAATTCTGCAAAGAAGAATGAACCAGCGCTGAACGAATAGCGCAAGAGGTTTTCGTGCTATTACTGAAATTCTTTTCTCCTTTGGCTAATAGAGCTCGTATCTCTGCAATGCGAGGGTGCACACAATCACCGGCTTCAGTCTTTATCAACTGATCTGCATTGTGGCAGACATATTCCGATTTATAAATCTCTATTTCTTGGGCCTCTATCAAATAGCCAGCATCAACAAGACGAAGCTGAAGAATGAGAATTTCCAATGAATGGTCTATGGAAATTATATCAATTAATTTATATTATTTATTTTATGTGTTATTTACCCTTCATTTGGATTTTGAAGCAGTGCAAGCAAAACACCTTCAAGATATCGTGTGCCAGTTTTATGAAGAATGGATTATACACAAGTGCATTTAGTTCAATGTGTCCCAAGTGACCGGCACAATAGGACATTGACAAACATGTTCCACATGGATCCATTGATCTGCCATAGCTACCCATCGCACAGTCATACAATCCCCCAGGTAAAGGATGTCCCAATGGATCGAATGTAAGACCAGTTATAACCTTAACAACACTTAATTTTTTCACCTCCTCTCCACTGAATATCCCAAACTGAAGGTCCGATGGGAACATGTCGATGGCTTTCTTTGGCATCCGCATTTTAGTTGCACTTGTTGTTCACTCCTTAGATAAATGTTCTTTTTTGGTGCCGTTAAATACAAAGTAATTATTGCAAATGAGAATTTATTAAAAGAAAAATACTTCGAAAAGAAATAAATCAGAGAAATGCAGCACATGCGGCTAGGAACACAAAATAAAATGAAATTTGCTGTCAAACTAATTGACATTTCAGCGCACGTGCTGAACAGCTGATTGTTTGAGGCCGTTATCTGTACAGTTATGGCGGATGTTTTTTTTTTTTGAAATTTTGAAAAATTATAAAATTATAAACCTGGGTCTAGATAAGGGGCAAATAGTTCACAGAAGCACACTCACTTTTTAAATTGTTCTGAAGAAAAGTCGGTGCGATGAACTGCTGATTTAAATTTGGTGGTGGCCGTGGTGTAGTTTTTTCATAGAATTTGTTTGTAGTTATATGAAAATATCGTCAGCGTCAACTCTGACATGAAAGCATAACACTGATGTTGGAGTGGTTGTTGGCTGGGTTAATGTAACGAACTAACAACTAGCACGTACTTAAGACCCACAGATTGAGGATGTATTAGCTCGCCCCGTCCAGTTTGACAACCACCTCTGGGAAAAATATCGAAACCTAATACACCTGAGTTTCAAACTACTACACCACCAGCCCGCGCCCTAGAGAAAAAGCTAGTAAAAGGGTATTCATATCCCCTTAGTGCGCGAGCGGTATTATATATAAAAAAAAGCAATCAAACAGTCGAATGCATGGATAAGAACCTTCTGGTTATATTTTTTAGCTGCAAAAAGGGCGTTACAATCTATAATATCCAAATATCACATTAACGTGCTTAACTCCCCGAGCGATGCGTTTTGTCTTCCCTCTTATAGTATAATAGTGGCATAAAATTGGTCTGCGCTTCAGATTGGATATTCGAAAACTTAGTTTCTATTTTTTTTTTTAGATGCCATGAATATCTTTGGGTAATAGGAATATGCCCCGTGATGGCAGCTGGTTATAAAAGGGATTGGGTACTTCCCGATAAGAATAGGCACTGGCTGGCCTGGCAGCAATCTGGCAATACCCAGTGCTATTATATAACTACACATCACTCCAAATCAGATATGCTAATTTTGCCTCCAGGTGGTAGCTATAGGATACTAGAATCGTCCAACCTGATTTGTCTTACTAAACTCACAAAGGCAAAAAACAGTACAATACACTACCGTGGATAACAGAGCACCAGATGAAGGACGGTATATGTTAGATGGAAGATGGTGGTAAGTGAACTTACCAGCGGCCATTTTAATATCAAAAATATGGATTATAGATTTTGGAATATGCGGTTTCTTTTGTTCAAGAAACCGGTCCTTTTGGTTGTGCCAAAAAAATGGGGTAAAAATATCATGAAATATAGGTCCCGTCGCACATTGTTGGGATTTGAGATGTCCTTATCAATTTAAAATTTACAGATTGGATAAAAAAACCATATTTGTGACATCGTAGTACATAGAACCCATGACCACAAACTGGCAACTTATATGCAACCTGTATGTAAAATGCATATATAACAAGTGTATCATAAGGTAATCCAAGACAATTTCTTGACGAAAGTTAGGAGCAGGCCCTGTGTTTCTTTGGTGATGAAAATTTTGAAGTAAAATGAACGGAAACATGCGCGTTAAAAGATTTATCGTATAAACGCTCTTAGATGATACATGCGGATATGCACTTGTTTCAATTTTTTAAACGTTTTTGTTGATAGTTTCTGAATTGGTTGTATTGCTAATATCCGAAATAAATGCAGTGAAAAAAGCAGTGAATAAATCCATCAACAAGGGAATAAATAATATTCGAAATGATATTTAGATGGAAATAAAGGTAGTCTTGGAAACTATCTCCCCAGGAGCACACCCAGCGGCCTTTGTGGGTACTATAATAGAATCGTTTTTTATAGAGATCTGTTTAAATTTAGATTTCTTAGTAACATTACAGGTTCTGCGATTTAAAGGAATACTTTATGCGATGAAAGGCATGAATGTTTTAGAATAGAAATATATTGTACAGGGTGAACGATCACTACATAGATTAAAAATCCTATATTTAAAGTTTTCCCGCCTTTATAGGATATCATTCATTGCAGTTTTTCTCCGATGTTACTTCTACATATCAAGAGGCGAGTTTTAGTGGGGGATACAGTGCAATCAATTATATGTACTCGCAAAGGGATGGCTATTATGCCAGAGGTAATTTAAATCGCTTATTTCGAGTAGATGTGTCAACCTTTTAATTAGTCTTTTTATCGGGCATAGGACCACAAATATTAGGCCTTTGAATAAATAATTATTAAGGCCCATGCTCACTCAGGACGCCAGCGTCACCTACGTGTTAGAAGGAAAGTACTATTTTATTTCGTCTACCCGTGCTATGAAGGCATATATATATTATTAGGGGTGATACATTGTGAGGTTTGATTTTCAGTAGGCTTTTTTGACAGATCACGCGTGACTCCTATCAAACTGCTTTGTCATTTGACAAGTCATCGTGAAAAGACTCACAGCACAACAGCGTCTCCAAATTGTTCAGCTGTATTACGAAATTCAGCGTTCTGTGAGAAATGTTTTTCGTGCGATTCTACGAACTTACGGTGCGCATAATCGACCTACTGAAACTATTGCCAATACCATTCTCAAATTTGAGCACCAGTTTACATTAGTGGATGATACTCGATCGGTTAGACCACATCCAGCACGTAGTGAAGGGACTATAGAAGTTGTAGCTGAGAGTGTACGCGAAGACGAAGAACGATTCGTCGTCGTTCTCACCAGCTTGGCTTGGTGTATTTTACGTGAGGATCTCGGCCTAAAAGTGTACAAAATTCAACTTGTGCAAGAATTGAAGCCAGGCGACTTGAATTTGCTTCATATTTTCAGGGAATGGGCTCTGGAAAAACTTAATGAAAATCCGGTGTTTTATCGTGAAATTTTGTTCAGTGACGAAGCCCATTTCTGGCTGAATGGATACGTTAATCAACAAAGTTATCGTATTACATCCATTAAAAACAACTGTATGGTGTGGTTTATAGGCTGGTGTAATCATTGGTCCATATTTCTTTAAAAATGAGGCAAATCACAATGTTACCGTCCATGGTTAACGGACTATGTGCTTCCTGAAATTCAAGCACATGGTCTCGCTGAGCTCTGGTCTCAACAAGAAGGCGCTACGAGCCATACAGTGCGTAAAACAATGGACTTGTTAAGAAATCATTTTGGTGAACACTTAATTTCACGTTTTGCTACTGTAAATTGTCAGCCTAGATCGTGTGATATCACATCTTTGGACTATTTTCTCTATGGATATGTAAAGTTTCAGGTCTTCAGGAATAAGCCAGCTACGATTGACGCTTTGGAAGCCAACATTACTCGTGTTATCCGCGAGATACCATTTACATTTACATGATATCATTTTCAAAAAGTAAATGCCATTAATTGTTCCTTTAACCTATAATAAATATTTTAAGTTCACTTTCGAATTTATGTATTTTATTTTACATTATAAATCAAACCTCACGATGAATCCCCCTTTATATTTTAAGTCCTCCCTGTTGGTGCATTGGACACTCATTACCAGCTTTTACGTTATATACTTTCAAAACTAATTGATCATCATCATATTTATCAATTAATTGCAGTTATTTGGGTGGAAATATGCAAATTTTTCAAGTGCACATAGCGACAGAAACCTTTGAATTGGAAAACACAAATTCTCCATATAACTGCGGAGCTGCTGATGTGTTGACCACTTTCATATAGTTTAGCTTCACCCTTTTCACTTTCAAGATTTGGTTTTATCTGATCGAAAGGTATTTTATGAATTTTACAGATTTGCAACATTTTCTGTTAATATGATAACCACTCAACGGCTTTTCAGGGTTATGCTATTGATTTCAAGGAATTTTTTTTACTGCAGCTTTCTAGTAGAAGAGTCTTCTTTGCATTAAACATCACTAAAAGGCCTTTGGGACATATTTCTTTTAATGACTTTATGAAGAAGATAATTATTTCGCAGGTTATGGTACCACGCACAAATGACACTATCTAATTTATGAGGCGTATCATGTTCCTGGCATTCAACAGAGAAAACAAAACAGTAGAAATCAATTCTCCTTTGTTAGGAATGCCAGAAACACCTTAACTTTTAAGTTACCTATGATGTCATAACTGTTGTGAGGCCGTTCCACTGCATTTTACAATTTAAGCTAAGCTCTTGCTGAAACAGGTTCGACTCGGTCAAAAAGGACATGTTTCTCTACGTAAGAGATATTTGATAGAAGAGAAAAGAAAAATGAAGAAGGCAGCTTGGCCATGTCCAAAGAACTAATAGCTGGAGTGTTATTGTACATGAGCGTTTGATAGAATAAACTCCCGAATAGAGGTATTAACAGAAAGCATACAACAAGTAAGGAACTCAAAACTGAATAAAGCCAAATTTTCAAATCGGTTTCAACGTGTATTGCCACATTCACATCGCTGTCTTGCAATATTAACTGCATCTCTCAAAAGATTTTACGCAGAATCAGTAACACTGTAATTGATGGTCGATGATAGTGGCTTGACTCTCTACAAAACCTTTGATATGTATCTCCACTACATATCGCAATATATGTACACTCATGCAGGATACGGTGACTTGATACGCCAACTACGGTCGAAGAAGAGGATTTTTATTTTTTATTCTAACTAAATTCACACTTCAAAATGTCCTTCTCTTCAACAATATAATTTAATCAAAAAAACATTTTAGGGTTAATTACATTTATTGTGGGTCCTCTAATAAACAAAAAAAAAAAAAAAATCATATTCCTCCAATCTCTAACATCCCTCGGTGTAGCACGTGTTCGGTCATTAAAACTATGATGAAATCTACTCCTACAACATCCCTTACTACACCTCTTAACCATTAACTTAGTTAAAAGTAACCAAAGCATCGCATTTTGTTCCCTCATAACTTAATTTTCCTCAACATACAGGCAGAATACAACTCTTTGATCGTTTGTTCAACCTCACTCCCATTCAAGAGGGAAAAGTAAATTCCTAAGTGAACCCTAGCCACTGTTGTGCCCAGGATTCCTAATTTCATTTTACAGGTTGCAGGAACTTAACTATGCGAAAGGGAAACTTCAACCCTATTTGTGGGCGTACAATGTATCTGTATTTAGGGGAAAGGGACGCTCAACTAAGATAGAATATACTAGAATATATGTAGTTGTTATGTATGAGGCTAAGACATCTTTTCCTGCACACGGTACGTATATACCTCCATTGGAAGGGAGCCCACAATTCGACGAACTTTGTCGGAACTTGGTGGTTTTGTTTTGTAACACACAAATCTTCACAAACAAATATCAACTATAAATCTTGTACTTGTTTCGAGTTTTTTGTGAGCGCAAGTGTGGGTGCAAGAGTGTGCGTGACTTTGAGAGAGACTGTGGTTAAGGACAAAATGGACAACGGTAGAACTACGAACTACGAGTAGATATTCCTAAAATTGTCGCCACATTTTCATCACCTTATTACGGTGTCACTGTTCTTATACGCCGACAGGAAGACTAGTGTATTCTTTAAAGTCTACGAATACAAACTCGTTTATTCGTACACAGATACGAGTACTCGTATTCATGGTCATGAAGACGAGAAGTACGTATAAGCACCCACAGGAACCTATTTTAGCTTACTACAAAAGAATAAGTAATTTAAAGTAATTTACCACAAAGTGATGAAGAACTTAGAGGACGAGAAAATCCTTCAACTGCCATTTACCATTGTGAAGGTTTTGGTTGCAAGGCAGCAGCAAGAGCAGACAACTCCCAAAGTTATTTACCACAATCATTTCTACTCATTCGACAGGTAGAACTATTTTGGTTGCAAAGAGAAAACCCGCTTAAGAAGAATGACTTGAGCTCTGGAACACATCACAGTGCCATCAGAAAGTTGATGAAATTAAGTTCTGGACTGGCAAAAGTGCAAGTTTCTAAAGAAGTCACCATACTCACTGTGGTACATCATCATTGATGTGGCCCAGCATTGTTCTTTGGGGATAATTATTCCGGACGAAAGTTTTTGCTCCACCAAAAGTTTTTGCTCCCTTTACACAATGGGTTCGGGCATAAGGGAATGGTTTTGTCGACTGAATGACGATGCAAACGGCAACGACAACTACAACGACAACAACTACAACGACAAAAACTATGGCAAAGTTAAGTAAAACGCATTCAATTTGTGTTTCGGGGTGAGCAACTGGAAAAGATATGCATTGGAGTTACATCCTGCTATTGTACGCCAAAGGAGATATGTCCTTTTTTTGGTTTAAGGAAATTGTTTCAGTTTCATTTAATGGAATTGTTCATTGAAAGAAAATAGACAGACAAATCAGAAAGGAAAGTAGGGTGCTTTAAGTGTAATAGAGACCTGTTGCCTCAGAATGTATAAAATTTTGAGAAAATCGGTCCGCTGATCATAAGTGAGGTATTTAAAAACATGTCTAAGTCTATCCATGGCAGATTTACAAGCCGATTTACAGGCTTTTACTAGCAAGCATCAGTTATAGTAAATAACGATCGTTGATCGTTAACTAAAAGCTACTACAAATAAAGTGTCATTAGAATTCTTTGTTTGAAGTTACATATTCTTCGACCAAACAACCAAATTTTCGGACGTTGATATTTATGCGTTTGAATGAAGCAATTATTTTGCTTTTGGCATTTTGTTCGAAACGCGGATGGAATTTAAACTTCCGACGTCCTTCTTAAATATGGCAATACCAGCTGATTTGCTCTTGCATTCTTTCGATTTCTTCTGCTTCCTCGAATCGGAACACTATTTATTAGATCACGTTTTGTTAAATTCAATAAGATTAACAACAGTTTCATATCAGACGCTTTCATTTTTCCCATATACTTCGCGTTCATCTTTCAAGCCAGACGCACGACTCAAATACCCTTTGAAATTCCACACCATTTTTTTGATATAAAAGGCTGCGGAGTTTCCGCTTTATCTAAGATACCTATGCTAACTCTATTTACGATATGGTCACAACAGTTTGCGCATTTTGGGACGATATCACTTTCCAAATGAATTAGAATTTCCATATTCGGAAAGGATGGAACTGTTCCATACTTCGTTATTGCCCAACGCCTTTATCTAATTATTAAGAGTTGCTTAAAGATTAAGTTAGTTTCTTATGACAGCGCTAACAAAATTTAAAAAAAGGATGTCGTTCTATTCTTGCCACTACCACTTGTCTGTGAATTCCGTTGAAAATTTCCAAATCAATAAAATAACAAAAAAAAAAAAAAAAAAAATAATAATAATAATAAATAAATAAAAATGTACAAAGTGTGTTCAAAAAGTAAAGTATTTATACATTCATCAATATTAATGTTGTCCCCTTTAAAGTAATCCCCCTCAGATATAATATTCTTGTGTCAACGCACAATCCTTGAAGCACTTCTCATAAGCACTTTTAGGTATAGCTTTGAGCTCTTCCAATGGTGGAGTTTGTAAAAATCCGGTGAATATGGTGGCTAAGGCATTATTGTGGTGTTGGTTTTGGCCAAAAAATTTCTCACAAGCAATGATGAATGAGCAGGTGCATTATCGTTATGCAAACGCCATAAATTGTTTTTCCACAATTCCAGACGTTTTTTTTCGTATATCATCTCGCAAACGACGCATAACTTACCACTTTGAGGTAAAAACTCCTGAAGCACTACGCCACTGTAATCGAAAAAAACAGTGATCAAAACTTTGATCGAACTTGGCGTGCTTTTTTCGGTCTTGACTCTCCTGGGTGCCTTAATTGGGACGTCTTTTGTTGGCCGGCAAAATACTCCAATGACCTCCTCGTTCGACCCGTACTTCTTTCTGGCAAGCGATTGCTTTTAATTTTTGGAAACAAAAAGAAGTTGCAGAAAGTCAAATCCGGAGAATACGGAGGATGGGGGAACAATTCTTAGTGCAATTGGTGACTGCGGAGGTTTGAGCCAGTGGGTTATCATGGTGGAAGAGCACTTTTTTCTTCGCCAAATGTGGTCGTTTCGCCCAATAAATCGACGTAGTATGCTCCTGCGATTGTTTTTCTCTTCTCCAAATAGTCAACATGAATCATACCTTGCCTTCGCCTTCTCTGAAGCACGTTCGCCAGGTAAAACCCATCGTTTCGATTGTTTTTGGTCTTTGTTGTGTACCAATCAATCTACGTCTCATAGACGGTCACGAAACGAAGCGGAAACTCCTCCGGATTTTGATTAAATAGGGACAAGCACGTCTTTGACGGTGTCTCACGATTGCGCTTGTTCTCAAACGCGGCATCCATCGCGCGGACAGCTTTCTCATGCTCAAAATGTTGTGCAGGATATGGCTAACGCGTTCAGTTAAGATGCTTGCTATCTTAGCTAACTCGCAAATTTTTACTCGGCGGTCAGCTAATACGGTATCATGAAATTTGTCCACAATATTCTCTGTGGTAACCGTTTTTAGGCCACCTGGGCGCGGTTCATCCAAAGCCGTGGTGCGGCCACGGCTAACCTCTGCGAACCAGTGGTAAACGGTTATACGGGAAGATTAATGGGTTTCATACACACCATCGAGAATGGGCTTGACTTCCTCGCAGGTTTTGCCACTCAAAAATAAGAATCGGATCACGGAGCGACACTGCTATTTTTCCATGGTCGCAAAAAACACCAACACGATGTTATGAAAGCGTCAGATTGTCGCCAAATTCCGATAGGCGGGTCAAAAGAGGTTATAATAAATGTTGGTACACTTATTTTGGCTCAGTAGCGCCACCCATCTTCCAATACGGATACTCAACAAACAGCCGTCGTATTCCTTTGCTGATGACAGTACTCTCTGCTTTTCATATTCGTCCCTTGACTTAACGACATTAATAACATAACCAATTGGGGAACTATCAACAGAGTGGAACTTAATGCTTCTAACACTCAATGTTGTCTGCTGATGTTAAAACGAAAATTAAACACCCGGCAATTTTCATTGAATGGCACTCGCATCATCGAGTGTCAATGTGTCAATGACAACTTACGTTGGAATGACCCCATATTCGATGTCGCCAAAAATGCTGCGAAATGTCTACATTCCTCAAGGGATGTAAGAAGTGCATCACTCCCTCTAATTTGGCTTCAATATACATATAAGACATATGTCCGCCCGAAATTGGAGTACAATGCCCGCACCTGCTAGATAGGATTTTAAACCGTGCGATAGAACTCATAGGTGATATTAATATCACTCAGGCAATGGACACCCTTGAACACCGACGTAATATCTCGTGTCTTACTCTGTTTTATTGTTATTTGCACCACAAGTGCTTCATTGAAATCGCCAGTAGCAGTCGACCTCTTCAAGCCTTCAACCGTAACACCCGTTTTGTTATGAATGCTCATCAGTATATCCTCAAGCCCACTTTTGGATGTACTCTGAAATATCGCGATTCGTTTCTAAGCCATACAACTCGCTTATGGAATGCCACGTCAGCTCTTTATTTCCTAGTCATTATAACTTTCAAACATTTAAAACCAACTTTCGTCGGCACCTCTCTCTTTCTTTACTACCTGATTTTCCTTCGCCCGCGCTGTGCGCAAGTAAAGTATAAAAAAAGGTTACAATACTGGTATACAAATCTCAAAAGAAAAGTTTTTGGGACACGAACTATTTTCGGGGCTGTATGCTATGGTGCTTACAACTTCTATTGACGATTAGATTTTCGGGAATACCACCGTTTATGCCAAGGGTCTACTATGCTATGGAATGTTTCTGAAGATATTCAATTTCCTTTTTTTCTTTTAAGTGACTTGAAACAGTATTGATACAATGAAAGAGGACTTATCCCATTGAAATTCATTCAAGCTTCAATTCCATTCAAAGCCCTTATGATTGTGCGAAGTTTTTCTATTTTCACAATCATGCTCAACAACTTCTATATGGGTTACGAAAAAATAAGAAATTGTTGGTCGTGTAACGTAAGTACTTGTACGTATGTATTTATGTAGATACATATTTCAAAACATCTCTTTTGGTAGATCAGCGGACAACCAATTAAACAGGGATTTCTCCTTGTCCTCCACCCATTCATAGCACCTTATACATGTGTACTCGTACATATGTATGTCCCAATTCGATTGGAAATGTTTCCAAAATACTTTCATATCGGTCGATTTCTCTACTTGCCATTTGATGGTTAAAATTTGACTGTCGAATACTGTCAACTACCATTGAATGGGGGACACACACAAAAATCGCGGAATCGTATTGAAATCCTAGGCAATCGTTCGAAAAACACAAAAAAAAAAAACATTACGAAAGAAATCATTTCAATTTCGTCCATGGCAAAAAAAAAAGGATCAAAAAGCGAGAGAATCCCTACAACCGGATTTCTTTTTTGTCTCTCGACAGTTTTCGACATTTTTGCGGTTGCATGGTTACAGCCCTCCCTCCCATTTACAATCACTGCAAATCGTTTATACGCTGCGCTAACACAGTCAACACAGAAGCAGCAGAAAATGGTTTTGTCTGTCAAAGATTGCATGAAATGCCGGAACACAAACTTTTCTACAGGATAGAATTCAAGCTGCAAAAGGATTTATCTTTCACCATACACAGAACACCACCTTACTCATCATCGTCACCACTGTAAAGGCTGTGATCCTTACACACTATTGTATATTGTATATTGTATAGTATGAGTACAATAAAATGTATACAACTGTATACATATCCATATAAAGCTATGACGCAAGGATATTGCTCGTAGTGTGAAAGGAGTAGGACGAAGGAAGTGTTTCAAAAAATGACGAAACCAAAATTTGAATTGCATCCATTGACAGACGGGATATTGCATGATGTCATTGATCACCTCTAACCGAGGCAGGACAATGATGTTGATGTTTATGTTGGCTATGACGACAACGACAAGGATGTCGATGATGATGACTACGATGACGATGATGATGATGATGGTACTACCATTTCTGTCGATGAAGCATTTAATCATGAGCTTCTCCAATATACCAGTTGTCGTGAGTACTCGTATACAAAAGATGACAATGTTGTCAACGTTGATGCCAATAGTGGTGATGCTATGTCTAGGTCTACCTCAGATGACTTATTTTGAATATCAGACTTGTTCAACAAAAGGATGTTCCCAGGAGGACAGTAATACTACAAAAACCAATGTAAACCCATGTAAAGTAAGTGACAAAAAATTTAGTACACTTGTCGTGATTTTAAAGTCACAGTAGTCAAAATTGGCGCATCTTCTGAACCTCAACAGTTTGAAAGAACGTTAAATTAAAAATCTTTAAAAGAAGCATTGTACGGAATAGTTTTAAACCGAAAATCGTCAAGTTTTTTACAAAAAACCCTATCACAACAAAAAAGACAAGAACAGAAGAGCTAATAGAAAAGCTAGCCCATCGCTAAAGTACCTACTGGCTCTGAAATAAGTTGCTTAAATTGGAATAACATAATTCAAATGTCTATGAGAAGTTCGTCTGCTCCGTTTAGATAAAGTTCTCTTTAATCCGTAAAAAATCTGTTATCATAGTCCAATGCCGCTTGAAATGCTTCCTTCATCGTTTTCAAAAAATACCGGACGATCGCTCCACCAGCCAAAAGTCTTCATTGCAAGGCACCTTATTTCTGTCTGTCTCTAAATCACTTATGAATTCTCACTTACTAAATGTGACTTATCTCTCTGGTTGGCTCTATTGAAAAAATCGTTATCAAACTCCACTTGCTCGAGGACTTAATCCACAGGTGTTCTCGGGACTGTAACGAACCATCTAGCTCAGTTGAACTATACTATGTTATAATGTATTGGAAGGCTAAAATAGATACTTAATGCAAGTTTTTGACCCATCCGTCTACATGTGAATTGATTTTGTCCTCTGCAAAACACTATCTGTACTGTTTTGATCTTACCAACGAGATCTGATAGACGATTAGAGACGATAAAGGATTGCTCCACTAAAAGGTGGAACGTTTTGTCGAAAAAAGCAAACACATAAAGTTTGGCAGGTTAGAAAATATTGCTCTACGAAATCCAAAAACATTTCTCACCTAAACAAATCCAGGCAGGGTGTTTAAGTCGTATCAATTCATTGGTGTGCCTATAATTTTAGTGTTAACTGTGCAATTTCTTACGGTCACATCTTTCCTATGTTTGCATGCGTACGTACATATGTACGAAATGGTATACTCGTAGCATTTGTTGATTTTTGCATAACAATTCTTTGGCTATCACTTGCAGATACAGACCTATACGGGTACAGGCAGATTGTAGTGGATTCATTTCAGTGCTCTTATGTGCGGTGTGTGCACCGTCCACACACCCTAACAGGGAGGATTTCAATAACCACCCGTTCGACCATTCACAGCTTAAACACGGTGTAAAATCGAAACTTCCGCTATAGATCCATTTGGATTTTTACACCTGAATAGCAAGCGACTATGGGAACGACAGTATAAGTACTATACAACGGAAAAGTTATTTCTAGCCTTGGATATTGATGTTGATGGTACACAACAAAATACGAACTACAGGCTAACTATTATACGTACCTTTGGTCCTTTACATGTCCTTTAAATAGGATATACAATAGAAACTCGTATACCACTTCTTTCTAGTATTTGCAACAACTTACTATTTGATTTCGATGCAATGGCCAAAAGTGCGATTTGGCTTAATTCCTTCTGTAACACACGTGTACAAATGAAACCGAACGAATGAGATCTTGTTGGTATTTGTTCTAAACTAGCTACATACGTCACATTTAGGGAGATACAATGCCAGTTGCAATCCTTTTACCTTTACGCATTCTAACAGCGTCCCGTTGTTATGACTGAAGATAAATACATCGCAATCTGTGCAATCCAATTTAGCCACGCTTTCACATAAAGTGAGGCTTTTACACAATTTTAACCACCTAACCCAACCCAACTACGAATATAGCCAGTTGCCCGACTCTGTAGTGTAGAGGCAAAATCATAAATTTGAGAAGCACTACCTTTAATGCCAGCACTTCGTAGTCCAGCACAACCTTACCTTTGCAAAAGTCATTTTGAGTTCCACTACTTGGCAGTGTAGTCATTCTTCATATCCTCCTCCCTACAAACCTATTGCTGTTCATCTATGTAGTACACCATACAAAAACGTTGCTGCTGGACCCCGGACCTGACTAAACAATAGAAAACAACAACAGATCGAGTTTCATGTCCAGGTTGCAGTTGGTATTCCGTTGCTCCGCCACATCGGTGGTAACATGGCTACGTAACGTGGCAAACAATTTATGTGCCATCTTTTGTATCGCACGAATGAAAGCAATCAGAATTTTTCTGAACAAGCATACAAATAAAAAGGGAGGTAGCCGCTTGCAGCCAGAGGTGGTGGAGTGGACATTCTAAAGTTTTTTGAACGTTTTTGACGATTGCGATGTTTGTGATGCAGATAGCGGCCAGATAGAACACTGAAATGCTTCCGACGGGTTAATCAAAACGACTGCTGGAGGCATTGGTTAGGTCAGTTTACTGATGGTGATGCTGATGCTTTGGCTTCTATGAAGTTTTCTATGTTAAATACTATGAGAGCATTTGAGAGGTTGCATTGTAGATCTATGAGCGTATATCTTCATCTCCTGCGGTGAAAATGGAGATTGCTAGCGCGAGAAGGTTTAAATTGTTCGTCAAACTAACTAACATAGTTCTATTTACCTACTGTAGAGGTTCAAATAAAGCAGTGAAATGTACAATCCTACTTTTTTTTGTTGTACGAGTAATGTGAAGCTTAGTACTTGTAGTTTGTAGCTAGTAAATGATGTTACAAAAAATTTTGATGGCATGATAAAAGTTGGCAGCAGTTACAACATAAAAAATAAAAATAAACGATAGCTCAAGTTTTTATTGAGTTTACACAAGTATAAATAGGAAGTTTTATTGAGTTGAAACTAGTCGACGTGTTAAAGTCAGTTGAATGCAGTTATTTCAACCTTTGAAAAGTTTTTGAACTTCTTTTCCTAAAAGCACAGGAAAAAGCTTTTTTTTTTCAAATGACAAACCTTTGTCAAACTTTAAGAGATTGCTATTTAAAATCAAAATATTTTCGTAGTTCGCCTTACCCGAAACCAGTGGAAAAAAATTTGAATACAATTTTAGTTTTCGATTTGCGTTGGCTTCTTACTTACTAAAAGGGCTTCTGACCTTTGAGGGAGTGTGGCCCTTCATCCTTTTCGATCTTGTGCAGAGAGCTTCCAGTTCGTCATACGACGGTTGCGCCTACTATCTGTTTTTATTTACGTTTTGAACTAGAATTTGGAATCTGAACTAGACTAGAAAATAGTACGGGAAATCATTGGTTTTAACAAGATGATGCATACTTTTACTGCTCGTAAAACAATCGATTTATGGAAGACAATGTTCCCTAATCGATTGATGTCAAGAAATAGAAATTTCAACTGACTACACGACTTTGTGGTGAAAAGCCATAGTCTTTCGGATAACTCGAGACCAACATACGCAGAAAAATCACCAGAATTTCACGAGGAACTCTTAAAGATGTGATACAATATGCTAAAAATAGAAGCAATCTTTTCGTGGCTGCAAATGGTCCCTATTGGCCAGATCGGAATTTCAAGAAGTGATTAAAAAAAGTTCCAAATTAAAACGTAGCAATTGAAAGAAAATTCATTAATTTGGTCTTAATTAAATTATACTTTAGACACCACAGGAAACATCATCCTGTAATAGGCGAAGTATTTTTTTTATAAGAACTCCAATATCAGCTACACTATTCAGCTTATCGTCTAATACCATATTTTCAGCTGAAAAGTAAAAGTGTGAGAAAAAAGCATCTTGGTTTTTTGATTAGATCTTTTGAGCTCAGTTTTTGTTGCTTTTCTAAAGCAACATTCTTGTATAGCGTCGTTTTTGGTTTTACATTTATTTCGAGGCAAGTAAATTCCTAAATTGCCGACGAAGTAAAAAGGCTTACTTCCTCGACTACGACGTTAGAGGTCTGGATTCGATTTCCATGATATTGTATGTATATACCGAAGGTTGTTGATAACGATGTTTTTTCAAGACGATGAGCAGCTGATTTTTTGTTGATCGTCGGTATGTATTGAATGTCGTCTTGCCTGTATTTAATTTAGACCTGGTTTTTCGCCACAAAGTTATATCATCATATTGAACTTCATAACTAGATTAGTTTTTGCGGAATACTGACAGCAATCTTTGTCTTGTCGAACTTGACATGCCTCAGTAGTTCCAGCCGATCAATAATCGTTCACATTTCCCTGTGGGTCGAAGAAAAGTTTCTCGATTCGGGCTTACTCCTTTTTAGATTTAGCTTCATCTTCGTTTGACATTTCAGTAGAATGTCTCACGGTGTTGCCTTGCGCTTCGACCTCTCGTTGGTATTCGTAAAGAAAAGCGCTATGCTCTTCATGACTTCAACTAGGAGCAAAAGCTAATAAAAGCTGAACTTTTCACTACAAGCTCAACTTTCTACTACAAGTTGATAGCTAGAAGTATGAAACGTAACGTGACCAAAGTGGAAGCCAAAACGCCATTGTGTTGTGCCTATTACTCTCACTGTTAATACTAGGAGGCGCATAAGTCATTACTCTATCGGAAGAAGCTATAATTTTTGCAAATCGTGGCGAATGTCAATTCTACTTTGACATTTATGAAGTACTATAAACAGATACAAAGTACACTTCAACAAGACATAAATCGCTATACTCCTAAAGCGCGTCTAACCTACACTCAAGCTATCCAGATTGTCGACCCCAAGGGGGACAACTTTTCATCTAAAAGGCCCATTTCCATCTCTGTGGATATGAGAATAAGCAAAATCACCACTCATGGGGCACCGAAAATCCGCGTAAAACCCATGAAGAGCCATTATACCTGTTCAAAGTCATTGCATGGTGAGCTGTTTACACTGGATGCGTCATCGGGCCTTATATTTTCGAAAACTCCGCGGGTCAAGCGACTACTGTGGACGGCGAGCGCTAGAGAGCCATACTCAACGACGTTCTCCTTTATCAATTAGATGAATTTGAGCGGTAAAACATGTAGTTCCAACGGGATGGAGCAACGGCGCATACTGCACGAATCACAACCAAATATCTGAGGGCTACATTTCCGGGTCGCCTAATCTCTCACATTGGGCGGCAAGATCGCCTGATTTAGACTTATTTTTGTGAGGTTTCTTAAAATCACGAATCTCGTTCAATAAGCTTCAGAAAGTTTCCAGAGAATAAACAAGAATGCTAGGACCTATCGCCGGTAGTTTTGGCAAAAGTGATGAAAAAAGCTACTAATCGGGCACGAATGGTCATCAATTCTAGTGGCAGCCACTTAGCCGGTATTATTTTCTCGATTTAATGAAAACAAATTTTAGACATCAAACAAACATAATACAAAAGAAGAATACAGCCAAAGAACATTGGGTGACAACTTTTGCGCTTGTATAACATATAATGGTTTTTCTTTATCTTATATACTTATAAATCTTCTGTGATTTGTTTTCTTTGATACGTTAGTTTATTTTCTTGATGTCTGTGAGCTATTGGATGCAATATTCGTTGGCTCCTAAAAATGGTGCCAATCAAATATAGGACAAAAATGTATATATATGAGACCTATGCAATAAAAATTCAATTTTTACAATAATGTACATAGGAAACCTCACCAATTTTTTTTCTGAAATTCGCCGTTCAAATAAGTAATGAATTTAATAAAAAAAAAAAAAAATGCAACGTTAATTCAATCAGATACGGAACTTTATTACCTAGTTGCGAATCGGAACTCAGTTACATTTTAATGGAAAATCTAATTCGAACCTGCTGCTGCTGGTAGTCTGTTCGGTTTGTTTATTTGATTGATTTGGAATTTTCCATTTTGTTGGTTTTATCCATTTCATCCATAATTGCAAATTTTAATTAATGACTTGAACAGAAATGCGAAACGATGCGTTTGAATATTTTACACCTCAAATATGATATTTTAACAAATATGGCAATGCATTCAACATCATTCAAATAACAAAACCCACTTCCGGTTTACGGCTTCCGCAGCCATTGATAGAGGGCCAACTAATACGTTTTAACCGAACTCTCATCAATTAAGCAGTCACGCTAAACCGAAAAACTAAATGCCTCTATACCCTGGGGATTCTATTGAATCCGCTAAATTCACTAGCCCATCCAACGATCTAGATCGGGATAATTAATTGAAATAATAATTGTGATTAGGGTAAAATTTCGTTCCCAAATACAATCTAAAACAACAATACACGTACATATATTTGTATTGCGAATATGCTGAGGGATTCCATATTTCACATTTTCATGGTCACCGCGCACAGATGCCTTTAGAATTTCCATTTTCATTTCCATTTGGCGTGGCTGTCTGGTCACTAAGGCTGTCGCTCGTTGATGATGTTGCCTCGTCCGATATATCACAAAATTTGGGGTAGTTTTTGCGTTTGAAATTGACAACTAGAGTAGGTTCGTCGACGTTTACGTCGATATCAATATCTACTACAACGACAACGACAACGATGAACTTATATCCAGGAAATACGAGTACTCTTACTCATACTCGTTCGTGTATACTCGGAAAGGGTTACGAATATCTAGATTTGACTTTCGCTAAAGGTAGCAGAAGATGGAAATGCGCTGCAACGATGACAGTTAACCGTGAATAGATACTAACCGGAACCACGCATCAGGGATTCGCACACTCATTGCTCGTACTCGACTCGAGCTCATATTCGAAACTCGTGAATGTCCCCTTGGCTTGACTGAGTTGATACTTGTACTCGTTCGTTATAGTATTGATGACTCTTTGGCGGAGTAAATAAATTATCCACGCATTGTGCCGCAGAATATTGAAATTTAGAATTTTATGGAAACTAATTTTCGAGAGATCGTGACCAATTCGTTGATTGAGGGGATTTTTCGAGTTCAGTCGATGTAAATCGGTGGTCGATCGCGCCTGCGAATGAGTCGAAAAAGATTTAACGGATGGATTTATGGATTTGTAGAATTGGATTTGGTTTTTTGGTTAGTAAAACACATGGATTGAGTTTTATTTACTCAACTGGAAACTTATTAGATAATAGGATAAAGGGGAGGAAATAGTGAACGTCGTTAGATAAAGGGAATAGTGTATATTCAAAAGTGAGTGTTTGACTGTTTGAATGTTCTAAAAAAAAAAAGTCATGACAAATTATTTATGTCGAGGACTATGAGATTTAACTAATGTGTTCTAATGTGTTCCAATACAACTTATAATTTTATTGAAAGTGCTGTGTGATTGTAATACAATTGTAATTGTATAGTGTGAATCAATATTAAAATAACTGTATTTACAGCCTTCTTTCCATCTTGAAATACAATTTTACATGAAATACAATTTTACAAGCATCCTTCCAAGAGGTGACTAGAAAAGCTACTCTTGCCCATCCAAACTAAAATAAATTCACCCATCTTGGGATGACTTTAACCAAAAACCCACATACATTATGTATGCATGATCATGTGATTTCGAGGCGTTCGGTTTTGCCGGATACACCTTTTGTATTCGGCTTTGTTTAAATAAATTGAAATAGTTTAGTATCTATGTACTTTCACTGGAAAACCTGCAGGACGTTTGAAAAAAGTTTTTTTTTTTTTTTTGATTAAAAATTACAAGCCTGGTGATTCATTTGAGGAGCAAAAAATTTTCGGGAACCACCTATAACTATCTTTATCAGTGGCAATTACAGATAACATATGCATAATTGTTGTTCCATGCCATCTCTGTATACACCTAATGGTTTAAACCGTAATGCTAGTTGTCTAATTCGGCTATTAGATCTAAGAATGGTGTTTCAGAATAGGCCCTCAAAATGGCTTAGAACATAATTCTTCTGCTCTAAAAACCTTAATCAGAAACACATATGTACAAGGTTCATCTCAAAAATAAGGTGCACTAGTGTTTCGGAAGATAGCAGTTTGCTTACCACTTCTGTTCAACTTTCGCATGCGCTGGGTAATGGCATCAGAAAGATCTTTCAGAGAAGGAAAACGCAGAAAACGCATTGGCTCCTTTAACTTAAATCAATTTTTTAAAATCCGAAAATCAGATTTTGTTCAAATTCCATTCGGACAGGATATTTTCTCATACATTGCTCGACGACGGAAACAAGTTTCACATTTCGCTTATCAGATGATGTTTTTGATCTTTCTGGGCACGATGTGTTTTCACGGTGTTCTTGGAATCGACTTGCCCTAAGTGTTACTAAACTTCGGTCTGTTCTCTACTCAGCACAAACCTCACTTAAGATCCGATGAATTTCTGTTGGGTTCTCGCCACACGACCTTTCCATTTTAATGAAAGATATTTTATCTTCATTTGTCACAGCACCCGAGACACTTGCAGACGCCATTTAATTTTTGCACTCATCAAAAAGTGCTAGAGCCATACAATCAGGCAAGAACGTGCTCAATTTAAAAGTGTTCAACTTCAACTGAGGCAATTGGTATTATTATTGCATCATCCACCAGTGTTCCCAAGTTACGTGTTATTTTTGAGGTAACTTTCGAACATATATATGTATTATCGGTCTTACTTCTGGTTTTCATCCAAGTTCCTCCAGTTGCTTGGAACAAGAACATTTAAGAAATTTGCGAGCAAAAAAAAAAAATATATATATACAATATATATAGAAAAGCCTTCTATTTTCCAGCCGTCACCATGATTTTAGCGGGCAATGAAAACCTCCGAAGTGGAGTGCAGTGAAAAAACATCGTAGGTCTACTCTAACTATGCACAAAATAGCATAGTTACTCGAAGAGTGTAGTCTCGATTGTTTTCCAGTATATCTAATTCAAATTTGGGATTTTGCCCAATACACATTTGTGTGACTTATTTACAAAAAAAAACAAGTCCATTTCATCCCGATGATCCGCACCCTGTTTTACCTTTTTATCATGCGCAAGGAAAGGGTGCTTTTTTAGGAGATGTATGTAGAACTTTTTTTTTACACAGACCACAGACCACAGAAATAGAAATAGAATTAAAAATCTTTGTTCAATATGAAGATTGCTTCATGATTACTATCCTTTTGAGTATATCTAGCCGATAACGAGCTAAATATTTCTTCCAATGCCAAGTTTGTGGTTAATCAGCATACACCGTAGCTTTTACATAGCCTCCCATGAAGTAATTCAGTGGCGTCAAGTTGCATAATTACGGTTTGGAACTCACTCATTCATTTCGCACCGTCATTGTAACATTGACCAAAACCAGAGCTGCGACCTCATTTGTACTTTGTACTTTGCACTTTTGTGGGTTTCATGAATCTCTTCTAGGTTTGCCTCACTCTAGAAACGGGAGTTTGTTTGTTCAGAAATCCATTGACCAAAAAGTGACTTCGATACTAAACACGATTTTTCAATAAATATAAATAAACGTGACTTCAACCTGGTCAAGAAAACAATTAACGAACTCTTGTCGTAAGCCATAGTCTCATGGTTTGAGGTTGTGGTGCGCGAAATTTCTCACATAATGGAAGAACAAAGGCCAAACTTTTGCGATCGACATCAAATCGATATTATCGGACTTTTCACCACACTTTCGCTTACAGCGTCTGCAGTTTCATTAACATTACATCGAGGCATTGTTGATTGTGCATAACGTAAAGTATATATGATATGAAACGTATTTACAACACTGCAAATAGCCAGTTTTAATCGCTTACGTTTCGCAAACGAAAACTGATTTTTAAAATAAGTTTGAATGATTTCAACTGTCTGCCTTTTTTAAGCATTTTTCTATACCAAAAAATATAGAACATTGACCTTTTTTGAAGATGCAGCTCTACGTTCTATAGAAATGAGACATGACTTTGGCGCTAGTAAATTGTATGTATATTTAGTGAGTATAGAGACTTACCCCACGCCTTAGCGATTAAAGGTCATAAAAGTAATCATACTCCAGATACAGTTGATAATACAAATACTGATGCAGATTTCTAACACCACTGAAAGTATAACAATCAAGCTTAAGGATCAAGCTTAGGTTACTCGATACCTTTTTCACCTGAATGAGCTAACACAGCATCGTTCGTGACCACTCACAAGTTTTTTGAGAAAGGTCCTTTGACCTTGCTATCACTCAAGTATGCGTTTAAAGCAACCTGCAAGTCTTCGACGTCTAAACGTAGCCTGTAATTGTAGTAAGATGCAACACCAATAAGTCTCTGGATTTCATAAGTTTGCTTCCTCGGTTAAAGCGAACGGTATAAGGCTTCGCATGTTAAAATTCGGTCTCTAATGACACATCGGCCACTTTAAATACTATGTGTACGAGTACATCAAATCCTTTACGGCAGATTGAGTATACTATCTGTTATATGAAACCCCCTTCTTCATCTTTTTGCCAAATGAAAACTTTTTTTATGAATCAGAGAAGCTTAACCAAATTGAATGCATATCCCTTTTTTTCTGTAAATTTAATCTCAAACTTTTAATTTATTTCCAACAAATAGAAGCAATAAATTTTTTTAGCAATACCGGAGTTCCGAGAATGTCTACCGCCTAAAGAAAATGTTTTTGGTAACACCCCTTTTCTGCACAACACTTTGTCTTATACTGAGTGTTGCCTCAGCACAGAATACTCTTATAACTCTTGACCAAGGATCACTGGTTGGAGTAAGTCCATAAATCTAAATATTTAACGTTCCAAATGCCAATTCTCATATGCCCTCACGTTTAGTTAAAGGTATTTCCAGAGTCATCAAGAACCGCAGTGTACAGCTTTTTGGGCATTCCTTACGCCGAGCCACCTGTGGGAGCATTAAGATTTAGAGTAAGTTATATACATAAATTACAATGCAATGAATTTCAACTTACATATCCATATTTTGCCAAATAGCATCCTAGACCTCATAGAGGTTGGAACAAGACATTTCTAGCCACCAGTGTTAAACCCATATGCCCCCAACTTACCAATACTATTTACGATGAAACACCAGATGGTGCGACAGCACGCGGACCAGATATGAACGAGGACTGCCTGTACTTAAATATTTGGGTTCCAGAGGTGAGATTACACTTCAGCCAACAAGCTTAAGCAGTTAAAAATGATTTTATGTCTTTCATCCATTCGTTTATAGGTGGGCTTGCGATTCGGTAGTCTACCAGTACTTGCCGTAATCACTGGCGAAGAGATGTCCTTCGATTGGTCGAAAAATCGTCCCTCAGGTCTAGACTACTCTTCGGATGGGGTAATTGTTGTAACTATCCAATACAGGAGCAATATCTTTGGTTGGATAGGCTTGGATAACGAAGAACTACCTGGAAATTATGGTATTCATGACCAAGAATTAGCATTGCAATGGATTCAACAGAATATCCAACATTTTGGTGGCAATCCACAACAGGTGACTTTACTTGGTCATGGCACCAGTGGTTTTGCCTGCGCCCTAATTCACATGATTAGTCCGAGAAGCAACAATTTGTTCACTCAGTTGATTCTAATGTCCGGAGCTGTAGTTAATTTGAATGTCGCCAACAACCTGCAACCATCGCAGAGGGTCATCGACAAACTGGGATGCCAGTTTGAAGCACTCAACCAAGTGGTGGTGAAGTGCCTTCGATCGAAAAGTGCGAGTGACTTACAGAAGGCATTCGAGAGTGTTTATGCCCATGGAAATTATTCCTCACTAATGGGGCCTGTTATGGATGGATTTCGACCCAAGGATGACCAATACATTCCTTTTGGTTTGCTGGAAGCGCTTGCTTTAGGAAACTACACCAAACGTCCCATAATAGTGGGAATCTGTTCGAATGAAGGTGCCTTCCTCCATGACTATTGGATCGATTTAGCCAAAGTGGGTTATAGTCCCTTAAGAGCTTACATTAATCACACGACCATCCCAATGGTTTTACGAGAGATACACTTTGCATCTGCAGTCGACAAGAATCAAGTTCTGGATACTCTCAATTGGAAGTACTTTGGACAGATTGATCCTAGTATCAGTGCCAGCTACCTACTTAACGCAATGCAGCGAATGATATCAGAGGCAAAGTATGAGTCATTTTTTTTCCATGTGACTGAATCCATAGCGCGTACAATGGTATTCAACTTAACGGAGGGGATAAATTTGTACGCTTATGCATTCCAAATTGCTAATTCGATGGATATGCGGGGAAAAGTTAATCTATTTGGTGGAGCATCCCATTCGTCAGATCTGCCGTTTTTATTTGGTCCAAGTTTGTTTCAACAGATTGCTAGGCGCAGATTTACACCATCAGAAGAGAAGATATGCCGTAAAATGAGGATGATGTTTGTAAATTTTGTGAAAACAGGAAATCCAACGCCAGGGAGAATATATGATGCATGGTTACCGTATACCTCTGAACGAAAATACATTCAAATTTTTGGAGATGCAGATGCAGAGCCAACAAGAAGTGATGCATTTCGAAGTCAATTCGAAAAAAATCTCCAAGATATTGAAAATCTATTGGAAAAAAAATCAAATGCAGGTCTTTCGAGGCCAAATCGAAATGAATTCAATCCTTATAAAATTAGTGAACGGCCAACTTTAGTAGACAGCCGACAAACAAGACCATCGTATATAACAAATCAGCAGGACTTTACTTATTTTTACCATTTAAAAAAGGTATACTCCTTTTGGAATATACTTATTCCAAGTATGGCCGAATACCACGTATCCAAGGGAGGAAACAACATTACCATAAACGAAGTAATTAGCCAAAGAGTTCGGTTTTTGGAAGCATCTGCCGATGCAGCACGGTATAAGCATGCATTTTTTCTAATGCTCACTTTAGTATGCATGTTGTTGGCACTGTTAGGTGTCTGTATTTACCTTTTGCGACGTCAAGGTTCTGGCTTTCCATCAAGGTCTTTATGACAAAGGTTTTTTCTTCGCTCGACCATCTTTAACCGTCAGAAGTGGCAGAAAGGTGGTCGGTCGAAGAAAACACACAAAACACCCACTCCAAAATTACCAAGAAGAAATTCTTATTGGCGAAGACAATTGCAGCAACAGGAACAGCAGCAACAGCAGCAACAGCAGCAGCAGGAAATTAAAGAATCTCCGAGTGGAACCGATAAAGACAGAGAAAGGCCAAATTCATCCAGACATCAACATCAAAAACAGCGGAAAAACTTTGAAACAAAAGGAAAAAACGCAGTGGATACTGTGCCCGGCAAACACCACCCAGAGATGGATATTAGAAACTGGCAGTACCAGCTAACGTGTGATAGTCTTTAGGTTAAGGATGATTTAAAGTATTTGTTTGGTGATATAAAGTTGATAATTTTCTTTTTTTTTTACAAAAAGGATGCGTTCTTTATTTGAATGTATGCGAAAATATAGATCCAATAATTAACCATGAAAAACGATTTTAAAAATAGCTTTGGCATTTTCGCTGTGATGCTGATAAAGCACTTCAGCCACGTTGTTGTTAAACATTTAAAGACTTCCATAATTAGCAGATAGTGCACAAAATGTACATTGTATGATATTTCCATTAGCTAAATTAAATATTCTTTCACTTGAGTAAATGGACAGTAAATCGACGCAAAAATCAAAATCGTATTGTATACATAGTTTTGAGTCTTTAAAAAGAAAATTTTACTACATTCCCCTCTTCTTTTTCCTCCACTTGATATAGAGAAAAAAAGGAAAGTCCTTGTTTCCTCATTTAACTGCAATTGACACGTAATTCCTATCGGAAGCAATCCTTTCTCTTTTTTCAACAAGTCACTTCCCAGTGCAAAGCTTAACTTAGAAAAATGTATCCACGTAAAATTAAGCATCCGGCAAGGATATGTGAATATCCTTCATGTATTGTATATATGTATGGCTGTGTATATATATTTAATGCACAAATTCGCTCTGCAAATTTATGTAGATAAGCACGCCCAGGGACGAGTTACAGCGGCTCCATACGTTCAAATTAAAAAGTTAAAAAAAAGTTAAAAAAAAAAACCCTGATACAAGCTGATCGTTGAACCTAGAAAGAAAAGCTTTGCCTTTCAATTACTCAATCTTTTCACATACAACATCCCTCAAAGCGATTTCCTGCATCCTGTAAAACGTAAAAAGGAGGAGGGATATGAAAGAGCAAAAGAGTAAAAGAGTAAAAGAGCAAAAGAAAGAAAGAAAACGAACAGCAGAAGATAAGAACCAACCGACATTTTGTTCACATTTGGTTACGGTAAAAACTAATAACGAACCCCCCTGTCCCATCCGTAAGTCAGCGCTACATCCCAAGTGATTGCAAAGCTTTTCTAATAGGATACCAACCATTACAACCCCTTCATGCAACAACCCCAAATCGATTGGGAGGCGATTGAATTAAAATTGTATCGCTGTGTAATTTCCCAAGAAATCGAATCTATTATAAAATCTTCTGGCCCAATGCACATCTGCACATATGTACATACATACCCACAAATATCTCTTCCTTACATCTCAAGGATCTCATGTCTTGTCGTCTACTCGTATACTCGTATTCGTATCTCCGTTTCACAATTCTAAATGCCAGGCTAGGTTAAAGGCGAATGCCTAGCATCACGTACTGCAGGAATTTAAACACAAAACAGTGACGTGAATCGAAATACGAGTACAAGTACGAGTATGACTATGACTAGGTACTCGTACAAGTATGGGGATGAGTATTTATGTATCAAGCTAACTCATCCATCTTAAAGGAGCGAGAATCCAGGAACAGGTGAAATTGGATTTCCCTTTCTTTTCTGGTTAGCTGATGGTACTTTCAGAGTCACCTTTAGAGTGGATTGTCGTCAGCTACATCCACATTTCCACATCTCAACCGTCACATCACGGGGGGTATTAAGTTCTTTTGATTTCATCTCCTCATCTCTACCTATCAGCTGTATTTTTACACATATTTTAGTATGTACGTTTGTATCTTAGAACATGCGATTGGGGTACTAATTATTCGGATGATACGTTTAGCAGAAGCAATTAGTTCGGCAAAATGAACTTATATCGTAGCCACCTACATCCCTACGTACATTCATACAGGATACACACGGGCCACAACCTAAGTGTCACCTTCTTCACCCGCACGTTTTGTAATCTGCTTTTGCAAATAATTATCTCCGGAGGGAGTCCTGCCATGCCTGCAGCATGGCTTGGTGACCCTGAAAGGTTATGCTATTAGCTTTGACTCACCACTCACAACTCACATAGTCCTAGTGTGTACATGATTGTGATTATGCGTATGTGTGTGGTGTTGTATGTTTCATGAGAGGAGTGAGGGAAATTGGCTATTCAGGACTTCTTTTCATTTGGCAAGTTGACATTAATCTTATTCATGATATGGAAGAGCAGTTTAAGTCAGAAAATAATCAATTAAATTATTCTTGTGGTCTATATGAGTACATACGACGTACTTTTATACTTTACGGTATTTTGAAGGAGATGGATCACCTCTTAAAGTGGTGTTTTATTCTTTCTAAGCTCTACTTACCAGTAAAATTCCCACCAAAATAGAGTTCACCTTTCCGAAGATCAGTTGGACAAGCTTTAAATCTTTAAAAATTACGAGCTTGTCTTCGACACCATGTGATGAAATTTTTATCCTCCCATTTATTGACTAACTCTTCTATCGATATCGTCTATTTAGTCTATTTTACAGTCTGCTTCTCTCTGTTCAAAAACAAAATGTGCACTAGGCAGCTCTTTTTTATTTTCTTTCCTACTGTATTCTGCCCAAGAATGTTGACTTTAAAGTGATTTTAGACAACAGTAAACAGTGAATGTGTTATAATT
The DNA here is from genome assembly GCA_907269105.1 of Volucella inanis. Taxonomy (NCBI): domain Eukaryota; kingdom Metazoa; phylum Arthropoda; class Insecta; order Diptera; family Syrphidae; genus Volucella; species Volucella inanis. Next base: position 139,511,218 of record OU026157.1, read on the forward strand.
TTTGCAAATGGCGTCAAGAATTAGTAAACAACAAGCAATGGAGCGATACAAACCTAAAGAACGCGGAATTGTTGCTACTGCTTATTTGACTAAATTCCGGTCTGTTGTTTCAACACAGTTAATTTCATCGTCATCCTGCACCATGTGCGCGAACAATTTGGCGTTTGGATGAGCGTCTCGTGCTAACTGAGTCCACTAGTGACTGTAGTGAGCGCTACAGTCAGATGTTAAACGGAACAACCGCTCAAACAGCTCGGACAACGATGGAGATTTTGATTCACCAATTTCCAGGCCGTGTAATCTCTCGTTTTGCCGATTTGAACTGGTCGGCCAGAACGCCAGGTCTGACGACGCCAGACTTCTGCCTTTGGGCTTTTGATATCTCGCGCTTTCCACAACAAACCACAAGCTTTGAAAGTCTTAAAAGTCATCTTTGAAGAACTAATCAACAGCATCAACTAAGATGATTTGACCATTATCATTTTTCTAACTTAATGCCATCAATTTTACATCTTCAAATAAACACTTCATGAAAAAAGAGCCCAATTTTTTTAATTTCTAACAAAATGACAGTCAATTGACATTATGAAATTATTTTTGCCCCACCTTGTATAAGTAAAAAAAAAACACCTCACCTTCTTTCCTTTGTTACAAAAAAAAAAAAAAAAAAAAAAAACTACAGTCTCCTTGCAACAAACGAAACAAATCAAATCATGATCTGACTTTAGCTTCTCCGATTATCAGTGGACTTATTCATGATTTTCTGATCACTGTTAACCCTTTTTTAAGATGCAAACCTATCTCATGTATCAAGACGATAGTTAACCAACCATAACCCAATATAGTGGTACTTCTAGCATTGACCTTTCTAGTTCTTTCATAGAGCACAGAGCGCCTGTCAGTCTTTTGAGGAAAGATGGATAATTGTTTTCATGAAAGTAGCAGGTCGCAGTAGTTCTTGTAGTCTAATCCGAGTGTATGGACTTACAGAGAAAGTGGTCCATGGTATCGTCATAACCCTCATAAAAAGTGTCACTGGAGGTGGTGTCGTTATGGAATTTTGGTGGCCAATTGTTACTACTCATACCACATAATTTTATTTGCTAAGCAAACGTTTCTCGCAAAGTCTGCATCGTAGCACAAGAAAGATTAATGCCTATGTGTCGCAATAGGGGTCTCCAGTAAAAGTTACAGCATTGCCTTTAACATTCTCTAATAAATGTGGCCCAATGATTCCGACGGTGGTCCAAATGTAATAGTCACACTATTACAAGAGTGTAATAGTCATTGGTAATCAATTGAGCCAGACAGTTCGAAAATGTGCCTCGTCATTCTTGATGGATTTTGTCAAAAACCTTGATAGTGTGTAGTGATTCTGGCTTTATTTTGAAGCTACCTTCATGCAGTTTTAGATGACTCGGTCCAATATGTGCGGCATTATTTCGGCAATAGCGTGTCAAATGTTGGCCTCGAACTCGTCCAAAGTGGTTTGCTTGTTAACATAGACTAAGAACTTGACGTAGTTCCAGAGAAAATAATCGAGTAGTGTCAAATCGCATAGATAAATCGCCGTGAGATAATCAACAAATTTGATATGTGGCGCTGTCTTGTTGGAACTATAGTTCGGATATATCGATGTTGCCGAGCTCTGACCAAAAAAAAAGTGCGTTAATATCGCTCTATATCTGAGATCATTGACGGTAACGGTGTCTCCATTCTCATTTCCAAAGAAATAAAGTTAGATAGACAATCTTTGTGAATACATTGAACACTTGTGGATTGTATTCGCTTCAATATCGGCAATTTTGCTTCTTGGCATAACTGCTGAGCTTAAAATAGGCCTTGACCGAGAAGATGATTTTTTGACCAAAATCCGGTTCTCCAACTAACATTTCCAGTGCAAATAGAGAACTCACGATGTTGTGTATGGTCGTCTGGCTTCAATTCTTGCGTTAGCACAGTCTCAAACGGATGTAGGTTCAAGCCGGGTTGACACTCTGGCGATGCCCAATCCACCTTCTTCGATACTGACCGCTTCGGTGGCTATGTTTTCTTCGTTTTGCACCAATCTCTTGATGGCTTCAGATCCAAAAGAGTGTACTCACGCTCGAACTTTTTCGCGGTGCGACAAATTGCCTGCACGCGACGAAATTCACGTTGCGATTTACAACTGAGCCAGAATTTCGATAATATTTTTTATTTATTTCCAAACGTTTGGCTAGTGTAAACCAACGCATGATGAAATGGCAAACCTTACTGAACATTTTGAATAACAATTGGAAAAACTATCATTGCTATCTTGTCACCCGTTATATCATTTGTCATTTGCACTCTGAGAAGAAGGATTAATCCAGAACTTCGAGGTATTGGCCGGACGAGATCAAGATTATCTGCAGGATAAAAATGAGCAAAATCGGCTGTAACACCAGCAATGGCATACAACTAATGTTGTCATTTCGTAGTTGATGAGAAAAATTAAAAAAATCAATTCCTGCTGTTATACAAACAGAATAATAATAAAAAAAATAAGCGTAATAATAGCACATCCTTAAAAGGAAGTTTAATTCCAGTGTGAACCCCTTTAACGCCTCTCTAACACTGTCGGATATATTCTGCGACTTCTTCTTGATGATGATTACGTGGTATGAAAGAATAGAACATCAAGTCAAATGCCATCAAGAATTCGCTCACCCATCTACCTAATGACATTCTAACTTCCTTAGCACACCAGCATAGTCGTAGCTCATCATTTTGCTTCTTATTTTGCCTTTGGAACTTATGAGTTCGAATATTAAAACTTTCCGCCTGTTGCATATCTGATGTGACGATGAACGACACAGGCTAGCTCTGTGCAAAAGCATACTTCCTCCCCTAATGCTGCTTCTCATCCTTTCAATGAACAACATAAGTATGTATATCCAAAGCGTGTCATCAGTGCAGATTTTCTTATTTTCTTCTTATAAATTTTACCATGATATTGGTGTTCAAAAGAGAACAATTTTCTTCCTCTCTTCCCCCAAAATCATCCCAAATTGTCACACGCGAAACTTTTAACTTTTCGCATTATCCCTTAGCTGCGAGTATCTGGGGAATTATTGCTCCCTCCCTCTTTTGTCCCTCAATCGCTTGCTCCTGAGAAACGGCAGGAAGGATTGAACCTATTTCGTTTAATGCATCGAATGCAGATCAATTTTCCGATGAAAGTGCACAAGCAATAGCACTAACAGAAGCAGAAGCGCAAAAGGGTCAGGAGGTGAAATTGAAAAGTTTTTCGATGTCCGAAAAAAAAAAAAAAAAAAAAATGGGTATCCCAGTCCGGACACATAAATGGATACCCTGTGTGCCGCTTGAGATTCACTGGGAGTCATACGAGATTCCATTAAGTTAATGAAGTGTAGCAAAACTGTGTTATCTGAACATAGAGTGAAGAGTGTAATGCCAAAGGGATAGATAGATAGATAGAGACATTATTATTAGGTCAGGATATGCCTATCTATCTTTATCAAACTATGTTGTACGACTTTTTAACTACGTACACGTGTAGATGTGCTCTTTGAATATTTACTGTATACGAGTATAATAAGAGTTTCTTTTCTTTTTTACATTTTAACTTGTTTACCTAAGATTAAGCCGAGATGAAAGTACGAGTATAGTGCATTCTATAAGAATTATATTATAATAGGAACTTAAACATTTTTTTATAAACGAATATACACACGAGTATAACATAGATCATTTGGGCATAAGGCAAATATATCATACAGCAGTTGATTGCATTGCATAGACGGGATACCATCTAAATAGCAGCCAATAGTTTTTATGTAAACTCAAATATTTATTTAATTTAAATTACGCCCGTGCATGTAGCTTACCAATTCAGTCATGCAACAGCAACATTGAGTAATCAAACAAAAAAACATTTTGACCAACAAAGTAAATTTATTCCTAATCAATTGCTGTTCCGTGCTAACAATCCGATTGCAATCAATAAACCTCACAATGGACTCAAGAATCAAAAAAAAAAAAAAAAAAAAAAAAAACACCTATATATCTATGGACATGCGAGTAAAGTGCACCAAAGGCAGTTAATACACTATCACAGGACCAATTGCAAGGCAACTTAATTTTTAATTTTTGTTTTTGTACGACAATGAAAATGAAAATGATTATCCTTGCCAGAAATCGCATGCGTAATTCCACCTAGAAACTGGGTCAAACATAGCAATTAGTCAAAATTTGATGAAACAAAACACATGCAAGCAGCCAAAGCTTCAAACCCAAGCTCTTAGTAACAGGAAAAAAAAAAATCCTAATTGCACTTACGTATGTATTTATTACACGTCCTGCGGATGGATGGGTAGTGCTCAGTGATTCAGGGATTCAATAGCTTTAGCATACCCATTTTTGCACCCAGTCGCCGTAAAACACATTGACGACTCACTGATGATGATGTTGTTGACGTTTGTGATGTCAATTTAATTGTGGCAGACAGTCACAATCTTTCATCATACCGGTTTAGCTGCCACTCTACTCCCGATGGATGGATGTACCACTGCCGTTGTTGTCGTCGTCCGTCGTTCGTCGTCCTTTCACACACTTGCTCAAAATAACAATTCAAGATAATCCTTGACGTTTAAAATCCTATTTTGCCACTCAACTGACAATTCTGTAAGCCGGGAAAATAAAACTCACTTAACACTATGGTATACCAGTGTTACAGCACTCGTATATGTTTATTCTGCGTGTTACTTTTATGTTGTGCTACTATGCGAATAGTGATACGAGTACAATGGTGGCATGCCGCAAGGAGTGCAAAGAGGGATTACACCTTATGAGTAAATAATGGCTTCAACTACAACAAGGTGCATTTGCATAGAGTGTTCATTCGTACGTATATACTCGTGGTCGTATCTCATTAAATGAAATAATTAGGAGACGTGTTTTCGCCCTTCAACAAAAATCCACAAAATATTATGATATTTCTATTTGTACGTTATGTTGGCAGAATGGTATTTCTTGTTGACAGCGTTGCCGGTGCGTTGTTGGTGACCCCAAAGTTAGAACTTATGGCAGGAGCAGAGTGTGACTGTGAAAATGTAACTGAACTGCAAGTCGTTTGCAAGTGCAAGCACAGCTGGTGAACTTTAGATCATACGCATGATCCAGAAGGCACAAAACTGTCGTTTTGGCGAAGAAACTTACAAAGTGGAGTCAATGGCACAGTAAAGGCACACAGAGCGTTGACCACATGTAAGCTACATCGAAATATTAAGAGTGTTGGTCATATGAAGATTAGATCTCGATGCCGAATTAGAGATAGTGGCGAAAAAAAAGGGGAACAAACAGTAGTTCCCAAATCCTTCTGGCACTATCCTCTAAATGATCCAGATCTGGTCAAGCAGTATAACACTATATGTTGAGAAGCACCAAACAGCCACAGATATGATTGGACTGGATAATGACTTTCAGCCAGACAGTTAGAATGTTGATGAATGACAGGTTGATATTCATATTCAAGAGCAAGCGTTTGCCATCCATAATCAAGAGCTCGACCATTCTTACTTTTCCTACTAAAGTAACCTTAGAGCAAGTTAAAGATAAAATAATAAGCCTCAAAGATGATTATTCTACTGGACCTGATTATTTCTCCCCTATATTTTTAAATGCATCCAGTCCAATCACTTACAGCTCTCTTTCAGCTTTCTATCACCCAGGAAAATATTTTCCCTCAACCTGGAAGAAGTCTTTTATTACTGCCCAGCATAAAAAGGTCGCAAAGACGATATTTCCAACTATCGACCAACTGCTAAGCTGCCTTGCATACCTAAGCTTTTTGAGAGCCTTATTTATGATATAATGCTTTTCCATTTTAAATCTATTGCTTCCCAATACCAGCATGGATTTCTCAAAGCTAGATTTCTAATCACAAATTTAATGGATACTTTATGTGTACTAGACTCTGGAAATGTAGTTGATATGAATGCCACCGATTTCAACAAAGCATTTGATAGAATTTCTAATGATATATGTATGTAATCTTTCTGAAATTAAAAGCTCTTGGCTTTCAAATAAGCTTTATTACATAGGTGCAATCATATTTAAATGAATGATATTACATTCTAAATAGGTTCATGGTTTCTGATCCAATCTGGTGTCCTTCAATGTAGTCACCTTGATCCCTTATTATTTATGCTGAATATTAATGTTGTTGATTGTATAATTAAAAATTCATACATATCTGTTTACGCAGAAGATATTAAAATCTTTAGACATATACAATAGTATATCGTCTTCCTCAGACTCTCTGCCACTGCAGGAAGATCTGGACAGATTTTGTACTTGGTGTCAGAAAAATTTCCTTGAGCTTAACCTCAACGAGTTGCAGGCTATAATTTAATTTATATACCTGTAAGCGCCCTCCTACTTAACTGAGTTGTTTTCTGATCTATAATCTGCCTGTTCCATTAGTGAATGAGTTGAGGGTTATCTGTGATAAGGAAACTCTGCTCTTGGCTTTGGTCTAAGGAGTTTTGCAATCCTTATGTTGCCAAATCTCTCTACATCACCTTTATTATGTCTCTTCTTGAATATGCAAGCTAAGTTTGGTTCCCGGTTAGGTTTTAATGATTCGCTTTACGTTTGCTTCCCTAGGATGATAACCAAAACTTACCACCGTGCACTGATCGGCTGAAATTTATAAATGTACAACTCCATTCCATATGCCAAAAATTTGCCGATATTCATCGAATTGCATCGGATCAAATTGTTCACTTTATGTGTTGAGAATATATGTACATACAAGTTGTGCTGATACTCGTATAAACTATGCCTTCCAGTTCGGTTTATCTTTGAAGCGCATGCAGCAAACCAAATCTGTTTCTGGTTCTGTTTTGATATTTGAGCACAACAATTTTCTTTAATAGAAGTGGGACCCTTTCTAAGATTTAAGTTTTATTCCCAGTGGCAACGCAGTAGGTTTCTTTCTGCTACGCGAACATTAGTAATAATAACACAAGTAACATACGTTTTATAGGAACGTTATAAGCTCAAGGCTTTAGAAACTGCGTTTTAAAGATTATATTGTATTTTGTCCTGAATTTATGATGTGTTGGATTTGCATACTTATGTGGTAGGTATCGTCTGAAGACCGTGTCGTTGTTATTACAATAATTTATATGTTGGAAAAATATTAATAATCTTTAATTCATAGTCTGCTTAAATAGCTTTTAAGGTTGTTAAAAAGTATGAAAGCACTGGTTGGCACATTGAATTGTATAATGATTTCCAAACAACTCCTTCCTAACTTAGGTGTCAAGGATGTAATGATCAAATGATGTATCATTTGTTCCATCTTGTCTTCCATACATAAGTTTTAGCGCTCTAACTTCTAATTAACAGCGCGAATTTTTGTTAGCCGTTTGCAATTGCACACTTCTATTCGAAAAGGTTCACGGTATCGCATTTTTTTCCGAATAATCATTTAGAAATATATTTCAAAGCTCTTCTGTAGCTCTTTATGATCAAATTTTTATAAAAGGTTGCCTATTTTCCTTTCTTATTCACTCTCATATCCCATGTAACTTACAATTAAAGGTAAACAAAAGAACTTAACTATCGTCTCCTAATTTAATGTCCTCGTGTGGGCACTTAACATTTGGTATAAGCCGAATACTTGAAGGAGTGTAACATTCTCTGGTGGGTCCGCTAGTTGTAATATTCGGCGATTGAGCGATGGGTCAAGTGTAAATTTAATTCGTTCGTGGATGTAAAGGTTTCACCAAATTTGTTCATTTCTGAATACCTCTCATTCAGAGGCCAATAGAAAATCAAGGACCACTTGGGTGAAAATTCAAGAATCTGAGTGCGCAAAAGATCGGTTGCTTTGGAACTTCTAAATATCCTTCATGAAATTCTACAGAACTACTTAAAATTTCACACTTTTAAGATTCATTTGGTTTAAGGTTAGGTTAGGTTAGATTAAAGTGGCGGTTGGAAAACCGAACCCACTTAGGCCTATTGACTCGTTGTGCTGCCACGTGGATCCATGATCCCCTCACTCATGGGACCAATTTGAGCTAACGATGAAGCGCAGGAGACTGTTAACGTCTGTATTTTTTGGATCGTTTATGCCGTTGTAAAAGAAGGTTCCTAGGTGGAATTTTCTTCTCTGGGAGAGAGCTGCACATGTACAGAGAAGGTGGAGGATTTTCTACTCTTCCTCCTCGTGTCCAGTGATGACACCAATCATATAAGGATGCTGAGATATTTCTTATTTAAAAGAATCAGACTCTTAGATCGATTTTGGCTCATCTAAGGTCATCTAAGGTATATTCTTTTATTAGAATCCAGCTTAAATAATAATTTGCACGTAGCGATTGGTATACCTATGCTGCCCTTTTCCGGTAAAATAGGTCGAGTAGTTCCAATTTTGGCGATTTCGTCGGCCCTACAATTTCCTACAATTGGTCGAAGAACTTAAGAAAAATAATGTTGGAGACATTTCGCAATATGAATTGTGTCTTTTGGAATTACAAGGCCCACTTTCAATTATTGAGTGGGCACGTAAATAAGCAAAGCTGTCGCTACTTGCCTCAACGACTAAAGCATCAACGGACTTTATGTTAGTTAGTTGACGCGGTTTATCAACAATCATTGGGCATCTTTTTTTTTTAATTCTAGAGAGCAAGTGACAAACAAGAAAACCGAAAATTATGGGCTCATGATCGCAGATTATTTATTTAATAATTAATAAAGCAATACAAGTCACAAACGTGGTTTTAAGAAGATAGGGCGACTCCGCTTACCGTTTGACCTACATTATTTCTTTCGTAAACATTTCCCACAAAAATTACTGTTTCGATGAAGATGTTACGCACCCAACGAGATCTGCAGACTTATTTTTTTCTATGAGGGTACATAAATAGTTAAGACTACGCTAATAATTCGCAAAGATATACTGGCCTATAAAACTTTCATGTGAGACATCTCTCTAGTAGTGGAGCATCCTTTCTGCTGTAGAAGATTCGCAGCACCTCTCGCCTAGCTAAAATGCACTCCTTTATGGTACATATTATTAAGATAATAATTAACGAACTTCAGGTGTAATATGACTTCGCATTATAATATTAATAACGAAATTACTAGGTTCGCAATGTACAAAACCTTACTATTGTACGTCTTCTATATAAGCGAACCAATCCGCTTAGAAAAGACAATGTAAGTCCTCAGATATTTTGCAACAGGAATGTCAAAATAAAAATGAAGGAAAATAATAATTCTAGTCGCCTAATTGAGATGCTGCACGTAATTTTTCAGGACCCGAATCTACGTTGGGTCTGCCTGCGTCCTCGGTTAGGGCTTTCATTGAAAATAAGGTGTCATGTGAGCATAACTGCCGATGGTATGATGCTATAGGTTGCAAGTAAACCAAACGCATGCCTCCCGATGCCTCTAAGAGGTCGACGACCTTCCTGCTGTACCTCAGTAAGAAAGACCGCAAGCTGCTTAGGCGTCATGATAGGGCATAATATAGGCAAATTTGCTAAGCACTTAAATATGAGTGATACGAAATCCTGCGACGCTTGCTGTCAAAGTGGTGTAAACACCGCAGAGCACTATCTCTGTGAATGTCAGGCTTACATTTGCATCATGCTGCGGGAACTCAGCGTTGACATGGTGTGTGATAGTTCTGTAGACACTTTATCACTAAAGGGTATATGCTTCTTTGAAAGGCTGAGAAATTCCATTGAAACGACCTTACATGGAGTATTTTATTTTTATAATAAGGGGTTTAAATGTACCCTTAAAACGTTTGTACACAGTGCGGGCGAATGGACTAGTACTTTGTCTGTGTGCTCTCTTGAGACAGAAAGAAAAGAAAGGGGGATTTGAGTTTTGTCTCCTAATCCCCTGGTCGGCAGTTTTGGTTGATTGAATAAACAATCCGCTTTCTGTGCATGATACAATTGTTGAGAGTAAAAACCAAAAGAAATCACTATGCCAGGAGTGTCAATTTTTGAACAGTTGAATTTGGGCTTAATCGCTGTTTTAGAGCTCACAGAAGTCCATTTGAGTACTGTACACATGGTGAGTGCGGTTTGTCTTAATATCTCGTTTTTATCACGTTTTTCTCTCCGTTGGGGTATATTGCTTTTCGTTCTTGTTTTTCGGCTTGCTTATGTGACAGGCGGTGCTAATTCCTTCCATAGAGCTGACGCATATCGTTCATTTTGTGAACTATCGTAATTTGTAAAAAATCCACAAAATCGTTGAGGAAAAAAACATAAACTGTCTGACTGGCGTTAGTGAGATATCCTCGAACGACAGTGAATAGAAATCCATGGATTTATCATATAATTAAAAGACCGGTCATAGTGCGAGCAGGGCAAAGATATGCTTTTTTGGATACCTCTGCCACTTTACGCTGGACATTGGGCTTTTATTATTATCCTCTTGGTAAATTTATATTTTATGTATATAATGAATTTATCTGCTTTTCAATTATTGAAGTGAATGAGTCACCACCACGCAGTTGATAGCCGAATGGTGTTTGCAATTCTAATGGTTTGTTGCTGGTGTTGAGCCTATGCTATTGTTTGGTACCGATTTTCAACGATGCCACTAGACATTACTGGATGCTAACGCCCTAAAACCAACAACAAGTGGAATGAGGCCTCTGAACCGCAGTTGTCAATTTGGCATTTGTCGTTTTTCTCGGTTTTCTAGGCAAAAGGATGTATGCTGGACAGTGATGATTTTCATCGAATGAAAACCCAGTCCGACCGGTCTGTATCTGGCAGAGTGCAATTTCCGCATTTGAGTATTTGTTTGGCCGTAATTGGAATTCGGATTGCATGCATGCCAATATGGGGTCATAAAGAATTTATGCTGTTAACTGCCAGAATTGTGTCAGTTTTGTTTGTGTATGGACAAGGGTTGTGGTAGTAAAGCTTTGAAAATATTTAGTGAAGAATCAGAAGCGAATGAAGGCAAATGAATTGAATTTAATGAGGTCGTGTGGGCTGTTTGGGGGATGGTTTGCCTGTCGAAATCACCATACCAAGAACAGTTTATTTAGGGAAACAAATTACGAGTCGTTTACTTTAGTCATCGATTTTGATTAAGGACATATTGGTTTTAATTCATCGTCTACATGAAATATTAAACAAATTTCATCTATCATTGAAATAGGAGAACATTTATTATTGTATTATACAAATTATGTAATGACATTTAATTAATATTCCTTAGATAGATTCCAATTGTTTTGAAGATTTCAAATGAGTTCAAATTTATTAGTTTGGCAGACGAAAATAAAATCACTTCCAGCTGGTCCAAGTGAATGTATGTACGTATGTTTAAGAAATACTCCAGTATGAACGAACACTAAAGACTGAAGAATTAAAACTGAGCTATATAGACGCGCTGTGTGAAAACATTTTAAAGGTACGGAAAAACCTTGAGCGCGCGCCGATAATAAAAAAAAAAATCCAGAAGGTATTTTGGTTAACTATCCATATTTCAGAAGTTTCCAAAAATATGCAGATTAACTTCAATTTTTTCGGTTGTAGTATACAAGTATATCGTATATCAGCTATAAAATCTTCGACCTTAAGTTTACGAATGAACTGATTCACAAGAGAAGAATCTTTGGATATTAAAGATATACTCGTGTCTATACCTTGATTTTTAAATTCAAAACATTTCAACTAAAAGTGCATTAAAAATATATAACAAGGTGCAAATTTTGGATTTTTTCAACAATGCAACTTAACATACTTCAGTATTTAGTATCCTCTTGGATTGATATTCATATTGTTCGCTAGTGTAACCGTTTTAGGAAACTCCATGTGAAGCCTCTTCATCAGAATTCTATTCTATTCTATTTTTAAATCTTACAGTCCTTGCTACTTTTCTTATGTGAAAATCTATTTTGAAATAGATTTAAGCTCGAAGGTTTTCATAATGTCGACGTATATAAATTGGATCGTTTCATTTTGTCTCCCAAGCAATGAGCCTACTCGCGCTACACAGGTTTGTTGCGTTCACATAGTGAGTCGAATATAAAATTTCTTTTGGGGCATCTTGTATATGGCAAATCCTACTCTAAGAATACCTAAGAATCAAGAAAACCAGCTTGTCCTCAAAAGAGCTGCTGTATACTCGTTTATTTTACATATACTGCAGACATCTAGTGTCAAAGTAAGCATTTTTGCGAGTTACTACCATAGTTTTGGGGTTAGAGCTTTAATTAGGGATGCTGACCGGTACACGTGGGTTGACATTTTACGTGGCACTCTCATATGATCTAACATAAACTCAGACACATACAGACTATATAACTAAATTGCCTGTTGAATAGTTTCGAGCGAATGTTGGTTTTAAGCTAAATCTAGGAGTTATTTTGAATAGCAATTTTTTTAGACTAAACATGTCAAACCAAAAAATATTAAAGCACTGTCAATTGAATGGAATCAATGGAACTATTTACCATGAATGATGGCACTGCAGATCTAGATAAATATGGGACGAACTATTCTATTCTACAACATGGTTGTTTGACTGAATATGTATTCTTTCCTCTCGATATACCTAACATACAATAGAATGCACTCTCAAATCAAAAACAATTCTTTGATGAAGTGAAGAAACAAAATTCAGTAAAATAAGCTCTATAACTCCTGTATCATAGACTGTCACATCGCTTTCATCAAAAATGTGATGATGCACATTTGTGACTCTATGGTATTTCATCGATATCGGCACGGGTACTAGCTTTGAGTGCTTCAGTTGAATGGGGAGCAATGACATTGACCTTCTCTCTCAGATGTGCCCAAAGAGAAAAGTCGCCTTATTGTTGAAAATACAAGTCAGCATCGTCCATATCCATAAATTCAAGTTCTGGTTATAAAAATAAAGTTGTAAATCATAACTCCTTTTCTCCATTCATTTTCAAAGAAATGATGGCTAATTGATTATTAACAAAGTCCTTAAGATGGAAATGTGTCTCATCGCTTAAAATGGTAACGGTAAATTTGCAAATTTACTATGCAGCTCAATTGCGACAGGCTTAGGTATTGTATTTCCGTCAATTAAACTTCAGAAGACCTTATGCAAAGTAAAGTATTCTTTCCGGTATGCTGAATTCCTGAGATCGACATGGAGTCGCTAAACCTGAATTTTCGATCACACGCACAGAGGCAATATTTCCAGTTATATGGTACATGTGACGCAACTTATTAAGCAAATTATGCAATTTAGCAATTGCTAGACGATATGGTTTCTTGCTTCAAATGGGGAAACTTTAAGCTTTTCACATCTTTTTAGCGAAATTTTCACTATTTTTGTTGTGAATTTTAAAAAAACTTCAACGGGGTAGTTTTTCTTGTAGTTTGTGCTCTAATTCTGACAGGGGCAGAAAAACTCTGTTAATAATGGGTCAAAAGCATAAACGTTTAATTATTGTTTCTATGTCAAATGTTATGGTAAACTGGTGTTTTTCTCATCGCTTTTTGGTTTATAGGAAAAGGTTCTGCCTGGAAGACAAAGAAGAACAAAACTACAAAAATTAACTTTTGAACACAGGTATATCTACGTGTCGTTCTTAGAAATAAACCAGAATACATCAATGCTAAACCCCAAATGAAAATTTTCTCACAAAATCACCAGTTATGATGTATGTTATTTTCTACTTTCACATTTAAATCAATGAGTTTAAATTTAGATTTACGTTGAATTATCAACTGACAAGTAAATATAAAATCGAACACACTAAAACCATGAATTCAAGATTAAACGAGAAGCTTTTACCTTAGGTAAACCCAAACCACACGCTTACTGCGCATTTGAAATTTATCCAAATCAATTTGCAAACGCAAAACCTGCCTCATTTCTGCTTCTGAAATTCGAATGAAACCTCATCACTCTTAAGCACCCGCATACAATCGATATTTATCAGGATTCGCCTTCTCAAATTGCAATCAAAATTTCATTGACTGTTAGATGATGTCTTCATAACTGAAAGCAGTTCATTAAAAAAGAAAATTGAAGAAGATATGCTCCAGTTTTCTGCTCTTTCTGTCTGTGAGAAAAACCAAGATAAAAGCGCTACAATCTACAATCAAGTGGTAAAAATAGCGTATCAGGAAGGGAGAAAACCTTAACCAGGGATCAAAGTGGAGTCAGAGTTCATTTGGTTCCGTCGTACGGATATGGCATAGAGAGAATCACCTGCGGGTAAATTGCCTTCGGGTTGAGTATTCTGAAGTTTTACACACTACCGTCTACACAGCGCCACGAAGAATAGTCGCTTCATCTATCCCTTCTCCTTAGTATGCACTCGATTACGAAGTTTTTTGTTTAAATTGGTTGGAATTTAAATTTTACTCACTCTAAGCTCTAGCGGACAGAGCCGCCCACGTTATGGTTTCCGCTCATAGACGAGATAGTTAGACCGGAACAGGTTTTTTTTTTTTTAACTTCGCTATTTAACTTGTTGGTACAACGTACACCCCAGCATATACTTATATACATCCGTATACATGTATATAGATGTATTTGCGTTTGCTGCATGCATGCTAATGCTAGGGGACGAGAATAACAGGAGGAACAAAATGAAGTTGAGGAAAAATCGCAATATTCATCCCCGTTCTAAAGCTACTACAGATGATAAAGACAACAAAAAAACTGGGCGCAGGGTTGAAGTTTGGCATTCAGAAAAAGTCGTATCCACGTACATGAGTCCATACAGGATTTCGATACAATGGTGCTGTCGTCCATTTAGCTCGAAGAGTGTTTTATAAGTTTTTTTTTTTATTTTTTATTTTTATTTTTTTTGTATTTCTCCCTTTCTTTGTGTACATATACTATATGTTTTTGCATTGTTCCGCACACTCCCCAAAGCTAAAGCTTTAGTACGGGTACTCGTATCCACCCTTACTTGTAGCCGTACACCAAGCAGCAGGATGAATTTAAATAGCCAAAAATGTTCGCGAGTCCATTAGAGGAGTGGGTAAGGACGACAGTATGTATTGTAGATATGTATGTACATAGTATATGAGTACGTACTGCAAAGGGCCGACGATTCATAAAGTGCAGATGCTGGAAAATGGCTAGCGGGCCATTTACCTCTCATCCATTGCGACGTCAAAAGAACTGAAGTAAAGGACCCACGCTACGGACTTCTAGATGGAGTCTCCTCCATAAAAAGAAAGGATTTTGCACGCTGTCATAGTTGTACACGAAAGTTTACATATGGTAAAAGGCATTAGACCAAAGCTGTTATCCTATATATGTATGTACATATGTATAGAGCTTCATCTGCTGGTGCCGCAGAACGCTTTTTTTGGAACGAGTGTAATATTTTAAATACGCTTATGTGGGAGAAAATTCTGAATTGGGGTTATTGAAAGCTCTCCGTTTCTCATTCTTACAAAGTGGTGATGATGATTTTATCGAAAAAAAAAAAACGGACCGAGTAGACAATGTTCTATATCAATGTATTCGTACTCGTACGATTCCTTCCAAAAGTAAAGGCAAACTTGTTTGTCAATTAAAGTTCGAGAAAGTTATCATGGATTTACAAATCCCTATTTCTTTTCTTTTTGATCTTGTTAAAGGTGATATATTTTTATTCAAACAGCAAATTATAAGAAGCCCATTCAATTGCGTGTTTTGAAATGCCTGAGTCATTTACAGCACTTTAGTAATAACTATTAATTAAAAGTGGTCGTCAGACTCAGAGGCAACGTTTCTACAAGTTGTTTATCATTTCCATGTAATGTATTTGTCCAAATACAATATGTCTTAACAGAAGGTTATCCAGTAGATATGATACTAAAGAACAAAACAAACCAAACACTTGACAACTATTGCTTTTTATGGCAAACAATAAAATTGCACCAATAACTCACAAGGGCACGCAATCATGTACTTATTTGTGTCAGCTTTCGGGCTTAACTTCATTACGTTTTATCCTGTTTCGGTTGATTTATACGGATAAACTTACGAGTACAACTATACCTCTGCTGTCCATTTGATATGGTTATCGTAATTCGCATACACTTACTCGAAGTCGTAGCCTTAGTAGTATGTTAGTCACACTGGTATTTGATGTTGTTGCTTGTCCCATGACATCTTCCAACGTATCATTGATCCACAAAATTTAAGGACTGCGATAAAATCGACACATGTCCTTTTTCAAAAACCTTTTCTGCCAAAGCTGACAACAATATCATGGAACTCAACAAATTACGAAGAATCGCTCGACCAACAAGCAAGCACCTGGCAAAATCTCTTTTTCGCATTTCAGTCTCCGGAAGCTTCTCACATCTATTTCAAGTTGTCCTTTCCATTTTACCGTTCAAAGGAACGAAGAAATACGAAAAAAGGTCAATGGGAAGAAAAATCGACCCCAAAAATCACTTGCCACACATCTTGAAGAACACAAACAACCAACAGAATGCCAGAATGCTGCCTGGGAATGTATGACACACTCTAAGGAAGTCCTTCGCAAAAACTATTAAAAAAAAAAAAAAAAAAAAAAAAAACAGACACAAGTCGCACGACTAGCTGCACTTTAAGATCTTTCTCTACATAACCTACCCAATTCTTGCTACTTCCTACATCCTTAGGATAAATGTTCAGCTAAGTAAACGTTTGGTTTATATCCGGGCACTGGCACATGGTCCTACAGAAGGATTCCTGTCACAATGTGTTCTAGCAGCCAAATTGCAATGTCTTGCGAGAGGTGAAACTATCAACTTTATATGACGTTGGTCTATGGAAAAGGACAAAAGTTTAAAATTACTTCAGGAGTGTTACGGCTACGAATGTCCCGTCCCGGGTGTCCTTTCCTTCTGTGTTGGCTCAACGTGTGTGATATTAGGCTAGGGATTAGAGGGTGGGTACTTATACGAGTGAACTAGTGTGCATCCTGTCCCAGGTACTTGGCTTCATTCTTATACTCGTACATATGAAGGATGATAGTACACACTTTTGGGAAAAGTTTATCCTTTTGACTTGGAACTCGTAAATTTAATGGAGGATTCCGGGAATAGCCGCACTTCATGAGGGAAGCGCTTTTTTTCTTTTTTCTTTTGTTTCAGTCGCAAACTGCTGAAGGTATGCTATTCTATGTGAGTTAATAGTTAGAGGTTGACGGTGAAGTAAACGGGTTTCTTAATGATGTTGGAATTTGGAAAGATTTGTTTATTGCCTATAAAATCATCAATGTATTTTATGAGAAGTTTGTGTCCCTTACAATGAAGTGCTTAGAAACGTACATAAATGCCATGAACAAGGATTTTTTGTGTCCGACAATACATCGATTAATAGTTTTCAACTTGTGGCAGTTCGTGTTTTTTTATAAATTTCCATTTTGTTTTTTCTATTTGAATCCTGATTTATAAATTTATTTACAGGATGTAATTTTGTGGGAATTCACTTTTTTGTTTTTTGGGATTTTTGTCTAAGCTATAAATATTCGTACGATACACGTATTGGAAATAGGACCGTGCCACCTTTGCGCAATTGTTCAATTTTAGCAATTTCGTTTAATCCGTTGTGAATGTCCCATCTGTATGCTTACATGTGTATGAATATATGTATGAGCATATCCGTGGAAATGCTATTAATTTAATTTGGCAAATGGTTCTAGTTATATGGCAACCAACTGTCAACCACTTTTGCACCAAAACTATCCTATGGCAGGATACATTGTGTCTTTTTTGTTCACCAATAAAAGCCACTAAATTGATGAATAATAGCTGCTCATTTGAGCTATTCACAGACTATATATGTGTACCTTATATTACTGTTAAAGAATATTAAAAAATAATACCGGCAACATCATAGAGTAAATATTTGTAAATGAATAATGAAAGCGGGTGCGAGTGAAATTAATTATTCTTTAATGGTAGGTCAGGTAGTTTAAACTGAATGGAAATTATTTAAAGTGTTAAAACCTTTTTAAAGGTTTTTCACTGGTTTTTTCATTCGTTTTTTAGGTTAGTCAAAGTGGCTGCCATTTCGTAAAAAAGAAAAGAGCACGCGTAGGTGAAGTAATATCGTTTTTACTGGTTCCATTACCTACTCTTTACGGTTGTGATTGGAATTTAACAGTAACACAAACATTTTAATGCTGGTAAGTCGGTGTGAAGAGTTTATTTATAAGTTTATTTACTCACTTCTTCAGGGACGATAGCTTTGAACAGCGAGATACGAGATTGATTGATGGCACCCAGTTTTATAGGTTGCTTTCAAGGTTGCCTTGCAAGGGAAAGATAGTTCTTCGCTAGCCTCGGAGATGTGATGCGTTATTCACGATAATGTACAATGTTTGCACTTAATAATTTAGTTCCGTGGAATTCTTATTTCTTGAACTTGTTCATTTAATTTTAAGGGTCTACCGCTTGCAGCTTGGTTTTGTCAAATCTTTCCAGGAAAAACAAGCAATTTTTGCAAATCAAATAACTTCAAAATATTTGCAAAAGCAGATAGGTGTACTGCAGGGATGTCACGTACAACATTCTTATTTGGAGACTTTTCTCGGTTCAATATCTTGAACATAAGATTAAATGTAAAACTACTCCTTAAACACTTGGCCAGCGTCCTCTCAAAGGATCTTTTTCCAAATCCTCTAAAATATGTGAAAACAATGTAAAATAAATGAAAACGTATATTTCGAACTCAGATGCCAAATCACTTAACTTACAGCAAAGACACAAGTTCAAATTGTCATAAACTCTAATAAGAAACTGACTTATCCCTAAAACTTGTAAACTAAGCATATAACATATGTATGTACCTACTGCATGTACATATGATAATATTCCAAAAGAAGCATAGTTGGCCTATGCCCAAATAGAAAATAATTGTACAAGCATCCGAATTTTATAGCATTGCATCGATTCTTGCGCTTAATGAATGCGGCTGGAAATGTGTATCAGATAAGGACCAATCTTCCTTTTTTCCACTTTCTTCATCCTGAACGATGACACACAAGAAACAAACACTCATTGTACAGATGCCAAGAAAAAAATACCAAAATACTCGAATTTGTAGTCGTACCATACATACGTCAAATGCACAACATGTCCCTAAGTTCTTAAAAATTTAAGGATGTTCTTGGTTCTTCAGCGTGTATTATTGGGTGCATGGGTGTGCTTCAGGAATAAACTCGACTTTGCATATTGTTTTGCTCCTACTCAGGCAGAGAGTAGAGAACTAAATTAAAATCCTTTCTTTCAGTACAGCAATTTGCATGTGAACTACAAGCACTTTCCTTCACCTGTATGTATGTGTATATGTATATTTAATGAAAACTTTTATTTGCATTTTGTAATATTTAATGCGAGATGTCATAAGAAACACCAACGGAGTAGAAAACAATGTCAGGATGAAGGAAATCCTTCGCACTCCAATAACAAAAGAGCTATTTCGAGGGACTCAAAGGGGAGTTTCCTTTTTTCGTAAAAAAAAAAAAAAAAAAAAAAAAAAAAAAAAAAAAAAAAAAAAAAAAAAAAAAAATACGCAGGGAGGAACGTATCGGTTATTCTGATACTGATAGGATATAACAGATGTTGCCAGTGTTGCTAGTGTTGAGGAAGTCCGACTTGTGAAGTTTGCTTTTTCGAAAGAACTATGTTTGAGCTCAAAATGGGGCAGTTGATATATAAATTATGTCCAAATCGGAGAGGGTCGGTTCTATTTGAAGTATCCTCTTTCTTGGATATTGTTTTAGCTTACATCGAAACTGCAAACATTTTTAACACAGCTAAATTATGTACTATCATCGGTATCATTTTTACGAGTAGCGAATTTCTAAGAGATTAAAATTAGCGGTTGATCGACTGCCAACTCGACCCCAACAACTCTTAAACGGTCTAAATGGAATATTTATACTTTAGATGAAGATCTTCTAAGAGTAATTCGTAATCAACGTAGCTAATAAACAATGCATGTTATACAACGATTTCTAGGCTAGAAAAGGGAAACACCGACCTGTATGCTCGTGGATCTCCGAAATTGCGGAACAAAGATCGGTATGCTATTAAACACGAAAAACGTAACCCAGGATATCGATACCAGCAGATATAAAATTGTTTAAATGAGGCTAAAATGCATCCGCATGCAAAATCCACTGTGCGCCGAATTGTTACGACAATTCGATGCATTGATGCACTAATCCCCAGCCAAGAATGAAGGTTGGAGAATTCCTTAACGAAAATGCATCCATACCTATGATTTTACTTGAAAAAAGGCTATCGAGGTAGCCGTCGGCGTCTTTAGCCAAAATGAAGTCGTATTGTGTTGCCTTTGTTTGATTGAAACGGTGGAAAAAATTATTAAACTGGTCATTTATAATAGACTTTTGCCAGCGATTGAAACAATAGGAGGTCTATTCACCATCACGGTTTTCACATGTCGTACTCTACGATAAACACAATTAACGCGGTATTAACCCGAGCCTGGTCTGTCAAGAACTTGAAAAGGCGCGCCATTATACCGGAATATTTATAAAACAATAATGAGCTACCTTTAGAAAAGACTTAACGGTGTCAAGGTTCGGTCTTAAGCTCGAAAATTAAAACAAGTTACTTTTGGAATGGGATCCTCCTCTGAGCCTCTGATGACCGAGTTAGAACATACAAAGTAACTAAACGTGTGATACAAGGTTTGGTCTTAAGCCCTTGCTATAGAACGTTATGTATGATGAAGTTTTGCTGTGGCAATAATGCTAGAAAAGCTTGAAATTTAAAGTAAGGAGACAATAACATCTAAAGGGTATTGGTCACCTAACAACAA
Organism: Volucella inanis; assembly: GCA_907269105.1. NCBI lineage: Eukaryota > Metazoa > Arthropoda > Insecta > Diptera > Syrphidae > Volucella > Volucella inanis. Next base: position 139,532,023 of record OU026157.1, read on the forward strand.
AAAACTTAAGTAATCCTTATATCGTTAGAGTTGGAGAATATGGGCACTTGAAACGAGAAGCAAAATGTACAACGTCATGTTAATGAGAGCATAATTTATATGCTACTTCAAGAGTCCTAACGTAGAGAGCACTACTTTTTGAAGGTTCTCATAGTACCATATCTGGTCAACATGTGCCTTTTTCTTAGTGTTGAAGAATTTTTAACTTTTACAGCTCAGAATTAGATTTGTCTTTGCCAATAAATATTTTTAAAAATTTGTTAATGTTACTAATTCAGCAATGAATTGCATTATTCTATGAAGATTGCTGCTAAACACAAAAAGGGCTCGCAGAATCTTTGGGTGTCACTCAAGCAGCCATTTCAAAATGTTTAAAAGCAGCTGGATATATTCAAAAGCAGGGAAATTGGGTTCCACATGAACTCAAGCCGAGAGACGTCGAAAGGCGGTTTTGCATGTCCGAAATGCTGCTGGAACGCCACAAAAGGAAGTCATTTTTGCATCGTATTCTTAGTGGTGATGAAAAATGGATCCATTACGACAACTCCAAGCGCAAAAAATCATATGTGAAACCCGGCCAACCAGCCAAATCAACGGCAAAGCCGAATATCCACGGCGCGAAGGTAATGCTCTGTATTTGGTGGGATCAGATGAGTGTACTGTATTATGAGCTGCTAAAACTGGGTGAAACCATCAATGGACAACGCTACCGAACACAATTAATCCGTTTGAAGAGAGCAGTAGCCGAAAAACGCCCGGAATATGCGACCAGACACGAGGCAATAATTTTCAATCATGACAACGCCCGGCCCCACGTTGCTATTCCGTTTAAGAACTATTTGGAAAACAGTGGATGGGAAGTCTTACCCCACCCGCTTTATAGCCCAGACCTTTCCCCTTCTCAGTACCATTTGTTCCGATCGATGCAGAATGCCCTCACTGAAATACGGTTTACATCAGAGCAGAATATCAAAAATTGGCTTGATTCATTCTTGGCTGCCAAGCCGGCGCAGTTCTTTTGGGATGGGATCCACAAATTTCCTGAAAGATGGGAAAAAGTCATAGCTTCAGACGGGCAATACTGACAATATTGCAAATGTTTTTCTTAAATAAACGTTCAAATTTTGAAGAAAAAAAAAACACACGAATTAAATTACATACCCAATACATAGGGTGATTCATCGTAAGGTTTGATTTGTAATGTAAAATAAAGCACATAAATTTGAAAGCCAACTTAAAAATTTTATTTTCGGTTAAAATAACAAATCATGGCATTTACTTCTTGAAAATGATATCATGTAAATATTGGCCACGACTACGTCTCAGGTGGTCCATTCGGAAGGTCCAATTTTGGGCGACTCGTTCGAGCATAGCGGCTGGTATCTCGCGGATAACACGAGTAATGTTGGCTTCCAAAGCGTCAATCGTAGCTGGCTTATTCTTGAAGACCTGAAACTTTACATATCCCCAGAGAAAATAGTCCAAATGTGTGATATCGCACAATCTAGGCAGCCAATTTACCGTAGCAAAACGTCAAATTAAGTTGTCACCAAAATGTTTTCTCAACAAGTCCACTGTTTCACGCGCTGTATGGCTCGTAGCGCCACCGCTCACCGAGATCATGTTCTTGAATTTCAGGAAGCACAATGGCAATGGATTGAAGCCGGCACAAGTGCTGCGAAGCTGCCGAAGGAGGCTCGATGGGTCGGAAAGGTTATGGCGTCTGTTTTCTGGCGTTGTCATGGCATACTCTCCGTGGACTACCTCGAAAAAGGAAAAACCATTAACAGCGAGTATTACTGTGCATTATTGGAGCAATTGATTTTGTTTTTGCAAGACAATGCACTGGCGCACAAGAGCATCGCAACCACAGCTAAAATCAATGACTTACGGCTCCAATTGCTGTCGCATCCAACGTATTCACCCAATTTGACTCCCTCGGACTATTATGTCTTCCCAAATCTCAAATGACGGCTCATCAATAAAAAATTCAGCTCACGCGAGGAAATCATTAACGCCACGGAGGAGTATTTTTCAAACTTCCGGAAAATTACTTTTCGGACGGGATCAAGAAGTTGGAAAATCGCTGGAATAAGTGTATCAAACTAAAAGGGGACTATATTGAATAAAATAAAAAAACATTAAAAAAAATTTTTTTTTCATATCGTTCATAACGATATGACTCCGTAGGGGTCCTAATCTTATAATTGTATGTACGAAGCAACTCAAGGAAAATTCTAATAATTTACATAAGCTTGCTTTCAAATAAATTAGTAAGAATATAATGTAATAAATTCTAATGTGTAAATCATTTTTAATTAAATAAAACCATTAATACACATGTTTTATAGCTTGTTGAGAAAAAAAAAAAAAAAACTCCAGAGTTACAGAGATCCTGGTGTCAATCGAACGAAGAACGAAATTTGGCTTCTCAAGTCGAGGCGACCGACGGAGCAAAATGCCGAATTGAGCAACTAGATGCACAGACAATTTATCGCAGTTTGGCACCTTCCTCACAGAACTCTTAAAATTAATTTCTAAATAGTTAAGAGCGGCAGCATCTACTGGGAGCAGCGCCGCTCCTTCCCGTGCGACACCTGGATCGCACAAAAACACAATTTTAAATGACTTTACCATTCTCTTTCTCTTTCTATCAACATGATCCAGTGTGGCGTAAGCCAATCATGAAAAGAGAAGATATACGACTAAGTCAAACCTCTGATTGTACACACATACTCGTATACGCGAATTTGGATGGCATACTGCAAATGCATGGAGTAGGAGAATAAAATGTCACTTCTCCAAAAAAAAAAAATAACTGCTTGGTGTTAAATACAAGCCTATAAATTCGCGTATACGAATATGTGTGTCCAATCAGAGGATTAACGTAGGTATGTTCTCTCTTTTCATCGCCACAATGAATCAAGTTGATAGAAAGTTTCTCTTTCGTGCGTGCGGAAGAATTGATCCCAATATTGTTACTTTCACTATTAAGAAATCAAATCAAAGAAGCTTTATGAAAAAAAACGGCGAACAAAGTGGAGTTGTCTACTATGTTGTCTGGGCGCCTGGTTGCCCAATTCGGCATTTTGCTATACCGGTCGCTTCGACCTATGAGTATTTTTTTTTTTTTTATAATATCGGAACATATCCTTTGTACTCTTTGTAAAGTTCCTTTTGATGAAAACTTTCAGTCTTGAGAAGAATGGTGCCTATAGTACCAGCTCCCACTATTGCGAGTGCGAGCGTAAGCCGCACGTTCAAAGAGATAGTGCTCCGCGGTGTCGACATCACTTTCGTAGTGGCACTCTTTAGTGCACATTTAAGTGCTTTGCAAAAGTGTAATGTCCTGTCACGACGCCTGTAAGCAACAGCAGAAAGGCCGCTGACCTCCAAGAGACGTCGGGAAGCATTCGCTTGGTCTGTCTGCATTCCGGGAAGTTATGCGAGACCTAACTGCCAATGAAAGCCTTAACCGAGGACGCAGATAGATTCAACGTAAGTTCGGGTCCTGAAAAACTCTAAACCATGCCTGGCAAGTTCATCGGCGATATAATTGTAACCTGCGACCTAGACACGGGTCACTGATTACTGTGATCTTTTGCATTGTTGAACTAGCTTGGAAGTCGTAAAAGAGTTCAGCAAGGCTCTAGGCGCAGTTTGGCTGTCGCTATAGATGCAAATGCTTCACCCTCTCCATCTGTTCTCTTCAATATGTATAGTTCACTGCCATCAGGATTGCGTAAATCTCCGTTTGGAAGACAGATGCAAACTTCCCTAACGTGAAGTGAAATCTAAAATTGTCGTCCTGCAGAAAGACAAGAGCACCACATCCTATATTTGTTTTGGTTCCGTCCGTGAAGACACGTGTGCATTCCTTTCCTGGCTTAGATTCTGGCCGAAACCAGTCTTGGGCACAGGGAAAGTCGATTTTGTATTTTTACCGCAACAGGGGTTTCGGTGTCATTGCACCGGACGGCAAGGTTATCAGAGCTCTAGTGCGTGTTGTAGCAAATACCACTTCTTTTTAGACGAAAGATGGCTTTGAGAGTGCAGCCCATGATATGAATATCAAAGGGAGGGAGATTTATCAATGCGTCTAGGGACACTAAGATATTGGAACGTTTTAGGGCTTCCACGAATTTTGAATGAATATGCAGGAGAAGAAAGAAGAAATGACGTCTTTTTGAGGGAAGGTATGGATAAATTCAATTTTCCGTCGTCCTAAAGAGCACGATTGATGAAAAAGCTTAGGCACTGGTTTTGCCAGCAACTTCGGAGGAAGATATTGCGTTGTTCAATAAGTTCTGCGGTTTTCTTTTTTTTCTTTTCAGAAAATCTCTGTATATACCGTTATGAATTTTTTTTTTATTTATTCCAATAGACCATTACATTGTTGTACCTGACCTTGCTGATGCTGTTTGCTCTAGACGTCCACCCACTACAGACAACAATCAAATCTTGGCTGCAGTTACTGTTGGCGGGAAATCGTTCAGCGGTTTCACGTCGTCCATACAACCGTTTCGCAGAGCCTGAAAACGCTTGAGATGTCGAAAAAGGTGGATGTTATGGATCGCATAATGGTCTGTAAGTCTTTGTTGAGATGAAACTCGCTTGAGGCTTAAATATTGAAAAGAGTGTTTACGGTAGACGAAAAATGGGTGGTCCACAACAACATTCGGCAAAAGAAGTCATGGTGCGCTCTTGGTGAAACACTGCAATCGGTCGGTTAACAAGATTTGCATCCCAAAAAGGTCATGTTGAGCATATGGTGGGACTGACGAGATGTCTTTCACTTTGGGTTGCTTCCACGCAATCAGACAATAAATGCCCTTAAATATTGCACTCAGCTACACACAGCACCCACAGCACCCAGACCTTGCGCCTTTTGGCTACTATCAGTTCCGCTCTCTCCAGAACAATTTGAACGGAAGCTAATTCAACTCTGAAGATGAAATCAAACCTACCTTTATGGACAATATCTGATGTTGATGTTATGATGATCTGAAAATTGGATTGTATAGCTTAATTCCAGCAGCAGCCTAAAGCAGAATGTGGCATCATCTGAAATTTGGTTTAATCTTGCTTTAATACTCGTACCTTTTGGAGAAATTCTAGTCTAAATTTTAGTGAGCTTCTTCTTAGGATCGATCGATCGACAATAATGTACCTAAATGTCGCACTGGAATTAATTCCAGGTACTTTTATTGAAACTTTTTTGTTAAACAAAAAAAAAAAAAAATCAGGATCGGTTCCGCAAAACGGAACTAAGCAAATAAACGGACCAACACAGGTGATTTTCGATAATTTTTATTTAAAAATCATTTATACAGTAATATTCAATATTTAATCATATGACTCTGTTCTTCACATTTATTTATTAAATTTATTTGTATCATATCTATTTATTTATGCATGTAATAATAATATTTTCACTTTTTTTTTATTTTTCTTGGTAACAAACCATCATAGGTACATAACTTTGCGAGCTTATTTTTGCGTCACATTAATCTAAGTATGTGATTTATTTTTCTGTTTTTTTTTTTTAATTGTTTTTCTTTCCTTTTTTTGTTTTAATAAAAAACACGTACAAAAATTTACAATGTACAATAAAATACAAATTTTTATGTTTACTTCTTGTTTCTGATTTTGTTGTTGTTTTTTTTTTTTTTTTGGTTTTGTCTGTTTTTTTTGTTTGAAAAGTTGCTTAACGCAAAATTGTGTGTGGGTGGCTAAAGTGTATTCGTGTGTTTCAGGATGCTCATGTGCTTAAATAGTTTTGAGTTGGCCATACCCCAATAGCTCTTGAATAAATTTTGAGTCCTGGCTGATGTTGTTTTTGTATTAATTTTGTTTTACTTCGTGGCTCGTACATATGCGCATTCTTGCAGATAAGCTTTATGGAATTATGCGTATTATTTTTAGCATGCAAATGACATATGTTTTTCTTTTGTTAAATTAATTAATTTATTTTTCTTCAGTTTGATTTATTTATTTATTTTTTTTTTTTATATATATAAATTTTGATTGGGCAACAGGTTAACTTTTTGTGTTTGTGGTTGATTTTTTCCATTAAATACGTACAAATGTAGCAACTACATACGAATATAGGTAGTATAAATTATTGTATCCTGTTTAACGAGATTCTCTGTTTTTTTTTCTTGTTTTTTTGTGCAAATATTGATTAATTTTTGTTTCATTGATTTTAGACAATAATAATGTGTAGGAGAATGTGAGAGATAATTGAACAATGAGAAGTAATTATTTATTGAATTGTTGGTTTTTCTCCTCGTTTGATTTTTTCCCTTTATTACATGTTAAATGCAGAAAGCTATTATACATTATTTTTTTTCTGAATGCTGTTGGTTGGATATTCGTATAATTTATAAAAATAAAAAAAATACTTGTACCATGAGATGAAGAGATTAATTGTGGCGCTAGTTTTTGTTTGTTTTTTTTTTCCTATTGAAAAGAATAAAAGTGTTAAAAAAAAGAATAAATAAAAACAAGGATGAGATTGTGTTTTACTATTCATTATACATTTTTGATAATTTATTTATTAAAATCTATTCGTTTATTTACACTTTGTACAAAAAGGTAATCGTTCGCAACATAATTAAACAAAAATTAAAGTTGGGGAACGAAACTTTGGAGAGTAGAACGGCGGAATAATGACTCGTTAATAGCTAGGCAATGTTTATGTTATTTTTGTATGAATTAATGGCATAGCACTGAAATTGATGTTAATGATTTATGACTGATGAGGAGGATAGCAGCTGCTGAGAAACACGGTAATTTGCTAATTTTATTGCATTTGAAATCTGGTCGGGGATTGAAATTTAATGATGTTTGAAATTTAATTGAGGTTCTCGTCTTTAATTGTGTTTGGAAGCGAAATAAAGTTGAACTTGGGATGGTCAATAATAATGAAAATGATATATATTATTATTAATGGTGAAACAACTGACGGGATGCACTATTAATAAAATTAAAAAAGGAAAGAAGTGGCTTAGAACACTTAGAGAAATTGTTTTCGTATATTATAGCGATATGTTCTATAGAATCTAAATAAAACAAAACTCGATGATCGTCCGAACGGAGTTATCATTTGTTTCATCTTTATGCTTTCGTTTTTCCTGTGAAACGTGTGGCAATTGGAAAGTTTTGTTGGTGGGACATTGTGTCAAAAAATCTCATCATCTAAGTTAATATTGTACGTACTTTTGCTAAAAGAAACTTCAAAATGTACAAACGGAATTTGTATACATTTTACAGGTCTCTATATATTTTTTTAAACTTCAGAGGGCTATGATATTTTATGGACGAGATTATGTGTATCATCAGTTTCGAATAAAAATTGCAATGATGTACATGTATCATGTTAATCATGTTGATAAATTAATAGTGGGAAAACTTCAATTGAATTAGGTGAAAAGTCGTTAGAAAACATTGTCTGAAAAGCAAATACATCACAATCGGTCAGAGGTACAGTTTTGAACACTTCATATAACAAGGATTTGTTAAACTTCTAAAATATAAGAATAAGCTCAAAACTATATCAAGTGCAAGTTTAAGAATTTTCCGCTCCAAAAGTCTTAGGGTGTTGCAATTGATTGTAGTTTATGCTACAAAAATGAATCGCAATGATAACTTGAAGAGGCTTGGGCAATGGCGAGAGATTGTACAAATATAGGCATGCACTGCTTCTAAAATACATTATGTATTACGTATTTCGAATTTCTATTTCTAAACAAAGCAGAAAATGGGTAATATGCACAAATGACGCGATGAAATCGCACAGCATTTCCTTAAAGTAAAGGCAATTGACATTTATCTAGGCAATATCTAATTTTTCATTCTTTTTGTTCCGGAAATAATATGCTAAAAATCCTTTTTACTTAAAATGTTTCCTTACTTTCGGTCTTTTTTTTGTCCATTCGGAATTATCTGGCAAAAAACTTTTAATGCACCGTGTCACAGGACATTTCTCTTCAATTCCAAAGATGAATAGTTTTTAGAAGAAAAAAAAAAAAAAACAAAAACAAAATTCCAAAACTTTCCTTAATTGAGTTATCCATTAAATTATGAAAATCTAATCAGAGAACTGACTCCTCGCGATTGCATTAAGATGTCAAGCAGCACCCCATCGGCTGGAAAGAGCTGCAAAGCAATACGAATACGAGAAGTAGGGTAGAAACAGCACTTTTTGCCCAATTTTAAGTTTTCATTTGCAAACCTATAAACTGCTTCCACTTGGCATAAGGACACGGCTGCCACTTCCATGAGAAAATGCCAGAGCACACGCAAATACATACCATTGGGGTTGGTAGAATGGTTTCCATCCCCTAGTTATCCGAAAAATGATTTTCTACGGAAACCACATTTAAACTGGTGCGAAACCACCATCAGTTAGATCTAGAGCACACCAAATCAAATCAAATAAAATAATTCCTGGGTTCTGCCAGAAATATTTCCGCTTGCGGGATAGATGATTATGACGATGACGATGACGATGACGATAGTGATGGTAAAGGCCATGGCAATGGTGATGTTGATAATTATGAGGTTCGAGTTGAAACTGGGGTTGTTTTGGGGTAAATTTTATGTCAATGTTCTCTCCATACTAAAAGACAATCAAAAACAATTAGCGAAATTAAATTGGACATTGGAGCGTCGATTTCAGAGCCCAGTTCGCAGCTTTGTGTCCATCCCGTGGGCTTTGTAAATTAGAATTGATTTGTTGACGCACATACAAAATATTTTTTTGCTGTTTTATTTTCTTTTTATAGAACATTTCCGCATGGTTTTGTCAATCATTTGGTTTTCGTTTTTTTTTTTTTTTTTGCGGTCACCGTTGTTGTTTTGTTTCGTGACAGGTAAGTTTATTTGAGAGGGAACAGGTGTTGACAAGGACGCGTGTTAGAGTATGTTAATTAACTTTTTTGTGTTTTTGTTCTTTTACTTTGTGGCTTTCCTTTACAATTAATGTTTAGGTTTAGGTTTAGGTTTATGATATGTTTGATTTTTATTTTTTTATTTTCTAAGTAGATATTATTTGTTTGCTTTTGCCCAATGAACGAGTTATCTAAGAGATATTTTAATTAATCTACAAGTTTATCGTTAAGTTATATTTTTCTATTTTTTTTTCTTAATTTTTACACAAAGAGCTTTAGTATTTTAAATATTTACAATAAGCATGATGTGTGGAAAATGCAAAAAGGTATTGGGTCATATAAAAAAAAGAAACGTAATTCACGCCCATCCAAAGGACATACCAAAAAAAAAAAACAGGAAACTTAAAAGAATGTTTTCCTAACACAAATGATAGACAAAATTTTATAATTTTTATACAAAAGTAAAGATGCTTAGAAGTTTCTTTCGCTGATCGCATAGATACATAGATGACAGTAGAGCAGATCAGTCTTTCTTCTTACTTCACCTCCGAAAGAGATCGACTGATCAGGTTATCAAATTTTATAACTTACATAGCTGCACCCGAATGGTTTAACTTTCAAAAATGAAGCAGGCTGTGTTTACCCCTAAGAATAAACTCTATGACCCAATACTTTCTATCCTCACTTTTGAAAACCAAAATTTACATTGAATTAAATAAAAAACAACAATTTTGTATATATATATATGTATATTAAAAAAAAACTAATTTTTTGTTATTTTTTTGTTTTTTTTTTTGTTGGTTTTTTTTTGTTGAATATTTACAAACAATGGGAGAGTATTTGCTATTTGTGTGCTTGCAGAGTTATCATACATTCCAGATGTATTTCTAAACAAATGACAATAATTTGCTGCTTTTTTAAATTTCTTTTTGTCTAAGTCTTATATGTATATTTATTTACTATATTCAAGTTTTGTATAGAATTACATTTTTGAATTTTTGATTTTTGATTACCAACCAATTTTTTTTGTTTGTTTTGAAATAAACTCTTCAAACATAATAAGGTTTCTATCTTTAGTAAATTGATTTTTTTTTTTTTTTTTTTTTTTGATGCAAGCAAAAACAATATAGAAGGAAAAATAAAATAATTGAAATTATATCAAAGAAGAAACGGTATTCTTACTTTGGCAGTCGATATGTATGAGTTGCAGTTATTGCTTGATTCATTCAAAGTAATTAATATTTATACACAGTACATAGGTTCAGATGGTGACAAACTCAGGAGCAAATACTTTCTAGGTGAAGTTCTGAAAACGGAAGAAAAGCTCACAACTGGGATGGATAAATTCTGTCCATAGCTACTTTATTTTTAAAAACGTGTTTTGGACAGTAATGTTTGTTGGTACTGTTTCTAAATTTGTTGGGTTTGAACACTTACATTTTAAAAGAATTTCGGTGAATTTACCTAAAATATTGAAATTCAAAATTCACACATATGGTAGTTTATTCAAAAAGTTCTGGGACTGATTTTGTATATTGTAAAATGTACAATATAATATACAATGGGCGTTACTATCTTTTGTCGATGGAACTATCTTGTTTCGTTCCATCTTTAGCCACTGTAAATTTTAACGCGTTAATTTGATTTGGTACTCAACAGCATTTTTTGAACTGCATGAGTTTGTTTTGTTGTTTTAGGTTTTTTTTTTTACAATAAAAGAGAAAACTGTCAATCATTTTTGTTTTTATTTTATTTTTTCGCAGAAAAGGCTGGCGTAAAAACTAATGTTCGCAACGTACAGAGAATTCTAAAAAAATTGGGGACTATTAAAGGCAACAAATTGCAGAGAAAGCCTCCACTTATAAAAATATATAGAGAAGAGAGGCTTAGGGTTGCCAATCTGTCAAAGAGAATTTTTTGCTTAAATTTGAAGAGTGGGATTGAATTCTCTCTTAAACCCAAAATCTCGCGGGTACATATTTTATAAAACTACTTGGACTTGATTGGGAATACTGTAACTAATCCGGAGCAACAATTTACGAAATATCTCAGGATTTTCCAACAGGATAATGCAGCCGTTCACAATAGCAGGGTTGTGAAAGAATTTTTTTTAGCGAAAAAGAAATTCAAATTATGAAATGGCCAACTCACTCTCCTGATCTTAACATGATTGAAAATTGTTAGGGATACCTTGCGAGAAAAGTCTACGCTGAAAATAAGTAGTACGACACAACTGAGGAACTCAAAAGGAGCCCGTAGAATGATGCGGCTGCTTAAAGTCCGATTGTCAAAGTCAAAAAGTATAGACAATGATGATTTCTTTCTTTGATTCCTGCGATTTTGATCACAACAAATTCGTTCCTTCCGGCCGAACAATATTTTATAAAAATATGTAAAAGCTAATCGAATTTTGAAACGAATACGATGCGTGCGCCCGATATTATAGCGCACGGGTGACTGGTTCTTTCTTCACGATAGCATTCGTCGTTACGGGTAACGCAGCCGAAGACTGCTTTGAAAGAAGAGCGTCTTGATTGAGGGTACTGCAAAAAATTTCCGAATCTGATTTCTCTATGGCCGGTCAACAATTTGTATAGAGAGGGCAGTATTTTGTCTAAGCTCAATTTTTTTAATTTGACAAAAAAAATTAATCCTGGAACCTTTCGAAAAACTATGTACATATTTGAAAATAAAAATAAAATTAAATCTATTTTAGGAAAATTGATATCAGAGGTGATTCCATTCATATAGTAAGAGGAAATACAAAAATCTTCATTGAGCAACGTTGCTTTAACAAAAATGGAATATGACATTTCAGATGAGATTCTCAAAAATGGTAAACCTATATACAAATTACTTTTATCTACAAAAAGTAAACTTCTATTCAGTCTTTTGGACGACCTTCCATATTGCATAGGTCTTGCGCGTATTCGAGATAAAAATACAAAAACTGTGGCATCACTACTGTTGACTTATAAAAATAGTCTAATTGGAGTTTTCTAATACAAAAAGTTCTACTTTTTAAGACAAAAGTTAGACATATTTTTCGGCTAATTAAAAACTGGGAGTTGTTTCCTTGATTCCAAGTCTAAGTCCCAAGCATGTTCCAAAACTTTGTCTCTTTGGATCAAAGTTAAAAATATATTTTCAAAAAATTCCAAAAAAGGTAGTTAAAAATATATTTTCACAAAATATGGTTTGCATGACCTTTTTTTAAATACTAAAGGCCTTGAGGCTTAAAATGTACGCTCTGTCAAGTGGAAACTGGTTAGTAGACACTACCTCAAAAAAGACATCTATAATTTTTGCAACGACTAATTAATCAATTCTGAATTATGAAGAATTAGATTTAAGGATAAGCAGATGGGATGCAGCTTCCCAATTATTTTCTTCACCCCATTTTTAAGTAGATACACTTATATTCCTTGTAAAACGGGATCTCTGTTCAAAAATATTTAAAAAAAAGTCGGCTATATGCTATACTCTGAAAGTTATTTGATGGCGTAATCGATTAGGATAAACATTGTCCGTGTAATATATATATATATATCTTTTCAAATTGCAGACACAGCCTTATAATTTTTGAAAAATAGCACTATACCTTCACGTGAAAGTATAATTTTTTCTATATAAAAAAAATATCGATCATCATTGATTTATAAAAGAACTATAACGTTTAAAAAAAATATTACGGAAACTATAGCGTTTAAAATAAACTTGTGTAAAATTTGCAAACAATTGGTTTATAGCTTCTCGTTAGACTCGTATTATGGTTATCATTATAACAAACAAAGTTTCGAGAGAAAAGCGCTAACGAGTAAAGTCTTCGATAAAAATGAATACACCAACGACTGCGTGTACTTTGCAGGTTCGTCAACTTCGCAAGCCTTTAAATGAAATATTCCTAATTTTAAAAATCAAAAGTTTGTTCGTCTGTATCTTTTCAATAGAATTTAAAAATTAAAAATTACAATAAACTAAATAAATAACCCTTCCAATTTTTAAAGATGCTAGAAAATTTTTTCAACAACCGTAGTTTAATGTCGGTTGAAAGACGAGAAGTTCGTCCTGAAAAAAAAAACAAACAATAATTTGTTTAGATTGTAATGATCGCAAATGTTGAGTCGCCTTTTGAGGAGAAGCCGGACTGAATTGAATACTCAAGATTATGTTTAGATATAAGGGCTTGGAGAGATGTTACCCGATTTTAAAACATTGGCAGTTCTTTAGTTGATTCCCTAAAAAGCAAGAAAAATGTCTTAGCAAACGAAAAGCTGTTGCTTTAATAACAACTCTGAAGTTGCTACTATGAAATGCCAACTTCAATTTAGTGGATATGACGGGGCGCTATGATTGCAGATTGACGAGAAAATAGAAAATTATTATCAGCATACAATGTCATAAGAATTGTGAGAAAAATGGCCAATTTCCATAATGAAAGTGGGACTTTTATAACGTCAATCGCTTTACATTGTTGTAACGTAACCCTGGTACGTATTTAGTTGGATCTTAACTGATCCTCAACTGGCATTCGGTCACCTGGCGATAGGTAATGGTTTACGAAATTATCTTTAAAATGACCGAAACAAACGTGAAGCTATCATGGGATCAATATGCCGCCGAAGCTTGTACACTTTTTCAAGAATATTATTGGCAGTATACAGATCATTTTAAGGTTTTAAAAATTTAAGAAACATTTTGCCTCGGAAATATCCGACTAAGTAACCATAAGATTCCTGTCAAGACTATTTTTAAAACTGAAGAAATCGAATTGTTGGTTTAATTCGAATAAAAAAAAAAATAGCACATCACATGGCTGTCTGCAGAATCCTTGTCGCGGAATTTAGAAAGTATGTTGGAAATTCGCATGGAAACCTCAGAACGCAAATATCAACAGAAATTCTCAGCCATATTTAATTTTAGGATATTGTGGATCTAGTCCGCGATAAAAATATTATGCTCCTCGGCTCTACTTCCGAAAAACATATTTGATAAAAGAATTATACTCTTGCCATTTAAATATCATCCTTTTTCGGATCATTGTTCATATGTTGATGTATGGTATGTATGTACATATGAGTTAAGTTATCTTGTTGTCTTACAGAAAACGTGCCCCCCTTCAGATAGAAATGAAAACCTTCTATCAGATGTGGAGCGAATTTAAAATTCTCACATAACCACGCTTTAATTTTAATTCTGGCTAATTCAATCCAATGCCTTATCTATTAAGTTACCAATTACATTTATTCATCCGAGAGAAAGAACTTTAAGTGAAGCTCGCTACTCAACTACAAAGTTCCTAATCATGAATATTTTCCCTCAATTAACGCGATAGTCGCACCCTCATTCATCTACGACGCTATCGTGCTCGCACTTTTTTCCTCTTCTTTTACGTTCGCAAACTGATTTTTTTTTTTTTTAATTTTACAAACTCCATTACAAGTGCGAAAAACTCTCGGTACTCTCACTAAGGACATTTAATTTATGTTTGTGTGTGTTTTTTTTTTTTTTTTTTTTCTTCTGTTGCTCTCACAATGTTCGCTTTTTTTGCTCGAAATTCCTTTGGGTACCCTGAGGGAATGTTTAAAGGCCCAACAACAACGACTCAAAATAGCACACCAACCAATATACGCGTGGAAAGATGCGAATAGGTGGTCTTGAGAAAAAACTTTTTTTTTCTTACGCCACTACTAGAAGTAGTACCAGCACCAGCATCAGCATCCGAATCCAGCACCGCTAGCGTAACAAAATTAATCGTCACTGCTACGTTGCTATTGCGACAGCCCTAACAAGTGCCTGATGAATTTGTCACCATCTCAGTTACATAGCTACGGTTTGATAAATGAATTTTGTTTTCTCCTTCGTTTCCTGTTTTCCTTTAGTATTTCTGCCACACTCCCACCTCCAGAACTTGAGAACAAATACCATATATCTTATGTATATACCTATTCGTAAATGTACACAAATATGTAAAGGATGTATATTATGATACATAGAGATTATTTAACAGTGGGGGTATGACAATCTCAACAGGTGGTATGGCATATCTTTTTCATCAATGTTTTTATTTGTTTATTTATTTATTTAAAATTTTTTTTCACTATTTAAACCCTGATTGAAGTTGAGCTGCTATCAAAGCGCAAAATGGCAACTAAATTGAATTATTAATGACAAGGATATTTTTATTATTATTTTTACACTAATAAGGAGAGTACTTCTCCTGTTTTCGTGAATGTATTGTATAGTAAAATCTTTCCACAATTTCTTCTACACAACTATTTACACATACATTTTGATATAAATTACAAATTACAAATTTATTCATACTTATTTCAATCATATATGTAACAACGTGTCTTATGGTATATAATCTACTCGAACTCGTACCCGCACTACGACCTCTTGTACACTCTTTCTTTTTCTCAATCTTTAACTAAATTTTATTCCCGCAATCGTAGTAATGATTAATTTTTTATTATTTATTTATTTTTTAATATTAATTTTACAGTCATCAGCAGCCTGGGTTTACTAATATGTATTGTATAAAGCTGCGCTGATAATTCTTATCAATTACTCGTATTTCCATTTTTAACTAAGCAATAAAATTTACAAAAAATTTGTGTATAAAATATTATTTTTTGTTTTCACAATAACTTGTCGATAATTTTTTTTTCTTGCCTTATTGCATTGTTTAAGTGTATATATATGTATATGGTTTTGTTTTATTTAAAATTATGTATATGCACGCATACTGTGTTGCTTTTATTATCTTTAAAAAATATAAAATAAAAACTCTATAAAATATTGTGTGTATGCTTAATTGATTAAAATTTAAATTAAATTTACGTCAAAAAAAAAAATAAAACGAAATTTTAAAATACATAAAAAAAATAATAGTAATTAAAAGTAACTAGGAAATTTTTGAAACGAAACAATAGATGTTCCGAAAATTAACTTTAAACTTATCTGTAGGAGGTGTAAATGAATCGCTAGCTACCTACAAGTTCGATTTGGCGGTATTTTTTCCGAAGATTCGATACCGGATCCCGATATAGTACTGGATCGAGACGGAGATTGGAACGTAAAAGGGGCATATAACTGAAAGTAAATAAAATTAGAAATTAGTAAGTTATTTGATGGATTCAGAATTTAAAAAAAAAAAATGTGAGTTTCAAATTCGTTCCTCTATTTATTAAAGTAAAGCGTGCCTTACTCCTTAGCGGTGGGACCCAGGCAATTAATTGTGCAAGCCCTTTTAGACCAAAATTAATAGTCCAAGCATCGATAAATTTTGGAAATAGAAATATTGTACGATAAAACTACTACCACGCTCGTATATGACTTAACTTACTGTTAACGAAACAAGGACAACGTTTTATGGATCTTTAATAGGGCACATGCAAGCGAACAATTTATAAGGAGACCAACGGCCGCTTGGGATGATTCGATCGAAACAAAAAAAAAAAAAGACGAAAATCTATGACATCTACAGTTTGCCCAATAATATAAGAACAGTAAATAAATAAAAAATGTAAAATTATTGCATTGGAATGATTTTATTTTCTCCTTTATTGAATAATGCTTATGGATTGCTTACAATTATGAGTGAAAGATAATATTGGCCAAATATTCATCAGCTGTTCAGCGATATATGGTATTGTATATCAATTCAATTCGATATCTCCAAATTTAGGATAAAAACCTGGCATAACTACCTTTCTATTCTACCTATTGATAATGACTTATTGGCATAGAGCTTATTTTAGAGACAACCCCAAAAAAAGAAGTCCAAAGGTGTCAAATCGAATGATTTGATATTATTGCATTGGCTGTGTGGCATGTGGCACCGCCTTGTTGGAACCATATATCGTTCACATCCAACTTGGGCTATAAGAACTTAGTTATCATAGTACAATATCGTTAACTCTTCACAGTAACCGCATTACCGGAACTATTTAAAAAAAAAAAAAAAAATGGTGCAATAATTCTTCCAGCCCAAAAACCACACCAAACAGTGACTTTTTGAGGATGCATTGCTTTCTCGATAATTTGTCTTGGGTTTTCATCGGCCAAAATGCGACAAATATAGTCTCGCTAAGTAAAGCTTCCACATTATCCGTGAGTACTATCACTTTAAACGACGACATACAAAATTTCAGATTGATTCATCGGATAGTTTTGATATGATAACTATTTACATAAAGAAGTGTTTGATGTTTCTTGATGCAATGGGAAAAGAGCAATATCGATCCGTAGCTTGGTCTTAGTTTTGGATGGAAAAGCGCACTATGAAATAAAAGCGGAGTTGTCTATGGAGACCCTTCACTATCTATGCCAACCGTGAGATATTGGTTCAACGAATTTAAAGGTTGCCGTACATATGGTGTTGATGATGTGTGGCGACCAGGTCCGTGCTGATAGCCGAGCAAAAGTGCGCGAAGTAGCAAAGGCAGTAGGTGTATTGTACGGGACGGTAGTCAACACTCTTCATGATAAGATAAGCATGAGAAAGCTGTCGGCTCGATAAGTGCCGCGATTGGTCACAGTGACCATAAGCGGATGGATGTAAGCTTCGAAGCAGGGTTTGGTGCTCTTTAAGCGAAATCTACAGCAGTTTTTGCGCCACCGTTCATGAAGCCTTGACCCATTATTACACCGTAAAGACGGTGTCATTGAAATAAGCCCTATGGACTTTTTGAGCAAATGAAGCACGAACGCAGGGCAATATTTCAGTGAATTATTGGACCGATTTGATAAAGAAAAGAGTCTTGTTCCACAATGACAACACACCAGCTCACTCATTCGAAACCGCTGTGGCCAAAGCACATAAATTAAGGCACAAATTTTTGTCGCATTCACCGTACTAACTCGACCTGTCTCCATGCGCCTTAAAAAAGTGTATCTCGTCCCAAAAGATTACGTTGAGAACCAAAAATTAAATGGTGAACAATTTGCCACCTTCGTATGCGATTGAGTTTAAAAATAAGCAAATAAGACTCTGGAAGACCCGACGCCGCTGCTAAAAAAATTCTAACTATTGCTGTTCTTTGTCTGCAAGGTTCATATACTCAACTGAACCATTAAAAGGTAAAAAATGGAAAGCTGGGTACACCCTTTAAACGAATATGCAATGACATTTACAACACCTTTGAGATGCAGACAGTGCGGGGATTCTTCTTTTTTTGTCGTCAACTAGAACGAAAGGGTGGATCCCGTACAATAGTAGAAGTAAGTGGAAGTCAGAGGACGGGTTAGACATGAGTGAGCTACACTCAGGAGTAGCGGCGGCAGAAAGCTCTGATTCATTTGTTGTCAACTTGATAGCTCAGGAAACTTTCGATAACCAAATTTGTTCTCAAGGCTTGAAGTCGTATGAGATAGATTCATATCCTTTCAATATTTTATATACTTGCAACTCTTTATGTTTGATAGAAATAATTAACAATTATTCTGTTTCATCAGTGACTTGTGGCCTAAAACCAGCTTAAAACAAACAAAATACGAGTACTTACCCAAAAACTGCCGCAAATGTATTTAAACAACTTTGTCTTTGAATGAAATGATCAGGATCGTTCCACGGCGAGCGTCCACCCTCCCGATCCTTATATCCCTTACGTTGTGTTACTTTAATCGGCGGTTTTCTGGTCACATGAGACACCAGAAGATTCATTAGGATATCTTCGCAATTGGAAGATTGCTGTACAGTCTTTAAAAGTAGCAGCGACAACCAATTTGTATATAGATAGTTATAGTAGCGATGGTAGAAAGCTGCACCAGTTAGTACTATGGAATAGTAATTTGTCCACTTGGACGTGTAGCCCCAAGCATTCTAAAAAAGAAACAACAAAAACAAAAAATATAATAATCAATGCTAATATGTATTCTAACGTTCATACCTTTGAGTCATCCCAAAAATGCGCTCGAGCTGGATAGCCTACAATTCGATCGGGAAAATCCCTCCACACTGTGTATGCAAAGTCAAGTTCGTCTGTATTTAATATGGCATCCTCATCTAATGACAATACAGCATCTGTTTCAACTTCAGGATATGGATAGAATCTTTGGGATATACTTGGACGTTCTTCAGTGGTAGATGACGTCGATCCTGATGCTGCTGCTGCTGCAGCTGCTGCCGCCGCCGCTGAACTACTGCCCAGCGGTATCACATGGAACGGAATATGATATAAATTGGGCCAGCGTTTTTTCGATGGAATAGATCGATCCGCTGCCCACAATACAATTATCTATTTTCAATAAAAAAATATCAAATGAAATGGCTGAAATACAGAAACAAGCGTCTGACTTACCCTATCTACAAATTGACTTTTAGTGATGCTCTTGACTAGTTTATAGAGTGCGGTATTTGGGGATAACACAGTCCCTATTTGCACATAAATTACCGCTGTATAATTGTGTCGGGGTTCAGTGCCCAACGAGTCCAATAAAAATGGCATAAATCTACAAACACGAATATAATGAGATCATGTGTACACACAAGCATTTGCAAATATTATAGTTCAAACTGGATAGGGAAAAACTTACCTAGAGGAATCTGTGAATTTAGGAAGAGTGAGGAGAGCACCCGGCGATGTATTCCAAATCAGACTATTACGCAACGGATAGTCGGGTAGTCGTTCACGGATAATCTGACAACGAAATAAATTAAAAAAAAATTAAACATTGCAACATACGAGTAGTGTTCAACACCATTATATTATTAATGGAATCACTATCCACCAGCTACAAACTAGAGTTTCTTGTACTCTCCAGTGTACTACAATCAACTTGAGGAGAATATAAAGTTGTAAAAAGAAAACGGAACCCCAATGAATTCCTATTATTCCCTTCAAAATAGCTAAAGCACCAGCACTAAGCACAAGCACCAAGTCTTTTGTCTTTTTGCCAGCTTTGATTTTAGCGCAGCAATAAAAATTAAATGAAATTCCAGGATTGAAGGGCTTGATCCATCTGAAGGAAGGAAGAAGCCGAATCGAGAGAAAGAAAGGAACGAATCGATGAAAGTTTTAATGTCCAAAGCCACTCATGTGGAATTTTCAATAAAATTCATGCCAAAACGACGACTGAAACGGAGATGAAATGGAGAAGTGGAAATACGTCTAACACTGACTATAGCATACTCGTTTTATACCCGGGTATGCATTTCTAGGAATTTATCGTTCTTAAGGGTGAGAAAGAAGTATGAGTACTCCTATAAGTATTTCTCCTCTGGTTCGATGTATTAGTTTGGTTTTCGAAATTTTCTCAGCGAAGACGATGAGATGTTTAACGTCGGTCGTTGCTTCTACGGATGATGGTAATGCAGAGTGATTCGGTGCGGTGGATTCAAAGATCCTAAACGTGCATTTGGGGTGAAATGACACATAGCAGGAAACGATTTTTAAAGTGGATTCGAAATATCGCAATCATTTTCTACATAGACCAAGAGACTAAGGTGGGTTTGTGGCCAAGGCATGTGATAAATTTGACATTAAAAAGTCGACGGCAGCGTTTATTTATCGTTGTATTTTTTTTTTCTTTTTTGCCATATAACCTTTAAAACTTTGTTAAAACTTATATGTGTCAACGGTATACGTTTACTCATTAGTGAACTCCTGTGAGTCCGAAAACAAAGATGGGTAGAAAGATTTAAGTTAGGGAAAACAAGCTTTGAATGCTAGAGGAACGACCAATTTTAAATTGTGATTTCTCATACAAAACTGCATAATGCCCCATAAAGTTCGAAAGCACAATTCAAAATGTGTGTTATTCTAAGTACTCGTATTTATTCAAAAATTAAACGACATTAATACATTAAATTCTTAATCTGCAACTTAAATTATTTCGATTCAAAATTCATTAGAGAATAACGTCGGTATAAGCACTTCATAGGATTCGAAAGACTAATCTTCCTGTGAGCAATTATAGCCTCCAAACAATGTTTTCTTCCATTTGCAAATGCACACATACGACAACGTACAATTGTAGGACGATCCAGTTGCGGCCTTGCAGGGAATGAGAGGGTGACTTCACAGAAAAGGAAATGCGAATATAAACTCGAATGGGTGGTGGCTTCAACTAATATCGCGTTGCCTCATGATTTCCTTATTTATGCACAAGAGAATGAAAAATATACCCACACTCATACCCAAACATTCACACTTGCAAAGGAAATGACAAAAATAAGAAAAAAAAAAAAAAAAATAATGAATTGGAATCCTTGACTTGTGATGCCGACAAACAAAGAAATTGAATGTCAACCAAAGAGGGTAACCATTCTTACCAAGCAGCGAATAACCAACCAACCCATCAGCACACCGCTTAATAAACAACCAGCGACATGCATGCGACACTAAAATGACTCCATTCCATCGCTGGCTGGTTGCTTTTTAAGCCCGCCAGAAGGATAACAAGAAATGCACAAACCGAGTGAAAAGAAAAAGTTTCCACTTATTTTCCTTCCCATCACATCATCAACCCACATTAGTAGAGAGGAGGAATAACACAAAGCGAACAAGGACAATTTACCCCAGAATGACAAGGATTCTACTCGCACTCGTAGAACTGGCGAATGTAATGAAGAGGAGTACTATGTTCGATTGTGTTTTGCTAATTTCGAGTTTGCAAGTTACTGTTGTACTTGGTAATGAACATCATCGTCTATGTGTACACTGTAATACGGTTTTGCTCCTACTGCTACTGCTCGTACAGTTACATACACAGTAGAAACACCCAAGGCACCATCCGTAAAACAGGAGGACTACACAGTACACAGCAACACTAGCGCCTAGATATTTGCGTGTAATTATGCTCTGTGGCACTGTCTGTTCCTCTTGCTCGGCGAAATCCATTAAGATTAAGACATAAACGACTCGCAACGACGATGAACGATGTCAGCCACTAAATCTAGCGCAAGTAGCAAGTACCACCACGACAGGAAGAACAATCCAGTGATAAACAATTCGGTGTGATATCTTATCTCAGGGAATTACATGCTTTGCACATGGGAAGATCCTACAGAATTCCCACCATCATCCACATAAGTTGGCGTTAACCACCCAAGATGAAGGGTAGTAGTATGGTAGCTCATCATCGTTGGCAGAAGCGAAACTCCGGAATAGCACTGCCGCAAAAATGGTGGCAAATTTTCAAACGACATCACCTTTGCCGCCACCCCTTTCTCATCGCTCCATCCACCCATTTTTTTAGTTATTGTAATTGTGTAGCCTAAGCAGGATTCCCATTTATATTCGTAAGGAGGATCCATATCGACCGCAGAACTGAGCCGCAGAGCTGCACGAAGATGGTGCGGTTAAACAGGTTTGTCGGTGTGTTACTCTTGTGGAGGAGGACTAGTATTTTATCCTGCACTAGCTAACTCTAGCTCATAGAGGAAATATGGTGCAAGAGCAGCTTTGTACCACACCCCTAATTAGTCTGATTGCGAACTTCCGTGCGACGTTTTTTTTTTCTCTATTTATTTGCTTTCTTCCTCACGTTCTTTTACTTCTTGTTTGTCTCTCTGTTCTCTCTAGTTTAGTTACTTTAATTTTCTCTTTGCCTTCATTTGTCTAAAAAGCACATTTACAACCGAACGTATGGAGGGAGTGCAGTGCCTGGCGCAATCTTTTAGAGAAATTTTAGTGCAAGGGTGCAAGCTACGGATATTGCAACCCAGGGATGTAACTCGTAGCTGAAGATTATGCAGGTTGATTATGGAAGCAATTTGTCATTGTGCGCGGTGTGGTCTTTATTAATCGTCAACATTGCAAAGGTTAATGCCTGCTTTTTAGTCAAAGGGAATGGTACGTTGTCGACGAGGAGAGTGCAGAGAACCGCGTTAAACGTGTGAAAGCAAATGGGTACGACCGATCGTTTAAAATAGTTGTGGTTACGTGGGAGGGTGAATCACCCAAGGAAGGAAATAACTTAGCTGGATAATGAATGATAGAATAGTTTAAAAGGTGTTTGCTGACTTGTGAAGAACACTTGTAACAAATGTATGAACACACGGCGCGGTATTGTAGGTAATCTGCGATGCTTTTGAGATATTTAATGTAAGTCAGCGTCATGTCACTAACTAAACCACAAACCAAGTTAAGTACGTAGACAACTACACTACATTTTTTTTCCCCGCCGAGGGAAGATGGGAATCTTCTATAAATACTAACAGGGTAAAACAGGGTAAAAAACACCTCCCTTCCAAATCAATGTGTTTCTTATTGCAACAAAGTTCCAACTTTTTTATAATGAAATAAACGTGTTTGGTAACAGTCTTTCCAATGAAAGTTCTTGGACGTTGCGCAATTTAAATGCGACAAAGACTAATTGACTTTGGTGTAGGGTGGAACATACCAACGGTTTCATCAACTTTATATCCACAAAAGGACATAACGGTTACCTGATAATTTAATCGTTAGCTCGATTGAATATATTGAAATCGACACAATATACCTCTCTCGCTGCAACAAACCAGAGTTGTTGCCGTTCGCGTATGCCTCAACTTCATAACATATACTACGCAATCAACGCCAAGTGCTGAAGAATAGCAAATGAGCTATCGGAAACTACGCAACCCGACCACCTCCATGCTTTGATGAAGGATGCAGACAAGCACACATAGAGAAACAACTCGTTTGCGATAGATAAAGGAGAGAAGTGCTACTCTAGGAACAATGTTCAGAAGTTTTACCAAAAAGTAAAAAAAAAAAAATATCAAGGCAGCAAGACATGAACAGAAGCTTGTAGAAATGAAGAAGGAAACATAGTTGTATGGTAGATTTACAGTCGGTATTGGAGATATGTAAAAACCACGTCTGCAGACTGTTAAACAGCAAACATATCCAAAATTCCGCTATAAGACATAATGAACCATTTAACATGGAAAGTAAAAGTCAATTTAGACACCAGCTTCCTTAACATCGCATATAAGATCTTATCTGCTGTTTTGTGTGAACATCTAAAGACATTTATCAATGATCTAGTTGGCCTCTATCAGTGCGATTTTAGACCCTGTATGTCCACAATCGACCAGATATTCACACTACACCAGATCCTACACCACCTCTTTATATATAGCATCTATAGAGACAAGCTATAGAGAGCCACGTCTAGCCTTGGTATTCCTGTCAAACTCATCAGATTAAGCAGAATGACTCACTGCACCGCAAGGTCGAAAACAATTTCTCCGAGACCTTTTATGTCAAAAAAGGATTTATTCAAGCAGACTCGACAATGTAAAACCCTTATCAACCCAGTCTTGCTTTATGTTATGGAGCAGAAGCATGTGAAGCAGAAGTGAAAGTGGATGAAGATATTCTTGGCCCATTCAAACGGCCGTATGCGTTGAAGGAGTTCGGAGGAGTCAGAAAAGTGCAAACTAGTCATGCATGGTGAATGAACACCAACGTTCCAGCAGAGGGGTCTTCGATTCCAACCTGGAGGGACAAGGCAGTAAAGGAAGATCTCGACTAAGATGACGTGCGAAAGTTTAAGACGACCTCAACCAACTTGGAGTGCGCAACCGGAGGCAGATCTCCAAAGACCGCGAAGGTTGGAGAGGTTTGGTTGGTTGTGGTCCGCCCCCGACTTTAGCGTTTTCTTACTAATTAAGTGAACAGTACATTACTACGTTTCTTTTTCACATGCGACTTGAATTTTAATTTTATTTCGAGTGTCTGAGCAACATTCAGAGAAATTTTCCCTAATTTACAAACGGAATACAGACCAAGTTTATGAGGGTATGCAACCTGCGCGCTATTAGGTTTACTAATTTCACTTTCTTCTTCTTCTTTTTGACAGGCAATGGCAAAGTATAATCCTATGCTTTCGTTCAGAGTTCCGAAAAAATTGAGGTTTGTGCCAAAAAGCAAATTTTGTATCAAATTTTTGAGAAACGTTCGCGCTTCAAGAGACCCATCTCGGACATAGTCACGTCCACCACTTTTTTAAAAATAAAAAGGTTACATCGCATTGAACACGTAAGTAAAATTATATACTGAGCAAATGTTTCCTCCTATTGAGTTGTTGGTATGAAGATCAAACCATGTTGGACAACTATAAAAAAGTTTAATGTGCCATTAGCTTTGTGGTAGAAACAGTAAATTTCTATGGTAACTACTATAAATTAACTAACACTTCGAATTGTACATATATTTCGACTGCCTCAAATGATCGTTTTACAACCTAATGGGCTAGTTTGGTGCTCTTTTTTTGAACATCTGTAAAAATATACACAAAAGCACAAAACAATTCACAAGTCCCTATTGCAGCTTTAATGTTTCGGTTCGCCTTGAACATTATTTTATATTCATATTTACAAAAGTGTTTCAACAGCACCACACTAGATATCACAATAACAATACCTATAATTTAATTTCCTGTAAATTGCGTCTTCGCATAACAATCCAATAAAAAATGGATAACACCCTCCATTGATATTTATCTGTGCCATCAAAAAATATGAAAAGGATAAATATTTTGGTAAACCAATAAATTTATCCTAAAATGAACTCATCCTTTCCGAATTGGTCTTATACCGGTGCTGCTGCTGGTTCCTCTGCCCTTCAACAACTCTTCCATTTAACTGCGTTGCTACCCAAACACTGGAAAAAAGGTTAACCAGCAAACAAACCCGACAAACGAACAGAAAAAAAAGCAACACGACGAATAAACTCAAAATTGCTCGTCCAAGCCGAAAATTGACTGAAGAAAATAAACAACCCCCTACTGCCACCAAGCCGACGTAATCTTGCGACGTTTATCCTTCAAACAGCCAACCAGACCAGACCAACCAACCAAGTAGTCAATTGAAGAAAGTGGCGGCAGTGCCTATAGGCATTTGTCCCCTTTGCCGATGTCGGTCGTTTGAGTGAAAAGCTTCGTCATCCGCTTAAGATTACGTGAATAAGTGCCAACCAGGGGTAATGGTATTTTTACGATACAAAAAAAAAAAAAAAAAAAAAAAAAACCAGGCAGTGCCAACACTACGACCACTATTTGGCGTGACCCTCCCATATAAATCAAAATCGAAAATATCCCAAAGCAATGACCTTTGTCAAGCTAACAAGGGTTCGGTTTCCACTTGTTCTATGCCTTAAACCAGCAAAAACACCTAAAGGGTAGTGCAGCCGCAGTCCGCAGAGCACTACAAATTATTGGAATAATATGAATTTTAATCCGCATCCTGCGTGCTTAAGTACAAACAAATACTTGTGGTGAAGGGTGCTTATGTAGGCGGTGGTTTTCACCTTGAAAGCTTACCGCACCGTACATACGTCGATTCTATGTAGTTATGTAGTAGCACAAGGTAGCCTTATTTTTTCTCACCAATTTAACCCCCAAGGTGTTTATGGGGATATTTATGTGGATTTATATGCACCACATTCAATCATTTTCTCCAAAGGAACAGCTGTTGAGTTGAAAACCACATTGGCGATTGCTTCAATATTAATCGAAGGAACCTCACCATCCTACATCATTGTACCAAAATTGCTGTGCTCACACAAATGCCAGAATTTTTTCGACACACATCGAAATATTGTTTAGTTTGCCTTTTTCACTAGGATTTTGGAGGCAGCCGTGTTAAAGAAGTGTTGGGAACTGTGCGCAAATGTGCATATGTATATACAAGCATATCATGTATTGGTCTATAAAATTTACCCTGGCCTCGAAAAACGTACATACGTATATACATATATACTCGTATGTGTAAACGTATAGGAGCAATGTTGCCAGTTTGACTTATTTCCAGTTTGAATTTGTTAAAATTACTTTTTTTCTGTCTGAAGAACCAGTCCTTATATATATGAATATTTGTTAATTTTGATGACATCTTACAGACTAAGCCTCAAACCATGCCTCTCTAAGCAGCTTAATCCCCGGTTGCCTTCAGTAACGCATGGAAAATTGGTTGAGGTCCCTTCCCACTAGGGTATAAGCGAAGCCTTCTCAACAGATCCACATCGTTTTACAGCTGAAATACTGCTTCGTTTTAATATACCTTCTCCTCAAAGCTCAAACCAACTAAGAGGTCTTTTATCTAGTCTTGAGGATATCCATGCTTTGTGGCATTCAATAGGTCAGGGACGATGCCTTCTTCGTTGCTTGAGATAGGGCTTTACTGTTCAATTGTCTTTTTAGCCCATAGTAGCAGCGAATGGTAAGGGTTATTCTTCTTTTATTATCCGCGCTTACGTCGTCACTGAAGTTCACCTCGAAGGCTAGATGTTCCGACATTGACAGAGTTGTGGGATTTCTCTATCCACACATCCACATAGGGATGGCAAAACTAATCATGGATCTGCCTTATATTGAAAATTCAGTCGATGGTGGCTTTAACAGACCTACAGCCACACTTATATGGAATTTTCACGTTGTTGACGATCGGTTTTAGATGTTTACATAATACGGCAGCAAGGATCTTGAATACGAGGTTTAATAGACTTATGCCCCCGTAGATGACGCAGTTTACGGATCTCCCTTCCACAGAACCAGACAGACGATGCTCAAATTCAATTCAAATTCAAATGGCCTGGTGCATGTTTTCAAGAGCTCAGATTTGTTAGGTTTAAGTATGCATACATTCACGTTCACTACGTTTTGGTTAGGTGGACGGATTTGAATGGTGTTTTGGTGGAATTCGTTGTTTCAATTCTTTGAACGATTAATTTTAATGTGGTAATCCCAGTAATAAAATGCCTCTAGTAACAGCACACATCACATCATCAAGTCAAGATCCTCAGAATTCTTCTTCCGAGCTTACACCATCTTTTATCGGCGAATCTTTCGGCCAAACTCAGCGTTTTTAACCTCTTGACTTAGTCCAGAGAAGCCTTTTATTCTCAAACTAGTTTGTAAGTATAGTAGTTATACGGTCTAGTAAACTTAGAGTGCAGGGATTTGCCGACACAAACAAGGACACTCCATTGGTTCATTCTGTTCCTTAAAATATAGCATATATGTCAATGACATTAGGATTGCGTGATTGCGTTACCTCGAAAATTGTCTAACTCCACGAAAACACTAGTATCATACTTTTGTTAAAAGGCAATATCAGCCAAATTCCCTCTACGACTTTAACTGCACTGGATCTGCCCTTTTCAAAAATTGTTCATTATATTTTCGCTCCTTTGAGACTTTTTCATTAATAACAGCACGGATGATGGCTTCGTGTTCTTAAACTAAATGCAAAGCGTTGACATAAACCTTTTCTTTCCGGAGAAAGATGTAGCACGGTGTTAAATCGCATGATTTAGACGGCCACTTTAAATTAAAGTTTTGAGAATTGATTCGGCCTGGAAACGTTTCATTCAAAAGAGCATGATTTCGCAAAAGACCACCCACAACCTCACAACCCCCACTGCCGCAGTTGCGGGAATGAAAACGAGAAGGAAACTCTCTCTCATTTCCTGTGCAAATGTCTGGCACTAGCAAGAGTCAGACTGCGTGCACTAAACCAACCATTCTTCGACGACCTTAACGACATCTCGGGTAAAGGAATATGAGATCTAATCTAATCTTAACTCTACATGCTTTACCTAGGCAGCCGATTCCTGACGTTGGTCTGACATTCCCAACAACACATATCATTAACCAGGTCGTTGTAACAAAAAGGCACATTTTAGTGCTACTTGATGAACCGACACCTCTACCTATCTACCTACCCTCAAGATCCGACCATTAGACTAGATTATATGGGC
This sequence comes from Volucella inanis, assembly GCA_907269105.1. Classification (NCBI taxonomy): domain Eukaryota; kingdom Metazoa; phylum Arthropoda; class Insecta; order Diptera; family Syrphidae; genus Volucella; species Volucella inanis. The sequence goes on from OU026157.1 coordinate 139,560,614, forward strand.
GAGAAGGCATAATATCACCATACCACTGCGGCCACAGATGAGCCAACTGCGATTTCTTTCAATTAGAGTTTATAATATAAGTGACGTTGGCATATTCTGATTAAACAGTCACAGTGACACATGGGGTTAGCTTGGGTTATTCCTACAGTCATGAGGTGTTTTTTTGACTTGACAGTGTCCAATGAAGAATCCTATGCATGTAAGAGTCTGATTTCCAATTTTGACTTGTATTTTGACTTCAGTTTTTGTACACTTATGGTGAGCCAGTGTTGATAGGCAATCCACAGAATGGTCTTGTCATCATGAAGGTCGATGCAAATCCTTTTTTGGCTAGTAAGTTTGCCATTCATCCAAATCAGATGAACTCTGTTCGTGCTGTCGAATGATGTCAGTAGTTGAAGGCAGCCCCTTACTAGTTTTGATGTTATTTCTAGACGCTTGTGGCTTCTGAGGGGTTTTGCTGTTAGAGAGAATATAAATGTTCTTATTTGTTATATGTAGATTTGTTTATATTTTCTCTGAAACATAGTTCTTTACCAAAGATTTCCGCTTGAAATAAGTAGTTTAACTTGTCCATGCTTGTGTAGATGAATGTTTTTGTATGAACACCGTATACTCCAGCCCCAATTTCTTCATTTGTTTTCGGTCGATATGTGTTTCGACCATACAAATTTATTGATTGCAGTTCGATAGCCATATTCGCTTCTTTTTTGAAAAAGAAATATGGTATTATCTAATGGTGACGCTTGCTGGCCAAACCGCACTAAAAAGTAACAGTATGTGGATAGAGATGGTTCTTAACAATCCAGCATTATATACGCTCCATGGCGTAGATGAAAATGAGCCTCATTATTAAAAAATCGTTTAAATCCTTGATCAATGTCATCCATTTTCAAAATCTAATTGTCAAAGTTACGATTATGTTGATGGACGGCGGACTTAAGTTCCTGCTTTTAAATTGGGTAGAGTGTACTTTGTGCGCACTCCAATCTAGGAGAATCGACACACTTAAGTTTTCGGTCACACTCTGAACAATAGAAACAATATTCCCATGTGTTTCCGTGAATCCTTACTTTATAAAAAAAAATGGTGCATAGCTCTGTATGTTCAAAGGGCCCCCTCAATGACAAGGCTAAAATCTGGTTCTAAGATCTCTGTTAGAAAACCGACAGCGCTCTGACGGTTTTTGACGTGGCACCAGCACCGCTGAAAAGGGACATCTTTTAATACTATGATAGTTTCGTCATATCAGTTAGCTTCTTCTTTCTCGTAAAGGAAATAACCTCACTTTAAGGCAACAAAATATTGCCAATTACTATTTTAGATGGAAATGATGTTTAGTCTGTAACCTTTCCTATTGAACACTACGATGGCGGTCCCAAAAGTACCTGACCCAACAAAGAAAACAACAAAATTTTGGAAAAAAAATTTATTTATTTTTCAACATGATCGCCTTTTAGCTCTATACACTTTTATATAGAAAAAACTGTCTTGCTCTCCAAAATAGCCTTTAACTGTCGACATCACTTCTTCATCGTTGGAAAATCTTTGACCACTGAGCCATTTTTTTCAAGTCTGGGAACAGAAAATAATCCGAGGGGGCTAAATCTGGTGAATAGGGTGCATGAGGTAGCAATTCAAACTTTAATTCATTAATTATGGCCATTGCAATAACGGATTTGAGTGCTGTTGCATAGTCTTGATGAAACACACAACACTTTCTTCTTAGTCAAATGCGGCCGTTTTTGCTTGATTTCTTCGCTCAAACGTTGCAATAAGTTCGCATAAAACTGGCCGTTGATAGTTTTTCCTTTTTCAAGATAGTCAATGAAAATTATCCCACGCGCATCATAAAAAATCGACGCTATGACCTTGCCTGCAGATGAAACGGTCTTCTCCTTTTTTGAAGCCGGTTCTCCCTTTTGAATCCATTGTTTTGATTGTTTTTTTTGTCTCGGGTGTAAAGTGATGGACCCATGTTTCATCCATTGTCAATTGAAACATCTTCACGACACTGTTTTTGCTCGGGTGTGAACAATCGCGGCACCTATCTTGCACACAGCTTTCTCATGTCCAAATTTTCGAATAATATGCGATTTATCGCACTTTTTGAAATGCTTACAATGTCTGCTAGCTCGCGCACTTTCAGTCGACGATCATCCAGTACCGCTTTGTGGATTTTCTCCACCATTTCTGGAATCGTCACCTCATTTGGTCGACCACTGCGATGTTCGTCTTGGCAGCTCGTATGGCCTCAGCAACCCAAAATTTTGCTGTTGTAAATGAAGGACCAGACTAACGCAGAGCAGAATCCAGTTCAGCTTTTATATTGCTTGGGCTGAGGCCTTTCAAATCAAAGTATTGTATTTTATAACGATGAACAATTTTCTCCATTTTCACAAATTCACTGACATCGTTCTCACTATTGATGACTGCCAAACAAATATTAAACAATGTGGCGATTTCAAACTTGAAACATATGTTTTATAGACTACGTACTTTCCAATACAGTGATATTTTCAAACAACTACCGCCATGTCTTGGTCAGGCCGAGTACTTCTATGACCAACCTCGTACTTTGCACAAAGGTTAGTAAAAGCGTTCAAATATCAGCTTCTCATGAAACATAGACATTAGTTTGAGACAACTTTTAAGGAATTTTGAGATCAAGCGTTAAACCTTTCCGTGAAGCATTCCCTGCCGATATAGGTATGTTTTTGCATTGCTTTTGCATTTATAGCTAAATTCGACAACCTGTAGAGAATTTTCAGCTGGCAACACTGAGCAGGATTACCAATTTCACATGTTATTAGCTTGAGTAATGAGCTTTTGACCCACAAACCCTGAAAGGAGTGGGTTGTACATGTTTGGTTGTGTTTAGTTTGCATTTTACCGATATTAACTCGCGTTATGTCAAATGATTTTCGGAATTTGCAGAGTTGTAGGTTATAAGGTGTAGGCGCTGCCAGTGGTGCTGCATAACAGTGTATATCAACGTAGGAGCTAAGGGTTGACCATGTACACTTGGGGCCTAGTGGAGAGATTTGTCGTTTGTTGTCGTGCACATTGTTTATATGGCAAAATACGGTATGAATAATTTTGGTCGTGCGCCTGGACGTAAATGCCAAATTAGCATGCAATAATGTGGATAAAAGGCGAGACAACCAACACACGGGGTGGTGCCATTGTATTGTACATGAGTTAAGTGATGCACGACTTTTCGATGTACAGAACGATAATAATTGCTCTTCAGTTTTTGGAGGAACTCTCTGTACGGCAATATTGTGTGTATTGTTGGGCGCGCTTACAAATCATTGTTATGGTGGTCTCTTGCTTAACCTCTTTCACCAATTGTTGGTTAAGCAACCCCAATCGTTGTTTTATATTTTCTGTTTTAAAGGGGCTGAGGACATTTAATTGTCCTTCGGGCCGATGGAGTTACTCGCCATGGTCAACGGTTAACAGAGTTCCAATGTGGCGATTGGTATGGGACTTGTTGAGGGTGAGGGTGATAGTTATTGTATAGCAAATGTTATGCTGGCGACGTTATCGTAATACTTTAACTATGCAGTTGTCTGGTAATGTGGCCTAGTACGTTGGGGGTGTCGGTAAAGGCATCGATTATATTGAAACGAAGTTTGACACTGGTGGCAGTTGAATAGGTTTGGGGTGATTGAGAGGAGTGTTGGGCTGATTGAAAGTGCAAAACGTTTAAGTAAAGTAGACATATAAATTTAGCACACCCCGTAATGGACATGCATTTGTTGTGATTCAAAGGAAATGCTTTTTCTGTTTGAGTTGGTGATAGTGTGACATGAAAGGTTACACTTGTCTTCTGTTAAATGAAAATTATATTTAAATCGGGCATAGAGGGAATTTATTCATGCAATTGAAAAGTTGCCGCCGGGGTCTAGACAAAAATCGATACGATTTTCTAAAAATGGCAAATAGTCGAAGTTATATGATAGATATATGACTGCGTGGGAAGGTGAACAAAAACCAATAAGTAGTGTTTGTTACCTATCGCAACCTTTGAATTTTTTGGTTAACGTTCACACTTTCTAATTTCAGTTTCTAAAACTTACAGATTGACAGGTAAAATATTGAAAAGTACTAAGATACTCGTATAAAGCGAAATGTATTGGGTATATACTTTAATTTGTGCGGTTTTTTTTTCCAAAAATTTGAATGAATTTAAGAAAAACATGTACAATAGTATTATTCAAAGTATTGCCCATCTGAAGCTATGACTTTTTCCCATCTGATCCCACTAAATACAGAGCATTACCTTCGCGCTGGATATTCGGCTTTGCCATTGATTTGGCTGGTTGGCCGGGTTTCAAATATGATTTTTTGCGCTTGGAGTTGTCGTAATTTATCCATTTTTCATCACCAGTAACAATCCGATGCAAAAATGACTTCCTTTTGTGGCGTTCCAGCAGCATTTCGTACATGCAAAACCGCCTTTCGACGTCGCTGCTTGAGTGACACCCAAAGATTCTGCGAGCTTTTCTTGTGTTTGGCAACAATCTTCATGGAGTAATGCTTCCAGTTCTTCATCTTCAAACTTTTTTGGCTGCCCAGGACGTTCATCGTCTTCCAAGCCAAATTCACCACTCTTAAATCGTGCAAACCACTTTTGGCACGTTCGCTCAGCTAGCGCATGTTCACCATAAACTTCCACCAAAATACGATGACTTTCGGCAGCAGTTTTCTTCATATTAAAATAATGAAGAAGAACTCCCCGCAAAAATACTTTTTCAGACACAAAGTTCGACATATTTGAGTGAAAAAAAATTATTGTTGTTTACTCTTCAAATGAATGACATATACTGACGTACAATGACAGTAGCTTTCCAACGCATGTTCCAATGGAATAGTAACAATGGAATAATACAATATACGTCATCTCTTAGCAAATAAGTTATAGACCCAATATTAGTAAAATTTCGACAGTACAATTTGGGTTAGATCTACTTTTGATAAGTTATACTAAACAAATAAAGTGCTAAAGGTTGTAGGTTGTATCAATTCAAGGTGGCTGAAAAATGTCATACCAATCATAAATTGACCTTTTCATTTTCAGTTGTTTTTGCCAAGCTTAATCTAAAGGTTAAAAAGGGGGAATCATTCTATGCAAATGCCAAAAATACAAAAGACCTACCAACCAAATCTCAGTTTCTGCTGTGGCTCAAGTGGTATTGTATTGGTTTCCCAATCGGATGGTTCGGGGTTCAATACCAGCCGTGCCCAAAAGGAAAGACATTTTTCAGGCAATTAAAATCTCGCGAGATGAATGATTGCCTAAAATACAACAAAAAGTCAAATAACACTAATAATGTAGTCCCTCATTAAATGTTGGATGCCACCCATGGAGCGAAATAACCACTGATCCCAAAAAAACTTTCTCTCTCTCTCTCTCTATCCAATTTTCCGAAAAATTTAACATGTGCTCTTTTCGTCGTATCCTCTTTAGTAATAGGTTTTTTTTTTAAGAAGCTTTTATTGCAATGTGGAATACGCTTATTCATATTGCGAATTAAACTCAGTTAGGATCGAACGTAAACCGATGGCGCCGTGAGAAAGTATGGAATGAATTCTAAATCAATCGATCCGCCTTGAAAGCGGAATGTGGCATTCCTCTAAGAAATAATAATTTAAATGTTCATTATTAAAGATTTGAAATACACCAAGAAGTAGAAACGAATACGTACTCCATGGAAACCCGAACGATATTAATTACATAATTATTGCAAAGACCAGGAAAAAGGAACTTAGCCAGCCAGAAAACCGCAGTCGTAGAAAGTTGAATTTTAAAATCACAGAGTTGGAGTGGTGGAGAGTCGATATACAGGAATTCTTAATTGTGAAACTTTATTTCATTTATTTAATTATTGGTTTTCACAGGAATCGCATCGAACTTTGAGTTTATGGTTTTGCTCCGAAGGGCCACACGAAGCATGTGTACTTAAACATATCATACTACTGAGTTTGCTTTTGTGAGTTTAACTTTCAGGGTTAGAAATTTCGGGGGATTGTAGGTTTTTCAATAATATTTCTTTTTAACTTTTTGGGGAGAATGTTTATTGTTATTGAATGCTATATTTTTTTTTTGAACAACAGCGTACTGCAGCACTGAAATATACGAGTAAATCATCAGCAGATGACAATGTCTACTTAAAACTTTATCATACTGAGATTCAGAGTAAAGACCTAAATCAAGCTAAATCTAGTTCCGTCGTATAACAGATGACAAAAATCACAGCTTCCAAAATATTAAAGGCGTTCCATAGCCTCAAGGATCGAAGCCATTGTTCCATTTCAATCATTAAGTTTGTTAAGACCCATTAAGTCTTTATTTCTCGAGAGTACAAGAAAGGATATTGGTACAGCAGACCGGAGTAAGCCAATGCCTTGTCTCTCCTTATCTCCAAATCTAAATATCGATTTAGTATGGTCATCTGCGATGGGCCTACAGTAGCTTGCATTACTGTTTTGTACCTGTGACATGCAGGAGGTATGTTGCTTTTTGTAAATTTGTTTAGAAAGTTAAGTTTTTAGTGCAGCCATATGTTACTATGGTTTTGAAGCATAGCAATGTATAGCCAATACATGGTTTTTGCTCTTTTAGCACTAAAAATCCGTTTAGGTTAAGGTCCCAGTTGAGGTTACTATTCAGCACTTTTAAAGATGTTCAACCTGACCTTTCCACTGATAGGATATTCAATTCTGGACTCAACTGTTTTTTTGTAAATCGGTTTTTGCTGTGTTCAGTCCAGTGATCCAGGAGATAGCCTTTATTTTATTAGATCGTTTGCAATACGCCGCTAAGTGTAGAAGTGCATTTATTTAACTATAGCTTGAATTGCTGAATTTTTAAAATTGTCACAATTATCCGAGAGAATACCCTCTAGGGGTGGGTGGTATGCACTGATTTAGCTTATGTAGTGCTTTCTCCATTGATATGCTGTCAACATAGACCTGCAGGCTATTTGAAATCAATGTGATACTGATTATATCGCAAATATACATAGTATAGTATACTACTATGTATAGTAGCCTTCATTCGTATTTAAAAGGAACGAACCGAGACCTAAGGGCCTGTTTGCTTAATCTTTGAGTAGTTTGTCTTATCAACTTTTGGGATAAAAAACAAAAAATAATTTTCCCGTGCTTGAAAGCACTGGTGTGCTGTCCGATTTTGTCTTTTGCAGCATGTTGGACAGAATGGCATCTGGACTTGCTGATTTCTAGGTCTTGGAATTTTTAATGTCTTTATGTCAGACATCCTTCCTACTGAGCAACATGGAGAGAATATGTGGTTAAGCTTCATGTGCGCAAGGCTGCTTTTTAAATTAAGTTTTATCTAAGATGCAACGTATACAACGAGGCAAAAGATCTTGTGAGAGAGATCTGTACTAGACAAGAATAAATAGATGTTAGGCATTGATACTCAGGGAATCAGAGGAATCATTCACTTTGGGTACAGAACTTTGGTTGCAGATGCTGACTGGCAGTCAATGTACACATTGCTGAATAAACAGAAGTTTTCACCTTTGATTTGGTGTACAATGCTGAGCTGTCTGTCGGATCATGTCTGGTGATTGTCAATCAATAACAAGTCAATCGTCTCAAAACTGAGATTGTTCTACTCACGATTAGGACACGTCATCATTCGTTTTTCCAACAAACCAAAGTATCTGGTTGTCATCCTGAATACCAAACTTCTTTGCGCTAACGGCTTTCTTGTAGTGTAAGGGAACTCTTGGTATACTTGAGGAAGGAAGGAATGTAGTTGGATACAGAAACGATTTAGGATATGGCTCTGGCATCTCTATCAAGAATAATAATCTTGGTCTTGAATACTTACATCTGTCTTTCAAACGGACTTATACGTTATGCACTAAATTGTGAGGAACAGGTGAAAGGGCTAGGTATCTGCTTCTGCAAAGTCTTGATGTAAGTTCAAGAATGGAAGTCTTCTTTGAATGCAGTTAGATGGCTGAATTCAGTGAGTCTTTTCTGGTTCAGGTAAGCGAAATCAACAACAAAATTGCTAGTTAAAGCTCATAGGAGTGTCTGCGGATTCAGAGATTGATGGCATTTTTGACCAGAGATTCTGTTAGTATTCGGCTCTCTTAAGAGCTCAATCGTAGGTGACATGTCTTTCCAGGTTGGATGCAGATCAAAATGTCTGCAGAAATAATTGCAGACTTCTCATTGACGCTATAACTCTAAAACCACTCGTTTGCTAATTATCTTGATCTGACACAACCTTCTGCGATGCTTGCTGTAATAGCGATGATGACACCGTGGAGTATCAGTTTCAACAGAAAAAAATATTCCCAGTTGGTCCTTCTGATAGTTTCTGTTAGCTCCTTTATGTAATATTCTTTATTTCACTACAGAATTTTTTCCAAGCTTTGCGCTAGAATATTCTATTGCAGGCCGTATTTGGACTGCTACCGGTCACTATCTGCATTACAATATTTTGATAATTTTAAATAATCTTTTGACTGTTTTCAATTCAACATGAATTTAATCTGTTGCGCTTGTCCCTACAGATTTTTTGGAGCCCGTTAGTATGGCGTGAACCGTTCTGTTTTAGCTTAGGTACCTACACAAATTTTAAAATCATATTTGCTGACCAAGTCTGCGAAATTATTCCAATATAAACTTTTTTAAAAACGGTATGGTTTGATCAGTTCTTCTTTGCACTTGGTTTAAAGTTAACAGTTCTATGATCTGAGAAACTATGCTCGTCCAAATGTTCCCGGTTTGAGACAGATAGGATATCGGATTTTGTCGGCTTATCACCGCGGTACCGTATAGCAAGACCATGATTGGTAATCAGATCAATTACACAAATGTGGTGGGTTAGATTTTCAGAGACTTAAGTTGCAACAGAACGAAGTAGTCGAAGGAGCCAATTGAACAAATTTTTGTTGTAGTAGTTGTGTGATTCACCTTGAAGAGCCTACAAAACTGGCTGGCAAAAGTTAAAATTTACAGCACAACGTACAACAAAGTACAAATGGGTGGCTGTCACCTAAATGATACTGTATTGGCTTTTGAACGGGGTTTCCATAGTGACCAGAGTCCACCATTTTTTTTTTCTTTTTTTTTTTTGTAGTTGTGAAGATCCTAGTTATAAAGTTACCAAGTAGACATAACACCCCATCGTGTCGTGTTCGCTGTGACTTCTATGTACTATGGTACAACTCCCTTTCAGAATTAGATCACTCAATTTGATTGTATGCATTAAACCAATTAAACCACATTTGATCCATCCATTCATCAAAGCACAAATCGCTAATAAGTCTACTATAACTTGATTATTGGATCATAAACTTTGTAACCTTCATAACTTCCAAAAGCCTTAAGACCAAAACGGTCTTAAATACTTTTTTGTTTATTTATTCTTAACTAAAGTGTCCTCATTAAAAATTGAAAATTCCCTTCGTTTTCATCTTTGAAAACGTTTTTGGCAGCGACTCAAATACGAAAATTTAATTCTCTTTGACGATGATGATGATCTCCCTTCTGAAAATACAACTTCCTGTACGAGCATCCACACAGAAGCCGAGAACATTGCCCTCAAATGTCAATGCCACTTCTTTTACACTTGCACGCCCTCACTTGTGAAGTTAATATTTAATTTTCGCCAAAAAGCTTACAAAACTTTGCCTTTGCCAGAAAATCTAACATCGATAGCGACAACGACAAGTAGAACGATAGTAACGTTGGGAAAGATGGCACTGATGATGCTGTTGAGGGAAAACCAGGACGATGATCGCGGGGTATTATAAAATCTGTCGATAAGTTAATTTTCTGCTAAAAACTCTTCCCTAAAGCAATGCTGCTGCTTTAGATGTCGTTTTTTGTTTTTTGTTTTTTGTTTGTACAAGAAATCCGGAGTACTTTTATGCTGCACACGGATATGTATGCAATTCGTAAAACGAAGAGCTAGGAACTAGGAGTTTTCCCCCAAGGGCTTTTCTGTTTTGCTCCCCACTTCGTCACAGTGCATATTCAATTCCAATTTTCAAACAAACGCAAAATTAATTTGCACTGCCACTCGTACCCCAACCCACCGATTTCAATTTTCATCTCAACAAAAATCATCCGCAGCTTTCCATGTGAAAATAAAAAATTGGAAAATTCATCGCTGGGCGTTTTAAAATGTTGGAGTGTTGTGAAAAACTTCCTGTCACTACCTACCCTGAAGTGATGACTGGAGGTTCTCTTAAAAACATCATAATTAAATGTTTCAAGACGTGACTAGTTCGCGATTTATAAGATCTGATGATGCAAACACTTACACACACAGGGATATATGGAAATGCATAACTTCACAGATGTTCCGATGCACAAACACAGAGGCGCACAGAATTGCCACAATTATGAAATTTGGCGCAAGCACATCAGCAAGGGTAGTATCAAACCTCCAGAGGCAGGAGCACGTAACGATTTTTTTATTTTTATTTTTATTTTTCTTTTTATGTTGTCTGTCCTTCTTTACGTCGACTTTCAAGTGGATACCGAGGAGCAGCGACATCATGGAAAAGTAGAAGCAGTGGCAGCATCTCTTCCAGACACTCGTGTCATAACTTATTTGATGACGTAACATCTGATTTGTTGCTTCAGAGGGTCGAAATCGTTTATTGTCATCCTTCATAATAACAAAATTTAAATTGTTATGTCTGCTGAGGACAAGCTTGTGCCGCGCGGAGCACAACATAAACAACATGAAGATGACTATCGATGGGTGGTGGTACACTGGAGTTTAAAAACAGTACATCGGTGGAGTTGGATGAATTGCATCGACTTAAAGGTTTAAAGTAATAATTTATTGAAAAAATTTCATCATATGTCTACCAGGTGTTGCATAAGTTTTTCACGGTTTCTTTGGTAAAAAAAAAATACGTAATTTTCTAGACTTCTACACACTTCGCAAATCATTCAGGTAATTTATGATTAGCAAGCCAGAAAAATTCCTTGTCTTTTGAGGCAAACCATTCTTAGAGCCATTTTCCAACTTCCCCAAAATTGCTGAAGTGGTGCTCTGTGAGCGCGTGCCCCATTGATGCGAAGCGGTGATAATTAGATAGTGCCAAGTCTGGGGAATCCCGCGGGTTCAGCGGGATTCAGCGATTTCAAAGTGTCTTTAATTAGTTTTGCTGTGTGAGATGGCGAGTTGTCGTGTAACAAAATCACTTTGCCATGTCTTTTGGCCCATTCCGGTCGTTTTCGATTTATGTGTGGTTTAAATTGCTCATTTATTGGCGATAGCTTGGTGTATTAACGGTTTAGCTGGGCTTTAAGAGTTCATAATACACAATACCTCTCTGGTCTCACCAGACACAGAGCATAGTCTTCTTTCTGAAGCGATTTGGCCTTGGTGTTGAAGCACTGGCTTCGACAGATGAAAGTCGTTATTTTCCCGCTTCGGGTTTGTAAAATAAATCCATTTTTCGTCACCCGTCACATTTCGATGCAAAAATGATTTCCTTTCGTGACTTTGAAGTAGCATTTCCTAAGTGACTTTGCGATTTTCCATTTGACGTTGACATGATCACTGAACGATAGAACAAAGACGGTAGTTTTTTGCGGACTTAACTTGTGTGTGTTTGCAGTTAAATGTCAGACAAATAAAATGACGTATACCATACGTGTCAAATAAATACGCTGCGTACTTTTCACTGGCGCCATTTCTTGGTTAAAACGAAAAAAAAAAAACTAATGCATACACCTGTTATGGTTCTTTTTTTTAAGACCGCGTACCATGAGTCCGTAATGTCTTTATGAGTATGATCCACTTCAAAATTAATGATGTACGAGTCATACTACTTTGAGGCAAGCGCCCATGTAACTTTAATTTATCCCTTGCGTTCTGGTAAGCGTTGAACTGTTCGTATATAAAAAATATAACAATACGTCTATTGAATTGTGGGTTCAATGCGCACTTCTGGCTTTAAACTTAGATTTGAAGGATAAGGTTAGATAGGATTGAAGTGGTTCTCAGGATTTGAGTCGATACATTTAGATAAAAGAAACAAATTGCAATGCGGTATCATGACAATATTGGAAAAGTTTTCTTTCTACTTGTTGTACGAGTACAAGCTAACTCTTACGAAGTTAAGTTAAGTAATTAAGAACTCTAATATGCCATTTGTTGCGAAAGATGAAACCCTTTGAGCAATAAAGATCCAACTTAAGCCAAATTTGTTAAGTCGCTAGACATGTTAAACCATTTGTCCACTTAAGGTTTGATCTTTTGAAGACATTTAGGATTTAAATTAGTTTACATGACCTATACCCGTTTACCCTAAGTACCTTTACCTGATTGAATAGGTAGTCCATATTTGGTGAATTCATTGCGCTATGATTCTCTGGAATACTCCTTTAATTTTGATCAGCTTCGCCATCTCCCAAAGAAATGTCTAGTCTATTTTAGAGTTTAGGGACATTGATCCAAAGGACTTGATTACAGCTTGGCAGCCTAAAAATTTCAATGGGTTTCGGATGAAAACAAAAAAATTAGTTCTGTGTAGTTTCAAGTGTTTTGCTAAAACGTAAATATACTGATCCTTGGACTTAGTTAAGCAGTTCACTAGACAACCACTCCCCCATTTGTTTAAAATGACTTTCTTACGCGAGTGTTGCTTTTTTAACTGTTTCCATCTTAAATAATTTAAAACCCAAATATTTAGCTTTTTTCGAAAAATATTTAACTCGTACCGTACTGAGTAGAGGATAAGTGTTTTTTTTTTCAGAAAAGAGCATCGTTATCTGCAAAAACAATCTCGCAGCTAAGCATGAGAATATTTCTAAAAAAAACGTGGACAAGACGCCACCAATTCTGGCACATGTCCCCTAATTGTTTTTGGTAGTAAGTTACTCAGTTACTCAACTGTACCCTTAGAGTTGACATCGCATTTGCGATGATATATATGTTGACATTTAAAAGGCACCTTTTGTAGTAGAGCTGCTTCCATTCAATTCCGCCATGAGTCGATTTATGGTCTTCTCCAATTCTGGGCCTATGGTGTGTGAAATTCTGAGACTGTGCAACCTATCTCATCTAAGTCCTTTATCGCAGATTCATTCGTTTTTATATTTAAAATACATTTTTGTGAATATGTTAACATAAATAGAACCAACCAACCATCAAACTGTATCTTTGCCTATTAAACTCTACAACTTTGTAGGTACTTTCAGCTCAATAGATGTGTCCATCTATGGTTCACTGCTTTTTTTCAAAATAATGTAACATATTTTCAAGCATTTACAAAGAAAACTGAAACACTCCGAGGGAAAGAAACCTTTTTATCAGCAGTGTATTTGTATATTTCTGTGCATGGTTTTAATGTCGGTCGATGTAGGTCCTCTGGCATTCCTTTTCCAACGAAAATTCTTCACATAAGAAACTTCTACTGTGTAGTTCTAAGAATACATGCATACGCTTAGCGCGATGTTTGCCTTGGAAAAACTTTCAAAAACATCCCGAGGAAAAATGTCTAATGTGTGTCCTATGAGATGGCGATAGACGTGATGATGTTGGTATGATACAAAAGATAATGGGGGCGGTAGTATGTACAGGAGTGCAACTGCTTTGGCGGTTTTTGTGCAAAAGTTTTCGCAGCACGTAACAAGCATTTCTCTTCAAGAAACACATAACAGCTGTCTTACATCAACACACAAAGTCACATAAGGAGATAGATACTGAACAGAAACGCAGGCATATAAGAGTTTGTAGGCTTCCGGGTGCATCAACCGATTGGATTATCCTTCTTTCTTGTGAGCTGACTCTGAACATATCATACCACCAGACAGAGTTCCGAGTACCACATTTGGGCAGATTTTTATCCTGCACACACAACTGAAACAGACGACTGTTTTTTTTTTTAAAGAAAAATCCAAAGAACTATGACCATAATGCTACAACACTATTGTATACAATAAGTTCTGGTATTACCAGCAAAAAAAAAAAAAAAAAAAAGGAAAAGTCATTTTCGTTTCACAAGTTGGTCACCAGCGCAATGAGCGATGAGCTATGATGGTGATGGTGATGATGATGATGATGATGATGTGATGGTTATGGCCAAGCGCCAGATTATGTACAAAAGTCGTTTTCATGTTCATTTCATGCCTTCACCTACCTCTACGATACAGCCGACGACTGAGCAATAACTTTCCTTTCCACCCTCTTGTCAAGAATCAAGAGGGTAACTAAAACACTTGTTTCTCATTAATACAGGAAGCAGAGTCCTGTTAACACATATCAACCACCAACCATTAGACACTTGCCCGCTCGAGCGAACAAAATAATTTCCATTTGTTTCACAAAAGTCCAGCGGAAGTAGAACCAGGACCAGAAGTGGGCCAAGTTGAACTTTTGTCAGGTCAATGGGGAAGTTGAATTTGAGAAAATTAAATGAGGCATTCGTGTTATCGTGAACAATGCAATGGATTGAAGGGAATAATAATAATCAGAAGGAAAGTTTCTGGATGAAGTTGTGGAATTTTATTATTGAAATTCAAAAACGGATAAAGTTTTTAAGGGTGAATGCATGCACTGGAGAGGCATTGATAGATTTCAATTAACGAAACCTTCACAACTGTGAATTTTTGGCCTGACATCTGCAGACTTTTTAATTTTGTGTGAATCCAACTGGAAACTCAAGACCTGCTAAAGCCAAAACGAGGAATACACTATCAAGTTTGCATATGGTGAGACATGAGTGCATTAGAAATTTGCATGTTTTTGTTTGCATTTCCCAAGTACTCTAGTGTGTTGAAGTCTTACGTTAATTTACAATTGTACAGAACTTTAGTGCATTTTATATGTACATAAGTGCATATGGTCTTTTAACAGATAAAAATACAAAATTAGATTTGCCTCTTTCTGTTTACTATCACAACTTTTTAATTTAATTGACTGGGACATTTTTTTTTTGAAGTTCAATATCCTGATTGAATTTTTATTTTATTGTTGAGCTTGACATTAGATCGACTTTATCGTCACTTAAGGTGCATAGCTTCTATATCTATTTCTATTCTTTCTGTTAGACTATCGGGGAAATAAGAGGTTGGGTGGTTTTTGGAACTTTTGGTTCGAACATGGACATCTGGTTGACGTGATAATTGTTAGCGCTACCGTATACTACAAAATTGGGCAGAGTTTTTCTTGGTAACTCAATACATGAGTTTTTTTGATAGCTCGTCTGGTAATATATCAATATTAATAAGTCTGTGCCATATTTTATAAATTCGGTTCTCTAAAGTTTTTCATATTGAATCTCTCGGTATTAGAAGCAGTCATTGTGCGTTTCGAGTTTTCAACTGCCTGGCTCTCATAGGATGTATTTATAATGTCCCACGAGGACATACTTCCAAAGTTGCTCAAGTTTCGTTTTGACGCCCCTAAAATTGATTGGACCAGTGATGACATGGTTTGTTGATGGATATGTGATCAACTTTACCTTAGGCAAGAGGTGCTGATTTAGATATTTTTTTGTTTTAATGGTGTGGGTTTTTAAAAATTACCAAGCAAAACAAAAACTGCCAAAATGTAACCCAAAAAACTCTCTATTATTGATGTATCATACTTAGCAATTGAAGCAAACATCAGTGTCTAATACGTCCAAATTATTTCTTTTAATGAAATATCTGCGCACAAAGTAATTTAAATCGAATGTTGAATTAAAAGGCGATAACAACGCGTAAACGAACTCAGTTCGTCACCTATGTTTACCAACTCCAGTACAAAGTCCGTGATGTAAAAGGCCTTCAATTCTAGAACCAGCAATTCTAGATCTATAGGCTTGTAGAAGTTTAAATGAAAGCTGTTAAGGAGAATCTTTTAAAGAGTTAAGCTTCCACTGCCTGGTCAACCGTAGACTACTGGAAATACTTTAAGAAGCCTCTTTTGAGGCTAACCCTAGCATGAATGCATTATATATAGACTTACTGAACCTTTTCTCCAAACTATTATATGATATAAGGACAAATTTCAGGATCTATATAAAGCAACGTTTAGAATGCTGAGCTCGCGAATTTGAGGTAAACTTATAGACCACCTTGAATTAAGAACTTAACAATGGCAATTAGGAAAGTCGGCCTGTTTAACCTAGCAACTAGACTCAACAGTAACACGAGCAGGACAAAATGGTTTAATAGAGTATGCGAATAAGGGAAATATTGATTGCTTTTCTTAAGGATAAACAGCAATAGCCCTGTTAAAGTTCTTTACACGGAGCTAGTTTAAGGATTAAAACTCTGCCATACAAAAAAAAACAACAGAATATCGTATACTAAACAGATCGAGGATATTAGCGAGTTTTTGTCAAGCCGCTAAAAATGTAAACGGGAAAATAAATGCAATCTCCCCAGGTCTTACTTAATAAGCACTTTGAAGTCCTTCTAAACGCAAGGCAAAACATCAACTTTTCAGTATGTAGGCCAATGAGTATATCGGTAGACAGTTTTCTGGATGCCCCAGTCATGGTCGTCATTGTTATCATGTTAGGGATAGTTGAAATCAAAATACCTGCACTTACATATGTATGTAAGTACGAAGACCGTGACAAATCGATTCTTCGTTGTTCTCAGCAGCTTGGCCTGACGTATT
Source organism: Volucella inanis (assembly GCA_907269105.1). NCBI lineage: Eukaryota > Metazoa > Arthropoda > Insecta > Diptera > Syrphidae > Volucella > Volucella inanis. Next base: position 139,577,247 of record OU026157.1, read on the forward strand.
CGACAACTTGGCCTAAAAGCGTACAAATTTGAACTTGTGCAAGAATTGAAGCCAGGTGTCATATTTTCAGTGCATGGGCTCTGGAAAAACTCAATGAAATGAATGTCCGGTATTTTGTCGTGAAATTTTGTTCAGTGATAAAGCCCATTTCTGGCTCAATAGATACGTTAAAAAACAAAATTGCCGTATTTGGGCTGATGAGCAATCCGAAGAGTACCAAGAGCTACATCCATTAAAAACAATGGTATGGCGTGGTTTATGGGCTGGTGGAATCATTGGTCCATATTTTTTCAAAAATCAGGCAAATTAGAATATTACCGTCAATGGTAACCGTTATCGCGCCATGTTAACATGAAATTCAAGCACATGGTCTCGGTGAGCTCTGGTTTCAACAAGACGGCGCTACGAGCCATACAGTGCGTGAAACAATGGACTTGTTGAGAAATCTTTTTTTGACTTTGGGGATATGAAAAGTCTCTCTCTTCAGGAATAAGTCAGCTACGATTGACGCTTTGGAAGCCAACATTACTCATGTTATCCGCGAGATACCAAACGAGTCGCCCAAAATTTGACTTTTCAAATGGACCACCTCAGACGTAATCGTGGTCAACATTTACATGATATCATTTTCAAAAATTTAGTGCCATGAATTGTTATTTTAACCGAAAATAAAAAAATTAAGTTCACTTTCAATTTTATGTGTTTTATTTTACATTATAATTCAATCCTCACGATGAATCACCCTATACAACCGAAAATTTATTATTGTCAATCGAGTAGAGAATAGGTGAACCGCATTAACGAAATGAAAAAGTTTAATTGTTTTGTGAATTGATTTATTAGTTTTACTTTGCATGTTGTGGGTTTGATAGTGTACTTGAAACAAGACTGAATATTTTGGAATATACTTCAAAATTTCTAATTTGTACAATACAAAGTCATCGTTTTTTTTCTCTCATTTACATGAAGTTGTTTGTATTGAAAATTAATGAGTTTCCACTAAGATGTCTGATACATTTGATAGAGCACTCCGTGAACAAGCTTACGACCTTGTGAACTTATTTACTGAAATACGCGAACAAAATATTCCAACCGTATAAGTCCAAGTTTCTCAAGTGCACCTTTGGGCATATCCATTGTAGTTCTGTGATTATCTTCAATGTATTTTCAACTGCATTTTTTCTTAGTTATTTGAGGATGCCATTGACCCAAATAATACATTATTTGCATTCTCGATATAATACCAGAATCTAGACATTGTAAGTAGACCCTGTTCAATGCCCAAAAGTCGCGGCAAGTGCCTGCATCATTCGTGCCTTTGCGCAATACACATTAACTATATCGCATTTTTCAATTTGTAGTTTTGCTTTCTTTGGAAAAAAAAAAAAAAAAATCACATCTTGATTTAAGTTAAAAAGAAAAAAATTAATCCCACTTAGCTCTCAGGATACACTTAAACGTCCATTCAATGTAACACCCTTTCGATTTTACTTCGAACTGAAATCTAAGTCTAAATCCTATCTCCCATAATTCGTTAGACCACATTAAAACGTCCAGAGATAAGAATGTTTGCTGATGCCAATCACTTAATGGATATCAAATCCACTCTCATCCTTCACCTCTACCTCCACTTGCGGTCGGTCGTGACTCGAACCCCGTACACGTCTTTTCGTACTGCAATGCTGGCCAATGTCATTCGCTTCCATGTCATCACATCATAGTCGTTTGAAAACAATTCCAGCTTCAGTTTGAAAAAAAAAAGGAACACAACTGAAAGAAGAAAAGCTGTAATAATAACAATTCCTTCATTATCCTTCGGTCGTATAGCTTATAGCGCAAAGCAGTTGTGAAGGACACCGATGATGGTAAAAGTGGGTGGCTTTCCGTGTCATTTGGCATTTAATGTTAAATTAACGAACAATCATGACAGGCGCTCGCGATAATATAATACCATTCAAAAGGTCATTCCATTTACCATTTCTACTGCTCATCCGTCGGCGCTACCATCTAACCCTTAGGCTTATTGTCTCCCTCAGTTTGTTTGTTGTTTACCATGATTTAGTTGGTTAGATCAATGCGGTTGATGTCAATCAACCAAAGGATAATCGACTTCGACCATAATCTATGCTGGAAGTCGACACCAGAGCACTAGAGCACCGCAGCAGCCGCTTCACCTTCACGTTCGATGAGACTAATGCGCGCTAATGCGCCCCTCAGAGGATTATGATTTATTATCAATTGGCCTTTGCAAGTCACGATATGAGGAGCACCCTTTGAATAAGCACACGAAGCAATAAACTGAACACACAACTTTACCAACATCTAACTGAAAAAGGAAAAGAAAATTAAAATAAATTAACCTGTGGTCATTGGTCGGTAGTCGGTTCCGTTCCGTCGACACTGCATCCGATTGATATCGGACGTAATTATATGGAGGAGAAGTTGATTTATGCAAATTGAGTGAGCCAAATCATCCCCAGGCCGTCGTCCTTTTCGTCTTTATGCTTGTGCATACTTCCTGAATTGCTATGCAGTGCATTTAAATTCGCGCGTCTTAGATTTCTTGTTGCAGCAGCAGGCTACAACCACCCACGTACACAGCTAACTTTGACCATTAAAAAGTTGTGAATCCTTGTGTACCTACTAAATATTCTGGCTGCATTCACTGAAGTTGTTCGGTGGTGCTCCGTTCTTTACTTGCTCGTATTTGGTAGGTACACGGTGTTCTTTTGACGTCATCATCGTTGTCGTCCTATTCGTCCTGGTCGTTCTAGTCCTTCTAGTTGACGTTGTCGTCCTTTGGACTTTATGAGAAATAAAAAGTCATCCTATGTAGTTCTTGGACCGAAACTGACACAGAGTGAATGATAAACCTGTATACGAATAGAGTCCGAGTAGAAGCAGAGTTGGGAGAAATGCGCCAATGGATCGGGAATACGAAATGGAAATTTGCCAAAAAGCAATAAGGCAAAGACTAGACACAAGCAGGATAAGGCATACGAGCAGTCTTGTTTTATAGAACAGAAGTGTACCACAACAAGTCCAGTGATGAAAATGGAGTGGTATACGAATGCTATCTCGTTCAAAGACAAGACATTCGTCGTAAATCCTTACAATTTTAACGGATTTTCGATTGTTAAAGGCATGCCCGTCGGCATCTCAAAAATTCTCCAAATGCATGCATTGAAATTGAATTTCGAAATTGCTTCCTTGATTTTGTTTCTTTTAGCTGTGTGATTGAAACTTCTCAAATGAATGTAAGGAGGGGCTTTGTTAGGCGCTTTGTAAACTGATTTTATTGGCCTATTTTGTTTTATTAAAAAGAAAAGGAATGTCCTTGCATGTGTGCTGACTATTTCTAAGCATGAATTATTCCAGTTATAAAAGAGTCAAAATTTGCATGTAAAGGGGGACTTTCTTCTGAATAAGGGCCAAGAAGCATGTTTTTGAAAAAGTAAATGGAGCTCCTTTAGAAGAACGACATCAGCAATTTTATAAGTCTTAATAAGCTTAATTGTAGGTTTAGCAAATTCACTATCGAATACCTTGCGGCAAATATTGAAAAGCTAAACTTCAAATAGAATGGAAACTAGAAAATCAGTGAAAAATCACTGTTTCTTTACACTGTGAAGGTTCATACAAAAATAGAGTATTCTATGATATTCTTGAATGGTGCAAAAGCATGGACTTTATCAAAAGTTGATTTAAACGACTATGGTTGCTTTAGGGGAATAGTTATTCTTTTGCATGGAGGGAATATATCTAACTCTGGTTAGATATGTTAGCGATTTTAATCAGAATTCCTCACGAAAAGACAACACAGTATATAGTGGGCTTAAGTGAAAAGGGACCTTAAGTAATTTAGATTAAATGAAAAAAGCTGATTGAGGTTTATTCCGGATTGAAGCGTCGCTTACATGTCTTTTTAATTTTTCAGGGTTTGCACTATATGTTACTGCAGAACATTTGGCCTTCGAAATAAAGCAAAAGCGGCATATTCCTTTTATGTCGAATATGTTGCTATTAAACTTATAAAGATAATTAACAACTCTTTGGGAAAAATCAGCTTCTCTAGAGTATTAACAAGTATCAATGAGCTCAGTTCTTAAAGTCTTTTAAGCAATTTTTAAGGCGGTTTTGCTCATCTCAACATCCATAAAGACACTTGATTTACGAATGTGGATATCACAGGTATAACGGAGCAAATGTCGCTTTTAAAAAGCTAAAAAGACTAACACCAATGCACATATTCTTATCGAGCCATCAGAGAAGCTGCTTCTGATGGGATTGGTTTCTAAACGGCGCTACGAATAAAATTTGGTTTTTGATTAATGTAGATAGCCACATGCAGCCAAACAAAAATCATATAAAGCTGCGCTGCATCGAAGGACGACAGTTGCTAGTGAGCTCTACGAACAGAAAAGAGACAAGAGCACAAGCTTCTCAACAAGAAAAAGAAAGAATATGGGAGGTGCGCGATCGAGGAAATGAAGGGATGTTACGGCAGGAATAACAATGGTTATTTTAACTATATAATAAAATGAACATGCCAGTGCTACAAAGCCAGAATGGAAGCCTGGAGAGATAAATAGAGTCGCATTCGGAGCTGTGAATATGGAAAAACTACTGCAGACTGAATAACAGCGATTATGGTCAAAATATCGCTGTCAGGCATTATTAACTCTTCACCCTGTACGAGGCCGATAAATAGTTCCAAGTTAACCATCGATAAAATTTTCAATTTTTCTTGAAATATAAAAAGACACGATCTTTTTTAAGTCCCATAACTACTTGCGTACGCGGATGAAAAGCAGTCGTCAATGAACAACGAACTGTATAAGATGTATAGCGACATCGCTCTAGACAGGCATTCACGTATTCAACGTCTGGGATGGTAGGGCCATGTTGAACGAATGGACATCGGAGTTCCGGCCTACAGAGTCTTCGGGTATAACCCCGAGAAACGGGGCAGCTGAGGATGACGATGATGCATCTAAGATGGCGCACGCAAATTCAAGGTGACTTGAACCAACTTTGAGTGGGGCACTGGAGGCAGCTAGCGAGAGATCGTGCTAGCTAAAGAAGCTTATTGCTTGAGGCACAGGTTCACTCCAAGTAAGTAAATTAGTAAATTCCAAACTCAAAGGCACAAGCAACAAAAATAAAAATCTTGGTATCTATAGTATGATATTAGCTATATTTTCTCACTCAAAGTAGCTAATAGACAACGCATAGTGCTTTTACCCGAATTACGGCTTAAAATCAAACATAGAGATGTTAGTATATATGCAATACTCCATATGCACTATATACGTAAGAATAAGTCCTTCGAAAGGAAGGCATCTCCTGCTGTTACTTTGTAAGGAACCATTTCTATCTAATCTCTTGTCCAAAGTTCCCACCGAATCGTGGACCAACTCGTAAATAAAAAAAAAAAAAAGTCCAAGCATTAAACTCGTTAGTTCCACATTCTAGGAAAGCCCAAAACAAAACTAAAATTTTCGATTTGCTCGCATCAGTAACGACTACCTCAAGATAACGATAAAAATGCACTCCACCTTCCTAATCAGCGACTCATATCTCGCCTAAGGCCTACCTCAGACACAGACAGGAATCAATTTGAATTTCCAGCTCCCTCAGCATACTCGTAGAACCATGCTGGGTTAGGTAAGTGCATTTTTTCTACCCCTTGTAGCTTTCACACCACAAAGTCTGTGTATCGCGTATATTTGAATTTTCAATCTAGATAGACGATAAAGGATAGATGGATTCAAGGAGACAGCACTCTATTCAGTTTCATGCAGATGAAACGATGGTTGGGATGGAAAAAGTCCTCTATGCGCATTCATATATACCTTCATACTCTGTTTAATAGATATGCATACTCACACTTTTATATGCGCAGCATACGAGCTAAACTTCTTTTACTCCCGGCCCAACCAATAGACAAACTTGAATAATTTTTTTCCTTCCACACTTAACGTGTGGCATTACATAAGGATAACAACGTAAGCTGCACGTCTCGATGATAAACAAAAAAATAAGAAAAAAAAAAAAAAAAAATAGAAAACAGAAAAAACAAAACGGAATTCACTGGCAAGGACCTTATACTTTCTATTTGCTGTTATGATGGCTGGCAGGTGGAAAAAAAACAAGAGCTACCTATGTGGAGCATTTATCAACATGGCATAACACACTCTTACTCTTACTCACCTCAAAAGTTGTGAAAACAATTTTCTCGATCGATCCAAAGTACCGTTCCCATAGTATTTGAGTTTGCTGTCTGAGGGCCAGAATGCGGTTGACAGGTATCGACCGTACCACTTCAGGAACCTGTCAAACGATACAAGATATTATATGTGTTTAGTACTGCAAAAAACTTTTTTACTATTCCAATGAAGCATTAAAAGGAGAAAGGTATAGGCTAAGGAAGGTATAAGCTAAGGGATTGGGGAAAAAATTCAATATTTTCGGCACAAAGGAAATATTCATAAAAATGTCTCGAGGGTTCTGGGCTTGCACGTTTCCATTATACTTGTTGAGCTCCAACTAATACCCAAACATCCCAATACCCCAACACTGACAATTGAACAAATAAAATGCGGGCATTAGCAGAAGATCCGGCTCCGGTTGGATAATTGTTTACGTACTTAATCCATGAAATGGCTATACATTAATTATTTTGAAGTGAACGCTACATCCAATTTGGAAAACGTTTTCATCATAAATTTTGGGTTTCCTCTTGGGAAGGCCACCAAGGGAATCAGCAAAATGTAAAATTAAATAAGAATTCTCTTGGTCTCCCCAAACAGGAATTTACTAATTTGATTTGAGGTTGCTATATTGGCTAAACTTGAACACCAGGTCATGGTGATTGTGTAAACTCAATTATATGTAGATGAAGAAGAATTTTTAGCTGCTTTTGTACTCGTACGTCTGCTTTGTGTGTTGAAATTATAAATAAAGTCATAAATAACGCAGCAAATGTTAACAAAAAAAAAAAAAAAAAAAACACAATCTGCACCACGTCGTAATGTGGTTTCGAATGGTTTTCGTCCTTGGGCGATGTCAAATGTCTGAAGCGGAGATCGTCAGACATACGGAGTAAAGAAAGAATGTGTTGAGATTTTGATATGATACCATTAATAAATGTTCTTTCGGGAGCAGAAGCAATTTCCATTCGGTGAAACATGTATGACAAGTCTGATGGTTGGTAGTTGATGGAAAGAAATAACAATTGGGAGATTTCCTACCATAGAGTGAATGCACCCTTTCAATTCAATCTATTGCTTGTGTTACAAATGACTAATGAAAGTGCGAACGTGCCATTGTTTGTCGTTAATGGCAACGAAATGGAGAAAAATTTTATTCAGGCACTTAACACCTAAGATGACCCTGAGGCGCATTGACATATAGGGTTACCAGATAGCAATGATAGATTTTCCAATTGTTATGTTTCAACAGCTGTCAAAGTCACCGATGTCATTTTTTTAATAAGGTTTGCCACTTCATCATGCATCATTTTACGCTAGTCGAATGTGCGGATATTGTTAAAAAAAAATTTATCGACTTAGACTAATCGGTTCATTGTGAATACGTTACATGAATTTCGTCATGAGGTCGGTCATCGTCATGGCTTCAGTGTGCAGGCAATTTGTCGCACCGTGGAAAAGTTTGAGCCTGAGTATATTTTTTTGGATCTTGAATCACCACCGGGCAGAAATCGGTGCAAAATGAAGAAAACAGTACCAAAGAAGACTCAGAAATGTCGAATGCTGAATTGTCGAAATGCTGAATTGGGCATCGCCAGAGAATCAACCCGGCTTATTTTTCGGTTAAATTTAGATCTACATACATCCGTGTAAGATTGTGCTGATGCAGGAATTGAAGCCGGACGAGTATAGACAACGCCGTGAGTTCGCTAATTGAGCGCTGGAAATGTTTGCCAAAAAATCATCTTTTCGGAAGAAGCCCATTTTTGGCTCAGCGGCTATGTCAACAAGCAAAATTGCTGTTATTGGAGGGAACAAATTACACAAGTGTTCGGCCAAGTATCAATGCATCCACAAAGATTGACTGTTTGGTGCGGTTAACACTGTCATGTCATGCATCATCAGAAATTATTTCTTATGGTCAGGGATCAACAACATCGATATGTCCGAACTGTGGTTCCAACAATATGGCGTTATTAGATAAAATCGCAGGCGCATCAAAATATAGCGGCAATAAGACTAATTATTAAATTGGAAAGGTTTAAATATTGTTAGCGCCTACGCGCTTACAAGCAGGCAGTGAGCAATCAGAATAACGTATATTTTGGCGCGATTTTGATGAGCTACTAAATGGAATATTAAGGGAGAAAATGCTTTCGAATCCAATAAAGTGCTTCTTGAGTTAGACTATGAATGTTGCAAGAAAAAGCGGTGACAAGAGCACATGCGATGCCAGTAGAGGCCATGTATCGGGAATTATAGAGGCACCTTCACAACCTTTAAGCAGGCGACAAGCAGTAGAAGAAATAACCTAACATTTATAAGATTGCGGCGCAATGATGAAAAAATTTGCAAGAGATTCAAGTTCAAAAATATAATGCAAAATGAGCAGGGAAACCTACTAACGTGAAACAACGAAATTCGCAATAGATGGAAAAAGTACTTTAACGCCTTACCGAATGAAGAATTTCTGTGCAGCATTATTTCTGCGACTATCGGGCACGAGGACCAAAGCTGAAGCCGAAGTTAGCGAAACTGTGAAAAGAATGAACCAGGTCGTGCAGTCGGACCCTAAAACATAGCCTCTGAACGCATGACGAATGCTATGAAAATATACGAACGAGTTCTAGACAGTCAACAACGGAGGCAGGCCGACATATTACGCAATTCAAAGTGTACGAAATATGATGGAAAAAATCGCGGGGCTTCGAATGATTTGCATATCGCCTTCATCAGCTTGAAAAAAGCGTTCAACAGAGTTTCCATAGATCTTATTTGGATGCGGTAAGACCTCAGAATGTACCCGAGAGGTACATATAAGAATGATACGCAATATGGACAGCGGGAATAATAACTCCACCAAGCAGTGTTAAAAGTCCATTGCTAAGTGGTACTAAGACCGATCGAATGAATGAGCGTGCCACAGTGCGAACAATTTACATACCTGAGATCTTTTGTTAATCAGCAAAGAAATTACGATGTCGATGTCGGACGTACAGTCAGTGCGGGGTGGCTTAAATGACGCGAAAACTTCGTCGTATTTTGTGACAAAAAATTGCTGCTTAAATTTAGATTTTCCAGATTCGTCCAGCACGATGTACGAAAAATAGTAAAGAAAAAGGACGAAAAGAAAAAAAAAAGAAAGCGACGAAAATGTTAAGAGAGTCAGCGGATGTAACAAGCGTGAAACCAATAGTAAAGAAACTTCAGACTGAGTAAATCAGCTGGTTTTGCCTTGTTAAACAACGGTCATCGGAAAATGCGACCCAAAAAGCAATACAGCCTCAAGTTTCTCAAATGCACAAAGATCAGCAAAACCTTTTTTTAATCAACAAGATGATCCAGAACAGGGAGGGCTGTAGAATTTTAAAATCCGCAAATAAACTATCCCCACGAGTGGCACAGTAGCACACACGTGGGATAATTACACGCGTTGCATATTCTAACTGTTAAGATAAGAAGAAGAAGAAGAAGAAGAAGAAGAAGGCTAATCAAAATCAAAGTAAGTCTTAATTTTACGAAAGTACGTAGTCCTTTTTCAGTGTAGTTTTTACACTTCTACTTCTTGACAGTAAATGCCACATACTCCAATGTGTGTGACTTTCATTCATTCAATGCAGACAATTCACACTTGTTGATGATGTTCAGCAGGTGCACGAGGGTCGTCAACAAGAAGCAATTTAATTACTCACTTTAAAAAGTGCTCTACAATTTTAACGTCACTCGTTACTTTCACCGCTTTCCAATTTAGATGTGATTCAGTATAAGTACAATCTCTTTGGGTTTTTGCTTTTCATCCAAATTGAATCCAAGGAAAATGTGTAATTTTTACTGTAAAATCTCCTGTAGTCAATTCCAAACAAAAACAAAAGGAACCTGCACTCACTAGAACTTGAGCAGACTTCAGCCACTTTGCATTCTTTCATTCAAAATATTCTGAAGCGTCAGTCAAAACGAAAGAAAAATTTTCTAAAATTTCTTTCAAGCTAAAAATTTTAATTAAAATTAGAAATGCACAGGGCAACACGTCCATCCAACTTAACTTTCTTTCTCATTGTTCATTTAGATGAAAAATCTCAAGTGGAACTTCTAAAAAATATTCCAATTCAATTCTTTTCGGACTACCTTCTGGTTCACCTCCAAAAGATGTTCTTTGGTTTTTCGTTCATAAGAAGTTGAAAACCGAATTATTTTGTCATTTAAAGTTGTTAATTTTTTTTTGTGCCTCTCATTGAGTTATATAAGTCAGGAAAAGAGAAAAAAATTTAGACCTTGTACTCACCTGCAGCAGAAGTCTTTCATCAGCCCAAATCGCCGCTTGCTTCCAATCGATTTTTGACTCAAATGGCAGCACCCATGCATTGGATAAGAGTACCGGAATGCAACCCGCCTGCAGCGCTTCCAAGAATCTATAAAAAAAAAAAAAAAAAACACAAACATCATACAGTTAGTTCTAACTTCAATTTCCGGAAAAAAAGATAACACAGAAGGAACGCACGAATAGAATTGAAGACAATTCACAGCGCGTACTCACCTAAATGAACCCAATCGCCTCCCTCGTGGTACTAGGCAAAACGTCGAATTCTGAAGCAGAACCTCGTAATCATACCTGAAATGAGGGAAATAAAATATAGAAGATTATTAAAGAAACTTCTGAAAGAAAAATGGAAAAAGAAATTGAACCTCAAACCCCAACGAAACGGTTGTGACTTTTATGGTGTTATTAACGAAACGGCGCGGATCGGTTATTTCATTATTCACGGACAAGTGTCTTAACAGTGGGCCAGAGAATGAGTCATCGTAGGTATTACGAAAACTGCAGGGTATACGACTCCACGAATAATGTTCACAAATACAAAATCGGATCAAAAGAAAAAAAAGAAAGGAAAACAAAAGTTAAAGAGCACTCTGTATACGAAATGAGATCGAATACAGAATGGAAGCTGTTTTTTCATCCCTTTTAGCCTGATTGCTAACTCAGACGCCAACGCAGACCTTTGTTGGTACGCTGAATTTCAGTTCTACTTGGGCTTCTTTCTCCTGGCAAACTTAAATCTACATTCCCAACCCATCCATACTTGATTTTTCGTATTTTTGTTTTATTTTTATTATATTCCACTTTTTCTTTCTCTCAGTGCGAAAATTCAAAATGAGCGAAGTACAAGCACCCGATGGTCCTCTTTCAGTTTCGGACAGTTTCCCAGATTCACCGACCGCCCACAACTCCTTAAGCCCTCTGCAGGGTGTGGATGACGATGAAACTTTAAGAGCTTAGTTGTGTGGAAAATTGCATTCACAACTCCTGAAATGATTTTTTTCTTAGTTTTTTTTTTTCTCAAATAAAATTGTACAGGGGCACCAGGGGAGAGGGATAAAATTGTATAGAACTGACACACCGGAATGGAAAAACCAGCCCGGATGCTCGAAAATTGCACATTCAACACCAGGTTGTAGAAGCAGAAAGGAGAGACGCAACTGCTGGTGTTAGTTGGTCAGGCGGTTGCTCTGTTATGTTCGTTTCGGATGGACGACAAGGACAAGTCGAAAGTGGAAGCAAACGCGTTCTCCACAGATTTTTCTGTTTTCCTGCTCACTGTGCTATGATGTTGTTAATTTTTTTTTTTTTTTTTTTTCGTTTCGTTTTTCTTCACTCTTGGGTTAAATTTCATTTACGAAATGTGAGGAAACACTACGATGAAGAAGAGAAAACACCAGTCGCCGTTGAGAAAAAGAGTTTCGAAAAAAAGTTATGCAAAAAAGTGCTGATGGCGTGGGTGGCGGCTCCGGTTTCAGTCCAAGTAGCAATTCTAATACCCATACTAGTTTGCAAAGCACCATTCGTATTTTGGTAAAACACCGAAATTATCCTGGTTTAAGATTTTGACAGCTTTTTAACAATAAATAGGAATCAGCGAGCGATATTAGAGAAATTATTTTGTACACATCCATACCTACACATGTGGGGCAGAGTTGATTTCGCTTCGTCGCGTAACTTTACTCTGGCGACTGTTGCTGAAATGGGAATGAAGCTTTGATGGGTGGGCAATAAATTTTCTCGCAAAAAAGGTTTGCTTCGCGGAGCATGAAAGAAGCTGACGCTGCGCTTTATTTTAGGTGGCAACTGGCAAGTGGAAGAGTGTGTTGCTAGTAGCTCTTTTGATTTATAATGCAATAGGAGCACGTGCCCAGCATTGAAAAATACTGAAAAGAGCTTTAAGCCAAATCAGTAAAACTCACTTACACGCGGCGTTTCTGTATTGTGCTCTGTGCTATATTGAAAGTGGTAAAATGGTGGTATAATGGTTTTGGTCCATTTTTAAGTGAGCTATTGAGCTGTTAAAATTTGTTTTAATATGAATTTAAAACAAATATCAATCACTGTTATAAAAGATGAACAAATTTCGATTGGACACTGATGTGTGGATATTGAGTGTTGTTTACCTTTGGTTTGATTAAACTCAATCTAGATTCAATGAAGTTGGCAAATTATAAGGACTAGAGGTAAAGGATTGAGTTAATTCCCCAATAAGTTTGTCTGTGTATTCAAAATAATGAGCTAAACCACACTTGACATAATTTTTGTAAATTAAATTTAAACGATAACCTCTTTACAAAAGATCAGTGGCGACAAACCGATGAATATTTGTATGTCTCCAATAAAGATAGTCGAATCAACCTAGAAGAAATGCCATAAAACAACGATTTGTGCAATTTTTCTTATCATCTTAAGGTGCCCCGAATGATTACACCGAATAAACGAGTCTCTGTATCTTGGCTTCAATTCTATTAGAGAACCTACCACTTCACTATTAAATGGGTTTGGGGAGTTATTCACTTAATCAAAACGTTGACAGTAGTTTTTAACATACAGCTTTGTATGCATTTTTTAAAATATTGGAAACAAAAGCTTCGTTATTTTGGATACGCATCGTAAAGCTGTTATTAAATGCGTTATTCATATTTGTTTTGACTGGCAAAACATGTTGTGGTAAAACATATCCTGTTGTCATTGTCAGTTTTTTGTGGTTATTCAATTCAGTCACTCCGTAGCCGTTTACATTTTTCATTGAAAATTGTGGGAAAAAATAATTTATTTTTATTTTATTGTACATCAAATAGATATTGTACAGATATTCCGTAAAAAGAGTATACGAGTACAGAAATTCATTGTACTCCAGAAAAACAGGGGGCATTATCATTGCAATCATCCTTCACAAATCGCCAAAATAGGGTCCTGTTTTTAAAATTAGTGTACGGTGTCATTAATTTGGTGAATTTCCAAGCAAAAAGAAAAATATTCGCAAGCTCTTCCACGTTTAAGTGAGATCTTGGTAAACAAAGCTATCGTCATATGGTATTTTGAAGAATTTGACGAATTATGACAAAAATGGCAGGAACATTTGGAAAGGTGTATCGTCCTAAGAGGATAAAACGTTAAAATAAAAAAAATAAAAAAAATTTAAAAACTAACGTAGATCATTCTACTTGAATGAAGCGCAGTACTTCATTATACAGAGCAAATAGCAAACAAATCGGAAAAATCATGGTCATACTGCAAACTATTAATTTGGTAGCTATCATCATGGTAAGATTTTTCGCTTTTTTTTCAGAGGATTGCAGATGTGAGATATTTCAGTGCGAACCTGAAATCGTGTCATCACAGCATTTAATCGTTTTTTAAGAACTACAATAAGTTCCTTAGATAAGAATAAAAATATCGGTCATATAAAAGGTTTCCACAGCTTTTTGTCACTAGATGGTGTTGGTGTTGGTGTTCGTTTATCTGGAAATAGTAATCTGATTGTGTCAAACGAACACATGTTTGAAAGGTGGCATGTCAGGCTACATTTTTTATGAAGACATTTGTGTAATTCGTCGCTCATGTTAAAAGTTATACTGATTTGAATATGAGTGAAATACGCTATGCGATAGTTTTTTACCATAAAAAAGGGAAAAACGCTGCAAAAACATGCCGAAAAATGTGGGAATTGTCTATTATGAGTTGCTAGAATGTGGCGAAACGGTCAATTCGATCCTCTACTGTGCACAACACGACCCTTTGAATGAAGCTTTCAAGAAAGTGACCAGAATTTGCCAACAGAAAGGGAGTTGTCTTCTATCATGACAATGTTAGGCCGCACACATCTTTAATGACACGGAACAAATTGACGGAGGTTGGTTGGGAAGTTTTGATGTATCTACCGTATAGCCCGGACCTTGCATCCTCTGAATACCATTTGTTTCGGTCTTTCCAAAACTCTCTTGATAGTAAAAAATCACTTAGCCAAGTTTTTCACTGATAAACTTCAGAAGTTTTACACCGATGGAATTATGAAGCTACCGGGAAAATAGCACAAGGTCATAGATAATAATGGCCAATATGTACTTGATTGAAATTGATTTTGAATAAAGAAATTTTTTTTTTTCAAAAATGTACCAAAAGACCGCGGAGACTTTTTATACGACCGATATTTTTTAATGGGTGAATTTCAAAAGTTTATAAATATTTTCCATTTACTTTTTAAAGAATATTTCATATAAATGTTGACCACGACTACGTTTTAAGGGGTTCATACAGAGAGTCCAATTTTGAATCACTTTTTCGATAAACGCTGGTTTATGGGTATAGTCTGAAGGCTTAAAATCGTACGATCTAGCCGGTTAATTCACCGTACTTAAAGCACAGATAAATTGCTCACCAAACTCGTGCTGGAACCACATGTCAACGAAGTACAGCACGTGAATTTTGGGCAGTAAAAAGTTCGAAATCACGGTCGTCTTTAAAAACGTACGGCTCAATGATTCCGCGGACCATAAACTGCACCAAACAGTGCATTTTTTCGGGTGCATTGACATGCTTTGTATTGCCTGAGGTGGCTCAGTATTGTTTATTTACATACACATTCAACCATTAATGAGCTTTGTGGCTAAAGACAATTTTTCCGGTCTTCCTAATACCCACTCACCGAAAATTTGACGCAGTGGTAGGTCGTTTGGCTTCAGTTCTTCTACAGGCTGTATTTTTTAAGTTTCTGGACGTAGTTTCACGTAGTTAACACAATCCCAATTACTGCGAATGGCGTCGAATGAATACAGCAGCAATATTTTCCGCTGTACGCATTCAACGCATTGGGGTAGCTGGCTTGATGTCCAATATCGTAAAATTGGTGAAAAATTTGAATTACTTGCTTAGTAGGTCGATTGTAACAACCGTAAAATGGTTCAAGTACGAAAAAGCACGAATTTTGACAAATTTGTCAGAGCTCTTGGGATGTTAAAGTGCTCCATGTTAAAATGGCAATGCTGACTGAGCATATTTGACTTTGGTATATGTCAATAGAACACTGAAAAACCAAACAGCAAAAAATTCACCATAACTATGATTTTTAACACCGTAATTAAGTGTGCTATTTGTTTGTTCTTTGATATACCTATACATATGTAGGTAATAGAACTCCTAAACTTTTCTGCTGAAAAACAGATGTATTCAATATTTTCTATTAGATCTAGTTACAGTCTCTATTATGGATATGAGTTGGTTTTGCTATGCCTCCTCTACTTTTATATATTAGGCATTTGAAGCCAATCGACAATTGTGGACGGTCTTGTGAAAGATAACAATTAAAGCTTGGATTTATATGTATGTGTACTCGTACACTAGTTTTTTTTTTGTAGTTTAACCTTTAAAAAGGAGAAAAATCATGAAATAAATTTTACTTTTTTGCAATACAACTCTGACAAGAGAAGAAACACTATACGCGCTTGTAAAAACAATTATGCATTTAACGGGAAAATAACTTTTTTTAGAATTTGTAGAGCTCTTTTTATTCTGGTGTTTGATATCAAAGATAAGATACGTTCTTGTCGTCCAGACACGCATAAAAAAAATGAAATACTTCATTGGGTTGACCAAGACAAGCATATTAGCACTGTCAATATTGGTATAGAGCTAGGAACTTTCTTGAACTATTTCCAAAAAGCTTTTATTGTAAGAGGCTTGACCTCATAAACTTAACGCACAAAACATAATGGACAGAGTTAACATCTGCGATATGTTGTTGCAATGCAATGACCTCGAGTCATAACCGGTTATGAAAAATTGGGCACGTACAACATTCATACTTTTTATGCATCTGACAGCCCACAGTCCGCGGAAAGTACCTTCTCTGACGAAAAAAAAAGCAAAAGTATGCAATTCGCGAAAGGACCACTTAAATTGGCCAGCAGAGAAGTAGAGACATATTTTGTGGTCAGACAAGTCTAAAATCGTTTTATATATTGGAAAGGGATCTTTATCTTTATCATATGTCAAAAGTCCTCCAGAATTTAATCCTCAGTATACCACAAAAACCATAAACATGAAGGATCCAGCATTATGTTTGGCATGTTTTTCTTTTTATGGTGTTGATCCCATCTACCGTATTAAACAAATCATGTACCATGGTACCATGTACTTCAGGTATAGCGGTATGAAGTTTTTTTTTGTGAAAATAAAACACTTATTTTTAATGGGAAAGCAAAAAACATTTTATTCGAAGTATTGGCCATTGCTAGCTACACATTTTTCCCATCTTTCAGGCAATTTATGGATTCCACGCCAATAAAACTGTTCGTCTTTTGAAGCAAACCAAAAAGTCACCCAATTTTCGACTTCCTCGTAGGATTCGAAGTGCTGCTCAGCTAATGCGTGTTCCAGTTTTGCTTTGTGTGCAGGTGCATTGTCATGGAGCAAAATTATCTTGCCGTGTCTTCTGGCCCATTCTGGTCGTTTTTCGATCATTCGATTGATCATTTATGTCAGTAGCGATCTCTATTAACGGTTTTAGGAGCTCGTGGTACACCACACCTTTTTGGTCCCACCAGACACATAGCATTGTCTCCTTGCCGAATCGATCTGGTTTTGCAGTCGATGGTTATCCCGGATTAACCCATATTTTCCGTTTAGGATTTTGAAAATAAATTCAATTTTAATCGCCAGTAACAATTCGATGCAAAACTGATTTTTAATTTCACAAGCGATTTTTCGGTCTGTCTTTCTGTCAATTCTTTCAATTCATGTGGAACCCATTTTCCAGATTTTTGGACCATTCCAATAGCTTTTAGACGGTTTGTTGTGCAACATTTAACATTTCTGCCATTTGTTTCTGACTTCATCTAATATTTCAAACTTTTTTGGTGGTCTTCCATGTTCTTCATTTCTTACATCAAAATCGCTATCTCTGAACCGTTGAAACCATCTTTTGCATGTTGCTTCTGATGGAGCATGCCTCGACAAGCATTCGATGCGACTCTGCAGCACTTTTTTTAAATGAAAACAAAAAATTAATGCTTTCCATAAGTCATCATTTTCTGGTACAAAATTTTAAATTTTTATTTTTTAACACAATGATGTATACTAAATGTGTTTGACACGTGTCATAGCAACCAAACCAAAAAAAAAAAAAAAAAAAAAACAAAAAAAAAATGAAGGCCCGATCACAATAAATGTTCTCTATCGAGATATTTTTATCTTGACGCTCACTTCATACCAGTACACCTGGTATATGTACAAATTTTGAAGGAAGTCATCCTGCCTTATGCTGAGGAGGAAGTGCCACTGATATGGGTCTTTCAACAAGCCGGTCTGAACTCAGATTATGTAAGATTTAAAAAGTCGAACAGACTTAAATTTTAAACGACTACACCTTAAACTATATCTTAATCCAACATCGAGATCGCAATCTTTTTTATCAATATGAACTCTCCAAAAAAATTACGCTGTTATCCCAAAGCAAACTAGCAAACTTGCTAAACAGTGGTTTCTTGCGGTTTCTTGGGCAGTAGTGTAACAGTCGCGGATGTCGACATCGGTGAAAATGTTTAAAAACATGGCAAACTTTTTGCAACGACTTTGTAATGCATATAAATATAATTTTGAGGTAAAAAAACAAGATGTTTTTTCCTGATTAAAATGTTGTGTTTCAAGATAGATGTTTAGGGCACTACTACAATAGTTTTTTGACCGTCGGTTTTTAAATACGATTGGACAGATTCCAAATAATTGTATTAAACGAGTATATTAAATTCTAAATGCAAGTTTGATTTTAAAATAATAGTTTCAAGAACGTGAATTTGAAAATAATATTTGTTTATACAAATGAATGAATTTATTTTTTCAATTTTTCAATTTCTTTCAACTTTCTTTTTTCAACTTGGGTCTTTTTCGGGATTTAAGTCGGAGATCTGCTCTTCAAAACAAACAATTGTATCTGTGAACATAGATTTATCAATCAGAGAAGCATACTTACAAGGGAACATTACTGTACTTCACTGACTGTATTTTCGATCTAATCGTTTTCCTTTGGTTTTTCTAATTCTTGTTATTTCATCCGAATCTACTCTTTTAAATTTAGATTCATTGGAAAACAACACGTTTTTCCATTTTGCTCTTGTGTAGTTAAGTCGTTTGTGTGAAAATTTCGAACTCAGTTGTCCTTCTTTTAGAAGTTCTGCCACTTACTTGTAGTGGTAAATTCTTGAAATTTTCTTTGAAAATAACCCGTTCGATGGGAAAAATATCATCTGATGTTGTTCTTATAGGTCTTCCGCCGGAGTCCTTCGTATCGGTGCCTTCAGCCGCTTCATATTTCGAGAGGTAATTTATATACGAGTATTTATCTTAGATGTACTAGTACTAAGTTGTTGTCTGAATGCTCGTCCTATATACACATTCATAGTTGTTACTTTAAATACTTACTTTGGTAGACTTATTTCAAAACACTGCCTACGTAGCTCCTTTTCTTATTTAAATATTGGCTTTAACTGCAATGTTGTTCTGCATTGGAACGATATTTCTATTGCTATATACTGTTTTTTGCTGCTGGGTAATGCAGTCCTTAGATGTATATTACGAGTACATATCTGTATACGCTTAAGTTTTTCCACGTTAAAAGCGAGCCCCATAACGGCGCAGTAGTAATGCAGAGAGGTGGGTACTTATATGCGCTGCATAATTCAGCGGTTAATAAAAGAACAAGCAAATTATGGGACCATTATCATAACATTAAATTGTTGGCTTTCTTAGCTATATCAGATGTGTTCTGTTGCGATATTTAGAATCAGGTGTACTATGGTTCTTAATCCCAAAATTTGTATTTGCTTGAAACATTTACTTTAAATACAAACTAGAGAATTATTTTCATGAAAACTTTGACTAAATATTCTGCCGAAAAATTGCCGAATAAAATTTAGCAATTATTGTTTTGATTATTTTTATTTTAAATATTCAATAATAAGACGTGTTTTTTGTCATGTCTCATGCTGTCAGTTTTCGGTATGAAAAGATCAAGTAAAGCCAAACAGTTCTTCATAGATTCAAAGACTGCGGATCACACTAGCCAATTCAAAATATCAACACTATTATCTGCAAAACAATATTTTCACAAATTTGCTGTACTCGTATGTAATTTAGCACTACCTTGCTGGAAAATTAGCGTCCACCTCTTAGTGTTACTTACTGCAGTTTGAGTTCAGGCATTGGTTGCTGTACTTTTTTTTTTTTTTTTTTTTTTTGCGCTTGTGGTACAAACTTCATATCAATGTTACTATTGTATCCTATTTCTGCCCATGTTTTAACAGTTTCTTCTCCATTACACCAGCAACTTTATATGGGATTCGTTCTTTTTTGAATCTTGGGAATAACATGCCAGACCTCGGGGCTGTCAACCAAAATGCCGAATTGGGCAACTAGGCGCCCACTTATCTCCACTCTGTTGGGCGTTTTGTAGCAAAACTCGTAAAATTGATTTCTATGATAAATAGTGAAGAATGGCGGCTTCTATTTGGCGACCAACAAACTCATCATTTAAAATTATGTACTCTACTACTCCAGTAATAATAATGGAATCGATTTTTTCGCATGCTTCCTCTTTCGATCAACTTGATCCATCATGGCGAAAGCAAAAATGAAAAGAGAAAATATATGTCAAACCTCTGATTAGAAACACATACTCGTATACGCGAACGTGGTTGAGGCGCTTTCCTATTATGGTATACCATGTCTAAGACCAGATTCGACCAAGGAGTAGTACAACTGCTTTTTTACTTCTATAATCGAGTATCATTTCAGGTAGACTACTATTAATCTTGTATGTAAAGCACTTTTGAGATTTAATCGTTATCGTAATTCGCTGATATATTCTTGCCATATAAAATGATCATGTATTGTGACACCTAGGTATTTTATCTTCACTACTTCAATTGCATATTTTTTCTGGGTTGTTGGACAGTTTATATTCCGGAAGTACACATTTATACGAGCTTTAGTAGGTTAGATGTCCAATGTGCGTTAACATGATTTTTTCTGCATTTATCACAAAGCCATGATCGTGACACCATTCATTTGTTGTTAAGCATTTGTGTCTAACTACAATCCCTTGTGAAACAGCATATTTGTTTTTACTTCGTTCTCATGATTTGCAATCTTGATCTTGCATGTCATTTCTGTAAGATAGTTCTCCAATAATTTCACTAAGTGAAAGCTTTTTAAGTCGACAAACTAGCTAAGATATGATGATTTTGAAATATTTTGTCCTCTTTGAAAGCCGAGGTGCAATATTGAGATTGACCTGTAGCTTTCATAAATAATTTTATTTCCTCTAGATGATCTGACGAAAAATTGTTGTTTTTAACAGCTTAGATTCGTATTCATGGGTCAGGCTTGAACTGATTGTGGCTGCTACGATTGGAGTTAAGATTGGAGCATTGAGTTTTAAATCAATTCTTTGAACATTATAGGCCCCAGGACTCTTGTTAGTTTTAGCGAACACAGTATTCTGTAATATACAGGGTGACTGACTCGAACTGCAACTTTTTAAAATGCTTTAATTTTTTTATTTTTTGATAAATTTTATTGTCCCAAAGCAAAAAAGGTTGGAGAATACATCAATTTTCAAATTGTATCAGTAGTTTTCAATATGTCCACCTTTGGCGCGAATTATGGCCTTGAGAAGAAAGCATCGCATGTTGCACGCAAGTGGCTCTGCGGTATTTTGGCCCATTCCCGGCGAAGTGCTGGTTTGAGGTGGCACAAGCTTTAGTATTTTTTAGTGTCAACCTTCGCCATCAAAATACCCCAGACAGAGAAATCCAACGGATTTGCAACCGGAGAATTAACATTCCATTATGTCGAAGAAATGAAGTATGGAACATTGTTTTTTAACCAATCTTGGTTGACGCACGCTTTGTGAGACGGTGCCGAATCTTGTTGAAATGTCCACGGTCTCAGACCGAAATAATTGTTAGTCCAAGGCTTCAATACTGCCTCTAAGAAAGTTTCACGGTATACCATCGCATTAATTTTGACGCCACGGTCCAAAAATACGAGCGGAGAGCGACCATCGGCGGTTATGGCGGCCCAAACCATCACCATCGGCGCTGCCTGCTTTCTGGTGGCCGTCCGTAGGTGTAAATTTTTGAAGGACCTCTCTGGCAAGTAAACTCGGTCATTTTGTTTGTTGATATATTGCTCGATAACAAATGGCGACTCATCGGAAAAAACCAAATTCAGCAACTCACCACTTTCGTGCAAGCGTAGCAACTCCTTCGCTCGTGATGAGTTCACGAGCCAAACCATTTCTCCCGATGCTGCTGTTTTTTTATGACCACCTCCATGGCGTTTTGCAACGCTCCCAGTATCACGGTTGCGAGCTATGGTTCGAGACACAAATGATTTATTCACGCTGAGGTGCTGGAGGGCTCTAACGATAGCTACTTGTGGCTTTCCAGCCAAATATAAAGCAATCACACTATCACGTTTGAGTTCCATCGCGGATAAAATTTTTTCAACACTTTCATGAACGGTTTGGAAATTATAATAGTCTGAAGTTGGTTGCAGTTCGAGTCTGTCAGGGTGTATACGTATTCCGATTCACTAGCTTCTTCTACATAAATGGACTGGGAAGGTGTTGATTTGGATTTGACGCATGTCTTTCACAATGTTTAACGAAGCCACGTGCTATAGTTATGATGTTTGTGCTTGTTGAAAAGTTGTACAAAATAACTTTATCTACTGATCGCTTTCTTCTTCCTAACGATTTATTTAGAATATCAGAATACTCCAAGAAACAGTTACATATATGTGATCTATCAGTACTGACGTTCCTGCTGATATGTCAATGCGAGTATATCCTTTAACTATGTACATTAGTTAAACCTTTAAACGCCATTCTTGTTCACGCCAGGTACTCGTTCGTATTAATATTGGCATCACCGAAAACTATTACTTCTTTTTCGTTTTTATACTTTTGGTCAAATTATTCAAGTGTTCAAAAAGTAAGGTGACTTTTAAAATTCCGAGGGCAGCGTACATTCGATTATCGATTATTTTCTTTTGCTGTGTTGGAACACATGTCCCGAACATATGTATGTTCACAGTTTCAAGTTTGTTTTTGACAGACAGAAAGGTTAGACGTGATTACTCGCCGATTTTCAATTTTCATCAAATTTTATGTAGAAAATGTAATCAAGTGTTTTAAAACACTTGAAATGTTGACAGTGGCATACTGCCACAAGTAGTGCAGGCTCTTCCAAGATGGCCGAGAAGATGCCAATGACGAATCTCGCTCTGGACGCCCCAGCACATCACAAAAGATAATAACGTCGAAGCTGTGAAAAAAAATGTTTTGGCAAATCGTCGTATTAGCTGAGAGAAGTTGCTGAGGATGTTGGCATAACGGTCGGCTCGTGTCATAAATTTTTTTCGTATATTTTGGGCATAAGACGTGTGTTATGGAAGTTTGTTCCGAAACTTTTCAACTTTGATCAAAAAACCGTCACATGACTAGTCATAACTGGTGACGAATGAGTATATGTTTATGACGTCGAAACCAAAACTCAATCGTCCCTATGGAAGCACCCAGGGGAGCCAAGACCAAAATCGCTTCATGAATAAACTATTTCTTTAAAAAAAATAAAGTCACCTTACTTTTTGAACATAACAGTTCAGTTCAGTTTCAGTTTGTCTATATGCAGCATGTATAGGTGTTTCGCATTTATGTCCGTTGTTTCGATAGTAATTCTTTAATAGCTAATGGTGTGAATAGGAATCCTTTTATAATAGATTTTTTCATTTATAAAAATACTTCGATTAGAAAACTCTAGATAAAATTCATCTACAAAATTTTATAAAAGCCATTCTCCTCTTTTATGTTGATTTTGTTAAGACTAACATCTGCTACTAAGTTAGTTTAATTTTTTCGCAACTATTTAATAATAAAAGAAACACAACAGAGATTATTTTTTTTTACCACATCCACATATTCATGTCCGTGAAACCATTCATTACCCTAACATCAACTTCATCTTCAGTATATTGGTTCTCCAACGTGTTTACCAAACTGCTTTGCTCTTCATCCTTATTCGTGATTGTTGATGCTAATTGTATATTAAGCTTAGCCTATATTTGTATATTAAGCCTATATTAACCTATAGTAAGCAATAAAAGTAGTTTCCACTTTCTTGCAAATATTTTCTCGTTTACTCGTACCTCCCACACAAAGCACCAATTGGACTCTCTTGCAAGGCCCTTTGCTAGCCAAAGCGAGTGTTTGTTTACAGGAGCCAGCTGATTGTTAATAAACACATGGAGCTGATTGTGAGCATCCCCGTTTTACTCACCATCCGCATTTGCTCTTATAGTATTTCCTGCAGCAGGATTCTTCTCATAGCTTTTGCTTTTTCCATGAATATGATTTCGCTGGTGTCAATGATGACTGATTTTGTTGGGTCTTTTGTTTTTGTTCTGAATGCGCCAGTGATGTCAGTGTATTCACTGGTAACTGGACAACCTATTGTCTTTCCTATCTCTTGTATTATTATATAGGGTTTTCTAATAACAACTTGACAACTTTTATGAATGGAACTCGACTTCGTTCATATATATGGCCACCGCGGGCACGTTTGCAGCGGTACGATTCTTTGGACCCAATTTTCAACGACTCGGCCACACATTTCAGCCGAAACGGCCGCTATTTCGCGTTCAATGTTGGCTCTGAGCTCTTCCAATGTCGTCGGCGTGTTGGCATAAGCCAATGACTTAACGTAGCCCCACAGAAAATAGTCAAGCGGCGTTAAATCGTACGAACGAGGCAGCCAATCGACTGGCCCATATCTTGAGATAACACGCTCACCATACTTATTCTTCAATAAATCGATTGTAGCGTGTGCTGTGTGGCTTGTGGCACCATCCTGTTGAAACCACATGTCGTCCAAGTCCATATCTTCCAATTCGGGCCAAAAATAATCGGTGATCATGGCGCGATAACGCTGATCATTCACAGTAACGTGACGATCGTTATCGTCGACGAAAAAATATGGCCCAAAAAAACCGCCGGCATGCAAACCGCACCAAACAGTTATTTTTTGTGGATGAAGTGGTGATTCATGAAGCACATGTGGGTTTTCACTCGACAAATAACGCATTTTGCTTATTGACGAACCCATTGAGCCAAAAATGAGCTTCGTCACTGAAGATGATTTTGCGACTCCGAATATCTGTAGAAATTTTTTATACAATAATTTGCAGACGTTGCTCGTTGGTGTACTTTACCATGATGAAAATATTGAGTTTACTGAATAAATTGACAGTGACAGTTTGGTGATTAGTGAAAGAGTGCGTTCACAAATTAAATTCAAAGTTGTCAAGTCCCTATTGGAAAACCCTATATAACTTCGAAAAAGTTTTCGTTCGTCGTCGGTGGAATGTTTTTAATTTCGGTTTCATGTGGTTGATGTTCACGCATGAAAAAAAAAAAATTGGCATCTGCATACAGATACTAATAGAGATTCGTGTGTAGTATCCACTGCTATGGTGGAATTGGCTATGGCTTTTCTACAGGGAAGATATTTCAATTCCTTCCTTTTTATTGCAGACAATGTTCTATATGATCTTTCGGACATAGTGGTGCATTCATAACTTACTCGTATTTTTCAACTGCACCTATAGTAGGTCAGTACATTACCTGTGTGGGAAGGATTTGCGGAACAGTCACTACACACACCCATAGCTTAAGGGTTTAACTACAATAGTAATATTTTTGTATATATACGAGTATATTAACATAAACTGCAGTGCTGGAAAACAGTTTGAAAACATGTTAAGTGAACTTGGAACTTTAACTCTATCATATAACTTATTCCACCTTTAGCTTTGAAGTCTCATACAGAGGTACGTTATTATATTTTCTAAGCAATCTTAAAGAAGCTATTGATATTTGATAGCACTGAGAAAAATTGGTTCAATTTTATCCACTGCACTTGGTAATAGTCGCGGAAAAATGTATGGAAACATAACGGTATTTGCTGTCAAAATTGGAATCGTTTCTGGTAAACGTTCAATTTGAACCTGAGCTAGACTTATTTAAAAAAAAAAAAAAAAAAAAACAGAATACCGAGTGCAAGGTGTATTCAATAGATTTGAAGGAAAAAATAGTTTCGCTGAATAATAATGGGACAAAACAAATAGAGATTTCAAGTGATTTGAACATACCGAGATAGACGATTTCAAAGATATTAAAAAAATGACCACCAACGAGAGACAGTTGAGTGTGCACCCAAATCAGAAAAGGAAGGCCGAGAAAAGAGCAACTATACCGATCCACAGATGATGTCGAAACAAAATACAGTAAAAACTGCAACTGAAATTAATGCCGAACTAAAGTAGAGAGGTGTTGAGAGATAAAACTCAGAGATCGTACAATAAGGAATAGGTTGAGGGAAAGTGGCATTTTCGGAAGATCTCCATTGAATAAGCCACTTTTATCAAAAGTGAATATGATAAAGAGGCTCAATTTTTCAAAAGAGCTTATTTTTGGACTCCAGGGAAATGTAGTACGGTCGTGTGGTGTGACGAATGTAATTTCGAAGCAATGGAAAACATTACGTGAGGCGACCAAAGTGTGAAAGATACTGGCCGTGGTTCAAGTGGTAATGAACTGGCTTCCAAATCGGGAAGTTCGGTGTTTGAATCCCAGCCTCGCCCGAAAGAAATGCTTTTTTTTTTCAGTTAAAAAAAAATAATAAGATGAGTAGTTGACTAGAAATCAACAACAAGCTAACTTCCACTAATATTTTGACTCCCCTTTAAATGTTGGATGCCACCCATGGACCGAAATAACCACTGAGCCTAAACATCTTTCTCTATCTCCCTCTATCCAATTTTCCGAAAAAAAATGCTCCGGCATTTTAAGAGTAGTGATACCCTCTTGAGTGTTAAGTTCTATAAAAAAAAAAAAAAAAAAAAAAAAAAAAACGGAAGTGTTTGCATGAATTGATTCTGGCAAGGTAATTTTCGACACATATCGGGCAGTAACTCGTCCATAACTTGACGAATAATCGCTTTCAAAGCGTCAAAAGTTTGCACAGCCCCAAAAGAAATCCAACGTTGACAAAACACACGATCTTGATAGCTAAATCTCATCACCCAAATGCGAAATAACTCGTTCAGGAAATTTTTCTTGCAATAAAACCAAAACGGGTGATGTTTTGTGAGCCCTGGCACCGTCTTATTGAAAACACATGTCTTCCACATTCGTATCTTCGATTTGAGACCAAAAAAATTCGTTAACTTTTGACTATAGCGAAGAGAATGACATCACTCAATCAAATTGCACACCATACAGTGACTTTTTGTGGATGCAATGGTTTTTCGGTTGTTAGCGTACGCACTGGGTCAAATATGAGTCTCGTCGCTGAAGAAAACGTTTTGTGCAAATTGGTCATCCAAAGCTGATGTTCAAGCATCCAATTCAATTCAGTGAGTAGGGTGTAGATGCAAATCCACATCCAAAATACGCCATAATGTGCCGAAAGACATGCCCAAATACTGTGCTCGCCGTCAAATTGATAAATTTGGTTCTTCTTTAACACTTTCACTTAAGTCAGCCATATTTTCTGTAGAGCATGGAAAGGCCTTCAGTTATCTGTAACGATTCGAATTTATTTTCAGTTTTACCTATAGTACGCTCATACGCTCCAAAATAATCTGCTCGTATTGCCCGAAACGTACCTAATACATGATCACTATTTTTGTAGTACGTTTTCACAATTTTATGAGTGGCAAAACTATTCATTTTCATTTTGCGAAAATTTTAATAAAAATACCTGTTATTACCAAGAAATATATAATATACTATATGTGTTGTTCAAATTCAAAAATGTAGTACACTTTATTTCTTTTAAGCGTTGATAGAAACTATGAAAATGAATCTTTATACCAAGTGAGTATAAGGCATTATATGGTAGAACCGAAATTTTGAATCTGTAGACTATGTTTCCAAATTTTTCCGGCACTGTACGTTTATAGCCTGATTTGTCTAAGATTCAGTCGATGAAAACACTAAAACCATAAGATCACGGTTGGTGATAGAAATGGATGGATTGGGATTCTGAGCAGCTTGAAAACGACCTTTATTTTTATCAAAAAATTGGGCTTAGTGCCGAGGCCCGAGGTTTGTGAACAAGCAAAATTTTGCCGTTTCTAAATTGAGGAAAATCCAGAAAAGACACTTTAGGTTCAATTAAGAAAAGGTGCACTGGTTGATTTTGTCTTCACATTGGTTGTAACATCAGTCTTTATTCTTTCAAAAATAAGCTGCAAACAATTCGGGCATTGAAAGAGAATATTCAAAGTATTATTGTTGAGGCAGACCCCTAAATACTCGATGAAGTGACTTAAAATTAAACCGACTGCTTCGTCAAAAGTAGCCAAAGAAGCCATATGCCTTAAGTCGAGTGCAGAACGTAATCTCATGAGCCCATCTTTATAATGAATTAAGATCAATTCCTTAAAGATAAACAAAATATTTACTTTTAAGAAATACCTTGTATTAATATAGAAATTTAATTTTCTAGTGTAAAGGTGGCGAAGTAGTGGTATGGGGGCGTGCGGAAACGTCATATTATCATGGATAATATGTTTAACATGAGTATAAAAAATCCCAACAAAAGTCCAGAAAAGCTTAGTCTTGCTCGTAATTTATATTTTCAGCCAGAAAACAACCCCAGGATTATAGCCCACATAGTTCGTGAATGGATAATTAGCAATACTCCGTACATTCTTAAAATAAAACCACAACTTCTGGACATGAACTCAATAGAGGATTTTTGGGATTTACCAGAAAAAAGGATTTGAAAACAATATACAATATTACTAGGAAATCCAAATTAAAAGAGATATTTCTCGATGAATGGAGTGAATTTGAATCTGAACCCAATTGAAAGATAGTTCTGGTAAAAAGTTCTGATAAAAAGTACTTAATTAATTTACTTTTCGAAAATATGAACTGTGTCAATACTTTTTTGAAGCGATTTTTTTTAAAAAAAATTTTTTTTACGTTATTGTAAGTAAATGAACACAGTTGGAAACAAATTTGAATAGCCTTTATTAATTTTTTTGTTGCGGACATCCGTCCGAAAAAGAGTTTCTGTGTTAATACTTTTTTCCATTTTTCTATGTGGGTGTAGAATGTGGCTACTACTGTGGAAATCACAGATGAAACCGATAGCAAGTGCTAGTAACACTATTAAATAGGATGAAAAAACAACATATTGGTTTCCTTCCATTATGTGGTGAGTTCTCTAAAACAAATCTTGTTACATCATTTTTTTTATGGGTATGTAAGAAATCCTGTAAGTATAATCAGCAATAAAAATGAATTGCTTGTTGATTCCATAAGACCAAAAGGAAACTTTTCGAATTGGCAACTTTACTAACTAAGTCGTTAAATTACCGTCCATACTTATATTTCAGCGGTAGGTTTCAAAATTATTTATTTACAATGTTAAGTATCTAAAGCGTATTTTCAAAAGATTTTCACATCCTTCTCAGCGTCATGTTACGATACATCAAAGCTGTAAAATGAAATACCTTTTCAAAACATACCACTTATGTGTACGTCGCTGACACTTTTATAACATACCACGTGATAATAAAAACACTTCATAAAATCCCCACCAGCCTCAATAAAAAGAAAAAGAGAAAACAACAATAGCTCTGTCAGGACACGTGTGCTTCAATCATTGGACAATATATAATCAGTTCTATGTCGAAAACATGATTTCCTGATTGTCCTTCAAGAATGAAATCATTTATTATATCACCGCGCGACGAGAAGATTCTTACCATTGTTTCGTTTTTCCTGGAAAATGAAAACAAGCAATTCACACCAAAACAAGAGTATCTGTTCGCTCCCCCTAGGTGGTATCGGTGCTAGGTAGCACACAAGGTACATATGTTATGTACATATGTATGTATCTTCTCTGAATACACAAAAAAGATTTATTATTGGAATTCCCAGCACATATCTCACACAGATCTCGCATCGCAGAACATGTGATGTGTGCTGCAAATCTGAAAATTATCCACTGCTCTCGACAAGCTGTCAAATCAATATCACCCACCATTAGAAGATATGCTCATGAACGTCAACGGAACATCGTATCGAATTTCGGTTGAATCCATCGGATTGACGTCGAAAAAGCTCTGCAGGAGAGGTGCAGACGAGCAAAATATCAAGTTGTATTGGAAAGCAACTTGATATCCTACGTATAGTATTATCTTTATCTCAATCCAACGACGATGAGGCGACGACCATGATGAAGATAAGATAGCCATCGATGTCCCAACATTTTTGCGAATTACGAGTATGTATAGTACGTCTCTTAACCTAAGTAGCTTGGGGCATTCAGATATCATAAGTGTGGCAACGACAAGTCTAACGAATTTAACCCTAACTTCAATAAAAATGACAATAAAAATTGTTGTCCTGGAGTGTGAATTGTGAAACAGAGATAATCGTCTCTTTTAAAAACAAAGGACCAATAAAAACAGAAATGTCACTAAAAAGGTACACAAATGAAAACAGAAATAAACAAATGGATGGTTTTTGGTGTCCCGATGGAGACTCAAGAAAAAGGTTTAGAAAGAATCAAACCCTCATTTTTTCACACCACCGTGGAATACGAGTAACAATCGCTTTAATTCTTTCAACTTAATGATGTCGAACCACAATCGTTCAAATCAGGCCTGCAAAACATTTTTGCAAAATCCTGGTGTTTTATCAAATAAAATTTATTCTCCACGTGAATAACAAGGACAATATTGAGAAGATATCTTATATGTAATTAGCAGTTCTTAATTTATGCCCGGTAATATTCTTATTTATTGATTCACATCTGTGAAACTTCTTGTCACAGTTCATTCCTTTTTTCTGTCCCGCCAATTGCTGTGGGTACTACGACCTAAAACATCTTCTGTCTCACAAAGTCAGTTTATGACGCCAGATGAGCCTTAACATCTTCAATAAACTTGAAAATCACTCTGGTGGACATATTTAACAATGTCTTCTTTTGAGGCATTCACACAGAATGTGATCTGCAATTTCGTTGTCTTCCATACAAAGGCGATATTAAGTTTCCTGACAAATTTTTAGTTTAT
Source organism: Volucella inanis (assembly GCA_907269105.1). Taxonomy (NCBI): domain Eukaryota; kingdom Metazoa; phylum Arthropoda; class Insecta; order Diptera; family Syrphidae; genus Volucella; species Volucella inanis. The sequence continues at coordinate 139,607,931 of OU026157.1, forward strand.
GTAAGTGACATCCCAAAAGGATAATACACATGTTGTTCTCCTAACTTTTTAATTTTATGGTGAACGCCGCAGAAAAACTCTGCATCGTTGAATGGATCAGCTGAACGTTGTCATTTTCATCACCTATCACAAGGCTATGTGACGTGGTTCCCGCAAGGCCTTGATTTCCTCTTTCTTTCAGATAAGTCCTGAAGGTTATGGAAGCAGTGTAGCAGGGAATAAAACAATTTTGAACTTTACGCTTTCATGTCAGTGAGTACTGGCACATTCTTGGATAGCCCGAGGATCAGCTTGAAAGACACTGCGAATTTTTCCCTTTGGCCCTGTAGTCCTGTAGTGTTTTGTTCATACGACAGAGCACAAAATAGCAACGAAAAGTTTCGAGATGTTGCAGAAAGACTTGATAATGGTTTATTACTTTCGAGAGCACTCGAGTGCTCTCTTCATTAGAAAAAACATCGACGGAATCAACGATCTACTGTCAAGATGATTTACTTTTTACTTTGGATGACCTTTCCGATACTATTGTGATTTTGCATAGTTCGTGTCGTGTCATTTTGATTGTACCAGAACGTGTGAATTCCATTCAAACATTCTGTTCTCAAAGCTTAAAATGCCAATTCAAGGAAATCATTTTGACACCATAGACGTCCTGAGGGCTATTTTGTGTTACAAGATGCCTACGAGAAATATTTTCGTAATTGGCAGAATCGCTGATGCAATTGTATAACTGCATAGGGGAACAATTTAAAAGAAGACACGCACTTTCTTAAAATGACTTCTGGAACTTTTGGAGTAGTAGGTAGAAAAACGTATTCAAATAAATTATGAGGAGCGATTGGACCCCTTATCAATAGAGGGAGAACTTTGTATAAAGGCATATGCGGCACGAAAAAATGCAACGACTATCGATTAGGAAACTGAGGTTGTATACTATGAAAATATACCAAATTGTTCTAGACAGTCGACAACTTAATATTATTGAACTCGATGGCAAACAATGTGTACGAGTCAGGATAATATTGTAATTTGTTTCGTAAAATCTACAATTATTTCTACCGATTTGAAAAAAAAAAAAAAAACGTTCGGCATAGTTTACAAAGATCTTATGATGACGGCGGCAAGATTTTAAAATAACAGAAGAGCTAGAATTTAATATCGGAATGCATCTAGACAGTGTATAAAGTCCGTTTGTTTTTAATGTCGTTGGAGTAGCACATTGACGAATCCTTTTTGCATAAAGACGCCAGCAGATAATTGGCTTCATATCAGTTGCACTAAGACCGAATATCTGCATTGCTGTCATTACAATCCATTGGGGCCCAACTGTCTGGGGTGGACTAATGCTCTTCTAGCAAGACTCACCGAAGAGCGCACACAAAATTGGCTAAGGTCCCCTTTTATTTGTGTATGCCACCTAGCATGAGGTCGTCCACATTGGGATAGAGATGAAATCTTTTCGGACCGCTATTGATATTGACTCCAAGTTAATAGTGGATTAGTGTTATAATTATGTTTAAAAACATATATATCCACGAATTTAATAATTTTTCTAAAATAGTTTTAAGGTAATGACAAGGATGTAAGAAAAGACCACAAATGTGTAGGATAATAGCAAGATGGCAACGCTCAATTTAAGGAAAATACGAACACTAAAAAATAAGACATCCTCCAAAAGAAGAATCATTTAATTATTCACATCAACACAAATGAGAGGACAGAACTCGGAGACGAAGAATGTGAAAGAGGACACTGAACCTGCCAGACATATCATTCAGCACCGAGTAGCATTCACATCACCACCAGCAGTGTAGCGACAATATTGTTGCTTCGTACTTATGCATGCAATTAGTTCATACTTACCTAGCAGATCCTCTTTTATTGCCGTTGAACATAAGTCTACCCATGTTTATTTGAAAATGTCACTAAAGCCAGCCAGGAGATATATGGAGTGCTGCTATTCATGCAGAGGGTTTGCATTCCTTGGCAAATAGAAGAGGGAGATTCCGCGCGCTTCAGACAAGTGGGCAAACGTGACCCCTTTCAATGTTCGGTTATCAATTGTGTAGGTATAGTAGATGCATTCTACTGACAGGAGTGGTTAAAAATTTTGTCTTTAAGGGTGGTGTACACGCATTAATTACATACATGCTCCCTCTGCTCCCCATCAGAAAAGACCAAATGTAGTGGCTAATAATTAAAGTTCATCGCATCCTTAAGCACCGTGTGTGGTGGTCATATTATTGTTTTAGTATTCGTATGCTCGCACGTGAATAGTACGCAAGTACAAAAACTGTCTAATTACGATGCACTTAAGTGTCAAACGATGCGGATAGTAATATAAAGACAGATAAAGTATGCATTGACGTGCGAGTAGATATGAAGATAAAGTTGTGATTTACGGCTTTTTGAAAAGGTATTTCAGAGTCAAATTTAATGGCTTTTTTGTATCAACGGCGGCGTGCAAAGAAAATGGGGGAGTAGTGCAGCAAAAGTGCTCGTTAAACTCCTTTCAATCCATCAGCAGTTCTCCTGGATTTTTATGGCAAATACTCGTACTTTTGTTTCACCGGGCAAATGTTGGGTGAAATGGAATGAATTTTCCATTGTTAGATGAATTTCATTTCATAATATATGAAGACGTATAGATAAAATCGGATGAGATGTGGGCATTGAAGCTGAATGTAGTGATAAAATAAATTAATAACTAGGATCGGATGATATTCGTCTGAGATATTGATGTGATTTATTGACGAAGGGTTAATCAAGTTGTTGTTATGAAGGCGATTGCATGGAATATGTAAGAAACAAATTTATTTGCTCACTGACTTGTCGGTTATGAGATAAATCCGCTTAACGGATCGATTTTTCCTAATTATTTTATCAGTCACCTTAATTAACTTTCTCTGGGTAGTTTTTTTCGGAGATACCAGAGACGCATAAATATCACTGAACTCTGACGTGGTTGGTAATAAGTAGGTCTTTAAAAATATCCAAAGAACTTATGAAGGAAAAACATTTTAAGAAGGAGAATTCTGACCGTAATGTCAATCAAGCTGTCTAAGCAACTGATAAGTTAACAAGAAAATGTTCTGCGGAAAAGTAAATATGTAGCTGCCATATACTTTTGCCTACCTAACATTCTGCAAAACAGGTGAGAGAAGAAGAATTAGGCAGGCTGAGATAATCTTAAAAAAATATCTTCAATTACAACAGGAAGTTTTTCATAATAAACCTGTCTTCCCATGCTGAGTGACAACTCTGTTTCGCTTTATGATTGAGCTGCAGTTAAGCAGGTGTATCTTTCTTTAGAGTATTATGACCCCTGAGAATATTATCAATGCAACCTACTCAAATTTATAAGAAAAGGCTGTCTGCGGCTGTTAAAGCGAACTTTCAACTCAAGCGCGGGGATGGATTCGCGATATCAGAAACTCACCATTCTGATGTGAGTGTCAGTGACAGCCTATGTTAAAATGAACGTTTAGCTAAGACTTGATCTACCCAAAATTGGACTACAATAACCATATCTGGAGGAGTAGACATAAATCCTGGATAGGATTTCAAACCACCTTACAGATTACATTGATTCACTTGACAATTTACAATCACCAACTCTGAAAATATGTTTTTGTGTCTCAACGTGTTTCACCGCAATTTTGTGGTTGAATGTGGAAATATTTGTTAAATAAACTGTATTCATACATAAAATTCCAGAACAAAGTAAAAAATATTTTCACCATTACTTCCTTTTCGTCGCTTTACAGCGACTCATCAAATACAAATACAAATACACATAATCAAAATCCAAAATACACAAATTGCACTGACATACATTGTTTAGTTTCGTAGACTTCTAAAAGGATTTATACTTTTCAAATCCGTGAATTACGAGCATCCTAACCCCCCGGAGCGATGGACATCTGTACAAATTCGACACGATAAAATATATTTAAAGTGTATTCTAAGGCTGTTTTCGTATATTTTCACACTGGTACACACATATCTCTTCTTCACTTCGCTCAAAAGCAAACCGTTGAAAAATCCTAAACCAGAAATCCTTAATTCCGGACTCTGGCACATTCAAATCCTTTTGCTCTTTGTAACATCTCTTTTGGAATAATTTGAATTTCTAAAGATAAGTTCTGAGGTTGTTCTTATACTTGAGGTATGAATGGCAATGGTAAAGCATTCTGCTTATGATTTTTGGATCTCTTAATGCAATAGAATTTGGGTTCATTAAACAAAAAAGAAAATGGGTTGTACTTTTTTGGATTGCCTGGTACAACAGCGATTAATGGAGTTCAAATCTAGGTCCTATCGTAAAGTTTAAAGGATAGTACATTGTTAGGGATTACTATGGACTAAAAGAAAGTTCTGGCACGATTTGTATTCCATATTTCCATTTGGATAATTTTAATGGTTTACCTGAAAGAATTCATTAAGCAGTTGGTTTATGTTATGAAGAGATCACTTCATTATGATGGTTCCTTGGGTGCTTACAATTGTGTTTTTAAAAATAAAATTAGATAGCCACTTTGTAGAGCTTTCTTTCTTTGAACATATTTCGTGACGAGTTTTTGCATGTTTATTAAAATTCCACAACTTAAAGAAAGTGACAAAAAAGTCACTTTCTATTTAAATTTATGGGAAAAACAATTATTTTGCTTCGATTAGCAGATTTAAAAACGATTACTTAGCAACTTATACCGATAATATATACTCATCTAAGTGGGAGACATAAATATCATTATTCACTCACTCAATTAAAGTATCACAATATTGAAAACTCAGTACCAAACTACGGCGAAAACATTCAGATCTATAATCCACTCTATATCATGGGATAATCAAATCAACATTAACCTCTGGCGCTGTTACTCATATACTATTCGTACACACAATCCAAGACCATAATCCTGCCGCCACAATCAAAATTTACGGCCGTTTTAACATAATACCGTCCGCAAACTAACTAAACAATCATTGCATTCATCGAGATTCAAAGTCCCACTATGTAATCGTATGTTCGTAACGGATTACTTGTCAGCCAGTCAGTCATTCATTTAGTCATAAGCCTCCCAAAAACAAGCTCTTCCATATGAACGAATCACACGAATTTCAATTTACTCTACCCCGTATGATCCATATCCGCACACGTTTTTTCATGACCATGCAATTTCGACATTTCAGCATCCTTATCATCCTCAAACGACTACGACGATTGAATTGACGTTAAAAAGGCGAAAGGGGCTACGAACATCGAAAACCGAATACCAAATATCGAAAGCAGAAATCCAAGAGCCGAAACGGAGTGCCTACTAAAAGGCACCCCTACTCTTCATTCTATAAACGCTTGCCACGTCTTATTAAATGTTCGTGCCTTTCAGGGTTCAATATAACCGAGCCAGCATGAAGGAGCGTACATTTTTGTATCATACCATAGTTAACCTCAGTTGAGAGCAAGAAAAAAAAGTTGTCACGTAGCTATGTTAAGTAAAGAAAACATCTTCTTTGCCAGCAGGAGTGGATGTACCACTATCCTTTCCCCTTCCTTCAGCTGGATTATTCCTGTTTTCCTGTTTTCTTGATGCGTCTTCTTATGAAGCCATAATTCTACGAGCCTTCTGCTTTCTGCCTTCTATCTGTCTATCTGTCTGTCAATCATTTTTTGCATATGTACATAAATAAAAGATTCTCTTGGTCTTACTATTGCAGGCAGGCAAAAATAGGATTTTCCATCTTTGGCAAACATGAAGACGCTGAAATGCGAGTTAAAAAAAAAAAAAAAAAAAAAAGCGGCCGCACATATGCCACCAGGTTTACAAAAGTTTTTGGAAAGAACACCCCAAAAACCTCTACATATACTTTCACACTAAAACTTTAGGTGGCTTAGCGCACAGAGGACGTACATAAAAGAAGGATAAGTGGTAGAAGCAAGAAGCAACTTATGACAAAATGTACACAATGTGCCTTCGAGGAGTTCCATTTGTTTTGCCACTTCCCTCGATCTAAAATAATTTTCCATCGTTGTGTCGTCCTTGTAAAACTTTCATCATATGCACACCCCATTACTCTTGAAGGGCCCACCGCCACTTTTAGCTCCTACGCGTTCTTACGAGGCGAGTAGTCAAGAGGCGCTTTTGCACAACTATTGGAAGGCGCAGGAGGAAAGAATTACAAATCGAGTTGCAGTTCGGCGGTCACATACACTCCACATACGGTGTGCCTCAGGAGGCATTTGTTGCACACAAGGACTGCACTTGCGGCACTTGGAGTACTTCTACTTGCCTTGCCACACTTGCATCACGTTGCTTTTGTTTCGGCAAGGCTACAGAAAAAACAGTTGGAAAAACTTTTCGGAAAATTTCAATCAAAAAATGAAAAAGTTTTCCCTTCTCGTCTTTCGGCACATATCCTTGTTTTGTTTTTCGCTTTTTTTCCGCGTACACAAAGTTTTAGTGCTTCTCTTTGGAGCGGCAAATGGACGACAACACATACCAGCACTTGTCCTTGCAGTGCAAGTATATAGTGTGTGAGGCTTTTGGGGGTTTGACACCCACATCCGTTTGGTGCAACCACGTTTACTTGTACTCTTGACTTCACCTTGACAGTTTGGAGCATAGGAATATTTAGTGGAGCTGCAGAAACTGAAATTCTGAAACAAAGACTCTGTCTGCCGCTAGTCAACTGAATGAGATTAATGAACAATTAAAAGGAGAACCAATCTAAATGACTGCAGTTAAACGATGGCAACATAAATCACACACTGTTCCTCATCGGCTAGGCTAAGAAGGGGCAGCAACAGAAGCTGCGCAAAATCCTATACTCATAGGCCCCCGGATTTGTTAAGACCGGAACCCCATTCTCAATGTAAATGGGTTCGGTTATGCAAACACAAATTAAAGCGACAAGCGCTGGTCGATAGTCGTCTCAGTTTGCTTGCTGCAGAACTGTGTGAGACGGTATGGAACCATTAGGACTGGTAGATTGGTGGTAGATGGTAGGTGGTAGGTGAAAGATGGTAAATGATAAGTGGGAGGTAGAAGGTGAAAGTCACAAGTTCAGGAGTCAGCAAAAGCATTCAAAGGGTTTAATTAAATTTGTGTGCCATTGAGTCTCTTTTGGTGTTTTTGTGTGGGGCAATGTGTTCGGTCTTCAGTTTTCAGTATTCAGTGTTCGGTGTGTGTTGTGGGTGGGTTTGGTTAGCCATTTTGTGTTAAAATCAATTGTGTGTTCCTTCCTTTGCACGAGAAAGGACTATGACGTTACGGGAACTCTTAAACGACTACAACTATAACGTTCAACGACAATGAACGACGATCAAAGACGAGTAGGGGAAGTGTTAAAGTACATGACTCCTGTTTTTCATTGCCAAGCAAAGAGAACTACTTCAATTAAAAAAAAAAAAAAAAAAAAAAAAAAAAAAAAAAAACCAAGGGTCATGGGGCACGGTCAGATAATATCGAAAGGAGACAGAGTGAATTGTTAAATCGTTTGGGTAAATTTATTGGAAAGTGAATACCTGACAAATGAGGACAAGATGGGTTCAGTTTGATAGGCTCTTTGTGTAAGAAGGAAGTTTTAAGTTACTTTGCAAATACCCTAAGAGAGATAATGGTGAAAGCCATTCTAAAATTTTTAATTTCAATTGCCTATGCATGTCTTAAATTTTCTTTCTTTATTTCGTTTAACTGTCATCTTTCACTCCTTCCACATACAAGAAATTAATTAACAATTCGCCGGAGGAGTAGACTAGTTAGTCAAAACGTTTACCTTAGCTAGATAACAAGAAACTAAAACAGCATACAGGGAAGTATCCAGAAAGTTAAGTTAAGTTAATCGATATCAGAAAATAACAAAAATAATTTCAAAACATAGCAATTCATCTTTTTTAATATAATATTGACGCAATGTTAGCCTTTTTATAAAGAGCATTCATTTGAAATAAATGTCTTAGACAATCTATTTCCTTTAGGTCTGCTAAGCTACAAGACTTTCAATTATTTGCATTTGAACTTTTTTTTTCGAGCCTCGACCGGAACTTAAACTTATCAATGCCACTTTAGCAATATCAGGTGAATAATATATGTCTGAATCCTAGTATGCGCGTTTTGGGAAATGACTTTCCTATTTGTAAGACTTTTTTCAATATTAGATGCGTCCTGAAGCTCTGTCATGTGCTTAGAAGAAAAGTCGTTATGGATTCACCAAAGTGCTTCTTCCATAGAATATAGGGCATAACATTGAGAAGCAAAATACTTTGAATTCTACCTTGGTCTGTACATATTTTTCCCCTGCTAGAAATATTGCCGGGCAATGATACGTAAATTTTCAATCAGATCAAAGTAGTTCTCTGCGCATTGCTGAAGAAAGAAGCAAGAATAAAGAAAAATTGACTCACGATGAAACAAACCTCAAAATCTGAGAATTTAGCTTGTCGTTTACAGATCTTGAGAAGTTTTCAAAATGATTCAGTTTTCAAGTTGTGGCTGCTTTCCTTCCTAAATAACCTCCATTTACAATTTTTAACAAACAGCTAAGTTGTGCTTACCTTTGAAATGATCAGCACACGACGTCGGTAATACTACTACTGTTTGCCATGGTTCACTGCTATATCACTCCTTGCCAAGATTACATAATTTCTTTGGTCATCCTTCTAATTATAGACCTATTATCAGTTCATATGAGAATGCGACGACATAACAAAAACCGTTTTTAACGATCTTGACGAAGCATTGTATATGTATATTCACTTTTGGCTTTTTATACAATATATTTGGATTGGATGACACTTAAAATATCACCGCGTTCTAAGCTGTGGTACAATTTGAAAACGCCGATGCTGAAGGCAGGATTTATGGATATAACTTCCAAAATGCTTAAGAAATGGGCAAATCCACACTTATTTTGTAGGCAGACGTTTACATCCACTGGAGTTTCTGTGCTTGAATCTTTTTTGTGCTCGTTTTTGGATACATTATTCCAAACAAAAAAAAGTGATTTGGGTCTGAGCAAGTGCCTCAACTTTTTCAATTATGGTACTTTCCGGTTCCAATAATATACCACAAAATGGCCCACTATATGAGACCTTAAACATCTCAGCCTTTTTAATGGCGCAGAAGCATGGATAAGTAAAAGTGGATGCAGATATCCATGTTCGTTTCGATCGCATTGATCTCATTCACGTTGATGGGCTTCGGAGGAGAAGATATAACAGCGAGCTCTATGAACTGTACAGTGACCTGATCACTGATCTTTAAAGCGCGTTGGTTAAGACGTATAGATTTGTTTTCTACTCGAAAGAACACCGCAGTAAGGAAGAATCTGAAGAACCTTGATTTGCATAGCTGGAAGCACATATCAAACTGAGACCACGCTAACTGGAGAGGTTTACGAGTGATGGTTAAGGCCCATGCCTCTCTAAGTAAAATATGCCAGTGTATGACTTAAGGTTTAAGTCCCGTCAAACAGCTTCTTTCATGCTACCTCTTAAGCAAAACTTTTCAAATAAGATAGAAATATGTACCCAGTATATTGGTAAGCCTCAGCCAAAATTTAGATTTGTAATTGTTGTCAAAACAAAGAGAATAAAGAAAAATCCCACAAATTGACAAAACCCACAACTAATACCTTTTAGACAGCTATTAAAACCGTCTGTGGTCTGTTGTTAGTCTTTGGTGTATAGAAGTTAAGATAATAAATATGTTCAACAAAAGTGCTACATACATAAGAACACTTTGCCTTTCCCCTTCCTAACAATTAAACTTAAAATTGCTTTCACCCATCTTCTCCGTTTTAGAGCAAAAACATCAAAAAGCTCTTTAACTTTGTCACATTTAACTAAACTCATATCAAACAATGATCAATTCGCAGAAAAAAAGTAAATACGAGTGTTTCCCGCCGCACTAATGTCACTTTAAATACTCTCTCGCGTGGTTCATCTTAAAGGATAACTGACGAACGATTGAACCCAACTTCCTCTGTTTCGCTGAATAGAACACACCACACCATATAACATCGTATAACAAAGAGACAAAAAAAAAAAGCAAAACTCTACCTATTGAGCAAGGATAACAGCAAAGAGACTCATCTCTAGCAAACTTCTCACTAGCAGCACATTAACTTGTTTGGGTCGTGTAATAATCCAACAACGACAAGGATGACAACGATTCCCCCTGAGAAAATTATGTGTGTTTTGTGTAAATTTTTAAACTTCTCCGCTCTTGTGTGTGGCGAAATCCTTTTGTCTTACAATTGATTCATCAGGATAACAATGGTGTGCGCTATCAGCGTACTGTACATTTATAACGTATACGTATACCCCTTGGAATATACAGAAATGTCACTTTTGTCCTCAAAGCGCAATCTTTAAAAAATATATTAACCTCTTATTTGTTCTGAGAGAGGTAACCTGCTCTTCATGTTCATCCTGGTCTTCTATTCTATCTGCTTCATGTTGTGGCAAAGTGTTCGTAGTGGTATACTAACATATATTCCCCTAATGAATAGAGGAACCTCCTAAACGAAGATAGCGACCGACGACGAACAATGAAAGATGTTACTTCCGTCGTTGTTTTCGTCGACTAATGTGTTTCTGGTGACTGATGTATGGTGCAACTTTGTTGTTGAGGAATCTTTTTCTTCTTCTATTCTACTTGCCACCCACTAGGAAAACAAGCATTCCTCTAGTTTAGAAACCGATCCCCCTTCGGTCTTTGCCCCTTTTTGGGTTTCAATTTCAATTGGATTTGCTGCCGTTGTTGGTACACCATAGCATCTGTTCAGGATTCGTTTTTGCTTTTCACTTAAGTGCCATGTTAAACCTCTAAACATAGTGAGAGATGCATTCGTCGGTTTGCTTCTGAGTACGACTATTTCTATGAGTATGAGTACGAGTAATACGAGTGTACTAGCTACAAGAACGTGTACTATTCGAGTCTCTTTGGTCTCGCCTGTTTCTATAGCAATAGTAGGGCATTGCAATGAAGCCATTAGGCAACCCAGCTCGTAATTCGTGTCTGAACGTCTCTGAACTTCGGTCTAAAGTACCATCCTATCTTTGGAATGTGTTCTTTTTTTCTTTTTTTTTCTGTTCTGTTCATCCACTAGGTTGTCCTCTTTCGTATAAAATGTAGAAGTGCTAGCTTTCTTCATTAATTTATCTCACATTTTCAGGACACTATGTCTCTCTGGGGGGAAATGAGTGGGAGTGGTAGTGGGATCCTTTTTTTCCTATGACCTCGCTTTCATTTTTCTCATCCAAAGAATACTCAATGATATTGCTACTGCTAAGCATAAAAAGATTAAGGAACGTAAATGGTGAAAAATAGTGGTTAAAGCTTTTCGCCGGAGGAGTCCTGTCTCCCTGTCTGCTGGTTTTACTGTCTCCGTACATAAGAATAAGAAGAAGTGGCTAATAAATTTTTTGTGAATTAATAGTGTCGGGTTTTTTACCAGCCACCATTCGCTCCAAACATACAAATAGTGGCAAAGGGAGTTGGGTTGTGTTTGCCAACAACAGAGTGGACTAGTCCTTTTTACACTTGACGTGATTTATGCGAACGATGGAAATGAAAATTGCTCCCATTGCGATATCCTGCTATAGACTTTGTGTACAGGTGTGATGAGATTTTTTTTCTTTTTATTTTAATTTTACGCCAGGGGAAACTTTTATTTCATTTTTCATATATCAAATGACCAAATTATTTATGATTGTGCGCGCGAAAGTGCTACTTTGGCTCGGGATAAAAATATGTATCACCATCACTGAGGCGTGAGCCCTTGATTTAAAGCACATGCACTAGGAGTTGCAATTTCACATGAACACATGCACCATTTATGAGAAAGAATCGTATTTTTTTTTTTTTTTTTTTTTTTTTTTTTTTTTTGAGAAAAACTTGGACCATGGTAAATGATAGTGAAGCCTTGGGCAATGATGTAAATTGGTTCAGTGAGCATTTAAAACTATCTTTAGGTCTGGAACTTTGCCAAGGATTGTCACTGAAAAAGAATTTTTGTTTATCGTTGCAAATGTATGATTGGAAGTGGATATGCGAGCTTGCAAGAAGTATTTTTTTCACCAAAATAGAAAGGGCCACCATATTTATACGCAACTATTCGTAAGAGTTACAACTTTGATCACTAAGTTTTACAAAAACGTTTGATACCAGCACACAAAAATATGTGAATGAACGCAAAGTTAAATTTTCGTAGTCTTGCCAAAAAAAAAAAAGGAAAACATTTTTGGACAAAGTCCACTTGCCGGTTTCGAAATAGGAGACTATGGTAGTGGTCGTGAGTCGATTGAAGATGATGAACACAGTGGCAGACCATCGACATCGAAAACCGACGAAAACATTGATAAAGTAAAAGAAATGTTGGTCAATACCCAATCAGAGAGATATGTTAGCGGAGGACTTAAACAATGCCTATGAATCCGTCAAAGACATTTTGGTTAATGATTTGGGCTTCCGTCGTGTAGCAGCAAAGTTGGTACCAAAAGAGACCGCGTTGACGTCGCAAAAGAGATGATTTGCGAGGCTGAATCCGATCCCACATTCATCGAAAGGATCATTACTGGAGACGAGACGTGGGTTTATGAGTACGACACGCAGTATAGACATCAATTTGGCGTTCACCAAATGAGCCGAGACCGATAAACCACGTCGTTTTCAGTCAAAAAAGAAGGCAATGCTCACGGTTTTCATAGATTACAACGGTGTAGTGCATCATGAATTTTTGCCAGAAGGCCAGACAGTAAACAAAAAGTATTATTTGGGCGTTATGAGACGTTTGCGTGAAGCAATTCGCCGAAAGAGATCAGAATTGCGGGTAGAAAACTCGTGGATTATGCACCATGATAACGCACCGTCGCACAGTGCCATCATTATTCGTAATTTTTTGACGAAAAATGCAACAAATACCATCCAACAGCCACCGAATTCACCTAATTTGGCTCCCTGTGACTTCTTTCTGTTCAATCGAGTTAAAAAAACTACTACGGGGAACGCGTTTCAGCAGCCGAGAGGAAGTAATGGAAAAACCGCAGGAAGCACTGATGGATATACCGAAAACCGAATATAAAAAATGTTTCGAGGATTGGATCAAGCGCTGGCATAAGTGTGTTGCAGTCGATGGAGATTATTTTGAAGGGTACAATATAAATTTAGATGAATAAACTTGTATGTTTAATTTTCTGAACTTTTTGATCTTTTTTGGTAAATTCGTAGCTCAGAACACTTAGTTTATAACTGACTGACTAATAATTTCAAAGTTGTTTTTGGAAGAACAAATAGCACTAAATTTGATAAGTAATGTTAGCTCACACTTTGCCTAGACAAGGTTCGGTTAAGATTCGGTTAAGATTGATAAGACAGGGATAAACTCAACATTATTCCACTTAGATAATCATAGATCTTCGGGTTTGTTATTGATTCACATTTAAGGCTATTTCGCCCTCCCTAAAAACATGGTCTTCCTAAATATTGAGATATCACATATTTTTTGAATGTGTAATAAAAGCGTTATAATATCATGACAGAGATTCGGGCTGTAACACAAGAAACAAGATTCAGCATCATAAATTTCACCATTACATCAGCCTGTCTTCAACATTAAGATATCATCATATGAATCTTTATGATATTGTGACCACACACTTGTTACCGATTTGACCGAATTGATAGTAACTTTCTGTAAGTTGGGAATTACTTGTTTTTTCACATAACGATTTTGTCGCAAATGAACAAGGATATCCATGTGCTTTTGACATTGATTAAAATAGAATAGTGCTCTATCCCTTCTCTGTGGTAGTATGAATGTCTGAGATTGTTTAATGCTTGCTACGTCCTTCTAACTAGTAACCAAGCAGAGGACCATAGTCGAAATTGCTCTCATGGCAGCCTGGCTGTCAATGAAAATGTGTATATCTCATAGTGCTGCTATATATAACGACGTTAAAGTTTGCAAACATTTTTAAAACATCATTTCAACTGCAATCTTTTTCGTGAATAATGAATATGTCAGGGAAGCTGAAAACCTTTTTGAGAATTAATATATCGTCAACCTATATTAGTTCCACATAAATAATTATCGAAGACAACTGATTTTATGCAATATTAAACCCAAACCAAGGCCGCAATACTCTTCCCTAAAAATTTGAATCATCCAATGTTTTGTCTTATCCTGCTTGTGTATGCATAGCCAACTAATTTAGACACTATACACATAATTAAGACTTGCTAATTTATGTAAAGAAATTCAAAAAAATATTTCTCATTCACAGTTTTACAGATTTATGTGTTTAAATATGAATAAAACAAAAACTATGAGACATATTGTTTTATTACTTAGTTTGTTTAACATAAAAGAGAAAGAATACGAATTCAATTTTTTGAAAATGATATCGTCCAAATACAGTCCATTTAGTTTCGTGACACGTGCTGTAACATGTTTGGCTGCATGGCGTGAATTTCACGGCGGTTAAGTCTAGAGACCGTGGTGGCCACGGAACGTCTCCAAATAAGCCACAATAAGGAACGCACTATGCTCTGCTGATTATTGAGACATTGTGACTGACAAATCTGAAGTATCGATGATTCAAATGACGCTACCCCCCCCCCATCCTTTTAGATTGTTTATAACTTTTTAAGATATTCACATTTAAAAAAAAAATTTGTTTTGGCGATAACTTACGGCATTATTTTGAAAACCCGTCTTCAATACGCAAAACGTATAGAAGATTACGTAATTTCGTTGATTGCCATAATCGACAATCGAACCGAGTTTAATATTCGTCACTCTACATGACGCTAAGCCAACAATGAGTTAACATATGTAGTTTGGGTGCCGGACAAATCATTATGAATCAGTTCGGTTTCGATCGCAACAGTTTAGGCTTTGAAAATTTTGTAAAAAATCCTTGATTTAGACCTGAATAAGATTTAGCTATTACAGGAACTATAGCTACGAGATCATGGCTTGCGATGGAAATCTGCAGACTGGGCTTTTGAAGTCGACCCTAATTTTGATCGCATGCGATTTATCATACGGGGCTCACTCTCTGCCAACAAACAAAAATTCCATTTCTGGAGTGAGGCAAATCTAGAAAAGACTCATGAAATTTAATTACACCCACAAAAGTGCAATGGTTGATGTGATCTTGAAGCTAGTGCCACTATCGGTTCTAATTCTTTTCAAAAATGCGGCCGCAGCTTGCGTTTCAGTCAACGACTAACGTTATCAGACAATGATTAGTAATTGTTTTTTTTTTTTTTTTTTTTTGGAAATATGAACGGCATTGATCAGGAAAACCATGAAACCATTTACTTACTGAGGACTCAACTTAAGGACAAAATTGTATAGCGAAATTGATCAATGAATAAACAACTATGTAGAATCGTAGGACTTCAAAGCCGCTCAATTGCTTTTAGAGGGGTTGATAAATTGCCATGTAAATATTTGATGAGATAGAGTCATAAATGGTTTAAAGAGTGGCCCAAAATTAGACTGACAGGATTTGGTTCGTCGAAAACAAGGAAGTCATAATTCCAAAATCGTGTTCAAAAATTAATGTCATGAAATAAAGATTTTTGATCCAAACCCAATTTTTGTCTACATCATTAAAAAAAATAGAAATAAATACGGCCCCTAAAACTCTGAATCACGTTGTATAGTTCTGATAAACTATGTCCCAAGAAAAAATATTGCCTACGATTGTTGCGTCTTTCAAGAAAGGAAGGAATTTAAAAAGAACTCACGGAGCCTTTGCAGGAAGCCAGAAAACTTATGTGCAGAACCCAAAATTCAAGATTTCATCCAAAGTACTATACCACAAGGTTCAACCTCTGGTATAATCCTCGCAGGAATATCTACTTAAATTGAACTCTTATAACTCATCAACTGTGTTGTTAAACGCTTATGTTAAACTAAAGAATCCAGGCTTTGGATTTATCACAAAACTACGTTTTCCACATGATTACAAAATGGAATTGCGATGCACGGATGAAAACTTTTTCAATTTATCCCTGGTAATTCAAGCAAACGTACTCTGGTACTGACGTACATAGGAAACTAATTGCCAAGAGCCAAGGAATCAATACATGTCATAAATCATATTACTGTATTCTCTTCAACAAATGCGTTGGTAAATATTGTAATACAGAAGTTTTTGATGATATGATATGATGATGCTTTGTATGAAAGGCGGTAAAGTACTCGTATGTATGCTGCTTCGCCTTGTGCTTCAATAGAAACATGATACTTCTATAAAGTAAGATGAACCATCAAAGACGGATTTCAGGAAGCCTGCTGATGTAGTATTTATTTTTTTTTAAATTGTCTAAGCCTCATTTTTGGATAGTTTTTTCGAATATTTGCATAGCATTGCTTTTAGATTAAATATTTAACCATGACGAGTACGTGGCTCAGACAGATTTATAAAATTGTAAGGGACGCTTATAGATATACCTTATTTTGTACAATAATATCTCGTTCTTAAGGCCTAGGGCTTTCAGGTGTTTCTGCAAATTAGTGATTCAAATGTGTTTCCCTTTTGCACCTTATTAGAAACTCGGTTGGAAATTAAGCCTTTGTCTTATTTCTGACCGAATTTTTCGAAGGTTTGTTAGTGTGGAGACTTCTGCAAATATTATAAAAATTAGAATGTAGGATGTCATTTTTCCTTTATGCTTCTTGTATATTGTCCTGGAATTTATTTTTAAAATGATAAACACAATTTTATTCATTTATGTAAATCAATGAATTGTTCAACGTTCATGTAATCCATGAAAACAGTGAGCATCGCCTTCCCTTTTGATTGAAAATTATGTGATTCCTTCAGTCTTGGCTCATTTGATATCTGGTTTGCATCTCATACTCATAAGCCTACGTCTGGACACCAGTAATTATATGTTTGATAAATGTTTGGTCGAAAACAGCCTCGGAAAGCATTTTTTTTTTTTTTTTTTTTAAGGGAAACTCAAGTCATTTAGCTTTGCAGCGACACGTCTCAAGCACAATTGGTTGGTTAAAATACCGTGAATCAATCCAATCAAAATGCTGACTGTCCTGATAGTCAATGTGCGTTTCATTTACAATACAAGTAAGCCATCCCACGCAAACTTTATGTACGACATCGAAGGGCCTACATTTTGCTCATTTTGTCACAATGACTCCTTTTCTAAGCTTGGAACAAAAATATTTTCCGATTTTTTAATGTCTGTTTAATGTTAAATAATTTGCACCAAATTCAAAAATTTAGTCGTCATTTTTCTTAAGACAACATTTTTGTCCACCTCTCAGGCATCTTCTGGTCTGGTCTGGCTTTGACGAAAAAAATTTTCCAAGAGCTTCTTGGATATTATCCCGAAATCTAAAATTTTTTCCACCAAGGAAGTTTTGAAGACTTTGTAACAGATGTTAATCTGAAGGTGATAAATCTGGAGAATAAGACGGATGCACCATTTTTTCCCCAACCGAACTCCTGTAACTTTATGCAGTATGATGGCAAGCCTTATCCTGATGGAATAGAACAAGAATCGAATGGACTATCAGCATCTCACCATACAGACAGTAACACCATGAGCGGGAGAAGTCCATCTCTGGAATGTTGTGCTGTTATTTTTTCTGGACTTAGTAATTGGCGGCGTCATTTAATATTATTGTAACGGACCCATATTTCATCTCCGGTAACGATCCGTTTCAAAAACGTTTCTTGATTGCGACGCGACACAAGATTATTTTGCGATAGGTGGTGTAGCACTCATTTTCCAAGCCCTATGACTTTTCCCATATTTATTAGGTCTCAATGGATGGTCATATGGCTTACGTTGAGTTCCCTTGCCGAAACAGTGGAATTTCTTTTGACGGTGGACTTTAGGTCAAAATTGCCATTCCTAAACTTGCTGAGAACAACATCTCCATACACAATTTGGATTTCTCTTCGTTCCATTCTGGTTTTTCAGGCACAAAACCAATAAAAAATGCCGAATATGCTCTTCCGATACATCAATTTTAAAATGTTGTTAAAAATGCTTACCATGATATTAACACAACGAACTGAATGATCAATATATCCCAAATTTCAATATCGATTTCAGCATTAAATTGGTTTTGTGCATTTTATGGCAACTGGAAA
This sequence comes from Volucella inanis, assembly GCA_907269105.1. Classification (NCBI taxonomy): domain Eukaryota; kingdom Metazoa; phylum Arthropoda; class Insecta; order Diptera; family Syrphidae; genus Volucella; species Volucella inanis. The sequence goes on from OU026157.1 coordinate 139,626,070, forward strand.
ATAACGTCAAAAAAAAAAAAAAACCGCAAAACTTACGAGCTCAGGAGCTGGGTTTATGGTTTCGAGAAACGACAGATTCGTAGCACAATTTTTACTGTCGATTTTGCTTTTATACAGTGACACAAGAAAACTCTCCCTTTAATGTCGAAGCTTTCAAATGATTCGGTCCGAAAATACTTCTCTTTGGTGCTATGCTGACTTTGTTATCCGTGAAAAATCTGCGTTCCCTTTACATATGCGACAGTCGAAGGAATGCCACTTTAGGTGAGTAACGAATGCAATGATTAAATACGAGCATTCACAAGGCATTATTTCATGACAAAGACATTACTTCGTCTGTTATGGTTCCAATTGGCCTACTATCCGAAGTCACAAGACGCGAACTAAACATAATAGAAAGTATGGAGACTTTCTGACAATGAAAATTTATTTTATTTATTTATTTTATTTATTTATTTTACTTTTATAATCTACATATTGCGTGTACAATAAGTTTTTGAATTTTTTTTTAGTGCTTAGATATGATCGGCAACTTAACAAACAAAATTCGAAATAAATCTTAAAGTCAAGTGCAGCTAACTTATACAATAAATATACAAAAAAAAAATATTATATTATGATGTTGAATGGGAGTTTAGCACTGGGTTGTTGATTGGAAGAAGTAAAGAAGGATTGCACTTTTAAAGTTTGCAGAATTTTTAATAAGTTTGATTTGCGGTGGTAGTGAAATTCATAGACTGACAGTATGGATGAAAAACAAACGCGATGTATTTAAATACTGGCAACGAAAAGGAGTAATGTTATTATTTCTTATGCAACGATTGAAAAAGAGTTTGTTAAACAAGTACGAAGGAGTTTTACTTGTGTAAGAAAAAACAATTTCTTGTGTTGATGTATTGTTCTAATGTGCAACCTAGAAGTTGTTTGGTATAATCAAAAATATGGTCATGTCTTTGAAGATCGTATACATATTTTACGGCATCATTGAATGCTACTTGTAGTTTACGTCGGGAAAGATAATCTAAAGCACTGCAAACTACATCAGAATAAGTAACGATGGGCAAAATTAATGTTAACACCAACGTACGTCTAGTTATTATAGGAGTAAATGAAGTTACCCACAATTTACGTAGGAAAGCGTAGATACGTCCAGCGACTACATTACTATGACTATAACCTGAGAGGTGACGATCAATAAGGAAACCTAAACTAGTGCATCATTCGACAGCTTTAATCTTATTATTATTTATAAAAGTATTAGGCAAATCGCTTAAACAAAAATTTCTCTTAGATACGGGTACTAACTGTGATTTGTTTGGATTAAGGAGTAAGCCATTAGCCACAGACCAAGCTGAAATTCGACGGAGAGCAAGTTCGTCTATTTTATCAAAGGGTTTGCCAAGGGTGAGTTGAACGTCATCAGCATAAAGATGTAGGGACGCATAGAAAAAGGCTGATGAAAAATCATTTATGAATATACAAAATAAAATTGGTCCAAGAATTGACCCTTTAGGAACTCCTTAAAATAACGCCTTTAATGAGGAGGATCTTTGCCCAGAGATCACTTTTTAAGACCTATCTGACAAATAGCTACCACCAAGTTTCTTTGCCGGTCACTAAAACCAGAGAAATTTTTTAACTTCCGGTTAAGTAAGCTGTGATTCACTTTGTCAAAATCTAGTAAACAAAGGAGACTAACATCATAGTCATGTTAGTCATAGTCATGTCTAATATCCTCAAGAGGGTTAACCATAGCTAGATGTCTTAGAATTTGTTTTCCTGGAATTTTTTCAAGTACTTTGTAGAGACAAGGCAATAAACTTATTGGTCTAAGGTCAGCGGGTGAGTTGGCATTTATTTTCTTGGCAATAGGAAGAACCCTTGCGATTTTCCAACATTTTGGAAAATTACAAGAAGCTATGCAAAAGTTGATAATGTGAGTGAGATGAGCATTTATCTGGTGTGTAATAAGCTTTATAATAACTGTCACCTGCAGAGAATTCGCTGTCAACGAAAGAACTATTTAATACTTCAGGGTCGAGATTAGGTTTTATGTCGTTACTCTTGGAAATATCAATCTTTCCTAAGTTACTCTAGAGTTTTTTGGCAGGTAGTGAGGTATTAAGCTTTAAAGAGTAGTAAACCTTTTTAGAGAAACGTATTTTCGCAGTGGTGCTATTACGGGCCTTATTGAATGCTTCCCAATTTTTATTAGTTGACCTTCTTTTCGCGGTTCTTTATTGAATTGATAACAACACAGGTAAAACAAGAGCAGTTTTGGTTTTGAATTCTTATGTTTTGTGGGGAATATATTCATTAAACAATTGTAGTAGGGTCAACTTGAAAATGTTGACATTCTCATTAGGATCAGCACTTTGTCTGCATTGATACCAAGGTGCAAGGGTTATGGCAAGTTTGAGGGCATTAATGTTTATGGAATCGTAATCTTTTTTTGTAAAACACTCGGTGGTAGTACATTTAGTTATGTTTATATCACCATATATGTCACAAAAAACAAGTAGTGATCAGATACTTTAAAAGATGTTTGGTCTTAAAGAACAAGAGTGGGATTACAGACCATAAAATACCAGTAGCACGATTTTAACTCAATTCACAGTAAGATGCTTTCGAGTAAACATCTGTAGAAGAAAGTTAAATTTTTTTTTTTTTATATAAGATGAGACTTTTAGAGTTCGTTGCAACTACAGTATTTTTTTTTCTAGGAATTGTTTATCTTGCAATCGACGCACGGCTCAAACTCGGACTCTTTTCCTGGAACATAATGCGTCTTTGACACTGAAACACATTAATGACGCATTTAAGGTTGCACTCGTAGCAGTAAACGAACGTTTTTCGACGTCGGTTTTTTACGTTCCATTCGAGAGATCTTAGCGTCGAAAATGGTGATTGACGAAGAATATGGGAGTATCTTCCATGACAATAAGTGGACACCTATCTCTAATAAGGAAAGTAAATATATTCGAAAAGTGAGTGCTCATTAACAAGGTAAATCAGACACAAAACCTACGTTGCTTAGAAGTCTGTGCATCGCTAAGCTTTAGGCAACAAAATAATGTTTTATGACAACCGTAAAAGACCAGGGCAGCGGTTGCATGCAGAAGAAAAACCAAAACAAACCAAAACACCCTAAACTAGGTCTTCACCCAGAAAAGTTTATGGCAACAATCTGATGAACATTGAAAGGACCAATTCACTTTTCATTACTTCAACTAGAGGAAACGATAAATGCTGTCAAATATTGTGAGGAAATCGACATAGTGCATGAAAAATTGGCTGAAAAGCAACCTGCGTTTGCAAATGGGTATGGTCCGATCCTATTGCATGAGAATGGTATTGTACCTTGAAAAAAATTTATAGATGCTAACTATTCATATTTTGATTACCTAAAAAAAAACATTTTAAAAAAAATTTGATTTTCTAATACAAAAGATTCCGGTCTTAGTGAATGTGAATAATACTCAATTGTTATAGAAAAAGATAAATTATTGTAAAACGTAGAAAATATTTATATAATGCCGAATGCTGATTTATTGTATTGATAATGTGATTGGAACTTTTGGAGAAAATGATTAATCTCTCTACAAAGTAACAGTTACAAGTATAATGATTATATCTGTATAAGAAAAATTGTAATAGTTAGCCCAAGGGCACAGCAGGACACAAATTTAAGTTAACGGTTTTCAAAGCTGTATTTTTTGTTTTTATTTTTTAACTGATAAAAAACATATTCAAGATATATCTAAACCAATTTATTTTTCTGGAATATCTAACTTTACCATTACATACATACTCCCACCCTGGTATATTTACTCACAACACAAAAACGGGAATTGTATTTATTTATTTTATTTTTTTTTATTTTTATTTTTTTAAACGGCCTAAAGATTCTTGCCTTAAAAATTTTAAACTGCCTGTCTCGATGGCCATTTAAACGATAAAATAAATCATTTTTGGGTTGAAATTTTCATTGGGTGGCTATTATTTTTTATCGATTAATTTGGTAGGGAACAAGACGTATCGTATCGTATGGATGCTTACTTATCACGGAGAACATTTAAAAAAGTTTTCTTTGCTGCTTCGAAAAACTAACTCAAGAAGTGAAAAGTATTGCACGTGACAGAAATTTGTTCACCTCAATTGAAGGCATTTAAACTTTATGCTGTTTAATGTTGAATAATTTTGTTTTGGGTAATGTATCGGTTCGTTACACTAGATGGTTTTATTTTTTTTTCTTTCTTGGAGGTAAGACGAGAAAAACCAGAACTCACAGTTTGCAGATGTAGAGAAAGTCGTCTTCGTTTTGCGTAGAAAGGTTTTTTATGTTCCTTTGAACGGAACTTTTTCCCATTTGTTACAAGGAAACGAAAGTAAAGTTTGAGACAAGATCAAAAATTGAGATATATAAATAAGATTGGTCCTATCCCTTCCGTTTCGGATGTATTTTGAAGTTGACATTCGGTTCAATTAAATTCATTTGAGTCAAATCGGATAAAAGTTGTTTTCTATGTTTACATCACTAAACCAATTTAAACTAGTATTGTACAACTGCTGTTTGAAAAAGATATAGATTTGTACAACAATTTATCTCCCTTTTCATCGATGAAAAAATATCTCAAAATTTTTCTCATTATTGTATTGTATAATATATTAAGAGTCTTTTCTTTTTGACAAGATAAAAAGAAGTTAACACTTTTACTAAGTACTAAGTCGATTTCCTAAAATTTAATAAAACCTTTTGCCAAAATTTTTCCTTTCATCGACTCTTTACGTTGTCCTTTTTCAATTGATGATGTACCTTCCTTAAAAAGATTTGTGAAGATTTGAATGTTATAATATTAAATATAAATAATTATATCGTTTAAATGATCACCCGTACTACTGATGAAGGATTTTAATTCTTCTGGCAATAGTTCCAAATTATGTGTTTGCAGCTTATTCGACCAATTTGAACCATGTTTGCTGGCATAGGACTTAAGATATCCGCACAAATGTACACAACACGGAGTGAAATAAAAATCCCTGGGCGGTCCAATAAACTTTCGCCCTTCTCAAGACTAAACCGCGTAGAACTCCTTAAATCGGAGGCGAGATTTCGTTCTGGTTGAACTGAAAATGCCTTACGGAGATTTTAGTTAATACTCCGACTAAATTCTGAACTAAATAAAAGCTAGAGAAAGCTGTTCAGAGCCTAAAAATCAACTTCTGCAGATTGCTCGTTACATGGTTGAATGCAAACGCTTTTAAGTACTTGAGACTAATTTGGAGGAAGACTGGAGTTTTTACGAAGCAAAAGGAATCTAAGAGGCTAATTTAGCTTCCGATTCCTTAGTAACCTAACAAAAACCATAAGAATCGGCTCAAAACTACAATAGCTTTTATCTTCGAAGCTGCAAGTGAGCTAAATAACAAAATACGCTGTTGCTGTTATCTGTTATCGGTTGTTGTGACAGATAAGCGGAAAATGGCCTTCATACCGAAATATGCTTGCCGAGATCTTAAGACTAATGGGTCTAACTTTTTTCAAGTAGTAGAAGAGGATAGAGAGAGTTCTATGTGTGTAATACTGCTTATCGAATGCATCTTTTGTCTAAGATGCAACATGCATTCGAGACTGTGCTTAGAAATTTATTGGGCACAAGAGCGTAGCTTTTAAGGACATATGTAAATCCGGCGTAGTCGAATAACTAATTTCGTCAATATTAGTAGTGCTGGTGAATAAGCCCTGTGAAGACTAGAAGCAATATGTGACTGCGGGTAGTAAACAAAAGCTGCACACAAGGCGACGTCGTACATTCATAGATATGGTGTATGTTGCTCGACTCACTGCTTAGTTGTAATGTCAATGGACAGGCAGATGCAAATTATGTAGCTGTACTGTCTCTTGGATCATTCCTAGCGATTGCCGACTCTAAAGCTTAGGTAGCCATAAAAGTGACGATTGGTGCATTGAAAATGTGTCATTCCTCTCAAAACTGATGTTGTTCTCTGTAGAGAAGGAGAAAGCTGACTGGTCTTGTTTATCAAATGGTTACAGGCATCACCGTTCGTTTTTCCAACGAAATAAAGTATTTTAATGCCATTAAGTCAAAAATCTTCAAGCCGCTTTCCGTTATGTAAGAAAGTCTTTAACAGAGAAAAATCCTTTAAACCTACTACTGCTTTAACCAGACTCCAAAGAATGTCTGTCTGTCTCGACTGCATGGGGTAGCTTGGCTGATAATCTTCCTCCCCTTGATATTCATGTCATGAGCTGCAGTCTTAAAGCCATGTCCCGTTCGTAGTGGTCTTGACGCACTTATCACCATCTTCCCCTTGATATTCATATAATGGGGAACACTTTTAAAGCCATCTCCAGTTTAAATTGATCTTATATACAACGGCAAAGCTGCGCTTAACTCCTTACTAAACACTCTCACCACTTTCAAGGTTCGGCTGAACACAATCGAAAACTAAATTCAGGGTCTTGTTTGGGTTCCAGAACACAACGGCATCACAAATAAAAACGCTAATAAACTTGCTTAGCAAGGCTTAGCAAGGCTTAGTAGAAAGTTTCCCAGGACACGAGACCGCCCTAGGATTGTCTAAATACTTGGTTAGGATTTACATTGACAGTGGGGTTTTACGTAGGCATAACTTAGGACGCCGGCAGACGAATGTTTCTTGACCTCTTTTACAGATAGGTTGGCCACTGTTTTGCTGTTCCTCAGTTAAAAAAAAAAAAAAAAAACTGCTGCTTACTAGCTTCGTAATAAACCACGGGATACGCTTTTGCAAAGCATGCTTGACACGACATATTGCGACGCTCCCTTTGAACATACAAGGAAGTCAACGGACTACTTAATTGTGAAGTGTTCTGTTCCAAATGATATAGGGTTCCAAATGTTTCTCATGAATCTTGCGAAGATTTTCAAGCAATGTATCTGTGGTCACAAGAAAAAACAGTAACTCAAACTGAGTTATTGCTACCACTAGACTCAGAATATCGATATCTACGAGTATTAGGTTCGCAACTTTGTTGTGAAAAAATGGTTACAGATTAATCATTCAAAGTATTGCCCATCCTAGATACAACTTTTTCTCATCTTTCTGGCAGAGCTCAAATAGCGTTACGGTAATAGTATTTATTTTTTGTTTATTTTTTGAGCGTTTCCAGGTAAATTTTAACGGGTTTGGCAACGTGAGGCCGAACATTATTATGCTGAAGAACCACTTTTTTGTGCCTCTGCTCGTATTGTTGCCGTTTTCCCCAGTGATGGTTTCGTTTGATTTCAATAATTCATAATGAATAGCACTGACCTGGTCCCATCAAATACAATACACAGCATAACCTTCGCAGCGTGAATACTCGGTCGAGCCGACGACGTAGTACCAAGATCGGGCAGTTCCTATGCAGTTCTTCTCTTTAAATTGCTGTAATGAATCCATTTTTCATCAACCGTCACGTTGCGATGAAGAAAATCTATCCTTTTTTGCTGTCAGAACAGTTATTTACAGGCGAAAAAACGACGACAAGTTCCTTGTTTTTGAATTATTCCCAACGCATGCAATCGCTTAAAAATGGCTTGGCGGGTAACTCCTAATGCTCAAGCAAGCTCTTCTTGCATTTGGCACGATTCTTCATCGAACAATGCCTCAAATTCAGCGTTTTCTTCACGCAAACGGTCATCAACATCGAAATCACCGTCTTTATTTCACTTAGAGCAGCATCTTCCTAAGTTTTTTGGAGCTCTCCCGAAAAGAACGATTATTTGGCACAAATTCAGACAATTTTACACAATCAAAAGTATATGACGCCAAAACAAAATCACTAAGGTGTCAAAATGGCTTGTTTACCATATGTCTGGAGCTGGAGCTATTGACAGAGAATTTAGTATCGTCACTTATGTTAAGATCCTTCTATCTAAATCCAAATACCATAATTTGGTATAAAGCGCTACATGAAATATCCTTTCGCCGAGAACGTTGCCACATTTATATTCTACAAAATTGTCGGCTGATCCTGTGCAAATCGTATGTTGGTGATGTTATGTTTTACAGTTCGGTCTTTAATTCATCAGTGTTCCAGTAGCCTTTTTCTTTTTTTATTTCAACTTTCCCAAACAATTTTCATTTCGTAAATTGGGGGAAAAATTTATAAAAAAAAACACAAAACAAGAGAGACTTACTATGATAAATGAACAAAAAGTTAATAAAATTTCAGTCAAATGAAAAAAAAAAAAAATAAAAAATAAATAAATAGGACATCCTGCATCTAGGGACTGCCGGTTTAAGCCAAAAACCGGATACGAAATATTTGTGAATAAATTTATACTAAAAAAAAATGTACACTCGAGAGCATACGGGTAAACTCGTATGTCAATCAATGTTTACAAAACTCTTTAATGCGTGCTAATTTTTATATTTTAATAAAAAAAAAAAACAAAATAATTAACTCAATGAAACATTTCTAGGAAATTTTAATTTGAGGTTGACACTTTTATTCCCATCCTGTGCCTTAATTAAACCGAAAAGTTCAATTGAATACCAAAAATATAAAAATGGAACAAATTACATAAACATAAAAAAAAAAATCTTTTTGCATGGATATTGGTTGTTTTTAATTTTTTTTTTTAACACAATGTTAAATGAAAAAATTGCCTAACGACTAATGTGTGACCCGGTTGGTAAAACTGCGTGTTATCCATAGAAAAAAAGGATATTTCTGCCCTGGTTTCTGCGCTTAGATTTTTTTTTATCTAAATAGTTATACACGCCATTGTATTAAAAATTAAAATTTGAATATTGCTTCTGTGGAAATGAGTATTTGAAATAAAAAGCCTACACTTTCCTCACTTCTGTTTGCTTAGTTTTAAATTCACTTAGTTGCGTTTTAGAATCCACTGTGAATTAAATAACTAGAACAAAGCGATTGTGATAGTAACTTTTTTTTTTTCCCAAAATTAGCCGTAAACTCGTATCCTAATTACAATAATTTTTTCACATTTTATATTAATCCCATGACATCCAAAAATTGGGCATTGCTACTTAAAAGTGCCTTCGGTGGGATTATGGAAGGCCAAATTTGTTTTTTTTTTTTTTTTTCTCAGTACATTAGGGTTGTTTAGATTGGAGTGTTAGTCAAGGCGAATTCAAGGATACACTTAGACCAGCAAGTCGGCTTGTTTTCATAGATTGTTATTTGTTATGTTAGTATCTGCGGGTCCTTTTTTCCTCTTGGTTAGCATTGTGTGGGTGGATGTTTATGTTCGACCGGTTGGATCCCTAAACGAATCTACTTGTTCTGAGTACATGTGGGAGTTTAGGCATTCTAATGAAGAAGAAGAAGAAGAAGAAAAAAAACACTGAGATACCCATATTCTTAGCATGATTTTACATCAAGCAATTGTTTGTATGAGCTCCTTAGGCGCATTCTAAGCATATTACCAGCGAATTGATAGGAATCTCTTCCTCATAAGACATAAGGTTCTTTCTACTGTCTGTTCGCTCGAATGTGGCAATTTTTTTTATATTGGTCGTATATGATCGTATCCTTGCTGATAGATTTATTTTAGACTTATCAAATCCATTATCAACCAAATTTTCAGTCTGCGGCAGAGAGGATTCGAGCATATCAATTCGATACCCCCCATCTATTCATCGATTTTAAGGTTGCATATGATAGTGTTCATATAGACACGCTACGCAGAGCTATTTCTATTCTTGGCATGCTGTCAAACTCATTTGATTATGCCAGATGTCGATGGAGAACTACCGCAGTTCAGTTAAGGGATGAAGAAATACCTTCGAATTTTTTGATGTTGAAAAGAGTCTCTGACAAGGCGCCACGCTATCATGTGATTTCTTTATCATCACAACGAACTTGTTGTGAATCACTGGAAGAAGCTGAGGATCCAGCTGGCTGGAGAGGCATATTGGTTGAAGTCCAGGGTCGCCTCGGTCTGTAAGATTCCATCAAAAAGATAGAAAGTTAGAATTGAAGGGGTTAATGCGTTGACAATAATTAGTTTCAGAGTTTTGCGACATTGCATGACTAACTTGCATCTTATATTGTAGTTATCGAAGCGAATGCCCGATTGTCAATAAGCAATAGACTTATAACATCCTTGGTCCTGCTTCCCCTATGCCTATAATTTTTGCCAGAAAAACATTGCAATAACCAGGTAAAGAAAAGACCATCCTATAATTGGCTTTCGACATGTATTTGTAAATTGTTCTCAGCCTCTTCCGCCAGGAATAGAAGAACTACACCATTGAAAGGAACGAAGTAGTCGTTGGTCAAGTATATTTGTTGGAGTGCACTTTTAATGAAAGTATTTATAAATATTTTCGATGCAGGTACTATTGGTAGCTGTGTCATGCCTTTTTTGTTCATTATTTCAGTCAGCTGTTGCTCATTTAATTCGTTTTCGCTCTTCTTCACGACCACACTGGATTCCAACCAATATAATGATTATTTCATATTGAACTGTGTTTACTTTTTGCGTAATCTGGCAATCATCAGAAACTTATCATAAACAATCTGCTAATATTTTACCTGAATTATCGTGTAAACATGAATAGTTCCACAAACGTTCACACACTGGGGGTTATAAAATAAAACACCACCATTACCACAATCTCCGCCTACGTGCATACCTACTCGTTTAAGATTCAACTCTGCAAAATTCATCACCTTAATTGGATACAATTTTTCAAACTGAAGACAGTAGGTACAGGAGTATATCCTGTGTTTCAAGCGCCAATGTGACTTTCTCAGTGTCATTTTTAAGCCAAGCAGCTACGAGTAAAACCCATCTGCGAGCAAAGAAGCAGCACTTATCCGACTACAGTCCTCGCGAACTCGTTTTTTTTTTTTTATTTTTTTATTTATTTATTTATTTATTTTTTTTTTTTGTATAGAGAGTAACTCAAAACCGGTGTATGCTATGACTTAGTAAATTGCTCCTTAAATTCAAATTTACGAAAAACAGTTTCAGATTTCGTTGCATACGGCTACTTTGTAGTGCGAGTATACTTCTATGAAGGATCGCTAAGGTGCCCCAGTCTTGGTACAAATGAGAAGCTACTCCCCATTCTCGTCAAGCAGGAAAGTGGAAAAAGTGGAAACGAGAAGAGCCTTTTTTATTATTAATAGTCATCGCATTCAGTGTAGACTAAAGACTGGGGGGAGAGATACGAGTACGAGTACAAGTACAAGTACGAATACGAATACGAGTACGAGAATACTCCATCGACACTAACGCCTTCTGAATCCGGAAAACCTTACACCTCTATGCCTGAGCCTGACTCGGTTATGTAACTAATGCTTCTTCTTACTGTTTTCCTCTATTCCTCTGGAGGTGAATATGTGCAAATACACCCGGGCAATAGGAGTTTTTAGATTTGCACACAAACGCTGCTGTGAAGTCCTGTTCTTTTTTTTTTTACTCCTAGTTCTCGCATATCGTCATCCCATTTTATTTTTTCCATTTTTATTTTTATTTTTCCTTTTTGACTTTTTTCTTTCCTTCGCATCGACCCTATGAGTATTTCTTGATAGGCATGACTTTAGAATCAACGACGTCGACGAGGTTGATAATGATGACGACGACGAATATAGCGACAACGACTATGTTGACGACAACGACGGAAGTTAAATCCCAGAGGACTACCACAATGATATCTTTTATTAAAAGTAACCAGGCATGTGAGGTAAAGAGGCGTGGTAAAAGAGGGGGCGAACCATAGGTGGTGGCTGAACCTTAAGCGTGCACAAAAAGGGCTTTTCAGATTGTCTGAGCACTTACAGATACTTAAAACGTGGATACACTCCGCATATACAGGTAGAAATCATAACTGAAATACGAAAGACGGTGGGGGCGGAGAAGAAAAGCTCTTTCGTTGACGATAAAGGAATATGTATTATTGTAAATCGCCAGGACAAAAGGATATTTATTCGAATACCCTTGAAGGCGATGGCTTGTATAAAGTGTTCTTGATGCGTTTCTTCTTTTACATGAGGGTGCTGTTAGATCAGGACACGCAGATGGAACAAAGGCTGTTGGCTCTGGTTCTAGTTCTGGTGCTAGTACTGGGGCTGATTCTGCAGAAAATATAAATATATCTACCAACACCAGACCTGGTATATAATATTTATTAGGTAGTTGTATGCGAGGCTTCCACAAAATTACTAGCTAAATACTTAAATTTGTACATGAAACACGAAGGAAGTGGGGTAAAGAAACTTCGTACAATTTGCATTATACGCAATTTTTTATTGCATACTAAAATATTTTGTGATGCAAGCATCATCTCGACATATAAAATACTATAATTGTAAGCTTACTTAAAACATCGTTTAGCTATACTCCTATACATACATACATCATGTGGTGGAAAGACTGGGAGAACATTTGAATTGCAATGGAATCTCATAGGTCTTAAGGACGGAAATGCAATTCTTATAAAAATGTCGAGTTGATGTTAAGGGTTTTGACTCCTTCCTACTTTAATGAAGAAAGGGAGTTGTAAGAAAAGTGGTTTAAAATAATGAAATTGACAACATTCTCATAACCAAAGCTTAAATGCTAATTGGGTTAGAAACTTGATAAAAAGGCTATATGCTTTCAAATGTTCTCAATGGTGAATCTTCTTTTGTAGATCTGGAATGCGTTATGATGTTGAATGCATTAAGAAGTGAAGTCAATAAGAGTCAGGAAAAAATTCAAAAAATATTCTTCGATTGCCAGTTCACAAAGCTGTAACAAGTTTTGGAAAAGATCTGCTCAACGAATTGGGTTGTATTGGAAAAACGGCTAATGAACACTGAAAATAATTGAAGAAAAAATGTGCAATACAATTTTGTCTAGATCTAGTCTTTACATCAAGTGACAAACATCTAATTTGAGCGGATTAACGCAAAAGAGTTTAATACACGACATCCTACACAGATATTATACAATCTTTAATGGTGACTATACAGGAAAACGTACTTCAGGCGTACCGCAAGGAAGCCATTTAGGGCCATTACTTTTTATTATTTTTATTAATAACAAAGTTTCAGTTGTCAAGATGATTTAAAACTTTTTTCTGATGATTGTTTTCTGATTCATTTGGACAATATATACCATATCGTTGCAAAGGCAAAATTCAGTGTTTTGGTTTTATAAAGCGAAATTCAAAGGACTTAAACGATTTAGCTGCGGTTTTATCCCATTAGTTCGATTAGTTTTGGAATATGCTGATGTGATTTGAAATGCAGCGGGCTCTATCCGGGAGCCAAATCCGGAGAATACGGAGCAATTTGTAGTGGTTCGTAGCAATTTGGTGTATTATCGTAGTGGAATGGCACTTTTTTCTTCGCCAAATGAACTCGTTTTTTCTTCAAATCGGCGTTTAATCGGCCCAATAAAATAACGTAGTATACTCCTGTGATAGTTTTTCCCTTCTCCAAATGGTTAACGTGGATAACTCCTCGTGCGTCCCAAAAAACCGTGGCCATTACCTTTCCGGCCGAAGGCACGGTCGCCTTCTTTAGAGCACGTAAGTTCTTTCGATTGTTCTTTGGTCTCAGGTGTGTACCAATGAATCCATATCTCATCGACAGTCACGAAACGACGCAGAAACCCCTACGGATTTCTATTAAATAGGACCAAGCATGTCTTTGAACTCGTCTCACGATTGCGCTTTTTCTCCGGTGTGAGCAAATGCGGCACCCATCGCACGGACAGCTTCCTCATGTCCAAAATCTTGACCAGGATATGGCTAATGCGTTCAGTTGAGATGCCTGCTATCGCAGCCAAATTGCGAATTTTCACTCGGCGGTACGCTAATACGAGATCATGGATATTGTCCACGGTTTCCACTGTGGTAATCGTTTTTGGCTACCTGGGCGCGGTTCATCAAAAACTGACCCTGCGGCCCCTACGAACCAATGGTAAACGGTTGTACGGGAAAGTGGATGGATCCCATACACACCATCGAGTACGGGCTTGATTTCCTCGTAGGTTTTGTCACTCAAAACCAAGAATGGGATTTTGAAATAGGGTGTCAAAAGAAAACTAAGCGTCACTCATTTTGGCTCAGTAGCGCCACTTATCTCCCAATCCGGGTGCTCATCAAACAGTCCTCGTATGTCAGTATACTTGTAAATAAAATAAATAAAATAATTTTTTATAATAATTACCACAGCGCTCTAAACATAAATTCGATTTAATTCATACAATTTCCATTCAAAGTTGGTCATATTACTACTTTTAACCAGGTAGCTCCGAAATTGGAGAGAAATCTTTGCATAAAAACCCTTCTCTGGCCAGGATTTCATCTTCATCCAGACCTCAATATTATAAAAAATATATAAAATATGTGGTCAACTATTGTACATATGTGTCACACAATTATCTACGGAAAAATTGCCAAATTTACTAAAGAAACTCGAATGATTACCAGCAGTTGTAAGCTTCATGATAGTTTCATAATGTGAATAGCATGCTGTTTTAGAACTATCAATTAAATAGACATTTTTTAGCAACCAAACAATAACCCTATTGCTTAACGCTCATAAAAATGTTTAAGCTTAAGCAGCTAGATATGTACTCCTAGGAGTAGAATAAATAGGTTGAAGGTGGGCATATATTGATGCCGTGCACAATCCACCGGCAACGTATAGAGGAAGATACAATTTTTGGTTAAATATTTACAACAGGAGACAGGAAATAGACTTTTCAGAAAGGAAAAAAATTAAAGAAGCGCCCAATCCATGCTATGGAGAGATGCTTCTGCAGAAATTATGCCTGTAAGTTTTACCAAAAAGTGTAAGGAACTTTCCAATGACACAAATACCGAGCAATATGAGAAAGGATGGAAACGTCAGGGTCACAGTCGATGCTGAAAATTTACCTCTGCAGGCCTTTTAACGGCGATAAGCAGCAATTTTCTGCTATCAGGTTGAATGATAATTCACAACCACTTTGCTAAAGCTTTAAGTTCTCTAATGTCCAACTTAAATTCCAATACGGAAAAAACGAGCACCATAAGCTTAGTGTTAAGCCTAATCCTACAATAAGCTAAGGGTTAAGCCTAAAATTAAGCCTAGTGATAAGTTTATTGCTAACCCCGATCCCGAACCTAATCCCCACCGAACCTAATGACCTTCGACTAATTTGAGATTTTTATGAAAATTTCAATATCTTCCTCACAGATGTTGCTAATGACATCTTCTCATATGATCCCCCATTCATGTTTTTTCGGAACATATCTGACAACTACAACGGACGTGTTCTAGTCTTAAAAACTATCATCGATCCTAACCCACCATTCAATGGCGCATTCAAACAATAACAACTTCTGTATATCTGAACTCCCAAAAGTTTCCCTATGAAATGTTTGCTTTGACCAAAACTTTGCTATCTGTTATCCAAACGATTCGAAATTGTTTACACAGAAATTCAGACGGCCGTGAGAATGATTATGATTCTAAAGGTCCAGGTGTCATCTTTTTTAGTTCACGTGCCAGACAGCATTTTCAAGCAGGGTCATGTTGAAATGTGCAACAACAACATTGCAACTATATAAGACAATACACTCCACACAGTTGCAGATATTCCGGATGACATGCTGCAGAATGTGATGAAATTAGAATTGATTAGAAGTACATGCGTTTGTGATAGTTCTAGAAGTGGAAATTTGGCCAAAATCGCTTCAAACAACCTAAAAGTATAAATGTTGTCCTTAAAACCAACTCGAAAACCTGATAGAACTTTGGGGTAGCCTGTAATCTTTTCTTCACATACATACATATATAGATACCGACAACAAAAATTACTTTGAGAACTCAACGGGATATTCGGAAATTTATTTCAAGGTCTCATTTTAGTTTCCAAAAAAGAAAAACATACTCGTGAAAACTTCTATAGCCATAAACACAGAAACTAAACATTTCACCATAACAATACAGCACTCTGATTTTAGCCATGAAAAATGTTGCATGTCTTCCTCCGCTTTTTTGGTTTAGAAAGTGCAAACCTTATTTTCATTGCCACGTTAGCTTCAATTACCCCTAAATGTTGAAAGACTTGGCACTTCCTACCACCAACTCTTTAATTAAAGTTAAGAACTTTAAACTAACAAACGAAATGTGAATTCCGTTTCCCATATCCTTCTTGGGACAATTAAAAAGGAGTTTTATTGACAAACTTCCAGTTAATACGACTTCAACACGCAAGTTTTCTAACTAGCAAAATAAAAAAACAAAATTAAATAGCTCACTTAAAAGAAATAACTGACCAGGACTATTCAGAATCTTTAGGAAATTGTACTTGTTGTGAAGCAGGTAATTGCTGGTAGGTCGTAATTTTGTTGGTTTTATAGTAATATACCTTTTACTAGTTAATAAGTTGGATAAGGATAATACGTTTTTAGTTTTAGCATGATAATTATGGCTGAGTACTTAATTCATTCAATTCAATTAAATTTTTGCAGATGGCGTGCAATGTTTATTGTAATAAATAAGAAGGGCTACATTTTATTTCCTTCATTTGGACGCTAATAGGCTTCGATCTTATGGTATATATCTCAAATTTAGTAAACATTTCCGCTTTGGCTCACCTTAGAGAGTAAAGTAACGCACACCAAAAAAATGTCAACAAAGCAATAATCAGATCCTCGGTATTCAAAGTAATCAACTTTTTCTGCCAGATGCTACCCAATCGATTTATTTGTCGAGAGAGCGACGAGGACATCCCGAGGACGAAAGGAAGGAATACAGATACTCGTAGTATGTCAAACGCTATAAAATTAGAGGTCGGTCCTAAGAGAGTATTTTATCTTTAGAAACACCTGAGGCTGCCCTATTACCAAGGAACATCTACTTTTGAGATGGATATCAGCAAGTGAATGCACTTTATCAGGATGAATATGACACAAAAGATGAGAAGAAAATAAACTTATAATATTGAAAGGGATACAAAGACATCTTTTGGACGAAAATCCAGAAGAAAAAAAAAAATAAAAAATTCTGGCAGCAGTAAATAGACAGGAATTGTAAAAATAATGGAGGAACATTTTCTGCTTTTAGGCACACCATATCCGCCAACTTGTAGATTATCTGGTCGATACAATTTTTGACTACTTTTCGGAGCATCTGGGGCCGTACATTATCTTCCAAGGTTACGGTCAGTACTGGTTTATTCATGTAAACAATCGACTTTACGTTCCACTTACCGAAAATAATTGAGCAGCGTTATATGTTATTATTTGGTCAATTTACAGGTCCGAAATTCTGAATTTACTTCAGTGGATCGAAAGTATTGAAGACGTGACACGTAGCCTGCTGGAACCATAAATGGTCAACATTTGAAAACCAATATTCGTCGATCATCTTTGTGTATTAGAGGAAAAAGAGGTACCGATGAATGTTGGTTTTAAATGTTTGAAGGTTCTAATGACTTGGAAATAAAGAGCTCGGGAGGGCATTCCATAAGTGATTACGCCATCACCGTACAAACTACACATCACACAGTACATTTTTGTGACTGTAATGGTACATGAAGAGTCCTTTTGCTTATTGAGCCAAAAGCGAGCTTCATCGATGAATACAATTCGGCCATAAGATAAGATTCCGGATGATCTTGCAATTGCTTTTGAGTCCCACGCATGTCAAGATGCAATGTCTTCATTTCTTGACCAATTGAATCTTTTAAGGGATAAGGCCAAATCCCTATCGCAAGAGCCCAAGTTTCTGTGCACATCCGCGATCTGACAAACTGGAGTTGTCAACGGAAGTGGTCTCAACTGCAACGATATTTCCTCAGTGTTTTTATTTTTGTTGTTGGCCAAATATCAAGTAGCGTTAAATAGGATTATTCGGCCCATAAAATTGGGAACGTGTAACTGAACACTTTTTTTGGAAATAATACTCCACGATTAGGTGACGTTGTTGCGGTGTAAATTTGTCAAAAAATAAAAAATAAAAACATCACCGCTTAAAATCATGTAAAAAATCATGTTATCTTTCTTAATTGAATTAGGGTTCTCTTTTTCCACTGTCTACTCCTGCAAGGACCCTTCCTCCCCAGTATTTTCGCTTCCTTCGAAAATGTATAAACTTTTTTTCTTCAGCTACAAAATGCATTTGCATAGATAGGTAGGAATACTTTGTGCTTACCTATCGTACTCGCGATTATCCTCATCGCATCTGGCATCTTGAAGTTCTCTCCAGCTTTTACCATGGCGGCACGTTGTCACCAAAATTAGGTCTCGTCCGTTATGTAAATGAAACAGTGAATTTCTTGTCTCTGAACCGATTCCATGGACATATCTGCAAAGAACAAAAAAAATAAATAAATAAATAAACTTAGAACAAGAAATTCAATGAAATAAGCGATAGTTTTTGTGTATCTTCGGAACGAAAGATTCGCCGACTTTTATTAATTCCATCAACGAAAATGAGAAACGCAACAAGACAAGAAATGAGAAGAAAGGTACCGTTAAGAGTAGAAAAAGAAAATAGAAAAAATAATCTTCCGGCTCAGAACAAAAAAAGAGGGAATACAAACAGTGGTTTGTGAAATGCCCTCGACTACCTTTAAGCGCGCTGGTATTTTTTCAGACAATGATAGGGCCACTATCAGATATTCTACAGCCACAACTTCTACCAAATAGAACTATTATAGCAAAACAACCACAAGGCAATAACATTCCTGTATCAAGTTGAATGGGCCACTAAACGAAATAAAACTTTTCCAAGAGCCATCGTAACCATCGATATGAATACGAGTACCAACTCAAACTCTCGTCAAAGATATACAATAGTATGTAGCCCTACAAACAGATCGAATAGATAGCCCTCCCATGTGTATCCTTCTTCTACTGGCTTTTCTTTTACAATGTACGTGTATAGGACAAGTATTGCTGTCGTGCAAAAAAACAAAAAAACAAAATAATGATGGTGGCATAACATAAATGTATTTATGTCCTTGTCAGACAGATATTAAAGATTTCTGATGATCTTTTCATACCCAAACAATTTAGTATTGGAAAGAAAAGATTGGCATACGGTTGATCAGGATCAAGCACTTTCCGAAGTAGGAATATTGGTTTTGAATGTTTCATGATTGCATTCAGTAAAGTGATAAAAGCAGATCGCTGCGCAAATCAGCCCGCGGAGAGTTTTTTTTTATACGCTGGAATAAAGGCAAGTGCAACACAAAAATATGAAACAACTAACGATCAAGTTAATGTATAAACCTACGAGTTCTGAGAATAAATTATCGTCCCGAGGCGTAAGAAATTAAAATAGTTTAACTCAATTCTACATCGAGAAGGTGTTAAACTGATGACAACATTTTTATGTGGCCGTACTTTCACTAAAAGTCTACTTTGTACACAATCGCCAGTCCACTGTTATGACCTCTGCTCGGCTTCGGAAGATTTTCTACCATTTTTCTAAAGACAAAGTGATAGTTTGTTGGGGAAACATCCAGAGAAAAGCAATTTTTGCACTGTTGCTTGTGAAGTATGGGGTCTGGCATTGGATTGGTACATGCACTTGACCAACACAGCCTCCTTTTTAACCAATTTTACATGCACTATGACAGACAATTCCATAATCTAACATTTCTCGTGGTTGAAGAAAAGAAAAGTGGATTGGATTGGATTGGTCCTTTCCATGTAAATCAGATTGTGACCATAAACTTTTCTGAAGAAAGCCCTGTCTTTCGTCTGCATTCAACCACTTTTCAGGTTTTATCCGGTGCAAGAACGGCTAAGTGTTGCCGTTGTTGAGAGAGAAAGATACCAACCTATTGTTATGAGAGATACGTGTTTGGGGTACGCATCTACCGTTGATCTTAAGTCATAAATTAGATTTTACGGTTTGCCGTATGGTTTGTTTTCGACGTTGAAATCTCCGAAACCCAGAACAGAACGAATGTCGAATGATGCGTTCGTTAGCGACACGCAGGATACAATATATTATAGCATAAGATGTATTATATGTTAAAAGTACATATTTCAGCGCTTATATATATTTACAAAAAAAAAAAAAAAAAAATAGTTAGGGACAAGTTCTTACAACCGGGTTGTGTTCTTTATTCCATTTTCTTCTCGCCCAGGTAACGCATTGTGTTTTGCTTCTTTCTTAGGGATAATTTGCCTTCCCCTAGGGATATTTCTCTTCCTGAACGCATTGGCAATTGCCCTAGTAACTAAAACTTAATCAGATAACATGCGCATCAGGACCAGCCCAACAGTTGTAGAACTCACCACATAGGGTGCCTTGTAATGTTATAAAACTTTCGATTGCCTGATATGTGCGGATTGGTTTATACAAACGGCTTACGGTGGGCATTGTACTCCTATTTTTGTGGTTCGATAAAGATATATCCCGAATTTCGGATATGCCTTTAGTTCTCTTCTTCTCTGACCAGAGAAAATTGACGAGAAGATTTTATCAACATTTAAACAGTAAAAAATTCGAATTAACAATAAAAGGGGAAAAAAGAGGCCAACGTAACTATTCAACGGGGAGCAATTCAGTTCTGTTGGTAGAATTTTTTTTTAAGGACGAAACAGGCAGAATACGACCAAAGTAAAATACGAGTAATGTAACGGCATGATACGAGTAGAAGCATGAAAGAAGCACGGAAGATGGAAGAGAAATTGGAAAGGCAAGCTTCACAATAACCATAGACAACAAAATTACCTAAATATCTTCAAGACGGTAAAATATAGTAGAGATAGTGGGCTCGGTTCTCTAGGCATCTGTTGACCGATATTGGACATTTTCTTTTACTTTTTGTTGCTTCTGGGTTTTTATTCGATTTTCTTTTCGCTTCCTTCAATCTCATCCTTTGAAAGAGTTTCTAAAGTATCGGTTTATCTGCGCTACTATTTAGTGTTCCTTTTTTGTTCTGGATAAAGAAAAGCTTCTTGTGTTGTTGACAGTCTCGTTGCCGTTGTCGCTGTCGCTGTTGCTGTCGCTGTCGTTATCCTGTCTTAGACGTGGAAGTGTAAAAATTGAAAAGTTTCTGCTGTTGCTGGTACTAATGTTTGCGCTGCTCTGGCCTCGCTCTTAACTACATTTAGGCAAATTGATTTCAATTTAATCAGAAATTCTGGGAATTTAATGCGATTAGCTGTGAAATTTATGTTTGAAAATTCCATTCCTTTCAGCAGCTGAAGGGGATGGCAAATGGTTCTGCAAGTCCCTCCTGCCACCGAATTTTATTGTTCTAAACACTTTGCAAATGTTCAAATGAGGGCTACGGGCAAGCTGCCATCCCTTGGGGACAATTTTGATGGAATCAACGCACAAGGAATGGGGATTTATTAGTATTATTGTTATTATTTGAATAGAAGGATCTTTTCTTTTCTAGTCTCTTCCTTTTATACTAAATTGAAATGATGGCAAATAGGGCAAGCTTCTAAGGGAACATTTTAATGTAATTTGACGATGTAGATTACAGCCCTTAAAAGATGTTTTTTCCTTTTTTCTATTTTTATTTTTTATTTTTTATTTATTGTATTTATGCTTTTTGTTGAACTTTAGTTTTGTTTGCATTCATTTTGGATCTTTTTTTCTGTTTTCAATGTTGTCAGTTTAATGTCATAAAGTGAAAGCATCGGGCACAGATTGTGTGGTAAATGTAAATTTTTAAATAAATTTCAGATACAACAGTGAAGTGTTATAAGAAAGGCCAGTAATTCACATATTTAAAGAAAGAATTTCAACTCAACTTCTGAATTAATGTTACTTACTCTATGATTGAACATTTACGCAATCGCAGTACAAACTTGTCTTTTTTAAACAAACCAATGGCACACCGACGGATACGATACAAGAGAAAGGACTTGAGGCATATGGAACTACTAATACTTGCCTGAATGTAAGCATAGACAGTAGTAAGTTCGTATTCCAATATTAGATGCATGCAATAGAACTCTACATTGGAAGACAACAAAATAGAGCCCGTTGTTATTTGTAGTCACAACAGTGTTGAGCGGTTGATCGTTTAGGTTGAAATCAAAGCCCCATGTTAAGTAGCTGAGGGTGTTGCTGGATTGGCATAATTTTAGAGACAATTCAAAAGCGAAAAGCTCATGTCAAACCTAGCAAGATTCAGGCAATTGCGACTGTGATCAAAACAATTTCGATGAACGCAGCTCTTACCATATAGCAACAAATATATAGAAGAACATAAGACGTAATAACTTTTTGTGCAGAAGAGATTCTCTCAGAGTATTCTGCGCTTACAGAATGCTCCCCGGGGATACGAGTACAAACGTGATAGCCAGACGAAAATCTTTCAACTAAAATATATAAACGCGTAAACGTAGATAGGATAGTCATCTGATAGGTAGACCTAATATATTAACTATGACAATGCCAATAGGACACCTAAACAAATGGCAGCTTAACAAATACACCATGCCATCACAAATGGCCCATTCTGCCTTCTTTGCGAAGACAAATTTAGGTACGAGTATGACAGAGACCGAGTTTTCTTATGACGTAAAACTGTAGGAACATTGAGTCCAGCAAACCTTAGTTTATATTAAAAAGTGCCTGAGGCTTTACCCACATCAAAACTCGTTGCGGTCTACTCAAATTGGCTTCAGAGACTGAGCAGCCCTTTTCCTTTTTCCTTAATATTTAAATAAATACTATTCCTCAAATTTCCATCGATTACGCAATATGGTACACCTTGTTCTTGGTTGCAGGTTACCATAAGATCTGCAAGTGTCCCTACCTGACTGACGGAGCATTGTGGCATTTTTCTTTGGGAGGTAATGTTTTGATCCCGATAGGATCCGCACAATAAAAACCTGAGTTTCTCGCTGCTAAGTTTGAGAATTTTCTTAGATTTCTTTCGATGTAAAAATGACCATAACGGCTTAGATGTGCCCATCTAGATTTGACTATCTCCGGTCAGTCTTCCTTGTTATTATATAGGGTTTTCCAATAGGGACTTGACATCTTTGAATTTAATTTGTGAACGCACTCTTTCACTAATCATCAAACTGTTACTATTTGGTGCGGTTTGCATGCCGGCGGCGCTATTGGGCCATATCGTCACGTTACTGTGAATGGTCAGCGTTATCGCACCATGATCACGGATTTGGCCTGAATTGGAAGATATGGACTTGGACGACATGTGGTTTCAACAACATGGTGCTACAAGCCACATAGCACATGCTACAATCGATTTATTGAAGAGTAAGTATGATGAACGTGTTATCTCAAGACATGGGACAGTCGATTTGCCGCCTCGTTCGTGCGATTTAACGCCGCTTGACTATTTTCTGTGGGGCTACGTTAAGTCATTGGTTTATGCCAACACGCCGACGACGTTGGAAGAGCTCGGAGCCAACAAATAGCGGCCGTTTCTACCGAAATGTGTTGCAAATTGGGTCCAATGAATCGGCCGCTGCAAACGTGCCCGCGGTGGGAGTTCCATTCATAGATGTTTTGATTGTACTTCAAGCCAATAATAAAGTTTTTGAAATATCTCAAATGGTTCGCCTTTTATTTAAAAAAAAAAGTTGTCAAGTCGTTATTAGAAAACCCTATATATTCAATAGTATTCTTATTCAAACTTAGATGATGCTTTATTGTCCATGCCTCCCAATTTATCTATTACTAGGTTCTTTTTGGTTCCGCGTTTCTCGGTTCTGCCTGGATAATGTCTAACGCATTGTCCCAAAGCTCCTGACTATATGTTAATGCATTCTGCAGTCTGATTATCGATTCGCATTATTTTGCCGCCCTAAACAGCTAAAAATTTTGATTGAAACACCACCGTCAAAAAGTTCCTGGTGGCCGTTTACCAGTGGCACGAGCGGTTTAAAAGTGGTCGTGAGTCAATCGAAATGATGAACGCAGTAGCAGACCATCGACATCGAAAACCGACGAAAACATTGATGAAGTAAAAGAAATGTTGGTCAATAACAGCAAATTAACCATCAGAGAGATAGCGAAGGACTTGAACATGACCGTCTAAGACATTTTGGGTAATAATTTGGGCTTCCGTCGTGTAGCAGCAAAGTTGGTACCAAAAGACCTCAATTTCATGCAAAAGAGAGACCGTGTTGACGTTGCAAAAGAGATGATTTGCGAGGCTGTATACGTACGACACGCAATCCAGACATAAGGCAAGTGAAAAGCGTTCACAAAATGACGCGAGACCAAAAAAAAACATGCGTTTTCAGTCAAAAAAGAAGGAAATGGTCACGGTTTTCATGGATTACAACTTTGTAGTTCATCATGAATGTTTGCGTGAAGCAATTCGCCGAAAGAAACCAGAATTGTGGGCATAAATATCGTTGATTTTGCACCATGATAACGCACCCCCGCACAGTGCCATCATTATTCGTAATTTTTTGACGATAAATGCAACAAATACCATCCAACAGCCACCGAATTCATCTGATTTGGCTCCCTGTGACTTCTTTCTGTTCAATCGAGTTAAAAAAAAAACACTACGGGGAACGCGTTTCAGCAGCCGAGAGGAAGTAATGAAAAAATCGCAGGAAGTACTGATGGACATACCGAAAACCGAATATAAAAAAATATTTTGAGGATTGGATCAAGCTCTGGCATAAGTGTGTTGCAGTCGATGGGGATTACTTTAAAGGGAACAATATAGATTTAGATGAAAAAAACTTCTTTGATCAAGGTGGTATTCTGCTTGTATCCGCTTGTTTCATGGACACTTTCAGGCTAAAATTCACACAGAAGATCCCAGAACCCATTGCTTCTACTATCTACCTCGATATTGATTATATATTTTTCTTATTCAGTATTTGTTCCTTTTCGGCGGAGGAAGCATTTATTGGATAGTCCGTCAGTAAACTTAGATTGTGCAATTTCCAATGCTTCAACGCTTGAAGTGGCCCAAATTGGTGAGTAATAGTGTAATGTTGCCAGCTGACCAAAGTGAAAAAGGCGCCAAGTGCTATTGTATAAAGATTCGTTTCTTTGTACATCTGAGTTTCATCTTTCTTCTTGTTGCTTTCCGCCATATTAGAGCGCACATGTGCGAGTTAAGATCTCACCACTATTGTATACAACCGCTACACAATCGCTTATCCTTTCTTAAAGCGCTTTAAATAGCTCTTCTCTCTAAGTTGTTGAAGGCTCTTTCTACACCCCTCGACAACTGGTTGAGACGCCCTCCTGATTTCAGCGTTTCTCGATAATTTTGTTCTGTATTCGCTGAAAATAGTGCTACTAGGTAGTTACTACCAATTTCTTAGAAAATTCTAATCATCGTAAATCCTTTTTTCTCTTAGTTTTTTTTTTTTTGGAATTTGCAATTTGACTCTAATTACCCGCTATAAGTGGTTGAGACAGGATTGGGTTTTTTGAAATAAAAACAAAATTTGGAGTTTTATCACAATTTTTGTATTTCATTTAGTAATGAGTACTTCTTACCTCATTACTTACAACTTTTGAAATTCTTGAAGGAAGAGATTTAAACAGTTTTTTAACTATTTTTTGTCCTTGGATTTTGTTCAATTCAGTTTCAATGGCTGTCTTTAAAGTCTGCTACTTTATTGAATTGTTATCCGGCTTTGGTAGACAGCTCTAAAGAGATATCCACATACATTCTCATTTATGTTGAGGTCTGGAGCTAGCAGTCAATCAAGAACACAAACGTTGTTACGCTCGAAGTAGTCTTTTACCTTTCTAGCTGGATGGATAATTTTATTGCAGGATGAAATTTTCCGCGAATTTTTCTTGATTTTAGATGCACAATCTCTTTGTCTAAGATCTTAAGGTTGTCGTCACTATTAGTCTTATTTTGGTATGATATTCCTGCCCAAATCATGACTCCACACCCGTCTCGTTGTCGCTGTCTTAAATAATGAAGAAACCCGTCAGGTCCATCAAGGCAAAAGCGATTCTCATCGGTGAAGATGACAGCTCTATAACGCTTCTTCCATCTTTAACTGCTGTTTCGATGACGTTGTAGTAAAGCGGGTTTTCTTTTCAAACACTTTCTTTGAAGATGTTCCGCTTCTGCTAACACACGCTGGCAAGTCCTTAGTTTTATGTCCACATTCGAAATCCCTGCTTATACCGCGATATCCCTAGTTGTTGCTGTAGAATTTGATGCTTCTCTTAGTTGGGATCGTCGATCTGCTGGTTTTAAGATATATTTTCGTAGTTTTCTGGATCATTGAAAGAACTGTACGACTGCGTTGCAAAAGTTTTTCAATTTTGTTGACAGAATATCTCCGTTTGATTTAACATCTTCCCAAATTCCATTTTTAACTCTTTTACTTCTAAGATCTGTTTAAATATTTTCATGTAAATCATATGAGTAATCCACAACTGAAATTCCAAAGTATTTATACCCTGTGTCAACCACTTGTCGCGGGTAATCAGGGCTAAATTTATTCATAGCAAAATTTTCAGCACATGCAAAACAAAATTATCGAGAAATGCCGAAATCAACGGGGTGTCTCAACCAGTTTTCGAGAAGTGTATATATGGTATAAGAAAGCCACTCGTACAATGTCGTCTTCGGTGCTTTTTGGAACCTAATCGGCAGAATGCCATCTATATATAAGTCTTTAAGGACTGCGTGGAGTATCGTTTTTTTTTTTTTTTAGTTTATAACAACCTTCTGACACTATGTGTCCCTGAATGTCTGAGTTCTGTGGGATTGGATATTATACCCAGGTTCGGACATAAGTGTTAACACCGCCGACAGACAGCCCATCAAGTGTTACAGTCCGATGACAATAAACAACGCTGGCTATCATAAAGTTGGGTTGTCTCTTCGTCGTCAATCAAGCAACATATCATAAACTAGCATCATTCATTCGGTGGGAATAGATAAAATCTTCACAGACGAAAGCTAAGGGTTCAACTAGATTCGGCAAGATTAGAACAATTTATATGAAAGCAAAATCAATACGCCTTTGGCAGGAATGGGAAAAACGAAAAAATATCTTACAGCCATAGATTTGGTAAGTACATTCCGTTGACAAATATCATAATTTGATAATGGCATGCGCTTCGGCTGATACGAGAGTAATAATATTGGGTCTATAACTTAATTCGTGCGGTTTGCTAATTTCATTTCATTTCAGTATACGTCATTCATTTAAAGCGTAATCAACAATAATTTTTTTTCACTCAAATATGTCGAACTTTGTGCCTGAAAAAGTGTTTTTGCGGGGAGTTCTTCTTCATGAAGAAAACTGCTGCCGAAAGTCGTCGTATTTTGGTGGAAGTTTATGGTGAACATGCGCTAATTGAGCGATCGTGCCAAAAGTGGTTTGCACGATTTAAAAGTTGTGATTTTGGCTTCGAAGACGATGAACGTCCTGGGCAGCCAAAAAAGTTTGAGGATGAAGAACTGGAAGCATTACTCTATGAAGATTGTTGCCAAACACTCACTCAAGCAGTCATTTCAAAACGTTTAAAAGCAGCTGGATATATTCAAAAGCAAGAAAATTGGGTTCCACATGAACTCAAGCCGAGAGATGTCGAAAGGCGGTTTTGCATGTCCGAAATGCTGCTGGAACGCCACAAAAGGAAGTCATTTTTGCTTCGGATTGTTACTGGCGATTAAAAATGGATCCATTACGACAACCCCAAGCGCAAAAAATCATATGTGAAACCCGGCCAACCAGCCAAATCAACAGCAAAGCCGAATATCCATGGCGCGAAGGTAATGCTCTGTATTTGGTGGGATCAGATGGGTGTGCTGTATTATGAGCTGCTAAAACCAGGTGAAACCATCAATAGACAACGCTACCGAACACAATTAATCCGTTTGAAGGGATCAGTAGCCGAAAAACGCCCGGAATATGAGACCAGACACGAGGCAATAATATTCCATCATGACAACGCTCGAACGCTAAGAACTATTTGGAAAACAGTGGATGGGAAGTCTTACCCCACCCGCCTTATGGCCCAGACCTTGCCCCGTCTGACTACCATTTGTTCCGGTCGATGCAGAACGACCTCACTGAAATACGGTTCACATCAGAGCAGAATATCAAAAATTGTCTTGATTAATACTTTGAATAATACTATTGTACATGTTTTAATTCTTTCGACTCCATAAATATTGAATAAAATTATTTATCCTACAAACAAATTCAACCCGACAAAATCATTTCACAATGACTTGAGTATTGACTTTGATCAATTTTAGAGCTCCCTAATTCACCTTCAACTCAAACGAGACTCCCATTAAAGAATTATTACATATTTCAAGTCATCGGCTCCCAGTCGTTTTATTCTTACCGAAAGGTTGTATGTACTTTATGTATAATACCCAATTGAAACGCATAAAATAAAAAGCATCAATTTTTTATAAACACTTACGGTACTCGATAAACTGAAGCTTTAACATTCAATATTCAACCTCAAAGCTATCAAGGAATTATGACGAAAAAATAAAAAAATAAATAATAACCAAAAAGATACTCGATTCTGTAAAGAAAATCTTCAAAGGCAATGTAGTACGAGTTCTCTGTACTTAAAATCTAAAGACAAGTAATATACGTATGTATGTATCATACCATACATTCCTGAAGGTTGAATGAAGGCCCCTTTGCCTATTTTTATTTCCTTTGTCATAGATGCGCTGTATGATTTAGTCGGCTTTGTTATTACTTAATTGAAAGTCACATTCCGATTATTACTATGGAAGCATACTGTTTTTAATTATTCAAAATCTGAGATCTAATTATTATTGTTCAGTGGATTTTTTTTTTCAACATTTTTGCTTTGACTGACGAGGGGGAGAAAACCGTTCAAATGAGACGTTTACGAGTATTGAATGTTATGGAAATTTTTCTGTTCAGTTTGTTGTTTTCGACAAAAATAACCAATAAATTCTGCTTCATTCGGCAATGACTTTATTAAGGGTAACCTTTAGAGGTGGGCTTAATTGTTTTGCATTGGATTTATTTTGAATTTTTTTTTTTTCATCATTCAGACATCCTTAGTGATGATTTTTGAAAGATCTGAAAGTGATTTGCCGACCTCACCCAGACAGACTGCTTCTATGTAAAATCAATAGCATCATACCAAGTGTACTGACTATTGACTCAGCTCAAAGATAGATAGGATGTCAAATAACAAAAAAAAAAAAACCCACACAAATGATGTTTTGGATTTGGACTCTGAATAATATTGTATCTTACTATCTAAGTTCATCAGTCATAAGAACACAATATTATTAGAGTTGAGTACTTGCTCAAGTACAAATGTTGTCTTCTGCACAGCAGGATTAAAACAGATGCTAATGTAAGAGTAACAATAAAAACCTTTACTCTGGTGGTGGCTTTGCTATCAAATAAATGTTATGACCTAGGTATTATGGCTGTGGCTCAAGTTGTAGTGTTTTGGCTTTCCAATAGGGCGGGTCAGAGTTCAATCCCACTCCTACCCGAAAGACATTCTTTTTTTCAGGGAACTAAAACCTCGTGAGATGAATGGTTGTCTAAAATACAACAAATCAATTTACACTAATAATTTAGTCTCCCCATTAAATGTTGAATGACGACCTCGCTCCATGATCCATAACCACTGAGCCCAAACATCTAAAAACTTAACATGTGATGCGGCATTTAAAGGGTTGTCATACCCTCTTGAGTTTCAAATTCTCAAAAAAAAAGAAAAGAGGAAAGCGAATCTCCTTCTATACTTTACATCCAAAGAAGTTAGCACTGGGATCTTCTGCTTTGCATACACAAATCATTCAGTTTATCCATATATTTTACAATCTTCCAAGCCAATGACCTATTTATCTGACCGCTGAATGGATTAGCTGACTTACGTTAGATGACAGAATATACGTAGTCAATCAAGCAGCGATCATATTCGAAACTTCGAATGACATATATTCGAGAGAGAGAGAGACCGTAGCGCAGTCGTGGCACACGGATATCCCAGTTAATTGAGTCGCTGTTGAACTGACCAGACTCGGTTTTACCACAATCGAATGACACACTTTCAAGATTTCTTCAACGCCAGTCTTACCTATCACTCATGGAGACAACTACCAGACATCTGGATTAGCATGGCCCATACTCAAGATCAGAAAGTTTATACACCACAGGAGAAGAGATACTTATCTCTACAACATCTAAATGGTATTTCGCTGTATGAAAATCACTGATCTTAACAAAGATCGTAAGATTATTTCAAAGACGTGCTTGGTTGGAGAAGTTTCTGCATCATTTCGTGGCCTTCGATGAGACGTGGATTAATTGGTGTACACCAAAGATCCACGTTGACTAATTGGAGAAGGAAAAAACAATCATAGGAGCATACTACGTCTATTTATTGGGCCGATTTGAAGAAAAAACGACCACATTGAAGAAAAAAGTGCTCTTCCACCAAGATAACGCAACGGCTCACACTTCCGCAGTCGCCACAGCCAAATTGATCGAGTTGCACTACGAATTGCTCCCCCATCCAACGTAATATATTCTCGGGATTTGGCTTCCTGCGACTTCTTTTTGTTCCTAAACCTTAAAAAATCTCTTGCCGGAAAGAAGTACGGGTCGAACGAGGAAGTCATCGCCGCCGCGGAGGAGTATTTTGCAGACCAACAAAAGTCGTACTGTACGTTGCGTTGTCATTTATAATTTGGGTATTCATTAAACAGCCCTCGTACATGAGATTTAAAAAAACGATGACTCGATTTGTCGCCTAAGGTTTAGATAAACAATATAAAGAATCCGAACTGGGTTTTGATACTTCTGGTTTGAATTTTCAGTCAGGCCGTCGAGTCGTAAATAGGACTTTGAAGTCAGTAGAAAAACGGTGTTCCGCCTGTTACTGAGCAAAAATGGCCTACGATGCTAGGAAACGATCATCAACCTGCATCTGCTCTTTCTATGGAGATAGCATTACAGAACACTTCTGTGCTTTTGCCCTGCCTATTCTTGTATCAGATTGTAGATCCTCAAAGCTAATCTGATAAAGGACGATCCCTTTAGCTCTTCATCACTTTGAAACAGGTAAAATATTACAGAAGATAGAAGCGAACTTTACCAAAAAAATAAAAAAAAAACATGGTAACACTTGATGATGGTTTTACAAGATTGAAATTTAGATGAAATCCGATTCGTTCATCAACGAGACAAATGCATGCACGTGTTTGTGTCAATGTTTTGTACGAAGTAGAACGAATACTATTGGATTTACATCTCTCACCGCTCATGGTTAAAAGCCAATAAACTGCTTTCTACCCGTTCTTTTGCTGTATTATCATATTTCAAAGTAAAAATTCTATTGTGTGTGTTTTTTTTGGAAACCAAGTCCAGTACACTATTTCTCCTCTTTGTTATACATTCTTCTGGATTTTATGAAAAGCTGTACTTATTGATAGATACTATTCATTGGGGTATGAATAGTTTCGAGTATTATTCTCTGTGAATTATTGCTATTTCAACCACTTAGAGGTTTTACTTTAGTTTCGAAGCAGAAACTCGTTTAAATGCAAAGAATAGAAAGAAATGCGCTTTTTTTTTTCTTTTTTTTTTGTTGTTGTTTGTTTTGGCTTTTTGTGGTCCATAGAATTGAAAGATGTTGACATAGTTTGTAGTGAAAAGTTGGAGAAATCCGCCATGGGAATTAGGTCGTAGTGACTAGAAGTAAATAGGAGTTGAGATTTTATAGAAGTTGGAAACCGATGATGGTTCTCATTGAGAAGAATTTGAAAGGAACGAAAAATATCTATAAAATCTATGGACGAATAAGTTTTCATGCGAATTTGGGGTATCGTTCCTAAAGTGGGTAAGGTTATAGTGGTCTATGATTGGGAGCACATTAAGGATGGTATACATATCTATTTTGTTACTATGTGGCCCATTTTAGATTTTTTTTTTTTTTTTTGCTCAGGTATCATTTGTTGATTAGGTACTCGTATATGCTGCATATGTACGTCACGGTTAGTTTGGAAAACAAATTATTTGTGGTCTTTTTAGGAATCAATGTAAGAGGAATGGAAGATATCCTGTTTTCAAGCGACTCAAATAAAATCTGTCGATGATTAGCAACCTCTTCTCAGTAGGCTACAGATGATAATGTATTAAGCCACTAGAATGCTTCAACCATTTAACTGTTTGATGGCGCTGCAGAAAATTGATTCAAAAAGTATGTATAGGGTGATTCATCTCGAGGAGATGAACATTTCATGGCATTTATTTTTTGAGAATGATATATAAATGTTGGCCACGACTACGTCTGAGGTGGTCCATTCGGAAGGTCCAATTAAGACTTTACATATCCTCAGAGAAAATAATCCAAAAGTGTGATATCGCACGATCTAGGCAGCCAATTTACCGTAGCAAAACGTCAAATTAAGTGCTCACCAAAATGATTTCTCAACAAGTTCATTGTTTCACGCGCTGTATGGCTCGTAGCGCCGTCTTGTGGAGACCAGAGCTCACCGAGACCATGTGTTGAGGAGTGAGGAATCACATAGTCCGTTAACATGGCGTGATAACGGTTGCCATTGAGGGTAACATTCTGATTTGCCTCATTTTTGAATATATATGGACCCATGACTCCACCAGCCCATAAACCAGCTGCTATAGCCTCTTCACTACGTGCTGGATGTAGTCTAACCGGTCGAGTATCATCCACTAATGTAAACTTTGACTCAAATTTGCGAATGGTATTGGCAATAGTGGTTTCAGTAGGTCGATTATGCGCACCGTAAGTTCCTCGAATCCCATGAAAAACATTTCTCACAATAAGCTGATTTTCGTAATACAGCAGAACAATTTGGAAACGCTATTGTGGTGTGACAAAGCAGTTTGATAATAGTCACGCGTGATCTGTTAAAAAAAAAAATCCTATTGAAAATCACCCTATATATTATCAAATAAGTAGATTTTGTTCTTAGCCAGTTGTACCTATCTGTGACAAAAAACGTTGTATTGAGTTTCATGAAATGCACTTCCTTATTTAATAAATTTAATAAAGTACTTTGGACCCAATCACAAAAACTACGAGTATGAGTACCAATTTTGGCGTCCTTTAAAAAGCAACGCCTAACTAACTTTACCTTGGCTAAATTTAAAAAAAAAATATATATATAATCTAGAAGACGCTGACTTCCCAAAAATCTGTCATTTCTCGCTCACGGGTGCACTGTGCTTGGATATGGTATGTAGGTACTACTAAAAGGAACAGAAATGGGGACATGTGATTGAAGCACTCATTATGATTGTGACGAGGATGATACCGAATCGTGCAATCGTACTAACAGAAATTGCGAGATTCGTTTTGTGAAGGAATGAGTGCGTTTCCTTGGAACTATGTCAAACTAAGAGATGACTGTACAACCTTCACCAAGAAGCAGATAGCAACCAACAACCATTTTCTAATTGAAATGGGATTTTAAATGCAGGACACCAAAGCTGCCAGTCAGCATGTCATTCAGTAATTTCACATCATAAATGTACCTGCCGTAACTCTAGTCTTCTGAAGTAGACGCAAGGGACATACTACACAACGACGAGACATACTGGTAAAATCTCATGTGGGTCTGCCCACGACATTTCATCAAAAAAGGGAAGATCTATAGGCATGTGTACGAGTGCATGTGCATCAAATTATAAATTGCTTTCCTGTGCTGGATTTTAGGGGTTATTGCTGAGCTTGGATTTTATCTTTACTTTTGATTAAAATACCCGATAGCCACCTTCAGGAACGGTGATGAAGTAAGTGATGATATATTGTATGTTTGTATGTAATGTATATGTATAGGCCAACCTGTATGGATTTAATTGAACAATCTGCGTTCGTCTTTGATTTTTATTTCTGTTCTCCATTAATATGCCCTGCGAAAGGAATACTGTACTCATTTTGAAAATTTAAGTCAACCCAGCCCTTCAGCTAGAGACATGGGACATAGGAAATGAGACATGAGACATGAGACATTTGCTGCACTCATGTGTCTCAGACGATGACGACGATGATGGTTGTGCCAATATTTATAGTTGATTATACAATAATTACCACTCCTAGATACGTTTACTTGCGTGCCTGCGTCTCACATTTGAATTTAATTACTTCATTTCATGTATTCATTAAGCTGTACGAGTATGAATATGTTGACAACATGCGAACACATCCCATTATATGGTATGTAGGTACTCGTAATTTAATCGATTGGTGCCTAGGCGCCTAGACCACCTGTTGTTGGTGTTGTCTTTTCGTCTCACATTAAGGTTTCCGCTGTCCGTGGGGTATGAGTTGGAGTTGCAGAGTTTCCATAGTTTGAAGGTGTTTCTATATGTTTGGCGCCTTGTTTCCCGTAGTGTAAACACTTTGCTTCTATGTACTCTTACATTATTCGTTAGTTCCTTCTCCGTTCGCTTTATCTGCTGAAATCCGATACCACCACGGCTTGTGTCAATATGCCTTCCTGTGTCCTGCTTTGAGTTATTATTATTCCGTTATGTTCGAATGAACAATGACTCCCGTCCCAATTATAATTTATGGCCGGCGATGGCGGTTGGAAGTAGTCAGTCGTCTTAATGGATGAACAGAACTTGTCAGGTATACCTACAAATGGGGGCAAAACCAAGGAAAAAAATAACCAAATCCGCAGGTAAATTTAATTTGTGGAGTTTCATTCACTCAGACTGTTTGCTGGGTGGTAGGCTAACGAATAATTTAAGACCAGACGATGACAGTTATGTATGTGAGAACTTTTCTTCATAATTAAATTGCCTATGTCCAAGATGGATTTATAATTTAATTTTGCTTAAGAAATTGTTGCTTTTCTTTTGTACTTTGGGTGAGTTGGGGATAAGCGTTCTCAGGAGTGGATAATTCGAATAAAATTCATTTCGTTAGTCACATCATTCATACAGTTCTATGCTTTATCGGATTGGAAAATGAATTAGCCTCTCAAATATAAATCAGGATTGAAGTGATTGATGTCAGATATCAGAAAAGGAAGAGGGGAAACCAAGTACGAATATAATTCCTTTCACAAATTGAAAACGAATTTTTTTTTTTTTCTTTTATATGGTATTCCTCTTTCCGAAGCTAGGAGTAGGCACTGAAAATAGATTGATAGTGTTATGCACTGGGTATTTCAATAAACGAACTCTTAAGCTTGAAAGAGTGTCGGAATTTCTCGAATTTAGGATAATCCTCTCTAATAAGAAGTTTAGCAAATTGTAAGTGGATTGCATCTGCTTGATTGCACTTTCAGAAGATACCAGCTACCACAACTGAGAAATTAGCATGGTAATAAACTAAATATGGTATACAGATGTTCTAAGTTTCAGCCTTCTTGGATGTTCAACAGTTTG
This sequence comes from Volucella inanis, assembly GCA_907269105.1. Classification (NCBI taxonomy): domain Eukaryota; kingdom Metazoa; phylum Arthropoda; class Insecta; order Diptera; family Syrphidae; genus Volucella; species Volucella inanis. Next base: position 139,661,380 of record OU026157.1, read on the forward strand.
GCTGATTATAAGTTTTTACTATAAGTAGCGGAGAAAACTACTTTTAATAGGAAGTTCCAAAGCTTAGTTCGTATATTGTTCCATCCATTGTACGAATAGTGAAGTACAGTGTATATTTTTAGTTTGTAGATAAGTTCAACTACATCTACGAAATGCATTTGGGTTCGATTAACATGCCAAACACTAAAAAACAGAAGAAAATAATTTTTGTCGTTATCAACTTTTAGCTGACAATGACAAATTCTGGAAACTTAAAACCTTAGCACGCAATCGTAAGTGTATTTCAATGTTCACAAAAAGATGTTGTGAATTATATGCGAATGAAAATTTTTCACTCGCATATACCATAATTCGCAACATCTTTTTCGGAACAAAACCAAAAAGACAAAACACAAAACCGGTCGATTGTACTCCATGTGTTTCGACTGTCAAGACTATCCGTCAGACGCTTAAAAAGAGTTGATGCCAAACTTTCTTAATATCCATATGCTGACTTAAGTTTCACTATTTGGTGAAACATGCCATTTGCACGGAAAGAGTTAAAAGAGATGATATGCAGGATATAAGAACACTTCTTTAGAAGAAGGGATGATTTATTATATCTAGAGGGATTCTTGTAGGTTTTGTCCCATAGAAATTTCGAAATACTCAAATGTTTTACTTTTCTTTTTAATTCTTCTTTTAATGAGCACAAACTTACGAGTATGTGTTTGACTTTGCTGCACAACAGCAACAGTCACTATGACCTCTAGGATATTTTGTGCCGGAAGCCGATTATGGTAAAAGAGGAACTCATCAACCTTCTTTATACATAATTTTGAGGAGGTCACTACTCGAGGCTTTGGTAATGTTCTCAGGAAACAGAGTACTTTTGACAAAAATGAGCCTTCTTACATGGCAAGAAGCCACACAGTCAGATAGTATGTCTTGCGGTTTCATCAACCTCTAGGTTTCGGAGGGTTTTACAGTAGTCTGCTAGAATTTCTAATTCTACGTCTATTATGGCACATATGTACTCATCTATTGGAACAAGTTCGGCTTGTAAGGCACTCGAAGCCATCCCTAGTGTTTGGAGTCTTTGTGATTTGATCCAGATATACCAAATAACGCGACTTTTGAAGGTATATATATAACTTGGGCAGACAACACGTCTTAGATGAATCTACTAGTTTTGTAAATAAGAGAAATGTTAGTGAACAGGACCCTGATTGCAGGTAATAAGTAGCAGAGGTTTGGCGCAATGCGGCGTGATGTCTTCACAGCTGTAGTGAACTTTGGTCGATTATAGCTTAACGCCCTCAATGGTTCTACCATATATGCAGCCGATATAGCTGTGTTGCCTAAGGTTTTAGACGTGGCAGCCTAGACGTGATCGACACTTTATGTACTAGAAATGAGCACTCCGTCAATCATCTTAAAACTAAGGCTGTTCTTTTTACATACGAAGCTGACTGGTTTGACACATCCTGATGCCATCACCATCATAAATATGTCACGTCGAAAATCCACAGGGCGCTGTCGGCTTTTTAGTGGTGTAAAGAAACTTGTCACAGAGGAATCTTTATGGCTATGATAAGATGAATTATACCTAATGCGTCTCAGACTTCAACGAACGGTCGGTCTCAGCTGCATGTGGACATTCTCTAGCCGCTCTGGTGAATTTTCCTCCTCTTGATATCAATATCAAAGTCATTTTCCATTTAAAAAGATATGGTCTTTGGCACAACGCGCACGGAATTTTGATGACCCTGGGCGTCTACTGTCTTTGGACAATGGTCTTGTGTTTGATGCACTGACATCATAACTTATTGTTGTTACGACAATAATAAATCGTCTTTCCCTGTACCAAAAAATGTTCCGGTCTGAATTTGAGACAGAAAAAGAATGTTGTCGGGTCGATTCTTCAGTGTCAAAAACGATTTAGGAAGCGGCACTTGTGATTTTTTAGAGATCATCGTATTAGATACTATTTGCGACTGTTTTCTAAGCGGAAATATATACAACACTGATGGCATTGAATGTGAGAAGTGAGAAGGAGAGAAGTACTCGTATCTGAGTCTGTAACGATAGCCAAGCTGTACTCAAGGACTTTCTGAATCATCTCCCCACTTCAAGGCTCAAGGCAAGAATTCAAGGTTTCTCTGCGGAATGGGATCCCTGAAAATGAAAAAGCCGATAAATTTGCTAATCATGGCTCGTAGGAAAATTTTTCAGGATCCTTCTTCTTCTATTAAGTTGGGTATAATATGAGCATAACTGTAGATGTCACGACTCTCCAGAATGCCGACAGATTATGCTTTTCGATATCTCTACAATGTCAGCGACATTCCTCCCGACCTTCAGTAGAAAAAATTGTAGATTACTTACTGTCGTGGTGATGGGGCGATACACCGAAACAAGGAAGTTAAAGTCCGCCGCATTGGCTCATATCCGAAGGGTATTTCAGTTGATAACTAAAGCTATATTGTCTTAAATTTATGAGTCTGTGATTCTATAGGGAACTGTTATTGTTGGATGAGCCAACAAGAAAAGTTATTTTCAATCAATAGAAAAACGCAAGATCTTAATGAAAAGTAGTGATATTTTTATTTTAATCTAAAGTACAAATTCTGAAATAAGTAATGGAATACAATATCTGTCAAATATCAGATAGGTTGTTCAACTATTTCTCCTGGGTTTTTGAAGCCCCAGATACGGCAGTTTTGTTTGTTTACGTATCCAGACAGAGCCTTTCAACTCAAAACAATTTTGTGTAAAAAAATCATGATCTTGTTCATTCATTTCTAGTACCCAATCAGCAGCGCCATCTACTGGCTTCAATTCTTGTGCATTCAGCAATGGCACCTTTTGCTGGATGACTTACTATCTACTATGTATGTCATGTCCAGTGAACACTTTGCAGGAATATGTATTGTAATGCAGTGTTGAACATCGTCGAGTATGATTGCGGATGCTAATTTGAATCAACAGTCGAAAACACAACTTTACCACAAGAACAAAAGCATCAACAAAAATTAGAACAGCAATAAAACTTTCCAAATTACCATGACAACACACCACACCACTCTTCTCTTACTCATAACCGAGATGGCTCCTTTAACAAAGGGCCTCCTACAATATGTTTGTTTTAATTTAATTTTAATTTTCCTGTTAAAAACTTCACGCTCAATATTTTAATCAATTCCGTCTCAAGTTCCAATCCATTTGGCGCCAAAAGAAGAGAAAATAATTGAGGGGCTCTTCTGTTTACGACATCAAGCACCAGTACTACAAACAATCTGCGTTGTCGAGCAACAAAGTAAATAAAAAAAGATCACCACTTTAAACTCACTCAGTTTTTTTTTATGAGAAAGCATCCATTTACACATTTAGTACGTATCTATCTACAATTTTTGTATCTACATATGCATGTTTGTATAGAGTATACACACAATGATATATGTATGTAAATGAATTTCATTTCAGAAAATTTTATCTGTCAATGCGACATTGTCTGCACCTGTTCCTCCAGGTCCATATGACCAGCTCGTTGTATTGACACCCTGCACCCGTCAACGTGACACTATATGTGTACTCGCCGACGGACAATATATTGAACAACAAAATGATGATAATAACAGCGATATGCTGCCGTTACACTAGGAACAATTGCTCTCATGTTTATAACTTAATTTATATTTTATTATCAGCCCTGAGGAAACCCATACATAGCATCGGAATCGGCACCGACATCGACAAGGACGTCGGCATCGAAAACCATAAGAACGAGCTAGTGCCCGAAGATCTTAGTCCTTTAGTAAAATCCTCTCTGGTATGGTATACGAATATTGTAGGTGGTGGGTGTAAAATGAAGGAACCAAGCAAATAATAAAAAGGAAACATACAATCGTATAAAAAATCCAATTGTAGGCAAAAGACGACTACGGCTATAGCAACAACGACACGACAACGACAACAAGAACAGCAGCAAACAGGCGAACCTTTTTTCCCTTGAAACGTCCCTTGTGTTACATATATATCAATGTACGCACCCACACATTATGGATAAGTAAGTACCACCTTCAGTTCGAATTGGGAAATTGTCATATCACCATCACCATCAGCGTCACCCATCGCCACTGGTATTACTATTGCCGTTGCCATTTCGCCCATTTTACCCATATCGCCATAAGCACGGGCCCAGGCCCAGGAAACCCTCATCGTTCCATCCTTGTTCGTTGCAAAATTAATTTCAATTCCGAATGACAGTTTCTGAAGGATTATTATTTTATTCTACTTTATCCTGGGAATTTATTCCTTTCCGCCGAACTTCATGTTTTTGGCCCAAAGGCCCACCGGCAATCTGGGAAGGGAGTTTTCATACATATATATGTCAGTTGCCCTACTGATGCTCTGTCCTTGTGCGACAAAATACACACACATAACTGTCGGATACTTTGTCGCTTTTCGGTCGCTTTAATTTGCGACATATGCTCCTGTTTCAGCTTGGCTTTGAGTTTTGTCAGCTGCCTACCGTCGCTACCACAGCAGCCGACGGCATATACAGCAAGTCAAGTGCTCTAGCGATAGGTTTTTAACACAATTAGCCTATTAGGTATTTCCGAAAAAATGTCGAGAGCAACGAGGGATGAATTGCTGGTGTTTTTCAGCAGCTTCAGCTTCAGCCTTTATAGTAAGAGTTTGCTTTATTGAATTTTCCAAAGGGTATGGGGAGAGAGAAATGATATCGAACAGTGGTGCGCGTACTTAATTAAATTTTCGCTTTTTCCAATTGGACGCACTGGAATGTACGTTAACCTGACGGTGGGGAAAAAATTTATACTTCACAATAAAATGTTCGTGTGTACAGTGCACAAATTCAAAGGAAGCATACGGAATCCTCTCGAGTCCGTTCGAATAAATTCAATTTAGCTTAAGGACAGGTACTCTATCCCTGTCCCTCTCTTTCTTATTGTGTGTGATTCTTTTGAGATATTCGTACTCTCGTAGTCGTATCTACCCAATGAATGACGTATGATGTTATTCCAAATTCCAGATTTTAATCGAATTTTAATTGATATCACTAGTGGAAGAGAGGTACAAATATGAAATTACCATGCGTAAAATTCAGTTTAAAAATTTCTTAATAAAAAAATTAATCAACAAGATCGAAAAAAATCGACTCCCTTGTTTATTTATAGTCGCAGATGGAACGATCGAGTTTTTGTTCATTTGGGATGGTTTCTTATCGCCGATGGAGTCCTAATTTAAGTTTAAGTTTTAGTTTTTTTTATTTTTATTATTTCCATATCCATAATATTCTTTTTAAGACCTGTTTTTGAATGATCAAAAGAGGCTGAGGCCTATCTAACAGGCAATACCATATTGTATTCTCAAATGGAAAATTTCGTAATACATCTTAAGCAAGAGATATTAGAATCAAATCTAACTAAGGTAGTATATGATCCTAAGATAGCTACGAAAACAGATTCTCAGATTCTCAGATTCTCACGGTTTCGATTTTAAAAACACTTGTCAAATCCCAAACTAGATACTATATTGACGCTGTAGGAGCCGCACCGATGCATGAAAAAAAATATGGGAAAACCTTATCCTTGTTTTGGTGCTTATAACCAAATTCTGTTCCGCAAACCAGATTCTTAAAAAATTAAGATTCGTTATTATCTTACACATATTTGAAATCACATCCCACATTATTCGTATATCATGTAGAGTATATCAGAAAGAGTATTGGTCCTAGCACAGAACCTTGCGGCATACCTAGGTGAAAAATTTAATTCCGCTTCTGACATCATTAATTTTTACTTTCTGGGATCTATTTTTTAGGTAAGGTTCAAACCATTTTAATATAAAACCACGAAATTCAGCTCTTACAATTTTGTCAAGCAAAAAAGAGTTATTAACCAAATCAAAGGATTTGCTTATATCTACAAATAAGCCAACAAATCATCACGATTGGTTAATATTTTCGAACAAAAAGAATGAGAGCATCTTCTGTTCATCTGTATCTTTGAAAACCAAACTGGATAGCACTGAAAAATTGTTTACCATATATTATTTAAAAAATGAACAATGATGATAAAAGTGAGACTGGCCTATAATTGGCTAAGTCATCAAGTCCTCCATTTTTAAAAATAGGTACAACATCAACACATTTGAGAGCTTTACAAAAGATACCCGAAAAAATGATATCGTATATAAAATATTCGATTTTCTTAAGTAATACCACTTAATTTTTTAATAACTCTTATACGGTGATTAATTGGAACACAAAACTATATTCTGCAGATCTCCAGGATTCAATTCCGCTTTTCAAATTTTTTCTGCCTTAATGAGTATACTGAGTACGTGCAGTCATACGATTTGGAAACATCAGTTTCTACAAAAAATATCTTCCCAAGTTTCGTAAAGTAGACAATTTTTGAGATTCACAAAATCCCGAGTTTGGGAAAGTAGAACGGTTAAGGGAATGATTTCTTTCATACAATAGAATGATCTGTGATCCTTAAATCAAAAATACACTTTTGGTACGAACTCAGAGTAAAAGGCTCCTTGTTTAATTCTATTGGATTCATTGATTATTGATACCAAACCAAGCACAACTTCACTATTTTCCAATATATTTGTATTAAAATCTCCTAATTGTCGGCCTTTTTGCGTTCATTCTCCGAAAAATCAGAAAAGTCTTCCAAACATATAAAGCCCATTTGTTTGAAGCCGTTACTGAGAACCACTTGGTCCAATGACATTCCAATTATGGTGCAACCGCATCGGGAATCAAAGTTATCGAATCACCCAATCAGGGAACCTACACAAATGCAATGATAAATTTTAGAATATCAGCAATGCAAGTGAGGCTAATGTCGCTTAATTAACAGCAAAAGAAGTTTTCTAGTTTAGTGTAGCCGATAGCAAGGCAAGTGCAAAGGAAAGGATTTATGGTTTCCTTACTCTATAAGTCCTCCTTAAGGATTTGACTTTAGATTCTTCATCTTGATGTGTACTTTTAATCTTTTCTGATCAACTACCGGTCGTGAAAGTCTCACAGTGGTGTGTCTAACAATTTTGAGTTCGATAGGTTAAGACATTTGATATCAGAAATAGAAGGAAGAAGTATTTCAAAGGAAGTGTTGTTTTTGAATGGACATTGAGTCTCTTGTGAGGGTATACTATGCAGCTGTGTCGTTTAGAAACACGCGAAGACATTTATTCTTTTTAGATCATGTTTGATGCTGAGGATTTAATCGCGGCTTGGGTGTCGATGTACGAAAGTCATCTCAAATATAATGAACACGCTGGTGACACTGATAATCAGTGTCATTCATTATGTGGATTGTGCAATGTCTATACAAATTGTTTCAGTTGAATCTAAACACTTGAAAAGTGGAGAAGCGTATAAAGAAATATCCTGTGTTATCGAAGTTTCAACATTGGATTTCCACATTTTAAAAAATTAATGAAAAACAACCCGACTCGATCAGTTGTAAGTCACTGATTTTTCATATTGGCAGTATTGTTGTTAATTTACTACGCCAGAACAGATGAGAAGTCTTACCCTACCCAACCATACCTTCCAAAACGATGAAAGCTAGTGATAAAATAAATTTTTATAATAGAATATTGTGCATTATTTTTGAAAAGACTCTCGTAGATGGTTATATCAGTCTGCGATCGTATTTAGTTTAAGCCAAATGGGGTCTGATGTTCAGGCGAGATGTCGGACTAAAGTAGGCGAAAATTTATAAATCTGAAATCAGATATTTCCAGGTTTTCAGAGAGACCTAGAGAACCTTCATATTCAGATTTTTAAAATATGATATGAATGTCAAAAAATTGGCTACAAATGTTCGCTTATCATGTTTCTTGGCTTTAGTCTACAAGCTTCTCTAGGCAGCTCGAGCATGTTTTATCTGCCCTTAGTCTGCCTTAGTCGGGAATTGATAGGAATGCTCAAATGAGAGGGGACCTAAGTTCACCTTCAGAAATATCAAACACGACAGGGAGTACAGCAACTGTTAAAGATTATTTTAACATTTCTTTTCCAATTCAGATGCGAACGATAACACAAATGTAGTCTTTCATGATTGAGTCGTCCCTTTGCATTGAATTAAAAGTCAATTTACATATCTGGTCAAGCTTCATCAATGAAAATAATGTTGGCGCAGTCCGTATGTTAAAAACGGTTAGTCCACTCATTTTTTTTTTTTTTTTTTTTGAATGGTTTTGATTTTTTTTTCTTTACCAACGGGTTGGCCGCAATGGATCTATAATTAAAATCCTTTTTCGGATAGCATGGCCTATGTAGAAAAGTGCTGGTCTTAGCTTGCGTTTTACAATGTTTTCGAAATTTCTATTGAATTGTCATTGGGTACAAATGACTGGGTGGCGGAGATTGATTTAGCTAGACATAGTTCATTCTTTTCATATTAACGTATTCGACCACAATTAGTTAAAAATCTGATTATTTGTTTCCCTCCGATCGATATCTTGACATTGAAAGGGATTAATTAGTACACTATCCGCTCTAGAATTCATGTCTGATTAGTTATAGCTACCCTCACTTTGTGTTGGTCGCCGCTTGTATAAAATTGCTGAGTGTGAAAGCCTTTGTTGAGTTATGTAATGAAGCTCCTTCCCAGTATAGACACTGAGTCCACGAGTGGCTGATTTTGCAGGCTTCCTAGTTCGCATATTCTTCTGGCTTTCCTGTCCAACTTTAAAAATTCTTTTCTGTTATAGCACCATTTAATGCCAATTGCGGCTGTCATCAGTGAGGCTTATCTTTACTGATAATCAAAGTAAATCCCAAACGTATAATGGCATTTTGAATTTTGTTAAAAAATTAATCGCTCTAACCAACAATTTCTTCGAAGACCATAGTATTTTAATCTCAATTAATCGATTTTATCTTTAAAACATTCCGCAATTCCAATAATAGTTAAGATTACACGGCTCCTCATAATGGAAATTGCTCATGATAACAAGCCTATCTGTCTGTTTATAGAAGCTTATCGCCTGCCTTTGGTTGTTGCGACAATTTAAAATAACTTTAGTGTCACTAAGGCAATCATGCTTATTCAAATATGTATGTACATATTCTCTATTCGAGCCATCAACTGGGGTTAACTCATCTCCCATTGCAAGGGGGTTAGATGACCTTTAAATAGCTCATCACCGCACTTTAACTTCACCTAAATAAAATAAAAAATAAACTTAACTTCTTTCAACCCATGATTGTGATAAATTTGAGTTTCATGAGGGTATTCATGTATCGCTGTTTTGATGTATGTCAGCATACCATGATGCCAATCAAGATACAGAGTTAGTCTCTAAGAAGAGAAGCACAGCAGCTGCAGCAGCTGGCCTCCATAGAATCAGCATCAAGTGGTCCCGCATATTGGATGCAAACAAATCAATCAAAGCAAATACACACAATGGATACATTGATACGAGTAGCTATGCGTTCGTTCGTATGCCTGAATACATAAATACGAGTATTAATGTATGGCATATTTATAATGAAAATAGGAAAATCCTGAAAGAAAATAGAGCACAACAAGCATCCTGAGGAGGCTAAAGCAAAATATGATACAAGAAATCATGAAAACAATTTTTGTGTTGACATTTATTCCCAATAGTCTTCAAGCAAAGCAACCCAACAAACCATTATCCATCCGCCCATGCGGCCAATCGGAAGATCTATTTGCTTTCTTTATTTCCGCCATCATCGTCTCATTCTGTACTCCTACTGTTCCGGCATCATACACTCAAAGTCTGGTTCTGTTGCCTTGTTGATCCCTTGATTTCTCTTCAATCGTTTGTTTCTTCTTGTCTTTCTCCTGCTTTGGCCGCATTCTTCACTCTGACCGAGATACGAAACGAATACTTTCAATTTCCCGATATTCTCTTTGGCAATTTTTAATTAAAAGTTATTTTCTACGGATACGAACGAATGTAGGTTCCTACATTGAAGTTGGAATTTGAGGCACATAGGATTTATGAGGATGGTGAATGAATAGTAGCACAAATCATTATTTACCTAATGCTTTCTTTTCACTCCATCTGATTCTGTGTTTGTATGAACACCATACTCCGAATTTAGTACGAGTATCTGCAATTTGGGACTGATGCCAGAGGTCATGTTATGAAGAATAATCGAAAACGATTAATCTGACTGGCCAAGAATGAAGCTACGTACCGCCGGGATTTTTTAAATTCAAAAGATAACGCCTTGGAAGGGGGAAGTGGGAAGTGGGAAATAGGAAGTGAAAAGTGTAAAGCCGGGACTGAGTTATCATTATCACTTGGCACGAGTAATTAAGATTTAAACTTTGAGCACATGCCAGTCATTTTGAGACTTTCGAGACTTGTTATCTGGTTGTTAACCTCTAACCAGAATTTTCAGAGCAGTGTGACTATGACGGCTTTGAGAACTTTTCTTCTCTTGGCGTCTGATGCTTTGATTCCATAACAACATAACGAATACAAATCAGCGTGTGAAAGAAAATTCAGATTAGGGGGTGTACAGTGTTAAAACAGGTGTGAGTAGACCAAGTGAATGAAATAATTTGAAATAGATACTCGTATTGTGTGTGGTTGTCGCTAACTTTGAATGATTTGTGCCTCAAACTCGTGTGAAAATTTAATCAGTCCCATTGGCTAGGTGACATTTGTGAATTTAAACTTATCGCTTGATGGGTCAGTGTCCCTGATGTCTATTCCACATTCGACCTAATTTTCCTTTGATTCTATTTGGCTTACGAGTGCACAAAAATACGTGGCATTGTGGCACTTCTTGATTAACTTGCTGACCTATGCAGTGGTCGGACTGCAGTAGTTGCATGACATGTGTTATGTTGTCACAGGGACAAACACGTCCCGTTTACATGGCCTGTAGGGAAAAAGGAAATGCTTGCTTGGTTATTTGGTTGTACGAGTATGTACTTTTATGTGTGGTCTTTTAATCCCTTTTTTTTTTTTGTTTTTATATTCGCAAAGCTCATTTGTTGGTTCGGGTTGGCGATTAGAGATGCGTTACTTAGAGAAGCTTTAAATAAGGATCAGGTCAGCATGCTTACTTGTTGTGAATTCAGATTAATATAGCTCTGCTGCTGCATGTATGATGACATATATATGGAGGCTTACTGAATTATACATATATCCTATGGCATAAACCTTCACATTTCAAAACTTCTGTGGTAGAAAGACACTTGAAAAGTACAGCAGATTCGAAAATAGGACTTTTTTCTGTTGAAACGATGTATACGAGTATGCTATTAAAGTTGGTAGTGTCCACACAGCGAAAGTAAAATTACCTGAACAAATAAAATGTGTAAATGTCTTACGTATGAAAGTGAGTGCATTTTGATATTGATTAGGGGTACTCAGGGTTTCTTTAGACGAAGTACTACTTTTAACTTTTCCTTGAAGGATAATGGATAGTGTCATCCTTGTATACCCGGTCTATGGCTTGGCTTAGTCCGATATTGATAACCTCAATTTTGTCTTCGATCACATTTCATTTTAACAATTCATTTTTCCTAAACTCCGGTGAGCAACCTCATAACTTTTCATACTTTTTATTAATTCAAGAGTATACCTAGTCCTGCCATAAGTTCTGTTACACAATATTGAAGAATACTCGTCAGTTTAGTTTCAGTTTGGGACATATTAACATATAGTAGGGCGTTAAAGAGAATCGAGTCGCGGTAATAGCGTTGCATAAGTGCGGAAAGAGTGCTGAGTTGCTAAAACCACTCGGAATATAGAGAATATTCGTTTATTGGGCTATTGAGTAGAGGACAGGCCAAAAAGTGGTCGACCGCTCGTCGTCCGTACGAATGCATTAGTAAAGGCAGTGCGTAAACGGATTTGGAGAAATCTCCTTAAAAAGCAGAAAATCATGTCCAAGGAGTTGGATATATCGACCAGATCCATGTCTAGGCTGATTCAGGATGATTAGCACATGAAAGCCTACCGTTGGTCCACTAACTCCTCAATTAAAGAAAATTAGGCTGGAAAGATGCAAACGACTTTTTCAGTGGCACGCGGACAATTGCAATGAAAACATTCTGTTTACGGATGAGAAAATTTTTACCGTGGAAAAAGTTTTTAATAAACAAAATGACAAAATTTATGCCATTTTATCTGAGGAAGCGAAAAAAGTTGTTCTAAGGGTTCAAATTGGACATCACATGCTTCCGTAATGGTTTGGTGAAGGGACTCTCATCTGGTGTCCTATCCATCCATTTATGTGGAAAAGGCGTAAAAACTGGTGCAAAGATTTACCAAGAAGATATGTTAAAGGGTGTTGTGAAGGGTTTGAACATTACAATTTTCAGTGGATACAGATAGATTTTCCAACAAAATTCTGCCAAAACTACGCAGCAGTGGCTCAGAGCCAATACTCCAGGCTTTTTAGCTGCAGAAGATTGGCCGCCGGGGAGTCCAGATCTGAATCCACTGGATTATGGTTTGTGTTCAGAATTGACGAACATGGCCTGCGAGACTCCCCAAAGAAATTTGGAAAGCCTTCAAACAGCACTAACCGGAGCAGCGTACACAATCTTTATGTAAACCGTACGTGCCTCTATAGCCCAATGGCCACACTGTTTGGAAGCTTGTGGTAAAGCAAAAGGCAGTCATTTCAAGTGAATCCAATTTTTTTTTAATAATCAATATTGTGGTCATATAAATGAAAAATTTTTTAATACAATATGTTAACTGTTTTTTTTTTATAGCGTTTTATATTTGTAACATAACTTATGGCAGGATGGGTTCCAGATCAAACTCGGATCCCAGAATTCGAGTTCCCCGGTGAACTTGCTAGACCAGTTTCGCTGGTATCTGCAACTATAACTTGACAATAAGGATTGTCGGCAACATAATCATCAATAGAGAGGATCTGGGTTTGTAGATAAATTAAAAGAATGCGCAGGTACTTTAGAAGCATTTTATACTCTAAAAAAAAGACTATCAAATCACAGGTGTTTTGCAGTGCAAGACTTTTATTTGTAATCAGCGACGATCATCTATGTAAGTCGTTCATTCCTGTAGCTCATTGCGCCTTTTCTGGACAAAATTGAAATAGTGCAGTAAAATGGCTGTCAGGAGACAGTACAATGAAGTACAAATGACGCTCCAGCAGATGATGAAAAAATAAAATAAATCTTGATAACCTCTTAGCCTTATGACCTGGTGGTGGTCTTGCAAAACATATGTCAGCCTGAGTCTTGATCAGCTAGAACTGCTCGTTTATGTGTTACAAATCATATAACTTTTACCACCCAATTTTGATTGACTATAAAATTACAAAGATTACGTGGGTAAGTTCGTTCATTTTTCCAAATTAAAGTAGCAAATTTTATGACAATAAAGTGCCACACTAAACATTAATAGCCACATTCACCGCACATTTACGCAGGCCATGGCAATCAATTAACTCTTGATAAGCTCTATTAACAAGTAGGCACTTACATATCTTAATTAATAGTCATTCCCCAGTGTCAGTTGCTCCTTGCCAGCTATGCTCACCTGAAACTAAGTACTTTTTAATGAACCACAGACCTGCTGTCTAACTACAATTAATGGCAAACAATCGCCCACATAACGTCGAGATACAGATATAATATAGTTTTACATTGCCCATAATAACCGTAACGCACTCTCCTCATTTATTTCATCATATTTCATTTAACATACGACAACGACAAGGGCGGCCGTGGGATGCAGCATCATTTGCTACTACTTTTCGAGCGTACACGATTTCATCGTTTGCCATTATTGGGATTTGGGTTTAGCTCTTCTCTGGCCAAGGTTATAACTTACTCCAGAGTAAATACCTTAGCGGCGCGCAGCATATCCACTCGGCAGTGGCTATAAAACTTACTTTCATTACTACCAAGTCCTGAGATATCTTTCCACTTTGATACATGACTATCATGCACCTAATGCTCATTTTTTTTTCTCCTCTTCTCAGTTCCTTTGCTGCTCGTTGGTGCTCCTTGTCATCCTCATCGGAGATCAAACTATACATTCTCGTACACCATGTGCACAAGTTGTTATTGCTTCTTTTTTTTTTCTTCCTTCTTCTTCTTCTTCTTCACTTCCTCTAGTGACCATTAATCTCTTCCACTTTTCAGAGTTTATTGTTATTGAGAATGGGAATCCTACTATACTCGTACGTACTCGTATATGTACTTCCCCAGATGAGGGGTGGCTGCCACACCCATAAACCTACATGTATCATATTATCACATTCTTTCAATAGTTATACACCAACCCTTGCGGCCGACGCTTCGATGGCACAATGAAGTCCATTACTACCCTGATATAGGGACTAGAGATGATAAAGGTACCTACGTGCATGCAATGGCCTGAATCGGTTAAGCACTCCACAGACTGGGCTGATGCTGGTAACGGTTAGAAAGAAGTGAAGGGGGGTCGAATGTCCAAACATGTTGAATTAATATGATATTAATGACTTTGGATGATTTTTTCGAAAGCTATGATACGATAGACGATGACGATGATGGCAGATTGTAACAAGATTTCGGGTGATGCTAGCTTACTAGTACGAGTATGCGAATTTTCTTTTTTTTTTCTCATCACTCTCATCGCACATAGAAAGATAGTAATCTCGTTTTTATTTTCCACATCAATCAGCAGCATTTAGTGGGTAATTCAGTTTGACATTTGGCGTGATGTAGGATGACGCGCATAACAAATGTACACAATATCGTTCATATCTTCCTCCATGTGTCAACTTGAATGGGTTTAATTAAGTTTGAGGTAGACCTGAAGTTCAACCCTGCATACATTCACACACTAGCAGTAATTTTTGAATACGTAGGGAGTAGATGATGTTACCGCTGGCAGCTACGGACAGAAGCCAACAATCAACAGCCAACAGTCGAGACCCTGTATCTCCCAAGGGCTCGAGGGTCCATTTAAATTCATTGCACCCACCCTTTTATATGGGTCGTGGGTCGATGAAAATAATTTTTATTACGCAAGAATAAAGTTCGCACCTAAACGTGCGTAGCATGCAGAATGGGCAAGGAGGAGTTGGGATTTTGCGTGACAAATTGCCGGTGTAATGTATGGGGGCATATCGAAGTTAAGAGTTGAGTTGTATTTGACTTGTGATACCTTCACTGGGTACCTAAGTGAATGGGCTGGATGAGTGACTGGCTTAGAGAGTATTTATTTGCGAAGGTAAAAAGTACTTTCAACAACCATGTGAAATCGCATAAAACAAGATAAGGTAGAAATAGGAATATATATGGGAACAAAACGGTACCGGTATCCTCTGGGCCGTTTACTTAAGGCAGCCCTTGTCTCTGATTGTAAGAACCACATCTGTAAGGTTTGGTGTTGTGTTCGTTTCCCGTTTTTATTTCATTGGTTCTGGTTAAGCACATTTGTGAGTTGGAGTAATAAAACTGGCAAAACCAAAATAAAACAATACGTGATGATATGGCACAGAATAAGGGGACGTTACGGGCGATTAAACAAAACTAAAAAAAAAAATAATAATAATTAAAATAGAGCATAATTTTTTTGTTCACGCTAAATCGACAAAAATACCATAAAAAAAAAATTGCTATGTGACAACAGCTCAAGATTTCAACCATATCCATTGGCAATCGCTTTTTTTTTTCTTTTTTATAATACCGCGCGCGCACCAAGGGGATATGAATACCCCTTTACGGGCTTTTTCTACGGGGCGCGGGCGGGTGGTGTAGTAGTTTAAAACTCAGGTGTATTAGGTTTCGATATTTTTCCCAGAGGTGGTTGTCAAACTGGACGGGACGAGCTAGTACATCCTCCTCAACCAGTGGGTCTTAAGTACGTGCTAGTTGTTCGTTAGTTGTTAGTTCGTTACATTTAGCCCAACCAGCAACCACTCCAACATCAGTGTTATGATTTCATGTCAGAGTTGACACCGACGGTATTTTCATATAACTACATACAAATTCTATGAAAAGACTTTTTCACAGAATTGCCTGGCACGGGATTCGAACCCGCAACCCTCTGCTTGAGGAGTCTATGCATATACCACTACACCACGGCCACCCCCTTCACTAATCTTAACAAACTTAAAATAAAGGAGTCACACACAAATGTCAGCTAAAGACTTATGTATCTCTGACAAACGTGGACCTGGTAATAGTTTTGGTTTAAAGACTCAAGTCTTTTTCTTTAGCTTTGTGGTACTCTTGAAACCATGTCAAAAAATAAAATAGAACATCAAACTACTGGTGGTCCTAAAAAATCATCTTAAAAGCCTCTACCTAGAGCTAATCGGTTGCAAAATATGTGCTGACACGCAGCACATTCTAATTCATATTCGTATCTCTATTCAAGTGCATAAAAATGCAGTGTAGCACCCACTGTACAGACAGGAGGAAAAAAAAAAAATCTGTGAAAGAGTAAACGTTGATTAATTCGAAATCTCTCCACTCTGAACATCTGACTTCCTTGTTCGGATGCGTGACTTTTTCGCCTCGAGTAACTTTGTTGACTTAAGTAGACTTCCTGCTTTTGCACATGAAAATAAGTAAAAAAAAAATATACGCGATGCTTGACACACATCACAGCGCAAAAGCCGTTTCACCGTTCAATGAACCTTTTGTGCAGTTCTTTATCCATCATTAAACTGGTGGTAGTAGCATCCGCCGGGGGATTAATTATCCTCAAATCACGATGACAGCGAATTAAATTCAGAGGATGTAATAAATGGTGAATTAAAACGATGACAAGGAACCAATCTGCTACGTTTAACACTACCCATGACGACGATGTCGGTTGTGGTGATAACAAAATCAGTCGAAACCCGAAAACGCTATCCGAAGAACCACCGTTGTCATGCCACGACGACTGAATCCACCAGAAACGTTGGAGAGCTTCATCAATCATGCTGCAAGAAAGGCAGCAGCTGATTTGTCTTTCGGCGTTCAGTGTTCCTGTCATGTAACAAGAACTCGGCCTAGTTCTTCCTGGCAGAGAAATACATATATTTTTTTTCCTTCTACTCCTTCGTGTGCTCCGACGGTATAAATTTTAAAATATCACCAACTCCATTGGGTGTCCTTCCGTGAAAACACAGAAAAGTGACAGTGATGGTGGCAGCAGTACCAGTAGTAGTAGTAGCAGCAACAGCGATACCAGTTAAAGCAACGAAAAACGATGCTAACGGCGAGGGCGACTATATGTGTGATGGGTAGTGACCTGCAAAATCATCAGGAGAATAGATTCAGTTGTTGCGTGTGTCAGGATGTGAGTAGTAAGTACGGTACAGCACTGACACATGTGTGACTTTAGAACAATCACGTAGAGGTTTTTGTTGTGTTTTTGCTTTTCACTTTCCGCCGTGCACATGTATATTTTCGCTTCTCAACCAGTCATCCATCCATCCGGTACGGCTACCACCACTTACAAGGTACAACTGTGGGCCGTTTGTTTGCTGTCAAACCCCATCAGACGATGAGCGACATTGCCGGATCGAGAACCACTTAGCTTAAATATTTATTCCCCACTCTTCATCCCACCATTCACACAATTTTAGGAAACCAATCCTGGGTTTGGATTCGACATGTATGTATTCTTCAACAACATGATTTTGGAACTCGTATTAGCACATAAAACCTTTTTTTCGACGACGTGTGACATTTTTCTGAATAGGTAAGGATTTTTTATTTTTTTTTTTATTTACTTCAAGTGGAGCAGTTTCCCTTTGTTCTCGTTTTATAGAGTAAAAAATGTTTTGCGCGCATTTATTTGCTGGCTTTTTTTTTTGTTCGTAAAACCGCTGACAATACTATCAAGGTTCTCTTATCCTCATTCCACTAACCAACAGGCCAATGGCAAATTGAAATTACGATTTAGGACATTGTGTTGCCTAGATGTGAGCGGAAAAGGTGTGGGTAAGCATTGTGATATAACGATTTTTTTTTCTCTTCGATAAAGATTGTAAGGAAGGAAGTTGACAAGAAAAAAAAAAAAAACAAAAAAACAAAACTGAAAAAGACCATGAACTAAAGGCTATTGTTGTTTTTCTGGTATTTCTATACATAAAAATAATAACTACCAAAAAAACAGTGACAGTTCTTTTGCCACAACTCATGTCAATAATCGGATACGTGTCGTAATTTTATGCTGCAGACTGGGGAAAAGAATTGTTTTCCGACATACTCGTACACATACACGTGATTGTTTTTTTGTTTTTTGATTTTGTATAGACAGAAAACCTCCTACAAACGGAGCTATTAGGATACCTCGTTTTATGGAACACCCTAGGAGGACAGTAATGTTAAATGCATTTACTGGGCTTAGGTTTTTTCTGTTTTGTGGAGGATATAATTCATTCAATTGACGCGTACAGAACAATTTAATTTAGTCCTTGAATTCGAGTTTTGAATTTGAATTTGAATTTTGCTATCGTTAATTTAGTAAATTTAGTCCGAGTAAGGTGCACTGAATTATCTATGTGACGAGTCGAAAGGCGATTTGCTTGCATGAAAGGCACAATAGCACTTGTTGATGAGTATGCGGCATAAGAGATTCGGACGTTAACATAGTACGCTGGTAAAGATTTTATAAATAACACTCAAAAGAGATAAACTTCTGTCGTTAATGCCAAAACATATGATCGATTTTTTTTATAGATGGGACATATAGAACCGCTTATGGGCTTTAAGTCCATAGTCTTCAACCTGCCCCAATTTTACACGACAACATGGACTTGTGCAGACTATTGTGGCAGCTCCCATACGTGCCTCATATTTTTTGTTTAATCCAGGAGGTACGAATTGCAAAATGCTCGCAATATAAAATGCTACGAGAAGATTCTTTCTATTTTTTTTTAGACGCTCTAGGTTGTATAATGTTCGTACATTTGAATGACACACTCAAATCATTATCCTTTTGTTTTCGATCGTGATATCAATTACCTAGTTTGACTCGAAACTTATCAAAAAACCTGTAGGTATGACTAGGAAATAAAGTTTAGTTAGCCGTGGTCAATGCAACTACCATAAATCCGGCAAACTTAAATCCTTTTCGATTTAAGGATACACCATATGAAAATCAATTTAATAGTTTGAAAGTGAGAGAAGTATTTAATGTTTCAACGAAACAATAGTGTGCCTATGATTTCGTACTATTGTACATATCCATCATTCTCCTAGAATCTACTGTTAACTATCCTCTTTATCTGTGGCAGTGAAAAAAAAAAAAAACACAATACAATACAACACAAATCATTGGCGCTTGAATAATGATTCCATTGTTATTTTACACACAAGTCCGCACACACGTATATTAGTATCTTTATGATTTCTGCAACACTAGGCGCATAACAATCCAAATCTTGTTATGAACAGCAAACATCATTTCAGTTCAGCTCATTTCACTCTCCTGCTACAAGTAGCACTGTGTAAATGAAATTCTGTTTGTGATGCTAAGTAATAAACACAATAATACCGACCGGATGCCATTGTTTAACTTACGAGTATTCGAAGGAGAACCCTCGGTAAACGTTAGTTCAGTCGCAAGCTATTTTTAATTCCACCATCTGCGCGAAATGAACAAAGTGAAAAGTAGGCAAAAAAAACTACATTACAAAATAAAAAAATTACTTACATTCTGCGATCAATATACTAACGACTCCATTCAGACCACCAATGTCCAATATTGGGAGCAATTGTCCAAAAAATTGCACACAAGCTGGAACTTGGGGCTTTATTCCCACCTGCAGCTTTTTATAAAGTTTGCGGTTAAAACCGCACAAAAATGAGAAAAATGAGCTTAAAAAAGGAAAAAATGAAAAATAGGTATCTGCTTGTGGTAACCCCTAATGCATACTTAAACCGACGCACTTAATACTGTAAGGTGATGTGGGGCCCATAAAATTGTAGTGGCAGCAGCAAAACAGCCCTACCCTTCTGCTGGTGGGTGTGACAATGAAACAATGAAACAGCGAGACAAAGGATAAACATATAGGTAGGTTGGCAGTTCTATAATAATATCAATTACCTAGTTTGACTCGAAACTTATCAAAAAACCTGTAGGTATGACTAGGAAATAAAGTTTAGTTAGCCGTGGTCAATGCAACTACCATAAATCCGGCAAACTTAAATCCTTTTCGATTTAAGGATACACCATATGAAAATCAATTTAATAGTTTGAAAGTGAGAGAAGTATTTAATGTTTCAACGAAACAATAGTGTGCCTATGATTTCGTACTATTGTACATATCCATCATTCTCCTAGAATCTACTGTTAACTATCCTCTTTATCTGTGGCAGTGAAAAAAAAAAAAAACACAATACAATACAACACAAATCATTGGCGCTTGAATAATGATTCCATTGTTATTTTACACACAAGTCCGCACACACGTATATTAGTATCTTTATGATTTCTGCAACACTAGGCGCATAACAATCCAAATCTTGTTATGAACAGCAAACATCATTTCAGTTCAGCTCATTTCACTCTCCTGCTACAAGTAGCACTGTGTAAATGAAATTCTGTTTGTGATGCTAAGTAATAAACACAATAATACCGACCGGATGCCATTGTTTAACTTACGAGTATTCGAAGGAGAACCCTCGGTAAACGTTAGTTCAGTCGCAAGCTATTTTTAATTCCACCATCTGCGCGAAATGAACAAAGTGAAAAGTAGGCAAAAAAAACTACATTACAAAATAAAAAAATTACTTACATTCTGCGATCAATATACTAACGACTCCATTCAGACCACCAATGTCCAATATTGGGAGCAATTGTCCAAAAAATTGCACACAAGCTGGAACTTGGGGCTTTATTCCCACCTGCAGCTTTTTATAAAGTTTGCGGTTAAAACCGCACAAAAATGAGAAAAATGAGCTTAAAAAAGGAAAAAATGAAAAATAGGTATCTGCTTGTGGTAACCCCTAATGCATACTTAAACCGACCCCACTAATATTTTCGGGATTATAGAACTGCCAACCTACCTATATGTTTATCCTTTGTCTCGCTGTTTCATTGTTTCATTGTCACACCCACCAGCAGAAGGGTAGGGCTGTTTTGCTGCTGCCACTACAATTTTATGGGCCCCACATCACCTTACAGTATTAAGTGCGTCCCCATGAGGCACTTCATGTGGTCAGTTCGGTCGTTTCGGTTCTTTTACATTCTTTTTTCTTTCAGCTACAAAATACGTGCACGTATGAGGGTATGCCTGGACGTATTACAGTTAACATTCACAAAAATAGATCCACAAGATCCCAAATTGGTTTTTGTTTGATTTGAGGGGCTTTATATTTTTTTATACCACTGTGCTGCTGCAGGCAGCTTATACTCTCGCACCTGTTCAATTATTTTATAAATTTAGATCTAGGTCTGTGGATTTAGAAGAGAATCACGATTTTACGGGGATGTTTGTTTTTTTTTTTTACTTTTGTGTTATTATTTTAGAAATTCAATTTGATGGCTTTCCAACTACAACACGAAGAGAAATAGGCGATTCAGGATGATAAAAGGCATTCACAGTAGGATATCTCCCTCCTCTAACTAATCTATAGGTTTTTATTGTGGTCCATTTTTTACACAAATAAAGAATTTTCCTTGACCAGCATTTAATTGTATTGGTTAATCTTATCGAGCAAATACCTAAGGCTGTCTCTGGTTGTACGTAACATACAAATATAACATTCCATTTCCCTGATGTCTAAAGCACACTCGTACATCGGCATACAAACTTCCGAACAAGTAATTGGCAATTACATATCTCGAAAACTAACCACTCATGTGTTTTTATTTATAGATAAAGTTACACATTTTGATTTGTCATATCTGCAAGTTTGTAAGCACAACATCACCAAGATTCTTACAACAGCCACTTAGCTTAATTAAGGTACTCGTATTTATAGAAAGTAGGTACTTCCATGAAAGTACATATTAACATAACAACGATGCCATTTCAAATGTTGTTGTCCTGGATCCATTACGATTACACATGATGACAAATGATGAGTAAACTCTAATCCTTGATTCTATAATGCTAACAGTAATTTGGTAAGACCAAATTAAAAAATGCATGACGTACGGAAGTAATGTCCACCCGCTTGAACCTCAATGAAAGCGAACCTTCTCTTATTGAATGTAATATGGACAAAAATATTTGACATTTATGAAGAAAAACACACATCACTGGTCTGAAATTACTCCCGTGCGGTACACCTATTTTCACAGAAATTTACATTAAATAACGATTTTCGCCCTTCACGTCAGCTTGAGAGATAAAAATGCCTACATTGTATGAATACATACATATGTAGGTAGAAATTTACTTAAAATCTATGTGCATCGTTCCACGCAGATACAGCAGATACTACCAACAAAATTGTGGAATATACATATATACCATATATTTTTATCATTATTATTATTATTATTTTTTTTTTTTGGAAGAGTACTCGCATATTCCTGGCAAATTCTGCCACTATCAGATACAAATAGCAATCTCTCAGTAAATCTCGGCACTTCAAAAAAACCCAAAGTGAAATTCTCTGTTCGTGGTTGTGAAATAATCGTTTCAGGTGGGCTTCAATGGGGTAACTGCTAAGGGAGATGTGATAAATTTGTGACAATGCTAATATGCGCTATATTTACATTAGGTATTCCACTTGAACCAAGTCGTTTGTCATAGCCATAACCCTGTATATTGTACGCTGTACTCTGTACGCTGCCACTTAGCCTTAAAGCTAATGAGCAATAATTCCTCATTTAAATTTCCAAATAATAACAACAGTAATCCTGATAACGCAATAAAGCTTCATTTAGTTTTTTTTTGTCTTACCGTCGCCCTTCCAACTTTTTCTTCTTCTTAGCTTTGTCAGTTTGTTTGTTATTTGTGAATCTTTCTTCTACTCCTCATGATGCTTCTGCTTTTGGTTTCAAAATGAGATTTTGTTAATAGATTTCGTTTGATGAACTTTCCGAAAGCAAACACGCTCAAGATGTTTAAGGATATTTCCGCAAAAAGGGTAAAGATGAACAAAAAAAAAATAGAAACCAACACAAAGGGTAAACATTTAATTACCAAAATTCCACGTCTCACTGATATAAATTAGCCCTCGCTGACTAAGCTAACTTTTTATTTTGTCGTTCCTTCTGAAATTCTCACCACCGAGCGAAACATGACCCACTGATAACAGTTAACAACAGAAGTGACAGCTCATTATCCTTGCCCGTCGTAAAGTTTTGCATTTTTTTTTTCCATCCGGCATTTCACCCGCATGGAAACTAAAAAAAAAAACCTGGGGAAGTAGAAAATTACGAAAGAATTCTAACGCCGCCGTTTGAATTTAAATGGAAACAAGAAGATCCCAAAGAATTTCTAAACACGTTTACGGTCGAACATTGGCGTACAAAAGTCCCAAATCATTGGGAATGTGCGTCTTCTTCTTCAACATGTCACTACCTACTTTGGTTAGTTTTGAGAACATGTTTCCACCTAATACTCGGAAACTTTTCAACATTACTATAGACGTTCTTGAGGTGTCCCCAACCAAATCCAGAAGGGAAATGACATACTCGTATTACCACCCAAGGACAAAGAACAAACCAATTTTGAAATTCATAAAAGTGTGATGGCTTGCCCAAGGAGTCAGAGTTTGGGGGGTGGTTGTTTTTCATATCACTAACACTATCTACTGTCACCACCTGTGCTGTCGTCAAAAGAATTCGTTTGCCAGTTTTTTTTTTTTTTTTTTTTTTTTCAAATTGTTTCTTTCCCTTTTTTCATGTTATCAAAATAGAAAGGGAAAAATAAACGTATATGTCACTGCATGCGTCATTTTGGATTTATTGATTTTGGGCGAAAAATTTTGACTTTTGCATAATGAATAATATTGACAGTCCAACCAGCTGAGGAATCGAATATACTTGAGTCGACTTGGCTTAGTTAAGACTAGGATGCGCTACGACTGCTACAGCCACTAGAACCAAACGAATTCAGTTTCATTTGGTATGCAAAACAGCTCTTCAATTTGTATGCTTTTTTGCATTCTGAATTTCTACCTTCTTTTCAATTTTATTATCATTTTTATGTTATTCGCGTGTTTTCCTTTTTTTTCTGTCCTTTTCTTTTATTTATTTATTTTTTTTTTTTTTTGTTTTTTAATTTTACTTCTACTTGATTCTGGTACTACTAGTTGGAAGTCGTTTCTGTAATCTCCGCCGCCGACGTCGCAGCCATTGTCGTTGTCGTTGTCGTTCGCTGTCATCACTGTAGTCATATCTATTCGTCTAGGAGTTTTCTCCCACCAGTCCTTTGTATGCAAAAACGATGCCACTAATGATCTGTCAGTTAAATTCGTGATTTAAATGTACTCAGATGGGTCCGGGAGATGAGCATTCTTTTTGTCGGCGGAATTGCTGTTTTGAGTTACTTTCTGCGGCAAAAAGAAGGCAGAATTGGCTTTACTAGAAGCAGACTCTGAATTTATCGCTGTTAATTGTGTTTCACTTAGTTCATTTTATTTGACAAATAACGTAAGCTAATTATTGTTAATGACATTTGTGGTATCAGACCGTCGACGGGGAGATGTAGGCAGTTATTAAAAGTATTCTGAAGTTGTTTTATGATTCTTTAAATACGGTTTTGTAGTTGATGCGGATGATAATGATTTCATTTGGCACTTTATACTTGTGGGCAATTACTGTGGACATTCACAAAAGACCACTCCGGTGTTGAGATGTTCATTGACTTACTATCTACGAGTGCTTTGTAACACATGTTTACATTAACTTCGTAACACATGATCTTTCAATTTCAAATTTTTTGGATCACGTTTTCGTAAGTATGTAAGTAGCTTGAAAATAGCAAATCAGCATGTTTTCTATGTGCGTAGCTGTAGCAATAACTGGACAACTTTGCTTACAACTGACTTCGGTTTCGTAAGCCCCTTTTTTAGCGGTTTTTTCCTGTGGTATCGTCCTTTTAAATTGAATTCAATAATACTTCAGACACGAGCAGTCAGTTTCCGTAAACTTTACTTAACCCAGTCATCTCAAATGCTGCAAACGTTTGTGCATTCTTAGCTAGGTAAGTTAGTAATTGTGGCTGGGGAGTGTTTAAATTCGTCGAATATTACATTAGAGTGTCAGTGGGTTCAAATCAAGGGTAAGCCGAATAACTGAAAAATAAACTTTTCTATGCTACTCATTCTCCAGACTACAGCAAACTCTCGCAAATGAAATTTGTTGTCTATGACAGCTTTTTGCAATCCCGTCGTGGCAGAAAATCATAGGTTTTTCATGTACAAAATGACAAGACAAACAACTCAGTGAGAAACAAGTTCGTCATTGAATCTTACTAGATACTTTTTCTTCAGTCTACTCTTGTCTAGCTATAGCTAATAGCTATACGGCATAACCGAAACCATAAGGGCTTTATATAGTGCTCTTGTCCGCTAGTTCATAGCTAGAGATGAACATAATATTAAGTGGCCTTCTTAGTAAAAACGAAAATCAATTGGCAAAAGTGATTATTTGCTTGATTCGTATGGTAATTTCAAAGCGATAGCTTCGTTTTGTGGTATACTGTCCGAGCCGTTGGTAAGGCTGTTTCACAGTAAACTCAGTTTTTCCGCTTCTGTTTCAATAGACGTAAACGCATCAATGAAAGACCGCTGGTTTCTATCTATTATAACAATATTATGTGGGTATGCCGGCATTTGACAAGCGTTATGCTTCTGATATCGTTCTATGAGCTTCTCTTTGAAGTTGTTGAAGTTGAAGTTGTTCATGATCTACTGGTCCACAAATCAGTATGGTCTAAGTCAAATTAATCCCCGCTGATTAAAACAAATCGACTGTGAATTCGTCTCCCTCACAAATCTAATTAGTTTCGGTTTATATATATCTAGAACTATTTTCATTCGGGTGGACAAAATTGATGCCAATCACTGTCTATGTTGAAAGGCTTATTTTGCCGGACAGCAAAATGTTGGTCGTCTTTAAACAGTCTACAAAAGTAATCCTTTCCATTTTAAGTTTAAAACATGTGTCCTTGTATTATCTTTTTACTTCTCAATATCTTCGGTCCCATGCCGTTTTGTGTAAGGGCCGGTGTTCTTTCGTTTTCTGTTCGTAAGGCCCACGTAATGATCCTGCCTTCTTGTGACACTGAATTGAGGTAAGTTATTTTCCAAGTCAATCA
This sequence comes from Volucella inanis, assembly GCA_907269105.1. NCBI lineage: Eukaryota > Metazoa > Arthropoda > Insecta > Diptera > Syrphidae > Volucella > Volucella inanis. Next base: position 139,687,592 of record OU026157.1, read on the forward strand.
TCTGAGATGTTTAATCCATGTTCTCAAACAAAAAAAAGGAATAAGCAAACAAAAGAATACCCTCATTCAAGATATTTTAACAAAATCTGGTCTCAATCCAACCTTCTTTGACTCTCTTTCCAACTGCTTTGTGTGTACAGCTCATGGAATTCATTCAATCGGTTACATATGATTTCTTCCGAAGATCCCTTCACATGTAATGCTATGCTCGTAATACATTTGCCCCCGGCAAAACACAATTACAATGGTCTTAAGGAGTAAGGACTTTTTCTTTAGTCAAACACGGACTCCTGATGATAACCCATTCAATGTAATCTCCTAATTAAAATCTCACCACAAAATTAAAGTACACACACCATTCCAAACCCAAACACAAGGTCATTTCCATTCACTGAAATCTAAATAACATCCTTGAAGAGCCGTATAATTCTGTGAAGGTGTAACATCATCCACTATGCAATACAATAATTGAAGCAATTTCAAACAAAATAGCTGTCGTAAAGTGCAATCGTTTAAGGAAGTCCTTGCCAGACACATAGGTTCAACCAGCGTGACTGACAGAACCACAGTAAAAACTCTGCAATTCCTTTCTAGGGTTTCCTTTGGAATGTCTGAGCACAAAGCAAGCAGTTTTTTCCTTCCCCGATATAGTGGTCATATAAATGTCAACACGGCAACGCTAATAATTACCCGGGGTTTTCTTTTATCCCGTTGGTGGCATTTGTTCAAATTATGAAATCATATTTACCACCTTCCCCACATTATCCTTCTTCATTTCTTGGTTTAATAAAATTGTTTTTATAAAATTTCCCTAGGGCGGAAGTTCATTAAGCACACTTCACCAACCCATGCCGGAATATGACGATTCACTAAAAGAAAGGCAAAGTCGTATAAGCAGGACGGGGAAATTCACAGAAAATGATTTTGTTTTTTACTATTTGAAATTATTTATTTCCGTTCTTTTTCCTTTTGATTTCCTATTTTGCGAAGAAAAAAAAAAAAAAAGATTTTTGGGGCGCATAAGGAGGTTAACTTAGATTTCTGCTTTTTAATGTCTTTGCACACAGATATTCTTTGTGAAACTATTAAATTACTAGAAAAAAACATTTAGCATTCCGATTGCACTTTTTGCTCGTTAAAAAAAAAATATGAAAAGCAACTGCACAGAGAAAAATGTTGCAAATTGAGAAAGAAATAGAAAAACCTTCGGAAAACTGGCACTTCTGATACACGTGCTGCAAATTGCGTTTTGCAATTTTCTCTTGACTTACGAGTATAGTAGCTTTTGAAGAATATAGTATTTCTATCCAGAGATATTGTACATAAGTGTATTTTCATCGTTTTCAAAGAAAGGGATTTAAAACTCCTTGACTCATGAGGGTATCTTTAAAGTATCGTGAAAAGTAAGGGACTTAAATCTCACTTATATTATAAGAGTGAAAATTTACAACCAAAAGTTATATCTATGTAACGAAGGAATTGTTGACACTTCGGTATCCAAAACGTTCCCCAAAGGACGAAGTATAAAATGAATAAATACTCGTATACTACTAGCGCGACAATCTGTGCGGCTTGCTATTTTATGTTAAGTAAGAGGGACTTACGAATTTAAACAGACTTCGAAACGGCGGAATAGTGAGAATCTCTTTCGTATGAAGAAAATTTTTTTGGAAAGCATCTTTAACAGCCCCTATACACAAGAAAATATTAAAGAATGAAGTAAACAATTATAGTGCCATCGCTTAATTTTCTTATAAGCCTAAACCCCTCATCAGATTCGTGTCCTTCACTCTCTCAATCCCAAAAAATAGCTACGAATTTTTCATACCTGGAAAGCCGTTCGTGATCGTTTTTTTTTCTTTTTTTTTTAAGAAGAACTTAACACTCAAGTGATAATAAATACACTTATAATGTCTCAGCATATATTAAGTTTTTTTTTTTTAGGAAATGGGATAGAGAGAGATTGAAAGATGTTTGGGCTCAGTGGTTATTTTCATCTTTTAATTTGGAGACAAAATTTTTAGTGGAAGTTGGCTTGTTGTTGTTTTCTAATCAACTATCCATCTTACCTAATTTTTGTTTATTAAAAAACGATTCGAATTCCGTACCTTCCGATTTGGAAGCCACTGCCACCCATTCACGTTTTAAATGCGCTTTTTTCCCCTCTTTCTTTAGCCACGTCTGCTGTGCCACCAGGCAGTCACTTAAGTCCTTTTCATCCGAAACACGATATAGATAGTTATTAAATACTTTAAACACGCTAATTCTTCACCACAAATCATCAAATTTCTTTCCGATGACTTTGATAGCTTCTTTATTTGGTGTTTCAAAAATTTTCTCGACCTTAACCTCGCTAAATAAAATTTAGGTTCTTCACGGTCAACATGTAGCCCTTGTTCAATTCCTTGTCACTTGTAAGACAGGGAGCTAAGCTTTCGTTCGCATATTTTGAAGATACGAGGTATGTTCGAAAAGTAAGGTGACTATTGAAATTTCGCGGCAACGTACATTCCGTGTTCGGGATTTTCAATTATTATAAAATATGGAGGAAAGCATTTGTATCAAATTTTGTGTAAAAAATAGAATCAAGTGCTCTAAAACACTTAAAATGTTGACAGTGGCATACGGTTAGTCTGCTCTAAGTAAAAAAAAAATGTTTACAAGTGGTACAAGCCCTTCTAAGATGACCGAGAAGATACCAATGACGAACCTTGCTTTGGACGCCCGGCACATCAACAAAAGATGATAACGTCGAGGTTGTAAAGAAAATTGTTTTGGAAAATCGTCAAATTACCGTAAGAGAAGTTGGAATATCGGACGGCTAGCGTCACGTAATTTTTTTAAATGTTTTGAACATGAGACGTGTGTCTCATTTGTTGTTTGTTCTGAAACTTCTTAATTTTGATCAGAATAACCGTGGCATGCGTATCGCTCAGGAGCTCTTGAATGACGTCAATGATTATCCTGAATTGCTAAAAAGGGTCATAACTGGTGACGAATCATAGGTATACGGTTATCAATGGAAGCAGGAACCAGGAGAGCCAAGACCAAAAAAATCACGCCAAGTGCGATCTAATGTCAAAGTTTTTTTGCGAATACTGTGGCGTAGATCATCAGAAGTTTTTACCTCAAGGTTTACGTTCAATAAGAAGTACAATATTATCTTGAAGTTATGCACCGTTTGCGAGAAGCAACACGAAAAAAATATCCGGAATTTTGGGAAAACCATTCATGGTTTTGGCATCGCAATAATGCACCAGCTCATTCATCGTTGCTTGTGAGAGATTTTTTTTAGCCAAAAACAACTCGACAATCATGCCTCAGCCACATTATTTACCGGATTTGGCCCCATGCGACTTTTTCCTGTTCCTAAGGAAATAAAAGAGGCACCGCTGGAAGAGCTCAGGGTATACCAAAAAGTGCTAATGAGAAGTGCTTCGAGGATTGGACAAGTATATTATATCTCAGGGGGCAACATTAATATTGATGAATAAATAAATATTTTATTATAAAAATATAAAGTCACCTCACTTCTCTAAGTCATTTATGGGCTGCTTGCATGAGTTGATGCGCTGGATCCAATTTTCCAATTCCATTCCCAAAATAAATTTTTTAACAGAGTGCCACCGCGGTTTACTTACCGGCATCATCTCCTTAGAAGATGTTTTCAATCATTTCGTATCCAAGGGCTACTATTGGAACACCTTCGGCTGTTCGGTTGACCAAAAGCGGAAATTTTTCGGACCTTCTTCCCTTTAGCTCTTGGGTTGGAAGCATAGCTAGGTCTTTTGGCAAAATATACCAACATACGTGTTGGCCAAATTTTGCGTGGTAGTCGGCGAATGTACCTACTACAGCCCAACGTCGTAACATATGGTGGTCATATGCAATGAGTAAGAATGATGTATACTTTCATCTGTCAAGACAATAAACACGTTTCAAAATCATGATTACTGGATCATTTAATAATTCGAAGAATCTTGAAACGAATGCAGGACAGTAGACATACTGGGTGTACTCGTGTTATGAAGAGATTTTATGCTCTTATTTTTGGCTACATATTTGTCTCGTAAACTCCAAATTCAAAAGTAATGGTTCATGGTTAATCATTCATCACAATAATATTGGGTCTATGACTATTCGTGCGGTTTGTTAAGAGATGGCGTAATTTGTATTATACCATTGTTATTATTCCATTGGAACATGCGTTGGAAAGCTACTGTCATTGTACGTCATTTCAGTATATGTCATTCATTTGAAGCGTAAGCAAAAATCATTTTTTTTCACTCAAATATGTCGAACTTTGGGCCTGAAAAAGTGTTTTTGCGGGGAGTTCTTCTTCATTACTTTAATATGAAGAAAACTGCTGCCGAAAGTCATCGTATTTTGGTGGAAGCTTATGGTGAACATGCGCTAGCTGAGCGAACGTGCCAAAAGTGGTTTGCACGATTTAAAAGTGGTAATTTTGGCTTGGAAGACGATGAACGTCCTGGGCAGCCAAAAAAGTTTGAAGATAAAGAACTGGAAGCATTACTCTATGAAGAAGTAGTCCGCAGAATCTTTAGGTGTCACTCAAGCAGCCATTTCAGAACGTTTAAAAGCAGCTGGATATATTCAAAAGCAAGGAAATTAGGTTCCACATGAACTCAAGCCGAGAGACGTCGAAAGGCGGTTTTGCATGTCCGAAATGCTGCTGGAACGCCACAAAAGGAAGTCATTTTTGCATCGGATTGTTACTGGTGATGAAAAATGGATCTATTACAACAACCCCAAGCGCACAAAATCATATGTGAAACCCGGCCAACCATCCAAATCAACGGCAAAGCCGAATATCATGGCGCGAAGGTAATGCTCTGTATTTGGTGTATTATGAGCTGCTAAAACCGGGTGAAACCATCAATGCACAACGCTACCGAACACAATCAATCCACCAGACACGAGGCAATAATTTTCCATCATGACAACGCTCGAACGCTAAGAACTATTTGGAAAACAGTGGATGGGAAGTCTTACCCCACCCGCCTTATGGCCCAGACCTTGCCCCGTCTGACTACCATTTGTTCCGGTCGATGCAGAACGCCCTCACTAAAATACGGTTCACATCAGAGCAGAATATCAAAAATTGGCTTGATTCATTCTTGGCTGCCAAGCCGGCGCAGTTCTTTTGGGATGGGATCCACAAATTGGCAGAAAGATGGGAAAAAGTCATAGCTTCAGATGGGCAATACTTTGAATAATACTTTTGTACATGTTTTTCTTAAATAAACGTTAAAATTTTGAAAAAAAAACCGCACGAAAATAATTATATACCCAATAATTATTTTCAAAATAAGATGTAATAAAGAAGGTTTTCCATTTTTCTTTGCCTAACTTTTTCATGGAATTAAAATATTACTCCTTTTATTTATAAGGGCTACTGTGACTTTTTTTGCCGTGCCTAATCAGTATAAAGTTCTCCACTACTAAAAAATAATAGAGAAAAAGCAATTTCTGGGTAAAGTTATCCTCTTACATTGGTTTTGGTTGTGATGGATGAAACATTTCCCCTACAAAAGACCTTAATTATAAAGTTGTTGGTTTATTTATTTATTTTTTATTTTTTTCAAAGTATTCTTGTGTATTTTTGTATATAAAACCTGAGAAGAGTTGAAAAGCCTGGCAGGTTTTAATTTTGGCATTACGAACGAACTTTGGCATTTCTTTTCTGCGAATGAATAAAACGCGCAGCAGAATAACCATTTCAGATTATGATTGGTATATAAACCAAGCTGAGAATTACTCATACATTTATTTTAAATGAATATTGATATCTTTGAAACTGGAATGTGTTGATAAAAACAAAAACACAAGTGGAAAAGTTACATTCACCTCGCACAAATCTCATGTCGATTTTTCAAACTTGGAGTACACAAAGATTATTTTCAGAAAGAAACGTGCCAGTGAATGCGTTCTATACTACAATTAACACAATAAGAAATTTCAGAGAACAGGGACAGACAAATTTAGACACCGCACAAATATCCTGGTCTTACACGATACTAATTTTTTTATTTGTCATTTCAATTCAATTTATTTTCTTTCAATTCGTTAGATTCACAATTATAAAAGCGCTGTGATGAATGGACGAATACAGTACTTATTTACTCACTTTTTAGGCTGGCAACCCTTAAATGATCAAGGACTTAACAATCATAACTTCTATCCATTACGATCCCGGGCGTGATGCTTTCAGTTAAAAAAACCAAACTGCCTTGTATCCGCGATCGCCTGATCTTTAAACAGGAGATGAGGTCTTCCTTTTCTTTTCGGATCTTGCAGCTTGGATTCGAAGACCCTCTTAACTGGAGTATTATCGTCCATCCGCTCGATATGGCCGAGCCAATGAAATCGACGAAATTTTGCCTTTGTACGGCTCAACGAGTTCGCGGTTGTGTCTTCTCCGTACGCCCTCCTCGGAGATAGGACCAAATATTTGACGAAGGACAAAGGTTTAATGCTTTGTAGAGCATGAAGCTGTTTTGACAAACCGAAGAAGCAGCGGTTGCCTTGGAATACTTTTCGTCTAATCTCCTTGACTACCTCAAAGGTGTAGCTGTCGATAATGGAATTTTGTCCCAGGTGATGTACGACGGAACGGTTTTTAATTGACAGCCTGTGTTTAATTGTTTCCTCATTCACTTTAGTATCCCATATCCCTGTCCCATAAGCTTGAAAGGCTTTGAAGTCGATGAAGAGGTGGTGTGTGTCGATTTAGAACTCGTTGGCCTTTTTTAGGATCTGTGTCAATGTGAAAATTTTGTTTGGTTTTGTTCACACAGTACACTGGATAGGATTTTAAGTAGGTATATGCCTAAGGTTCTTATAGGACACATAGGATTACTTTTCTTGTAAATAGGACAGAGAGAGAGCTCAGATGGCAGACCATTCGGGCCGAGCGGATTTGTTGTTCTTCAGCTTTTGCATGGCCGTGCCGACTTCTTCTAAGCTAGACGGGAGAACTAATTCCTCGACTGAAGTTGTATTTTCTTCTTGCCCTATCTCTCAGGGGAATGTCCATTAAGGAACTGCTGGAAGTGTTGCTTAAATAAATCCATAATCTCCTGTTGGCCAGTGTTGATTAGGTTGTTGGCCTTTTTAAAAAACTCCTGGTGTCTTTCCTTCTCCAACAATCAACGATATTCGTGAACTGGGAGACTGCAAAGGCTCTTTTATTTCTCCGCAATAGTCTGGGAGGAGAATCCTTTCTTCTGGACCTATTCTCATCCCACGCTGCTTTGGTGATAAATACAGTAAACCGAAAGACGAATACAGTAAGTCAAATGAAATACACCGCCAGACGAGCATATAGTGTTTAAGCATGTTTATTCAGTTAAATTTGTTTTCAAGTGAACAGTAAAGGAACAATTCATGCGACCGAAACTTCTCAATTTCTACTCAAATTTCCACCCGTTGCCTCTTTTTGTAGTTGCCTAATTGCTTCGTACCTAAACTTAAGTTATGGATTTTCTTAACTAAGTGAGAGATCATGTACTTGTATTGGTGGAATCTTGCAGGTGAAGTACCTACCCTTCCCTTCCCTTATATGGGAACGACAGATTTAGAGAGTTATTTACAAAATGGGTACGGATCTCTAGATGTAAATGACCACGTTCAACTGTAAGAATATGGAAATGGCCAGAATTAAAGAGTAATTCTTTTAGAGGTACTTTTTCCAAAAATATTCAAAATTTTATCTGATGTTTCAATTTTCGATGACGCGTTCAAGCATTACAAGTGGTCTTTGATCAATAGCTCGGGTAATGTTGGCCTTCAATCCTCAATCGGTCCTTATCCATAAACGACTTTGGGCTTTACCCAAATTAAAAAGTCTAGAGGTGTGATGTTCACCGAATCGTTCTTGCAATAAAGCTATGACTGTGTGGCAAGTAGCGCCGTATTGTTGGAACCAAATGTAGTCGAGACCACGGGCTTCAATTTCAGACAGCAAATAGTTCGTTATCATGAAGCGATAATGGGGGTAAATCACAGTTTTGAAGAAATATGGACCGCTGATTCCACCAGCCATTTTGGATGTAATTGCAGCTTTTGTATACTCTCCGTTACCGTCGTTCTTCACTATGTGCTAGATGTGGTCTATTTGGTCGTGTATTATCACATAACCAAACTTTTTGACGGGATAGCGAATTGCGAGTCGACTCTAAGCGTACGAAAAACATTCCTCGTAGAACGCTGATTTTCGTAATAGGGATGAATAATTTGTAGACGCTGCGCCGGGCGAAGTCTTTTTATGATGAAATGTTAAACAATATTGAAAAAAAAAATACCATATCAGTATGACACGATACATGCGTGATTTCTCATGAAATCCTCAAAAGTACCTCTAAAAAAATCACTTTTTATAAAATGTGGAAAAGTAAACAGTCGACGGTGAAATTAGTCCGGAAATTTTTGTATGAAGAAGCGGTCAATCCTACGAGTAGATATAGTAGACATATATCCAATAAAATGTGAGGAAAATTTTCCGTTTTGCGCAATACTAATCGGTACATACTAGAGTAGCATTCAGCTCTAAAGTTTTCAAAAGATGTAAACCTCAATTTTTCAGGTCGCAGTCGTGCGCAGGAGCTTAGGGCTTGCGAAAGGGACTTGGCTTAAATACCCCAAAAATTGGTAAATGGATTGTAGCCGTTAGACCTTTGTTGAATTGGCTTAAAACTATCCGGGATGCAAGATGATCCGAAATTTTCTAGCAAAATTGCACTCACAACAAGCAAAATTGTCATATCTCGATTGAGAACAATCCCTAAGTAACTCTTGTACGAGTATGGTGTAAGTTGTGCATCATCGAGCCTTATTTCCCTAAAAATATGAAAGGAGCTCGCCCATGCAGAAAGATGATTAACAAATAATTTTTATTCCAAATTCGTGAATTCAATGTGGATTTATGTATTCCCAAAAATATGGGGCTACGTGTCGTACCGCGATCAATACCAACGATTTATTGAAATTAATATTTGGTGATAGAATGATTTCAAAATCGGGACCTGTAAATTTTTACCAAGATCTTCTGATTTAATGCCGCTTGATTATTTTCTGTTAAATTACTAGGTGGAGTGAAAAGTAGCCGCCTTGACCGCCAGAATGCGCTGCTACTGCAAAAAAAGGTTATGGTACCTTGAAGTCCATTCATAATTAAACAGACATGCCAAATTTCAGAGTAATACTGTCTTTAGTTTTGTTTTGACAGCTGATTGTTGTTGACGTGTTTGGCATCATGTTGAGTATGGACAAAAACGATTTTCGTTCTCTCATAAAACATTATTTTTTGAGAGGCAAAAAGGCGAAGGAAACAAAAGAAAAGTTGGATAAATATTATGGGGCTAATTCTCCGTCAGATTACACCTTCAAATATTGGTTTCGAGAGTTTTGTGGTGGCCGCAACTCCACTACCGATCAAGTCCGCAGCGGCAGGCCCTCCGATGCGGTTACAGAGGACAATGTCAAAAAAATACATGAAATGGTGTTGGCTGACCGGAAAGAGATTAGTACTGAGCGCACACGCCATAATTTGGGAAATATTCTGCATATGAAAAAGTTATCCTACCGCTGCGTGCCGCGCATACTCAATCCTGGCCAAAAAAACGACATGCTGATGCGGAATCGGGCGGACTTTTGGCGTCGATTGGTAACTGTTAAACACCAGAGAACAGAATAAGTGCCCGGCAATAGACTGAAGCCGGCACGAGTGCTCCGAAGCGACCGAGGGAGGCTTGATGGGTCGGAAAGTTTATGGCGTCGATTTTCTGGGATTGTCATGGCATACTCTTCGTGGACTACCTTGAAAAAGGAAAAACCATTAACAGCGAGTATTACTGTGCATTATTTGAGCGGAAAATTACTTTTTGGACGGGATCAAGAAGTTTGAAAATCGCTAGAACAAGTGTATCAAACTTAAAGGGGACTATATTGAATAAAATAAAAAAACTTAAAAAATTTATTTTTTTTTTTCATTCCCAAGGAGGTTACTTTTCACTCCACCTAGTACGTAAATAAACCAGCAACGATAAAGGCTTAAGAAGACAATATACGGTAAGTTATTGGCAATATATCTGCCAGCAGATGCAAGTGTTGCATGGAAACTATTTTACACATAGGGCCAGCACAAATGGTTCCTTAGTGGAGACAAGACAAGGATGTCTTGTAAATAAAATGAATTGATGATGCGACAGTTAATGGCGTGGTATTCCATTCAATATGAGCTCTGCGGTGTTAAGTCGACTCTGAACGCTCTTAGACCGAAAATTCTATTTTTATAAGGTCTATTTTGGTATTTCACTGCTACGCGTATTAAGCCTACTTTATAAACAATCCACACATGCATCTTCGCATCGACTGCACAAACATTGGAATATATTCGAAGAAAAGTTTGGAAGAGTTTGGATTTTCATAAGCCATGTGAAGTAACACATACAACTGGTCACAGTGTATATATTATATTTCCTAGAAATACTGATCAATGCTCAAAGAATAGGAGTACCTTTATCTAATGTACTTTTAAAATTGTTTTGCTCTGTACAAAATGCATACGAGTAAATACCCAATTGAATAAACACAATTCTGCTCTTATTTACTTTAGCCACTTAACTATTTTCATCAATGACAGCCAGATGGTCAATCTTTAATCCGACCACACGACTGACGTAAACTTAAGATTTTTTTTCTTGCACACCGCGACCTGAAAACGTCTCAACTCATCCCATTGGGTAGGGGGCCATTTATCATCAGTCCACAAATGCTCTTCAAAGACCCACTTATGTCTGTTTGTCTTATTCTGGTCATTCGTTTGACTGACTTTTTGCAATAAATTTTCTAATAAATTTTTCTGCTTCGTACATTTTTATTTTCTATGGCCAGATACTACAGTAGATACTCGTCTACAAATGATTTTTTTGTACATACATCTTTTGTAGCGCTTTATACGCAGGTCAGCAGCACCAGTCGGTTTTCTATGAGTTCCTCTCAGTCTCCTCTTAGTCTTTGTTGTTTATCTTGTGAAAAGCAAGCAAGTGCAACTTGCAACTTATAGGTACCGGTGCCTGCACCGGTATACATTCAGAGGACACTGTCAGTACAATTGGCTGAATTGTATGCAATTAGCATGGACGACACACAGGATGTGGACTGGTTAGGTGATGCAACCCACTGTCAGTTAGATGAACATATATCAAATAGACAACCAGTGCAGTACAATGCAATGCAGCAGTTGGGGGTTGCGTTGTAACTACCCCCACTACGGTAAACTATAATTTCTGCAATTAAATACAATGGGAACATACGAGATTTGTGCTGATTCTCGTTGGGTGGTTAGCTGATAAGTTAAACTTTTGTTGTTGTTCCTGCTGATGGTGGTTATAATTGCGTGCGTTACTATCCAGAAACTATTATAATCCTTAACTCTACCACTTCTGTTTGTATTTGTGACTATACCCGTATACGCTCCCATGGCGTTGCTCATAGTGTGTTGGATTTTCATTAAATCTCGTGTTCGGTTAGATGACAAAAGTCACTGGAGCAATTAATGCTCTTCCCGGTTCCAGTTAATAATTTCCTTAGTTGTTAATGGAAATGCCCAGCATATATGACTTTATTGGTTAGGTCGTCGGAATAATACATATGTCATGTAGAAGTGTTCTCCTTTGCTCTCCTTCTGCTTTTTTGCCTATCTGTCGACTCAAACGGAAGACAAATTCTCCGGAATATTAATTACGATGATTACTATGTCAAATAGATGAAATGAAAATAAAAACAAAAATAAAAAAAATCAAACAGGTTTCTCCTTCAAATCCTAATACTTCATCAAAAATTCTACTCTCAACATATATACAGATGTATACATACAGTGTACATACTATATATATGTACTTGTATCTAGCAGAAAATATTAAAAATAGATACACACACCTACATCTGACTTTGCAGATGTCTATGGTATTATGTACCCGTACCAATGGAGTTGGGTGGTCGTAGTCCAATTTTCTGGAGGCCTCTATGGTATTTGAATTTTATAATTTATTCAGAGATTCATTGAAGAGATGAGCATGAGAGTGATGAAAACTTGTGTAAGATATGGCTAAATTGCTTTGTGATGATACTTTCAGAATGGGGCAAGATGCTCGAGTATGGTAAGTGTTACAATCGTTTGCTATGGTCTTATAGGATTTCACGTTAAGATTTTTGTATAAATTGATACGGGTAGTACACATTTGTGTGCTTGGATTTTGTTTTGATACGTTGGATCTCTATCTGGTTTTAAAGAAAATTTATAAGTAAATCCTGCCAACCTTTGTTAACCATTATGTGTCGAATGATCTTTAATACATGTACATTGAATTATTCAAGCTGCCTGGATCGGTAATATGGCACCAGTTATTGGCACTTCTTTTTTACCAATTTTTATGTTACTTTATCATTTTACGAATTTCGTAAAAAAGGAAAATGTAAGCGCTAATTCGTTTGATCAAAGTTTCCACTAGGTTCACTAGGTTCAGAGAGAATAGAAAACACACATAAGTGGCTTTTTGACCTTCGACCCTTTTCAAAAATTCCAGGCACAATTTCGTTGTGATTCCAATGCCCGCTGGGTCTAGAAGGAATCCATTGTTTCACGTATGGAGTCTTATTTTGATACAGGACAGTAGCATAGCTATAGATGTTTGTATGTTCTGTTCGATGCCACATCTTTTCCGTCAGCAAAGTTGCCGCAGAGACCGAACCCAGTTAACAACTTAGGGAGCATTCCTTTGATAAATCTTCTTCTACGACATTCTTAGTGTCAGTTTATATCGCCGTACATTATGTTGTCTATAGCTTGTGTATGTATATTGTTTAGAAAAGTTGTCGGCCATAGTTTTGAAGAATTTATGTCGTTACAGTCCTTTCTGACGATTCATTACGGTCTCTAATCTGTTCAGTTCTGCATAAAGACCACAAGTTTTCAGTATATATATTTTTTTTTAAATCAATAAAAACCAAAGCTACATTTAATTTAGACTATCTTCAGATTAAATCTTCTATCATTGGATTCAAGTTCAGTAGCTTTAACTGCTCGAAAATGCCTCCTATTCAACAACAAAGTCAACTGCCCACTCACCTTTATCCGCACAATCGACAATTGAGCACAATCGAGAGTACATTCGCCACATATTTTACACCTGGTATCTGGACCTAAAGCCCAGAAGTCAGAACTCAGAAACCACCCTCAAGTGTGTATACATATGTGTGAATATCTACGAACACTGACATTAAAATTGGGTCAAATGACGGCGTGTTTTTTCTGGGTATCTGTTTGTTGCAATTTAATGGAGGAGTTAGCTTACAGGCAATCGCAATCACCCGACCTGTAAAATAAAAGGAAACGTCACCGCAATAATTGATTTGTTAGTCCATTTTGCGCCACCGTAGCTTCGTTCAATTTTAACCTCAAATGCAAATATACGTTTGTATGTTTATGTACGAAAATAAATATGTTCAATGTGATTGTACGATTTCCGGCATTTCCTGGTTGTGCCGTTTACCTCTTAATTTACAGAAAAAAAAAAAAAAAAATAATAATAATAATAAATTGTATTCGCACTACCTTCGAAACAGAGTGCTCGTCCTGTTTGTTGAGCAATGAAATTCAGTAACTTTTCCGTGGGATTAACATTCCAAACGCCATAGCCTTTGTTTTTGGGTGGTACTCACATTACAGCACATGCCTCCAAGTCACGCTTTTTTGGCATTCGATTCCGGCATTCGGTTATATGAATTTGCTCTGTACTTACGTATAATCGTAAACCCATAGCGAAATTAGTTCCTTTTAATAAAACATCGATAAAATGAGAGGTCATAGTCGTAAAGGACTCGTAGTACTAAATGGCCGCAACTTCTTACATATACCCTCATAATGTATGCAAGTCGCTTTACTTGTCACACCACCTTTAGCGACGTTGACTATAATTTCAGCTCGTCCCTGCATTAAATCAATTGACAGAGCTGTAGGCTTTGACAGAGGTAAAGGTATCCGTAAGCACAAAGCCTCTAACCAAAGCCTCTAACCAAATCAAAATTATTATGGTCAACTCGAAACGAGCGGTATGTTATTGCGGATGTGGTGTAGGCACGTTATCTTAGTATGTGAATGTGCGGTTGCTTCATGCATAAAATAAAGGATTAACAAGGATTTATCGGCTTTTTTATTGCCGCAATTTGACACTGAGAATTTCTTGTTCACCATTGTAATAGATACAGTCTTTAGCCCTTGAGTTTGAACGAATTTTCGCTTCATATATTACTTACAGCGATGATGAATGACGTTCTACTTGTAGTCTTGATCCTGATCCAGATCCTGGCCCCATGTTCAGCTTTACAAATACGAATACGTTATTCTTTTTCCAGAGATTTTCACTTTTATTTGTCATAAAAGTTTTGGAGGGAAATAAACCGTTTTATGTTTACGATTTGCCTACACGAACAAGAGATAACCGCTTAAATGGTACGCACTTCATTTAGGTAGCATGCGAGGACATCTATTTCATTTTGAAGCAGCCTTCAGAGGCGGAGCAATTTCTTCTTGGAATTTATTTTTAAGGGTTCTCTTTTCTATGTTCTCTGTTCTCTGTCACTTCTTTTAGTGGTTTGTGGTAAAGTGTTTTCTGGAATTTCAATAGCTACATTTGTAGAATATAAATGCCGTTTAACCATCCAGGTACCGATTAAATCAAATTCGGTTGACTTTAATGCTGACGCAGAGGATTCAATTGTTAATGGGGACCTCTATTAAATATTTACTCAAATTTGTTCGCAGTTTAGTCGTTTTTTTTTTTAGTGTTTTTCGTGCGCAAGTCCTTAAATTCAACTTTTATACATACTCGTATGTACCTACGTATGTATGTGCTGCTTAGGAGGTCTTATTTCGCCGATGTTATATGTCCAGTGAAGGCTTTGTACAATTTACTCATACTTGGGTGCAAACCTTTCATTCTACTATACATGTGTGCTGTAATCGATATGACTGAATAGTCTCCAGTTCGTTTTCTTAAAAAAAAAAAAAAAATAAATAAATAAAAATAATAATATGAAAACTAATGTGGATAAATAAGTCCTTGACTTAATATAGTCTCCTTTGAGATCAATAAACTTCGTCCCACGCTTCTCCAATTTTTGTTTCCCTTCCAAATAATAACATTTGTTGATGTCATCAAAATACTTGTAGGCCTTTTTGAGCGATGATTTCATTTTTGGAGCCAAATATCCATCTGCTAACGCATTCCTTCGGGTTTGGAAATAGAAATAAATAATCACTGAAGGCTCAATCTGGCGGATGAGGGAGTAATTCGTAACTCAGTTCATGAAATTTCATTATGATGACCACGCACATGTGCTTGTGCATGTGCATGGTCTTGATGGAAGAACACATTTTTTTCTTGACCAAATGGTCAAATAAGTTCATATAATATTCGCCAAAAATTGTTTTTCCATTTGAAGGTAATTGTCGGCATGATCTCGTTTGCTGACAGATCCACCTTGGACTTTTTCGGAGCCGATTTGACCGGATTAAACCACTGTTTCTTGGTTTTTGGTGTGTTGCAGTGGATCCATGATTCGTTCTTAATTGCTAACTTTTCTTAGATGGTGCTACAACCGTTGGTAGACCATCGCCTTAGCTAAAATACTTTTCCAGCTGGCGTGATCTTTTGCCAGCTGCCTTCAATCACACACATGAAGTTGGCTTAGGTTCCGTTCACTTATGTTCACTGGGTTAGAGTTGAAAATTTTATGGAATGGGAAGCTGGTATCCATGCGCTCAAGATAGTCTAGTTATCTATGCAGACTCATCCGAGCTTTTCTGATGAGGTCGATATCGCAGTACAGCCCCTTCAGCTCGCTGTTCGTCTTCTCTATTCTCGGTCGAGAGTTAGCGACATAAATCAGAACTGGGTTGATCAGTGCCTGGTAAAATGTCTTTTTGATTGCTTGAGAGAGGACTATACCACGCAATTGCCTTCTAAGCCCAATGAAGTAGCGATAGTAGCAAGAGTAATTCTTCACATAATTTCCGCGCTGGTGTCGTTGTCGGAGTTAATACATAGCAGAGCCGAAGTAGATAAATTATTTTACTATCTCAAAGGTGTTGCTGCCTATCGTGGCGATTTGTCCTAGATGTTGATGTTGTGTTTCAATCTTTTTTGATAGCATTATTTTGTTTTTCCTTCGTTGACCCCCTAAACCCATATTTGCTGTTTCTGCTTCAATAGTCGCTCCCATTATGTTAATGTCGTCTGAGCATACGAGTAACTGAACAGATGGTGCCTCTAAATTTAACAATTCTTTCAAGAACGATGTTGAAAAATTAGCTTAACAGAGCATCGCCTCGTTTAAGTTCTTTTCTGGCATTGAAGGTCTCGTTTTAGTCAAAACCGACCTTGACAGAGCAGCGTGCACTCTTCATCATCATACTACATAGTCGAATAAGCCTATCAGAGATGCTTCAACTAGACCTGTCTCTTTATAGTTTATCCCTATAGATGCTCGATTCGGCTTTGAAATCGAGGAAGAGTTGGTGTTGGTACAGAGCTGCTGAGTAGAAACAATATTTTGGATGAAGACAGGGCATTGACGCTCATCATTTCAACGTTATCGCTTCGCATACCAATTCCAGTTCCAATTTTTTTTTTTTTTGTTAATCGATGTGCAAAATAATTGTTACAAATGTATTTTCTTATACAACACTCATTTCGCAATTTTTTTCTGCCCATCTAAAACATATTTGTAAATTTATAGGAAACATGTGATTATTTCTACGTGTGTACTTAATTTTGACGTAAAACATTATTTACTTTCAATTATTTATGGTTTAATATTTAAATAGTTGCCGATTTGTGTATTATTGTCAGTTTTATTCAAATTAATAAATTCTGCGGTCCAAACCTTGACAGCTGTTAACATTAATGTTGAGGTTTTCATTTGTGTATTTATGGACGAACATACGGTGTTAATTTTGATGTAGACAAATTGATTTTGTTTTTATGTTTTTCTTTATCTGGGTTAAAAATAGAATAGACAATAGAAATATGAAAAATAATTGTTTATTGATATTTATAAAGGGTGAGCCAACATATGTTGTGGATATTGGCTGTCAATTACTGTAATTTATTGAATTGAATGTGGTTAATCTTTTGCCGGATGTCATGCCATCTTTGACAATTTTAGTCATGAAGTCGTTTACCATGCAACAACGAATTTTTGTTATTCAATCTAATTACGAAATGGGTGATCGGTAAAAGCAACATTTTGTAAAATTCGTGAATTTTTCAGTCAACATAATCGCACTATTGAGTCAGGAATTCGTACAATGGTGAAGCGTTTTGAATAAGCTGCAGCATGCTCGGCCAGCTCATACACGCCAAAACATCACCACTGTGAGCGAAAGTGTTAAAAACCAGCCAGACACCGCAAATTGTCGCCGAAGTTAACAATCGAGCCTTAGTTATAGCACTTTATGGCGAATTTTAAAATCCAAATTACATAACAACTGAAGCCTTTGGACCATATACGACCTCGCCGATTTGTTAACTAATTGTCAGGACACTTTGCCGTCAAATTTGATATTTTCCGGTGAAGTCTATTTTTGGATGGATGGGTACGCAAATAAATAAAATTGTCGTTTCCGGAGATCGTAAAGCCCATAACAGATTTACGAAAAATCAATGCTTCCAAAAAAAAAAACACTGTATGGTGCGAATGAGGCTGGAGAGACAGTTACAATGAATGGAGAACGTTACCGCAACATGTTGACTGACTAATTGTTTTTTTTTTCCAAAATTGAATTAATTGGCTCTGGACGATCTCTGGTTCCAACTGGATGGTGCTACCACCCACACAATTAATTTATTTCGCACGAAATTTAAAGATAGCATTATTTCGGTTAGAGGAGAAGTTGATTGGCCTCCAAGGTTATTTGGAGAGTAAGGTCTATGTCAATAACCTAGTGATATTTCAGAATCTCAAACATAAAATCCAAACTGAAATAGCGGCCATTGACCTACTCATCCTTCAAAAAATCACCGATAATTTTGACCTTCGGATAGTTATTTGAAACAGAAACCATGGTGGTCACATGAACGATGTTGTGTTCCATTCATAATTGCCATAGAACGAACTTTATTAACCCTAGAATGCACATATGGGGTGCCAGCGCATCTCACTTCAAAAAATAAACGGTTGCTATTTGAAAATAAAGGTCGTTACTTTCGAAGAGTGCCATGACTTGTTTTGTCAAAGTCTTTCAGTGCATTTTTAGTTGCCGTTTTGAAAATATCGAAGTGATTGGGGGAGTGATAAGGCAACAGTTTTTAGATTAAGATAGCGATATAGAAGATGAATTTGAACGACAGGACATAGAAACAGACTCTGAAGAGGACGATGAAATTTCCGCCAGTGATTTTGAAGAAGAGAAGCCAGAAGAACGGCATAACTTCGTAGTTTTGGTCGGAGAGCAGCTAGGAACATTGTTCTGAAAATGTCTGGGTGCAAAGATGCTGCTAAATTCGTAAAATCTGGCATTAAAGCATGGAATTTTCTATTTGATGACATTGTGCTAGGTTCTTTAATAAAAAATACTAATATCGAAATCAGAAGCCAAAGCCAAAAAAGTCTTGGACCATGCGATGCTGCATCACCCTCAGCATCTGCTTCAACTTCAGCTGCAGGAATAATAGTCCACACAAATGAAGAAGAAATTCGTGCCCTTATTAGACTACTTTACATTGCTGGTATACAAAAGCAAGACCGGAGAAATACACGTGACATGTGGTTCACAAAGTGCTCTCCAATATTCCAGACCATAATCAGGGTCAACAGGACGCTCTAATCCTTAATATGGTATTTCGGCTCAACAAATTTTTTAAACCATTTTTCCTTTAGTAAAAGAGTCTGAACACTGAAATGCTTCCTTTGGTGGCTAACTCAATATGTACAAGCTTTCGCATTATAACAATTAACATCTGCGGTTTAGACACACAGCACAGCACATTAACCCATTGCCGACCGTTATAATATATAAAACAAAGTGATAAGCAGATTTGGAAGAGTATATGCGTTGGATAACAATTATAAGTTTACAAAAACAGCAAATGATACAGCTGGATGATAATGAAGTGCGTTCTTAATTTACATTTTTAACGGACATCCAACTTCAAAACTAATAAAGAGGTCAACGGCAAACGTTCTCCATCAAAATCAATCTAACTAAAATCTTTTCTTCCCCTTTGTAGCCAACAAAGGGTAGAAAAAAAAAATAAAAAAAACAGACTCGTACTCATCCGAAATTCCCTCGAGCAATTAAATTTCATCGATAAGCCAAGCAACAACTTTGTTTCCTCCGCCCCGATACATATAAATTTAGCCTTGTCGGGTGATGGAACACATAATAACCAAGTCTTGCACCAATTTACACTCCATCGCTTCATGACGCGCTAAAAATGTACATATACTCGTACACCAGCACCGCACACGAACCATACTCGTGTTGTACCCAGCACCTACATACTACCACACAATGACGCATCACATGGTAAATAAATTCTAAAAAAAAAAAAAAACAACACTCTCAACAATTCGAGTAAAGTTGAACAGTTTGAAATTCTACACCGGCAACGCCAACGACAAGCGAAATCCCTATATTCAGTTCTAATTTCGTCAATTGTTAGGGTTCCTCAGCTCCTCGGTTTCTTCAGTTTCCTTAGTTTCCACAGGTCGCCAGCTCCTCAGCACTTCAACTGTTCAGCGTTCTGTGTATTGTTATCGGAATTGTCGAGCTGCGTGCACGGTTGCCAAGAGCTATCAGTTTGCGTTGTTAAAGAACTACAAACATGAAATTGATAACCGAAAAAATACAATCGCAGACACAAGCCACAATGCCACATACATGGCGCACAAAATTCCAATTCCATCTCGGCGTGGTGAAGAGATTATTTTCATTGAGAGGCAATTGGGGGGCGGCATACAAGGCACAATAGCATCTATGACAAACACATGTCAAAACACTTTGTGTCAACAATGCTCCATTGGGATGACAATGTTATGCGCGGAGAATACGAGTATAAGCCATGCCAAATTGTAGAAGGGGGCCCAGCAAGAGAATAACTAATGAGACATACATATGTATGTATATATGTACCTCTGGCAGGCGATGGTAATATCGATTTGAATTTACTTCGCTGCCTCTGCGACTGTGACTGTGGCTATGCCTATTGTGTGACACACTCTGAAGGATCTCAGATATAGCTCAGAGGCTAAAAAAGAACACTATGATGGATGGAATCGAAGACATTGAAGACAAAAAGTTATTCTTAGTGAATGCTGCGATAAAAGGACTAATATGAATGACATTTCGTGCATACCTTAAGCGAGGGAACACTACAACAGTGGTGGTTTAAAGTGTTGAAACATTTGTGCATGAATTAATCTAGACGGTTGGGCTTGCGTCACCTATAAATAGTTTTATAGATCAATCGATTCCATCACTTTTTTCAAACAAAAATGCAATTTCAATTCCAAAGCACACAATGCAGCGCAAAACAATTGAAATGCAAACTCTGTAGGCGTTCACATGATATCCTTCCCGACTTGGTAGACGATTCGTCCGTCGACTTGACTTATTAGTCATCCAGAAGTAAGGATTTTCTTCAACCGTCTGTATTAATGCCTAGTGTTTGACTTAATACTTTTTCAAAAGACGAATGGTAATCATAAGCTGAGTCGGTAATCGAGCGCCGTTGGATCGTGCCAAAGGAAATACGCAAATCCCGATATATAGGGTGCTTCATCGTGAGGTTTGATTTATAATGTAAAATAAAACACATAAATTTGAAAGTGAACTTAAAATTTTTATTAGCAGTTAAAAGAAAAATTCATGGCATTAAATTTTTGAAAATTATATCATGTAAATGTTGGCCACGACTAGGTCTGAAGTGGTCCATTCGCAAGGTCCAATTTTGACCGACTCGTTCGAGCATAGCGACAGGTATCTCGGGGATGACACGAGTAATGTTGGCTTCCAAAATGTCAATCGTAGCTGGTTTATTCATGAAGACCTGAGACTTTACATACATACCGTTGTTTTTAATGGATGTAATGGTAGCTCTTGTTACTCTTCGGGTTGCTTATCAGCCCAAATATGGCAATTTTGTTTATTAACGTATCCATTGAGCCAGAAATGGGCTTCATGACTGAACAAAATGTCACGATAAAACACCGGACTTTCATTGAGTTTTTGCAGAGCCCATTCACTGAAAATATGACGCAAATTCAAGTCGCCTGGCTTCAATTCTTACACAAGTTGAATTCTGTACGCTTTTTGGTCGAGATCCTCACTTAAAATACTCCAAATTGTCGAATACGCCAAGCCAAGCTGCTGAGAACGACGACGAATCGATTCATCACGGTCTTCGCTACAGCTCTCAGCTACAGCTGATATAGTCTCTTGACTAAGTGCTGGATGTGGTCTAACCGGTCGAGTATCATCCACTAATGTAAACTGGGACTCGAATTTTTAATGGTATTGGCAATAGTCGTTTCAGTAGGTCGATTATGCGCACCGTAAGTTCCTCGAATTGCACGAAAAACATTTCTCACAGAACATTGATTTTCGTAATAAGCTGAATAATTTGGAGACGCTGTTGTGGTGTGAGTCTTTCCATGATGACTTGCCAAACGATACTGAACAAAACTGACAAAGCAGTTTGATAGGAGTCATGCGTGATCTTTCAAAAAAAGCCTATTGAAAATCAAACCTCACGATGAATCACCTTATATCTATCCACATCTTGATATAACTCATAGAGTGCGCATTTGCTTCTTCTTCTCCATTCGCCCTTTCTTTTGTTCTTTAGTATCTATATTTAATATTGTTCATCATCAATAAACTTACAAATTTATTTTGAAAATCGTTATTCAATTTGAAAAACGTATGGAATGTTGCACGTTGGTTTGGGCCTCAACTGAGCTTGCTATTCGTTATTTTATTGATAAGTTTCGATTTACATGACATACTAGTACACACTACAAGTAAATGACGCAAAACCCACAGTAAAGGAATTGTAAAACTCTTCTGTTCGTCCGCTTTGAGGAATATATAACATACACCCGTATAGGTTCCTGCGGGTAGTAGAGCTTAAGTCCCAAGACAATGGCTGGCGACGGGAATTCGCGGACTAGGCTCTTGCTCAGCTCGAAGTCAAACTTTATTTTTGCCGATCGGGTTTCAGGCCGTTCCTTTAGTGAGGTAAACCCAAAAGAGAATAATGAGACTCAATTACACTCACAAAAGTTCATATAAGTGGCGTGAGCACAAGGAGTTGGTACCCTTAAAATGTTTGCACACAGCACGGACGAAAGAAAGTTAGGGAGAAATGAAAGAAAGATACCGATGTAGGTTGGTTTTGAATGTTTGAAGATTATAATGACCAGGAAATAAAAAGCTCGGCAGGACATTCCATAAGCAAGTGGGGAAAATAGGATAGAACCACGTGAGACAGTGGATATTACGTCTGTGTTTCAGGGCGTCAATTGACTGTGTAATATTCGGATCACCAATGCGTTTAATCGCACTGTTTTGAAAAGTACAGGTGCTAGCAGGTTCATGGGGGTTTTAGCAGGACCTGACCAGATGTGGGCATTGTACTTCAATCAAAGAGGATGAATTATTTCTTACAGCGCTTGAGCAAAGCTTGACTTTTCGCAGCATTTTGGGTGACATCAAATATGTAGTCATTCTAACGTAGATTGTCATTGACAGAAATACCGAGAATGGAAAGTTTTTTCGGTTTCGACGACACAGGTGCCATTCATGAAGAATAGGTGGGTATTTAAATTTCACTTTACATACGCTGCCGTTCACGTTCAACAGCTGAATAGCAGGAAGTTGAATCTGGGAACGAGTATTAAAAGCAGGGAATACTATCGTCATATATATATTGTATATATATACATTGTAGCCGACAAGAGACCGTAGATGGAAATTAAAAAGAGTATCGTAAACAGATCGGAGCTCTAGGGCACACCAGCATTTATTTTGTGAATACCAGTCCGAAAAGTAATTTCTAATCCTTCAGAGTCCTTGATTACAAATGCACGCATTTTCAACAAAAGAGCTTGATGCCAAATTCTGTCAGATGCCTTAGAAATATCAAGTGCAGCTATCTTCCTTTTACCAGATTGACGTTGATGATGGAAGTGCTTTGGTTGCACTTTTCAGTGAGACATGGCATCAAATCACCGGTTGACCTGTTGCTACGAAAACCGTACTGCCGGACATTGAGAATTTTTCGTGTTTCACGATATTTCACGAGCTAACGTCAATTGTAGCTGGCTTATTCCTGAAGACCTAAGACTTTACATATCCCCAAAAAAAATAGTCAAAAGGCGTGATATCGCACGATCTAGGCGGCCAATTTACCGTAGCAAAACCAAAAGATTTGTCAACAAGTCCACTGTTTCGCGCGCTGTATGGCTCGTATCGCCGTCTTATTGAAACCTGAGCTCACCGAGACCATGTGCTTGAATTTCAAGAAGCATATAGTCCGTTAATGGCACGATAACGGTTACCATCGACGGTAACTTTCTGATTTTCCTCATTTTTGAAGAAATATGGACCAATGATTCCACCAGCCCATAAACCACGCCATACCATTGTTTTCAATGGATGTAATGGTAGCTCTTGTTACTCTTCGGGTTGCTTATCAGCCCAAATACGGCAATTTTGTTTATTAACGCATCCATTGAGGCAGAAATGGGCTTCATTACTGAACAAAATTTCACGATAAAACACCGGATTTTCATTGAGTTTTCCCAGAGCCCATTCACTGAAAATATGACGCAAATTCAAGTCGTCTGGCTTCAATTGTTGCACAAGTTGAATTTTGTACGCTTTTAGGCCGAGATGCTCACGTTAAATACGCCAATTTGTCGAATACGCTTAGCCAAGCTGCTGAGAACGAAGACGAATCGATTCGTCACGGTCTTTGCGTACTCAAATTTGATAATGGTATTGGCAATAGTGGTTTCTGTAGGTCGATTATGCGCACCATAAGTTCCTCGAATCGCACGAAAAACATTTCTCACAGAACGCTTTAAACGATGACTTGGCAAACAAATGACAAAGTAGTTTGATAGGAGTCACGCGTGATCTGTTAGAAAAAGCCTATTAAAAATCAAACCTCACGATGTATCACCTGATATGTTATAATGAACCCTTCAGTCCTTTATACATAGACCCTCATCGGAATTCAGTGGCATGAAAATGTTGACTATTGTCAGCGCATCAGGGCTAGCTGGCATTACTTTTCTAGCATTCACAGTTTCATTTTCCTTAAACTATCTCAACAAAATCCTTTTATAAATGGTTTTGAGTGGAAGTAGAAAAAAATTAACGAACAAGATATGGGATCGACAGGTAGATTCGATTTTAAAATGATACACCTTCATCAACTACCAGTTAACTTTAGATTTTCGTATATAAATTTACTATAACTTAAACTTTTGTAACACGAAAAATTCATATCCTGAAAAAAAAAAGGAACGTGGTGGTTAACTTTTGAATAAAATAGTATTCCTCTTGTCCTGCTTATATTTAAATTGATTGGACTCCAAACACATTAGACGATTGATGTTTATCGTTTCCATCCCACTTCGGGCAGCAGCGCACCAGTCCTCAATTTATTTGCTCCCTCTCCAGTATAATATAAAAGCCAAAATAGATATCTACCATCAATCGTTGTAAATTGAAAAGGGTATCATAATGTTTGCTGGCCCGCATTAGATTTTGTTAAAAAGGGGTATCGAGCTGCGTCGAGGTGGTATGGAATTAAGGAACCAAAACAAGTTCTAGTCAAACGGATGGATTTATGTCATACAAACAATGGAAATTCACTGGGCGTCAAGAAGATGAATATGGAGTCAATTTTCCAATTTAAAAAGTACGTTAACGAAATTGACTTAAATTGGAGGCGGTTGACTTCGTTTTCGTCAAACCCTTTCTTCACTTAGCTGCTGTTCAATTGCTACCCTGGTTGAATGCTTTGAATTTGGGATGATACCCAAACAAATTTCAATTTCAAGTTTCGCAATCAACATTGAACATTCATTTCATTTTCTTTTTCACCGTCTCTCTTTTGATTAAAAAAAAAAAAAAAAAAAATTGAATACTCTTACTTTGCTAGATACCCAGATAAAGACACAGATATGGATACACTATTGTTCACCTATTACTCGTCGTCCTTTCTGAGCCAAAAAAAAAAACAACAAAAGAACCAATTTAGCCACTTCATAAGAATTCCAAATTATTATTATTATTTTTTTTTTTTAAATAATTTTGACTGAAGCTTTTTTCGGAAAGTGCATAGAGGAAACTTTTCCAATTATTAAAGGTCATTGTCAAGAACTGCCGACGAAGACCGATTTATAGAATGAACCATAAAAATAAATTTTCAATTAAATCCCGAATTCTTCTCCAAAAACACTGTTTTACTTGAAGTTTTTCCTATTTTTTTTTTTTTCTTTTTTTCTTTAAGATGATGATAGTTGCTGGGGGTTGATGAATCCAAATGAATGTCACAATAAGTTCCCGCTGAGAACTCGCAAAGTCATCAGCGTATTCTCTACAATAAATGCTTCAATAAATAATTATTACGCGTGTAATATACATACATACAATACTGGTTTAAGGGAATATTTCTATTCTGCCTATTCACTGAGGCCTGAAATGAAACAAGAGGTTGGGGTGCTTGCGGCTATATGATAATCCATTTGCGTAGTAAATGGAGTAAGAATTTTCGTTAGATCTACAGGGAAAAAAAACATTTTGATCAATGGTGCACAATTAATGGTTTTAGGAAATATTTTCTTGTGTGGTCTTGTTCTGTCTAGATATCAGCTCACACCGCAGATTCAGATTCGTGTAGTGTGCGTCAGCACTCACCAGTTCAAATTGGTGTTGATACTCGTATAGTAGTCATATGGTATGTACTCATAGATGCAAAAGCGACATATACCTCCATACTAATGAAATATGCAATATAGTTTTTAATTGAACTATTTTTTTCGTTCAACTCTAATGTCTATACACAAACGAATTTATGATTGGACGTATAGATTTTATATCCATGGGCAATGTACCAGTAACTGAACCAGAAAAGATCTGAGCTTTCATCAACATCATGTACAGCCAAATAGATTTTCGATAAAACTCATGTTTGTACAAACTGCATATATCTTTGTAGTACCACAACGAATTGTCTGTGACATTGACGCTGTTCTACTCGAATCTATTGCAGAAAAAAAAAAAAAATAAAAAAATGTTTGGATATACGTGCATATGGTATTTCCTGCGTATTGTAAATATTTTCCAAATTACTCACGTTTTTATTTCTTCAACCTGTTAAGAGTTTTTCTTTTGCTCATCACTAATTTGAATGCAATGTCAGACAATAAACTGTATCTTCGATACATTTGTGAAAATTTCGCTGAAATATTTCAAAATGTTAAGAGCTTTCTCAGTCGAGCAATTGCTAAATTGGTTCAGAAATTTGAGTTATTTGGGTATTACGAAGAGCGAAGTCATGACCGTCGCGCAAAAATAACTGAGTATATTGCTTCTGCAGCTCGAAGTGTGGCCAAATACCCAGTTTTGTCGATGTCAGAAATTGGGCAAATCACAAGAAACACTCCAACGAATTTTGCATAAAGACTGCAAAAAATTCGTTTTAAGCTTCTTGGCTATCTGTAGCGAAATAACTTTTCCAATTGTGTGTTGATAATGCATGAAATTGATCAAGAATATTACAGAAAAATCATATTAGGACTTGTCGATAAGTAGATAAACATCTGAGGATTAGGAAAAAGTCCAAGAATGATTACTGAGAAGACTTACTAGCTCTAACGTATTACTATTTGATCTTATTTGTTCCAAAATGAAAATGTGATGGCCCTGGATGTGCAACAAAGGTCGTGGAGGTTGTTTGGTTCACACTGTTCCTCAGTATTAATGGCAACTCTTCTTCTGTCGATTAAAATAGAATTCAGTTTTTATTTCATAAAAAATATGTGTTTTCCGGATAACTCCTATGCATAACTCTTCATTTTAACATAATTTAATCAGTAAACGTTCTTCAGTTGCCCCACTTCATACCCATGTCTTTCAAAGACTATTCTATCTATCAATGACCTGTCGAATACTGAGCTCGTCTGGTACAACAACTATGAATGCTGATTTTCTGACTCCTGAGAGGCTCTTGTTGATTTATAGTATAGCCAATCAAAGCCGCATTCAATCAAACGCAATAATCAAATATCAATTAAATATCAATTGAATAGCATAAAAGCAACAATTTGTTGGACTGTGAAGATTCTAATTTTTTGAATCAGATTATCCTTGAAGGGAAATGATTTTCATTCGTTTGAATTGTCATATTAGAGAATCATGCAGTAAAAGATTATTTTCACAAGAAATATGTACAAATGTAGATAGAAACCTAATTAATGACTTGAACAGATGGAACGAGGCTATCAGGAGTTATTCAATAGAGACATACTTAAGTCCAACATCTGAAGGACATATTTATAGAAATATCCAACTTTATATCTAACAGAGTCACAGCCCCTTGTAGTTGAAGAGCTAGGTGATTCAGTTAAGTGCATGCGTCAATTTATTTTTCAAATTTATTCAGATGCATTATTGACTGCTAAAAGAATCTTTGTCAACCTCTGTCAATCATCTTAATTACCTCAATTAGAGATGAATTAGACTGCTTGTCATAGCATATTGAACAAGAATCTTCATGAAATATTGTCTGAATGCCTTAAATCTTTTTATTCGACCCGTATCATCGCAAATTTATAAGAGTACAGATCAACAACGTTCAAAAATTAACGTACTACAGCAATACAAACGACGAGTGTTCGATAACTCCATTCAATTTCGACAGGTGACGTCGTGGCAAGGTATGAGATTTTGCTTGTGTTTGCGGATATCAAAGCAACTCTGCATTGTCGCTAGTAATGATAAACAAATAGTTCCTAAATGTCCGATGCGGTGATGAGAAAAAAAAGCAAGATTACCACACACAAGTGCGCGAGATTGTTTAGATTGTGGGCATTTCAATTTTTTTGTAGATATGAGGAACTTTGTAGCAGCGTTAGAACATGTTGTATTGCAATCCACACAAGTTTTGAAAATTAGATCAATCAATATATGTGCACCAAAAAGGCAAAACAGATCCATCGGTCGCTAAGCTTATATACAAAATTTTTGGAAAAGGGAAAAACAATTGCCAGCGTGGATTATATACAGACTATATTATTCAATGAGAATTTGATGAAAAACCGTCGTCGTATAGCGCAAAGAAAGTGCTGTTTCACCCTGACAATGTCCCGAAACATATCCTCTATATTAAGATCTTTCCGGCTATGTTCTGTTCCCCAAAGGATTTACATCAAATGAAAAAGGTCTATTTTGTAGAATTTAACAAATCACGGTTCTTGAACGGCAAGTTGGGTTATTGATAGGCTATGTGTATCAAACTTGAAAACTGCGGCCAAAAGAGGTTTGCCGTATTATTGTAGTGAATTTTCAAGCACTCTTCATGCAAGTATGTATGTAGAGCACGGAAAATATAAGATTTTTGTTTTCTTTTCAAACTCACACTTTTGTGTTTGATCTCCTCAACAAATAAGAAAGGTAAAATTGTAAGATGCAATAACAATTAAGAGAGACTCGGACTGTGACACAAGAAATATTACCGCAGCCTTAAGGGATGTCTTTAACATTGAGATTCATCATATGGTTCCTTATGATATTGTGACTCCTGGTTACCGTTTAACATTGACAGTGATCTTCTGTTATGTGGTTAATTTTAGCGGATGATCAGACAGCAGTGATAGTTTTTTTCAATTGTAATGTTTCAGAAGCTGTTTAAGTTACTAATGACATCTAGCTGCTAAAATTTTTACTAAGGTTTGCCATTTCATCATTTGAAACTTCAGCTCAGTTGTAAATACGCAACGTGAATTTCGTCGTGGTATCGGTCGTCATTATGGCTTCTGTGTGCAGGAAATTCGTCGTACCGTGGAAAAGTTTGAGCGTGAGTACACTCTTTTGGATCTCAAGCCACCAACCAGGCAGAGATTGGTGCAAAATTAAGAAAACATGGCGGCCAGTATCGAAGAAGACCAGGAAATGTCGACTCGGTGTCGATCAGCTGAATTGAGCATCGCCAGAGAGTTAACCCTTCTTATTTTGCGGTTGAATTTAGACTTACATCCGTATCAGTTTGTGGTTACGCAAGAATTGAAGCCGGACGACCATATACAATGCCATTGATTCGGTAATTGGGTGCAGGAAATTTTGGCCAGAGATCCAGATTTTGGCCAAAAAATCATCTTTTCGGACGAGGCCCATTTTTGTTCAGCGGCTATGTCAAACAGGAAAATTGCTTTTTTTTGGAGCGAACGCAATTCACAAGTGTTCGGCCAAGCATCAATGCATCCACAAAGGTTGACTATTCGGTGCGGTTAATGGCATGGCGGCATCATCGGAATTTATTTCTTTCGAAATGGGGAAATAGACACCGTTACCGTCAATGGTTTTAAGTATAGAGCCACGTTAACCGACTTTCTGTGGTTAGAGCTCGAAAAAATTGATATATCCGAGCTGTGGTTCCAACAAGACGGCGCTACATGCTATACAAGTGACACAACGTTCGAAGTTGTGAAGAGAAAATTTGGCGACTGGGTCATCCTACGGCGAGCGTTCATCATTGACCCCCACGATCATGCAATTTGACATCACTTGATTATTTTCTCTGATTCTACGTAAAGTCCTCAGTCTACGCTAACAAGCTAACCACTTTGGACGAGTTCAAGGCTAACATTCCGCACATACTTGACGGACCGCTTGAAGCACTGCCAGCGAACCCGAGGCGGATAATTTAATAATGTGCTATTTCACACTTCATGGCATTGACGTAGCTTTAAATTAAAGCCAGAATCAATTTTATATCTTACAGCGTTGTTGTTTTATTTAAAATTATTTTCCCATCGTTCTTATCTGGTCACCCTTTAGTTTTGTCACTTAATATAGTACAGATATCTCCCTGCTTTTTAATTTCATTAAAATCAGTACTCCATCCTTTCTCTGAAATTACAGTGTGGTAGTACGGTTGTCTTGAATTGTCAATGTTTGTCACGTCTTTGTCACCAATGATCCAGCAGGAGCCCATATCCAAAATTGCTATCATGGGTGGATGGGGGCTATTAAAATTGTAATACCTCGTTGTGTCATCATATTTGTCGTTGAAGTTTTCAAACTCTCTCTTTCATGTAATATTTTTTATCAAATTTATTATGAAACTTACAAATCGTTTTGAAAATTAACACACCACCATCCTCACTGTAGTTTTACGTAAATAATTATCAAAGACGACTGATTATTTGCGAAAAATTTCTGAATAAAATAACTTAATACGATATAAAGCCATTCAATGTTGTCTTATGCAATTCAAAAATTCACAAACTAAAATAAATGTTATCTTATCTTGCGCGTGTTTGCATAGCTAACAATAATTAAATACGTGCCAATTTATTTGAATAACTTAAAAACCAACAAAATTTATGAGGCTCTGAATTTTTGATAAGATTGACACATAGTTCTAACTCAAATTTTTAGTTGTTGATAAGCCATAACATTTAATTTGAACTATGATATTTAAATTCAATAAGAAATTTTTTTGCTGATGATGAATTTTTTTTTTTAAATCTTGAAAACACTGATTATTTCAAAATATGCTTTTGTGTTGGGCATAGTATCAAAATCAACTACATCTTTAAAAGAATAGCATTTCTTTAAGATAGACGTTGGCCATTTATTGTAACGCGAGTTCAGACGTCAATTTTGACCAAAAACTTCAATGAATTATTAGCCTCACTACAGGAACCAACCTTGTCACTAAAAAGGTGTTTCAATGAAGATAAGGGTCGACCACAAGCTTCTCAAGAATGCAATCAGTGAACTCACGTCGTAAGCCATTCATTTGTGGCCTAAGTACCTGTACCAACGGGGTCTTATATGGTATTTTTCACACAGTCGACGGACAAAGACCAACTCCATATGGACACTTCTGAATCTTCCGGCTACAGATTCTTCCGTTGGTGATTTTGTGTTATATCGAGCGTATAAGCTCAGTTGGTACATTATGTGAACCAAAAAAAATCACATGATCTTCTATACGTTTCGCGCATTGAAGATCAATTTTTACCATAAATTTGAACGATACGGAAGCGTTCTTCTGATGTTTGTCATATAAGTGATATTGAGAGACCTATTTGTCGTCCTTTATTTTGTGAATCGCTAACTGATTTAGTAAGCCGATTGTCGAAATGGTAAGCTTTTTCTATACGTATTTCCATTGAAATCAAAGAGATTATTTTTCCCAGAGCACTGCGTGCCTGTTCAATTTTTTAGTCCTATCTTTACTCATTTTCCGTTAACTATTGTGTATTTATGAGATTTAGATACTTGCAGGAGATCATCTATCAATATGTTAAACAAAACTCATCCAAATATAGACCCTTGTGGAACTTCTGATAATAGTTGGGCAAAACGCGATATATTTTTCGCTACCATAGCAAACTGACTTCCAATGTTGTGGTAGGAAAACATTAGATTAGAGGCTATCCTTAAGAAAAGCCCAATATTATATGCCCACCATTAGAACGGCAAATATATAGGCAAGAGAACTTTCTTTAAATCCTATTGATTACCGAAACAGAATAAAACTTATTAAGACGATCGAGGTTTACATTTTTTCTAATATTTTTGATAAGAACCAAAGGTGACGATGATCGATAGAAGGTTTTGCATTACGGGTATGAATTAAGGGACCTTCATATCAAAAGAAATATTTGTTTCAAAAATGAGTGTGAATGAAATCCCGATTCGTCGACCATTGACGTTGAAGTTCACGTATTGCCTGAAAGAATCATCCCAAAAGATCCGTCGGAAACCTACGGCTACGACTATAGAGAATCGATGACATTTTGTTACTGCTGAGAGTGTTTTCTCTTCGTCTATTCATCTCAGTTACCTGAGGTGTTCTAGAAGAATGTCTACTTGGTCCATATAATCTACCGTACTAATTTAAGAATTGCTACCTACTAACCTTATAATGTAAGATATCAACAATAAATGACAATTTGGTATGGTCTATAACTTAAGAGTGCGGTTTGCTAAGAGATGGCGTAACTTGGCACGATTTAAAAGTGGTGATTTTGGCTTCGAAGACGATGAACGTCCTGGGCAGCCAAAAAAGTTTGAGGATGAAGAACTGGAAGAACTGAAAATTGTTGCCAAACACTCACTCAAGCAGTCATTTCAAAACGTTTAAAAGCAGCTGGATATATTCAAAAGCAAGGAAATTGGGTTCCACATGAACACAAGCCGAGAGACGTCGAAAGGCGGTTTTGCATGTCCGAAATGCTGCCGGAACGCCACAAAGGGAAGTCATTATTGCATCGGATTGTTAATATTTTAAAGGATTCACATAAATACTTCCACTGAGTTGTGTAACTTAAACGAATTAATGGTAAATGTAGTTGACGATCCTAAGGACATCGATGTAATATTTGATGGGAAGTTAACTTTTCACTTCCGTATGAATAACATTGTTTCCAAAGAAAATTATTATGTGGGCTTGCGCAAACAAAACAAAACTCTAATACCATTATTTTGGAGCCCTGTGAGACACTCTCTCGGAGTGTGCTTTTGTTGTCTGGAATTCTATTACTTACTTTACGTCATTTGTTCTACAATAATTTAATTATCATTCGAAATAGCTTTTATATATATTGTACGAGTATAATGCCGTATGTATAGTAAGAATGGGTTTAGTTATTTAAATTTGTATGCTCCTTCTATGGCTCTAAGAATACTATTATTTGATATTTTGAACTTCCTTATGTACACATGCTTCCACATAAATCTTTTTAAAAATATGTAACTCTTCTCAACCAATAAATACAGGACAGTCGTAGTTAGAATACTTTCAAAAAATTCAATGTTCCATCGTGATGTTGATCAAGAATTAAACGAAAGTTTGCTAATCTAATCTAAAATCTATCAATCTTCACGCATAAGGAGTCCGGGTACCTTGGGGTTAGATCTCACTATAGGTCTACTATGATTGTGAAGAGTTCCACACTTCTATACTAAAGCAAATATGCCTGTTCAAAAATGAAGACAAGTTGTAAGAAATACACTCTTCCTGCGTAAGACAGGCGATAAAAATCTTTGGTTTCATTTAAAATAATTCCTCCTCCTTAATACACAGTAACATCTCGTTTCAGTTGTATTTCACTTTTGAAAGTTACAGACGTATTTCGTAAGGATTGATCTATAAAAGGTTCGATTTAAGCCTGTGTTTCTTCTACGAGGATTAAAATTATTCGACACAGCTGCAGCGAAGTATCTCTGAAAGTCAACATTTTTGTGAGAAGTGGCTGCAACAATTTAACGAGCATAGAAACGTTGACGATTTGTCTGAACAGGGGAATACAAATACCATTTCAAAATGCCTATAATTTTTAAAAATATAATAAAGTTTTTATTGGAAAACATCATGAAGTTTTCATCTTCAGTAAAAAAAAAAAAAAAAACTTTAATTGGGACCACCCTTAAGATTTATGTGGACTGCGTATAGTGAAGCTGTCGTCCAACGAACAGCAAAACTTTGGGCAAAAATGCACTTTTATATCTGCTCCTGTGCGAACATATTGGGACAATCAATGATTTTCATCGAGCACTGTTCTAAGAAGAATTGTTAATCATCGGGGATGTGGAAACTCAAGGTGACAATTATCGCAGGAGTATTCAGAAAAATTGCCTGTAAGTTGTCGACAAAGCTGTTAGGTCTATTGCACAACTGGAGACTGGACAACT
Organism: Volucella inanis; assembly: GCA_907269105.1. Taxonomy (NCBI): domain Eukaryota; kingdom Metazoa; phylum Arthropoda; class Insecta; order Diptera; family Syrphidae; genus Volucella; species Volucella inanis. The sequence continues at coordinate 139,721,619 of OU026157.1, forward strand.
TATTAAGCACTTTGTTAAAATGGGTTAAGTAAAATAAATAGATTTCTTCACTAGGTCAAGTAGTTTTTTTCTTTTAAGTGCAACGCTTTTGTAAAACACACTGTAACTGGCTGTTTCTATTAATTTTGGGCTACAATGCCACAGGAGTGAGCTAGGGTTGCAATGATGACAATTTAATTGAATCCCAAGAAGTTTGTTTCGGGGCTTTGTTTTAATATATAACAAAATGAAGTAAGCGTTTACCTTTGGATTAAAGCAACGAACAGGATAAACAAAAGGCAAAATTAAACGCTCCTAGCTCTTTTCAAGCACCTGATACGTAAGGATTTTTGAGAATCAAAAAAACACAGTCAGTAGAATTTCACTTGTAGATTTGGATCTCCAAAACCAATTCTGAGGTACCAGTCATATATATTCATGCCTTTCCTACAGCACCAAATCTTATGGGATATTCTGAAACACCTCCAAACTGTCTTCTGAAGATAGCTCGCACGATACTGTTGTTAATAGACTGTGACGAATTGGAAAAGAACTCTATGGAGAGATTTTAAATGTCACTTGCTACGTTTTTTTACACTGAGTACCTATAGTGAACAAGAGGTAGATATTTTGATTGCAAATAAAGGCAATCTCCGACCTCTGTTTGTGGCATAGATGTTCCTACACAAGACCAGATCCAATAGATAGGTGTTACGTACACCTGTAAGCAGTTTTGATTAAAATATTCATTGTAACGCTCCAAGTCACACCTACAAAAAAACTTAAGCTGATAGTGCAGATCGTGAGCATGTCGACAACTATTTTATAAAAAAGGAAAAGTAAATATGCAAGGACGAATTTGAATTAATCAAACATGAAATACGAGTATGTTGTTAACGCCAACAGCTTTCGAGGCACGAATCAACACTTAAATAACAGGATATGTATTCATAACTATCATTAATAAATATTGCTGCATTACATCCAAAAACTTTACTACTTTACTACCATTCGCACGACACAGCACAACATCAAAAACTTTGATTGAATTTCCAAATTGATGATTGCCATCATAAAATATGAATAGCGGTACTGGCATTTAGACGTTTCTATTTCTTCACAATCCACAAAAAAAAAAAAAAAAAAAAAAAAAAAAAAAAAAAAAAAAAAAAAAAAAAAGACGAAGAAGTGCTAGCTTAAAGCCTATTCCCATGACACGTATGCGCATATGTTAACAGTCATAACTCAAATACTAGGTAGGAGTAGATGTATCCTTCACTAAAACACGATGACGATGGGATTTGGTTAATGAATTGGTTAATGCATTTTGCTAATTAGCTTAGATTTTGTGCGTGACAGGTGGCACAAATATTTAGTTTACCCTTTTGCCTTACAAAAGTGTGTATCAGTATTTAAATACGAGTATGTATGTATATGTACATAGATTAACATGAACTTACCTCTTTCCTTTAAAAGCTAACAAATACTTTTTGTTGCCGGGGAAGTTATTACTTTGCACAAAGCCCGTATTCCCAGCTTTGAGTGGAAATTGCTTATGAAACAATGGAATGCTAACATCAAAACCGTCACGCATCTGTTGAATACTCATGCTAGCCTTGGCGAGTATAGCCTCACCAGGATCAAATCCCAACGAATTCTCTACGTAATCCGGCCACGTTCCCGAATATAAGTTGAATATCAAATGATTACGCCCGTTATTCCAGTGTTGCAATCGAGCCAAACGCGATGGTACATTTCTCACATAATCCTCGGACAAGGAGTCCCGATCTAACGTATCAATACCGAGCACAAAAAGACATGCCTTCTCTGGATCTGGGGTGTAGTAACGCGACTCACGAATTGCCGTAAGGATCTTTTGATAATTTGAGCTAATAGGTGGTGCGGCGCCCAAAGAATTTAACGGCTCTGATGGATACACGTACACAAGGAACTGATCGAAACACTTTGTGTAGTCAAAGCATGTTTCCATTCGACAGGACTTAGTTCTCGGTGCGAATGACTCTAAAATGCTGACATCGTTGCGAAAATTTCTAAGATAATCTCTATTATCCTCATCACTATAACCAATGTCCATAACATCAACGTAACTGGAGAGTTTTTGCCGAGCCCGAGTGACCGTAGATGGGCGACGAGCTGCTTTCAGCCGATAGCCTCCAAAGTAACAATACGCTAGAAAAGCACATGACACAAAAACTAGAATGTAGCGCTTCTTTGCTTGCATATTTCGCAACACACACACAAAAAGTTGAACTTTAATTTACTAGATTCGAATGGCACGCATTTTGGACAACTATTTGGAAGCGAAAACTGATGAAAACAATGAAAAAGGAGAAGAGGGAAAGAAACTCGTACTACGATACAATGACGACATTGGCGCTTCAACTCTACACATCATCATTACTGTTGCATCACTTCTGCAACATTGGATTCATTTCCTCTAAGTAATTGAGTAGACATTGCAGTGGGCTACACTCATCGAAATGATTTTTATTATTTTTATTATTACTGACGAAAACACAAACTTTTTTGACATTAAAATGTCAACTGACTGCGACGACGGCGAATGCACTTGTCAAAAACTGACAGCGAACAATATTTTTCCTCCTCGACGGCAACGAGTGCGAGTGAGACAACAATTAACATTTCGCGGCCGCTTTTGCACAAATCCTCTTTTTTTCCCCCTTTTTTCTATTTTTCCTTTTCTTTTTCTCTTTTTCGACTTTCACAATACATTACATTCACTTTGGAGAAATAAACGAAAACATTTATCGAGCAAATAATTCTTTGAAACTTGCCGATGGCGAGAAAAATACACCGAATAAAACACAAAAGGGAGAGTGGTGCGGGTTTATTATTATTTTCTTTGTTTTGTGATTGTTCTATGGCGTGCAATGGGACTGGACGACGAACAACGAAGACACGATAACCGAACTCGATGCGAAGAAATCTATTTCTGAAGTACTGGACTGGACTGGAGCTATGTGACACAATATTCCAGTGTACTGGATGAAGACGGAGCTAAGGCTAAGTAGTTTGGTTTTGTTGTTGTTTTCCTGGCGGAGAATTGTGGAGCCGTACACCGAAATGACTTTTGTTGTTTATTTACGAGAGATTTTTCACTGGAAATGCCTGGAATATGTCATGCGTACTAAAGCGAGTGGTTATCATCGGTGAAGGATAAATGTGAAATGTCAGCGAAGTTGGCGATTGAGGCGACACCTGGAAGTGAGAACATGTGGTGAATTTGAATAATTCAATCATCCAGATTGGTGTTATTCGAATTAATTATTGTACCTGAACATTGGCGATAAATAGTAGGAGTTGGACCAGTTTGTATTCTATTGACAGGCAATTTAAAATGTAACGAGAAAAATGTGATTATGCTCCTCCCACGATAATATTTTTTCGATATCCAGAGATTTGACTCTATCAATAATTTTTTCTAAATTTTGTTTTCAATGAAATTTGCACAAGTCTCGAAATTGCTTTTATCTTGTTATTGATGTAAGAGAGATTTTATTGCAGAAAAAGTGTAGAGATAGCATTAGCCAAAATTAAATTTGCATGCGTGAGGGTGAGTAAATTACTTGGACCATATTTTCGACGAATTCTTGCGCTTTCATAAACGCGGTTAAAAATATGGATCCACCCCAACACACTGGAGACCAAGCAGTAGTCGAAATAGGCGGTATCTTCGGACGAATCGTCGTCTGTCTGCCACAGAGTCATGATAACCTTTTTTTCTTTTTTGTTTTTGAGATGCACAATTCATTTTCCACATGGATCTCCTCCAAAAGCGAAACACAATCAATCGCGAATATTGTGCCAACTTATTGGACCGGTTCAACGATTTGATTGGAAAACGACATCATTTGACAGAAAGTTCTCTAACATCAATCCAATGCACGTGTGCACACGTACGTAATCGGACCAGTTCAACGACGATTTGAATGGAAAACGACGGCATTTGACAAGAAGTAAATTCTTTAACATCAATACAATGTTCACGTGCACACGCACGTAAGCGAAATAGCGAAATTTCGTAAAACGGACTACGAATTGATCGCGCAATATTCTTCTAATTTATCGCCCTAGCGACTATTTTGTGTTACCAAACTTGAAGAAATGGCTCGGTGGTAAGATATTTAACTCCAACGATAAAATGATCGCTCAAACAAACGCCTTTGTGGAGGACCTTGACAAATCATTTTATTTGGAAGGGGTAAAACAATTGAAAAAAGAGACTTTTTTTAACGGAAACAGCAATCCTTCACCCAAAAAGTTACGAATTTATAGGCCCATAGTCGTATTTATTAAGTATTTGGGAAGTACATTCGATTTCCGATATTCCGAAATACACGAGAAGTAACAAAATCGAATTAACTAGAGTTCGAATTAAATAAGGTTTTATTATTTATTGTAAAAAGTGCCTCGATTACCTCGTCATCCACTTTCGCTCTAAGAAATATTGATTCAATGTACTCAACAATGAAACATGTTATTACTGTCCAATAGCTAAACTGTCTTGCATAATGAAACATTTATTGAGCTGATAATCTTTCATTAATTCATAGTCCGGAGTGGACCTGGGCCTTAACCAACAAGCGTCTCCAGCCAGCTCGATGTTTAGCTAGCTGTCTCCAAGTTGACTGAGGTTCCCTTCCAATTGTGCCATCTGAGTCGTAGTCTTCCTCTTTTTTGCTGTCTCTCGATGGTGGATTCGAAGAATTTTCGGTCCAGCTCGGTTGTGTTCTTTCATTCCGAATATTTGTTCTTCAAATTAGCACGGATTTTTTAATGGTAAAGATATTCAAAAATGTATAACTATGTGAGTACACAAGCTGAATATTACGAATTATGTATACCCATTACTAAGCTATCCTCCAAGAACCAAGTGTCCAAGCACCATTTATGACGTTATTGAGTGCAAGCATCGACTGTACAATACTGCTGCCTCAGTTTTTGTTTGATACTAACTTAATTTAAGATCTATTCCTCTTTTCCGGCTCTATATTCGTCGAACAACTCATTGTGTTGTGTGCTACGGGAAGCTATAATAATATACCACTTACTCGGTTTCCATAGCTTCAAAAACATCCTCAGAAGCGCCCTCAACAGTCACTTCTACCTACCCTGAAATTCTCCATCATTTAGTTTTAGTTTAGGATCAAATGGAATCAAATTTAAGCTATGTAGATCCATAACAATCATTTTACCAAAATTAGCCTGTGACAAGGTTCGACAAAATTTCGCATGTTTTAGAACCGGATTTTATTATATTGTTGACCACGTCCTATTTAACAAAACGACAACACAATATCCTTTTTAGATCTTCCATATCAGATCCAATTACAGCTTTATCCGGAGTACCTCAAGGGAGCCATCTCGGTTCTTTATCTTTCAGCCTATGAAAATCTTAATCCCATTTGGCTCGTGTGCGAAACACCACGATTTGTCTAATTTATGATAATTGCACATCACAATTCGGATGGATCATTCATCGTACATCTCACAATGGGGCGAATGCTGGTATTCAAGTTGTCAATCTTGTCTTATTTATTGACGTAGACTAGCGACTTCACATATCCCCACAGAAATTAACCCAAAGGTGTTAGGTTACATGATTTTGGTGGTGAATGAACAGGTTCCATATTCGAAATTACACGCTCATCGAATGCTTTCTTCAACCAATTGATTGTGGTTGTACATTGTCTTGCTGAAACTATAGCTTTACTGTATTAATGTCATTTAATTGAGAAAGAAGAAAGTCAGTAATCATAGGTGCTATAGTGCTCTCCCTTGACGGTAACATTCTGGCCGGAGACGTTTTTAAAAATATATTTACTTACAATTCCAGAAGGCCATAAAGCATCTCAAACATTGAGTTTTTGTGGATGAAACGCTATTTCTAACGGCTAGGCAATTTTCTTCAAAACTTTTCTTGTTGACGTAGACAGAAAATCAAAAATGAACCTTTTAGCCCATTTACAGAGTGTACGACGCATACGATGGTCAAAATCTTTGATAAAGTCAATGGGTATAGCCCTGATTGATGTGTATGACGCCAATTCGATTCATTTAGTTCCTCCAAAATACCACGCATCAGTAACGACTACTTCGGTGCGCACTGTATGATGTCTCTACGACTGCGTATTATCATTTAGAGTATACATTGTGTCCGTGGGTATTCAAATTACTTGATCAGATGGACGCCTATGTCGACCGTAGAATGGACGAAACGCACGGTAATTTTAGCGAACTGATTTTCGAAATAAATTTTAAAAATTTCAAAATTTCAGTCATTGTTCTATTCATGGAGAAATGGCAAATTAAATTGAGCACAAAACAGTTGTCAAATTAGATGCGGCTGGAGAAAGTGTTGCCAATTCAGAAAACAGACATCTAAAAAATATAACCATTATCTATGTCCTGTGACCAGAAAAGATACAACGCTGGACCGCAAATACCTTTACATTTTCCTAAACCTGTGAACAACAATAATTGTGTTTTTATACTAATTATTTAAAGTAGACATTTAACCACATGGCTTACCGTATTTAATTTTCAGAAGCCGTTTTCTCCCATTACCTATTTCACGGTGCCGACACCTTTAACCTTAAAATCTAAGAAAAATATCTTTCCGATTTTTTATTCTGCTTAAACGAAATCTTTACTCAAGACACATGTAACCGTTTTTCGATTTTAAAATTGTTAGCCCACTGGCGTTAATCAGTCAAACCCAAACTCTGCTGTAACCTTTAGGAATTAACGAACAGAAAGAGCAAAAAATTGCCAAACAACCCCCTTCCTTTTTAATATCCTTTTGCTGTGATGTGCTCCATTTGCAATTTAATTACCGAATTTTCCAGACGACCTTTCGGCTTCCTTTCTGTGTCAATGTAATGAGGTAAATTGCTGTACCATGGACTGAAGATGACTACACTACTCGTATCTCGTCCCTTTGCTGGTGTCCCAATTAATTTCTCTACTCCCAATAAAAACAAATCTCTAAAACAACATTCATACACTGGTATACCGCCCAGGACCTGCTCAACAATTTACATGTGAATGTGAATGTGGCTTGCTATTGTTTGGATTTTTTTTTACAAATATTCTCCCTTTATACTATATTATAGATGTGTAAAGCCAACTGTACCCTTGTATCTCGGATACTCGTAATATCTACGAATTAACTTGAAATTGTTGGTAGTTATGTACCACCCACTTTGTCGCCATTGCATAATACCAGTATCACCCATCACCACCACAACACATTGAACGGAGTCCTTCAATGTTTACAAAGTGCTTATAATGGAATTTTAAAGCAATTTGACTTAATTGCCTTAATTCGGAGCGGAAATTCTTTTCCTTTCCGCCTAACTAACCGCAATGGAAAAGCGCCGGTAGAACCTGGCAAGATAAGATGTGTGGAACTGGTTTTGAGGTAGTAACTAGGTGAATATGTGCTTGGATCTGGATACTCCTCAGTACTCGGAACTCCAGTATCCGGGTACATGGATCCCAATGAGAATTGAACATTTTTAAAAAGATTTTAAATGAGTGGGGTGTGGATAAGTTATACGTCCTCGTACAAAGAAAAACGACAACTGCTTATGGTTGGGAATGTATCTCACATGAATAGGGGACAATTTACATGGCACCGTATGGAGTCGGTTACGTTTTTGTTGCAATTAAAAGTTTTATTTGGTAATTAACAAGAAAAAACAACTGATTTTGTTTGTTTGAAGTTTGAAGCTGAATGAATGGCGACGTTTCGGGACTTCACATTTCAACTTCTTACCTAAGGCAATTTTTAATGGTATCTGGGCAACCAGATTTAAGGGATACTCAGCGAGTTTTTAGATTCAATTAGTCAAAACAAGATGTAAGATGTTAAGAGCAGTCAGTTTATGTTCACTTTAATGATCAGACTCTTAGACTTTGTCGAGTCCATCACAACTAAGTGCTCAATACATCAAACTTAACTGAACGTAATCAAAAATTACATAACGACGGCTGTTTTTGGAAAATAACTATCCAGACCGATGGAAGCACTTGATGTGCGTGCTAAGATCTATGATAAAATATATTGTATGAATGAATCTGCTGCAAAGTGAAGAGGACAAAGGACGGAAAAAATCTTATAAACATTGATAGGGGTTAAGCAAATGAGACGCACCGTCTCAATGTCTTGCATGCGGAATAATAGGACCTTCCTCACCTCATAAGAAGAAAGTCTTCAAGCCACCAGATTCTTGACTTGACTGAAACAAGATGGTAGTATACTAGTAAGTAACATTTTTCAGCTGGAAGCGTGCAGGAATTCGGTTTTGGGTCAATGCTTACAACTCCAAAAGCAAAAAGAATTATGTATATATAGTGGAAGCAGTGAAATGAGATGATATAGGCGACCAGGCGACCAGCAACATACAATATTATGCACGTACGAAAAACTTTGGTCAGATTGGGAACGAAAATTTATTGTTCAACTGTGTGTATCGCACGAAACGACATTGGCAAGCGGTTGATTTATTTCTGTATTTCTCAGCGATAGTGTCCCCAACGAAAACCTCCACAACCTTCGACGGATGCCATTAACGTTACTCCTAATTCTCTCGTATTCGCAGATAAAAGATCAGTAACGGCCATCTTTGGAAGGGCCAACATTTTAAGGATTTGCCATCTCTTTTAATTTAATTTGTTTGCGGAGTCGACATAAGATCAAATAGTATAACCTTTCTCAGGAACCACACCGGCAGATTTCGTGACATCTAGTAATCGAACAATTCAGTGACTATTTCAACGTAAAATTGAAGATCTAAGTACATAGTGAAAGCAAATAAGAATGTGAATACGCAAATTCCACTTTGCACTAGTATTGCAGCAAAAAAAAAAAAAAAAACTTGAAGTTGAAACCCAGTACTTTGTAAAAAGAAGAGAAGCACGGGAAAATGAAAGATCCGCCTATGCAACTGTGAAGGTAGCCGGACAGTTCCCTGTCGATTCTGAATGAGAATAAGTCCAGTTAGTATAAGTAGGAGTTCTCGGTGTTGTTTAACTATTCGACGGCTGTGCGACAGTCCAGAATTTGAACTCTTTTTTGACCAAATACTACTCGTATTCGTTCTGGCTTCACAGCACATATACTACAATAAAGGTTTACAAGAAGAGAAAAATGGCATGGCAAGGATGGCATCTACGAGGAATTTTTCCTAGGCGGGCTGGGACCAACGGTAGAGCTGTTACGACCCATCAAAGCAGTCGCATAACAGAGTTAGTATTTTTCAAAGTTTCAAACGAAGATATGTTCAGTAAGTGTTCAAGCAAGGTTTATCTGATGGAAGCGGGAATATACAAGCGAGGCATGTATACGTATGTGTTTCTCTGGTGGTGGCAAACAAAAAATAGCGAAGAACTCCTTGGTTCAACTTTCGATTTTGAATATCCAGGCTTCTGCTTGCTGCTGCTTCAACAATGTTTTTCGACTCCGAGAAGGTTTTTGATTCCGTAAATCGTGACATGAGATATTCCTGATAAAACTATTATTATTACTAAGAAAATAAAATATTGCATTCTAAACGTCGCATATCACAGGGAAACAGTTTTCTTCTGTTCTTAACAACAAACGATGCCACCCGAAAAAAGCAGGGGACTTCTATGGACAATGACGGTTTACTGAGGATATCTGGACAATGCTGACGATATCTGTTTTAAGAAGACAAATGCGTTTAAAACCATAGCCATTACTCTTTCAAATTCTTTCGCGAAATTAAACACCGATAAACAGGAGGTCGGTGAAGTTAACAGTTCTACTTTTCTAAGAAATATCATCTCGACACTAGCACCGAGCTGCGTTCGACATGGCATCCAAAGCAATAGTTTTAGGATTTATCGATAGGCCTGTCGTAGTTATGAATGCAGTTTTCCGGAAGTAGGCCTCGTGATTATATCGGGTGTGACGTGACTGTATCTCAAGTGAGTAGCTGCATATAATATAAGAAGAGGTCAACTTCATCGCCACACTGAAAGTATCAGTTCCCACTAGGACCTCGGTACAAATCCCGCGTGCCTGTTGGTAGTCGGAACACATGGAGTACAATGGTCTAGTTTCGTGTCTTAGTGCTACCATTCCGAAAAAGATATTGCAGGGACATCAAGGACCGAAAACCGTTGATGGCGCATCTGAACTACGTATATATGAATGTATGTACGAGCCCTAAAAAATGTAAGGATATCTTAACCACTGATACATTTATCAAGTTCAAGGTAGGACATGATTGCTTCATTTATGTATAAAATGCGTTCCAAAATATTTCTCATTTCACTAAATAAAAGTAGCAGGTGGTACAACGTGTCATCTTTTAAGTTTTTGCTTTCCCCCTTTTTTGTCTCTAGCCCAAATTCGCTAAGACCCAAAAAACAAAATGGGATTCAAAACATCTTCATGTAGGCATAAGCCATTTATTTTATTAGCTTGTTGTCCTTGTTGTCCTAATATACGTACAACCACCATTGCAATTTGCACTCTAGTTTGGCTCCAGACATTTGGTCTTAGCATGGTCATAATTTATCTCAAAAAGAACCCATTTGCTGCGGCATGGAACACAACACGATGATGCAATGTCGGTCGTTTGTCCACATTCCAGCAGAAATCTCGATTTTTTTCTCTTTCCTTTGTGCAAGGAATCGGGAAAATATTTCCATTTAAGCTCTCTGGCGTTCATCTTCTGCATTACCATCTTTCCCTTTTAGCTTTATTCGCGCATAACGGGTGCACATTCTTTCAGACTTCCTTGATAGGACAATGAGACAATCTCCTTGCACATTGCTCATGATGGAGCCCGACAACGACACAAGAAATATGATGGAAATGGTAATTCTCCCGTTGTCCTTTTAAACTCAAATACGAGTAGGTTCTATCAAAAGGACACCGTTTGATGAGCAGTGGGTCTAGCGATCTGATGATGCCTTACCCTCCTGTATACGGGCAGTATGGCTGTGTTTATACATAGCCACATAAATACTAGTGCAAGTGTGTCTTTCTCTCGAATAAATAAATAAAGAAAGAGGGACAACAATTTTCTTATTAATAAGGAAGCGCTGAACGGGAAAAAATTGCAATTTATTTTATACGCATTTGTTCACCACAATCTGTGTTGAAGTCGGGAGAGGTAGGATGGTGGTGTGCTCTTCTGTTTCTATAACCTATATCATGTCCTCGATTTTATTTTTTTCTTCCATTTTTTTTTTTTCGTTTCTTTTTTGTTTATTTTTTTCATTATCCTCATTTTTATTTAGATCTTTTCAGGGAAGGGTAATAAAATGCAGTCCATTGCTCGTTATGGCATTGTTTCTCTGTGTTCATAGTCCTCCTGCTGCTGCTACTTCTGCCTTTGCTTCGGCTCCATCGTCATTTTTAACTCTTCGTCGAATTGGCAAAAAGGAGCAGCAAATTACACAGTGTATGCACAAGGATAATAATAATTATAAAAAGGAATCCGATTTGGTATTTTGTGAATGCGCGGAACCAAAACAACCATCAAGACCCAAAAACGTTGAAATGAGCACGGGTATTTTCACGTTCTAAAGCTTACTACTCGGCATTCTGTATTCTGTACTGTTCACTGTTTACCACAACAGAGCACAGCATAAAGTGGCCACTGGAATCCTTTAGTTCCCTTTACATACTCTCATACATTAGAATACAGCAGTAGGGATTGGAGTAGAGTGGCATTCAGAGCATTCAGAAACCAGCAGGCAGTTGATAGCTTTACCTTAGAGTATTTTCATTTATGATATCATATTTGCATGGTTCTATAGAGCCCCTTTCAAAATATAATCCGACTCGTTAAAACATTTGAATATCGGTCAGCACCTAGCCGTTTGATTATTTGAATTAGCACGATGTACTTTGTGCTCGCACACCCGAAAATTTGAAACCACATATTCGTGTGCTCAAATTAGAAGGCAACAATCCCTAGGGCAGACATATGGTAAATTGCATCATCGCAGTTCCAGTGATAGAAGATGTATTTAAATTAAATTCGAAAAACGAAAGCAGTTCTGTTAGAACTGTAAATCTATGCCAACGGCATGTCGTTATGCATATTTTATTTTACTATTTGTAAAATGAAAATATTACACATCCACCTGTTCCCTTGCATTCCAAGGGTACAATGTGCTCTTACTCGTATTGCTTACTCTCATTCGTATCGCTGAGATGCGCTGCGCGCAGGCATGTGAGCATCAGATACTTTGTAATGAACGATTGAAAGCTGTCGGTGTACTGTTTACTTGAATTTCAATTTAAAATTCAATTTCTTCGTTTCTATTAGGAAGACAGAGTGCTTGCTACTGGGTAGAAAGGTTGGTTTTGGTTTGGGAGCTTTGGAAAAATCACTTGGATCTTTAAGTTCTCATCTTGCATGGTTCCTCCATGCTTAGACTTCTGACTGTTCATGTGAATGTGATGTTTGCATGCAGTTGAGCAACTGAATGAACATGCTGCCTAGCCTACTCGTACTACAGCTGCCTCCTCTCCATTGAGATACTGAGAATGATGTCGATTTTTCATTTGGAAAAGATAAATTGTGTTTTTGTCTAGTGATGCGATTGCCTTAGGAAAAATGGAATGAAAGAAAATAAATGATGGGATTTTTTTTTTTTTTTTTTTTTTTTTTAATCTGGAAAATAACGAACTCCAACATTTTCTTGATGCGAACCAATGACCCGATTTAAGCTCTCTTCTTTTTCATATTTATTTTTATGTTTTTTTTTTTCTGTCGAGTAGAATGTGTGATTATTACTACCAAGCCTACTTGAACTTTAAGCCTGCTTATTCTGGCACCACTAGAAGTAGCCAAACTCATCAAACTCACTATTAAATTTTTTACAGTTGTAACAAGATTAATGTGAAACTAGTACCGACTTTGGTAACGGATGATGACATCAATCAATATGTGTTAGCGATAAATAGCTATTACCCATATTAAAGACATTGAAAGGCCCCCCTGTACTCGCCAGCATGTTGACTACTGTTGCGAATCTAATTCCTCGCCAAGAAAGTACGTTACTTGTTGTTCAAATTCATCATGAAAGTACCCCCATTAAAAACTGAACGACAAAAAATTACCGGGACTGGATCGCTATTAAAATACGACCGGATTTATTTGAATGCTTAACTCGAGGTCGTTTTTTCTAAGCCTTGGGAGTGCGATCTGCCATTGCTGTTCCCAAAGGAAAAAGGGAAGTCAAGCGATCTTTCGTCTTATCGTTTTATTTTTTGCTTGACACAAACAGACAAATTCTTAAGCAGGAAGTCTATCGGAACATCAATACAGTTTTCATAAGTCACGGTCAACAGTAGACGCAATTAGACAGCTCAAAAAACTATACAGGGCAGGTGCTGGAAAGGAGTTGTAAGAAATATCTCGCAATTATAACCCTGAACGTGACGATTGTATTTATTTCGGTTAACTGAGAAGAGATTATGAACTGTGTATATCTGATTGAAATACCAGACTATGACTCCGTGAAATGGTACCAAGCTATTGCTCGAAAAGATTCCTTCTCATGCAATCATGCACTCTGATGAGGTGTTGAATGGTACGAAATTACTGGCTGTTTGCCACAAGGTTTGGTTTTAGGGCCCCTACTTTAGATCTTGATGTATGTTGGAATTCTACGACTGCAGATGCCATGCTAAGTGTCGATTTTCGGATTAGCTGATGAGATTTCTATGGGAACGAAACAATTGCAACACGCGGTCATAAAACATGAGAGTCATTACTATGAGAGTTGGTGGGCATGAAATTGTTTCCAAACCATTTCCTAAGTATCTTTTAGGTATTATTCATAGTCGTCTAGAGCACGTCAAAAACTGCAGACCTCGTTACAAACTCTTTCGCAAGGTAATTTACTCGCCGTATCTTCAGATACAAATAGACATAGTTGCTGAAGAAATGGTAAGACTCAAAGACTGGTAGTCGTCGAAAAAATAAAATACGAAAGCAAATAGAACCTATATTTAAAAGACAGGTAGATGCATCGTCTTAAACCGAAGTATAGATTAAATAAATACACGGCAAAACATATTTCTATTTGGTTTATAACATAAGTCAGTCATTTTAGCATAAATTTGGACTGTGGCCCACTTTTCAAAACTAGAAAAACTGGAATATTGTCTGTAATATAACGATTCACTGTAATTCACGATTCACTTAGTGACTAAAGATGATTACAAGGTCAATGTAAGGAAAACAGTAAAATATTCGAAACGTATAGTGCAAGTTATGTCTGTAAGCCGACCCCGAAGAATTATTGTTTTACAGCGGTACCACGGCCGGCGCAAGAATCCGGCACTACCCAGGGCGTCGGCCATTATAGTTAAAAGAACTTTAGCAGAGGATGACGACAAAGCGCTGCATGTTAGTTGACTGTCTGTCAAAAGTACTAATGACTGTATGCTTAACAGCCCTGGACTTAATCGACAATTAGTTTACTAGAAAGTCTAACTTGTTTCTTCAAAGAAATCTCATATTTCATTGCAAATTTCTTTTATATTAAACAATGTCCGTTGTCTGACAGTGTAAATGAGTTTGCGGCAAGATATGGAACTTAACTATCACGAGAAAACGTCCTCTGTAATAAATTTTGTTGTATGTTTACCAGAATCAAAAGCACAGCTTCTCATGGATTTAAAGCTACTACTACTGATACCCCTCTTACTATACTTTGTGTTTAATGCATGAATGAAAATCGACGAATAGCATTAAAAGCAACCAAAGGTATAGAATATTGTGAATGAGAGATGAAACAAGATCTGGATCTGTAGCGACAAACAAGCCATGCTTGTTGGGAATAGGTTCACTAAGTCTACGTTGAGTGCCAAGGCACAATGGAATCGCGGAGAAGGATCAGCTTGCTAAGAAGAAGAATTCTAAGAACTAGAACATACGTAAATACGTTAAGACTACCGGCGTTTGCGGTTAGGGTATTATTTATAGCTTGGTTTCCATTTAGTGGTAGCATAACTCTTCAAAATGTAAGCAAATCAAATGAATATTTTTGAACGCCTTTAAAAAGTCTGCGTTAACAACTTATTGAGATTTTACTTACGAACTTTATGAAGCACATTAAGTCTTTAGTTAAAATCTATGTTTGCTAGATGTTACGCTTGCATACTGCTACCAGTACTAGGCGCTGATTTGGTTGGTATCAACTTTCAATACCACAAAAGACGGATACACTTTATTTAAAAGATCTTACACATAAGAGGTGCTAAATGCTAGAAATTTTGTCTCGATTCATATAGATAAATTTAAGCAAAACAACTTAAAACAGGTCATAAATTTTTAATTTTTGAATCCGAGCTCATAAAATTTAACTGCCCTTCATCATTACACTCATCTGCAAACCGTTTTTTTCTTCTTTTTTTTTTTGTATGTGACCATTTTAAGCGGAATAATTGGAATAAAATAATTCGACCAACCTGATTCCGACGAGTATGATATTTACAACTTTCACACAGTGACACATGTTCCGAAGTTTATCCATGAATAAATTTTGATTTTAAATTGGATTAATGTCGCGCCAATGAACCTAAATTTGGAAAGTCAAATGTTTGCTATGAGACACTCACATTATTGGAAGGCTAACTTTCCAAAAACATGTGATATACACGAGTACTGTGCCTACATACATACAGAACATATGCATGATTATATCCGCGATAGGATACCCTACGAATTGTTCATGTGCGTGCGTTTGACAAGTCCTCTTCTCATCGCATACAGCGGGAGTTTCAAATCTGAACATCAAAGCTGTCCATGCATATCCACCTATAGGTGGAGGATACGAATGAAAGTCACAATTTCTGAGGTAATTAGAAATTTAGTACAGTGACTAATGAATTTGTAACTATGTACATACAACTACGAATACGTATACTTGCATTGGTTTGGTACTACATATGTGAGGAAGGCGAAAAGTTTGTAGTGATCCATTCACCATGTGGTATGTGATGTGGTTGAGTGTCTGCCACAGAACTTTTGCTTGCATCTGTGAAAGCTGTTACTCATTATCAGTTTGTTCCACAACCCTTATTTGTAAAAGAGAAGGAATAATCGATTCAAATTCCTTCACGAAACAACACAAAGGAAGCATCTCGATTCTGACATTCCAATATTACCTAAACATCTCAATTGGATTCGTTCAAAGATTTTCTAAAACTTTTGGTATTCGTATTAACGATGCTTCTCTAGCCCAGGGCACATAGAACTCGTGCACAACCTGTATCAAACAAATAGACAGATACTTGAAACCTCTCTGTCGGTTCTTTATGTTTTTGAATTTTCTTGGCTTTTGTGTTTCCGCGGTGAGACTCCTGGCACGACGGCGGCGGCATACCAGGGAATTGCACATTATTAGATTCCTTTGATTTTATTTGGATTTAAGGCACGTACCAACGATACACCAGCCAAATCGCTGCATACGAGTATGCTCGTAGATGATGTGAGAGAGCCTCAATGCGCTTACAACTACAATTGCTTCTATACGATTGGAAGCCTTCTATGACATGACATGAAGTGAACCCCAAATGCAAAGAGACAGAGCTATGGATATGCATGCGCCGCAGAGATATTAGTTACATTTATCGGATAGTATACAGTAGCGTGCTTCTTATACAAAATTTTGTTTGGTAGAGTCTATTTCTTTTCGGATTTGGCAATGAAGTGTTGAATGGCTGGGTGTTGTTGCTCACACAGCAGTTGTGAATGAAGATAGCGTGATTTTTAAATTAAAATGTCAGCACTTGTTTGCACGTGTTTGAGAAGAAAAGGATAAATCACCATTAGGCTCCTTGATATTTAAATTTGTATGGTTTTGACATCTTCTGGTTTTGGGAGCCAAAAATGTTAGAGAAGGAAAAAATATGAATATGTTGAATATAACAATTGGGACTAGTCGTTCTCTGTGGCTTTGAAAAATTCAGTTTCGCCTCAATTGGGGGTTTGTACAAAATATTTCTTAACCTGTTAAATAACTAAAATCAGAATTACATTGATCCTGTATGTGAAACAGGGCCAAAAGTATGTATAAATGCTGGCTTATTGTAGTCGCGATTTTTTCTTCATTATAATTATATTTAATATCCTTGCGGTCTTTTATTTTCTATCTTTTTGCGTAAAATATTTATTTATTGCCTTCTTCACAATATCGATTTCTATAATTTGGTGTTCCAGTCCGGAATTAAACTGGACTCAACCAAATAACTCTCCCCATTTACCGCAATCTTACTCTGTCTTTTTCCTTCGAGTTGCGCACACTATTCGTCACTCTTCATCATAGTCGATGAATCCTAGTTCTTTTGATCTAGCCAATGTAGTTGTACAACTCATACAATTCGTCGTTGTATCCTCTTCTTCAAGTTGTATTTAAACGGTCCAAAGAAACAGCGATTTGCAAGAGTGAATCTTTGCCTGATCTGTACGGTTATATTTTTTGTATCAAATTACGGCGGAGTTCAGGTCTTTTAACACCTCATAGTTCCAATTTACCATTGGATCACCTTCTTAGTGAAGCGAAGGGTTTATTGTTGTAATTGCATTTCAGTGAGCCAATTATTATTTTTGAACTCCTTCCTCGAACTTTGGCCGAAACTTGAACTTTTATTGCAATTTGGATCGATTATTTATACAACCTATATCGAGGATGTTTATAAATCGCTGGACTTGTTTGTAACATTTCCACTTTCATCTTACTTTTATACTTGTCTCATATAGTTCAACATTGCGACATGTGATTGCAATTTTCCTGGTGGTTAACGACAATTTGTTTTCAAAATATATATATATTTTTTCTCCTATAATACGTTTTCTAATTCGAAACTTTTTCCCATCATTTCAGTTGCGATATTTAATGTATATGGTGATTCATTATGAGGTTTGATTTTTAATAGGCCCTCTTTGACAGATCATGCGTGACTCCTATCAAATTGTTCAGTATTGTTTGGCAAGTTACCATAAAAAGACTCATAGCACAACAGCGTCTCCAAATTGTTCAGCTGTATTACGAAAATCAGCGTTCTGTGAGAAATGTTTTTCGTGCGATTCGAGTAACTTACGGTGCGCATAATCGACCTACTGAAACCACTTTTGCCAATACCATTCAAAAATTTGAATCGCAGTTTACATCAGTGGATGACACTCGACCGGTTAGACCACATCCAGCACGTAGTGAAGAGACTATAGCAGCTGTAACTGAGAGTGTATACGAAGACCGTGACGAATCGATTCGTCTTCGTTCTCAGCAGCTTGGCTTGGCGTATTTTACGTGAGGATCTCGGCCTAAAAGCGTGCGAAATTCAACTTGTGCAAGAATTAAAGCCAGAAGACTTGAATTTGCGTCATATTTTTAGTGAATGTGATCTAGAAAAACTCAATGAAAATCCGGTGTTTTATCGTGAAATTTTGTTCAGTGATGAAGCCCATTTCTAGCTCTATGGATACGTAAATAAACAAAATTGCCGTGTTTGAGCTAATGAGTAACCCGAAGAGTACCAAGAGCTACCATTATATCCATTAAAAACAACGGTATGGTGTGGTTTATTTGCAGGTGGAATCATTGGTCCATATGTCTTCAAAAATGAGGCAAATCAGAATGTTATCGTCAATGGTAACCGTTATACAGCATGTTAACATGATATTCAAGAACATGGTCTCGTTGAGCTTTGGTTTCAACAAGACGGTGATACGAGCCATACTGCGCGTGAAACAATGGACTTGTTGAGAAATTATTTTGGTGACCACCTAATTTCACGTTTTTCTACGGTAAATTGGCCACCTAGATCGTGCGATATCAGACCTTTGGACTATTTTCTCTAGGGATGTGTAAAGTCTTAAGTCTTTAGAAATAAGCCAGCTACAGAAGCCAGCATTACTCGTGTTATCCGCGAGATACTAGTCGCTATGCTCGATCGAGTTGCCCAAATAAACCTTCCAAATGGACCACCTCAGACGTATTCATGGCGAATTTTTACATAATATCATTTTTGAAACATAAATGCCATGAGTTGTTTTTTCAACTGATAGTAAAAGTTTTAAGCTTACTTCTGAATTTATGTCTTTTATTTCAAATTATAAATCAAACCCTACGATGAATTACCCTATATATTTCGATAGCGTCATATTGCCCTCAACCGCAAATCTTCGCAATCTAGCACATACATTTCTAACATATCACTGCTCGGCTCTATAGAAAAGGTACATGGAGGACATACGTATGTATGTATATATGTTCACTTCCTTTATCTCAAGCGGTTCCAAAAAGGATATGATGCTCGAAAGAATAGGTTGCGAGACGAAAATGCATAAAAGAATGAGGATTTTACAGCGACCGTAGTTTATACTACATAGTATGAGGTATTCCGACTGTTTCTGCGTTTCAGTAAAGATCTAATACATGTCCACAACTACGACTCCAGAGCCCTAGATTAACCTGACGGAGATGAGCTGTTTCTCTATCGTACCACGGTATCGCTGATAATTTGCAAGGATGCCATTCCTCCACCGCCGATTGATCTATTGACACAAGTTATCGCTCTGGCGACATACATATAAAATGTCAGGCCACATGGCAAAATGCTTTGTTGAGATAATATTTTGTGTTTTTTACGGTTGAATACCAATCCCAGTAGGGTGTTCTTAAGCATTTGAAGTATTTCTTTATTTTAGTGTCATACGGGGCTGCATTAAACCAAAGTCATGATTTTTTTATATATATAATAAGCGTGAGCTCAAGAGATTTAAGTACGCTTCAAATGCTTGTACACAGAGCGGTCGAAGGAAAATCAGAGAGTAAATGAAGAGAAATAACGATGTACATTAGTCTTAAATGTTTGCAAGCTATAATGAATAGGAAAAAGAGAGCTAGGCAAGGTATTCCATAAGCGCGTGATGAGCAGGCGGAATGCTACTGGCGATTTCTATTTAGCACTGATAGTGGAAATAGCGATAAAACAGAGAACGACACTAGTCATTACGTCGGTGATACTAGTATTTTATTGAATGGTTTTGAATCCTATCTAGTAGGTGCAGAAATGATTTAGGAACATCTGGCATTGTACTTCAATTTTGGTCGAATGAGTGGCTTATATATTGAGGCCAGGACAGAGGAGGGTTTTGCTCCCGTTTACGTTTATTGGTCTTGAAGGAAGAGAAGGATAACAACGAATTATACGAGATATACAGCGACAGCGATCTTATCAAATAAATGCCCATCTGTCGCCTGAGATGGCTACGACATATAGGGTATGAGGAGCTTTCAATTCCTACAACACAGTGAAGAAAAAGCTGTCTTTGAGAGCAGTTAAACTGTAAAGGTTTATTTTTTGAGGTCCATTCCGAATCATAGTGCCATTTACGTGAGTAAGTAAGATGAAAGCAATGTTTTCGCTTGAATAATAATGTTGTTGGTAGGGTCACCAAACCGTACAAAGGTATTATTCTTATATAGTATGCTATATTTGGTTTATTTTTTTTTTTTAACAATCGAAGATATCATATTTAGGTTTAATGGTCAGGAAATTAAGAACCCAAGCAGTAAACATTCTTATTTAATTAATAAATTAAATTAAACAAAGAACTAAGAACTAAGAACTAAAAAATAAATTTCCTATACCCTGACCTAATTTAGATGAATAGTACAGAAAATTCCATCCACAACTAATACAAGCTTCAAACTCGAATAAAAAAATTAAGTTTATTTATTAGCTTTAAAGACAGATCAAACTCCATAAATAAACCAATTGACCCCCAGAGTACACAGTAGAAATTATAAAAGCCGGTACGGCTATCTAATTAAAATAGATTCAAAGGGAAGCCTAAGTTGTAAAACCATTTCTGATGCTCACTTTACCTCATAATTAAATTTCCAGTTGCCTTTTCTTCCTTATTTTTCCACCTTTTTCAGTCATAATTAGTCGATTTTCAAATCCACTCAACAACAGCTACTCATGGTGCTCATGCCAAGGAAAAAGTCTCTCTCTATATTCGTATTTCACAGCATTCTACTCGCTGGCAAGTTTATACTTTTTTACTGTTTTTAATTTTTTTGTAATTCTCCTTTCATTATGGGATTATTTATCGCAAGGATACTCATACTATCGTCTGTGCTATGAGCAGAAGTATCAACAGTAGCCAACAGAATCCCTGCTTCAAGAAGCAAAGTACTTTTCGTGAATTTATCTGAGGACTTGCAAAAGTGAAGCAAAAAACTTTTCTATTATTTGAATAACAGTCTTTGCATCATTGCTAGCTCCAGCTTTTTCTTGTGCTTCTATTTTTGCTTGTGCTTAGTGTACTGCTACTGCTAAGCTGCACTGGCATTTTTCTGTGCCTAACCTAGAGAATAGGATAACAGAAGCAAAAAGTACACTCTTCAACCTTCGAAAGTTGGATGCCTTTAAGTCTCGATGGAATTTATTTGCTTGGATTGATATGGTAACAAGAAAGCTCAGTTCCATCCATCTATTTTGGTGTCCTCCGGATTCTGTTTGGTGTGTATGTACATATGTATATCTGTTTCGCAGTTAACTTTATATTGTGTGTACACAGAAGAATCTACGAGTAGATAGAACCCCTTCATCCCGCTTGCCAATCATCTATGCGGTGTACTACAAAATACTTATAAGTTCATAATACTTTTGGGGTCATTCAAGTTTCCATACTCCATAAGCGGATTGAATTATCTGGATGCTTTCATCACAGTTTTCTGTTTTTGTGTTCGTTGGAGTGGTACGAGTAGCTCGTTCTCGTCGAGTCTTGCACGAATACTTGTATGTATACTTAAGAGTATATGTATGTATGTGTTCATGTTGGGTTGACCAAATCCACTTGACGAGGGAGTTCGAAAGTACCTTCCTGCCATGTGAAGCTTTGTACGAGTATACAAAGAGAAAATAAACGTTAATGAATAAGGGAAAATTTAATCAACGTTCTTAATTATTGCACAGAACTACTACTACTGACACAGGTACTCTCGTATCGGGGTACACAAGAGCTGGTTACTTCGTCAACTTTGTCGGTTGCCAGTTGATTCTAGGGACATAACAAGAACAAGAACAAGAACAAGTACAAGTACAAGAACAAGAACAAGATGACTATGGAACAGAAAGCCTTTAGAAAACGTAAAACAAAAGACTGTAGCTAAATCATGTACTGCTGTAGTTGGTATGGCTGCAGTTAACTTTCTAACAAACGGAAAAGGAGTTGCAAACATAAATTCATTAGAAGAACCTTTGCTTTTAGTCTTGTTGAACTCTGGTACACGGGCGGATCGGTAGTAAATTGGAAAAAAGGGCGAGCCCTTCTTCACCTAATTCTTTTGGTTAGAATAGACATAGATCTTAGCAAAAACAATCCCCTTCTCAGAAAGTGCTCGTGTTGTGAATTCAGATTCTTATTATAATAGTTGAAGGGACAGCCAGAAAAGATTTGGATTTTTCTGCAAAAGGTGTTTCCAAAAAGATGTTAAAATCCGCTGGAACAATGTGCTTAAATTGCAATAGTGTACCATTTAACTTGGCAGAGTTTAGAGGAAATATGTTCTGGTAACCATTGGTTTTATAAGGTTAAGTCGACCTAAGGCACTTAATGTGATTTTTTATCTCCTTTCTTTTGGCGAACACACCATAATTAACGTTGTATGTAGGGTAGATAAAAAACGAATCAGTCAAAACCTTAAAATACTTCCCAGATAGAAAAAACAGTGCAGCTCTGCAAGCTGGCCAGTCTCGGTTTAGTAACCTCTTACTCCCTAATCGGGTAACTTCTCTCGCTGATTGGTATCGTAAGGTTCTAGCACTTTCTCTTAGTAGCCAGTGAATAGTACTATGAATAGGCAGGATATATGTAGATTATAAAAATCGTAAAAAGTGAGGCATCTGATCTGATCGGATGTGAGATTCACTTCCCCTGCGAATGCTCGGCTGAAGCCAAAATCTAAGGCTTAACACTCTTAGTAGATTGTCTTTCACGCATTCTTGCTTCACTAAGCACCCGGAATGAAACCCGGAAATCAGTACCAAAGTTTGTACCTAGTATTGTCTTCAATTTAAGGCAAAAACTAATCTTAAAATCAGTTTTACCATCGATGCCCCTTTACTTCTAAAGTCTACTGGCAGTTTTCATCCTCATTCACCACTGCACAATAATAAGCGAGTATCTGCAGTTCCAATGTATTCATATCGCCGGTCGGATCGACTGCCAAATCAAGTCACTCCTGAGAGTTAGTACTCCGTGCCATCAAGCAAACTTATTCCTCATGCCCTTGCACCAGTTTCATCCTATTAAGCACATGCAACTCCAGCGAAATTTCACCGGGAAGGTAAAACCAAAATTATATTCACAAACCTTTTCCTCTATTGCATTTTACACCCGCATCCAAAGCGGGTTTACTTCTTGAATTCCTCCGAGTTGTTGTGTCGAGCGATGAAAATATAGAAGACCAAGGATGTGCCTTCTGCAAAGTGCAAAAGGAAATGATAAGCAAAGTTGGTCTGAAGAGTGGTTGCAAAAGGGTTATGTTGGTTGGTGGGTGTTGATAATAATTACATCAGTCCTAATTAATGAGAGTTTTGCGTGTCGTAAGAGTACAACAGTATTTCCGTCACTACCTGGTGCTGCTGTTCAGACAACCTGGTTAGACGAGACTCTTTTCTACGCGCGGGATGTAATCATATGCACCAGTTGTTTCGCAAGGATTTATTTAATGCACGACATACGTTGCCTTTTCTCTACCTATTTTTCTGGATAAAATTTTAATGCAGGTGCCCGGAGATTGTTAGCAGCTGACTTTTAGCTTGAATATTCAAAAATTTCACCGTTCCGACGCTACTCATATGTCGTCGGTTGTCAGTGCAGTCGGTCGCCATTAACATTTGCCAGTGGCAAATGTGTGGGTGCCTAATTAAAATCGGCCTTGAGAAGCAACTTGTACCTACATAGTTACGATGAATTTATTCCTACTACTCTTCGTACGTTACGTACATCATGCCTGAAACGCTTAAGCTATGGATGGTAGTGGAATGTACATAAAAAGATTTTCGGCAAAGCGTTCTAACTCTTGTCCAATTAACAATTAAGTCAATTATCACATTAAGCGTTCCTCCACAGCCTGTATGTGTTTGTACATATCGCATCGTGCCGGTCGTGCCAGCCCTGCCTTAGCTACCCAGCTACCCAACTACCCAACTACTGAACTACCTTACTACCTTACTACTTCACAACATCAGATCGACTGACTAAATTGGGTCAACTTACCCGGTAAATCGGAAAGTTTTCTGCTGATTGTGTGCGGTAATTTTGTACGTGGATAGGGGTGGAAACTGAAGGTATCCTTGGTGTTTACTTCGTCCCTTGGCCTTTGCTTTACCATTGATGATGACGATGAACCTGCTAGATAGTGGATGGATGGCAGTTTGTCCTTACACCCGCGACTCCTTTAAGAAAACATAAGGTGGTGAATTTAGGGGTAACGAAAAGCTCTTCTTGCTATCAGACGGGTGCTGTTTACTTTCTCTTTAAGGAATGTTTATGGCCAACGAACTTTAAAAAGCAAAGAACATGATTTACATTGTGGCAGGTTAGTTCTATGCAATTTCTCGTACCTATACTTACTGGTACGCTCCTGATACCTTTATTTACCCAAAGGTACCCATTTCAAATTAATTTGCAAAGACGGACGTTTGTTTTTGGTTATCTCAAATTTTGGTTGACTGAGGTTGATGAGGTTTGCTTGGCTTTGTTTTTCTTGTCGGAATTTCTTGGGAATTATCTTCCTAAGTGATGTGGAGTTAAATGTTTTATTTGTATTTTTGTAATGAGTTACAAAGTTGTAAGTGATTGATCAGTTTGAAGAAAAATACCCAAAACGAATGTGAGTGAAATGATGAAAGAGGTTTTCCAATATTTTTTGTTTTCAAAGGGGTATTTTGCGTGTGTATTTAGCTGTGTAAATATAAATATTTACTCACCCATATGTACGAATTTGGGATCTGAGAGGACAGAGGTTTTAGATTAACTATTAACCAAATTTTGTTCTAACAAGTCTTTTTGAAAGAAAAGCCATCAATCATCGTTAGTTCGTGTTACCTCTGAGAAAGCATAGGAACTCTTGTCGGTATTGATATAATTTGTAATTTGCTTGATTCTACGATTTTAAATTGCCTTGTAATCTTCAGTCTAAGAAGTATTTGCATACCTATATTATATAAATACATATATAGCAAGCTTATTTTCATTTGTATGACTCAGTCATTTTGAGACATCATCGGTTCTATAAGCAGTGTTTCCAGAAAAGATGTTGCATGGCCTTCAACTTCTACATCGGAACTCTAGTAGTGTGGTGAGTGACACGTCTTACTGAAATGTTGTTATACTCGGGGAAAAAAATGCAGTCGCTAGAACAGAAATTTGTCAATTATTTGGCAAAACACTTTAGTTTTTCCCTGATTGAACAATTACAATTATCTATCGAGGCCTTAGAGAGGCGCAATAATGAGATTGGGAGGTTTTACCACAAATAAAATGAATATTCGATGTTGCTCGTATAGAAATCTGCAAAAATGGGGAAAGAAACCTTATATATCAACCACAACCTGTACTGAGAATCTGGAAAAATTATTTCTGCAGACTGTTAAATGCAGGTGATGATTGGATTCGGAGTAAACATCATCTCATCTCTAAAAGCTAGGTCGACGAAAGTATGTCCGAAGAATGGAACCTTATTATTGTTTGTCCGATCGTAAAGAAAGAAGATTCACAGAACGGTACCAACTTCAGGGGAATAAGTCTCCTCAACATCCCATATAAAATTTTTTGTGCGTATAATGTAAACGTCTAGGAACATTCATCAACAGTCTGACCGACACCGATCAATGTGGTTTTAAGTCAAGAAAATCTACAATAGAGTTTATTATAGAGAATTCCAAATCGATGCACACTATCTCTTCATCGATTTTAAAGCAGTATAGGACAGCATAAAGAGGCATTCTTGCCAAGCGAATTCGACTATGCGCAGGATGTATAGAGGAATCCACTATGTTTCGTCACGGTCGGTAATATCAAAAGCGAGACCTTCACTGTAAGAAACAAGGCGATGCGTTGTCATGCAATTTTTTCAACATCTTTCTTGAAAGAATTGTGGCAAACTTTCAAGTTCAATCTAGAAGCACCATCTGTTTAGTTACTCGTATGTTCAGACGATATTGGCATGACGGGAGTCTGGAGTCTGACAGTCAATGAAGGAAAAACAAAGTATTTGCTCCCAAGAAAAACAGACACACAACATCGACGAATGAGACAAAATGTCATTAAAGGCAACAACAATTTTAAGACAGTAATCAATTTCACCTACCTTGGCTTTGCTAATGAACTCGGAACGCATTAACCCCGGCGCCCTGGTTCGGAATGTTTTCGACTCTATCGCAGAGGAATAACCCAGTAGAAGGTGACCCCAATTTAAGTGGCGGACACAAGTTGAATGGGAGTTTCGACAACTTCGTGGGAGCAAAAGACCAAGCTGGCTGGAGAAGTATATTAACTGATCGCTGGACTGTAGCGCCAACTAAGTTACTAATATAGCCGGTGATATTTTGCAAAATGGCCACAAGACACAATGATTAAGATTATACCGCGAAAAACAAAAAAAATATATCTGAAGTCACCTCTTTTCGGTAGGCAATAGCGTATGAAGAAGTCTCATATTCTCCTGCCGCTTGGAGTCAGCAAAAAAAAAAAAAAATTAAAAAAAAAAAATAGATTGCTCTTTATAAACAACGAAGTTATGTCATCTAAAATTACTTTTAATGACAGGAAAATAGTTTTTCATTTTCCAACATATTTCTGTGTTGGAAATAAATGACGTTGACATATATCACACCAACCCAACGGAACTATTCGTATGTTCGAGTGCGTAAGTCCTTTCCAACGAATAATTCTTGATTCTAAGCTCGTTTTTCCTATTCCATTCCCAAGATTAGAATGAAATTGTCATATATTACTTTTTTCTTTTCGATTCTTCTTAGTCTCTTTTATTAAGATACCTTCGGAAGGATATGTCTCTGGGATACGAGTGCTATCATTTGCATAAATATACTCTATGTACGTACATACCTTCTATTTTTCCCCATAAAACCCATCACCAGACTCCTGTGAGATATCCTTTTTCAAAGAAAAGAGGCAAGTACACAACTGAAATGTGCACAGTTAACGAGACAATAAATGAGTGTTCTATGCACATGATATCAGCAAGGACGCGGAGGAAATATGCACAACGGTATCACATTACCTTGGGGCGACAAATAAAATGATAAGGTTGGAGTCAGTATAGGATGCTTGGTAAGAATTTGTGCCTTACTTACACATTTTTTCTCTATTCTCTTATAAGGCTTTGGGTGTGTGTTATTTTCAAACCTCAAAATGACATTGGCACAACTTTAAACATTTATTCTTCTCCTCCGATATATCATACAAACGAGTACATATAGTATTGTAATTGTGTACATACTCGTAGTGTTTATTATAATAATTATAGCAAATCCAAGGACAAAATGTGGATTTAATCTTTTTCGTCTTTTATTGAGATTCTTATGTATATGTATAGGGTGATTCATCGTGAAGTTTGACTTTCAATAGGCTTTAATTGACAGATCACGCAGGACTCCTATCAAACTACTTAATCATTTTTGTTCAGTATCGCTTAGCAAGTCATCATGAAAAGTCTCACACAACAACAGCGTCTCCAAATTGTTCAGCTTATTACGAAATTCAGCATTCTGTGAGAAATGGCTTTTTGGCAGATCACGCGTGACTCCTATCAAACTACTTTGTCATTTTTCTTCAGAATCGTTTGGCAAATTATCATGGAAAGACTCACACCACAATAGCGTCCTCAAATTGTTTAACTGTATTACGAAAATCAGCGTTCTGGGAGAAATGTTTTTCGTGCGATTCGAGGAACTTACGGTGCGCATAATCGACCTACTGAAATGACTTTTGCCAATACCATTAGAAATTTTGAGTCCCAGTTTACATTAGTGGATGATACTCGACCGGTTAGACCACGTAATGAAGAGACTATAGCAGCTGTAGCTGAGAGTGTACGCGAAGACCGTGATGAATGGATTCGTCGTCGTTCTCAGCAGCTTGGCTTGGCGTATTCGACAACTTGGCTTATTTTGCGTGAGGATCTCGGCCTAAGGGATACAAAATTCAATTTATGGAAAAATTAAAGCCAGGCGACTTGAATTTGCGTCAAATTTTCAGTGAATGGGCTCTGGAAAAACTTCATGAAAATCCGGTGTTTCATCGTGAAATTTTGTTCAGTGATAAAGCCCATTTCTGGCTCAATGGATACTTAAATAAACAAAATTGATATATTTGGGCTGATGAGCAACCCAAAGAGTACCAAGAGCTATCATTACATCCATTAAAAACAACGGTATGGTGTGGTTTATTTGCTGGTGGTCCATATTTCTTCAAAAATGAGGCAAATCAGAATGTTACCGTCAATGGTAACCATTATCGCGCCATGTTAACGGACTATGTGATTCCTGAAATTTATGCACATGGTCTCGGTGATCTCTGGTTTCCACAAGACGGCGCTACGAGCTAAAAAGCGAATGAAACAATGGACTTGTTGAGAAATCATTTTGATGAGCAATTGGCTGGCATAGTCACACATGGTTACGGCCGATGGCAAGATATTCAAAACAATATTCGTTTTGCCATTATTAATAACCCTTTTAAGATGGATGTCGGTAAGAAAAACATCTTAGAAATAAAGAAAAAATTTCTCACTCGCGGTTTTAAACTGCTGAAATAAGCCTTGGTAATTGAGGAGCAATTAAGCAGAGCTGCCTTCTTTAATCATAGTCAAGATCCTTACCATCAGGCAAGGTCCTTTAACGCTCGTTTCACTGAATTAAAATGTTTGACTGACTCATCAGATCAACAGCATTTGAGCAAGGAATCATTGGCTGGTAACAAGACAGCCAACGCCATACTGTACAAAGTTCTCAATTAATTGGAAGAGCTACTTTCAGGTAGGAAGAGTGATGTGCCACGTTTGTCAGCAACGGTTACGCGAATTTCACCTATAGCTCAGAACTTGCAAATGTCAGAAAGATTGATTCTTTTGAGACTATCTGCTACTGCTAGTAATGTTCCCAATTCCCAAGGAACTGCATTGCCAGCATTCGCTGGAAGTCCAGTAACAAACTTTGGTTGTTTTCGACAAGTTTTTCTGCTCTGTTAAACAATTAATTATTCCTGTCCAATCGCCCTTAGAATTAGTTTATTGGTATACATACCAATTATCAGACCATTCACAATCGGCCGAATTTACGTTCGAACTCGATGAATATATACAAATACGGTGGTCGAGATGGTATATCTACACATCTTCTGAGGTACCTATTCTTCAACGAGATGTAGATGGAAAACAACTTTTGTCTAGCCGATCCTTAAAAGAAGAAAAACATTTTCTCTCCTCTTCTTTGGAAGGTCATTAACATTCTGACAAACCGCGTTTAGAGACTGGATAACTTTTAACCAGCAGTACGATTTTCATAGCAACAGGTTCACTGATGATTTGCTGGATTTTAAAAAATCAGCTAAGAACAATATTGTTGCAACTGATATATAGTATGGAATTTAATAGAGTTTGGCGTCAGACTGTTTTTTTTTTCGAAATTTTGTGCGTTTGGGATCAACGGATATATTCTTGAATTGGTTAGATACTACATTTCAGAGATTCAATTCTATTATAGTTTCAAGTTTGATATCCACAAAAGAACTCTCAGCTTTTAATATTTACCATATATGACATTGTACTCGTATGTTAAGCTCTTTCATTGGGGAATGTCTGTTGTATGATGTTGTGATATATGCAAGTACCCAGGTATTATTCGAGAATAGCACTTGCGAAGCCGAAAAACTGTCCGCTCTTTGGTAAATGTCTCAAAAATAACATGCCATGTCGATATCGCCAAAAGTGCTTTTTTCGGCCCAAAATTTGAAGTACAATGCACACATAAAGTCGAGTGCTCCTAAATCCCTTCAGCACATGCTAAAGAGGACTTAAACTCGTGCGATAAAATTCATCTCAACTCTTGTCTTGCCTTATTATTTCATAATTTCCAATGCCAGCGCTGCAGCGAAAGGTTCCAAGATTAAAATGGACACACAATATAATGAAATAAAAAAGGAATCCTTAAGAACAGTTCGCCAAAGACTGGTCTAGTGAATGGTTAATGGGTGCTCCTCCTCAAAAATACCTCGTGCGCATCAATATAAAAGGGTTTGCCTTTTTGTGGTTTTTTGTTCGCTCAAGCCCTATTGTGTGAATTTGTAAATGGACAGCCAAATGAATAATCGCACTGAAAAGAAAAATGGAAGTTGAACGTATTTTTTGCTGTAGTTTTTGGCTAAATTTCAAGTTTTCTACTTTTCCACTTTTTAAATTGTCCATGTCATGGATTTTCTTGAGTGTCTTTTGAAATAACTACTCTCGTCCCTTCCCGCTTTTATGTTGGGAAATTTGCCAAGGAGCAGAACTATATTCGTAATTTTGTTTGGTCGATTTATTGTGCCTTTGTTTGAAAATTAATTACTGAAAGTGATTAACAAAGGACATCATTGTTATGAATGTGATTGCGAGATTCTAAGCTTTGAATTTTTTTTATATAAATTTTGGGAGTCTTATGGTGGCCTATGATCTATGATGGCCTTTGTTAGATATTATAAGTATTGACATATTAAGGATTGTAGTAAAATATGGAATTGTTTGCAATTAATCAGCAAAATGAATTTCAAAAGGAGAACCACATAATTGACCAGCTTTTAATAAAGATATAACTTGCTATGATCTTAATAAAGTATTATGGTATCATGTTATTTATTATTCACTGCTTATCTCTGTTTCTGACGAAATCCACCCTTTAGAATGGTCAAAAAGCAGCTGGAGTTTTGATACCAACGCACCAAAAGAGAGAGTTATACTCAAGTCTAATCTTTAATCCATACTAACCAAGATTCCATTCAAAATCAAACTTACAAATCTGAAGTTCTTAATGAACGATAGTCATCTTTGGTTTGGTTACAATCTTCTATTTAAGATGTGCCTTATGGTTGACCTGAGTTGATGTATAACATGCTATCCAATGCACCAGAAGTGTGACAGAAGCCTTCTTAATCTTGTTTGAGATAATATGTTGTCACTATCACACTTAAACTTTCGACTTCACTATAAGTTAGTATGTCTCGTATATTTGCCGATAGCTTCTGCTCCTTCACCGCAGATATCTAGTGAGCGGCCTTTCGAAACGTGCTTTCTTCAGAGACTCTTTTAAGTTTTCAGTTTCACAAATTATATCGTCAAAACCAGAAGTTCGATTAGTTGCTGATCATATCTGATTGACCGTTTAACCCTAAGTAATAAAGTCTGCGTCGTTTTAGTCAAGGTTTAACTTTTACGAAAACCTTCAATCTCATATTGTAAGTCCTTTCAAAACAACGAGGCATCCAACATAAAAGGGTTTGAACTTTTCTGAAACTTGTATAAAAGATGAAAATCATTAATGTCAGAGATAAAACCTTTTGTCTCAATGACTGATTTGGTTGTCCAGCGTTCCAAACTTCATCCATACAACAAAACTATTCCACATTATCAGCAATCTGCAATGGTGTTTATATCTCCACAATTTGGTATCATATCAGAGAAATCACTAAATATTTAATTGAATTCGTGCCCAACCCCACTTCGTAAGCATCCATTCATTGTCTTATCTAATAGGACTAAAATGAGTTCAACTCATAGTCAGGAAAAAAAAAAAAACTTGTTATCATTCTACTCACTGGTCAGTTTGTACTCGTACGTACTCCTTTAAAGATTAAAGCTCCACCGATAACGCACACATAATTTATTCATGTAAATATCTAATTGGCTACCCTGGGCTGAATTTAAATTACGTGCCATGAATCAGTGTCCAAGTTCTGGCTAATAGCAAGAAGAAGGATATGTTGTCAGTCGCCCCTTTTGCATTTTAATATGTTCCATGGTCGTTGGTTCCAGAGGTGATGATGATAATGATAGCTTGACTACGTGTAGTTAGAGATAGGAGTACATACATAGTATAGCCAGAAGTAAACCTGTAAAATGAACGAAAGAGTCGAAGCTGATTCGAATTAGTGCAACATTAGATAATTACACGCCCAATGACCATCGCTGTCGGGTCTAAGAATTGCTGTTATTACCTGAAATTTATGCGAAAAAAGTAGCAGCAAGGACAATGGCGACACTACTATGAATATGTCGACAACGTAGTAGACAACGACGTCGACAAGGACGAATACATTGTTTGGTAATCCTTCCTGCGCAAGTAAAACACCATAGAAACTGCTCTCGGTTTTGATCATCTCATATGAACTTTTGCATAAAAAAATATTGTAGATAGATAGAGAGAGAGAGAGATAGAGAATTGGAAAAGGGTGAAGAATGAAGTAGGTGCGGGTGGTGTAGAGTGAATGGGGGTGTTTGCTGACTGGATAATGGTCGGTTCATATGGATGCGGACGTGCCTGGAATTTGCAATCTTCGCAAGGGCGAAATGATTACGAACTGGGACACAAAAGAGAAGTTATGCACACCATGGTGCTGCTGCTGCTGCTGCTGCTGCTACTAGTACTACTGCTGCTTCTGCTCGTGCTGATGATGGTGGTACTACTCTACTGGTTCTATTCTGCTGGTGCATTAGTTCATGTGCAGGGAGAATATCTAAGATTTTGAGGTGGTCTCAAGTCGATATTAGATCTAAGGACGATTAACTATTCAACAGGATTATGTATTCAGTTGTAATCTGCTTTTATGAATATATCTGGGGAGCCCTTTGCAAAAGACATCACAAAGATTTTTTTTTTTGAGCTCCCTATTCCCTTAACGGGCTGGAAATTAACATATAATTCGGAGGACGCCTTTTAGTCAAAGGTGATGCTGAATGATTGCACATACTTCAACTCGTGTATGCAATAAGGATCAAGTCAGGAACAAAGCAAACAGCAATCTATCATTTGGTGTAAGTAGATCAAAGAACTCCAGGAATGATGACAATGTCTAGAGGTAAAAATCGGATAATCTCCTACCTCACACTGACAATTTATTACATTGCTTTCCAGGCATACGAGTAAGTGTAAATTCTCGAATGCCATACATTTTCATTCACAAAACGAACTTTAATTTAAAGTTCCTAAATTGCCTTCCAACGTTGCTTCATACTCATGAACGTATCTACGAGTATGTACTCGTATTTCTTGTTTCGGCATCGCGTGCGGTATGAAAGTATTTCTCGGGGCTTATTTTCCTTGACATAGAATTACAGATTAATCCATTTATCTTTACTGAGATTACCCATAGGTTTACAACGGAAAAATATGTGCCTGCTATGGATAACTAACCAGCTCATGAGCAGAGTAATAAATTTTTGAAAATTTAATTAACTCCTTTTGCACTTGTTAGCCGAAAATTAAATGCACATAACTTAACTTCTAACTGTTTGAGCGTGAAATACGTTGCATTTGCAAGTAGATTGTCGCAATTAATTTAAAAAATAAACCGCAAACACTTTAGTAGCAACTCAGTAGGCAGAAAATACATTTCTTCTACAAAGTAAGATTTAACTAGATAACATAGGAGGAAACATCATTTTGGTAACATTGGTTCTGGGTGCCTTTGGATGTATGTACAAAGGATGTACATATATGTAAGAAAGATAGATGCTTACATATTTTTCATCAGTTCAAGATTCTTAAGGTTGATTGTTTGAACATTTGAACATTTGTCTTGTCTCTCGGTATAGAATATTTGTTGAAAGTTGTAATATCATCTTAACTCTAGTCGCAGGGATTAAATTGGTTTTAGAATGTTTTGAGGCTGTATTACAAGTCAAGGGATTACTGCTCTGTTTTCTATGATATTACAAATTCCGTAGAAAAAATTTCTAATTTTTGAAGCACTATCCTACAGTAAACAAGTTTCTATAGCAATATCTCAATGCAGATGACACAAGGATCTCAAAACCAATTTCGTGCACCACTTATTCTCGAACATTGAAAAATTATTTAAACATGTTTTTTGATTGACTTCGACATTGATGATACATTAATAATCGGACCTAACTAGGCATTGGAATTCATAAAATACTGGTCTAAGAAGTTTTCTAACTGCTATATCCAGAAACTTCTATGCGTGACTATCAGATCATACCTTTATTATGTTTGCCAGCTTTGATAACTTTTAAGAGAGAAAAACACTTTAATACGCTTTGTAAGGATGAATTTTCATGCATCAATATTTTCTATTCACTTATCTTGGAATTAAACACAATATTACAATAAATGAGCTTATCGCGAGATACAACATCTAACCATAGATATTGTACTGCTAAATTGGGTTAGTTACTGCGAAATCAGGCGAAACAGTTGTTCGAATGAAATTTTTGGAAACCTTATTGTTTTAAATAAATTAATAAAGTTTGGAAAACATTAAATGATGACTTTCTTAGTAGTTTGAAAAAGAATTCAGCATTTGTTAAAAGATGGCATCACGAAAATTGTAACAAATGCCACTGTATAAAGGCAAAGACGACTTACCAATCAGCATCGATACAATGAAAATATATATACGAGACAGTTTTTGTTAGCAAATAGCGAAGCATAATCAAACTTTATAGTGTAGAGAACTTTCTATAAATGCAAAGGTGACACTAAAACAGTAACAACGCTGATCAACATTGATACAGCTAAAATAAACGAGTAAGCTTAGACGGTTGAAAACGTAATATATTTATGGCAGTACATGCAACATTTCCACAGGCAGTCATACAACAAAATCTAAAGATTTCGGATAAAGACGAGTAAGGACTGCTATGCTCGAAAGAGATGCACATCACTTTATCTGAGTTTCGAGGGATCTCATATATATGACGCTAAGATTAGATCCCAAAAAGTTACTGAACTGTACGTGCATATGGTATTTAGAGAAAAAAGAAATGTAAACTTGGTTCTAATGATTTCAGGGACACAACTGTATAAAATCTTATAAGGAGTACGGAGCGGAAGGTAGGATTTACAACAAAAGCCTAAGTATTTCTTTCCAAGGAGTAGGTGCCAGAGCCTGAACTCTATCATAAAGAGCACCATAAAGTTGCACTGTCGTTAATTTCTGACTTTAACATAAATTGTGTACACCAACGTAGCGTAAGACAATGTGTGATTAGTATGAAGAAGAAAAACGACACAAACATATATGAAAAAGTTTGGATTCAACGGAAGTATTAAAGCACCGTCTTATTAGCCAAGTCCTGCTACAGTTGAGTGATGCTAACTTTTACACAAAAAACTGATAATAATAGTTAATGATGTAGGTGATAAAGGTGTGAATTAAAATGCTAATTTACTATAAAGTATTTATTTTTTGTACCATTAATCAGGACTATAGTTAGGTTAATAGGTTTTCTTGCTTCCGAATGAAGTTGATAACACTACTAGCAGAGGATTTCATTAGTTCGTTGCAGCCGAATTGTTCCCTGAAGAAAATCTTTCGTATAATTCCGTTGAGGGCTGAGCATATACATAAGATGAGTTCAACAGTTTCCTCTTTTTCAAGACAAAGTCGGCACTCAGGAGAGTCGACTTTATTCATCTTGTTGAGGTGATAACTTAAACCTTGGTGTCCTTTGAGATAACCTACTAAGTTTTTGATATCGTGCCGACTTAGATTTAGACATCTGTTGGCATTTTTTGTTGAAGGGCAGGATGACTTGCCTGTCTTAGACTTGAGTTATTCTCCCAATATTAAATGTATCTCGAATGGATTCAGATCAATTAAAGGGAGTTTCTAAGCCCTTTCCGGCCAGTTGGTCGGCCTCTTCATTCCCTACAATGCCCTCATGCATAGGAACCCATTTCAGTTTGGGTTTGTTCTTGGAACCTAGTTTTTGGAGGGTTTTGAAGCAGTACATGACTGATTTGGAGCCAATGGTGTACGAATTAAGGGCATTTATAGCTGCTTGACTGTTCGTGTATATATGGATGTTTACGCTTTTGATACCAGAGGAAATTCCCAGACATGTAAGATGCTGTACTCTGTGAAGCTTATCTAGAAGCATATATTTGAATGAGCCTAACCATCATTGTATAGATTCAGTGCGTGAACTTTGGAGATATCCCCATGTGCTGCCATATATACGATGGCAGGCCCATAAAGCATTGCTTTAGTTATTTTGTTATTTAAGTGAGAGCTCTAGTTAAGTCTTTTGTCTAGGAATACTCCCAGATAATTGACTTCAACGATTGTGTCGTTAAGTAAAACTATACCTTAGTTAACGTTTCTTCTTTCAGTGAAAGGAAATATAATAGCCTTATTTGGGTTTATGGAAGGATTCTCTCTGATTCGGTACGTGTAGTTAACAAAAAAATTATTTTGAGAAAAAATACATTGTTTAAAATATTTTAAATCAATTTTAACTGAAAAAATAGTATAAGTTTACCGTTGCGATTGGTTTTCATTTCTTCAGAGATTTCATTTCTTCAGAGATGGATAATTTAAACTTTTATGAACGAATTTAAAATCTCAATTGTATCCCTTTAGATGGATTTAAAAGTGATGAAGATGAGGGAGCAGACTCCGATATGGAATTCGAGACCGCACTAAACAACCAAACTGACATAGAATCTGAGCCTGTGATCGAACTAGTTGCATCGACTTCAAAACAAAAAAGGAAAAGCCCAAAAATATTTTGTTTTGGGGAAAAGAACGATTGCATCCGTACGATGAAAAGAATTTTAAATCTATGGATACTACTGGGTACCAAGAATTGGTTATTGGGTTGAAAACACAGGGGACTATTTTTCGTCCTTTTTACGGAGAAGTTAATTCAATTTGTCGTTGATCAGTCAAATTTAAAAGCTCTTCAAGTTTCAATATAACTTAACCAACTGGTATCCTGATTTAATAACAAGCCTGCGAATACGCTGTCAAAGTGTGTTGGAGGCAAACAGCAAAAAGAAAATTAGTACAGAGATATTCTTGCTGTTATACAAAGTCACTTTGCGGTCAAAAAATGTTTAAAGAAAATCTGTTTTCGCATGATTAATTTGTGCTCACTAATCGCATGGTTCCGTCATGAGTTCCGCCTACCATTATATGATTTCAAAACAAGCTGATTTTGAACCATACGCAAAACAAACAAATCAGGTCAGCTGCAATAAGATTTGATAAATGTATATCATAAGCATAACACTTTTCTCGTAGCCTTTAACGCATACGAAGCCATTTATGGCTTGGTTTTTTATTTCATAAACAAATAACAATTTTTTATTTATTTTAATAAAAGTTGCTTAGAAATACTAAACAAGACCATTTTAAGAGGCTTTTTTTGCTGCGCAGGATTTAATTCATGCAGTAGAGGGTTAAGTACATACAAGCCAATCTCATGAAACCGTGGACCAATACCAATACCGAACTCGTACTTGGACATGTCAACACATTTGCCGCCTAAGAGCTAGTCAATACTATTATATCCACAATCCATTCGTACGTTACCTAATTCTCCGGAATTTTCTGCGTAACCAGAAATGTTGACATTATAATTAGTTGTATTGTATGAGAAGAGTAGGTAACATGGCAAATTTCTAAGAAGTTAAAAGTTGTAAAGATGATTTTCCTAGAAATATGTCTGACACACTAGCTATGTCAATTGAATTGAAAAATGAACTGCTTTTGCGGGATGATATGGATGAAAATGTTGTTACAGGTGAATCTTGAAGATAGTAGGAGGGATCCCAAGAAAGAATCCAATAAATTGAAAAAAAAAAAATAAAATACAGGCACATTGTGTGGTGAAAAATAAGTCACTTTTGATTGTGCATTGACTTTCCGTGAAAACCATTCAAAATTGAAAACTGGAACAGTTTTATTCTATTGGTGAAGAATTATTAGCTGGAATTACAGAAGAAACAAATCAATTTTTACTGAGAAAAATATTTACCAATTTATTGAAGTCTGTTCGAATTCGTCTGTAGTACACTTGCCAGGAGTTTTTGGCTAACTACAATATATTTGAAAAGTTGGTACCTACATACAACTATTTTATTCCTTTCACGATATGACAACCATAAATTTTTGGTTAATCTATCGAAAACTTTTCAGCAGAAGGAAGGAGATCTATTTGCCCCTAGCAATAATAAAAGGAAGAAGACTAAGTGGTCTGGAAAAAATACCCAAGCCAAAAGGAAAAGCCCCTTTACTGCAGCGTTTATACCACCAAAAGATGTACGCCATGTTAACTAAGTGCAGCGTAGAGAGTGCAGTGTTAACTGAGGACCAGAAATATTCTTAACAACTTATAAGAGTAAAACTCTAGGCTGGAAGCAATTAAGGCTTAAGCCTTAAGTCGCAATTCGACAAATAAATAACTCAATCACTTAAATTCATATCATTACTTAACTCCAGGACTCACTAATCAAGCTGAGAATTTGATCCTAAATGCAGCACCTTGCAGAATTCTGTTCAGTGTCATAAACTCAACCAACCCCATAAGAAGCGCAATATCAATGCAGATGCATACGAGTATATATGGAAACACACACGTCATTGAAATATGTAAAAATAAATGTGCAAGCATGCGTCTGAGAGAATATGCATTCATTCAATCCCCAGTTAACTCACCCATGAAAGGTTAAAAACCAAACAAAAATATTTCACATCACATCGCTGATCCATTCTCTAAATAAGTGGCCTTTGTTAAACTATGAAAAATATATGTATGTACTCGTATATCTGTGACCTCATTTAGATCCCTGGCACATTCTAAGTATCATCACATTCCAAATCTACATTTGTATATAGTTAACGTTATTCCCAATATAAAAATACCATAAAATTTTTCTATCGGCTATTTTCATTTGATTGTTATAACCTCATGTATCGAACATAAAACTGACAAATACTCATATTACACGTTAACCCAATGTTCTCCCATTAAAGATACATTTCCAATACCACTTTCAAAAATTCTGGTTCTTGACTTTCGAGATTTGTTTTTGCATTTCTGGAAAAAAAGAAAAAAACACACGGAAACCGAAACTGAAACCCAAACAGTAATAGGTGTGCCACCTGCAAGCAATCGAGGAAATTGTGTATGCCAACACTTGGTTTGACCTGCTTACATGAAAGAATCTCATTTCAATTCGAGTCCCGTCGTCCTTGTTGGTTGTCGTTCTTCGTCTGTTTCTCGTTCTCAAGGTGCTGAAAGATGGTGAAAGGTGACTTTTGAAAATTTGTTTCTCTTCAGAATTTCATCTTAGCTAATCCGTTTTTGATATGCTGTTCCTTTTACTAAATCCATTCGAAAGGCAATTTATGCGGTTTCTTCTATCCTTTTATCCTTCTGTTGCCTGTATGGCAGCATACTCGTACTCCTACATATGAAACTGTCCACTTTTGCTGAAGTTTTCGAAACGAATAACTACCAAAATGTGTAGCACCGAATCACCTTCCGGTTAAATGCTTTATTGCAGAACCGGAAGGCACATATTCAAAATAAAAAAAAAAAAAATAAATAAAATAAAGAGAGGAAACAAGACAGTAGAGAAAGAAAAAAAAATGAAGCAAACTCGAATAAATATTCAAATTTGCTGTAGTGGATATATTGAATATACTACGCAAAGCCACACACATGTACGAGTACCATCGCTCTACCCATTTGGATTAGAAGAGGCCCGTAAAGCCACCAATAGGATTCTGAAAACACAAAGTTTGCATAGCACACATAATGTTTGGTTTATTGCTTGCTTTTACCGGCTATCTTTGTCTGCTTTTGCTTATGCTCGTGTTGTTCCTTCATATACCTTCGACGATACCAAAGAAACCAAGGATTCACCGGTCTTTGGTGAAAAAAAAAAAAATCGAAACTCGTACACAAACAAACAGCATGTTGTTTTACACATACCATATGTATAAATGCTTAGTTCATTTTACTCGTCCACGTTGGTTTTTTTTTTTTTATTAAACGACAATTCTGACTTCTCCGTCGCCGGATCTCTTTATTCAGCTGATCTCTATGAATCAATCTGACATACATCCACTTCAAAGACTATTGATTCATCTAAATGATAAAAAAAAAAATTGGATGCTGACCCAAAAAATAAATCCGATAAAACCATCCTCAGGACAGCAACACTGTGACACTCCTCCTGTGAGTACTCCTAGTTAAGTTTCAATTTGTGAAAAGTGCAAGTACAGCACCTTATAGCCCCCTATAGGCTCCGTCGCTATTCATTATATAAACATAATAATATCCAGCCGATTTTGGTAGGTTTGGGCTCCGCATCAGGTTGTGGCCGTGGCCAATGTTACTCGTAATTGTTAATTACAATCCAGTATCCGGTTTACGCGTTTTTTCTCCTCATCAGATTCTAGAACCATCCAGGCTTGAACGAGTATACGTATCATATAACTACATGAGGGCGTAATGCCTTTGATCCCTTTTAATAACTAGTAACGGTTGGACCGTAACTGACAAGTACATGGATTACTGAAACACCAAGCCAAAGTAAGCGGAATATGACTATAATGGATCCCGACTAAGAGCCGTTCATTAACGCGAAAAAACACGCATATGCAATTTCAATAAATTACGCTTAAAAAAAGCAACCCAAAATATGCTGTTAATGATTCGATTCTGTTAAAATGCTTTGACAATTGCGTAGGATAATACCTGGGATCAGTTTCTGTGGTATATAGAGTTAATCATGCTCTCTTTCGAAAAATAATTACAATTTAATATTGAAAATGTTTGTAATTCTTCGTGGTGTTTATAATCTAATTAGTGGTATTGTGGCGGCCTTTTATAGTGAACAGATGATGCAGATACTCGCCCATGCATAATATATTGTATACTCGTACAAAAGAGTAAGTGTGACGTTTTGCATGGTTTTGTAAAAAGTTTTAAAAAAAAATTTGATATATATTTTGGTCACCAATATTTGGTGTGTTATTAATTCTTCTAAAAACATAGTTGTATATAAAAATTATTCGTTTTTCTACCCCAAGAAATGATGGATCTCTCCAGTTCTCTTCGTTTTATGATAAATACTCGTATTATACTATTGTACTTTTTGTTAGGATTAACGTTAGGGTTAGGTCAAAACTGGCCACATGAGATTTTTTCTTCAAGTTTACTATATAGTATCAATGTTCTCCCACCTAAAAATATAGACAAGAAAGTTCGAGAGCCTGAAACTACGAGAATTCATCAGAAGTCAAACAGTTTGGTGCTTCAAGCCAATTCGAGGAGTCTATAGATCGTTATTTTCGACAAATCTCTAGTTGTCCAGCTAAATCTATGGGCCTATATATCAATAAAGTAGGTAGTGGCTGGATGTCCACAATAATACCATGATTTTAAAGAGTAAAAATTCTTTGTACGTCTCTAATTGAGCTTAGATAAAATCTGTCAGGTCAGATTGGAATTTGTGCCTTTTGATCACCTGTAACAGGCCATAAGTTTATTTGAAACGAATGGCCTTCCTATATCTTCAGAGATTGAATGGATATCTAGGGCTGTGCCACTTTTGCCAAGATTACTGCCTTCACAGTGGAGTCTATATCTTCTGAGATTTTGTATTTTTTTATGAAGTAAGATTTGATTTTTAGTTTTATTTGATTTTTTGATAATAAGGGCGATATCAGCGAAATAACATTCACGTGATCGTCTGCTCATTCAAGCTCTTTTCACTCTATTCCATCTATACGAATATAAGGGCGAATATTCTACTTGGTTACTTCAATATACTGAAAAAGTTGGAGTCGAACGATGTTAAATCGCATGGTCTGATACTGAAACTAATACTTTACTCGCAAAAGAACAATATTTTCGCTAATTATGTGACGTAGCGCCGCGTTATTGGAACTAAATATCCCTCTTAAGAGTATACCGTCAAATTACGCTCATATAAATCCATTAATCAAAGTTCGATGACCGCTTAAATTTTCAGCCAATGTCGTGTATTTCCAACAGACAATTGAACAAAGTTATGACGCCGTTAATTTGGGTTTTTGGCCAATCTTCGAGCTACAGAAGCAATATTTCTTGTCGTTTTTGCGCGACGAGTACGGTTTCAGTTCTTCATTTTGCAAGTTAAGACAATTAAAAAATTCCTACAGATTTAATTTGTTAATTAAATGTTTCTCCTGGATTTATGTAAAAAATTACAGATGTATGCCAATTTTTTAACTTCTTTTTATGGAAGATCTTGCATTCACCACAAAAAAACACAAAATACAATTGTTTTCTTCATAAAAAGAGAGGACTCTTTCAAAATGTTTGCAATACTAATCGAAATCTATTAACATAGCACATACTACAAACTCAGGACTCAGGAGTATCTCTGAGTTACTCAAGGATTAGCAAACATTTGAGAACAACTAATGCAGCTACGGTTTCGGAAATAAAGGCAGTCTTCTGATCGGAAAAACCTTTTTGGATCATACAATATACATTCGTTCATACCTATGGTACCTATCATTTTTTCACCAAAGAGAACTACAGAACCATTCTACACTAGGCGCCCTGAAAACGTAGTAGTTACCTTGACCCTGTTTGGCGATTTCACACAAAAATCTTAGAATTGACTTTCAAAGAGTGAAAAGTGAGTGAGAGCACTGCCCTTTCCCTAGCGTTGCTACGATGGCCAAGAACCTCATCATTTAAAATTATTCTACCATTCCAGTAACAGTAATGAGATCGATTCTTTTGCATGTTTTCTCTTTCCATCAACATGATCCATTGTGGCTTGTACACACATACCTACGAGGTGTGTACTGTGTTGGTACACATGTCCCAAACATATATTCACAGCTTCGAGTATATGGCATACTTTGTTGCAGTATATAGCATACTGGTTGCAGAAGTATTAGTAGAGTTTACTATCTAGCGCGTGAGAAAGACCGGTAGTACTGCCAATAGATGCCGTCACGCTTCTATTCTAAGGGGCGATTCATCGTGAGGTTTGATTTTCAACAGGCTTTTTTTACAGATCACGCGTGACATGGAAAGACTCGCGGATAACACGAGTAATTTTGGCTTCCAAAGCGTCAATCGTAGCTGGTTTATTCCTGGAGACTTGAGACTTTACATATCCCTAGAGAAAATAGTATAAAGGTGTGATATCGCACGATCTAGGCGGCCAATTTACCGTAGCAAAACGTGAAATTAAGTACTCACCAAAAAGATTTCTCAACAAGTCAGTTATTTCACGCGCTGTATGGCTCGAAGCACCGTCTTGTTGAAACCACAGCTCACCGAGACCACGTGCTTGAATTTCAGCAAGCACATACTCCGTTAACATGGCGCTATAATGGTTACCATTGACGGTAACATTCTGATTTGCCTCATTTTTGAAGAAATATGGACCAATGATTCCACCAGCGCATAAACCACACCATACCGTTGTTTTTGATGAAAGTAATGATAGCTCTTGGCTATCATTGGCTGATAGACCAAATATGGCAATTTTGTTTATTAACGTATCCATTGAGCCAGAAATGTGCTTCATCACTGAACAAAATTTCACGATGAAACACCGGATTTTCATAGAGTTTTTCCAGAGCCCATTCACTGAAAATATGACGCAAATTCAAGTTGCCTGGCTTCAATTCTTGCACAAATTGAGTTTTGTCACGGTTTGAGTTTGAGTCACGGTCTTCGCGTACACTCTCAGCTTCAGCTGCTATAGTCTCTTGACTACGTTCTGGATGTAGTATTGCAAATGGTATTGGCAATAGTTGTTTCAGTAGGTCGATTATGCGCACCGTAAGTTCCTCGAATCGCACGAAAAACATTTCTCCCAGAACGCTGTTTTTCGTAATACAGCTTAACAATTTGGGGACTCTGTTGTGGTGTGAGTCTTTCCATGATGATTTGCCAAACGATTCTGAAGAAAAATGACAAAGTAGTTTGATAGGAGTCACGCGTGATCTGCCAAAAAGCCTATTGAAAATCAAAGTTTAATATACAGTATACTCGTAGAAATATGTCAAGTGTGATGGGTTTTTAATCTCTTCTAGTTCATTTGGTTGCATTTAATTAAGACAAAAACTACAAAACTTGATTGTATACATAAATACAGCAAAAATCTCAATTTTTACAGTATACATCACCGAATCAGTGCACAATAAGCATAAGAAAATTCTCTGAAAACGTCAGTTGATTTAAATTCATATTGCAGGATAACCAGAAATTTTTAAAACCACACATTTTTCCACACTATATATACAAAAACCATGCAACCATAGCATCAGCACATACGGATGTATGTACCTTGGTATACCTGAATACGTGTATCTCTTGAGGTAAAGGATGAAGAATTTATTAATTTACGGTCAGTAATTTATTATCGGTTTGAGGAAAAATTCAATTTTAATGGAGATGTTGTTGAGGCAGAATATTTCAGTTTTTCCCCTTAAATACGAGTACGAGCATTTGTATTCGAA
Source organism: Volucella inanis (assembly GCA_907269105.1). Taxonomy (NCBI): domain Eukaryota; kingdom Metazoa; phylum Arthropoda; class Insecta; order Diptera; family Syrphidae; genus Volucella; species Volucella inanis. Next base: position 139,766,228 of record OU026157.1, read on the forward strand.
TCTGTTCACCACTCATCCACCCACAATTTAGAACTTTTCATATCGAATACTCGTATTCGTCTACCTTGTTCTTGGTTTGGTCAAACTTGTGTGCGGTTTCAGTTTTGACATTCTCTGGCTGCAATGTTGCTCATTGCTGTTGGATTGTCTGCTAGGGAGCACAGGAATTACTTAATTGAAATTCCTCAGGATTATGACCTTTTTGGTTACGGTATAACACTGTGCTTTCTCCTCTACTCGGCGTTTCGTCCTTTGTGCATTAGGGTGGCCTTTAGTAAATTTATGAAAATACAAATTGTTGGGTAAAATAAGACAAATTATCAGAAGAAACTATTTTGATTTTCTAAATTTTATTAATACCAAGAGGTGGTTAACATTTTTGAAGTTATGTTTGTGTAGGACCTGGTGCATGATAGTACATAAAAGTGAAAGTTGGCAGAAGTTTTAAAGTAATCCATTTGGTTTGGTTTGCATCAAGGGACTTAATTCATAATTTGATGGCAAAAGCAGTGTTTATATGATATTTTTTGTGTTTTGTTTTTATATCTTCATTTTTTGTTAAATTTACACAATTGATAGTCTAAATGAAGAAGAAGAAGTTAGAAGGAAAGTATGAAGTTTACGTAGGTTAAACGGGCGAAAGATAAGTTTCCATAATAAATAACTTAGGCTTATGTGTATGATATATACAGATTGAGATCATATTAAACAGCCTGCCCATTCTATTGCACTTATTCAATATTACCCCAATATACCATACAGTGATGATTACTTTAAAAAGGATATTGTTTTTTCTTTTATCTTTAACAGAATGGAATTCATCAAAAATAAAACCAACGACGACAAAGGTAAGACTTATAAGGACTAACAATAAGTTCACTAAAATAGAGCCAAACCCATATCCTCTGGGAATGTTATCGTATAAAACATACGATATAAGGATATCCCTCGAAAACAAGGGATTTCTTATAAAAAAAAAAAAAATTGTATTGTTGATCCAGATAATATAGATCCTTTTACACGTGAAGAGAGTTAACATTGAAAGTAAATAGAAAATATCTTCTTTTTTCAGAAGGATTATTTTAAATACAGAGTAAAGAACTTTGTTAATACCACCACAACTATTGACCTTTGAATGCCTTAATACATATATTGCACATAGGTTTGAACAAATTTTTTGCCAACTTATTCTATTTAACACACCAAGTGAACCGTGTAGATTTACTCGTACAATAAGTGAAGTACGTACATAAAAACAGAAAAACTTGAAAACTGAAAGAAAAGAGGAGTGAAAAAAAAACCTTAAATTCCAAACACATCCTTCTTTATAAAATTTCCTAATTTTCTATCAGACCGCACACTCCACAATCCACTACCCGAAACCGAAGGCTCACGACCCATATCAAAGTAGCAAGGTCTTTTCTTTTGCAACACCCATCATGCGTAACCAGTGAAAAAATATGCGAAGAATATTTGTTATCCTAAGGGTTTAACACAATTTACAGTGATTCCATTTTGAAAAGTTTGCCATGCCAGGATATGATAAAAGCAATGACTTTCCACAAAGCTCAAGATGGGCTGGGCCGAGTCTTAACTCTAAGTGGTGGGTGTGGGGTTGATGACGCCTGTACACACATTGTACATCCGACAACCAATATTCCTAGGAAACTTCACATTCTAAATTCATTCATTCAATTTCTTGTGTTTCTCCTTTTGTTTTGAGCTTTTTTTTTTTTTTTTTTTTTTTTTTTTTTTTTTTTGATTCCTTTTTGTTTGATTCTTTTTATTCTCTATGTGGCCCGCACTGGGATTACAGAAGACGATCATTCGTTTGGGTGGATATTTTCAGGCGAAAAAAGGATATAAAGTGAAATCAACCCGCAAACGACATGCTATTGGGTGAGTGAGCCAAATGTTTCACATACGCAGTGGTGCCCTTTGAATTCAATGGATGGCTATGGTAAAAAAAAAAAAACAAAATATGATATAAAAAATAAAAGAAAAAAAAAACGCAGGAAAGGGTTCGTAACTCGAATTGAATTATGCAAATTACACTCCATGCACAGGCATAGGATAAATGAATGAGAGCGAACGTATGCATGTACAGTACACAGATACAAGCATACGTATGTTACATTGAATTACGCTTGAGTGATTCTTGCGCGACCATTTAGTTGAAGTTTATCAATTGATTCCATTCAACATGCTTTGGTGCACGCCAATATAAAAGGGGAGGACATTCAATTTGTTCGTTTTCATCCTCTTCGTAGTCTTTGCATGTAATCTATAGGATGTGAGACATTTAAATGTTATGGGCGAGGGGAATTGCATTTGTTTGAACATTTATGGAAGTTTCAAATTCATTGCCAATGGAATGCAATTGGCTTTGCAACCTTTTCGCACAAGGAATTTCAAATGTATCTACTGATACATTCATGCAATCTAGGTCTACTAATATCGGGTATATTTGTACTATTATGCACAACTTTTATTGGATTCAAGAAGCCTATTTGCTTCTTGCATATACCATATTTTAATTAATTGTTTAATTCGGGTGCAAATGGATATCATGCTCTGAGTGCATTGATGAATGACTTTTGCTGAATGGATAATGAATGAATAAGATAGTCTACAAGTTTTGTGTGTGAAAGTCAATTAAAAGTTAAGCCACAAATGATAAAAGGTTTCGTTTTTACTATGTACATATGAATTGATAATTTGTTATCAAAGATTAGAATGTCTTGTCTTAATCTGTGGAAATAACTCATTCGATTGCTGTCATATTTCAGGTAAATGTATCATAAATTAATTGTAATGGGCATATAGGATGCACCACTATCATTTCTTACACAAACAATGACCGGTTGATCTCGGCATGTGCTAATCGCCTTTAATTTGGTTTAGGTGCTCATCTCCTAGCGCGACCTATAGAGGCCAGGCCTTGTTTTGTAACATAAACATTTTCAATCGCTTTTTATGCCATAGCGTAGGACTCATTCTCCATGGGATCGACATATTTTTCTTTTTGCCTTCTTAATTCAAAGAAACACCGTTTATATTTTAAAAGCCGCAAAAACACTATTGATAGCTCGCTGATATTTCACACGATATCAGTGTCTTAAGCGTAGTATGAGAGCAGTTGCACAGAATTCAAAATATTTACACAATTCTTTCAAGTTAACATCTTTGACATAATTTATAAACGTAATTGATTGAACCAGAAGAAACTACCGCAAAAGGACAAAACTCGTACACGCTATCTTAGGTGGCCTAAAATTGGTGAATATCGACTGAAATGTCGCTTAAATCTACTGTGAGCAAAACAATACTGACATGATGTCCGTTGGCAGACTTGAATACCTCAGGTTGGCGTCATATGAATCAACATAAGAGAAGATTAGTAAATCTCGTGACGGTTCTTACGTGAGTGCACACTGACAAGTTTGCTCAGGTTACAATATTTAGCGATTGAGCGATGGCAAAGGGAAAATTTAATTCGTTCATTCGAAATGAACTTGAGCTAGAAATCTACACAACATCAATACTATATCGGGAATCACCTCGAACCCAAGAATTTCCTTTCACATAAGTAACAGATAATAAGCTCGATGAAACCGTTATCATTATCATAAACAAGGGATAAAATAACTAAAATAACTCTTGGATTCCTTATCAAGCAAACACCATTTATAGAATTAGCATACAATAAGACCATTCATAGCATAAACTAAAGAACATGTTCCCATAACAAAATCTCAACAATCACCGAAACAAATCAAGAATCGCACTTAGGAAATGGGCAGCTACTTAGGAATTTCTATAGAAAGACTTAAAATCCATTGGTCTAAAGGACTATTATAAACAATATTGGGGGGATTTCGCTCTGTGAATTGCATCTTCTGGAGCAATGAGACCCACTTCCTCTTGAATATGTATGTAAATAGACAACAGACCTTAAGCACCAATGATATTTATATTATATTACCCAAGAGATTGTATTTGGTGCATCTTATGGGCAAAATTTTTTGAAAATTCCCGAGAACGAGCAGTGAATATGAATAGCGAAAATTATGACGCATGATCACAGATTACTTTTTACCATATTTTTAAGCACATCCATCTTACTCATAATAAACGTGTTTTAAACATGATGTGGCCACTCTGCATAGTGTAGGAATTTTCATGAAAATTTCCCTCGATCAGTCGCTTTGAAGACGTCCTGTGGCCCCTTTTATTAGTACAGTTTAATTTTTTCATTTTTCTTCATGCATATGTCGCTAAAATTCAATATTCTGGGAAGACTTTCAACCGACCATGTCATACAAATGAGTTGGTATTTACTCCTTACCAGATCGTAGCTTATGTATGTAGATATCGCTATTTACAACTCTTCTTGGTGATGGAGAAATTACTTCCTTTCGGCGTTCACATTAAATGGATTTTTTTACATACCAGCGATGTCGCCAGCTTTTAAGATTTGCAAAATAATTGTACTATCACTACGTTCCAAAATTTGTCCTTGTAAGCCTCATCAAATATGATAATCTTTTCTTTCAAAAAAGCAAAATCACACTTCGTCTTATTTGCTCAAAGAGGAAGAGGCGAATCGTCTTTGATTACTTTCCTGCCATATCTTCTGTGCATAACACTGGTCGCATAGAACTTCTCAATTCAACGACAAATTTCGTCTGCTTTCGCACTTTTATCTACAATTGTTTGTTTTCTGATTGAAGTGTTTGGCATCCAGAACACCGAAACTAGAACCGAAGCATCGATCGTAAGACTCGTTTAGTTATTTCACTCCGTCACAAATGTTTAAGGTGTCGGCATTCTGGATGTCCTCAAAGATTGCCTTTTTTCCTAAAATGACGATAAAGTCTCCAGGGGCGATCTAAACGTCGTACTTAGGATATAGACCAAATATCACGTTCAGAAGCTCGTGTAAAAAATTTTGGAAATTTAGTCCTTGTGAGGATTTTCACTATCGTACTTCTTGTATGGTAGTGATAAATGCTTTCTATTTAGCAAGGTGTTGTTTTATAAGGTCTCTACGTCTATAACATTTGCTGCTGACAACTCTGGTTAGATGAAACATTCGTATTGTGTCCTTTCTTGAGGAAGTTATGAATTATGGATTAGATGTGGGGACGCAAGTCCGAATTCTCTGTAACATTTCCACGAACAATGTTAATATATTGTACTACAAAGCGATTGGTATTTCATATTCCTAAGTTTCTCTTTTGTAAGCTATGAACGTTCTTATAAGCTCAAGACATTTTTTATTTACACTAAACATTGGTGAACTCCTCGAACTTTCACTTACCCAACCCAGTTATGTAAAGTAAGTAACTAAATTTTATTGGTACTTTCCCTAAGCCGGCAAGTACTGCCAGTAACAGTTTTAAGTACTGTAAGTGATAAACCAAGGACAACCACTCCGTTAAGAAGCATTAACCAGTTTCTATGAAATGAAAGTTAAATTGATTCCCACTCACTTACCCTCTAAAGATACCTGGTATAAATTTATCACCTTCTTCGACGTTAAACTTGCGCCCCTCTGTTGTGGTTAACTTCTGTTTTCAGCATCACCTTAAATGTTACGATCAACAACAGCAGAATGTACACACATTCCCAGGATTCTGTTTGTTGGAGTTCTGAAGAGTTCTTTCATTTCAAAAAAAAAAAAAAAAAAAAAAAAAAAAAAAAAAAACAAAAATAAAAAAAACAGCAACAAAAACAAAATCGAAAGCACTTTCCCTATACCAGATCTGCGAAAACCTCTTTTCAAATTCTTGCTGTGTTTTCCTGGCTCTTTTTGTTTCCCAAGTCAAATGCAAATGTTATGGGTTATTGTGTTTTTTAGCTTAAAATCTACATCATCCCCCTCTGAGGGAAATATGCAAATGCTGTTCATTTTAGAGGGAAATCCGACAAAGAAGTGTAAATCGCAACAACCAGATAAGACAGGCTATAAACTTTTGTTAACTTTTTGCCAAATTAGATGTCACCGATTGGAAATTGATGCCTCAATTGAGGCAATAGGCTTTGACATTGAGGCCACTTCTTAATCACTAATTCGAAGTTCATTTTGTTTCTTTGAAAGCCAATTTTACGATCAAAAGTTCTTGTAAGGTATCACCCCATTATTGAGAGCATACTCGTATTTTCATTGTAAGCACGAGTGTCTTCATGCCAAACAGGAAAGTTTAATTAGAAATCCGCCTTCAGCAATAAAGGCTATCACTTGTCGGTGCTTCATTCCGGCTATACTGGCCACCACACTGTGTGGGGGCGGTTAGACGTTGTAAATGAAAATTTTCATCGGAGGTTGGTGAAAAGTAATTTATCTGGAGAATGTATTGATACGGATGGAACTTTAGTTATAGGTAAGAATGTACTTTAGCTATTACCAACTTGTTGTTATGAATATTAGGTGTGATGGCCTGTAGGTTAGTGGTCAAAATGATGTCCTTTAATCATTTTGAACAAAGTTGACTAAACAGGATGCAGTACTGTGCAAATAGTTCTGTATAGTGCTATACATGGGCTATCTCATGGGTACATTAATTCGGATGACCGAACTTAAAGTAAGAAAATCAGTTTTTCCTAATAAGTTTGAGTATTGTTTGTCGTAATGTAGTTGGGTTTTGAAGATCGAGGATGTGAATAGAAAGGTCATGGTATTTTATAGTGAGAATAATAAATTCTAATGTGTCTAAGAAATCATCTCTACGAAATCGGTACACTATACGAGTACCTATGTATATAAATACATCATTACCATGGTTGTGCTCGTCGTACTTATAGCCTGCCATGCGGCCATGTTATTTACAAGAAACATATACAACTCCGAATATGTGCTTATATAAATCGTACAAGGACGAAACCACAGAACAATATAAAAGAGACTTACAAAATATTATGCCATTTAACGTCAGTGGTGAACATTTCTCTTTCGCATGGTGTTTTCCTTTGACTTTGGGCACGAAGAAAAAAATAAAAATAAATAAAAGTAGAAATATGAAACGCATAACACATTGCTAAGGACTTAAGGAATGTTACTAAAGCCTCGTATGCAATTCGCCATATGTCAGTCGCTTGCTGTGGTCGAAATTACATTCGTGGAAATAAAAAGCTTTACCCAACCCAATCTCTGTCACAGTCGGGGAACTCACGCAGTGTGCATGCATTTAAAACAAAAATCCTTTTTTCTGTAACATCTAGCCCCTTCGTACAATAGCCTGGCATAAAGAGAATGCCGGGGATTCTTTATCATACTTACAGAGCCAACAAAAACTGAAAATAAAAAGATATAAGTTACTCGCCTTTCATACGCGTAACCATTTCTTTCAACCCAACCCATACTACTAGTAGACCAACCCAAACCATTTACATTTGCCAAGATATCCTTTGAGATTTATAGGATTTTGTTATTCCTTCTTTTTACCATAGTAGCTGTCTTGTGTGTACTTGTACTCGTCTTTATGCGAAAGGGTTGAATAAAGTTATAAAGACCATATCAAGACCTTTGGTTCCAGTTTCTCATTCTACTTGAAAACAGAAGTTTCTAAGGAAAAAGAAATCCTTGATCCCTATACAATATACAAAACCCATTCGATCCATTATGTACCCCAAATCCCTTGGCGAAAAATGTATGTATTCGTATTTGCGGCCGTCGCTCAATCAGCGACCATTACTCCAAGTATTTCTTACTCCCCCTACATAGGTGGAGGAAGACTCAAACTTTTAACCAGTTTGAACCGCACAACAGACAAACTGAGCGTTATACTTTATGTTCTTTCGTGAATCGATCCGATTTGGTGCATGAAATGGAGCAGCAGAAAACGTCTGTCGGTCTTCCATATAATTCAGTAAATCCTTGAGTGCATGCAGCAGGGATTCTCCTTGCAACAAACCAAAAGAGTTCCACAAATCCCATTTATCATTTGTAGCCAGCTCATTCACATTCTTAGATACTCCTTCTCGTAGTCGTGCCCATCCTCATACAGAACAACTGTATTCAGATTCAGATAAAACGGTAAAGAATGAGACGAGTTGTACTCGTATAATGTATAATAGATCCTATTCTATCTTGTTGGTAGGTGCATCAAAAATAGATCCCAGAAATTGGATTGACCAATTCTAAGAGGAAGCGAAGACTTTTTGTTTCCTTTAATTTCTCTCGTTGTGAATTATTCGTACATAGATAAATTTAAATTAGGATAATGGTTGTAAATCTCAAGATTCGTCTATCTGACTACTACTAAGTAAATCTAATTGGTCACATCCTTGCATACATGAATTTATTGCTAGTCCTACAAAATACCCGGCTAAAATTTATATTTAAGATTTTTAGACTTTACTGTGGATGTCATGTCTGAGTACAGCCGTACAAACAAAAGTTTAAATGCATTTGCATATTCATACCTCATAGAAATGAGTACACGTACAGGGTATAACTGTGTAAATCAGTGAATTCTCATAATCACATCACCAACATCTTTAGTTAGAGAGCGAAACCCTGCTCATCGTCTGCCATCAGATTTCAATCTTGAAATTAATAGCCATGATTATATGAAATTGTCTAACAGTTGCATTGTTTAGTCCTGCAGACCATTACATCATCCACCATTCTGTTTCGGATGGCAGACTGGTGACTAGCCATGAGCTGTACAACGAACAAAGTAAAGCAATTTGAGGTTTGCAGATTTGAAAGCAATTATCCGGGCTTACATACGAGTACGCCTTATCCGAAAGACGAAAATGTCCTCATAGGTCTTAAACTAATATGTTTACATATATGTAAACATATGCATGTGCTTGTGTACATGTATATAAGTACAAACCATCATCCTTCTTCTTGATTGCTCTTGTATATCTTGAGCAGAAGCTATGCGTTGTTACCCAAATTTTCAGCAATGACACTCGTACTCATACGTAATCATTTTGTCTTTAAGTATCACATGTCCATTTTACAAGTCAACATCATTGTGTTCATCACTCTATTAGCTCGAAGAAGGATGATGAATTGTTCAACAAAGGATTGTCGGTTGACGTAAGTCAATAAGTTTTAAAGCAATGCCTATGGATGCAATGTGTAGATATACTCGTAAACATACCTTGTTGCCAACTGACTGTCGGATAAAGATGCTGGCGTAAGTGCTTAGACGACTCGAAATGTATCCCGAGTACCAAATAATATTTACATACGAACATTTAATAAATGCCATGCATTTTATTTATTTTTTTATATTTTCTGGTCGAGTCGAATGATAATCGAGTTTGTACCAACATTGAAGCAGCTATGTACGTCTTTGACTATATTCTTCGAGATAAATGCCACTGCTGACGTGCCCACTACTTATTGATGAAGTAAATAAAAGAGATAAATGAAATTTTACGAACCACTTAACAAACTTGCTTGCTTTAGATGATACTGTGAAGCCGGTGTGGACCTGGGACCATTACTAATAAGCCTCTCCATCCATCTGGGTCGTAGTATTGCTGCTGTAGTATTCCGTGTGTCGAGTAAGATGGGGTCAATATCCACATTAAGATCTTAAGAGTTATTGTGCTCAATAATAGAGAAAAAGATTTAGCCCGACAAAGATCTGAGATGAAACCATTTACAAACTTAATTCACGAAATTCTACCAAAAACGATGATTAAATACAAAGCTGTGATGTAACATATCACGCAGCTTATATTTATACAAAAAGTGATAAGAAGAGAACTAAAGAGCAATAAACTTGACACACTTTAACAAGAAAGCAGTTCAATATTTTTGCAATCATGTATTGGAGTGTCACTCCACATATCCACACTTATGGTAACAGGAAGTTCAGTTGTCAATGAATGAAAGGATTCCTTCACGATGGGGAACGAAATTGGGCAATGCATGTAAAAAGACGTGACGATCTTACTAGGGCTTGAAACAACCAATCTGCCTAGCTAGCCCAATTCCCGTGCAAATTGGTTGAGGTCTCCTTACAACAACACTTTTTGGTAAGTCCTTTCTCCATAACATCGTCGTTCTGGGTTGAATACAAATACCCTTTAAGGAAAGTATTGTACATCACTGCCGCTTCTCTGATTTTTACAAATGCTCCACTAATACCAATGATGTTCCTATTATTGCGCCGACATCACCAGCGAGCATAATCAAAAAATAGGTAATGTGTCGTTGTGTATCGGCAGAACGATGCTTCTTAATTTTCCGGATGAGTTGATGCATGATTCATACTAAGATCTATTTGATGCTTTGAATATCTCGGTGGGTAGAAAGTCACGTACAGCAGCCAGTAAGCCTGTTCATAGTTATTAAATAAGCTCAAGTATTTTGAAGCTTTTGTAAGCTTAAAGTCAATACACAGATTGGACACAGACTCACAGGCAGTTCCATCTGTGTTTGTTTGTCCGCAAATATGAGAGAAGACTCTGGTATAAGATCCAAAAAAATATGGTTGTCAAAAAATCAAGCGTCAGCATTATTTTTATTGCTTGTCCCAAGCTCACACCTTGTTCATGTGACATCTCGCCTTTTTATCCACTTCCTGGTCTAATTTAAATACCTGTGAGCTCTCATTTATGCTTCATTAGCCTAAAAATCTGTTGATTTAGTTTTATTTAGTTTTCCGCAGTCCTCAAATCTAAAATAAATGAAATCAATGACTGATTTGTACCATTGAATTTAGGAAATGCATCCATTAAATATTTGCGCTACAGTTTATTTCACCAAAGATCCTTCTTTGACGCAAGCCCTATGAGTCTAACTTCGCATCATTTGTTTTGTTAAAGGATAGGGTCAGAAATAGTACTCTTGGAAAGACTGATTGCTTACATCGCTATTCAGACCGCTTTAGTACAGAGCCTCAAGCTCTATTGCGTCGATACGCTTGCTGCAGCGCAGACAGAAGATGCATTTCTACCTTTTTAAATTAGACCTACATTCAAATTATACAATAGTTAAACGTTATTCTCTCCGCCGACAACTATCTGAGTTGATAATTATCATTGTTGCTCCAAAAAGTTCAATTGCCATCTAGTGGTGAGTTTTTCCATACTCAAACTCACCATACGCTAACCGAGCGTAAACTCACCCCTGAATCTACCACATCACCATTCGCTTTTGCTGACGTTGACGTCCACCTTCGCCAAGAAAAACAACAAAAACCTACAAACGTCAACACAATTTAGCTGTCAAAGGGGAACAACTTTTTTTCCCAAACAAAAAACCAATACGAAAGAGAGAAAAATTCCTCTTCAACACATTTTTGCTTCTCTGCTCTCTGGAATAAATCTTCAATTCTTTGCCAACGTTTTTTGCCGTCAGTAGTGTCGGTTCCTAAATCCTGTGTCTTCCTGTGTGTAATACACGAAAATTAAATTAGAACAGCAAACAGCAAACAGCAAAAGTATTTATCCATTCCAGAGTTATTAGCTGAGATTCAATTAATCAAGTACCGAGGAAGAGGAACAACAAATATACATAAATTCATTGCACAGCTAGTATCTGTCTCTCCGATAGGTCAGTCAGTCTGTGTAGTGTTTAGTGTTTCGATCGAGTATAGGCAGAGTGTGTACACGTCACTAGATTTCTTTCTGTCGTGCCGCCAACATTTAAGTATATATTGTAAATTAGTGAGCAGTTTGTCTTCGTGGTGATTTGAACGGAAGGAGCACATAGCCGACATGGCAATTAAACCAGGAATGGGACGCAAGTCTTCGAATAAAAATCCACCAATTCTTAGCCATGAATTTGTGATTCAGAATCATGCAGACATAATCTCTTGTGTTGCAATGGTTTTTGTTGTTGGCTTAATGGACGAGGTGAGTGGCGTGTCGTATCTCTTCAAAATCCGGCTACTAACGAAGGCATTTTGCCACGTATCCTATTCTTAACCTCAATTGGAATCAACCACCACCGGGCTTAGTGAAAGAAGTTTCGATTGTCTTAATAAAAAATAAATAAAAATAAAAAAGAAGAACATGAATCTCTGTCGATACAAAAAGGAGCACATTCACCTTCTTTACAAGTCGGGTGGTTGGTCGATTGGGTGAAAGTTGTTGCTTGCGTGTTGGATTTTTCTCCACATTTGCTAATTCCACTTGTACTTTTTGGTATTCATTCGTTTTAGACAACTGCAAAGTTTGCCAGCCCATTTGTATCGCTGCATCATAATGTAAGCGGTGAGGATCCAAGCCACGAGCATCCAACGTAAGTTTATTTAAATCAATTTAGACTCATTCGAGTTTGAAATTAGTTTAATAACTTAAAATGTATTTCTTAGGGGAAAACCATACACCTACTCAGCTGGAGTCAAGGACCAATGTGCTATATTTTTCTATACACTAACATGCATCATTATGCATGCTATTCTACAGGAATTTGTCTTGGACGTAAGTGTGCATAGATGAAATAGAAATTAGATTAAGTCTCTTGCCTTCCAAGGTCGTTGAATGTAACATAATGAGCTAAGATTAAGTTAAGTTGAATGTATGCAGAGAGGAGTGGTTATCGAGCACTGTGCATTCACCTCGCTTTGGTTTGGCTTATGAATGAAGTGCTTAACAGCATTTATAAGATAAATGTAAGGGGGAAGAGAGGTGGCGGGTAGATTCAAGCTAAAAAGGTGCATTAAAGGGCATTTACTTGACACTGCACCACAAGTATTAGGTATCAATACAATACCAATACACAATGTCTGCTTACAAAGATCGATAACTTACGAAAGGGGAAAAATCATTTGTATCATAGATTTCCTCTTCTAGAAGTATTTTATTATTTTCTTTCAAAATAGAAAGATTTTCTTATTATTATTTTGGAATGAATAGGAGAATTTAGGTATTGAAGAGAGCTCAAGATGTAAGTGTTTATAACACCATAAATACATATCGTACTCTCATAAGTTTAATTTAAGCATTAATTACTCGCTCGCACACATTATTCGCTCATAGACTCCTCATTTATTTAAATTTAATTTCAGAAAATCTCCAAAAAATTGCATTTGTCGAAATTTAAACTTTCGCTATTCAACGAATCTGGTCAGCTTGTTGTGTTTTATATTCTGTCGTTTTTGTGCGGTGCCGATGTCATACTGCGCGAAGGCTATTTCAGTAAATTCTCGTTGCTTTGGGAGGATTTTCCAAATCATCCAATGATTTTCCTGCATAAATTCTTCTTCATTTCGCAAATGGCCTACTATCTTCATATGCTGCCCGAGTTGTATTTCCAAAAAGTTAAGAAAGAAGAACAGCAACCAAAGATCATACACGCTGTAACTGGATTTTCCATTATTTGCTTGGCATATTCATTCGGGTGAGTACACGCGCTTTGTTGGTTTGTTGTTGATTTTTGTTTATGATTCTACTAGAGCTGTGTAGCGCTTACGAATACATTGAATAATGCACGCATCTTGTAGATTTATTTATTTATTTATTTTTTAGTTTTTGTTAAACCACATGATGTCGAATTTTCCTTTTCAGCTTCCAAAGAATTGCTCTTGTACTACTCACTCTACATTATCTAAGCGAAATCATCGCTCATGTCTTCCAATTGATAAGCGTTTTTGACCGAGATGAGAAATACGCCAGTATTCGTATTGTGAATAGTGTATTCTTCGTTATGGTTCGTTTTGCCACCATGGTCATTGCTGTTCTAACACTATACTATGGCGTTGCAAATACAGAACAATCAACTCGTGGATTTATGGCGCTCATTGGAGTAATCATTCTCCAAGGGTACCTGATCTTCTCATTCATCACGGAGCAATTGCGTGCCAAACGAGAACGTCAACGTGAAGCCAAACAACAATCACAAGCTAAGAAGAACAAAGCTCTCAAAGAGAAGGCCAAACGAAAGAAGGAAAGTGATTTGCCTGAAGCTGATCAATCGCCGAGTCCAGCGCACAGCGGCAAAAGTAAAGTTAAATAAAATATGACTTATCTTGCTTGCCTGCCGCCCATTTCCATTTCACCATATTTCCAATGTCTTCTAAGATTTCTTTCCTTGAAAACAAAAAACACATAAAACAACAACAAAAAAAGGAACAAACTCTAGAGTAACTCCTCTCCATCAGGTGTCCCAAGTCAGTTTCGAAGTGTTGTTGTGCTGGATGGAGTGCAACAAATCCGTTTATTATTGTCCATTAAATGGACTGTTCTGTTTTTATTCTCTCGGAGAGGAGAGTACCGTGTAAGGCATTTTTCTGTTTTTTTTTTTTTTTTTCTTGTTCACTTTTGTTTAATTTTTTTTTTACTACTTTTATCTTCTGTCTTTAAAATGATTTTGTTCGTGTATATTTAAGCAACTAACTTCGTCCTATTGTTTCTAAATGTTTTTGTTCTTTTTTTTTTTATATAAATATATAAACATACGAAATGAGATATGAAAAATGAAAAAAAAAAATGAAAAAATTTTGCTACGCAACGCAACAAAACTAGCGAGGATGCACCTAGAAATGAAAATTTGAAGAAGGAAGTTTTGTCATCAAGTCAGAGGGGATAACACAAACTATTTTGTACAAAAATGAGAAAAGAAAAAAAAAAAAACAAACAAAAGAAAGAACAACTGAAACTGATACTTTTTTATAAAAATCAAGAAAAAATAATAAAAAAAAGAAACACAACACACACAAGCGAGTATAAATTTAAATGATCAAATAAAAACAAAAAAAAAAAAAAAAAAGGAAAAACCGAACCACAGGTCTTGAGATTTTGTTTTCATGCAACAAAGCGGCCAAGCAGCTAAATTCATTTGGCTGGTGTTGGCTTCTTAGCTGAGATTCTTCGAAAATTAATCGATTAGAATTGAACCCGTTAAACGGCTTTATAACTGCACCTTAACTGGTAAGCTAATTAGTGAAATTCTGTTTGTGCAAATAACAATTACATATGTGCAATACATCTCTTGTTTAAGAGGTTTTTTTTTTTTGTATTTGTTTTTGGGATTTCTTACGTGATCGATTAGCATATCATTTGCAGTTAGTTAGTCGACTGGTTTCAATTTAATTAAGTAAGAATGAAAAATAAGAAATATTCAAGTGTAACTTTGTCGTCGTTTTTTGTTTTGGAGTTTTTTTTTAATGAAAACAATCAAAAATTGGCAATAGCACTAAAGAAGACGTTCTTGGAATATCAATTGCTAAAGGATGACACATTATATCCGAGATATCATGTAAATCATGGGATTTGTCACATATCCGGGGAGCTTATTATTTTAATTATTTTTAGTTCTATATTTGGTCATCGTCAAAGAGTTGAAATCAACGGTTGGATGGTGAAATTTCACCGCTTAATTGGGATCACCTTTCTTTTTTCGAAGACTCATTCCTCTCAATTACATTCATTCACAAAACGAACGTATATCTTCTTTGGTTTTGAGTTCTGTTTTCAGAAACTTTAAGCTCATGCAGTTTGAAAAAAAAAAACGGGGATGTCTTTCAATTTTCACACATTTCAGATCGCAGCTTCGTCCGGATTCCTTAAAATCCTCATCAAAATTGTGCAAATAAATTAAAAATATATGTTTTTATATACCTCATATGGTTATGTTTGTAAAATCATTGTTTTCCAAAAGAAAAAGGCCGTTAAAGCATGCTTAAAAGCAATTAAATAAATATACATACATTTCTGTTTGAATTGCGTTTTTTATTTATTTATGCTTACATTTTAATTACAGGATGTACCTACTTTTGAATTTAATATCCATGCATTTGACCTATTCAATTAGCTTTGTTTTTCTTAATCTTATTTCAAACAATTTCTTACATTTACCTTTACTTATGCTTTGTAGTTGCAATTAAATCGAATTGATTGTTCTTACTTAAAATGTAGTTTTTGTTACTGAATATAAGTATCAAAATATTTGACTAAATCATTACTTTGTTTAGTGGTAACGTAAACTAGGGCTTACAATTTTCACATATTTTTTTTCTTTTTTTTGAATCTAATATGCTTTGTAATTGTAATTGCAATTGTAGTTGCTTTTTGATACGACATCTAAGATATGGAAAACCTATTGTCGTTTCTAAATTCTTAACAAATTGGAAAAGAAATCCACTTATGTATGTGTTGACATTACCAAATTTAACTCAGGTATTAGTAAAGATCTTTCGGCTTACGCTTTTCGGGATTTTAAACATCTGAATGCGGCGCTCCTTGCGGTGCGAAAACTTTATAAAAACCTCATTCGATGACCTTCGATGAAAATACATATATATGTCCACAACCTTGTTCAAATATTTTTTTTTTTTTTTTTTAAATATGCTACCCTCAAAACGAAAATGGTTAAGCTAAGCAATATTAAGTGGTTGCCTTTGAAAATATTTGAATTACCAAACAAGCGAGAAACACCATACCAAGAATGAATCACTGAATACTACGATTGGTTTCGTTTACTACGCTTCAAAGCAAATTTAAAGATTAGAAAAAGCTTAACGTATCTATCACGTTAGGCACTTTGATAGTAAGCTTCTTATCTAAATTCTTTGAACGAACTTCCAAGATCTGGGTATAGGACGCAAGTAAAGACAGCCTTACGTAAAAAAATAAAAATAAAACTAAATCAAAGGCGGTGTCGATAATATTTTTTCCCTTTTAACTAAACTAATATTGCCATACATACGTACAGTTATATCACAACTAAACTTCCGTGTGATTGGAAACAAACAAAGATTAATTCAGTCTCATAAAATGAAAAACATATTTACCACCAGAAAATTTCTAGAAAAGTTTATACACTAACAAATGTCAAGTATTCTTCATCGTGTATCAATCTAGCTTTCGAATGCACCAAGGCTCCCCATTAGACATGGGAACATGCAAGTTTCAGTAGATAAGATTCTTTCAATGCCTTTGACATTGTCGGTCACGCGTTACTGGTTTCTAAACTTAGGGGTCTATAACTACTCATCAGCCGTCAATCACAACCAGTACCAGTACCAGTGCTCTGTCAGACTCTACTGCAACTATATCAGGTTTTTCATAAGAATTCGTCTAAGGTACCTTGCTCTATGTTGTATTCATGAACGATCTTCCTGATACCATTGAACATTGCAATTTCCTCATGTTTATAACCGACGTTCACTTAAATGTAAGCTTTGCAAATAAAGTTAATGAACATGCCCCTTTAAAATTCAATAAACGAATTATTAACAAAATCTTTATTCATTAATAGAAATGGTATAGCTCCAATCAATCTTCCACCAATCTATGTATGTATTCATTGGATTCTTAAAAATTCTAAAAATCTTAGTATTAGGTTCAACACAACTTTAACCTGGGATGTCAGGAAGAGATATTTCAGTAGTTCAGTCGTCGGCTGCCTTAAAAATCTTTCACAATCTCAAAAATTTATACTAATCCATGTGAAACTAAGCTAGTCAAAGCGCTGCTCATTCCACTGCTAATACCATATATGGCTGTGAGATTTTTGATTACAGTGGAGTTTTAAATAAACGTAAACCTATTGTTGCTCTCAATTAACATAAATTATTCGCTACACATGCGGCTTGAAACACTATGGTCGTGTGTCGGTCTATGGCTGCACTTTTAATAGATATCTATAGAAGACTACTGTGCAATCACATTTTAAATATGAATATAACCAGTGTTTTTCACAATCAAATCTCTTTAAGTTTAATTATGCCGCGGGTTGCATCTCTAGAACTCAATTTATGACGAGTAAGATGACTTTATGCCACACGCGTAATTTTAGTGGTACCCTCATATAATGCTTGGTAATTTTGATCCAATGTACACACATATCTTTGCTGAAGACAATAGTTATTTTCTTACCCGTTCGCAGTGTCAAGTCCACGTTTTTTTTTTTTTTTTTTTTTTTTTTTTTTTTTTTTTGCCATAATATGGGAATGGCTATTATGATGACTTTATGTCAAGAGTAGTTTTAGTAGGGAGTACCCCTACTGCTCAATAATATAATTTTATATTTATAGTCCCATAATGGTAATTTTAATCCAACATACACATATGTCTTAGCTGAAGAGGTTTTTTTTTTTTTTAGCTCTTTTTACCCGTTCCCAGCCTCAAGTCCCTGTTGCTTCAGGCTATAAAACGGAAATGGCAACATGATTTAATGAGAAATCATTAGAGAAATCAGGAGGCGTAAAAGTATGTTACCTCCTCGTTACCTCTCGTTAATTTGAATCACAAGTTTAAGTCCGTTGCAGCAAAAACTTATAAGTACTTGCATTTATAAGGTCCATTATCATGTGATAACATTTATATGGTGAAACAAATACCCTCACTATTTTTATTTTATCATTCTAATAAAAATTCGAAAAATATGTGACACCTTTCACATACCCAACACAATTATCCCTTTGTGTAAGATTATTAATTCATTCTTCAGCCAGTGATCAAATGCAAAGGTTGTTTTCTTAAGAGTTATAGCTACGATTATAAATTTGAATCAAATATCTTTACTTATTATGAATATTAAGTGTGTTTGACAAAGCGCAACATCACATAAATTGTGAGGCAGTCTTTTGAGCATTTGAGGCTCCATCTCAACAATAAGGTGTTGAATATTGTTTTCTAAGACCTTAAAGACTTTACATTGTCACAAAGTTCTCGAGTGGCGCCAAATCGCACGATCTCGGTGGACAATACTTTAATCCATTTAGCGATATAATGCTTTTATTGAATCGAATCCTGAGAAAGACAATATTTTCAACGGATCTTCCGGATCTATGTTGCCTACATTTTCGAACAAATAACCACTGATCAATCTCCGGAAACGTGAGTGTAATTGAATCTGATGAGCGTCTTCGTGGTTTGTCTCACTCCAAAAATAGCAATTTTCCTTATTCACAAAGGCATTGAACCAAAACTGAGCCTCGTCACTAAACACAATTTTTCCATAAAAATATGGTTGATTTCAACCTGCTCAAAAGCGGCCGGAAAAAGGGTGATGACGTTGGAATAATAAATGAGTTCATGTACTATTCGGTGTTGGTCGAGATTTAAAACCTGAACTCTCTTGCGTAGTAGACGGAGAGCTTATATTACTCACTGCGCCACGCCATACCAAAGGAATTTTAGAACGCCCTCTTCAAAAATAGGCGGTTTAAGTTTTGGGTAATGTGGTTAGTTCTTAAAATAATCTAAAATACAATTTAAATTGATTGGTACAATTGATGATTATATGTATTGTATGTATATAGTTTAAATAAACTTTTTATTTGCCAGCTTATTCATAAAATGTGACTATTTCCTAAGTCACTATTAACAGCATTGTCATCCTTATGACAATGAAAAGTAAGTTGAGTTACCATATACGTAGAATATCTCTCGACTTTGAAAATTGCGATCTTTATATCTATACGAAATAAAATGGAAATTAGACTCGAACTGCATAAATACAAATAGTTGCTAAAAATCTGTCGAATCCTCCAAAGAAAAATAATAATGCCCATCTGTTAGTTTTAAATCTTATTAAATGTTCTTGTAAAAGCTTCTTTAGACAACTTTTTTTAGGTCTAAAAAAGATTATATTTAACGACCGTACTGTGCTACTACACTTACATGTATTTGCATTAAAACAGTGATAATTGATTTGTTTAACCAAACGTTGCATGGCAATAATTATTGGGTAAAAAGAAAAACTTTTGCAAGCATCCAATAGCTTTAAAAAGTCAAAAATTAAAAAAATTATATATCCAAGCATTCTATATTCTTTTAAAATTAGAATTCCAGTTTGATTTAAGCAGAACCTACCAGATATTATAGAATTGCACATATTCGGATTAATTTCAACAAGAAGTACTCGAATGTACGAATATTACCGGTCGATTAGTTGCTTTTAATGATCAAGTTCCGATGCCACCAACAAGGTAGTCATTAATAAATAAATGTCTTTCACGTAGTTTATTGTTATTTAAAAAAAAAAAAAAAAACACACATAACCCAAGTTATCCCCTTTGGCGTCGATTTGTCCACAAACCGCAAAACTCCAACAAGTAAAATCCTAAAACGAAAGGTTTAAAGAACAGGCAACATCAATAGAACAAATAAACAAAACAAAAGATGACGAATGAGAAAACAAAAAGGCAGATGATTCTTTTATTTAGCCAAAGCCAGAGACATACTTCTAAGCATTTAAATCCCAAACAACAATCATCATATATTTTTTTGTATAAAAGGTTAACTCTTCCATCTGGGCAGGTTAGTTTCGGCCCAATCGTCGTAGAACCTAAATCGTTAAGTAACCAACGCGAACGTAAATCTTAAACTTCCGTCATTTGGATAAATTTTGTTTTGGATATAACCTACGTGCATACAAGTATAATTGAAAATATGAAGATCACCTGTGTTGTGCTTTGCGTTTTGGGATTAGCCGCTTTGGCAACCGCAGGTAACTATCAAACGGAGAGCAAACTACATAATATGCATCTGTATACCTAAAAAAGAATATAACATTTGTATCTGAAGTTGGGCTCAAAATTGGAAAATACTTGAAAATAATGAAGTTCGTTAAATTTCAAAATTGTGTTAATTTTTTATATCTATACAAACTTGATCATTGATGTGGAAGAGTAAGCCAAACGACAAAAGGCAGTGTATAGGTATATAGAAGACGTAAAGTGCACGACTTTTGCGGTTACTTAGTAAAACTCATTCTGAGTCATGTGAAATAATCGTTCAATGATCTCTATTGCAAATAAGACATGGACATGATGCGACGACCGCGACGCCAAGAAAAACAAGCTTCAACGATCCAATGAACGTACGAACATACGAACACTGTCTGACCCTCACTCTGACAATGAATTTTTTCTTGGCCATTGTAAGAGTATGTGTGTACTTAGCCTTTCTGCGAACTACGTACACGTTCTAAGAATAATATTAAACGTAATCCATGTATCTTCGCCATGTTGATGGAATGTAAAATTCTTGTGCATAACAAGTCGTATATCTTCCGTATTGGGAACTCTACGTAGTTGGGTTTCGATAAAGAGAAATGATTGACCCCAATTGATGCAGTTTTGTAAGGAAGTATTCTGACAATTAGTTTGGACCTCAATTGTTAACACATTTAATTGAAAACTGGTTTAAACCTTCGGATTTTTTGTTGGGGGGCAGAAATATACAATACTACTTGAAACTCCGTTCTCAACCTGTCAAACCTTCATGAGTACCTACTGCTAAAGGCTTTTCATATATACATACATACGTACATATCTAGAATTTAATTAAAATGTTTGTTTTTTTTCCATTCTCCATTTTTGTTTGTTAAAATTTGTTTTTATTTTCTATTTGTACCAAAGATTTAGGTTTTGTGCCAAGGGCTTTCTACAAATTGGACTCTGATGGTCATAAATCGAATATTCACGAAATCAATCCACACGTATGCATTAGTGTTTTGTTAAAATTATTTTCAAAGACGTTGGATACATGTATGTTTTTTATTTCTGTTATTCCTAGGAAGCCAACATCTTGAGACGTCTTAGGAGGCAAACTTTCGGTGGCAGCAGCAGCAGCAGTAGCACCTCTTATGGCACTGACGGTGGTCCAGTGTACTTCTCTTCCCACCAAACTGTCCAACAAAGTCCTGGGTAAGTGTATAGAAAGTTATTTGGTGAGACGACTTATGATCATTGAGTAATTGCAGGCTTGAGAGCCGTTTTGGTGGAGGCTCTACTGGACATGCTGTTCACACAACTGGTGTTTTCCAAGATGGTCGTATCATATACCAAGATACAAAACACGAAAAATTGTAAACACAAGCAAATAAGCAAATAAAAATATTCCAATAAATTTTTTTTTCTACAACACATAAAAAAGGGGATTTTTCGTAGACATTTTATTTGCACCTGTTTTTTTTTTTTTTTTGGTATACTATATATCAATACCATATATGTATATTAAAACAAGCATTTAAGAATTATCTAACTATTATGAGTAACAAGCATACATACTTTAATGTGTCTATATAATCGAACGTATGCATAACTTGTGAATACATATGGTACTTGTATTTACGAGAGTATGGGGTCGATTTAACGCCATCCCCCTAAGAGATATTGATTATCTTTATCAATGCTTAGGGAAAAGGACGAATTTTGAAGTTCACTCTGAACACAGAAAAAACCGGTCAAACCGTGCAGCACTTTAACTGAAGAGGTTAAGATGAACTTCCTTTTAGAATAGTCACCCTGAATAGTTACTATAGATTGGCTAGAAATGGAGCACTTATACAATATTTTAGATAAACATTTGTCTATACATATCAGCTAGCCCTATTTTTGTTAATTTGAAAATATGAAACTTGACTCGCATATCTTAAAGTCCAATTTCCTTTTCATACAAATCATAGAAACCGCCAGGGGTGTTTCGATTTAAGTCAAATGGGCAGGTATGTTCTGCTATATCTATCATACATTGTCTTAAGCCAGTAATAAAGTGAAATAAAATAAAAGTGCGCAAAACTACACAAAAATAATTGATTCCGGAAATTATTCAGAAAATTAAGTAGAAGTTTATTCATCTAAATTTATATTATCCCCTTTAAAATAATCCCCATCGACTGCAACACACTTTTGCCAGCGCTTGATCCAGTCCTCGAAATATTTTTTATATTCGGTTTTCGGTATGTTCATCAGTGCTTTCTGCGATTTTTCCATTACTTCCCCTCGGCTGCTGAAACGAGTTCTCATTAGTGGTTTTTTAACTCGATTGAACAGAAAGAAGTCACAGGGAGCCAAATTAGGTGAATTCGGTGGCTGCTGGATGGTATTTGTTGCATTTTTCGTCGAAAAATTACGAATAATGTTGGCACTGTACGACGGTGCGTTATCATGGGGCAAATTCTATAAGTTTTCTGCCAACAAATCTAGTCTCTTTCAGCGAATTGCTTCACGCAAAAGTCTCATAACGCCTTCTTTTTTGACTGAAAACGACGTGTTTTTTTTTGGTCTCGGCTCATTTGGAGAACGCCATTCACTTGCCTGATCTGGATTGTGTGTCGTACTCATAAACCCACGTCTCGTTTCTTTTTTGCATGAAATTGAGGCCTTTTGGCACCAACTTTGCTGCTACACGACGTAAGCCCAAATTATTAACCAAAATGTTTTAGACGGATCCATAGACAATGTTCAAATCCTCCGCTATTTCTCTGATGGTTAATTTGCGGTTATTAACCAACATTTCTTTTACTTCATCAATGTTTTCGTCGGTTTTCGATGTCGATGGTCTGCCACTGCGTTTATCATCTTCGATTGACTCACGACTACTTCTGAACCTCCCGTGCCACTGGTAAACGACCGTTGCCGAAACACGTTTCCAACATTTCCAACGTTTGCGCACAATTAAATCCTTTTTTACGCAAAATTTAATACAAGTTCGTTGTTGCAAATTTAAATGCATTTCTAAAATTGTAAAAAATCGCCAACACACATAATAGATAAATGTACTCTTGGCTACGTAGCTTCTGCAAATATCAAGCTATGACGCTAAGATTTAAAGGGAATGCCAACAGCAGATGTACTTAACAAAAAAAAAAAATAAACCGGGAACATTTTGATCGAGGTGGTTCGTAACATACCTTATATCATCTAAAACGTTGTTAATATAAGATGGTCAGGAATCATGACATCCTTCAGACAAATTGCCAAGATTTAGCCGTTCACACTCGTGTTCTTTCAATGAAAAGATTAATTCAAGAACTCTACACCCCTAAAAGTATATGTTACTAAATTGAAAAATATTCACAGAATAAGACAACAGGGTGTTCCGTGATAAAGAGTGATTTCTTGACACATTATACAATATAATATGTGAGCAAAAGTGTATATTTAGCCCTAATCAAAAATGCGTACTTACTGGGATACAGCTGTTTAAAATGAAGAGCTATTGAACATGGACTCTCTCAAATTTGTGCATATTTGGTGTAACATTGAACTCGTTATTAGGAGTAATCCATCAATAGAATCCGGCCAATAACCTTGTCATCTATAAAATGTCTTTCAAAAAACAAATGATGCAGAAGTTCAAGCGCTTCTGCAAGTCCCTGGATTCCATGGACACACGAGTTTTATTTTACCAGAGATGGAATTACTATATAGTAATTTACTACTTTCTAAGCCAAATCGGAGGGATGTCGTTCAGAGCTTCCCACATATCATCGGCGATTTATCGTGGAATGACCCTATAATAATTTCTACAACTTGAATACCAAGGCCAAAAATAATCCCCATCATCTCAAACATAGTGCTTTTTATAACAACTTCAACGTCAATGTGTGGCATAGCAGGCAGGAACAACTAATTAAAAGTTTATCGGGTTTTATTGGGTTCCTTGAAAGTTTAATTAGGATCTGCAGCCAGAGGTTTTGAGGAACAATGTAACAAAATAACTAGATTTTTTCCACTGTTACTAATAAATACTGTCACATATCAATAGAACTGTGCATCTGTATACTAAGACTATGCAAGGTGTGCGTGATTATATCGTGCATTTTGAAATAGGTTCGACTTATTTCGACGGATGTATATTTATATAAACGAAAATGAATAACACTCTCATTGAACTGGAATTAGAAGAGCTGGATAATACGAAATCCTTTCACAACAACAAGCTTTGGCGCACATTCAGACCAATGGTTTGTATATTTATTAATATCTTTTGACAACACAAAAAAAACATATTACGAAAAAAAGAAAGAAAGAAGAAATAAAGTTGAAAAAGTGTATTGAGAATATGTCTGAAGAACAAATAGCGAAAAAAATTTAAAAAAAATTTCACATTGTTGCGTTGGCGAACGAAGCAAACAGTATAATACCAATATAATATCAATTTCATTAAAAATAATTTTTTTCTATGTTTTTCTTAAAATTGTAAATTTTTTTCGCCTATTTCGACAAGTATCTTCAACTTAAAATTTTCAAATGAATTGTTGTCCAAAAGAGTGTCCGAAAAAATTTCAAATTCAAAATTAAATAAAATAAAATGCACAATTGAGACATAGTTATTTATAAATTAGATCTTAGCAATGGAGATTTATTTTTTATGAGGGAGCGCGGATATTTTTTTGTAGGATCTTAACCGTTTTAGGATAATTGTTGTATATTTTCAATTTGAGGTAACAACTTTTAAACTAGGGTCGATCAAGCAAATGGGCCACTGAATGTTTGCATACCTTCTAGTTAATTTACTTGGAAAAATGTTCCTCAGCTACATCCACTGAGCGTTTTGGATGACGTTTTCTAGGGTTTTTGAAACCCCAGTTGTAGATTTTCCTTATCGATATACACTGATTCCACGAATTTTCGCCTTGAATTTGAGCCACATGTTCTGGCATTGCTGCTGACGTTGATTATGCCACAGAAGGTCTATTAAAAATTGTGTCTTCTCTTCTGAACCCTAGCATCTATGACAACACTAGTTGCTTGCTCGGTCGGATCGAATCATCGAATACTCTCACTTGGACCATGTTAAATTATACTCTCATGTTGAAGTAATCATTGGAAAGGTAAGCAATCGTTTCCTATTTCTGTGGTTTACACATTAAAGCCAAGTTAGTACTTGTTAGGGTCCTATTACTAACTGTAATAGGCGAATATTTCATATGGTATGCAATAACCTAACAAGATATAAAATCAACACCATCAAGTTTCCATCTATATATAATGGACGTTTGATTCTATAAACCGGTCATATACAGAGAAGTATCATGCAAATATATACAATACCGTGAGTATTTTTGCAAAAGACTAATTTTTTCAGTTCACAAAGAACAGGCACTCGATTTTTTTTTTTTTTTTTGCATACCTAACTTAAAAAAATTTAATAATTTTCTTAAATTATATTACAAAATTTTCATTGCACACAGATATTACAATTGTTTGATATATTTGTATTAAATATTTAAGCTTAATTCAAGAGGTTCCGATTAAAATCTCACAAATTATGAAATTTACATTTTATACGAGTATAAGGATTCGTTACGTCATTCTTCTTTTGCTTAATGCAATTTATCTCCAAATATATCACTATTCTGTAAATTTTAAAATGAAATCAACAAAAATTTGAATGGTTAAAAAAGGCAGTAAAAACAGCCATACTCAGGATTAAGGTGCGATCCTTGTGTTTAAGTTAAACAATAATACCTACTCGAAAGTCTATTCGAAAGTCGATCGCATAACGAATTTCCATTGGCATTTCAATTTATAAATAAATATTTTCCTTTCTTGCTGGAATACAAACGTGTATTTGTGCTACAATTGTTGACTCAGGCAAGAAAGATAAAGTAACAAAAAAAATAAATAAATAACCACTTATCGAAGTTAAATAATCAATAAACGATTCTTCTCTGATGTTATGAAATACGTGAGTTCAACAACACCTTTAACCTGACTTCAATAAAGGGCAATCTATACTGTACATAGCGTTGGATGAGAGCTTATGATTCAATTTATCGCATTCGATTGAAAACGAGGGTACTTTACTATTATTATATTTGCAGATCAGACCTATCTTCTATAATTAAGATGGGAATAGCTTCAAAGTGTAATGTAATGATAATTACATTTTAATTGTGCAAATAATTTAAAACCAGAAATCGAAAAACGCTGATTAAGAAGAGATTAATTTCGACCTTTAGGGTTTTATGTAACTGCGATATAATGTATACCCATATGCCCCGAAATTTAAATATAAATGGAAGCCGCGGAATGTTTTTCTCTTTAAGGTCCTATGCTTTATTGTGAGTTGAAAATGAAAACGATTTTAAGATTTGTCATTAATGAATTCCTTTCTCTTTTTGATTGCTTATTAAATTCTTAGTTTGACTTTTGAACCTCCTATAACATCATAATATAAAAACTAGATTTTACAAACTTTGTTCATTTGCAACATGTGATTTTACAATTTTGTGTGTGTATTGTGTATGTGTTTTGCTCATTTGCTTCTGGAATGAGCACAAAATCACCTTCAGCGGCTGATTTTGATCTGAAAAAAAAAACTTTATCGTTTCTAAACTGGTTATAATATCTTTATGTATGATAGCAACAAAAATAATGCACACCTTCAAGAAAACATCTTGAAAACATAATATAATAATCATAATAATAATAACTTCTCAATGCCTGGTAGTACGGTTTTCGTAGCAACAGTTCCACTGGTGACATAATGCCTTGTCTCATCGAAAAGTCTACCTAAAGCATAATATTCATCAATCTGACGAAAGCAAGATACAGTCACTGGCAAAATTATTTACACATTGCATTGCTTGCACTTTATCCAACCTATAAAGCTGGAGAATTTTTGAAATAAGAACAAATCGTTTATTTAATTTTCTCATCTCTATTAAGCCTTGAACTTGTTCTACTGGAATGATACTCCAAGCCGTTATTAAGTTCCTCCAAGTTGGATCAGCAGTTCTGCCAAAGTTTTCAGGAATTTTAGATTTTATTATGAGCAAAAGATTTTCTATAACATTAAGGTCAGGACTTTGCGGGAGCCATTTAAAAACTTGTTGACCCACTTCTGCCAAATACTTTTTAATAATCCAAGCTGTGTGTATCGGTGCATTGTCATGTTGAAGGTTAAAATTTACCCCGATATATCTCGAACCAGCAACCAGTGCAACATCATTTAAAATGTTCAAATAATGTGACTGTTTCATATTATCGGAGCACCTTACAAGTGGACCCACTATTGGGTCTATTTTATTGCACTATTTTATATGCAACCCCATATCATTATCTTGCCTCCTTTGGAACCATCACACCATATGTACCGTCAAAGGAACAAGCTGTTTCATCCGTCCAAAGCATGCTCCTCCAAAAATCTGATGGTTTGTTGATGTGGACCCTTGCAAATTGTAGTCTAACTTATGTTACTTGTTTTTGGGTGTTATATTCGTTTTTTCTGGATAACGAAGGCATTTATTCCGTTTTCTTTTAACCTTCGTCGCAATGTTTTCTCACTTATAATATTATTTTTGCGATCTTTGTTTATGTCCATGAGTACACTTTTAACACTTTCACGTGGGTTACTTTTGAACAATTTTAGAATTGCCTCTACCAATTTTATTTTGTATACTTCCACATTCGTTAAACTTAGAACTTATATTCTAAATTGTTTTTCGGCTGCAACCATATTTTTTAGAGAGTTCCACTGTCAAAACACCCCTTGATCATGGATCAGACAAAATTACTTTCAAAGTGATCAAACGGTTACCAGTGCATATCATGTTGCGATTAGTTGGCCTTTATAACAGCATGTCGGATAAAGGCTTGATCCCAATCCCTAGGCCAAATCATGACCATCACTCTATTGATGGCTTCCGACCGATTTCACTCCTTTCAGTCCTGTCAAAACTATTTGAAAATATAATTGGGTAAGCCTGTTCCCTTTGATCTTTGAAAAACATATTAATTGTGGACAACATGGCTAAGCAGAGTTGGACGAAGCAGTGAACACAGACTTGGCTTTATGCAAACATTCCGTCCTCCTTTCCATGGACTTGGAGAAAGCCTTCGAAAGGGTCACTATGTGAGGAGTAATAAGAAAACTCGAAAATTGGAAAATTAACAGTGACCTTCTAAGAATAATTTACTCATTCATGTCTAATAGGGCTATAATTGTTTAAGGTAATGGTTACCTATCCACAATAACACCAATCAAAAACGGCGTCCCTCAAGGATTTCCAATTTCGACATCATTGTATAATGCCTATATCAATTCGTTACTCATGGAGCAAAGGAGCAAAATTGCCTCTTGAAAAAATAGAAGCCTTACACATTTGCCGCAAACGCAGCTGGACAAATACAACAATAAACATTGGGGTGGCCGTGGTGTAGTGTTATATGCATAGACTCCTCAAGCAGAGGGTCGCGGGCTCGAATCCCGTGCAAGGCAATTCTCTGAAAAAGTATGTAGTTATATGAAAATCCCGTCAGCGTCAACTCTGAAATGAAGGCATAACACTGATGTTGGTGTGGTTGCTGACTGGGCTAAATGTAACAAACTAACAACTAGCACGTACTAAGACCAACTGGTTGAGGATGCACTAGCTCGTCCCGTCCAGTTTGACAACCACCTCTGGGAAACATATCGAAACTAAACATACCTGAGTTTCAAACTACTACATCACCCGCCCGCGCCCTGGAGAAAACCCAGTAAAAGGGTATACATATCCCCTTGGTGAGCGCGCGGTATTATAAAAAAAATAATAAATAAACATAGATAATGTCAGGTTTCCTCTTTTGGAAAGAGGTAAAATGCTTGGTCTGATCTGCATCAAAAATTGAAAATGGCATGCCCACGCAAAAATCGTCAACAACACACCTTGGCTTTTTCCTCTGCACCTAATAAACGACCCACTCA
Source organism: Volucella inanis (assembly GCA_907269105.1). Classification (NCBI taxonomy): domain Eukaryota; kingdom Metazoa; phylum Arthropoda; class Insecta; order Diptera; family Syrphidae; genus Volucella; species Volucella inanis. Next base: position 139,795,577 of record OU026157.1, read on the forward strand.
GCGCTTCACGTAAAGAACACACGCAGCCGGTAGTCTATCGAAAAACCTTTCTGGAATTGTTGTCAGAGGGTAATTTTGATTGTATTTTATATACAGACGCTTCCTGTCACAAAGGAACCACAAGTTTTTGTGTCTACAGACTAGACAATCAATTTGACACAATAAACGTAACAAATTACTACACCCAACCAAAACTCCTTCATTGGTGAAGTAATGGCACTAGTAGAAGCGTTCAACTTCGCAAAAGCTCTTAATGAAAAACAGCAAGAAATACAAACAGAAGCAGAAAACCGCTGAACCTTGTCAAGTTCCTTCTTAAGAACACATAAGCCATCTTTAGCGCCTGTATTCTAAAATGAGTACTTGAACCGACTACAATCGGTTAAACTTTGTAGAGTGAGACTGTTTAATAAGGCCCATTTGTACAACAGAGTTACTCAACCATTATGCAATGTTTGTCAGGAGAATTTAACAATACATCATGTTCTTCAGAGCTGCCAACTTACTAAAGACCACTTTACTGATAATATCCCAACCCTATCGGAGCTGCTTGATCCCCCCATACCGCCACAGAATTCTAAATTATTTCCATTATTGACTAAACACAAATTAAATTCAATTTGAAAGCAAATCTAAAATCTAAATCTAGTACCCATATATGTATAAGAATAGTTAATCTTAAGGTAAGTGTAAATATAAAATTGTAAATATTTGTAAAAATTGTAAATCGTACAACATTTAAGTAATAACCATATGGGCACAGTCCCACGGCTTTATATTCCAGACAATACAAATTTATTTGTATTAGTACCTGTGAAAAAATAAAAACAAATAAAAATAAAATAATTTTGCCAGTGACTGTAGTTGCACTTGATACTTCTAAGGCATTTGACAGAGTTTGGTATCAGGCTCTTTTGTCGAAAATGTGTGCATTTGGGACTTGTGACTCTCTTCTTTAATGAAAGAGAAACTACCTTTTGGAACGGTAAATTCAAGTTGTCTTGGATGGTTTCAAATCTAATATCCCAAAAATATATGCTAGTAGGCCCCAGGGCTCCGTTCTGCCTCCGACAAACTTTTTAATCTTCATTAATTATCTGTTATCTGCTACTTCCAATCCAATATATTCATATTCTTTTCCTAACTCACGTCCATATTTTTCGGCTGTAGAACCGGAACTGCAGCCTATGCTAAGCTCACTAAATTCCGATATAAGCAGCATCATCAATTGGGAAGGAATCAACAGAGTCACTCACTCACAACACAACAGAATGGCACTTGCATCGTTGAAATCGAAAAACTTTCCATTCTTGGTATGTGTGTCAACGACAATTTACGTTGGAATGACCACATATTCAATGTCTCCAAAAATGCTGCGAAATGTCTAGATTTCGTCAAGCGATGTAAGAAATATATCACCCTCATGCCCTCAAGCCCGCCTTTGGACGTACTCTGAAATATTGTAATTCCTCCTTATGGAATGCCCTGTCGAATTCTTTATTTTCTAGCCACTATTACTTGCAAACATTTAAAACCAACGCTCATTGGGAGATCCCTTTTTTCCCTCCCTAAGTTCCCTGAGCCCGCGCTATGTGCAAACATCTTAAGGGTACATAAAATACCTTATGTGCGCGCCAATTTAAACAAAAAATAATAAAAATGTAAAAGTGAAGGGTTTTGTTAATGTACAAGTATGGATACACTATGGCCAGAGATTTGGATCATGGTTATATTGACTATACCGGCATATGTGGGTATTATATTGTTTTTAGCATATTTATGTGAAGGCCTCTGTTATGCATCCTTTATCCGAGTTGATAAAAGCCTTTGTGTCGTTAGATACTGATCTGTAACATACATATATTTTGAAGATTCTATCTTCGGCAGTCTGTATGTGGAGCTTTACTGATCCGTGATCCATTTTCGAATAACCTATTTAAATCTCGACCCATGTGGTAAAGATCCAAACCATCACACAATTTGTACTCTGTGGTTTGTCATAACACAAGTTATGTCCGAAGAAGGAGTTAAAAAGCCTCCTGATGCCATTGTAATTGGTGTTGACAGTTTTTTTTTTAAGATTTTGTTCAAAGGATAGACAGTTGTTTTAACTAGTTCAATTCTATGAACATGTTAGGTTGTAGTGTTTAGGGTATGGTATACCACAAAAGAATTCGGCAACACCTTTCGGTAATTCCTCCCTTGCCTGTCAGTTCAGCAGCCATTTCTTTTCATCTGTAACCTGGAGACCAACCTTGCTGCACTTGACTAGGCATTGAAGCAGTCTGCTACAGGTTTTGAGTTCATACAATGAGAATCTTGACTATCTTTAAATGTGATGGAATATTTTATGCCGGTCTCGAGGTTGATATTGGGTCACGTTTATATTTCAAATAACTCGTCCATCGAGGCTTTGGGATGTTAAACGAATTTACCAGAACTCCAGAGCAGAGGACACTCTGGTTTGGATCTTATTGTTAAATTTTAAGGCAGTGTATAGGTAGAATCTGCCAGATTTGGAGTCAGATACCATCTTGCGAATGTGCCTTATAATTTCAGATATACTTCTGTTTACTTACAAGAATTTTCACATAATTGTTATTGTTGCCGACCAACTAAGACTATTCTTTTGGCCTAACAGCAGTTTAATGGTTTTAGTAACCAATGACTTTTCTACCAGTAATTGAACATTATGCTTTCATTTATTTGACTTGATCGGAGACTTAATGACTTTTTCATTGCAAGTCTATCTTTTCCCAAAATCAACATGAATTTTTTTAAAGTTAGAATTTGTGGCTGACAGCCTCTCTCTGTATACCAAAAATTTGCCAATGCATTATTTGTGCATCAGATTTAAGCTGGTAACATTGATAGCAATTCTTGGCTTTAACGATCTCTCTCCACACCAATCCACTTAATCTTAGGACTGTGCCACTTCGTCGACTTAATTCTCACGGAACAAATTACGATCACCTTGAACCAATGTCTAGAATAATACGGGACGTCGATGATGCCTAATCTCTCTTTGAATTCCACCTCAACAAAAATGTCCATGTACGTCTGTGATTCTACTGTTCCCTCCCATTAATTTTATGTATACCAAAGTTATAGCTTTAAGTTATATCTGTTAGTTTTAAGTCTTGAATTGAAGTGTGCTCGTAAGAAGCTGTTTTCTCCGTTTAATTTTTGGCGGCGTATGGTATATGCAAAATTTTCTAAATTTAAGTGAACTCAACAAGATCAGTCCTTGATAGACTAAGTCGAGTTTTTTTTTTCTAATTGGTCAACATACAGCGGGCTACTTTCGTAGTCTCACTTAGATTGGGAAGCATTTCTTCATACCAAAATTTTGTACTACTACTACTACTTGACAATACGCCTCCTTAGAGGTCCCCTGTCATATGGCTAAATTTACACCTGATCAAATGGTCGAACTACTTATTATACCATACAGAAGCCAAATTGAACACTGTAAACATTAATCTTAAGTATAGAAGTACACAAGCATCTGAAACTTAATGAGAGCAATCAAATCGAGCACTTATTGATGGTATTAGAACGATAACGAAATATAAAAAGAAGAGCTTTTCATTAGAGGCTTCACAATTTCACGCATAAATTTGATTAAGGACTGTGAATTCTTCAATATTGCTCTTCCATTCTGATAATATATTTAGAGGCAGATTGTCTACCATAGCACTTTTGAGGATAGCTCGATTATTTTAGATTGTTTTACTTATAGTTAACTACTTATTATATTATAATTTAGGCCTAGAGCCCCAATCTTAACAAGTTTGTTGACCAACTAGCCGTTACCGCATACATTTGACTTGGATGAAATTCTTTCTTCCTTAAGCACAGTGGAATATACATGAACTTATCAAGCTACCCATTTAGTTGAAAGTTAAAACAAATCTATTTAACTTGACTATCGATACACATATTTCCTGCATTTTTACTGTGTCTCCCTTAACTTTTAACCTTTGTGATCGGTAGATTTGTGGTAGTAGTTAAGGTATAGACCATTTTTTTTTTTTTTTTTGCTAAAATTTACGATCGTGGTGCTAAAGTTGGTACAAATTTCATTTGACCGATCCATGAAAGATTAATGCTTATAACATCTTCACACATGAGAAGTATGTTAGTTTACTAAATCGCTGTACTTAAGTAACTTTTCAACTATATATTGATAAAATCAGACTAAACTCCAAAACAAGATGATTCCTTTATATTCCAGAACCATTCACCACACGATCTGGTCAAACATATGCAGATAGATTTTTTAATTAACCTTATGAGCACATGTGTGCCGCTTTCAATGCCAAAGTTATCATATTATCTGATTTTATTTTTTTCTAGGATAAATGCCAAAAAATCTATCTCAATGTCTATTACCTATTCAAAACAAGTTTTCTTGGAACAACAAGTTTTGCAGTCTGTTAAACAGCATACAACCGGATGATCCTTAAAAAAAACATTTAAAAAATGCTAAAAAGCTATTTCCTAGCAATTTATTATTATATATTTTCAACCCCAATTCGTATGCTGTTCCATAATCGAATTGGTTTTTGCTAAAATACGAGTTGAACTTTTGCATAAGAAAGTAGGTGATATGCCTTGCATCTGCAATTTTACCAACACACCCAAAATACAAATAAAGCAGTCCATTAAATCCAAGCTACGAGTTCGAGTATCATCACTCTTAACAATTACATAAGGACCCACTCACACAACAGGTAGTTAGCTGGCTTTTTAGATTGCCGACTGCGTTTTGATTTGTTGGATAGTCGACTGATTTTTGGCTTTTTGGATGCGGCTGACTTCGACACTAAAGCCAGTTATTATGATTATACTCGTATGTACATGACTCCAAGTGAGATATTTTGGGTGACCTCGAACACTATGCGAATCACGAACCTGTGTATTTACGTACGACTTGATTAACTATAATATATAGGCATGTGTGTCCAGTGTGGCATTTCATGCTGATGGGGTGGAAGAAATCAGTGATAATACATACGAGTATACTGATCGAAAATTCATTAGATAATTAATGGCAACAACAACAATCTGGTTAAACCGGCGTACATATTTCCAAATTCCCGCTTAAGTCAACAGAAAAAAAATTAAAGAAAATGAGATGGGTATGTTGGCGGATATCACACGTGTATATATTAACTCGACAGTGGTCTTCACTGTTCAGTTCAAAGTTTACTTCATCCGCGAGCATCTCACCTAGTCTTGAAAACTATGTTCCGATTCGTATTCGCCGTGTGCGCGCTTAGCGTTATCCTTGCCTTACCTGCAGTGAGTGATACAATTTTTATTTTATTTTTTACTTTTTAAATATGTTTTTTAATACATTTCTGTTTAAAAAAAAAAAGAAGTGATTATAAGTGATTGTTAATTAGCTAAATTTAGGACCTAACACATTTCGGACGCTTGGTGGACCTATCCATGTCACATCTTTCAAAGGGGCTACATTTTACGTTGCCGCAATAACTTCCAGAAGCTCCAGAATCTATCGAGAAAGTCAAATTGTAAAAAAAAAAACAACTGCTCATTGGATTAGTATGTGTAACTTATATACTTTTGCTGCTGAATGGGCTTGTGTCAGATCCAGAATTAGACAAAACATTTGGTTGTGCACAAGAACGACCATTGCATAAATTCGGGCAGCATTTACCTCCTATGGCACTACACTCACTATCATGCAAACACTTTGGAGTGCAGTTCTGCACCTTATTAAACGATGGACATTCTGAAATAAATAATTTGCCTTGTGCAGAATGTTTTAAGAGGAAATATTACTTCTGAAAATCTTACCCGCTGCCGTTGCAATATGCACGCAAAAAATAATCACTGCCAAGCAAATAATAAGTTTCACTGAAATTATAACACAAAGTCCGAGTAACTTAATTATAAAAGTGATAGATATGCAAATGCTCTAGAGAAGAATTATGAAAATCTTGTGTAATTACCCATGATGAACGTCTTGTGTGTTCAGCTTAGTAGCGCGTACTGAGTGTATCTTAAGGGTATTGCCTCTGTTTGATTATACTCTAAGGCTGTGAAACTCTCGTGATTTTTATAGATCCCCGACGAGGTATGGTCTTGTTTTGTTGTTTTCAATAAAACGACAAGTGAGAGTGAAGTCATCACCTATTCTTCGTTAATCTATTGTAGTATGAGTTAGGGCGAGCCAAGCCATTTATTAAACTGTGTACATTATGTTTGAGAAACCAGTTTACGCGCCATATAGTCATTCAGATCCTACGTCTTGTATTTCATTTGCTAAAGAAATAGAGTTTTCTTATTTAAAACAGAAAAAGGTTGTCTTTAAATTAATGTATAAATATTGTAAATGAAAAAAAAAGGTCGTAACTCTGGGATTAAGATTGCTGTCTGGTTCTAATTGTTTTTAATTAAGATCAGCGTTTTTGACAGAAATATTTGTCTTCCAAATACTGGTCTCTTAAATGACTAAAAGAAATTTGTTTTGCGTAGTTTCTACATTGAACCAGCTTATTCATCATACACAAATATTGCTCTAAAGAGCGGTTTAAACTCAAATAAATGTTTACAAACTCTTGCTAGTCTATGACCGCTATCACTTCTTGTTAAAAAAAAAAATTTGTATTTGGAATTTACACAGCAAGATCGGAGAATTGCCAACCCAACCCAAACAACTTGTCATATAATCTACTCCTCAATCAATTAATAGGCTTAGTTTAACTTGAAATGAAAGTATATTTTGCAAATTCAAAATCCATCCAATATCAGAAGGTTAGTTCAAATATTTTAATGGGTAATAAATCACGCTGTGTAACTATACCAATTTAAGCGACAACATCCAATTGGGCAACAAATTAGCATATTCAAACAGATTTGTATATTTTTTTGTTGCTGCTTATTTCGATCTAATACATAACATGTTTTGGTACACTATTTCACTGCGTGGCATACTTTTGTAAATCTACTTTCGCATACACCTCAGCCGTCTGGTTGTTGGATCCTCAACACATTTTTCATAGAATGAGCATTTAAAGTTACCACAATATGACCCAGGACCTCCAGAAACTGCAGCGAAAAATCAGACTCGGTTTCAATTCTTTTAAACTGTAGTCAAAACTTTACTTACCTAAAGTGTCTCTGGGGCTGCTTTTAAATCCATAGTTCGTCAGAACATTTGGTTGGGCACATGATAGTCCATTACAAATATTCCGGCAGCATTTTCCACCAATAGCACTACATTGGCTGTCATGCAAGCATTTTGGAGTGCAGTTTTGCACCTTACTAAACGATGGACATTCTAAAAAAGGTTGCACGTGTGTTAGTTTTAAATGTGTTAGATTTTGTAAGATTTTTACCTGCTGCGGTTGCTAAGACGCACAGAACGCTCTGTATGATCAACAAGAAGCAAATGATCTTAAACATTTTTTCTTTGTTTGTATCTAATTTAAAAATATTTGGAAAACTCAACATTCGATTTTCACTAACAATAAACTTGTCTTTTTCGTTTGACTCTATCTAATGAAAGCAGAAAACAAATTACCGGGTATTTATAATTACTACCTTCTCCCAACCTCTAATAGGTGTCAGATAAATAGAAAACGTTTCTCCGAATAAGATACTCATAGTTCGGTAGAATTTTTCCCATGAGTGAAGGAAGTGAATTAGAAAATATTTAAACAGTTGTTTTACATACCATATTTTGCTTTATAGTTCTTTAAAACAGTGTTTCGGTGTAACATTTATGATACTTATTAGTCGAAGAGCATTTTTATTATCACTTTGTTAACTGAAGTAATTTTTTTTTTTTTTTTAATATTTTCTGCAATCAAATTATAATATCTAAACTTACCTCTTTCTGTCCAAACAGCAACAAGGTAGCTCCAACATCCCATCAGATGCAAGTCAAGAGGAACTTGAACGTTTCCAAAACGAAAACGCATATTATTCGTTCAATTCTGCTGTCGAGGATGACATTAACGATAATGCACAAGAACGTTCTGAAACTCGTGAAGGCACAAAGGTAACTGGTAAATATTCCTACAGTGACGGATATGTTCGCCGTACAGTTCACTATGTTGCCGATGAGAATGGTTACCGTATTGAGAAGGAGGAAACCCAACCCATTGGAGATGGTCCAGTATTTAATCCTGATGGTCAAGCTGATATTTCTGGATCAGATGTTGGATCGTACTCAATCAAATTGAATCACGATGATGATGATAAGCACTACAAGGAAATCAAGTCACAATAAGAGCGTACCAATGACGTGTGCATCAGCAGACAAGTACAAACAAATTTGCTGTATTAGACTGATATCAATTCGACTTAGCTTATAAGATTTGTAAAGAGATTTATTGTATTTAAATGCGAATAACAGCGGATAAGTTTACTTGTAAACATTTATTTTAAAACATGTGCTTTAACATCAAGAATTGTTGTTTTTCTTATTTTTTTTTTTTTTTTCTATTTCAATGCTGAAAAGATAAAATCTCAACCGTTGAACTAACCGGCTACAGCTTACATCTCATTATGCACTGTGACATCACACTCGCCGCTGACTGAGCTGCTGCTGCTCGTGGAAATTATTAGTGCCTTCTCGGAGTCGGTTAGGTTGATAAATTTATTTTTAGTCTTCAGCTCATTTTGTATTGAGGATAGAAGGTCAGGAGATTTTGATCGTTTTTCATTTTGAATTGTGAAACTGTTTTGGGGAAGCTCCATCTCCTCACTGACAGTAGGTTCCACATCCTTATGTTCAACTTTTTTTTTTAATCGTTTCGATCCTTTGGTAATCAACATAACAGCAGGTGATTCATGAGGCAAAGCTTGAATAACTGTCTTTAGCAATTTAGGTGGAGTTTCTGGTGTCTTGGGGTTACCAATTACCACATCTGCCTGCATGGCATTTCGTCGTGCTTCTTCGCGTTCTCGTGCAGCATTTTTACGCATTAAACTTCGTGCTCGTTTTTTGAGAATAGCTTGTGCATTTGGATAATAAACGATGACTTCATTCAAATCTGACTTTGAGAGAACAAATAGATTCGCATAACCTTTAGAACGTACATCTGCTGTTCGACGATCTGCACCGTTAATTCCCAGCAAACTTATTTCTCCAAATACGCAACCTTCGGATAGTGTGGCAAGAACAATTTCATTGTTAGGACCTCCCATTACCTGGACTTGACCTAATTTTATTATATACATCTCACGGCCTACTTCACCCTTTCGACAGACGTAATCATCGGGAAGGAAAGTAACAGCACGGAGTTTTAAGACTAAATCTCGTAGGAGTGCTTCCTCACAGTCGGCAAACAATTGTACTTTTGAAAGTGTTTGAATGTGTACTGAGATGGCGATATCAGTTTTAAGATTTATGGGAAGCGAATCTAAGATGTTGCTTTCATCTGAAAATCAAATACTATATGGGAGCAAATAATATTGAATATATCAATGAAATACCCAAAGTTCTTTGTTGATCCCAAGTGAATTTGAACCACATTTTGACCCTTCTCTGAACATCACTAGGAAGATTCAAACGTCGCATGTATTCAAGAGTCTCATCCTCTAGCTGTCGATACTCGTTCTTGGTTCTGGTTGCTGTTGAAATAATGTCTCGGATTTGGCCAATAAGTAAAGCAAAGACGAATACACCCATCAACCAAGCAGCAGTCATAAAAACGTATTCACCTTCTGTTCCAGGTTTTGGATTTTTTCCTACAAATCAAATGTATGTACGGGTTTGTATGAGTAAGCTCCATCGAGAAATCAGTGATCATCCTTACCGATTGAAGTAGCCGTCTTTGTTGCAAAAGCAAAACACCTGACATATGGATGACCTTTTCCACTAAACACCCAGCGATTTGTGCCTAAACCTGTAAATATTATGCATAGCCTTTTATACATTCTCATTCATGTATGTGTGTAAATATTTATAACGATATAAAATTCACTTAAAATGCAGCACAACTCACTTACCTTGATATGAACTGTACGCATAATACGAGCAAGCAGTCAGGTGTATCATATAAAGCATGTAGGTCAACGTCTTTGCCACTCTTACCTACAACCGGACAGTAGTTTGAAATCAAAAACTAAGTTAGTGTACGAGCGTTAAGCTTACAAAATGTGGCGATGAAATGACCCGATCAAGCAGTTTGAAGACCTCCCAAAAGCTTTGAATCTTTAGAAATCTTGGAAATCGCCAGTACACCGCACCAGTTCCGAACTGGAAATACAACAAATCTAGAGGCAGAAGAGACAACAGATCCATCTACAAGAAATAATAACAAATTTAAGAAAGCTTTAGAGATTGATTAATTGGATTTAGGGTGGACTATTAACTTACCTTAAACTGCAGCTTCCTCATATAGTTCTTTCGAGTAAGATTCTTGTTTTTCACCCAAAAACCCTCGAAAAGATACATGACACGATGCTTGAAAAACACCACATCCAGTAAGTATATTAGATCGGCACAAAAATCGCAGACAAGCCAAGCGTTCGTATTTTCGGGAGTTTGAAAAGGAAATGTGGCTCGCAATGGTATAACCCAAGCGTTGTAAAGAAAACTTATAGAAACCACACATAACCATGAGATGTAGATTTTTCCTTGTGGATCAAGAGTTTTATCATCGTTGTTGCTGCCACAGAGGCTAGAGCATAGCCAAAGGCTTGACTGTGGATTATCTGCCTCGAATTGGCCACGGATATTTTTGTTTCCTATTTTGGCATTGGAATTGTTGTCACCCTTATTTGGTTGTTTCCCGATTGTAGCCGGGGCTGCAGATGGTGGTGGAGACGGCGAACTAGCACTGCTTGATGGTGTCGGTGGAAGTTCCAATCGAGATTTGACTTTATTGGCACGAGCTGTGAACCTTCGGACCAAATGACGGACTTGATCTCTCAAAAATTGCTGACCATCGGAATCAAGACTGGAGAAAAAATTATTTTAAAATGAATACAAAGTTTATTTGATGGTAAATGGGGCTATTTACCTTCCGGGGATAGAGCTGTTCATATTATTTGCAGGTACTTCATTTACTGCCACCAGTTCGCTTTCTAGCATATTGTCCTTCACCTCAGGTGAGTTCTTTTCATCACTGGTTAATTCAGCTGGTTCGCTGTAGCAAATTTGGACACCCTGTTCATCGGAGTTTTCCTCTTGTACTGCATCTTCAACTGGGTGGGAGCAATTGTCGAATGTTTCTTCTGTGAGAGGTAATTCCTCTATCTCCTGACTTGCAGTTATCCCAAGACTTCTTCCTGAACCTTCATACTCCTCAACTGGCACCTGCCCAGGTAGTAAGCTTTCATTTAAAACTCGTCGTACACTCTCTGGACTAACAAGTGGCTTTTCATTTTCATACTTAAGAATGTGTTTAACCAGTGCATGGGTGCTTTCTATGTTTGACGTGTTTTGTTCTGCCTCAAGACATCCGATCTTTCCATTTCGAAAGTACAGCTTGGAGTTAAGAAACCTTGGACTGCCTGGTTTGCTTCGTTTATTTTTAAACGAGTTGATTTTATAGGTGGGACCTTTTTGTGAGTTCTTTCTAGACGAACTTGGAGTTTTCTTTGAGGGACTGGGTGTCTTATTTTCCTTATTTGGACTCGAGATTTCAGCTGATCTTCGTCTTTTTTCTTCCAACTTACGACGTTTTTCCCTAGCATACAATTCTTTATCGCGTTCCCTCTCTCGTTTTATTATATTCTCGGTAACAGTAAGAAAATCTTCAATTTCCTTTATATCCTTCGAGATCTCCTCCAAACTCTTTCGTACTGACGCCTCTTTCTCACTTGGCGAAGAATACTTCACTTCAGAGATTTTCGAGTTGATAACATTCCTCATAAAAGGATGTCGTTCTAGGGTCTCTGAAAACATTGGTGAAGTTGGTCTATTGGCACGTGCCGATGGTGGTGAGCTCATCTTTCGGACACTTTTGCGAAAATCTTCGTAAGGAAAATTCTCCAAAATATTCGGCGATGACTTCAACAGAGATTCAGAGTCGTTGCCGACAGGCTAATGCAGAAAAATGCATTTAATACGAATTTATTCAAGCGAACCAAACAAAATAAACTAATCACATCACTCTGCGCTTCGATACTAAAACCCATCACCGATTCTTGATAAACAACCTGATAGATACAAGCCCATATAACCATGCACATTTTGATAGAGCTACGAGTATTCGCAAGTTTATAATAAACAGAAACAGCAGAAGCGAAAGACACGATTCGCGTCACGTCCTCCAGTGGAGGCTTGCACGCCTTTTGACTATCAATTTAATACATCTGAAACTAAGCAATTACTTTCGAATGTGTTGCTTTTATATGCCTCTATATTAAAGCAAGCGTATCTACTTGTAGTTTAATGTCAAAATCGGTGATGAGTGTACTCGTATCGTAGCCTATACCCAGGATAAGAGAGGACCCCATTCAAGGTCTGTTACTCACCTTTCGTAGTAATCCAACGTTATCCATTGTGAGGTTTTATGAGCCTTTTCGTTAAAAGTATCTAAATTAACTGAAAGAAGGTTGTAATTATAAACATTTTTGTTGTTGCCGCTCTTAACCATAAAATAATTATCAAGATGAGGAAACGAAAAGGTGGACATGGAAAGATTAAAATGGCTTAACAACTATTATGGTTGACCATTAATGGAGATCATTATTAGCACGAAGACAATTTTGACTTGGAAAATTAAGAGATTGGATTCCATGGGCTGGCATGGCATGCATAAATATGTGGTCGTTTATACCTATGTATCTGAAGCAAAGCACACGTATCTTAATAAAACTAGAGGTTTGGCAAAAAATAAGGAAAGCAAATGAAAGGGTTTTACCATAGGTATAGTCAGAAGCTAAAAATTATTGACTTTTTCTCATGAAATTCAGATCGTTCGTGAAATTCATTAATACCTATCCTCTATAGTAGCAATAAATAAATGCTACTAATTGATAGCCGTTTGCTTTGGTAATTTAGGCACTGCTAATGGTTTCAGTCCAACCAAAAAAAAAAAAAAAAACGTCGCACAACTTGACGTCAAAGCATCAGCTTTTTTATATGAAAACTTGAAGGTTATAATTGTTTCTAAAAGCCGAATCTATAGATATGTCGGTGGTTATTCGTTATGCCCTTGAGATGTTGGATACAATGTACAATTTTATTGATTTTTTGCAGTCGAATAATACTTTTTTGGTTTTTACGTCTATCTGGAGTTTTCATGAAATTTCTTGAAGTAATTGAAAATTTTCCAAATGAAAAATGTTTCGAATCGATTAAATTTTATTTACCTTATTAGTTTTTCAATACTTTTCGAAATATTAATGAAAACAAAGAGGTTTCATGCTCTTCTTCTCAAAGTTTATTTTACTTCTTATTTATAACCAGTTTTACTACATTTTGTAAGTTCAATACTACTATACTCACTCTGTACTTTAGTGTGAATTTTAAAAAATTCAAATAAACCCGCGGCAAAATAGTTTTTTTTTTTTACGAAAACTAAAACCTTACACCAACTCCTTCATGGTTAACATGAAGTTTGCTGGCTATTTACAACAGCTGTTAACTAAAACGTTTTCGCGCATGTCCTTAACATATATAAAATACGAGTATGTTTCTATCTATGTATGTATCTTATCTATATTTTTGAACAAGATAAGGATATCAACAAGTGGTAGATTAATTGGTATAAACAACACATGACTGTTGCTTTCGTTTGATAGCCAAAAACTACAATTTGTTTGTGATGAATTTATCTATCAGGGTCAAGCAAGCAGCAGGTTGATCCGTAGGCACCATGTGCCCTGAATTCAATATAGAGGCTTCGTAAAAATTCTTTGCCTTTGTTACATAACCGAGAAGTTTTCCACTTATACGGAACGGTTGTCGCTCAGCAGCTCGATATTCCTCAGCGCCATTCCATTGCATTAGATGAAAAGCATTCTCCGATAGAGGATAAGCAACGATGAAGTCCCAATTTCCATTGTAATACAGAATTCGCAGTCCTGCGTCGAGAAGACGTTCAGTCCAATGCATGGCTGTCGTCATAAAATCATTAATAAGGTGAGTGTAGACAGCATTTGGACCGAAAAATGGATGGTTGCCAACATGGAGTGCCTGACGGATCTGTAAATTTAAAAAACAAAAAAATTATTTTTGTTGATATCTTTAACTCCGTGGGTTTGTGCATACATGAGGTTGGTCAATGAACTCCTTAAATGGATATAAATCTATCTCTTCAGGTTGTTGAATGTTGTATAAGTTGCTGTAGTTGCTGTGGACTGTGAACAAGTGCAGAGTTGAGTCCCAATACTATTTTATTTCAAGTAGATCAAAGTTCTCATTACAGGCATACATCATATTTACTAAATATTTATGACTTACAGCCTTTGCAACTGCTGGCTGATTGATATATGCTTTTATGAGACTCTCAGTTAGTTGCATTTCTTGGTAACCCTTACGACCGACCAAACCCATTTCGTAGGCAAAAATTGAGTAATCCAGCATGTTATATGGATCAGAAAGGGCATTTCCCATAACAAGGCCCTTCAAATTTAAAAACCAAGTTCGAAAAATTTAAAAGAATACATAACTGACTTGCCTTCAAATTTATCTTTAAATAGTTCTGGGCAATACTATTTTGTTGGTAAATTGCATCCCCTATTGCTGGAATATATTTTCCCGCAAAGGATTCCCCAGCTATATAAAATTCATTCCTCTGCAAATATGGAAACAATTTAAAAAATTGCACCAAAGCAATATATAAATGTTGCGCCACATCCGAAATCGTATTACAATATCCATTTGGACTAGTAAAACTGAAACCTGTCCCCACTGGATTATCGAAATACAATAGGTGATATTTTTTGTGCCAGGAATAGGGGTTTTCTACCAAAATCACTTGTTAATCTCCGATAATGTGGTAATAATTATTGTACACTATATTCATACCTTTAATTTCCGTTCCGTCCAAAAAGAATGGCCCATTTTCTGTAAACAATGCAAACAACGATGAAACTCCCGGTCCGCCCTGCAGCCAAAGAACAACAGGTTTTTCATCATTTACAAAGTTCATTCCACCGCTGTTGATTGACATGTTAGCCGAAAGCTTTTTTAGAAATTCATGATCAAAATCAGTGTCTTCCGTTTCGCCAAAGTCTATATCACGCTCAAGGTCATTTTCCGTACCCTGCAACAATCTTTGCGATTCCTCTGATGGGAAGAACCAGAAGAATAAATTCGAATCATGTTGTTCGTCCACTGTCAGATATCCTTTTTCGTGGATAACACCAAATTAGTAAAACAAATCATGAGTTCGACTTTAAATAAACTTACCAGCATAACTAGTCGTATTAAGGAACAAACTCTTATCTACGTTTGCCAATTTCCTGGCAGTTGATTGTAGTCCAGCTTCAATGTACGGTGTCAGTAACAGTCTGCCATCATCCAAATCATTTTGATTAAAAACGTATCCATCCGAAGATAACTTTGGTATTCCAAAAGTCGGGAGGAGCTGAGAACGTACTATTGTCAATATGACAAGTACAATGAGGTATCCAATATATAGAATACGTTCCATTGTTCGTCGTCACATAAGGGATGAAGAATGTTTGCATTCGCGTGGTAAAACTTCAACTGCTCGTATGTCAGGGCAAGCATTAATCTTTATACGGGTGCGACTAGAATGAGTGTACAGTACACTACACTACTGCTACTGCCACTACTTTAGCTGCCCTATCCTCTTCGTGGCTAATTTTAGCCCAGTGGCATAAAACAATCAAATGTTGGTGGTCATAATAAGGCAAATATCAACAAGTGGGGACAGAATTTAAAGTGGTTCTACCGATGAAGATGACGGTAGTACAATGAATAATATACAGACAGTTGCTGGGGGTTTTTGGCCGATTACCACTCTATTGTTGACTTGTTCACATTACCAGGTGGACGTTATTATTTGCCCACATACTTTCTGTTAATTTGTAAAAAAAAAAAATTGAAATTGTAAGCTCTTGGGTATTTCTGTGCAATGACTATAGTAATTTTTGCGTCATTGACTTCGACTCTTTTGGTTACCGAACATCTGCAAAATACAGATTGAGATCTCAATGAGTCTCTAGCTTTTAATAAATATCGCCCGAAGATGTAATGAACGTGAGTATGAATACGTACTGGTACAAAACCTGTACAGATCTGTATTTAATAAATTATACGTGTGTACGACGCCGTCTAGAGCCTTTTAATGTTCGAATACACTTTTTGGGACATTAAATCAACCTTGCGCATATTCGTAGCATGTATTCAATTAATTGTTGCTTGATCAACTGTGTAAAAGTCGAACGGCAATGATGACTTGTTTTTTTTTTTAATTTTCTCATACTTTTCAGACGAAATCTTTTTTTTTTATTCCGTTAAACCCCAATAAAGTTCAATGTATTCAGTCCTTCTACTGCATTTAATTTAATTCACACTGGGAGCACGAAACAGTTTAAGCCCTAGCCTAATTGGCAATAGCTTACTGACGGCTAGACTTGGTAGTAGCATCATCAAACTATCCTTACCGCAAAAGGTGTTGTGAATACAGACGAAGTCGCGAGATAGTAAGTAATACAATACGTCGCAGAAAGGTCATTAACCTAGTGTCCAGAATCATTTTATGAAAGACTAAGGAATGGCCTCTAGCTCTCTGGCTAAAAATCAAGTTTCCTATTACCACATAAAACACTGCCGCATTTTGTAGACCTGACAAAATACATTGTGGAAATTTTATTATTTTGGAATGTAGAGCGTACTAAAATGAGACGAAATAGTAACGAAAAACTCCATATTAAACACTTTGGTCTTTACATGCAACACTATTAATAAACATTTACACAGACTGTTCAACACATGTCTTTTGTTATTAAAATACCACCTAATAATACAAGTTGATATACTACAAATGGTATTTCTGCCACCTACGAGTAGTGTACTCGTAAAAATTAATACTCGTACAAAGAGAAAGTTTTGCCAAAAGAAAACGCGCTGATATGTATTTTTAAAAAAAAATTATATTTTTTATTTGTCAAATACCTACCTACATGTTATGGAATACTTTATTCGAAATGGCCTTAAAGCACCACCTGAGACGTAC
The DNA here is from genome assembly GCA_907269105.1 of Volucella inanis. Classification (NCBI taxonomy): domain Eukaryota; kingdom Metazoa; phylum Arthropoda; class Insecta; order Diptera; family Syrphidae; genus Volucella; species Volucella inanis. The sequence goes on from OU026157.1 coordinate 139,812,721, forward strand.
CGGCCAATCATCAATCGCATAACGGACTTCTTTCATCGGAAAGTGGTCAAAGACTCAATATTTCGGTGATGAGTAGAACCGGCCATTCCCTCTAAAAGTGACCACAATTTGTAATCCAAAAAGTTGAGGTCCGGACTACCAGCTGGCCAATCATCCAGTGATATGAAGTCGGGTATATTTTTTTGCTACTCTTGAGTGGTTTTCGCCCTGTGGGCTGGTTCAGAATCTTGTTGAAATGTCCAGCGCTTGCTTGTGAACATTTATTGGCTTAGCGGCTGAACAGAGGTTTGGTAAACTTTCACCGAAGTCTTGATTCTTTTTTCACAAAAATGGAGATTGGTTAGGTCATCGTAGCTCACTCTCCACCATACTTTAACATATACCTCTTACAACTTTGGAATACGTTCTTAAACTTCTTTTGATGTCCGAGCCATACACTCGATCATTTTGCTCATTAAAAGTTTCTTCGAAGGTAAAAATTTTCTCCTCGGTGAACAGAATTTTTCTGTGAGCATTTTTAAGCTTCAGAGATCTTTTAGTTTTTGTTTCAATGCGACTATTATAGGTGTCCAGTGTGTCTTTTGTAGGAACTAAGTCCAAGGTCTTCTTTGATGATGCGGGACATGTGGTTTTCGCCTGATTCGAGACTGTACGGCTTTGATGGCTCCCGGAAACGTCACAGTGCGTAGACAGCCTGATCTTTTACGGTCATATACTTCACCAGTATCCTCGAATAATATAACAGTATGATAAACAAAACAGCGAGTCGTAGGGTCCAAAAGATATCACCTTTGGTCATATTACACTTGTATAAGCCGATCACAATGACACTATTTTCGATGTCACCTCATTTTATGATTTTAAGCGACTGAAACAAAAGCAACGGGTTAAATAAAGTTTAACATTAAGCAACTAATACTTTACTTAACAGGTAAAGTAAAGTAACAATCTACAGATCACTCCATGTTGGATCACCTCGTTGTTAAATGATCCAATTATTTTTCCGTCTGCCCTCACTACAAAATTCGGTTGGAACATTGCCTCTCATTGAACATAACAAAACCAACTGTTTGGTCAGGTTAATATGAATAATATGAAAATGTTTTCCCTTTAAGATCACGTTTTTCCACCCACTGATATTCATTTCATTACTGTGGATGTCATTTTCGTGTCGAAAACTTTAAGGAGAGATTCCTTTGAGAAAATGATCGTATTAGTGAGGGGCGGAAATACATCCCCACCGAAATACAGAGGTTTAAGAGTGCCCTAAATCTTTCAAAATCATGCGTATGTGGTAACTCCCAATTATGAGTACTTTAATTGTTTTAAAACAAACGTTGCCCTAAAATGAATGTGTCAAAGCTATTGAAGATTAAAAGTGATTTGGTTTTTAATTAAAAATTTTGATTTTGTCATTTTTTTTGGAAAAACACGTAATTAATTAGCCCCAATCCCAACAACAAAATATGTCAAGGATTCTCTCTTTTAAATCACATCATCCGGAACACCCTGTTTACATTAATCACTAAAGTGAACTCAAAATTTATATCTTATTACGAGCTAAACGAGTATGGCTGGTTAATAACGTTACCATTTGTTTCTCAAGTCAGTAGTTTTCACGATGCGGCCGTGAAGATATCCCCAAATTTTCATTTTCGATTTAAAGTTAGAAAAAAAAAGTCTATAAGTACTTCGATTTCTCCACTACGCATGCTCAGAGAGACAAGGTGGATCTGTTAAAGGACAATTCCGCATTAAACTGACTTTACATGACTTAACCCCTTTCTTTCAGCGATGGCCTAAAGAGCACCAAAACTTAGACCTTGAGAAATGGAATAGTGTTACTTGGATCAATAAATCTATCCACGAGATATTTGGCACGAAAATAAGGGTCTTTCTTAGACGTTTCGGGGAGTAAATAAACTGCTCCCACCACAAAGCGATGGATATATTGTGCCATGGGAAGTTTTTTCCTTTGGCAGAACAACGATATAGTTAATATCGAAGGTATTTTCAACTAAGGGGGCTACAGAACCATTCAATCTGTTTACATTGTATCCACTTAGTGGAGGTACTCCTATAAATACAAAAATGTACAAAAATAAAAATAAAAATGGTTAAACTCCAGAATTACAGGAGTTCTTGAAGTTGGACGATACAAGAAAGAAATTTTACTTCTTCAAGTCGAAGCAACCGACGGAGCAAAATGGCAAATTTTCAAATTAGGCGCCCAGGCAATAAAGTAGTTATCTCCATTTGTTTGGCGATTTCTCACAAAACTCTTAGAATTCATTTCTAAATAGTGAAGAGTGGCGGCATCTATTGGAAGCACTCTTTAGGAATACTTCTGCAGCCATTTGAACTGCTCACAAATGCTATGAAAAAATGACACTCACACTCAATTGGTTGGCTTTAAGTTTGCCGGAATGACAGCAATTACGTAACGATCACGGGATATGTGTAATATGGATGATGGAGACTTGAAATGTGAGACGAAATGACATTGTTTTCACAAAACAGGGTCACACAGTCAGGAGCAACCAGTCGTTTTCGTTACCAGTTGCGCAGGAAAAAAAGAAGCTACATAATCTCAATAAATGGGAATTGTCTATTGCATACTTTCTCTTTCTATTAATTTCATCCAATGTGGTGAAAGACAGCAATGAAAAGAGAAGTCATACGCTAAAGCTCTGATTGGTTGCACTGCAAATGCATGGAGATAGGTTATCGCTTCTCTGACAAAATGTCTGCCTGTAACATAGGCAAGGCCAGTATGGCAATGACAAAACTAACACCCACAGACAGATTGGCACGACATTTTATTTTAGTTTTCAGAAATATGTGCTGCGTTAGTTCAACATCACTAAAACTCAGATTATAGCACTTTCTAATGCATCCTCAGAAGAGCTGTCCAATAAGAAAATAATTTCAAAAATCGAAAAACTACAGTTGTAATCGATTTATTGCTGCGTCACTTTATCGGCAAATAGTTATTTCAATAAATCGACGGTTTTAAATGTTGTATGGCATAAAGCTTTATCATTATTGCAACCACATCTTGTCCGGGTCAATTTCGTCCATTATTTTTGTTATAAAAAATTCATTTACACTTATAAGCTGGCCAAAAAATGCTTAAAAATTAGCCTAATTAACTTATACTGTCTTGTGCTGTATACTGCTGAAAGACAGCAGAAAGGCCGCTGACTTCCTAGAAACGTCGAGAAGTATTCGTTTTGTCTGCCTACATCCCGCGGAGCTGTGCCATCTACCGTTGTGCTCGTATGAGACCCAACTGTCAATGGAAGCCTTAACCGTGGACGCAGGCAGACCCAACGTAGGTTCTGGCCCTGAAAAACTCTCCTCTGAACCGTGCCACGCAAGTTCGTCGACGCAAGAGGAATCAGCCAGGCTCTAAATGCAGCTTGGCTGTCGCTGCAGATGCAAATGCTTCGCCTCCTTCACCGTTTTTCCGGTGTATAGTTCGCTTCCATCAGGATTGCTTGCGTAAATTTCTGCTTGAAAGACAGATGCAAGCTTTCCTAACGTGAAGTGAAATCTAACGTCGCCGTCCTCCAGAAAGATACCAGCGCCACATTCTATATTGGTTTTGGAGCCGTCGTGAAGACCCGACTGCATTCCTTTCGTGGCTTAGATGCTGGCCGATGTCAGTCCTGAGCACAAGGAAAGTCGATTTCGTATTTTTTCCGAAACAGGAGTTCTGGTGTCATTTCATCGGATGGCATGCCCATAAAACCGGAGTCATTAGACAACAAGGTTATCGAAGCTTCAGTGCGTGTTGTACCAAAGACCACTTCTTTTTAATCTGAAGATGGCTTTGGGGGTGCAGACCATGATATGATAATCAAGGGAGGGACTACTTTTATGTTGGTGCAGTTTGTCAATAGTTGCGTTCGGAAATATGCTGTTACCGAAGTATCGTATGTCCATCGTACATTTTATGGGCTGCGTCCATTTGTTCAAGGTACCCGTCAATCTCCCCGTTTGACTGATTCCTGTTGAAGGGTGGGAAGACCAATTTAAAGCAGGGTGCTCTAGTCAATGTTCTGGATAAGTGTGCTCATCGTACGCAACTAAAATTGTAGGGATAATTTTGGATAAACTCCTCTAATGTCATAAAACGGTTATTTTGGTACTGCGGCTGATAAATGTGAAAATTAAAATTCTTTATTTTAAGTAATATAATTCGCCAAGAACAAGATAAATGTATATCCCATATGGTCTAGTGGCTAGGATATCTGGCTTTCACCCAGAAGGCCCGGGTTCGATTCCCGGTATGGGAAGATTCTTTTTTTTTTCTTCTGATTTATTTTAGTTGAACTGAAGCACGAATATGCCGTCACATTAATAAAGCACTACGTTAGTTGCATTCAATAGTTCAAATTTTCTAGAGAAATAATTTAGCCAAACTGTATTAGGTACCATGTGCTTATAAACGTGAAAAAATCGTTATACTTGTGCAGATTAGTAAGGCATTTCAATTATGGCTGCAGAAAGAGTAAACTGGTTTCATCAACTTAAACACCTTTCGTGTGTATATTGTATTTTTATTTGCGTTTAGGACTACCTAATAGACAGTTAATTGCATGATTCTCTGAAGATCGATACAAAATGAAAAGAAAAAGAAAATTAATGTAATTGTTTGGACATTATAAAGGAAACAAAAAAGGCTGCTGAACCCATGCTCATGTTTATGGATAATATAATTACTTCTTGGATTTCTCGTCCTTGCTTTTGTCCGATTTCTCATCCTTTTTGTCCTTGTCTTTCGCCTCCTTATTGTCCTTTTCCTTCTTCTCCTTGCCATCGTCTTTCTTTCCCTCCTCAGCGTCACGATTCGTGAGCTTGTTGTTGATAAGATTATGAAGAGCAATGATTGACCGCACCATCGATGCCAAGTACACAACCAGCATTTGATCGTTTGTCTTCACATACATTGTCTCGATAAATTGGTCTGAGGTGATGTCGGGGAGTAGGTTGAAGATGTCCTGCATTTGATAGACGATCTGATGGTTGATGGGTAGCTTTCCATCGCCCACTTTCTGTAAATAGTTTCTGATGTCCTTCAGCTGTGCATGTAAGCCTTTTAAGCCTTGCAATTGATTTGTGATTTTCTGTGACAAACTGCCTACGGTTGTGTCTTTGATATCGCGCAACAAATGCTCCACACCCACTTCTTCGGCTTCCTCGGCACCAATCTCACTAGGTACATGTTCGAATGTTTTGCTTGTTGGTGTACCATCGTCATGCACCTCTTCTACGGCTATGTACGCTTCAGTTGGTAGTCCAAGGTCCTTTGGTTTTGCATCAATAATGACCAAAACTGAATTGGGACAGTACCGCCGAATCAACTCATTGATGGCAATGTCATTCTGATGGAGTTTCGGTCCTGTATGATACCAGCCCACGACTCTTTCTCTAGCGTTTACCTTCTTGAACATGCCATACATGTTTTCCAAATAGTCGTGATCAAGGAACCAAACAGATTTGTCTTTATCGTCCTCATCAAAGGGCACTGAAACATGCAAATATGTACATTAAATGTTCAGTTCGTTTGCTCAATAAATGTGTTTATTTGACTAAAAAAGTAGAAAGCTTACCTGCAAAACTATTTGAAACATCCAGGACACCTTTCGATCGCCAGCAACCAAGAAGTACGCCAACAACGCGTTTCTGATTCCCTATTTTTCCCATGCGATTGAAATGGTCAACCACACTTAGCAGGACCAAGGGATGTACTATGACCTTGCTCACACTGACTTCGGCGGTAGGCATTTTACTTGGAATTTATCGTAAATTTGATTAAAATTATTAAATGCTCAGCAATGCAAGACAAAGAAGGCTTTTTCGAGAAAAAAAATCACATATACTTCGGGGGGAAATGATGATTTTACGTTTTTCTCTTGATTGAAGGCGGCTCTCAAACACGAAATGACAGCCAGCATTTCGTATTAAGTTGGCTGTGGAAGTTTAATCCAATCAATAAGGCCACAACACATTAGTATAAATGAAGTGAATTATTACTTTCCTCCGAAGATATAAGTAATTTACAAATTCCAATCTACGAGGATGTGTCAAATATAATCGGGACAGATTTTCTCAAAAATTCCTGAGGGGTGCTACACTTATCATCTTGGGACTACCATATCTTTAGACCCCGATAATTTAATGGCCAGCGCTACAACGACAATAAAGAGGTGGAAGAGTTTGTCGTCCAATGGTTATGAGAAAGTAAGAGAAGTTCTTAGAATCCGATGTGAAAAATGGATGAACAGAATTAAAATATATATGTAAACTTAATTCGATACAGTCAGAATTGTTTTAAAACCGAGTACCGTTTGTTGAATTGATATATGAGTTCATGTATCAAAACCACTAAAAACTGAAACAATGTAAAAGTGTCTCTTAAAAATTCTCTAAAACAACTTCGAATATGTATTTCCGAACGCGCTTATTCGGTGAAAAAAAATCATAACCTCCTCCTGTCAAAGTTGGAAAATTGGAGATTCTTCATTGCGCCTGCAGTTGCTTTTACAGAAATATTTTATATTTTATTAATCAAAAGACAAGAGATCTTAATTCAATATGCCTTTTATGAAAGGGCCAGCTCCAGTCCGTCGGACCCTCAAGTACTTGAATGCTGGCAGACTGGTTCTCAAGGAAAAAGTGAAGATTTTCAGCGTGAACTACAATACCTACGGCGACCATCATTTAGGTGCACGGTAAGGTCTATTGTATAAGCTGGTTGAGTTCCATCTACTTACTACGTTTAACCAATTCAGAGACTTTGTTTTCTGGAACATTCCTCAGATTCAGTATAAAAATCCAGCCGTCCAAGTAGTAACTTTTAAAAATATGACACCTGCGCCATTTGTTCGATGTTACTACGAAGATGGCAGAGACATCCTGGTCGACATCGACAGTAGAAATCGTGAAGAAATTCTGGAGCACCTCATAAAAGTCGTCGGCAAGTCACAGTAAGTTTTTATTCACTGGAACAAAGTAAGAAAATATCTGAATGGGACAACTCTTGTAGCGAACAACTTGAAGCAGAAGCCCGTTCGGCAGAAAAAAAGGATAATCCTGCAAATTTTGGAGTCGGTTGCGATAGACACTGCATCTGTGAGATACCCGGCCAGGTGCCATGTCCAGGAACAATTCCCATGCCGAAGCATATGCGCGGAAAGCACATGTTCCAACCAAAATAAACCACTGCCCTCTTAGAAAAATAAAAAAAACTCTCATCCAACTACTAGTTGAGTACAATATTTATTCTAAAAATAGGTTTGTCAGAGACTTAAAACAAAAGGTGCAACCGATAAATCAAACTAAACACAGCAAAGCGAAACGCAAGACTACATCTTTATTGCGAGGTCATTCTCCGCCATCTGCACTATCGCCGCTTTGGGCGATGATTCCTATTGTAGGGTCCCGACGAGCTTCTGTGCTTGACGTACTGCATTCGTGTGCCGAATGCTTTTTGCGGGCCATTCACATCGTTATTCTTGTTGAATTGATACTTTTGAATCAGGGGTGTTTGGAAGGTGGAATTGTTGCTCATATCCAAGTCTTCGTCCAGGGTACGCTTCTCCAGTACGTTGAGTTTGGCTTCGATAGCTCTTATGGCATCCTCTTTGCTGATTTTCGCATCAGGTGGACGAGTACCTAAAGCGGGAATCTCTATTCTTGGCTTTGGCTTTTCCAGCTCATCCTACAAATGAAAAAATATTAAAGAAACAGTCTCAATCCCATCAAGTTGAACCTACATAGCTTAGATTCTTGGCTAACCGCACTGCAAGTGGTTTCTTACCAACATATTGGCCATTCAGTTTGTGTAGCGCTGTCAAACCAGACTCAGCCTGTAAACTGAACGGTGTTAGTTAAAGGATTCCTTTTTGCGACGTCTACTTACCGATTTAAAAGTAACAAATGCATATCCTCGGGATTGACCAGCAAGTGGCCCACTTTTGTGAAACAGCATATCGAACTTTTCGATTGGACCGCATTTTTGCACAATTTTTAAGAGTTGAAACCAACATTTCAGAAAGAAAATGGAAAAAATTAGTTTTACTGTAGTCAGACCAGTGTCAGAGGAAAACAGTGAAAATGGGCATAATTTAGAAGAAAATCAATAACAAAGCCAACTTACTCGGTGAGACGGGTGTCCAGGTTTCCGAGCCAAATGCGTCGCTCTTCTATGGCCTGGGGAAGAGATTTTTTAAATAAAACTAGACCGAAGAAAGCATTGTTGGTATTTTAATTACCTCAGTTCCCATTGAATTTGTCAATAAACCTCAATTATTTATACAAATTAAAAGAAAGCAAGCTCACGATTGAATAACTTCACAGCATACTAATGACACATATAACTATTTGCAGCTTATGTCAAAGTGAAGTTGGCCTTGGTTGATAATTATATATCAGCGTCATCTAGTGTAGAAGGGGAAATACGGTCATTATTTTAACCAGTACTGCCATTTAAATTGTTTCAAATCTTTGTAGAAAATAAGGTTATAGGATATAAGGAAAATAGAGATGATTAGTTCAGTCCTAAAATGACAAACCTTCATGTGCTCAGCATAACGATAATCAATTCCTGTGACGCTTGCTGTTGCTGCTGCATCTTTGTTAATTACATTAATGTAGGAGCGTTTGTCTTATTGTACTTTAAAAGAGTAAAGCGACAAAAACTCGTTGCTCTCTGCTGCTGAGATTGCTGCAAGACGAGTCTTAAGATCTTATCGCTGTTCGATCAATCTCCACCTGTACATAAAAAGTTACATCTCATATTCCAACATTTCGTCCTATTCTTCCGATCCGAAAGTAGAAAATTTTTTCAGAGTTTTCTGATGTTTTTGATCAGCTCTCTGCTGTTGGCTGTTTCCATTCTTAACAAAATGTGTATGTCTGTTCCATATACAGATAACTTCTAAAACGATGGCTCATAGTTTAGATTTTCTGTATACCCCTCAGGCAATACCCAGCTGAATATGTGGCAGGTCTTAAGCTCCAGAAAGTGCCTTCTATGACAAACCGTCTAGCAGTGCAGAAACGTATAAGAGCTTCACCATAACCATTCAGCTATTTGATGCCTTGCGTCCTCATAATATGTCTCAGCACCTTATTGCTGATGTAGTTTTGGGCATTCCTGATGTTACTGAGCAACATCCCCTATCCAAAGAGCTCCTAAAAAAAACTACACATTATTTATTAATATTACTTAACTTTCTTACTTAGAATGGCTATCGTCCAAATAAACTGCGGCTTACACCTAAATTGCAGGGAGGGTAATTCAGCTTAAGCCCTTAGATTGGCAGAACAGTAAGGGGCCTTATCTTACACCGAAAGGGAAAATTTGAGTCATATGGCCCTAATTAAACACCTTCTTAATCCCATGTGTTATGGCACACCGTAGGCTTAAGCTATCAATGTAGATAGCCTAGACTTAGAACTCTAAGCAAGCCCAGCTCATATATGTACAACAGATTGAAGTGTTCGAAGTTGTGTGATGTGCATATTCCGAACGCTGCTAAAGCCGATCCTCTTCCGAACGGTGGCAAATGGATCGCGGCGCATAGATTCTCCGAACGTCAATCATTAGTTAATGATTTAGAGTACATTCAGTAAACTTTTCCGTCTCCGACTTTACTATTTTTACGCGTACTGGGTTCCTATTTTAAAGCATGTCGTTTCGTGTCGTGTCTCGATACTCGTACTAAGTTCTAGATTTGAAGCATATCATGTCGTGTCGTGTCTAAAAGTTTACTGAATGTGCTCTCAATCATTAATGATAAAAAAGGAGCAGGATATTACACCATCACCAGTTTTGCAATTTACCGAGTCTGACCGAATAAATGTATCGATTTAGTGGTAATCCAGTTAAAGCTACTTCGAAATATTTGAAACCGAAATCTATTAAAACTTTTTAGATATCTACACCAAATATTGAAATTGAGTTGATGATTGCAAGCCAAAATCAGTGCTCATAGCTCCGTAAGAAACCACTGGCATTATCCAAAAGAACCAGCGTTTATTTGAATGTGGGCTCATTGCCAAAAGAAGACTTACGCAGTATGACATCATTGTGAAGCATTTGAGAGAATGCTTCACCATAATCTGCACAAAAGTTAAATTCGTCATCGTAAACGTTATAAGATTTTATGCCTCTAGAGAGGAGAATGGTTGCTCTACCAATGATCTACTATGCTGCTACGAACTCCAAAAATGCCTTTGGCACGACGTTAGTGTGCAAAGTAAAAAAAAACAGATTTTGAAAACATTGTTATGTGGACAAAAACATTAAAAACGAACTCAACTTATATCAACGGGGCAAAATATTATCAAAGATACACGTTTCTAGCACATCACCATCAACAAAGAGATCAGGCAGTTCCTTCACATTTATAGCAATCTGGATGTTTAAAATTTCATGGAATAAGCATTGGCTCGAACCACCAATACCTTGTTATACCCAATGTACATTGAGCTATTTCGTTATTCCGCATACCTGACGCAATCAAAAGTGATTGCTTAAGTTCAGTCTGATAGAAAAGACATATCGCGCTAATACGTACGTAAAATAGATCACCAGTGACGACAGCATCAGTAACCTTCACAGACACCTAGTGAGAAAAGCTCGCATTAGTCTCCTGAGGTGACTAAGAGTGAATGGATTTTAGCATTTCAGTTCGAAGAGGCTGACGCAGTAAAAAATGGTAGCGTGCAAGATTCTCTGTGCTGCATCTGAATATTCCTTGATCAGTGTGATAAATACATCATCATCGGAAGTACGATACCAGAGGAAGATATAAGTTTGAAATGATAAAAAGCTTTATCTTTTGCATTTTAGTTTTTTTTTTTAATTAACACGCGCTCAGAAGATTTGAATACACTGAATATTTCCACACAGAGCATTCAAATGAAAATTAGTTTGGAAGGATGAGTGGTTCCGATGTTCGTTGGTTTTGAGTCTTTGCAAGTTATAATGACACTGACATAAAGCGTTCGACGAAGCATTTCGTAAGCAAATAGGTGCTTATATCAAATATTTACATCTACAACCGATGGAAAAATCTTTCTGGCCAATCGATATTTCTTCTGAAAAGTAAGTTCTTCTCACGAATGGCAAGGAAAGTGCTTAATGGGAGCTTAAACATTTCAGCAAATAAGAATCAGGCTGCTTGCTTCGAGAAGAAACATTAGTCATGTGACCTACACAGTGACATTGACTGAAGTCGAAATCCAATGGCTTAAATAACTAGGTTCGGAAAGAATTCGAATCCATCCCGGGGGGCCAACGAAGGAAAGAGAAACCTTACCGTAAGTATAACCAAAAAGCCATCAGACCTTATTGTGTACAGCTGAAGAGATTTGTTGGATAAGGCTAAGCTCCACACTGCCTATAGCGACACCTAAATTAAATAAATCAAAAATTTTTCAACGATTTTTCATTCGTCTATACTTTCTATTTTGTTTATTGTTTTTTGTTCTACTTATCATCTATATAAACACTTATCAACATACATAATAAATGTACATATATAAACAGTTAACATATCAATAAAAAAAAATCGTTAAAATTATCTATATAACTAGAAAAGTCTATTTAAATTACACTAAAATATGCTCAGAGCGCACTTTATCAGCCTAGCTAATCCTTCTTAAATCCACGTGTGTAAAATCCAAATACTCGTATACTCGTATCTATAAAATATTACAAGTAACAGATTCATGTATGTGCTGAATTGTGCGTACAAGTCTTATCCAATGTACTCGATCTAAAAAGTGATCTTACAACAGACTAAAGATTCCCGCCCCGCTAAAACTAACTTTCGTCTTACTTTCGAAAACTCCATCACATTCAGGACTATGAAACACGCATCAAGGAATTTTAAGATAAAATTGGCAAAATATTTCGGAAAGATACTTAGAAACGGATCTCCTGTTGGTTAATCTTCTTAAACACCTCAGTTGTGAGTAATTCATATTTTCCCTTTGTTGTTTGGTAATACAACTTATCTTCTATCACGTTTGGATCGAAACCCTCTTTCTGAAGATCCACCTTGCGAAGTTTAAATGTTCCAGTTAAATCTACTTTCGTTAAAAACCGCAAGAATTGAGGTCTAGCATAAGCTGGCAGTAGCTTCTGAAGTTTGGCGGCAAATTCGTCAAGATCCACAGAATTATCAGGATCGTATAAAGCAGCCATACCGGCTCTTCCCTCAGTATGTGGAATCGATACTCCATAGACCACGGTGTCTTTGTAACCGGCAACATTGCTCACTTGCGCTTCTACTTCACTTGTTGAGACGTTTTCACCCTTCCATCGAAATGTATCACCCGTTCGGTCCACAAAGAAAAGATATCCACGTTCGTCGGCCATGAGTAAGTCTCCGGAAAGGAAAGCCATATCTCCCTTTTTGAATACATCACGAACCACTTTTTTAGCTGAAGCTTTCTCATCAACATAACCCAGAAATTCTCTGGAAGGATTGCCCTTAATTATTTTCCCAATAAACACACCACATTCGTTTGGCTTGCAAAGTTGGCAGAAACCATCGGGTCCTCGAATTGGCTCTCCAGTATCCTGATTAGCTCTTATTATCGATATGGGATAGACTGATGGAAGGATACGCGATACGAATCCAATTGCTCCAACAGTGTTGTCATTGTTCATGATGTTGGCGTTTCCTTCGGTGGCACCATAGAACTCACCTACTTTTGGAATGTTGAAACGTTCGATGAATTGTGGCCATATCTGTGGTCTCAGACCGTTACCGAATAAAATTCGAATTCGGTGTTTCTTATCATTCTGTGATTCTGGAGTGGCCAAAACATAGCGACACATTTCACCAATATATTGTCCAATCTAGAAGAACAGAAGAATAAAAAAAAAAACAATATGCAACGTGAACAAAATGGATTCTTACCGTGGCATTGAACTTTACACAATCTTCAAAGTAACCCGATGCCGAGAACTTCTTTCTTATTGCTACTGTAGCACCAAAGAGCAAAGCCTGTCCCATGCTCATGACACCACCAGCAGTGTGGTAGAGTGGCAGTGGAGTGTAGAAAATGTCATCGCACTTAAAACCCATGGTGTAATGAATACCAGCGCAGATGAATAGATATCTTTATAAGTAGAAATACATGTAATCAAAGGTAAGTATGAGCATAATCGATAGAATTGAGGTTACTTGCCTGGAATGTGAGATCACAGCTGCTTTGGGTAGGCCAGTTGTACCAGATGTGTAGATATATACTAATTTATCGTGATGATTAGCAGGTTCAACTGACGATGGAACATTTTCTTTGGAAGCATTCTGCAACAAAGTAATCAGATTTTTTGCTAAACCAGTCACTGCTTCCTTATCGTCATTGTTAAACTGGTATAGTGCCAGTGACGACGGCAAGTCTCCAGAGATACTTTCAATGGGTTCGGCAAAGTTTTCACCATAAATAAATGCTGCACACTTAGCAACTGTAATGCTATGCAGTAAAGAGGGTCCCCTCAAATTGGAGTTGATCAGTGGAGTGATTACCCCAAGTTTCGATAGACCCAACCAAGTTCCAACAAACTCTGGTCGGTTCTCCAATAGCAAACCAACTACATCGCCTTTCTTGTAACCGTGGCTATGAAAAACATTAGCAATGCGATTGGAAAACTCATTTAACTGTCGGAAGCTCCATACTTGATCTTCGTATAAAATTGCCGCTTTCTCGGGATGCTTTGCTACGTTCATATGAAAGATATCCGAGATGGTGTAGTTTTTCTTTTCATATTTCTTAATGAGGATCAGTAGCTTCATGTAAGCAATGAGTGCACTTAAAAAAAAAGAATAAAAAACATGTTATTCATAAATCAGTTCAAAATAAATTGGTTTCTTGATCTTGATATAAAATAATTAAATTGTCTCTATCAGCACGCATGAAAATACTCTTATTCAAAGCCGATAGCATAATTTTTTTTGTTTTTGAATCTGATCAATGTTGTTGAAGGTATTAAGAGATTTGTATATACTTAAGTTCTGGACTTGTACCCAGTTAAACTACGGAGTCCACGAGTTATCTTGTTTGAGGTATAGTCTTTCTAATTTTTCTCCGGTGGATAGAACTTGAACTTATAATGTTTAACTTAACTCCACTGCCCTCGTTGTAAACAGCTTTACCTTGATTAAAGTACAGAAAGGTCACATACTGCAGATAATGGTTCAACACAGTTGCCAGTAGCTGCTCAGCGAATATGATTAAGTCAGAGAGTAAATGTCAGCCTTTCTACAGACAGACTCGTGTCAGCTTGACACACTTAATTTTTACGTTTCTGCAACCGCCTTTTTTAAGAGTCATTGACTTTTTACTTGATACTGTAAGCCCCGGAGACATTGTCATAATTGGAGTGGATTTTGAATTGATTTTCCGATTTTCATTTGATACTACATGCCCCTTAAAGGGACTGATCCTCAAAAACACTCTTTATCAGCTTGAGACTGGAGGAGGGCACTAAATCTGACTTTTGCATCTGATTCTTATGCCTCGTCATAACAATCAATCTCCTTCTGTTTGAGCATTTGCTTACCAAAACAAAAACACAACAATGAATTTGAATACATACCCATTGCAGTTCCATTTTTGCCGAGCAACCTGCTCAGTACTGTATTACTAATTTTGGCAGAATTACTTATATTTTCATAACGGTGGACAGTGCTGTTGGGCTTTCCTATCACCAATTTCAAGGACACACATACTTCGCAAAAGTCCCTTTTTTAATTGATTTTATCTGATAGAACGGCAATATAATACTCCTTTTAGACTAACTGAAACTGGTCCCATTATATCTATATTTGTCCCTTGTGTCCATCGTTGGAGAGTCTTGCTTTCCAAGCTGACATCACTCAGGACAATATTGTCGGAAAGATTTTTTTTTCTGTAGGCACAGAGCACCCAGGCAGATTACATGTCACCTTGGTTCTCAGTATTTCGTAGAAAGATGAGCAAACACTTAATTTTTTAAGTGCTTACAGGACCAGAGCTCACTATATCAGCGCCAGGTGCTCATCATAAGCGTTATAAGAATGTTATGTTACCTATGCATAGTATGTTACACTAAGGTGGTTAGCAAAGTGCTTCGTAACGACGCCAGGAAGCGGCCTACTTATTGAAAGCATCACGTCGTTAACATCTTACAGAGTTCGAGAAACTTTCGTTGATATGGTGGCATTCCTGGAGAGTCATGCCATCTGCAGTTATGCTCACACGAAACTCAAATTTTAATGGGCTCCCTAACCAATCATCCAGGCAGTCTAAGCACAGGTTCGGGTCCTGAAAAACTCTTCTCTGAGGATTGTCTAGCAAGTTCGTTGGTGATCATGTTTCTCCCAATTACATTATCACCTGCGGCCCAAACAAGACAGTGAATTGAACCTTTCGACTGCGTTCAGGAAAGCCTCGCATTGTCGAAGTAGCTTGAAGGTTGTGAGAGGGTTGACAAAGGCCTAAGTGCAATTTAGCTGCCGCTACTTCCCTCCTTTCACCGATTTTTCACAGTATAGTAAATTACCATCAGCGTATATTTCCACTTGAAAGTGGAGAAGTGAATTCTAATGTTGTCAATATTAGCAACGCATTCTAAATTGGATTTTGAAACATTAATGATCTTATTCTGATTAAAACTATCACTGAGCACAGGAGTCTAATTTGTGCTTTCACAGCAACAGGATTTCTGGAGCCATTACATGTCGGCACGTTTATAAAACACATTCAAGTGGTGGTCATAGCGCAGGGTCATCGAAAGTCCATTGCACAAAATACCACTTCTTTAGGTACAGCCCATGATATGAATATCAAAAAGAGGAAGATTCATCATCCAGTAAAATAGCATGGATGTGGATAACGAATAACAGGTATTTGATGTGACATGTTAAGTCCAAAGACGTTTGCTATCCATGATGGCAACCAAATAATTTCGTTTGAAAAAACGTATGGCGACACCTTTAAGCACAAGATGAATCAGGGCCTTCAACTTTCTCCTTTCCGCAAGGATAACAAAAAACTGCAGTGCACCAGTAGTCGGTCACGTCTTAGCTCCACTTTACTCTGTTATCTGATCAAGGCTAGTAACTAAATGTGGAAACAACATGAAAGAGCACATGAACACGAAAGGATGAAGCAATTAATAAAATCACTATACACTGGACCAATATGAATACATAAGCAGTGGCTAGAACACTGTAATCGATTTACGGCAAGGAATTTGCATTTACGAAAAACTTGAATCATCTCGTCACTTGTCCGTCCAGTCGACGAGAGGAAAATGAAAATTATGATGAAGAACTACAAATGTCTGGTTTTGCAATGGAGCCAAGTTTAGGTTTGAGTGTATAGGGCACCCATCTTAATCTAATTTACTAGTGAATCTGTGAGTAGCGATTTGGCAGCTAAAGAATTTTAATACGAATAAGATAAATAATCGCTGAATGAGTGTACACTTCTCAAAAGTTTTCATCGTCAATATACTCGTATTAAAACTGTGAGTTTTTGGAAAGATATCGCACTTTAACGTTCATGATATCAGATATATTTTGCTCTCTAGTCATGGAGTAGAATTATTGTACAATTAATTAGAAAATGTCATGTTTCTCATTGATAATGCTAATGGTAGCCCTTTTAATTTGGATGATACTCATGTGATCGAAAATACTTCTATTGAAGCCGTCTTTTACCCCGGAAAACCATACACCTTTTCCAATCTATCGGTCAAGGAGATATCGAGCTGCATTTAATAGATATAAATGAAAGGAAAGAGCCTTAAAATTTATTAATACAATTTATGATGACGAGAGGTTTGAACTTATGCCTGAAACAAATGTGCATTAGTACCTACTGCTTGCATTAATGCGTGCAGTACAGTGTTACATTTCATCGCATTAAATTTGAATATTTTATAAATAAATAAAATGTTTATCCATTTCATCATAAACAACTACTATTTCGCACAAAATAAATTAATTGTTCCTCCATTTTCAACAATATATTTTCGTAAAAAATATTTTTTTTATTTCACTGTCGTTTTCGAAAACATCGAATGACTTTAAATGTACTAGATTGTAATAATTTGCAATTCTATTACATTGGGTTTTGCAGTAAGATTAGAATTTACCGATCTATTGCAGCAACGCATGGGGTGCAGTGACCACGTGTGTTCTCTAGTTTCGCTGCACAGGTTTTACTGCACATGCGTTTCAGGCACTAGTCTGTAATAATGGGTGTTAAATGAGTTGACGAATGAATGAAGAAATATTTTCTATCTGTCGGAGGTTGTAAGTAAATTAAATAATCTGAGATTTGCATAAAAATCGAATACCTATAAATTGATGTTCGATATGTACGACGACACTGTCTCTCCTTTCACTGAGAATGGCACGTAAAATTAATTTTTTATAAACAGAAGTCTTGACTTTCGAATGTTTGCCATTTCCTACCAAAAGAGCAGTGTCATAAAAAAGTATGTTTCCATTCTTGTTGTCTTCTGGCATAGTACGTAGAGTTGACCCGTGCACCACACCACTTCCCGTTTCCATTAGCACAGCCTTAACAATTAGTTTAATCGATAAAGCCAATCATGTAACAATATTGCAAGAACAAAATATACAGATTCAGCAAGTATAGGGTTTTCTAATAGACTTGACAGCTTTGAACTTAATTTGTGAACGCACTCTTTCACTAATTATCAAACTGTCACTGTACATTGAGTAAACTTAACATTTTCATCATGGTAAAGTATACTAACGAGCTACGTTCTCCGATTGGGTTCTGGAGAAGATGCGCCAAGACGATAAATTTCATCGCAAAATCATCTTGAGCGACGAAGCTCATTTTTAGCTCAATGGGTTCGACAATAAGCAAAATATGCGTTATTGGTCGGGTGAAAACCCACATGTGCTTCATGAATCACCACTTCATCCACAAAAAATAACTGTTTGGTGCAGTTTGCATGCCGCCGGCGTTATTGGGCCACATTTTTTCGTCGACGATAACGATCGCCACGTTACTGTGAATGGTCAACGTTATCGCGCCATGATCACCTGTTATTTTTGGCCCGAATTGGAAGATATTGACTTGGACGACATGTGGTTTCAACAGGATGGTGCCACAGGCCACACAGCACACGCTACAATCGATTTATTGAAGATTAAGAATGGTGAGCGTATTAGCTCAAGACATGGGCCAGTCAATTGGCCACGTCGTTCATGCGATTTAACGCCGCTTGACTATTTTCTGTGGGGCTACGTTAAGTCATTGGTTTATGCCAACACGCCGACGACGTTGGAAGAGCTCAGAGCCAACATTGAACGCGAAATAGCGGCCGTTTCGGCCAATATGTGTGGCCGAGTCATTGAAAATTGGGTCCAACGAATCGACCGCTGCAAACGTGCCCGCGGCAGCCATATGAACGAAGTCGAGTTCCATTCATAAATGTTTTGATTGTTCTTCAAGCCAATAATAAAGGTTTTGAAATATCTCAAATGGTTTGCATTTTATTTAAAAAAAAAAAGTTGTGAAGTCGTTATTAGAAAACCCTATATGTAACATATTTCTACAAAGGCATACTGCTCAGGGGCTTGAGCCGTTTTAGCCTTGGGATGAATTGAAATGACCATCAAATGATATCATATTACATATACAGTTGACCTTTGGAGTATAGGCTACGGTTTTTTATCAATCGTGTGAAATTCCATAGAGTTCTTGATAAAAAGGAACAATTTAAAGCGATAAACGTAATGAAAATAAACCTAAGATCTAAAAGCATTCCAAATCTTACAATACCCATCAAAGAGAAACGTCAATACCGCCTCGCATAAATAGATACTCGTATGTACATAGTGAATGCATATATAATGTATGTATAAATTCTACTTAACATCTACAAAAAACCAGCAACCACAGCTTTTCATGGAAGGCACTTCAAGACAAAAAAACACAAAAAGTGGATTCAGCTAAAGTGGGGACGTCGAGGCCTTACTTCCACAACCGCACATACTCACACATACTAAGGCGTTTGTTCCAGTATGCAATGTAGATAGTTGCTGGTTTCCGGATCGGAACTGAAAAAAAAAAAGCTGCGAAGAAAAAAATACAGCATTGACCTTATGCTTAATTGTGATCCACGTTCACTATGTTCGTATCTTATACTCGAAGTCAAAATTGAGGTTAATGACAGACCTCATCTTGTGTAGAAACATTTTTATATGTATATATAAAGTAAATACTCGTACTCGCACTCGTATCTACTTCAGCGTGCGATTGCATTTAATGAATTAGTAGAAGTTTCTTTCAATTGAAGCATAGTGGAGTTGGAAAGTTGCAAATCTCCATGTGAACTGAAAAAAATCATGGCTTTCGTTTCTTTTTATGACATTTGTACCCAAGGGGGTACCCATGTGTTCTCCGCCTCAATGTAGATTGCTCTTAAGATCTCAGATTGAAATCTTAAACCAAGGCCATGTTTGAGCTGTAAATTTTGCAGTAGCAGGTGTTATGCAAAACCAATGTAATCATAGTTCATTATATCAATTAAGCAAGCAAATTATATTGTAAGCGAATAAGTCTTTTGAGTGATTCTATCAGCAAAAATCACGAAAAACAAAGTTTGCAAATGTATCTACATATGTATAGGTATACTCGTAAATGCGCAGATACGAGTACATCGTCAAGGTCGGAGGTGCTTCTTTTTATGAAAATAAATCGGAATAATCGCACTAATTACATGACAAACATTAAGCTTCAAACCTGTTTCGACAACCAACATTGAGATACCCAATTTCGTAACAACTCGACAACTTTTTCTTTCCGCTTCAAGCAATTCCGCACTACCTATTCGTTATCTGAGCTGAGCTACTCGTACTCATTCGACATTTCAAATATTTTGTATAACTAAGGTAAGGTTGGATGGGTGTTATTATTTTTTTTTTTTCTTTTCGCCAAGTCTGCGTATGACGGTGATGCAGACGCGATTTGAATTTCAAGTACCTGGTACTTTATTGAGGCACATGGCTGACGACAAACTACGAGTAGGTACAATAAATACCTGACAAAACTGAAAACCGTGCCAGTTCCTATGCAATGAAAGAAAAAATTCACCATTTCTGAGTTCATTCGTACTATTCCATGTAAATCAATGCCAATGTCACACTATAGTACTGATTGGCAAGGTGGATACATATATTAGATTCGAGTATCCGTACGTCGATACTAAACCTTGGTCAACAAATCTTGCATTTCTTACGTTAAAAGTGGGTGAGTAGGAGAACTTGTATCATACAAACACTGGTAGTCAAAAATCTCATTCTGAATCGGGATATGGGGAAGTACTCGTGACCAATCTAATGTAGCGTATTTAATATTGAAGTTGCTTTGTTCTTCTTGTTGAAGTTGTCGCCGAATGTCTGATTGAAATTCTTTGTGAGCGATCGATTGCTTGAGTTCTGGTTTTAGAACCTGCGATCATAGCGAACGAATGCAACGCCTTTTTCGTAGACTTCGAAATTGATATTCTAATTCTGATGGCGTATAAACAAATGGAATCGAACGCAGTTGGAAGCTGACTTTCGATTTCTAATTTATATGGGTTCCTATGTTTGTAAATTTATTTTTTATTGGCCTTAAAAAATGCAATATGCAAAATGTAATTAGTATGCCGTAGATCTACGTTACGCTTGCCATAGAAGGCTACTGATACTGAACTGACAACAATCAGTGACAGTGTAATATAAACAATTATAAGGTTCACATGAGCGACTTCATTTTAAATTGAAAGAAATTCACTTAAAAATATTGTAGGTATTACGGTACCTAGATGACTAAAATAATTACTACAATTGAGATGGAAATATTCTTAAGAGTACGAGTGTTTCATTGCTGTGCTTCTTTTTATTAATTAAGATATCAGTAAGTGCTTTAAATAGAATTAAAGTATCTATCATAGTACCCTTGCACGAGTTGCATTTAATTATACAACGTATTTATTTACAACCTAGTAATGTTCACATGGCAGACATTCTCGCACAAATCTAAAACCTACTCTTTAATCTTTAAAATCGAAACTATAAAAGCGGTTCTAATCCTACTCCATTTAACGTATGTAAATTATTAAAATCATCTGCTTGAACAGAACGTTGTTGCTGGGACTCGTTTGACCCTTATCCGACTGTCTGTACCACAGAAAGCTGTCTAAAAGTTTTCTTTTCGGGAACCATTTCGGATTCCTTTGGGTAAATACAGTGTGTCTGTATTGACATACAAATGTCTTGGGTCCAACCAGTTCAAAATGTCGAGGATTTACAGATGCTGGTATAGATTCTTGTAAGGTATGCAAATTGAAACAAATCAACTCCCATCTTACGAGTGTCACTATTACAATCATCTTAAGAAGGGCTTAAGTTATGCCAAAATAAGAGTACCTAAATACCTAATCTTGGATGAGCAACTTAAAGAATTAGTGTTTGAATTTTTTACATAATACTCGTATCTATTCCTCTGAGTTATTGAAAGCCAAGCAGCCTGAAATTGTAATAACCCAGAACTCCAAGTTGCTGTTACAGTAATGCATTGCCTGCACAATTCCTGCAAACCATAAAAGGTCTAATCATATCAATGCTGCATATAGTGTAGACAGGCAAAGTTTGCAAACCAACTAACACTATAAAAAATAGCTACAGACTATCGTGTTAGATTTTGTATGCATGTATCTTGTCAACACCTGCAAGTGGAGCTTATAGGGCTTTTATAGGAAGCTCGTAGGTGATATTTGCCTTAAAATTAAACGCACATGACTTTTAACTGAATTTTTGACTTAAGTTTACTCAAATTAGGATCAACAACGCATTTTCAATCCCGTAAACAGGTTAAACAATTCTTATTTCTGAATCGTCTTGAACGATCTGTACAACAGCTTTCTGTGTATCCTACACAGAATTGAATCTTGAATCTTCTTTGCGGTTCCATTAAACTAACGACTCATTGCTGCCCAGTAGACCGGAGAATTGCCGCCCGAAAAAGAATCAAAATCAAATTACCTTCCTAAAGTAGTTATTGACATAATCGTACAGGCCTTCAAAATCAACAAAGTCTAACGAAATTGGTTGACTACTCATCCGTTGGAAGTAGCATGATTATAAAGCCAGTTCTTCAAGCAACATCATCCAAAACCCTAGTAAAATATAGAGACACGCACACATACGTAATGATTATCGCATACTCGTATTTGAAGATAAGTTCAGCTAGAAACTTTTTCTTTTGCAATCCATACCGGAGAGGCACTATTTTTAATTGTAGTGCATCGCCCTTAACGAACCAGTTACTAATATAGCGTGAAATTGGACGGTTGCCAAAAAAGGTGGATAAACCAAAATCCTCTGGAAATCCATAGAAAAGGTTTTGTTGTACACAACAGCAGTTCATCCAGCAAAACGACAGCGACGGAAATAAAAATATTTAAAAATGTCAGCGGTTGTGGTAAAACAGAAGTTTCAACATTAAGAAACAATTAGGTGACAAACAAATCACCTAGTTTTGCCCTGTTTTGTCGGAAAATCCGGTCCAAAAAACTATAGTGTATCAAATTTCAGCCTAGATAACAAAAAGAAGCTCAGGTCTACCTGAGCCGCGGTAGCAGTGCTGATACGTAATTACATATTTCAACTTTCTTACTGAAGAAGAAGAAAAGTAACGTCTGTCCGTAACAATAGTGGAAAAATGTGGAAATATGATATATTGTATTATGACATAAACCATCCGGTAATTTTCCCATGCACTAATGAATCGGCCTACTTCAAGCATTTCTTTGCTTCTAAGCCGCACTATTCTTAAAAGAAAAAAAATGGTATTCTAATTGGGATATGGGAAATACCTGAAAGACTGCCTTACTGATTCTAATAGTGCGCAGCATAGCATCATTTCAAATCAAACGTATGTACTACTCTGCATTGTATTGGAAAAGTAGTAATCATGCAGGATTATCGAAACGTGCCTTTTTTTTTTTTTCTTAGATTGGAAGCAGCCTAACAGAGATCTGTTTGGTTTCAATAAATTTATTAGCTAATGAGATACTCATGTTTACTTTCATCCAAAAATGTGCATTTTTCAGTTCAGTTTAGCAAAAAAATTGATTCAAATTTCAATCCACAAATGCAACTTTGCCTTTCAAAACGTTGGAAATGTTGAAAAAGGCTTTTGTTGATAATGCACTATCCAGAGCGTGTTTTTGGTGGGTATATGTTGTTCAATGAAATTCTGTTAAAGACAATGAATGTCCTGACCGTCGACGTCTACCGATGTATAAAACTTCAAGGTTTTAGTGATTAAAAATTAGCAAGTATCGTTTGGGTCCATTTTCAATTATTATTTCGTCCTCAAACAAGACTCATCTCGTTTGGTTCCAAAAATACTAATATTTTTTGAAAAAGAGCGTGAAACAATAATTTCTACGAAAACGTCATCAAATGAATTATTTCGGGAGACATGGATCTACGCAAATGACCCTCAAACAGACAGCCGTGTGACTATTTGGCCAAACATTTTACCCATATCGTTTGCAACCGTCCTATTCGCCTGATTTAGCTCCAGCTGGCTTCTGACTGTTCTTAAAATTCAAGAAACCGCTTAGGAAATCCAATTTGAATTCAATTGAAAAAATACAAGTCGAAACGAAGAGGGTTTTGAAGACAATTCCAGAAATCGGGTTTAGCAACTGTTTAGAAAACTGCAGAAAAAACGTAGGCATAAGTGTATTCTATCCGACGGAGATTACTTTGAAGAGGATGAAACAAGTTTGTATGAATAATAAGCCGTTTGTGTTTTATTTAAAAAGTTTTACTACTTCTTGGTCGCAGTGGTATGTATTGGTAATTAGCAATGATGTCCGAATGTATTGTAGCAAAATTATGTCGACTTTCTAAATCTAGTTTCTATTTCTCATTTGTAAGATAATATATTTTATTAATGAAAAAGTTCTAAAAAGGATCTTTAAAGAGATTGTTAAGGTTATTTTTTTTTTAATTTACGTAAAGATATATTTAACTATGAAAAAGTAGAATGTTCAAACTTTTACGGATTTATTTTTTATTCCCAGATTAGTGAAATCAATCAGATAAATGGTAATCGCTCTAGTTGAGTGGTAGGTTCCTAATCTAAAAAAATGTAAACATGAAATCGAAAATCATCGGTGTGACGTCTTTGTACTTTGAAAAAAATAAGTACTCGTACATACTCGTCAAAAAAAGAGATCTTATCCTGTTGAAAAGTTAACAAAATTACGAGTACATATGTAGGTATTATGTAAGCGACATTTTTTTTTTTATTAATTTGAGTAATGGATATTTAAAATATTTTACATATACTCGTACATACAGCTATGGCCAAAATAATAGGAAGACTCATTACTTTTCAACAACAGCAAACGTAACTCTTATTTTATTCGAATATATAAAGCAAGGATACTATTAGATTTATGGTAAATATATTCACAACATATTCCAGGTATGACGAGTTGCTTAATTCAAAGCAAATTATGTTCAGTCAGCTTTATTGAGTCAAACTGCTTAATTACCCAGCCAAAAAAATAGGTATACCCAGACGTTCTAAAGACAAGCAATGTTAATACTTGGTTACATAACCTTTATTTTTAATTACTGATTCCACTCGACGACTCATGGAGTTTAATAATGTTTGGCATTTTTCAGGAGGTATTGAATGCCAAACCTCTGAGATGACTCTCCATAGATCCGCTTTATTTGAAGGGTGTCGTTTGTCTAATTCAATTTTAAGTTCGTTCCAGAGGTTTTCGATCGGATTAAAATCTAGATATTGAGAAGACCACGGTAAATTGTTTTGTTTTGCTGAAATCACAGATTTGTCAGTTTTGCCGAATGTTTGGGGTCATTATCTTTTTGGTACTACCATTTTAGGGGCATATTTTCTTCAGCCCACGGTAGCATGATATTTTGCATTATATCCACGTAGGCTTCTTTGGTCAATATGCCTTCGATAAGGTATATTGGACATAGGCCCCACCAAGAAAAACAACCCCATATCATTACAATACCACTCCCATGCTTCACAGTGGGTTTGGTGTACCGTGGATTGTACGCCTCACCTTCTGGACGACGAACAAACTGTTTGCCGTCCATCCCAAACAATTTTATTTTGGTTTCGTCGCTCCATAATACATTTCTCCACTGCTTTGTTGCCTGAAGGGGATCGTGTGGCATGTGGTGAAGCTTAGAGCTTCTGTACATGTTTTTTTTTTTTTTTAAACGGTACTTTTCTTGGAGCTCGAGCGTACAGCTTTGCATCCACTAAGACTCGATGAATCGTCCTGGCACTCAATTCAGATTGTACTTCATGTTGTATGTCTTTGGAGGACATAAAAGGGTTCGCTTTGGCTTTCCTGACCAGTCTCCTTTTGTATTTAGTGGACATTTTGCACTTTACCTTGCAAAGCATTGAATACCAAGAAGACCACAATGCTTGCACGTTGAGCTTCAGTACAGTGTTTATTTCTACCCATAATATTCTTTGTTCAAAAGAGAAATATCTAAATAAACAATGGTAAATTCAACTTACCAATATTTTAACTAACAACAGCTTTAAAAATTGTTTTCTTGAAATTTGCTCACACTGTTCCTATATTTTTGTCCAGTCAGACCAGTAGCTATACCAGTACGAATAGCAGCAATAGTTGCAAACTGATCGCAATTTTTCTTTGTTTATAACAGATCTACATACAAGGAACTGTTGCGCATATAAAGAACCGTTACTTTGAACACATTGTTTTAATTTCATTCAAACGAAGCAGTCGCTACGTTCGTTATCATTGGAAAGTAATAACTGTTCCTATTATTTTGTCCATAGCTGTATGTATGTGCAGAATATACATTTTTAAAAAAAAAAAAAAAAATTATAGTTATTATGTACAAGTAAAGTCAAAGATTCCACCTTACACAAAACCTAAACAAAGGTCTAAGTTCAAAAGTATCACATAAAAATTTCATCTTCCAAGCGCATTAATATATATATGCCATAGTATCACACATCTACATACATCTGATGATCTTGTAGGTCCAACTGTCTCTAATATCAATTCGAATTAATAGCCATTCTCAACTACTAAACCGGTTAGATTGAATTCAGAAATAGATGCTGGCTCTGATGAAAGCAATCGTATGCAAATGTCGCTTATGTAGGAAGCCAGGTAATACTGATTCATACAAACATACAAAACAAATCTTGGAACCACATTCTTGTATATTATGTTTTCTACAATTTCTAATGTATTCTAATTACAAAAATAGTGTTTCGCATTTTATTGGCAGATGAGGAAAGATCACATATGTATGTAGAATAAGTCATAAGTCGCGATACTTATAAAAAAACCACAGAATTTATCATAAGAAGAAATTAAAGAAGAATAAGAAAACCAAAAGGACTACAAAATAGCAATGTTTTTTCAGTGCAGTTTTTGTTTGACCTAAATCGCGGTTTGCTTTATAGTGAATGACCAGCTGTAACAGGTGTGCCATATACACCTAAATAGTATCTCTTTTGTATATAAGAGAAAAAAGCGCTCACTTCAAGTATAATATATATAGATACATATGCACAAAAGTGCAATTTTACAAAAAAAAATCAGGTTAAATGGGAAGCATTGATTTTACCTCAAGCTGTTTAAGAGAGCAATTAACAACAAAGCGAAAATGAGTAATTTACTCGTAAAAGTACTCGTACACACAAGTTGCGTGTAAATAGAATTCTGTGATTATTTTTTCGTGGATTCAGTTTTTCGTTATTTACGAAATAATATGCACACAACATTTTTGAGTTGAAAACAAAAAAAAAAAAAAAAAAAAAAAAAAAAAAAAAAAAGTAACAAATTACAGTGAAGAGTTTTGTTTGCTGTTTATTTCCTCTTTGTAAGGTTTGGGTTTTTCGACATGTATAGCAATTTTTTGAAATTTATTTAGCAATTAAACTGTGCATCAGGTATTGAAAAATGCACCTACCCGATCGATTGAACGCCAGAGATCACTAAACTGAAGTATTTTATGTAAGCTTATACTACTTTGTACTTACGTGATATCACGCTTGCCAGTTACTCCCGCAATGTAGAACCATCTCCAACCGATCGTTGACACGACAACAGCGACTATAGCGACCAGCAACGCTGGTAGACCGTACTCCCAGCCCATGTAGTACCAGAGAAGGATAACAGCAGCGATCAATACACAGATGACAACCGACGCGATAGCCGCCCGACAAAAGACTGCTGTTCGTGATCGTTGAGAAAGCTTTCTGCGTTCACTTTCGCGTTCGTGGCCGTTGATGTTGTTCCCGCCTGATGGCGATGTGTCACTACCAGTGCTCGTACTTGCTGTTCCGTTTCCGAGTGTTGCTGTTGATTTAAAATGTAGCGCTTTAAACGAGTTTCCATTCGTTTTGCATTCGACACTGGAATCGGAAGCTTTCTCAATTTCGATTGAAACGTGTTCCACAGGCACTTCACCCGCTGTGAGACTTCCAAGTTGTTGGTGTTCTTGTTGCTGTGATTTTGGCTGCTGACGATAAGAAGTGTAAGTAGAATTGAATAAACGATTGCGATACTTTAGATAGTGACGTTCAAATAAATGACGTCATAATATGAAATGTGGTGATCGCATCGGCAGATGACTGCTCGAGCGGAATATGAAGTTTCGCATTAGCATAGTCTTAGGCTGAAGTTTTTGTTTTTCTTATATTTTTACTAGATAGATATGTACTTCTCTCTAACTTTTTATGTATTCAGAAATTGTTGTGATAGGTTCGGGTTTTTCTTTATGAAGGAAGGAGTCGACGAGTATAAGATGCTATGTGGCGGTGGGAAAATCAATAGTTGCTTCAGAGAAAGTAGATTAACAAGTTAAAACTGCTTCTGCACTTAAATTCGCTTAAATTGTTTTATTTTCAAACAGAAAGTCTCCTATACTATAAATTTATAAAATGTTGTTTACGTTTATGACTATTTTTATTATTCGGCTTTTTGGGAGAAATTGACAGCGAATATAATTAGTCTAGTAAAGATTGGATTTACGACAATACGCGTTTAGTGAGAGTATTCGACACTTGTTTTGAGTATCAGGACATCTGTCAATTTTCGATTTTGCGTAGAATGGACAGGCAGTATTTTTCTTAAACAGTACATCCCCATCTAGGTTTAAATAGAACTAACAGACCAAACTGTGCTTTTATGCGTCGTACGCTTTTTGAGTTAGGACTTTTGCGCCATAGTGTATGCATGCTTTGAAATGCACACGGGAGATTGTAAATGTTAGATAACAAACCGTTATTTTCAATGCTTTTGACATTTGATTTTAGAGAAGTGAACAATTCAGAAATTGTTTGAGTTGCATTGTGGCTTTGATTCAAGGCAATAATTCAACAGTTTTAGTAACGTGCTTTTTATCAAATTGTTCCCTCTTACAAGTAGGACTTTCTTGTAGCATATGCCAGTTGTTTTGATATGTTATCTTGATGACTACTAATTATGACTAACTAATAAGATACAGTAGGCCTTGGAGTCACTGGTCACGTCGACTCAAAGTCTAATAAGGTTTTCAAAATATTCATTTCTACTTAGGAATATCTACTTCGACTATCAGGATGTAGGTACATAAATAGTACAACCAGAATATCGTAAGGCCTTAATCTTTAGCAGCTCTTTCTCTCAGTGTTGTTCAATTACGAAAATAAGTTTTATTCCAAGTTGTAATAAATGTCTGTAATGTCTGAGATACTTTCACCTGCTTTTTTATGAAACACGAGTAAAATTATATATGTGTGCGCGTTCCTTCTAATGAATTGTAAATGTTATAACCCAAAAGTTCAAAAGCATTGCTTTTAATGATTTCAAGACGTGAGCATTTCGTAATTAATACAAGAAATATTTACATAGGAAAACGAGTACCTGCAGTGGTTCTGTTTTTAAATTTTTGAAGAGGGTGTTTAAACAACTATATCTGGTAAATTAAATTTAGCTGATATTTATATTTTGTTGTGCAAACCAAGATTTTCTTCAAGTCGGAAAAATCATATTTTTTTTCCACATTTTTTGTTCGAATTTTCTAACAAGTTTATGTCACGGCAGCTCTTCATCATTTTTATTAGGCTCCGCAAAATAAATTTTAATTTAATGTTGTTTTGTGTTCACTTTACTAAAATTAAAAAAATTAGTTGTTACTTATTGTTAAGAATCCATAAAAATTACTATGAGTAAATGGTTGTACGTATGTATGTGTATGTGGGATATACATTTTTTTAGCATTTTTGTGTGCTGATACCCATATGTCATATGTCCTACCCGTGTTTTTAGGTAAGATATATGGTATACTCGTAAGGAGTAGGAACACAAATAATGTTTTCTGAAGACGAAAAGATGTTTTAAATGGAGTGGCAGCAATTATGAACCTTCAGATGATTAATCTAATATGGAAAAGAAGAAGATACTTCTTCGGAGATAAATGAAGAAACCTAAGTTCTCCTCGATATCATCAAGACCAGAAGAAATACAGTATGGTCGAACTCAGAGACTAGTTTTGAGCCGCGTTCGAAGTCTTCAAAAAAATGTTCTCTCAAAGTTTGTTCAACTACAATACTTTGCTTAAAGCACAAATGAACGTATACAAATAATGACCAAAAAGAAAGCCAATGTAAACAAATTTAAGCTTATTGACGAAGAAGAAATAAAAATTATTTTGGGCTGCATGCTAATAACGTCTTATATTAAAGTACCTCCAACAAAGCAGGCGATCGGTTCAGTCGCATTTCCAAAGATGTATTTCGCTCCCCCAAAGAATTTCATAGCGCTGGAAAAGCTTTCTATATTGACAAGATAGCCCTTTTCAGAGTGTTGAGGAGTCAATGACGAAACTCAAGGTTCGCTCTATGCTCAAACAGTACATGCCAGTAAAACCCATCAAACGTGGCATAAAAACGTGGCTGCGGTGCGATGCTTTGGGTGGATACATTTACGATTTGTACATCTACAGCGGCCATGAAGACAGAATTTTGGAAGGGACCTCAGCCGAAAGGGTTGTCAATAATCTGGCAGAAACGATCACCGAAAAAAACGTGACGCTTTGTTTTGGTCGGTTTTTTACTAGTGTATATTTCCTTAAAGGCTTTAGCCAAGCTGCAAAAACTTACTGATTGTTGACAAGAAACTAAAAACTAATTTAATGTATTTTCAAAGCGAAATACCTTCTTAGCAACTGCAAACATAATTCACGTCAATAAAAAACAAAATTACAGAGAAATAATAAGTATACAAGGAACCAATGGCGGGCGTTGATCGGGATCTGCGAAATGAAGGCAAAAAGTATTTTATAGAGTTTTGATGATGAGCCTTATGAATTCGAATATATGGTATGTCACTCGCAACTTGCAGGAATAAAGTCCCCATTGATAGGCTTCCTCGCTAACTTAGCTGAGGACCTTAAAGCTGTCCACTTACTTATAAGTGGAACTAAGAGAAGGCGTTGTACTACTAGTCGGAGTGAAAAGTAACCTCCTTGACCGCCAGAATGCGCTCCAACTGCAAAAAAGGTTATGGTGCCTTGAAGTCCGTTCATATCTAGGCAGACATGCCAAATTTCAGTTTTGTTTTGACAGCTGATTGTTGTTGACGTGCTTGGCATCATGTTGAGTATGGACAAAAACGATTTTCGTTCTCTCATAAAACATTATTTTTTGAGAGGCAAAACGGCGAAGGAAACAAAAACTTGGATAAAAATTATGGGGCTAATGCTCCGTCAGATTACACCGTCAAATATTGGTTTTGAGAGTTTTGGTAGCCGCAACTCCAATACCGATCAAGTCAGCAGGGGCAGGTCCTCCAATGCGGTTACAGAGGACAATGTCAAAAAAATACATGAAATGGTGTTGGCTGACCGGAAAGTGAAGGTGCGCGAGCTAGCAGATACCACAAAGATTAGTACTGAGCGCACACGCCATATTTTGGGCAATATTCTGCATATGTAAAAGTTATCCTGCCGCTGGGTGCCGCGCATACTCACTCCTAACCAAAAACACGAACGCGAGAGCACTTCGAAAGAGTGTTTGGATTTGCTGATGCGGAATCGGGCGTAACTGTTGGGTAACTGTTGAACACCAGAAAACAGAATGAGTGCCCGGGAATGGACTGAAGACGGCACGAGTGCTCCGAAGCGGCCGAGGGAGGCTCGATGGGTCGGAAAGGCTATGGCGTCGGTTTTCATGGTTGGCATGGTATACTCTTCGTGGACTACCTCGAAAAAGGGAAAACCATCAACAGCGAGTATTACTGTGCATTATTAAAGGACCAAATTTGAAGGACGAAATCGCTGCAAAACGCCTTGCTTTTGTAAGGCAATGCACCGGCGCACAAGAGCATCGCAGCCGTGGATCCCTCGGACTATTATCTCTTCCCAAACCTCAAAAGATGGCTCATCAATAAAAAAAAATCGCTTGACGGGCCACATCTCGTATGCCCCGGCTTGTCCTAACTGCTTATCCTAATAACCCAACTGGCTACTTTCCGGGTCCAAAGGGTTAAGATAATTGTTGTCAAGTTGATTCGATACATGGATCTCTTTTCTTACCGGCACTAAGTTTGTACTACTTGCTATCGTGAAAGACAAGAAGGTTTTTTATTCTGCAGAATTTTGGCAAGAGATTGATGTGCAGTTTTTGGCAATTCTCTCTTTCTCTCTCTTGAATTACTTTGGACGCTAAAGTAAAAAAATTTTAAGGCATACGAGTATATAATAATCGCTATAGACAAATCGATTTTTCGTCAGATTCAATATTTTAAGCAGATTGGTCTTTTATCTTTCATAAAATGAGTTTGAACGCGAAATTAATGATTTAGCTATAAAGTACTATACTCTTTCAAAAATGTTATTTTCTGCTCTGAAAAAGGCGTATGTATTGTTTCACTTAAACGTGACTATTCTACTAAATCTATCAATCCAGACTGCAATCCTCAGACCAATTACAAATGAAATCATCCATCGCATACAGTTTGAGCATGAGCTTTCAGTAGAAATTTTCATCATATAGAAATGCAACTTAGTGATTGAATGAAAGGCTAAAGCTATGTCACTTTTGACAAAACCATCTCGATGCCAAGAGGTTAAGTATGTATATTTATTAATATTTTGAAGTCTTTTATTTACCTTCAATTTGTCATAAATGAGTTTAGGGACTTGACAGCTGCTTGACAATCAGTATTAATGCTTATATCTCTAGTAGATGCCACACTCTATTTCAGATAAGAAATAGCCTCTGCAATTTTCATAATCATAGGCTGAAATATATTGCGATGCTTGTATCCCTTGATTCATCGTTGAGCTATCAATGCATATGGCTCTTTCCTCGGAAAATACGAAAACACGAGGAAAGGAATGATGTAGTCGATATTTTCGCCGAAATTGCTTTATTGAGGTTGAAGGTGAATCAGTGGCCTGCTGGGAGATTGATTCACTAAGAGGTAGCCTATACCGACAACCGAACTAAAGCCACATTTTGTGCAAATATTTTGAGGGTATAATAACCCCTTGCTATATGTGATCTTAGGTTGTAGTTTCCATATGTGCTAACTGATTTTCTGCATGAAATTGACACATCTAGACTTTTCTAATGAATTATTGAAAATCTGGTATTGGCGCTTACACCCTTTTTGCCTAGGTCTAAGGTCAGTGGTTGATCATGTAAGTAAGTTGAGGTATGACAACGACGTTGATCTCCACAGCAAACTTTAAGACCGAGGCGATAATGGAGCCGTACCCGTGAATTAAGGCAATTTATTGATTCCTAAGCTAAATTAAATATATAGTTTTTTTTATTTAGCATACTTCAATTTAACTGAGAAATAAAAGGCGAAGTAAAAAAAAAAACAGCAAATATGTATGTGGTATTTGGAAGTGGTAATTTTTATAAAAAACAATTTACCAGCAGATGAATGTAATTCAGTTAAGTAAAATTTGAACGAAGACCACGAAACATGGCTTATAAGTTATAACCATTTTGCACTAACGAGTTAAATACATAAATTAATTAAGTGAGATGTTGCGAAATACGAGTATGGTAATTGTATTAGTATATAGCATCAACGAGTAGGTAACGCATTTCACTTTTATTCAGATGTTGGGGACCTGTTTTCATCCATGACAAGATGTGCATGTGGTGAAAACCTTATACAAGATCGCAACTTATTTTCTACTCTACCAACGTTAAGTTCAGTAACTTGTAACTGCAGTTGTTTTTTTTTTTATCCCCGGCTTTCCTTGACATAAGGTGCTAGTGTACGTACGTATTTATAAAATTATTCTCGTATGAACACAATATATATAATCGTCGACCATTAAACACAATTATGTACATACTGCAATTTTTTCCACAGAAATCAGCCTGTCACCAGTTGATTTGGGAACAGTCGAAGCAAAAAAAACATCTTTTTTACATGTTAAGGGTTATATTCTATACATAATCGTTTTGTGTACAAAGTTTAATTGCTACGTTTATTTCTTTTTTTTTTCATTCAATTTACGCTGTAGATAATGATATCTTTTGGTTAAGTGTTGATGCTATCAAAAAAATACCCGAAAATACAATACACACTTGCAAGGTTGTATGCCTCGAGATGAGTGAGTAGCCCAGCCTCATGCAGTGAATAATAATCGTAAAAAGCTTTAAGTTAGCAAGGTCTTATGGCTAGAGTACGTATTTATTTTCGTTAGGTTTTTTCTTTTTTCCATAATTTAGATGCGAATGATATGGAAACATTTTCCATCATTTGGAACTTAGGAGTGAAACCGATGCGTTTTTTGTCGTTTACTCGTAAAATCAAGAGAATGCTTGACTTATTTATGCAGGCATCTGAGTTTGGTAAGTGATATTTTGGTAACCCACTCTCACCTCTTGGTTCAAGCGAAATGCACGCATACATACGAGTAGGTACATACAATGTGGTCAAATTAAGGGGTCTCATTAGAAAACGCATAAGCGCGTGAAGTTGCATAAAGATTTTCCCTCTTCCAAGAAAATTCAGTTCAAAACCAGTAGATGTTACATGACGAAAGGCAATTAAGAGTTTATTTACCCACGTTTACCGCCGCTTGTTTGACTTACAAAACAACTGACTCGTATGTATCTATGTATTTAGTTCGATCTGATGTGCGTCTTTGCATAAAAACTCAATATAACTACGAGTAGAAGCTAGAATCGGCCAGAAGTCTGACTTTCTGTTTAATTTCGCAAGATCTAATCAATAACATTAATATCCCAAGTAAGTTTTTCATTTTTTGGAAGGTCAAACTGTCATAATTTTTATTGGATAATAAACCCAACACTTCGTTTTATAGGATCAGTGGTAAAATGCTTCAGAAACTTTAAGTAATAGAAAAAAATTATTGCAGGCAAAGCAACTTTATTTCATTACAAACTTAAATTACTACGGCACTGCAATGGGTCTAAAGTACTTTCTGGTAAATAGTTCAAAGTCATTATCGTTCCAGGTCAGCTTCTTATAGCTGTAGTAAAGTAAATAAATCATATTAAATTGTTTTAAGCTAAACGAGGACTTGAAGTTTTTGTTTTGTTTTCGTTGTACTCGTTTTTAATTGAAAGCTCACTACAAAACTTATCACGAAACGTATTGTTTTTTTTTACGCTGTATAATTATATATTTACTCGAATTATATTGTACATACACTTTACTGAGAGAAGTACGAACTTTCAAATTCTCAGATCAGATGTTGTTCCGCTTGAGCCAAAATAGAATGCTAGTGTTTACTAAGCTATAATTATACATATATTGTTTTTTTAGTAATTCCGACAGTTGTTTTACTGGCGATAAAATCTAACAAGTCAACGTAATCAATTTAAATTGCGAGAGTACACAGAATTGGCTCTCAAAAATATGTGCATATGTGCATTCGTCTGTATAAAAATTCAAAATCGATACGGCTACTGATCAAAGCAAACTTTGCAATAAGAAATTATTAAGTATTTGAACTTAGTTTAATCTGAAGCGATTGAGGTGCATGCATATGTGTGTATGAGGCTCACATACATGTATGTAGTACAATATAATTAGCGCAAAGGGGATGTAAATAGTAGGTAGCGGCAAGAAGGTTGTTAAGAAACAGAATGTACATGTCATGTGCCAACAGGATGGTGGATCTTATTAAGAGACAGGTACGAACATTTTTTATCTCGAGTGAAAGCATCTGAATGGTTAAATCAACTTTATTTCAAGAGAGTAACTTGATAAGTGGTTCTTGGAAATGGTTCCAAAATTGATTATAAAGACTTTTAAGTACATTTTGAGAATTTTTATTGGCTAAAAAGATACGTTGTGTTTTCATCATTTAATTCATCAATTCCAACTCGTATTCTATTGCTCCGATTTGACACCTTTTATGAGACAGTTATTGACAGTTATAGTTTATCGTAGTAATCAAGCAATTTTCCGTACCCCCCATATTAAATAATCAAGTGGTGTTAGAACACGAGGTCCTTGTGGTGAATTTACAGGTCCAATTATTGAGTTCACTCTTTCATTAAATTTTGATTTCAAAAAATGTAAGGTGTTGGTATGACACGTAGCTTTATCGTGCTGGGACCATGAGCTCTTGATTTATTTTTAAAAAATCGAAGATGCCATGCTAATGATGAATAATCTTGTGGATTGTTCTCATTTTAAGTACGGAAATGTTGCTTATTGATGTATCCGTTGAGCCAAAAGTGAGCTTCAACGTCGAATACAATTTTATAATTCAATTTCGGTTCATTGTAAGGGATTGGGCTAGTATCCTTTTATCCTTTCCAAGCCCCGGGCGAACAGAGACCAAGCTCTTAAGCATGCTTGCGAATTAGCAAATTCGAGTCTTCGTTAATACTGACTTTAACTGAGGCGATATTTTTTTTTCAGAACACAATGATCTCATTCTTGTCTTTGGCCTAATGCCATGTAGCCTTAAATTTGGCCAAAATCTTTTCACAAGACGTCGAGTAACATGTTCCGACGGTCGCACACATATTTAACAACTATGGCAATCAATCAATTATCTAAATAAAACTAAATGTAAGCACATGAAATTTAATTTCATCAAACAAATCCTCCGGTATGATAGACTTTGATGTTTCGATTACGGCCAGACATTTCTTACAAATTACTGTATCGAAGAGTTGGGTGATAAATTGGACACCTCCTTTTCTTTCAAATTTAGTTTCGAGGGTTTTCCGAGACATTCTGACAAGATTTCGTCTCGAATATGGTTTTGTTATTTGAAATCTGAATATTTGTTAGCATTCTACGTGCGTTACTCGTAAACGCTTTCAACATCATTTCATTCAACATACTTTTTATCTAATTTATAGAAACTTTTGTCACAATTATAAGGAAAGATAGTCTTTGAATTCTTCAAAAGATGCACCATCCTAGAAATAAAGGATATAAGCGCCAATAGTAATAATTTGTGTTTTAAGAATATTTGTAATCATACAGCGATGGTATGTTCTGTGGTTTACTAAAAAATACGTATTTCCACAAACTACCACATTCATACTCCGTTTTTTCTTTTTGTTTTTGAGGTGTTTATCCCCCAATTGCAGTGGCACTGCGACCTAATACCGCTATTATGCCACAAAGTTTGTTTAAGATCCTAGACGTGCCTCTATTTGCTTGATAAACTTGAGGATTTCTCTGGTGGAGATTCTTCTTTTTTTTTTGAACTTAACACTCAAGTGGGTATGATTACGATTGAAGTGCCTGAAAAAGTGTTAAGTTTGTATGTAAAAGGGACAGAGAGAGAAAGAAATATTTTTGGGCTCAGTGGTTATTTCGTTCCATAGGTGGCTTACAACATTCCTTAGTCACTAAGATTTCTCTGAGAAGGTAATATCTCTAATGCCAAGCATTTGGACATCGTGTATTCTGAGGCTTCGTCGTCTTCCATACAAAGGTGATATTCCGTGTGCCATGAGAAAGCTGCCAATTCTTTTGATATCATCTCTCTGTGAGTATATGAATGGGGACCCCTTTCATTCTTGCTCCAAGGATAGTACCTGAAAGGCGCTGAGAAAAATTCCCATTGGGCTTTTTTGATAGTAGCTACTTGCACCTACTTCGGTGTTCATTTTAAGTCCATTTGTATACTATTTCATACATTTAAGGTTTGATATGGAATTTTGGAAGTTTCATGCGTGTCGATTCGGGATCAGTATGTTAAACCTCCTGTCAAAGCATACAGCTTTTGTTATTCAGTCACTCGCCGCGCAAAACATATCGAGTTCAAGAATCTCTGAGATAAGGCTTGCGAGGTCCAATTGTACAGCAGTATACATGCTATGACGCTTGTTAGAGTTTTTTAGTATACCTTTGATCATACTAGCCAAAATTCGGAGTTTTGTCTCTACAAAACCATTAAGAATAAGGCATCTTCTTCTTTCACCGTCAAAATATTTGGGGGAGGCCAGAAATTCAAAAATTCAAAAATTTAAATTGTATTATTATAATATTATAAGTGTTTCTAGGTTTTAAAAAAAAACAGTTAGTTCCTAAGAGACTAAGTTATAATAAAGGCAAAATAAACTAAATATATTGTAAAAATATCAGATGAATCAGAGCCTAAATCTATGTTGGAGTTAAAGTCGGGTTTAGTTAGGCCGTCTACTGTATTCTCGGTAGCATGACATTACAGAATACGGCTAGGTCTCCTAAATGTCTGCGGTATTTCTGTAGTCCCTGAGCAGAAAGGTATATAGACTATATAGTGGCATCAAATGGCAGCACTACCCTTTTTGTAAAGACCATTTTGGGCTAGGCATATGTACGTAACACCACATCTTGCTACGCCAACGGCACTGCACACCTCTATAAGTGATGTAGCGGATGCTGGTACTGCAAATTCTTTATCACTATAGCGATTACTCATCATTTTACGAAAGACTGGAAAATCATTTTACAAGGAATACAGGAGTACAAAACACGAGTATATTAAATCATCTTAAGTTTTTTAGAATATGATATTTTTGTCAAGCACCTACTACGATTATGTTAACGCCAAATTTAGTCAGGAAGATCGATCATATGCCATTTTGTCTGACTTAACAATACAGTTCAATAAACTTAGTAAAAGTGTGAGGACAAAGAATAGAAAGACCTAAAAATGCGCCTTAATTTAAGTACTATTAGTAGTTATACATTTGTATACATAAGCATTAATCAGTTTTCCAAAAAAAGAATACAAATAATAATTTTCACTAAAAACCCCAACAAAGTTATTCAACCGTTCATTCATCCATCAACACTAATGTCATATATTTTTCTATTTTTTTGTTTAATGTCAAGGTTAAATAAAACCTAAACAGTACAGAGAAGTATTCAAAATTAGAATTTTCGCGTGGGCTATGCATAAGACCAAACTAAGCAAGACGACTTAGTCATATCTGTATTGCATTTTTGGGAAACATCTAAAAAAAATAGTCAATTGTGATCTCAGTGGCGCCTTTTCAGTGAATATGCCTTAGTATTTACAAATCTTACACAAATCAAACAAGGACAAGGACATTGACACACTTACTCCCCTTTGTTAGAAAAAAAAAGTAAAATTTTTTAGACAATATCTTTTATCTGTTTAACTCAAATGAGCTTCAGAAAAACGAGTAAACTTGTTCTGCAAAAGCGATGCTCAATTAAAATTCAAAGTCATACCCATTCAAAGCGTGATGTACTCTACTCGTACGAGTGCGATGTACGAAATGTTTTGATGAATATTGTACAAATATTCAGAAAATTTAGTAACCAGCATTTGTCAGTAAAATCACCACAATTTGAAAAATAATTACTAGTAGAGAAGAGAACGAAATCGTTATTATAATATTTTACTTATTCAATTGTTGGCGCTTTCTGCGTTGAATTCGCGGTCTATTGTTGCCATAAATGGAGAGTTATAATGCCGCAAAGTGTCTGTTTGTCTCGTTGTCATCTACGCGCTTGAATCTAGAAGAGAAATATTTCGCTGACAAATGAGTTATTACTGCAATGTCATGCAATTAGGTGAGGACATCTAACTTTTTTGGGAGTCTTATTTTTTTTTGGCAGACAAACAACGGAAAGGTTAGCCATTTTTGTCAGATATATCGTTGTCCATTACTCAGAATAATGTAAGAAAAAAGTTTCTACCAACAAAAATGTATTCATTTATGATTTGAAACAAACAACCAATTAATTTGTTGTTCTAAAAGTTCACATGGAGTTGGTGTATCAATGACACAAAAGACAGGCCACCTAATTTATTTTATGAAAACACCCTTATGATTTTTCGAGGAAAAAATATCGATTTTAAATTAGGGCTTACATTTAATCAATGCTTTTCGCACCTTAACATAGGATATTGGGTATCGAAAAAAAAAGAAAGAAAAGAAAAACAAGTTAGTCTGACTAGTCACGAGAGTGTTGAACTAGTTCGAATTTGCTTTCCAAATGGGATCATGAATTTTTTAAATATTCGTCCTTATTTATGAAAGTTAACAAGAAATCGAAAAATATTACACAAGTGACATTTAGTGTTCTAAAAACAAACCAACTTTCATCGAGTGTTGGCTATACAAATTATTTATAAGGATATTCAAAAAAATACCCGGTTTTGTTTATTCTACAAACACTTTTTTCAATCATATATACTATAAGTTGCGGATATCAACATTGAGCTATTCTTTATTTTTTCGGATTAAAAAAATGATATGTAAGGTAAGTTAAAGTTTATATTATACAATACATCCCATCAGCTAGTGATACTTCTTGAAGAGCCAATACTCAAGCGAGATAAATTGAAAATAAGTAATTTTTTTACTTTAGTTAACAGAGATATACAATATATACCGGATTTTAGCTTCAGCTGGATTTGCAAAGAATGATTTAACCCTAAAAACATGGGTATGATGGAATAATCAAAAAAATGGGCTTATCGCGATCTCTGTGGAACCAGTTGAATTTTTCTTCAAATGCCAAAAACCTTAACAATATCCCTTTTAATATCCAAATGCTTCTTTGCAGAAGCCAAGAAGTCCTATTTCCTCTACGTTTTTGAAAAAGTATTTTCTTAAAAATTTTCTTCGACTACGCGATATTGCACCGCAACCACACTGTATGTGTGTTATGTCCTCAATAGCTTGCAGATCAGAGCAGAATCTGCAAATATCAGTATCTGACAATTTGAGTCTCTTCGCGTGTTTCCGTAGGAGACAATATGCTGTCCGGATTCCTATTACTACCCTGTTCAATTCTATTAACTCCCTATTACTCTGTCGTCAAAAAGTGGCCAGAGAACTTTGGATACCCAGTGTCCTTCAAGATTTGACCACCTTAGGTTGACAGTCTTTGTGATTTTTTTCTCGATAATGTCCCTTACTATACAAAGGGGTGGTTTGAAGTTAGCAATTTCACTAAAGTCGAGTAGTCATCATCAGCTTGTTCATTTTCTTTAATACCGCAGTGTCCTGGCACTCAGCACAGTCTCACCCGGTTCTGACTGCCTAGTGCCTTGAGCACTGTTCGACAGCCCCTGACTGTATCAGAATTGATGTTGGTCGATTATATATACATCTGTGAAAATTTTACAACTCTATTTGATAGTAAAATGTATCAAAAGTTGTATTGATACTATAAATTCTTATAAAAACCAACTTTCCATAATTTTGTAGTGATCACGG
This sequence comes from Volucella inanis, assembly GCA_907269105.1. Lineage (NCBI taxonomy): Eukaryota > Metazoa > Arthropoda > Insecta > Diptera > Syrphidae > Volucella > Volucella inanis. Next base: position 139,853,518 of record OU026157.1, read on the forward strand.
TCAAGTAGGCTAGCCGATAAGTTGTATTTATTGTGCAACATAGGCATAGGAACAAATCTGTGTTCATACATGTTCGTGAAATTAGAGAGGCTATGTCAAACACTTTATTGTTGACAGAATTGTATGCAGCATAGCATATAGCATTTGTTAGATTTCGACATCTTAATGCATAGTCAGGATTTCTCATGACTGATAAAAAAAACATCCAACCAAATTAGCAACGCTTTAATAGACGAAATGCATGCCTCAGATGTCCTGGACTTGCGTACGATCCTTGATGTAAACATCGATTTGCGTCATCATCTTGAAACAGTCCAGGTATGTCACGCTTCCAAATACCAATACCCCAATCTGGTGAAAAATGTTTAGAGAATGCTGACAAAATTAATGGAAATTCTTCAACTTGAATGCAATGAAATTTTGAAAACAAAACTGAAGGCAAACCCTCTAAGACAAAATATGACTAAGGACTGAAATGTCATCATGCTCTGTACAAGAAAGACTGGCACGTAAACTGCGCCAACAATGGAAGGACAAGTCTTCTTATCACAGCATTTCAAATTTTATCAAGCGAATTATGTGCTAACCATTTACAAACTGATTTAGCCTTATTAGAGTTATTTTAGATCTGATAAATCTTCCATTGGCAATTGAAAAGATATGAGAAACATAAGTCGAAACCCACTATCTAACTATTTGTCGAATATAAAGCTGCATTCGGCAGTACGATAAGAGCTTACTTAGTAGGAGCTCACTATTTTGGGATTCAGGGTGCCTGGAAATCTCATTCGACTTTTCAAGATATTAATCACATCTGCACTTAAACTAGGACGTGTTGAGCGAATGGATAACAATGCTCCGAATTCCAGTACGGTCTAAACTTTGTTGATGACTGTAACAATATTCTGTCTAAAATGATTGGTCGCAAATGTTGCAGCAACTTCCTAAAGTATACGTTTTATACCATATTTTAAATGTCAACATCCTACAATTTAAGGATTCAATGAAATACGAGTAAACCCAATATTTTGTTTAAAACTACTATATTGTCGTAGAGGTTGCTTTATATCACTTTTATCTGTACTTGGACTTTAGGTCTATCGAGATATTTGAATATTGAAATAAAAAGCTGCCCTATATTTCTTCTTTCTTTCTTAGCTTTAATTAATTTACAAATGAACGCATTAAAGTAAAGCACGTTCCAAAGTTTTATAGGACAGTTTACAGCAAGAGCAAAGGCTAGATAACACATTAAAGATGTCTATCGGATAAATTATCTAAATATACATTTTGTTCTATTTAGAATTAATAATGAAGAAATAAACTTTTAGAGGTGAGTAGCAATTATAAGGACAAATAAATTGACGTTAAATAGGAAAAATCACAGGAGAAAAAAATTGGTCTAGTCCTAGTTGATGCACAAATCGTTTGTCTGTTTAAAAGGCCATAAGTTTGGCAGATAGTTTTTACGTTATGGTGTTGTAAAAAGTTATCAAATGTCAGGTTATGTATATGTTTAAAAAAGCAAAAAATACGAAAACATCTTAGAATACCAAATATAAATTGAGAAGCATTGTTATGGGTAATACTAAGTATAGCTACCATAAGTTAGCATAAGAGTTAACAACGGCCTTAGTTAATAGGATTCTTGTACTTTTGAAAATGAAATGTTGGAGCGTCCACTATGGCCGCAGGATTTTATAGATTTAATACAATCACTTTTAGCTAGCGAGATAACCAAATTTTTAACGCTGTCTCCATATTCAATCGGAAGGTTTAGCATTGGGATCTGCATTTTAAATTTTTGCGACCTATCACGAGCAAGTGTTTTGAAACCAGTAAGATATTTTTTTCCAAGTCACGCTGTGATTAATTAAACCTTAAATAAATGGCAGTACTTTGCAGAATGAGGAGAAAAGGTGGGGTCCCAGTATGGATCCTGGTGTTGTTCTACACACATTAGAGAAAAAGTCTAGTAATTTGTGTTTTACACATACTGCAAGGTACGAAGACGATAAATTTAATCGAACATAATGCTGTTCGGTGAAAGCCAGATTGATTAAAACGCGGTAAACTGTTTACATTAAAGTATTTGATAATTTGTTTCTTCATCTTCCACATACTTTAGAAATGTACATATAAAAGCTTACTTCTAAGGTAAACTAAATTCATCCGTATTTATGTAAGATTGGCAAAATATTCTGCCTTTCCTAGCTAAATTTTAGTTCTGAAAAAATCAGTCCAATTCTGCCTATTTTATGAGTATTTTTTTCTATCTCTAACTAACCTTGGACCTGCTTAAAATAGTTTCTTAATAGATTTTAACAATTTTAACATTCTTTTGCTTAATTCGTAAACTTATTAGAATAGATTATTGCGAATCTATTGGAACTTATTTTTAAATTTGTTGCTGGTATGGCTAGACTAATATTTTTTTTTAAGTACCGTGTAGATAGGAGAGCGTAGTAAAGTATTTACTTGTAATGATCATTGACAACAATCAATTTATTCTATAAATGCAATACTCGAAGTATAAGAAAACATATCTTTCTAAAGCAAAGAAAATATTATATACAGAAACAGCATTTACAGTATTTCAAGCTACAAAAATACCAAACTGCCTGCAATTTTGGTAGATTATTCACCTTTTAGCATCAAAAGCGGTAGCCCTATTAAATTCAAATAAATGAATTAGTCTGAAATAGTGCAATTCCAAGCAAAATTTCAAAGGCGATCTAATTTATTTCCATTAACAACCTAGTTTATTTCGAAATAAATTTTTCCACCACAAAAGGAGGTTAAGTTTAAGTCAATATTAGCAGTTCAAAGCCATCCGAATAAAACAAAATTTGGCATACGATTATTAGTGATCATTTCATATTTATGCTAATTGTGCAACATCAGTGAATGAGATATTGCTTTAGATGATGAAACCAATTCAAAAGAGCATAACTTACTTCTGTGTTATCTTCCGTCATTTTATAAAATTATTATATTCCAAAGTTATCCACAAAACTCTAATACGTTGTACAAACAAATCTCACACTGTTTTTTTTTTTACAGAATTATGTACACAAAACTTTTAATTTAGATTCAATTAAAAACAAAAAAAGATCACCATTAAACTATTGACTCCAAATAATTGATTAGTAATGTTTATTGATTTTTAAAACTAAATGCCGGTTACTTTTGCATTTCAACATTAAAAAATAGAAAGAAAAGAAGAAAAAACATCAATTATTACTAACACTTCTTACAGACTAAGTTAAGCCAACTCTGCCAGTTCAATGCAAACAACCGTCTGGCACAATAGATCGCTAGCAAATAAGTCTTGATCACTACGAGCTGTAGAAAAGCTTTTACTGCAATTCGTATCTTAGCATAAATAACATGCGTGGAAGCTTCATTCGTAGATACGAGTACGAAGTTCTGCTTCTGCATGTTTACTATCTGTCTACATTGTTGCCGCACGCAAACGATTTCTCCCTAATTATGGAGCGGTGGGATTTGTCTACAGATACAAGTACAAATGATCACTGCAGCCGGATAGCAGGCGAAAGTGTTTAGCCCTAGATGAAATTTTCCACTATTTTGAAATTTTTCTTTGGAAAATGTACCAATTTTGGAGAGAAGGTACTCGTAAATCAAAAACTAAGAGTTATTCATTACTGATAGGTATATACTATATGTAGTACATACTCATACTCTGCCGATGTTGCTCTAAAGTAGCGCGAAAGTCAATCAGAGATTTTTTGATCCCATAAAGAAGAACAACCTTTCTCTTACTGAAGAAATACCAGTTTGCCTTAGAAAAAATGTCAATGTCAATTGTGCATAGAAAATTGTTTTATAGAAAAACTTCCAAATGAACGATTTGGAGGAGAGAAGAAACCAAGTTTGGCATTTGCAAGTGAGTATCTACAAAAATGCGTCATGTATGTCTCAAGATTACCTAGGGTTTGTCACAGGTAATTGGATTCATACTAGGACTGGGAGCAGCTTTAACCATTTTTGTTTTGGTTTATTATTCAACTCTGCTTAAGTCGGAACGAAGGAATACGGTTTTATTGAATTTCGAAAAGATGTTAGAGAATCAAAGCCAATATAATATTGATTTTGGATTTTAAAAAGATGTTTCCCAATTCAGCATCTCAATCGAATGTAGTTAGCCAGTCAAGTTATCAACTGACTCAGGATTTTAAGACTTTGTTGAATGGAGTGAGTTTTGTTTATATGTATGTTAAATGACCATCTGAACGGTTGACAGTTTCCAGTATTTACATATAAAGAATGCAGAAAAAAAAAATAATTGGTGCTTTGGTGAATACTTCCGTGCCTGTTTCTATTTTATGTTTCTATTTCTATGCTATGTGCTATCCCAACTAGGTCTCAGTAGAAGGTGCAATCACCTTCTTGTTATTTTAAATATCCAGTATATTGAAACTGTGTGAACAAAAGTGATTTATTTACAAAAAGCATGAGCATAATATTTCTTTACATACGTCTGGCCAATTCTTAGGTGTTTCAGTAATACCAAAACAAATACCTCATACAAATCCTTGGTATGAGTTGAGGCTGGCCTAAAACCTTCTGCCGATCTAAGGGTCATGGCACACAGCGCGGGTTTTTGCCAGATAGCTCCATTTGCGCACACGAAGTTGGCTTATGTCCTCTTCCCGTTGTGCAGGCTACCTAAGAAATGAGATCGTCCTCTTCTGCGTGGTTCCTTTGCTTTGGAGTTGAAAACTTTTCGAGCCATGTTAACCTAACTTTTCTGACGAGGTTGGCATCTGTATCTCCTGTTAATTTTGTTAAAAATTCACATGACAACGCATCGCCTTCTTAAAGTCCTTTTGTGACATTGAATGTGTCGGTTTTGTCATTACCGACCTTAACGGAGCAGCGTGCATTTTTAATTGTCAGCCTACATAGTCGTATGAGCTTGACAGAGATGCCAAAACTAAACATGGCTGTATACAGTTTATCCTTACAAATGCTACATATGTGACTTTGAAATCGATGAAGAAGTGGGGTGTATGGATTTGGAACCGAAAATAGACCCGGCTAAACTGTTTGCGAAGGGTCTTAGGCGTTCATATAGTACGGCAGACATGATTTTATATCAGCAGATCCCCTGCAGTTCAGGAGATCTCCTTTCTTTAGCATCGGTCACACAGTGCTGTCCCATTCGTCGGGCATACCTTCGTCGACCCATATTTTGAAGATAAGTTGATGTAGGCTTCATATTCCCTCATTACCAGCTACTTCAAAAAATTCGGCAGTTAAGTCATTGAGTCCAGCTGCTTCGTCGGACTCCAACTTCACCTTGGTCGGGTGAATTAAACATTGTCTGTCTTCCTACAGGTTGAATGTTTCATTCTGCCTGATGGTGGAATATTGTTCGTCATCACTCTTTGATAGTCTGCAGAAATAATTTTTTCAGATTCTCAGCCCCAATTGTACCTCTACTATGATATTTCCTTTCCCATCCTCCAGATATCAGTTCGGGCTTAACAGCTTTGGTTCGATTTAGTTTTTGTAAAATCTCCGAACTTCTCTCTAAGTCCTTGATTGATTCTCCATCATAATTTTTCATACTCCTTCTGTTCGGTCCATCCGGTAAATCTCAGCTCACTGTTCGGCTACTCGTAGTATGCTAGGGTTCGAATATTCCACGTTCAGATCTTAAAATCTTTGTTCATTAATCGTTTGACAGGCTCGTCAATGCTGAATCCGTTATTATCTAAAGATATCAACTGGTTCGTCCCATTTTTTAAATTTCTTCTGCATAGAGTTGTGATCCCTATGACGGCGTAAGCCTGCATTATGCTTCTTGTCGGTCACGTACTCTTTACTTTAGCCTGCATGAGTAAGTATTTGCTCATGATGTTACAATGGACCGCCACTGGGTTGTTAAGCAAGCACTAAGCCACTAATTTTATTGTTGCACTGCTGACCTAATCTAAATTATAGGGCAGTCAGCAGTTTCTGGACCAGAAACACAGCCGCACAGATTCCCATACAGTACTCATAATATACGAGTACAGGAATATCTAGTTTTATTTTTACAGAATTGAGATAAATAAATAGGCAAGAGAAGACAGATGTTGAGAAAAATTTTTTCTTTTAATCCTTAATAAAAAAAAAAATTCAATGGCAATTTATAAATATTTTTTCTGCTCTTTATTTACAGATTTTTGGTTGTTTTATTACAGGAGCAGCGATTTTTTTGCTCGTTTTCTTATCATTTTGCATTATTTGGATAGTTCCATTGTTATCAAAAATTCAACCTGATGTTACAGAATTTAATCAAGTTATGCACACCAACGTGTCGACTGATGAAAGTTAACTTTTTATTTTATTATATTTATGTACATAACCATGTTCATTTGAATTTAAATAAAATTTAAAAAATTAACAAAAAAAAAAAAAAAATAAAATAAAATAAAATAAAAAATTCTTTGGCTTTATAGCAATTTTTCATTTTACCTATTACCTATTTATATATGGAAATCATCGGTGAAACTTGCTCTGTTATATAAAGCACTGCTGCGGCTACCACGATTAGTGATTCCGAAGCAACCGCGTCGATATAATATTATTGCACCAAAAGTTACTGGAATTCCGATTAAAATACCAATAAGCAAACCAATAAGAAGACTTCCATCATTCTCTGGATGACTGTCGGTGGAACAGCGAAGAATCTTTTTCTCCTTGTTAAGCTGAATGAGTGGGGTAGATTTCCAAGCAGCTGGTGTTCCACAAGTAACATCATGAACTAGTTTATCGTTTGATGATTCGATTTGCGTCATGAGGACATTTATCAACCAACTATTCTTACAGTCACATGCCCAAGGATTCAGACGTAAATCAATGGTCTTTACCTTATCCCAACGTACCAGAAGCTCGCGATCCAAGAATGTGAGGTTGTTATTGTGAAGGAAGAGCTGTAAATACGAATGAAAGGTTGTAGGTTATACGTCTTGTATAGAAAATAAACTTTACCTCTTCGATTGATGGGAAATCAAAAATCATTGGATTTACTGTTGGCTTGGAGAAGGCCTTTGGATGAATATACGTAAGATTAGGATTGCTGGCCAAAACGAGTGTTTTAAGATCTAAAAAAATATTTAAAATATGTAGATATTCTACTTCGTTTATGTTCAAATGTACTGCTAACTTTTTAAGCTGCTGAATGCTCCTTCACCAATTTTTACCAGATCGTTGGAGTACGAAATGCTAAGATATTCCAATTTCGTTAAATTCGTGAAGACACTGTTAACAAAAAAAAAAAAAAATAATAATAATAATAAAATTTTGTAATGAAATGAAACACTGCAGGAACTTACTTTTCTCCTTCTAAACTTCCTAAGGGATTGTCGTCAAGGGTCAGCTTCTTTAAATTTTTAGCTCTTTTAATTTCGTTGGGAATTTCATTAAAAAGATTTCCACTTAAAATCAAAATCTCCAGATCTGCTGGTGAGTGTAACATATTATTTGGCAAATCTTTCAATTCCATATACGACAAATCTAGTGTCTAAAAAATATTTCATTTCAAATTAAAGTATGTTTTAAGTAAATGTGTTGAAATACCTTCAAATTGGGTAGTCCAGCAATTGCAGTCTCCGTTAAATGATCAATCACTTGAAACTCATTTGATCCCAAAATCAGAATTTCCAACTTTGGTAAATGCTCGAAAAGATCAGAATCAAGAGAGTGCAACTCATTGTGGCCCAAGTCCAATTCAATCATATTCGGCAGAGGCTCATAATTCTCTGGATTGTAGTTTCCTTGGAATGCTTCTGGTCTAAGTGTTTTTGATGTTAGGTTGTTGTAAGATAAATCTAATATTGTTAAATTAAATAGATTGTGGAAAGCAGCATTTTCGATTTTAGAAATTAAATTGTGACCCAGATAGAGATTTTTCACTGGCATCGCCTTCAAAACTGGTATATTGGTTAAGTTGTTATTTTCCAATCGAATTGTTTCAAATGACACATCACCATTGGTAAGTGTATTCCAATCGTCATCGTTGAACCAAGCAGTCATCGATTTATTGCGGCAATCCAATAGCAAAACGCCGATGTCGCAAGTACATTTTTTACAGAGCTCACTGTCTTTCGTTTTTACAATTGGCTGGAAATAAAAAAAAAAAACAGAAAAATGAAAGCATACTTTCAGACAGTGGTGATTTAAAGTTTGAGAGCTTAGGTAGATACTTAACTTTCAGTTATACTCATGTTTATAACCGTTGCATGCACTTGGAATTTAATTTAGATTATTATTTAGAAAACATACTTGAAGTCAATGTTATGTAAATTAACTATCATCTTTATTATATAAAAATTAAATCTCCGGAATCAGATAACTTAACAATGAATAGTAATTTTAATTCTTGCAATTCAAGAAGACAGCAGACAATTTAACAGCAAAGCCTTTATACCAATTGAAATCATAACCGAGAATATGTATATGTAATACGGCCTAAAATTTTCTGAATACCCTGAATGTAGTTGAAGGGATGAACTAACATTGATTACCTATTGAACTACCCGTATGTATTTATGTATGCGCTCATCTTTTTGATTTTAGAGTGCAAAATTTAAACTAAAAACTAAAATTAAAAACTTAAAACATAAAATAAATGTAGATATATTCTAAAGAATAAACGAGGTAAGCTGCTAGAATCAGCAGTAAGATGTGGTCCCTCAAAGCGGTGCTTCTGCTGTTGCCTGCTATGCTATTATTTGATCACTAAACTTAAATTCGTCAAAGAAAATCTACCAATTTGTTAAAAGTTGATGACACCTTTGACCTTTTTTCTGACCATTCTCTAGTCGTTTTAAGAATGACTAACAGTTTAACAAAAAAAAGAAGGGTAGGCTTCAAAAAAGAAATTAAAGAAAGAATCGTACTACACGTACTATTTATGGCGGAATAATACACAGGTCTTACTTATGCACCGAAAATAAAAGAAATGGTAAAGGAAAACCCGTAAAAAATGACATAGTCGTGCTCCACAAGACACAAGACACTTGAATCACCTGTGCAACCTGCTAAAACAGATTGTTAGAAACTTTAAAAACCTTACATACCTTGGAAGCGTGACATAAAAAAAAAACAATCCAAGTATTCACTTTGGAAAGCAGTAACGCGCACAAAAAAATCGAAAGTCTCTGGAAAATTTATATCCCTGATCGACAGTTTAGGTTCAGAATCAAGCGTTCAACAATTGATTTGGTTCATAGAATCACCGATGCCCTTTCAAGCTCAGGCGTATTTCTTGATGATTAGCAAGCTTTGACAATAGTGTGGCATGAAGACTTGAAATTCAAAATACAAACCTACATTCATTCTATACACATGTCATACACGGAAACGAGTTTTCGCAAGCCAAAGAAGTTTTAGACGGCGTACTTCAAGGAAATATTCTCGGTCCGTTTCTATATCTATCATACCATATGTATACCCGTGATACACCGTAGAAGAGCGGATGATTTTAACTGCGTTTGCTAACAACACTGCTAAACTAATATGTAAAATGATTGAAAAAACAACAAAGGGCTGTTAATAATGTAAATGAACATAAATCTGTTTCTTTACTTCCTTTCCTACATTTATAACCTAGATCTGTATTCCGTCGTAAACAAGTCTAACACAAAGTTCAAATGTACATCTTTATTGAAAAAAATTATTTTTGTCACTGAGAGTAACAAACCGCCACTTCCAGGAATATTCACTGTTAGCAGCCAAAATCTTTTTTTTTCAAATCGTTTTGTTTTTTTACCAGCAAGGTAATCGGATACGGTGATGGCAATTTGTTTTGTTTGAAAGTTTGAAGATAACTTACAGGTTCTTTTTTTGTGGTTTTATTCGTGTAAGCGAGACAGCTATCGCAATCAATGAATGTGATAGCAGCCCTAAATGATTTCGAGCAATCGACTTTTCTCAAACTGCTTTGCTCGACCTAGGCTGCGCCGCTCATTATTCTCCACATCCAAACCCGACTATCATAATACCAACAAAATTGTATGATGGAAGGCTTGATCAGTTAATCTTGTCTGAGCTCTACGTACAAATATAATCGCCGATAAAATCGCTAAGGTAATTCAAAGAAGGATTTTTCACAAATTGAACCTGAGTTATAATTAGGGAGCTTGATCAATAAGACCGTGACTATTTGATTGAAAGGCAGTTCTTGTGAAAGAATGTAATAATAAATAATAAGATTGGTCGAGACTCTCCAAATAGGCGTCTGTTTGAACGTGGATTTCATCGCTGGAGCTAATTTCTTTCCACCGAGCCATTTCTTCAAATAGGAGGGAGTTACTGGGAGCTCAGTACGAAAAATATGGCGGATAAGTGAGCAATTCATAGTCCAGTTTATGAAATTTCTCCATGACGACTACGTATCCGAATATTTTCATTTTTTCATATTTTATGGTTCATCCGGCCCGGTATGCTAGTGTGTATAATATTTCCCCGATGACTATATTTCTTTGAAGGATGTGGATTATGCCTCGTGCATACCCGTTGACCGACAGAGCCTGACCCGTCCAAAGAAATCCACTGTTTCCATACTATTTATGATTGGTACACTCAAGGGCGAAAAAAAAATTAGGGGAGAGAGAATTAAAGGTACCAGTGTGTGTTGATTTTGAATGTTGGTAAGTTATAATGACTAGGAAATAAAGTACTGGACTGGCCATTCCATAAGTGAGTTGTACAATTACAATATTTCAGAGAACGTCAGAAAGTGGATTTGAGTGAAAACTGATGAAAATTCATAGCGAGGAGAGTATTACGGATGAAGTTTTGTAGACGGACTGGTGATGATAATTGATCAATTGTCAATTGACTCTATAATATTAACATCACCAATGAGTTTTGTCGCACGAATTTGAATCTTATCTAGCCAGTATAAAGAAACCTTATGAGTACCGACCAGATGTGTCGGTACATTTTGGGTGAATAAATACTTTGTGCGTATATTGGGACATACCCTTAAATTTAGGCCATAAAAATTCATTAATTATGATTTGATGGCGCAATAAATTCACGAAGATAGATTGGCTTGGATTTTCTGAGTCCCAAATGTATTGGCAAAGTTGCAACTATGCTGATTGTCGGCAAGCTAAGATATTGAGTCGATTTAACCTGGGAGTTTTAATATCTTTAAGCAAAGTGCAGTATTTGTGATATGTCCAATTCTTAAAATCGACATAGAATCACCAAACCTGGGGTTTTGGTCACATTTCGAGGTGCAGAAACAATACTTTCAGTTGTTCTTTTATGGTGGGTACGACCTTTACTCTTTACATCAATAAATTGTCCTCATCGTTCAAATATCTGATCCATTTAACAATGGCCTAAAAGGTGCTCCACGTCAGTAGAGAAGTTTCACAATGTTGTATTTTTGAAAGCGCGTACGGTTATATATTTTTATAAATGGCGTAGTTCTTATATGGTGAAATCTTTTATTGGAAAACATTTTATATGTAGATGCAGATCTAAATATTTAAAAGAAGAATATTTAGAGATCACAACAATATCCAATTATAAGTAATTTTCTATAAATAGGCCTTTCGTCACCATAAAATAATTTAAATAAATACCCATGTATTCAGGTCTTCGTTTGACTATAAAGGATATATGGACATCCATACGTATGCTTCACTTACCGTGAAGGATTTCTCGAAGATAAAGGCGAACTATTCTTCCATACAACTTCAGAGCATATGTTTTATTCAAAGATATATATAAAATTGAATAGGTCGTATAATGTTCCACATAAATTTGCTCTCGCACTAGAAATTAAGATTGAGGTGGATAGATACGAGCTAATCACATAGTTTAGTAAAACAAAGAATTCTTTCCATTGAAGCAAAGTCCATTTTACACATTTAGCTCGTCGTATAATTATATAAATATAAAAAGATAAATATTAATTTCAGCGGCACTTACCTTAGTCGTTGTCGTTGTTGATTTTATTGTCGTACCCGCTTTAGTATTTTCTCCATTTGTAGTAGAAGATAAAATGGCCAGGCATATAGTTACAATATTAACCTTCCAATTCATGGTTCACCTGTTGAAAATGAGAAGATAAGCACTTTTAAATACTTTTTGTTATATTAATTTCCATTTAACATTTCAAAATACGAAATTCTAGTTAATGTGATTCACTTTTAACTTTGCTATCATTATGTCTTATCACGGTGATAGCTGGTTTTTTGATTTGTCGATTACGCACTTGTATATGTATTTTCAGAAATATGTGTAGGAATTGCTTATTCTACACAAAAACTGTTTTATAATGTTTATAAATTCCAAAACTCAAAGAATCTAACCCTTATATTTCGTTTGAGGCTTTAATTCCTTCGGACTCTATTGTGAAAAAACAAATTGCTCATAAACTTTTTCCAAAATTAGTGATATCACAGGTGAAAACGACTGGGAATTACTTTCCGTGACTCTTTACTGAATTTACAATTGAAAATAATCAAGTTCTAGCCAGGGCTGGGTTTGCAAGTGTTGCTTGTGAGTGCGATACTCGTATCTAATCTTATCGTTAATTTTTGTGAGTGCACAGAAATTATCTCAGCAATGTTAGTTATTTGAGTTTAATTTTGAGTCAGTAATGACTGTAAGAATGTCGTACTAGAGCGGGTTAGACTCAGATAGAAAGTCGAGTGTAATTGAAACTATCTATTTCAAGCCCAGCTCGTCATTTTATTCTCATTCTGGTGAAATTGATCAAGTAATTTTGACTAATTGTGAGTGAATCACAACCAATTTCTTCAAATCTTTAATTTTACTCAATATAGTTTATTACATTTGATAAGCCCAATAGATTAGAAGTTATTAACGAATAATATATACATATTATTAAAAGCAAACTGCTTTGGCAAGTACCTATGTATGTACGATGATATCTATGCTTTATCTGCGTTTAAAATGTCAAAAGAAACGTGTGTATCCATAAGGAACGAGCGACTAAATAATTTTGTGTGGACGGTGTTTTAGCACTAATGCAGGTTCGTCTATTGTTACCGTAATATATGCGTATGTTTTGCTTAAACTAAAATGAAGACCATTTATCACACTACCCACAGATTCTCTTACATCTACGACGATTTACCTTATGAGTGGGAATCTTAGGTGGGAATCTACTCATATGCAAATATATGAGGTTGCCACTGGCTGTGCAAAGGGTGGCAGGATAAGAAATAAGCTAATCATAATAAACAGCTAATCATGATTTTCAAAATATTCAAAATATAGGGTTTTCCAATAGGGACTTGACAACTTTAAATTTAATTTGTGAACGCAGTCTTTCACTAATCATCAAACTGTCACTGTCAATTTATTCAGTAAACTCAACATTTTCATCAACTTAACTAACGAGCAACGTGTTCAAATTATAACAATTTTCTACAGATATTCGGAGTCGGTGACTGCAACTTAAAGAGCCTTAACTCCAATTTTTAATTTTTTCGGTCGTAATTCTCGCCCTAATAGACAGGCAATAACAAGTTTAGTGCAAAAATTTGAGTCTACATATTCGTTGTGTGATGTTGCCGTGTTAGTGAGACAACGTTTTGGTCAAAGTGTCGAAAATATCGCTGCCTTTCAGACGTCCGTAGCAAACTATCCAAATCAGTCAATTCCACGGCGTTCTCAAGAATTGGACATCGCTCAGACCACATTATGGCGTATTTTGCGTAAGGATCTTGGCTTACACCCATACAAGATCAAACTGACTCAAGAATTGAAGCCGATGGACTATTTGAAGCGACGACGACATCTTCTGTAACGAAGCTCATTTTTGGCTCATTGGGTTCGTCAATAAGCAAAATATGCGTTATTGGTCGGGTGAAAACCCATATGTAATTCATGAATCACCACTTCATCCACAAGAAATAACTTTTTGGTGCGGTTTGCATGCCGGCGGCGTTATTGGGCCATATTTTTTCGTCGACGATAACGATCGACACGTTACTGTGAATGGTCAGCGTTATCGCGCCATGATCACCGATTATTTTTGGCCCGAATTGAAAGATATGGACTTGAACGACATGTGGTTCCAAGAGGATGGTGCCACAATCGATTTATTGAAGAGTAAGTATGGTGAGCGTGTTATCTTAAGACATGGGCCAATCGATTGGCCGCCTCATTCGTGCGATTTAACGCCGCTTAACTATTTTCTGTGGGGCTACGTTAAGTCATTGGTTTATGCCAACACGCCGACGACGTTGGAAGAACTCAGAGCCAACATTGAACACTAAATAGCGGTCTTTTCGGCCGAAATGTGTGGCCGAGTAGTTGAAAGTTGGGTCCAACGAATCGACCGCTGCAAACGTGCCCGCGGTGGCCATATGAACGAAGTCGAGTTCCATTCATAAATGTTTTTATTGTACTTCAAGCCAATAATAAAGTTTTTGAAATATCTCAAATGGTTTGCCTTTTATTTTAAAAAAAAGTTGTCAAGTCGTTATTAGAAAACCCTAAATAATACTTTTTTGAGTATTTTAGTGATAAGCCGTTTGAGTAAAATTATAAAATAAAAAAACAATTACGGTATCACTATGGCCTTATACGAGTACATGTAGGAGCCGTAAGCAGGGGGACTGCTATAAGATAAGTTTTATGTTTAAAATATCAAATTAGCTTATACTCATTAGAATCTTTCCAGACTTCCGACGCATTACGAAGCATTGACTTATTTGGATTGTGCGGTGGCTTCGCCAAATTCCAAAGAGCTCGTATTACAACAACGGAGTGTATATGAGATATCGGTGACCCAGATGGAAAAATGAATAAAAACTAAACATACGTGTAGCATGGGCAACGATTTGCACAAATAGGAAATTGTAAGAAAATTATACTTGGGCCGAGGCGTGTGGAGTTGGTAGGTTATGGCCTGGTATGGGTTGCTGAATTACCTAAATGTCTAGTGACTACGCTGAAGGGTATTGATAGTGACGGAATAGCGGTAACGGCAGTTCTTCCCCTGCATGGATTTGGGTCAGTTGGCGGTTTCTCAATAAAAAAAAATCATAGCTCCTACATACAGACATATCACCTTGATCAAAATGTTCCCGGTAGCGTCACCGTGTGGCGCTCCCACTATGCCGATTTGATACATCTGTTGTTGACATTTTCTCTAAATCTTAGCATCATAGCTTGACATTTGCAAAAGTTACGTAGCCAAGAGTACATCAATCTATGTGTGTGTTGGCGATTTTTTACAATTTTAGAAATGGATTTAAATTTGCAAACACGAACTTGTATTAAATTTTGCGTAAAAAACGGATTTAATGGTACACGAACGTTGGAAATGTTCGAAAAGTGTTTCGGCAACGATTTTCTAAAGAAAATGGTCTTGAGTCAATCGAAGATGATAAACGCAGTGGTAGACCATCGACATGGAAAACCGACGAAAACATTGATGAAGTAAAAAAAATGTTGGTCAATAACCGCAAATTAACCATCAGAGAGCCGCTGTCTCTTGACTTGAGTTTATGAGTACGACACGCAATCCAGACATTTGGCGTTCACCAAATGAGCTGAGACCAAACAAACCACGTCGTTTTCAGTCAAAAAAGAAGGCAATGCTCACGGTTTTCATGGATTACAACGGTTAAGTGCATCATGAATTTTTACCAGAATCCCAGACAGTAAACAGATAGTATTATTTGGGCATTATGAATTGCGTGAAGCAATTCGCCGAAAAAGTCCAGAATTGTGCGCAGAAAACTCGTGGATTTTGCACCATGATAACGCACCGTCGCACAGTGCTAACATTTTTTGTAATTTTTTGACGAAAAATGCAACAAATACCATCCAACAGCCATCGAATTCATCTTTTGGCTCCCTGTGACTTCTTTCTGTTCAATCGAGTTAAAAAACCACTACTGGGAACGCGTTTCAGCAGCCGAGAGGAAGTAATGGAAAAATCGCAGGAAGCCCTGATGGACATACCGAAAACCGAATATAAAAAATGTTTCGAGGACTGGATCAAGCGCCAGTATAAGTGTGCTGCAGTCGATAGGGATTACTTTAAAGGGACAATATAGATTTAGATGAATAAACTTGAATTTCAAATTTTCTGAATAAATTCCGAGAACTTTTTGATAGATAGTATGTACTATACATATGTATTTGGCAATATGGAAACAACTTCAAACTATTAATAGAAAAAGGATTCAGGTAGATCTATCCCATTCAGTTTTAAAGATAAGAAGTAAATTATAAAATACACCTTTTTGAATTAAAATTAATTTATTTTCTATTAAAGATTTGTTCGCACTATTCATCTTTGCAAATATGCCTTTAAATATCTTTTGGATGAACTAGTCGCACACAAAGTCGATCAATATCTGCCAGCATTCCCACCATTTTAATGTTCCTACTGCTGCTACTCTTCAATTTTTGACAGAAAGTGGCTATTATTAGAGATAAAGCTTTGCCAGAAATGGATACATTTTCAGCAGTCTGAGAGTGAACAAAATAGATAGAATAAATCACACATCGCAATAAAACATATTAAAAACAATTTTTCAAACCAAGCACATTAGTTTACTTACAATACATAGTGCTTCTCTTTCGATAGAATTCCGAAAGTTGGAATATAAACAACTTTCGAATGAAAATTGAATTTTCGAAAGATATCGAGACAAATCGAAGTCAAAATACCGATATCTTAATTAGAATAAATGTGTTTTTTTTTTAGATCATGGAGCGACCTACACAATCTGCCAATCTCAACCCTATTGAGATATTAAAAAAGACGTTGGTAGTGTGGAAGCAAAAAATAACAACGATGTCACCGTCTTGTAAACGCTATGCTCTAATAGCAACAAAGACAATGCCACAAGAATAGCATAGTATGCTAATCGAATTCAACTCAACTTCTTATCAAATAAGAAAATAAAGAACTGCTGAAACCCATATTCAGAATAATCAAAATCCAATGAAAATGAATACCTGGTAATGTAAAGTCACTAACTAATGTAATCTAATGATAACTATTAAAAATTTCAATTCTTCTCAGTGATTTCTTTTAGATTGACAATATGGTTAGTAGATATTTATTTTAGCCTCCACGCGCTTTTTCTAGAACGTTTTTCATAACATTTCGTACAAATCTCGCCCCAGCCCTTATGTTTCAACACGAATATTTTCTTTTAGTTGTGAAATAGCGACGGGCTTCCTTTTGTAAACTTCTTCCTCTTCAAATGTCCTTAAAAAAATAATAAAATTGGTGTTTTTAAGTCCGGAAAATATTTCTTAGTAGCGTCATTGTGGCGCGAAAGGTGTACACAATACCGATATCCTAACTTTACCGCTTGCTCAAGTAGTATTTTGTATGGTACAGTTTGCAATTTAGTGCTTAAGACTGTTGGCAATGACCCGCGGGATACACTGATTTGTCCAGAGCGGCATGGCGTCGATGTGTTTGGATTTCCCATAACACTTGCCAGAATTCATTCAACAGTTGCTTTAATCCGGGCAGTATAAGTTTATCATTTCATTTATGAAAAAAAGCAAAAAGCTATGATTTCAGTGATATCAGAGGATTTCTTTCTCTTCGGTACATGGGCACGTTTTTAGTAAAGGGTTGCCGTGGCTTAAGTCGTAGTGGACAGGCTTCCAAATCGGAAGGTTTGGTGTTCGAATCCCAACCACTTCCGACAAACATTCATTCTTTCAGTTTACAAAAAGCAAGTAAGATGAGTAGTTGACTTGAAATTAAGTCATTTAGAATTAAGTCTCCCCATTAAGCGTTGGATACCACCCATGGAGGGAAATAACCAATGATCCCATTTTCTCAAAAAAAAAAAACTTTATACGTGCTACGGCATTTTAACTGTAGTACTACACAATTAAATGTTAAGTTTAAAAAAAAAAATCATAATGCTGTCCTTCATACCCGCATTCGTAAAGCAGATTTCAAAATATATGTTAGAATTTTCTTTTAAATTGTGAATCACCGCTATCTTTTACGCAGTTGCTCACAGAAGAATTTAAGAAAATACGTGGTGTATTTTGGTGTAAATTGGACCAAAAGCGACTTTTTAAACCGACGAATAATTTTTTTGAGTCTATTGAAACCAGCACTAAGGTAGAATTACATATGGCGAGGATTTCAGCAACAGCGTGACGATTCAACTCTACCCTTCTGTTAATTAGAATAACCGCATTTGACCCATTTCTAATGCATTATTGACTGCCTCCACAAATAAGAGTGCAGGAAACAACAATATTTTGTCGAATTTTTTTTCTTGAATTCGAAGTTAACTCTTTTCTTCACCAGCAAGACAAAACCCTCATCATAAATGCCTCTTATTGCATGAGTTCTCTTGGTTAAAGCTTCTGAAATTGATTGTGTATTGCAAAAATGTAAACTTTTCTACCATAAAAATGCTTGTAAATAAGTAAGTTTGAACTTAGTGTTGTCATAAACACGACTATAATTTTTTACCATCCAAATACACACACAGAACGAAAGAGTGTGGTGTCTGAATTAATAGTGTTTCTCTATTTAATAGCGATTTTGAGATAAAATCATCTTCTAAGATCAGGCTCGGTTTCAGTTAAAATAACCGACAGAATGATCTTGAGGTTATGAAATCTTCAAAAGTTACTGTCTGAGGCAGATTCTGGCCACCCCGGTGATGACGCAGTACTTTTTCAGAATTGTTCTCAGGTTACCTTATCTAAAAATCACTACAAAATGTTTTTCTACTTATTAGATGATCAAGTCACTCAATTCTGCACACTGCGGCAATTGAACTTTTACCAATTTCAATTTTATTTCGCTGTCAAAATACCAATGACAGCGCACTGAAGTTAGGTGCTTCATTTTACTGTTGGCAACCGCAAAGAAGAATTTCGACGATGGATTATAAACGTAAGAGCGTGATTGCATTTCATATAATAAGTTTGGATAACAGAGAGGTCAGTAAGTAGTGTCTCCTGTCTCACTTTGTTTTATCGCTATTTCCACTACCTGTGGTAGCATTCCGCCCATTCAAACCTTCTAGCTTAACAATACTCACGCTATGAATGCTCATCAGTAGACCTTCAAGCCCCATTTCGGACGTACTCTAAATTAACGTGATTCATTCCTAAGCCGTACAATTCGCTTTCGGAACTGCTGAACTCTCTATTTCCTGTTCGTTATAACTTGCAAACATTTAAAAACAATGTACATCGGTACCTCTTTTTTATTCCTCCCTAAATTTCCTTCGCGCTGTGTACAAACATTATATAAAAAAAAACACCTTCCGTCATGGTGTGAACCGCACTCTAATAGTATTCTTGGCCCCAGCGTTCAGATTAATGCAACTGAATATCGCGAAAGGAGCATTTAAGCTTGTAAACACGTGAGCAATGCGGGTCGACACTATTCAGGTATATGAAAGACACTGCAGTGTCTTACAAAAGCAAGAATGATTGAAAAACAACAGGCCGCACTTTAGCCAGCGAATTCACCAGACGTAAATCCGATGGCCTTCTGTGGTCATAGTCAGCACTAACAAATATGACGGCGTGGGCACGCTGAAAGCAGCTCTTCGCCAGAGGTGGCTCAAGATGTAATATTATAAGCTTTAATAGAATGAGTCCTTATCAATTATAAAAAAAATGAGATCTATTAGCAACCGAAGCAGTTTTCATCAATTCGTTGTTTGTTTTTAGTACCGTTTTTTTTTTTATTTTTAATACCGCGCGCGCACCAAGGGGATATGAATACCCTTTTACTGACTTTTTCTCCAGGGCGCGGGTGCGTGTTGTAGTAGTTTGAAACTCAGGTGTATAAGGTTTCGATATTTTTCAGAGAGGTGGTTGTCAAACTGGACGGGACGAGCTAGTACATCCTCAATCAGTGGGTCTTAAGTACGGCTAGTTGTTAGTTCGTTACATTCAACCCAGCCAGCAACCACTCCAACATCAGTGTTTTGCCTTCATGTCAGAGTTGACGCCGACGGGATTTTCATATAACTACATACAAATTCTACGAAAAGACTTTTTCACAGAATTGCCTCGCACGAGATTCGAACCCGCGACTCCCTGCTTGAGGAGTCTATGCATATACCACTACACCACGGCCTTTCAATACACGACTTATGTATAAGTCGTGACCAATACATTTCCGATCTATATAGGTTCCTGGAACAAGCTTGTTCCAATTTTAGTAAGCTAAGCTCCGACTATGTAAAAAACAACTGTTTTCTCACTGCCCGTTCTACAGACATATACATTTACTTAGTGTAAGTCCAAAAGTATTCGTTCACATTTTTGTTCACACCTACGATCCATCTTCCCCCAACCCATTCGTCTTGCATAATAGTTTCAAAGTCAATAAAACAGAGAAAAAGCAAACAAACTAAAACAGCTAACACTTTGATGCATACATATCACATGTGGTTTCACTTCGGCACTATACTCGTACGTTGCATGCGTCTACTATATTAGAAAACATCAGTGGCAACAGCATCATCTATGGCATATTAAAATAAACTCCCTAATGTTTTCCAAAAAACGCTGAAACAAATCTACTAAAATTACTATTTGCTGTTTTACCCCATCATAAACATTCAGCCGGACCATTCTTGATATGCCTGTCTTGCTGTCTACTAAAAATTTCTCAAATGCGTCGTAAAATTGACGAACTGTAGTCCATAACTCCTTAACGGGTCATGCATTTCCTCTGAAAACAAAAAATGGTACCTCCTTCTCTTAGATTCTCCCTCTCGGTTGGATTTATGTTTATATAGTGGAACTCTCCTTCTACTAAAGTTCCTACAGAGTGAGCACATTCATAATGGCATCCGCCTCTATATCCTTGCACAGTACAGTCACTGGATTAGGGACCATCTAATTCATTTAAAAGAGTCGCCGGCCTCTGCAGATGTGAACCTATAAACAATGTATTAGTATTCTAAAAAAAGAACCTCGTAATCCAACCGCAAATTGTTTTCAGAGTCTAGAAGTCGCCATCCAAAGATTATTCTTGAGTAGGTACAAAAGAAAACGTATATAGTTTTTAATTTAAATCGTATAAAGAACAACACGTTAAAATAAGAAACTAGTGTTTCTGTGATGACCCTACAATTTTGAAACTCTCAAATGGGTGTCATGTTACCGAACTTCGAAGTCAGCGTTAGAGTTGTTCCCATCAGTGTCGTGTCCTCGGAGAGTTTTCTTAAATACCCAGCTATGATAAATGATGTTCTGTAGATGGTTGAAGTTGAAAAAGGTCGTTGAGATTATTTATTTAAACTTGAAGTGGAAATAATGCAAAAAAAAAAAAAATTTATATACAAAAACTCCTATGAAAATTTATTTGATTTGTGTTGAGCACTAAACTCGTTCATGCTGTTAATAGCTTTCGAAATTTATTAGAACCCTGGATACCTTTCCCGATTACGGAAAACCACCCTAAGACAACTGTGGATTTCAACATAAATTCAATTCCAATGTGTTATGTTAACCAAACTCGTGATTTCCCTCCCACCACCCATCTCCAGCAAGCAAGTGTTTTCCACAAAGACATCCCCTAACCAAAACTGTGGGAAAATATTGAAAATGTCTCAGTGGAGCGGTACGAATAGTGCGACGTAAGAATAATTCTAGGAAAAAAAAACATTCGCTTCAGATAGCTGCTGAGATCAATCAACATTGTAATCCGCCTCTTTCGCCTCCTCTACTACAACTTCCATATTTGTTGTGTCATCTCATCTGCATGTGCGGGAACAGATCTTACGATAGAATCCGCGCGCAACTGTGTAGGCAACCGAAAAGATTCTCATTTTTTCTCTAAACAGATGTCTGTTTGCTTGCGCCCTATGCCATGTATCTCATGTAGTAGCTGGTAGATATTTAATGAGCATTACTGTCGCGTTTCGTTGCCATTGCGCGACAACATAAGATTTTAAGGAAGGCATTGCTTAGTCGTAAGTGTCGTATGTATCGCTCTTGGCTTAATGAGAAAATCATCATGATATCATGTTGCTGTTCAGATCCTGAGGATTCGTTTTGCTTAAGCCTATTACGAAATTGATTTCTCCCATGACAGGTAAAATATCAGGACATCCCTTGACATGACTATAATGAATCACAGGAAGTAAAAATAACCCCAACCGACAGATGCGATGGTTGTAAACGTCCGTAAACGTCCAGAGAAAATCAAATTGTTAATATTTGAGAGTTAAAGGTATTTTGATATTTCATGGTTAAGAGGATTTGATACAAAAAATCTTAATTCCATAACTTTTTCAGACTATTAAATAGTCAAGCAAACTAAGATTCGATTTGATTTCGTTCAGAACTCGAACCATAGATTCCTACACATCAGGGAAAAGTGCAACCCAAGGGCAACATTTTCTTAAGTTTTAATCATACTGAAGGATCTTGGGTTCAATCTAACAACTGAAGTGCTTAAAAGAAAAAGCTGTTGAAGAACATTCTGTTCAAGGATTCTGTTTAAAATTTATACAAGCGATCTCTGAAACACCCTATAGCGTACCCAGATTATTTAGTGTAAGTATTAAGACGAAAATTAATTTTCAAAACTCGCAAGGAATTTTGCTTACAACTGTATTGAAAAAAGCTTTTAAGGACACCAGAAATAACTGACGAAATTTTGCCACCAGTGGAGAAAATATGCTGCCATTATCGGTACCTTGGTATTTTGACAACCATATAAATGCTAGCCTTGAAGGCCCCGAAGAGATCGTCAATTTGATTCCAAAATGAGGGTAATATGCCACGTGGCCGCAATCAGGCCAATCATCGCTTACAGATGCCCTATGTGGTTTAATGTATCGCCATGTTTTATAGAAATGTTTCGAGCGTTTGACAGGCAGTATCTTAGAACCTTTCTCCGACTGTACAGAGTCTGAGTGAAAAGCGGATCATCTATGATAGATAGTCGCCAATGCTAATGATCTTTTTCGTTATACTCCTGCGATTGCGATCAGGGATAGAATCGAAGCTGTAAAACAGTACTCTGAATTCCAGTAGCTAAGATCAGCTAAGAAAGTCAATATACTCTATTAAGTTGGTTCGTTGCTAAGGTAATGCATTTAGAAGTTAGGTTAAGATTAGAGAGGTATTTTCATGGAGAGGTTGGACTCGACAACATGAATAAGTAGTTTCGGTAGATCATCGGCCCATTCTAGCTTGGGATAAATCGCTTATACACGATGTTGAGAATTGTCAGGTACCCAAGATGACATCGTTCAAATGTTTTCCACGATACCACATGACATTACTTTTTTACACATTGCCGCAATTTCACGTCAAATGTTCGCCTCCAAATTGTCTGAAGTCTGTTGGCATAGACAAACAAAGGGACTTAATGTAACCCCCTAGAAAAGAGTCCAAAGATGTCAAATCTTACGAGCAATGAGGGCAATTGACAGGGTCAAGTTCGGCGATAAGACGATCACCAAATTGCATCTTCAGTAAGTCAAAGGTGGCACCCTCATGTTGAAACCACATATCCCAATTTTAATTTATCCCAAAAAAAAGCTGGTTGACATGTAGCGATAGCGGTCTCCTTCGACTGTAACCGACTCGCCATTATAATTTCGGAGGGATTACAGATCAATTTTTTTTCATAAATAGCTGCCATTCAAGCGGCAACTTCTCTTATTAATAAAGCCAAATGCACCTCGTTAGGTAGGATAATTTTTCGGTGACAATAGTGGATCTTCTTCCATCTTCAATAAATCCCAATCGGCGAAAATTCGACGTGCACGGTGGTCATTTGGCTTAAGCTCCTGGGTCAATACGATCTTATGTGAGTGAACAGCCAAATCTTTTCGCAAAATACGCCCAAGAAACTTTCGATTTATCCAGCTTTTGAGTACGACGTGCTTGATTGTGGTTTTGACTTACCGAGTCGCTTGACCTTGAGATTAGGCGGTCTTACTGGTACGGTAACATTGTGGAATTTTTTCTTCGAATTTTTTTTACTAAACACTCATTTGTTCGCTTATCGGGCCGATTAGAATCTCATATTTAGAGCCACTCGTATCGGAAATATGATTTCGTTCACCTACACAATTCTTGTTACTTTAATGCACACTGTATGATCCGCAGATATGTGATGATAAGAACTATTACACCCATCAAAGCATGTGAAGTGCACAGAAGTCAGATGAGGACTTATTGGATCTCCAAAGGCCAAGAAGTAAGCAAGGGCTTAAAATCACAGTCAAATTGACGTTGTTTTTGTTTCAAACAATTCCATTTTTAGAAATACTAAGTCTTAACTAATGTTCACATTCTTAATTTATTAAACACATTTGAAATTAATCCTTTTTACGAAAATCCAATCTCTTTAGATCCTTTCAACACAAATTATGTCAAATGTTCTCACAAAACCACCTTTCTTACCGAATGCACGTACTCCAACCTCCCCCAATCTAATGTCATTCAAAAGTGAGAAAACTAAAAGATAGACTGTCAACAAGACGAGTTATTAAATATTTTCTAAGATACGAATATGTTGAGTATTTTAGATTCTATTGTGGGGGGGAGGGCCAATCAACCTATCCACGGCGTATTGTGGTTTTGGTCGAATTAATTTCTTGAAGATTTATGATGATAAATGAAGGAAAACATCGACTAAAAGAAAGTGGAGAAAAGCAAAGCAATTAAAAATGGTATAAATCAAACAAAGAAAATGAAAAAAAATCCACTTAGAGAAAATAGAATCCATGAAAAAGGGGTTCCGTTTAAGTTTGAAGTTGAATTTTCGACTGTCGTACTGAAGAGGTTCTTTGTCTTTTTTTTTTTGTTGTTTTTGTTTAAGGATCTTTACTAAATCCATAAGAGGGATGTTGATAAAAATAGATTGTACTTTAATAGTAAAAGAAAAAGATACAACCCCTACGAGGTTCTAGGTATAAGCATATTCATAGCCAGTTCTTTGCCATCATCAATTGGATAGACATATTCGAAATCGACTTGGGATTACTGACTTTCGAATCATTCCCAGCCGACAAAAACAGCTAAAGAGACGGAAAAAAAAGAACAAAAAAGGCAAAATGGACAAAAGGCAAAGAAAATCAACAATTTATCGTTTAATTTGAATTTTTCTGTTTATCCGTATCTTGTTGTCTTTGGCGGGTTTTGGTGGTGGGAGACTCTAGGAATACCCCGAAGCACTGCATTTGTCTAATGTTCTAAATTTAGAACATTCCACCGCCGACGAAGACGACGACCACGACGATGACGATTGGAGGAGACAAGTCGGCGAAATTGCTTTCACAAAATGCAAAAGTCATCGGCTGTAGGTTGTCGTTTGTCGGCTCGGAGCGCAACAGTCAATGAAAATAAGGAACGACATATGTTTTGAGTTTTGTGGGGAAAATGCTTCGCCTTGCCTTGTCATTAGACTAGCGGCAGCAAAACGATCATATTTACAAGATAGTGGCTATAAAATTTTCTAATTTCACACGCCCGACGGGAATGTGGGAGAACAAGTATGTTGCAGGTTGTTGCGTTTAATGATGTTTCGAATGGGTTAGAGGAATTTGTAATTGACCGAGGTTGATTGTGACAAGAACTATCTATTTGGTATAAATCTTTAAGGTGACAGAATTATTTCGTAATGGGACGAAAAAAATTTTCTATAAAAGTGAATCAACGGAATGCGGAAATACGAATTGCCACCCCTTTTGGTGGAAATGCGTAATATGGTTTCGACAAATGTGGTTATGATTGTAAAAAAAAAGGAATTATGTACAAAATCTACAAAAGATAGTACATACACTTTCTTGACGTAAAGTACAGATAAACCATTTCAGAAGTGATGATCGAAAAAGTTAGTTTAAGAGTGTTTTCCTTACGAGTTTATCTCATGACACATTTTCTTATAAGGCGACTATAGTATATAAAAGGATTTAACTTATCGGTCACTTACGAGTATAAACAGATTTCAGTAATTTAATGGAAAATCCTGTATTCATTCAACCTTACGGTTGCATGTATTTTTGATACCTGCCTACCGCAATTGCTTTGCATTTTCATTTACATGATTTATTACACTTGGTTTTTTTTTTTTTTAATGGGTATAGCTAAAATTAAATAAATACACAATTATAATTTGGGAAAATTTAGCCATGACTCATGGGTGATTCTATGGTATAATATGAACACAACTTTCTCGATTTTTCCATGAACCATAAAGTAAATGCTGAAGGTTTTACTAACATTTTTTCATAACTTCCATATAGGTAATTCATTCTGAAGTTAAAATTATTGTTTATATATTTCAATTCGTGCGGTTTTTTTTTCAAAATTTGAACGTTTATTTAAGAAAAACATGTACAATAGTATTATTCAAAGTATTGCCCATCTGAAGCTATGACTTTTTCCCATCTTTCTGGCAATTTGTGGATCGCATCCCAAAAGAACTGCGCCGGCTTGACAGCCAATAATGAATCCAGCCAATTTTTGATATTCTGCTCTGATGTGAACCGTATATCAGTGAGGGCGTTCTGCATCGACCGGAACAAATGGTAGTCCGAAGGGGCAAGGTCTGGGCTATAAGGCGGGTGGAGTAAAACTTCCCATCCACTGTTTTCCAAATAATTCTTAACCGGAATAGTAACGTGGGGCCGAGCATTGTCATGATGGAAAATTATTGCCTCGTGTCTGATCGCATATTCCGGGCATTTTTCTGCTACTGCTCTCTTCAAATGGATTAATTGTGTTCGGTAGCGTTGTCCATTGATGGTTTCACCAGGTTTTAGCAGCTCATAATACAGCACACCCATCTGATCGTACCAAATACAGAGCATTACCTTCGCGCCATGGATATTCAGCTTTGCCGTTGATTTGGCTGGTTGGCCGGGTAACAATCCGATGCAAAAATGACTTCCTTTTGTGGCGTTCCAGCAGCATTTCGGACATGCAAAACCGCCTTTCGACGTCTCTCGGTTTGGTTCATGTGGAACTCAATTTTCTTGCTTTTGAATATATCCAGCTGCTTTTAAACGTTTTAAAATGGCTGCTTGAGTGACACCCAAGTATTCTGCGAGCTCTTCTTGTGTTTGGAAACAATCTTCATAGAGTAATGCTTCCTCATCTTCAAACTTTTTTGGCTGCCCAGGAAGTCCATCGTCTTCCAAGCCAAAATCACCACTTTTAAATCGTGCAAACCACTTTTGGCACGTTCGCTCAGCTAGCGCATGTTCACCATAAACTTCCACCAAAATATGATGATTTTCCGCAAAAACACTTTTTCAGGCACAAAGTTCGACATATATGAGTGAAAAAAAAAAAATGTTGTTTACACTTCAAATGAATGATATATACTAAAATGACGTACAAATCAAATCGATCCCTGAAATAGATCTCTCCATGTAAGTAAAAAAAATGTATCTAAGTGTAAATTTCTTCCAAACTTTTAAACGCGTTTTTCTTAAAACTATGTTTTCGAATTCGGTGATCATGATCGGGTTGAAATTTTAACCCGGTGATATATTCTTTAGGTATTGATCGAAGGAATTAGATTTCGGATAAATATTTCTATTTCCATTTTTTTTAAATAATTTTACGTGGCAATTTTGGTCGAAAATTCATTTTTTTATTTACGAAAGCGCCATTTTGTCAAAAATAGTTTTATCTATCCACAAAAAAAATCTTTCGGTTTTTTTGATTTCAGATGAACTAAATCGGAGATATCGTGATCATCGTCGAACACCTTTTTTGGAAGACCTTTAGGAGATCGTCTCCAGGAGTACACTAGATCGAAATTTATAGAAATTATTATTGCCACTATAAAGTTAGATTTTGCCACTAAATGTAGGTACCTACATATACTTTTTGTACCGTAAAATAAAATACCTTGTCTAAAGAAGGCGAATTCAAGCTAGGGAAATGATACTCTAGTCCTCAACCATTACAGATGAACTTCGCTTCAAAAGATCAAGATATCCCGATTTATGAAGGATATATCGAAGGTAGTGGAAAAAGCGACATTTTATTTTCCATCTCCATACATTTGCAGGATACAAACAAGTTCGCGTATACGCTGTGAGTGTGTACGATCAAAGGTTTGGAGTATGCTTTCTCTATTCGTCGCTGTCTTTCGCCACAATGAACAATGTTGATAGAAAAAGATAGCATGCGAGAGAATCGATACCAAATGTTGTGTGAGTGCTCCCGCCACTCTTTGCTAGTAAGAAATCAAATCTAAGAGTTTTGTGATAAAGCGCTAAACAGAGTGGACATAACTAATAAATTGTTTGGACGCCTTGTTGCCCAGTTTGGCATTTTGCTCCTTCGGTCGCCTCGTTTTGAAGAAGCAAAATTTCGTATTTCGTCCGACTGACCTCAGGAATGACTGATCTCTGTAATCCTGAAGTTTTCTGTAATTGAAAGCTATTTGTACATTTATATTCTTTATTAGTTAATTCGAAAGCAAGCTTATGGTGAATAAAATACATCAATGTGAATTTCTAAATTTTTGATTAAGTTCTATTCAAAGTTTACAGAGTCCTCTAACTCAAAGCGTCAAGCATTTTTTTTTTTTTTTTTTTTTTTTTTTTTTTTTGTAACTTTTATTTACTTAAGAGGACTCTTTCCAAATCGAGATCTATTAATATATTATAGCAAACATTTAACGAATATTTGAAAATAAAAATTGACCCAGAATCATTTTAGTTATGCAAGGAATAGAGCCAATTTAGAACCGCGTATGCTGTATAAACTTCTTATATAATTTCTTACAAACTATCGCAGACCTGACCTTAACTACTCAACGAAATGGAATTATTTTTTTCTCTAAATATTTAGAACAAGAACGGTAGGTACGCTTCATAGAAAGAGATTCATCGCTGAAATATCAGAGTAACGGTTCTAAAGCCTAGAACCACGGTTAGCAAGACTAATTATAAATCTTACAATCTCCCATACATTTCTTTTATCAAAGGGAGACTTAGGCAAAGTTACTGGCCACAAGGGAATACGTAAATTCAACTTAGTTTATTAATTGAAGCTTTTGGCTAAAGTCCTGCAACTTTTTACCAATTCACTTTCCAGCTTAACTGGTCAACCTTAACCCGAAAAACTATTATGAGGATGTTCTTAGCGGAACCTATTGGTCACACCCATTTCGGCTAGTTAATGTTTTGGTTTACTAAAAAATTGACTTTAATCCTGCGGGAAGTAACTGATGATCCTTCTAAATCACTGCTAGTGCAACTATTTATAGAAACGATATGTCAAAGGCTAACCAAATTTCCTTATTCTTGAGTAGTTGCTTCTACGCCAACATTTGCTTACAAATTCTGCAAATTTTCTAATTTCTTCTAACGGTACCGGTTCCCAAACTGTTGGCTGGAAAAAATAAACAGCTGATCATACTCGCTTAGTAAACAGTTATTTTATGCCTTTAATTCACTGATGATGGGAGAGTAAAAACGTGTCGTTAACCATAGCAAGAGCCTACAATTTAGTCAACCTAGATTAGCATATTTCTTAAAGAAATACATATTTTGGAAATCTGATAACTCCATAAACAAATTGGGGCAATAAGCCCCACTTCACTCTATCATCGCACAGGATGAAGTGTGACAAAACGTGCCTCAACCGGCAAGTTTTCCATCTAACTCGATCGTAGACAAACTGCCTAGGTAATTCTCCGTATAGCTCATATCCACAAGTACTATCAAAAGCAAATATCATTAGAAAAATGTGGTACATATGTATCCATCTAGAATTGAATAGTTTTCAGCAAGGTCTACTGTAGTGTGAGGTGATTATGATGGATGGTGGGCATTCTTAGTCTTAAGCCATATGGACCAATCTAGAAGAAGGCGTTATTCTCTCACATAATACAGCATATAGAACCTTGTAACCAAAGTTAAAGAGGTTCTATTCATGGGGCACAATATCTTTCGGCAATATTTTAGAGATCAAACCAGCTTAAGGAACTCGGCATTTAATCATCATTAATTTGGTAAATTGAATTTTACAATAGAATCCCAATTTTTTTCGAACACGCACTTCCCATGCTCTTCTGTAGGCTCGGAGAAACAGGTACTAGTAAGCACCGTCTCTTCTATAGGGTTTTCTAATAACGACTTGACAACTTTTTTTTTAAATAAAAGGCAAACCATTTGAGATATTTCAAAAACTTTATTATGGGCTTGAAGTACAATCAAAACATTTATGAATGGAACTCCACTTCGTTCATATGACCACCACGGGCACGTTTGCAGCGGTCGATTTTTTAGACCCAATTTTCAACGACTCGGCCACACATTTCGGCCGAAACGGCTGCTATTTCGCGTTCAATGTTGGCTCTTAGCTCTTCCAACGTCGTCGACGTGTTGGCATAAACCAATGACTTAACGTAGAGCCACAAAAAATAGTCAAGCGGCGTCAAATCGCACGTTCGAGGCAGCCAATCGACTGGCCCATGTCTTGAGATAACACGCTTACTTACTCTTCAATAAATCGATTGTAGCGTGTGCTGTGTGGCATGTAGCACCATCCTGTTGGTCGTCCAAGTCCATATCTTCCAATTCG
Source organism: Volucella inanis (assembly GCA_907269105.1). Lineage (NCBI taxonomy): Eukaryota > Metazoa > Arthropoda > Insecta > Diptera > Syrphidae > Volucella > Volucella inanis. The sequence continues at coordinate 139,884,073 of OU026157.1, forward strand.
GGTCAAAAATAATCGGTGATCATAGCGCGATAACGCTGACCATTCACAGTAACTTGACGATCGTTATCGTCGACGAAAAAATATGGCCCAATAACGCCGCCGACATGCAAACCTCACCAAATAGTTATTTTTTGCGGATGAAGTGGTGATTCATGAAGCACATGTGGGTTTTCACCCGACCAATAATGCATATTTTGCTTATTGACGAACCCAATGAGCCAAAAATAAGCTTCGTTACTGAAGATGATTTTGCGATGAAATTCATCATTTTGGCGCATCTTCTCCAGAACCCAATCGGAGAACGTATGTCGCTTCAAATGGTCCATCGGCTTCAATGCTTGAGTCAGTTTGATCTTGTATGAGTGTAAACCAAGATCCTTACGCAAAATACGCCATAAATTGGTCTGAGCGATGCCCAATTCTTGAGAACGCCGTGGAATTGAATGATTTGGATCGTTTGCTACGGACGTCTGAACGGCAGCGATATTTTCGACACTTTGACCAAAACGTTGTCTTACTAACACGGCAACATCACACAACGAATATGTAGACTCAAATTTTTGCACTAAACTTGTTATTGCCTGTCTACTAGGGTGAGAATTATGACCGAAAATTGGAGTTAACGCTCTTAAAGTTGCAGTCACCGACTCCGAATATCTGTAAAAAAATTTTATAATTTGCAGACGTTGCTCGTTAGTGTACTTTACCATGATGAAAATGTTGACAGTGACAATTTGATGATTAGAGAAAGAGTGCGTTCACAAATTAAATTCAAAGTTGTCAAGTCCCTATTGGAAAATCCTATACTTGTAGATTCTTTACCTTGTATTCATTACTGCTCTGTAGACTTCTTTTTTTGTTGCAGGTGTATACTTTGCTGAAATTAAAAAAAAAAAACTCTCTGATGGCTTTTTGGTAGGACTGTCATAGACCTTCAGTACGTAATTCCTTGTCATTGTAGCCATTTGAAATTCAGCTTCTTCGTATTATTGCAAACGGATAGTGGTGGTAGTCAATGTTTGCCCCTCGGAACATTCGAATATCCATTATTCTCTAGAACGGCATTGTGATGAATGTAAATAGTTGACGGAGACTGATCGGAATTCTTCCGAGTGCGCTTAATATTCACAAAGTGCGAGTATGGCGTACTAGCCACTATAAGCCGCCTTGCCGCTTAGAGTTTTTCTTTTATTTCGTATAGAAGGCGGTATCGTACAACCTATGCATTCAGACAGTATCACAAACATTGTCCACTGTATCCAGCAATAAACGATTTGGCGTTCGTTTTACTCAATTTACTCAAAGCTTTTCAAAGTTGATACCTCTTATGGATTTAGATTTCAGTCAACACGATTTCTAGCGCCATATCTTTAGACTCAGATTATATAATAGCTAGTTAATGGTGTAATTATTTGAATTTCTTGTGAGAGTTTACAAATATATGTAATTTCTTTGTAGTTCTTATGCGATAGTATGATGTTGTTGCCGAACCTTATTATACCGACTGTAAAACAATAATCAGGGTTGTTTTGATTTGGTGATTTGTATGCCCTTCCACAAACCTCTTATAAGTGCTTTGTTCAATAACTTATGAGTTACAGAGTTGTAAGCTTTGGGGAAACATGTTTACTAATAGCTTCATAGTTTCAGTCAGATTTCTGATAAAATAATCATCCATTTAAAAATATTGTAAGATAATCTTTGGCTGGACAAGGCCAATGTAAAATTGTTTTCTGTGTCGACTATGGTGTATGAGTATGTATGTGTTAAACAAAAACAAAATAAAATCATTTAATCGGATTGTCACTGTAAAATCTGAATCTGGCTTAACCTTAGCGCCCTTAAATAATCAATCCAACTACGACTACACCCTCAGAGGCGCTATATCTGTGCAATTCACACTTTCGGCATTTCAAACATTTCCCAGAATAAACTCGTATACCTATAGAACTTACCATGAACAATTTTGTGTATTGTATGTAAATTGTTGTTTTCTATCGGCCTATTGTTTGTATCAGGCTTGGAATTCCAGAACTGGCCTAGGATTTTCATAAGACACACGCTGAATCATCCTCATATGGAATATAATATTTTTCCCACATATGTTGTCAATTGTTATTCGGACAAAAATACTCGAACACGTTTTGTGATATGCATGCCATAAAACTTTGAAACTGGATTTACTATGCCATTTTGGCACATGGTGAATTCTTAGAAGTAAACATATATTTCAAGGATAATACGTAGCGCCGTATAAAAATTACATCACTCCAGGAGCTGTGCTCTTTTCAAAAAAGCAGACAGTATAGATATATCGAATTGGTGTCGAACAGAAATAGTCTGCCCAGAATCAGAAAACAGGCGTCACAAGGAAAAGTTATGCATCTGCAGCAACTTCAAACGAGCTCGTACATATTCATAATACGTTTGTAGGTACTTTTAGTATTAAGTACGCCGCGAACATCTTTTTATGTTTTCATTAATGAGAAGAAATCGGTTAATTCGCTAAAGCACATCTGCACTCAAAATAGCAAGGAACAGTACATGTACACGTAGTTGCTTTCTTGCTTTTCCTAAAAATAGCTGCTGTTGCTCCTTAGAAGACCAATCGATATTATATGATGAACAAAAGCGCTCAACAGTTGTGTCTATGATCGTTCTGATTGCATCCAGGGTTAACACAGCAAATGTGTCATCGCGCGAAGATACGATACTTCGATAACTTTGTAATTTGAATGCCACTTGAGATATTCATATTGTATATGAATACGAGTACATACAAGTATTCGTACACGAGTATCATCATCATAAGCACCACTATAATCGGGAGCTCTTCTGGTGCTCATAATTTATCTCATAATTACCATAAATGCTCCCAAAACACCGAATTTTTGATTGAAGTACACATATAACCTACGAATAGGACTGATGGGGGAGAAGTACGACTACTTGTATTCAGTTTTCCGAGACCCCTGTTCCAAATTGAAATCGGATTTAGTTGCGCTCGTTGAAATTCAATATGATATGTACGAATACACTACTCCTATTTGGTATCTGTTTTGAATTAGTGACGCCATGTTCTCGGGTATTGAATCCGACAGCGAACAACATTTGCAGTGTCAGTCAGTAGGTTGGTTCGTTGTTGAATCTTTCTTACCAGAAAGAGGGGGTGTTATGGGCAGAAGTCTATACTCGTAGTTGTGCTCGTTGTGAGCTCTTTCAATACCGTAGGGCCATATTTTTAAATTTGCTTCGCGCAAAATGGTTGTATGTGGCGAATGATATAATGTGACAATAAAATAAAAAAAAAGGAAAAAAGTGTCCGCATCAGCAGCGCGGGTACGTACATACGGATACATACAATCCTACAGCGGATTGGGAAAAGATGAAAAGAGAAATATTGCTTGGATAGTCGCCATTTTAACTGCTTTTATTTACAAATAAAGAATTTTTTCCATACTTCCCATTCTTCTTTGGTCTGCCTTTGTTTATTCTTCCATTAAACGAAGGAAAATATGTCGAAAGTTTTGATGCTAACATTGAATGGGGAGCAACAAACACATGCGAAAAGCGATGAGTAAAATTGAATATTGTATTTTTTCTTCTTATAGTTTCCCTTGTTTGGGGGATATACTCGTATGTAGATCTTTTCTTTTTTTTTAATCAGTAGCCGTTTCAGAGGGATCGACATCGGTCGTTTAGGCAATGCAAAGATTCCAATATACGGGTATCTAATTATGCACGACCCATTAACTTCATTTACACTCTTACCAACTCAATAAATACAAGTACCTACGTACTTAAATATGTAGGTTATAAAAGGTCCTTTCCTAACGCTTAATTTCAGTAACATAAAGTGTCCTCTAGCTGGATATTTCTCCGAATACACATCCAAATTTCAAAAATCAGACTACGAACCCCGATTTGTTCTCCTGCCAGGGAGACAGCGAAACGTCAGAGGTGAAGACATTTTTGTAAGTCGAGGACGCAATCAATCGATTCTGCATCGTTTTCGACAGCTGGGCATCTTTCGAATGTTCCTGTGCCTATATGTCCATACAAGATCGTATTGGCCCAAGAGCTAAAGCCAAACGACCATCGCGTATGTCTAACTTTTGTTAATTGAGCTTAAAGATGTAAGAAGATCCTGGTTTCACAAAAAAAAAAAAATCATCATGACCGCACATTTGGTACGCACATGGTAAATGTTAATAAGAAAAATTGACGGAGGTATTCCAACGGTAGCTATTGTATATGAAAATATTGACTATTTGGTGTGGCTTTCATTGCTCCTTACTTCTTCTAAAATGATGCTTGCGAGTCAATTACAGTCAACGGAGATCGCCGTCGCTCTACGTTACTCGCTTACTTAAATGGCAATATAATCCGGGGTGGACTAGGGCCTAAACTAACATGTCTTTCCAGTTAGAGCGGTCTTTTGCCAGCTGCCTCGTCCCTCTAAGTTTGATTCGAAAGCTGGCGCCCCAGCGTTCAAAGTGACCGGTAATCTAAGCCGGTTTATCCGAGCTTTTTTGACAAGGTCGGAATGGTTGTACAACCCATACAGTATGCTGATGAACCGGGTCCCCATTCTTCATTGATGCAAAAGGGACCAAAAATTCGCCGAAGAACTTTTTTCTTAAAATACCCCAAGAGCATTTTCATCCATGATCAGCTGCTCAACAGAGGGCCTTACTATGATACTCATAGGCCCAAAGAAGCAGCGATTATGCAACAAGGAGTCGTAGAGTTGGACCGGATAACATACTCTCTGAAGTGTGGACGACTTCGATTGGATTGAAATACCTCGCAATTCTATTCAATAAAATTATGAGAGACGATCGAATGCCTAAATAGTGGAGGTTAAGCCAGTGAGGAGCGACACTAGGAGTTGCAAAAACTACCGATATCAGAATATTATCAAAATATTATTAAAATCTATGGCAGTCATTGCGTCTTTATGGGAGGCAGCTCGACATATGTACATATGACGCGATTCAAAGTTTTCGAAAAACATATCTCAGAGACCTTTTGTGGACGGCGATAAGGTCTCAAAATGCATCTGAGTTATACGTAAGAATGATACGCGTTATGGGACGTACTCTGAAATATCGTGATTCGTTTCTAAGCTCGCTTATACAAACAACTCGCTGTGTACAAACATTTTAAGGATATTCAAATCCTTCGAGCGCGCTTTATTTAAAACAAAAAAAAAAAAATAATGTTAAGGAGAAAGTTAAGTGCGCAACGGGAAGCCCGTTACGTTTTATTGTTGCGCAAGATTTTCTAGCAACATCTCTTCTTTTGAAGAAAGCGAGTTACGAATCAGGCGTTCTGAGACAAATATCTCCAACTCCTGACAAAGTGAGAAAAATTTAAATACCTGGGCTCTATCATTAACCACAAAGAAAATTACGATTTCGATGTCGTACATAGAGTCAGTGTGATAGAAAAATGTTGCTTAAAGTTAAGGAATCGCTATATACAATAGCCATTCGTCGAGCAAACGCAAATTGTACAGGAAAAATAGCAGCGACTGAATTAAAAATGTTACAAATGCCTGCGGGTGTTACAAGCGTAATCTTGCGCACCCACGGAGCACTTCATATTAAGAAACAGACAGTAGAGGAACACCAGGCTGAGCAAATCAGGTGATTTTGCCATGTTAAACGAAGGTGATCGGTAAATCCGGTCCAAAAAGAAATACAAGCTCAAGTTGAAAGTACAAAGAAGAGGCCGAAAGAAAAATAACTGGACCAATCAAATGCAAAAACATTAGAAAAGTTTTCTTCTCCCTGAGGTGGTAATCCCAAATAGAGTGGACGATAGCATGGTGCTAGGGTGCGTAAATTTAGCGAACCCAACAATGAGGATATATGAGAGAAATACGAGATGTGATCAAAAAGTAAAGTGAAATTTCGCGGGCAACATATATTCGATTATCGATTTTTTTTTTGTTGATGTGTTGGTAGACATGTCCCGAACATGTGTTCACAGTTTCAAGTATATAGCATACTTAGTTTGTTTTTGACAGATAGAAAGGTTAGAAGTGTTTTGGTGTGCTCGGTGGTTTTCAATTATTATAAAAATGGAGCAAAGAATTTGCATCAAATTTTGTGTAAAAAATAGAATCAAGTGCTCTTTAACACTTGCAATGTTTACAGTGGTATACGGTGAGTCTGCTCTAAGTAAAAGTGGTACAAGTGGTATGAACTCTTCTAAGGTGGCCGGAAAGATATTGATGAGAAACCTTGCTCTGAAGAAAATTGTTTTGGAAAATCTTCAAATTAACATAAGAGAATTTGCTGAGATGTTGGCATATTGGACGGTTCGTGTCATGCAATTTTTTTCGGATGTTTTGGGCAAGAGACGTGTCAGCGAAGTTTTTTCCGAAACTTCTTAATTTTGATCAGAAGCATTGTCACATGTCATAACTGCTCAAAAGGGTCATAACTGGTAACGAATCATAGGTATATGGTTGTGACGTCGAACCAAGGCCCAATCGTCCCAATGGAAACACCCAGGAGAGCCATAATTGAAAAAGCATGCTAAGTTCGATCAAATATCAAAGTTTGGATCACTACTTTTTTCGATTACCATGCCGTAGTGCATCAGGTCGTACGGTCAATAAGGACTATTACCTTGAAGTTATGCACCGTTTGCGAGAAGTAATACAAAAAAACGTCAGAAATTGTGGAAAAACAATTCATGGCTTTTGCATCACGATAATGCACCTGCTTATTCATCATTATGCCTCAGCCACCATATTCACCGAATTTGGCCAGATGCCACTTTTCCCTGTCCCCAAAACTGAAAAGACCTATGAAAGGACGGAGACTTGCAACGATTGAGGAAATAAATACGGCATCGCTGGAAGAGCTCAAGGCTATACCAAAAAGTTATAAAGAATATAAAGTCACCTTACTTTCTGAAAACACCTCGTATGTGACATTAGATGTACGAGTACCTATGTGCGTTACATATTTTAACGGTTAACAAACTAAAAAGAAAAATATTCAGACTCCCAGTACTGATTTTGTATGTTTTGACCTTGTAAGCGTACATTGATGTATGGTAGAAAAAGCCTGTTGCGAAAAAAGGTTTGCGAATTCGTCTCTTAACGTATCCGTGTGCAAAGTTTTTTCTTTCAAAGGTGTCGCTTTTTCCTTTCTAAGTTCTGATTTATTAACGCTAATGTTTTCCTCAGACCGCCTTTGTTTGGTCATATTGGTGTAATATTGGTCGAAAACGAGATTAAGTCATGAAAAATTGGGTCAAATTCATTCCCTTAATCAAACGTTTCCGTGGATCATGATATCAATTATAGCTCATTCTAAAACAAAAATTTTGTTGATGCTTTAAGCAAATGTCTTTCTATTTACAAAAAAACAAAGTGAGACGCAATGTCATTTGAAGGCACCAATAACATGAGAAGTCCCAAAAGGAGCATCATAGGTTCTTGAATATGAATAGACAAATGAATATTGCTAACTTTATTTACGTGCATATACTTATACTTTATTCCCTTCAAGTGTTTTAAAAGGATTTCTAGTACGTTAACTACCCTTCCATGAACTTCAACAAAATGGATTAAAAATTCTCACCGGAAGTAGCTCAAAAACAACAACCATTTTCCAGCCAATGAAATTTACTTAAACACCATTAAAACGAATAGTCATCAGTCTTTGAGTTTGTGTGTTTCTGAGAAAATATAATACAAACTGTGGCTGCCACAGCATACTCATCTTGAAATCTGCAGGACCAGAAAATTGGAGCAAAAAACAAAACTGAGGAAAAAAAAATCGCGTAAAAATAATAAATCACCACCGGATGCACACAAACTAAACAGACTGCAGACTATAGGGTATTGCCTGGAGACTGCTTCTTTCATTTGTTTCCCTCCCTTCCGAGGAAATGTCTTTCGTTATTTTGTGTCCTTCGAATCTGAATTCGAAAAAATAAATGTCACAGCACATAAAACAAATCGTTGGAGTTGGGGATTTTTTTTCCATGTTGGCCTTTAAATAAAAAAAAAAAAAAACCATCTCAAAGTCAGACTGAAAGGGGCTGGCACCAGCGGGATTTAATGACGAACAAACTCTTTGATTTAAGTTTGTGGTACAACTCCACACACATATATATATATATATATTTTTTTTTTAAATAGAAATAAAAATTATTAACAATACATTATTCACATATACATACATACATAAAAAATATATATAAAACATCTCTTATAAAATAGTTATCCTGTTACACTTATGTTTAAGTAGATGGTTCAGTTTGGTTGGTTTTTCCGTTTTTTTTTTTTTTTTTTTTTATTTTTATTTTTTATAATTTAATTTAATCCTTAAAGTCTAAATGGAAATGCGATTTGGAAGATATTTTGATTCAGCAAGTAACTGAGAAAATAGGAAATACTTTAATCCGTTTATGATTTGTTGTGGGCTTCACCCTCCATTCGCCATACTCCAAAGAGGTAGCTAAGTTTCTCTGGTGGAATAATGGGGCCATTTCGTCGTCCTTTTAAATCTTCGTTAAGGACAGATGCACCTAAAGCAAAACCACCAAAGTTACTCGTGTTGCCCTGTGTCACACTGCTGTGATTGTCCAGAGCCTTCAGCAGGCTAATCTCACTCGTCGATAAAACTCGGCACAGAAAGTCGATATATCTAAAAAAAAAAAAAAAAAAAAAAAAAAAAAAAAAAAAAAAAAAACGATCTAGAGAGAAAGCTAGGAATGGATATATAAGGACCTACCTCGTGGCTAATTTCAACGTTTGAATTTTGCTGAGCTTATCGCTGGGAAGCGTCGGAATGATCTGCTGTAGGGCTTTAAAAGCATCGTTGAGACTCTGAGTACGTTGGCGTTCTCGAACGTTCGCCATCACCCGTTGGTTTTGAAAATCGTCGACGTCTTCCAATTTGCTAGGTTTCCGCTTCGTCCGTCTTCGGGGCTTGCGAAACTTGGACAAATCATTACCATTCGTCATTTGTTGTAGTTCGTCCTCATTTTGATACATAAATGCCGATTGTCTGTATTCCATTTCATCTCGATCCGAACTTGAATATGTGCTGCCATTTAGGGAATTCGCCTGTTCAAAATCAAAGATTCCCTGTTGCGAAGGTTGAACGATTTGACCCTGGGCCATAGGATGAGCTGCAGCCAGTTCTGTGGGCTGATGGAATGTTTGAAATTGTATGTTATCCTGACTATTTTCACAATTATCTTCGTCGTTTCCATTGTAGTGATTGAAGGACGGGGTGACATTCGATGTTTGGCCGTTTACTTCATTCACCGTCGTTGGTAAGTATTCAACGAAAAATTTTTCATTTGCAGATTCAGAGATTTGTCGATGGATGTGATGGAAAGGATCCAGTTCGGTGTATATTTGAGATTTCTTGTTGTTCTGTTGCATGTCAGTAGTGCAGTCGAAATCTTGACGGCGTTTACCATTTTCATTCAAAAGATGTTGGTAATCGTTGCTATTGTACACGGCGTTATTGTTATTATTGTTATTAATGTTATTTTTATTGCCACTGCTGTTGGCGGTATCCTTCTGTAGAGGCGGGGTTCCGTTTGGTGTGCTACTAGCCGAGCTTAAAATTTCACTGCTCGGGATGTTGTAATCGTTGTCGACTTCCTGTTCCATGGGTCGTGGATATCCATGTGTGGGAACATATACTTGCATATCTGGTTGCAGTTGATGGTAGTTCGGTTCTAACTGAATGATCTTCAGTCCGTTATTGTTAATGTTCATAACGTTATTACTATCACCGAGGTTCAAGGGTTTGTAACTGATGTCGAGCAACACTTTTGGTGTAGCAGGTCGCACGGACATTGCTCACTTTGGCAACAAAAGAAAGTGTTCTTTTTTTTTTAAATTTTAACAATGGGTTCACTATTTTTAATTTATTAGGAATATTTAAATGTAATTTAATTGTACGGGTCCACTTTGGTTACTGCAGAAGCGACTTTACAACCGTATCCGTATTTACTTAAACTTGTACACCTCCGAACGGAAAGATTTCAACTGATGTAAGAATCCTTACGCGCATCCTCAAAATGTATCTACTGCGCATAGAGCATATACAGTTGAAAATCACTTCATGATTCACTAATTACTGTTAGAGCGAGAGCAATAGTATGTGAAGTTATTTTAATACTAATCTTTCTACGATTTCTCTGTGGCTTGCGGTTGGTTAAAGGAAAGGGAAAGAAATAGTGCGACACTTCTTGATCGTAAATAAATGCACCAATCACTGTGAAGTACTTAAGCAGAAAAGAGATACACAAACAGTATGTTTCAGATAAAAGCGATCATTCGTAAGCTTTGACGATGTATTTTTGATTGGTGGTGGATGGTTTGATTGTGAGATTTGGATTGTCTGATCAATTGTGTTTGCCATTTTAAAGTTTACATAGGTACTTAGTAAAAATATGGTATGCCGAAATCTGAAAATCACCTTTCTATACATTTTATGAAAATGCCGTTTAAGTGTTTTGATTGCTTAATCATAAAAGTGACTTTAATCGGAATAAGCGATTTGATCAAACTTGTTCTAATCTGTGAAATTATAGATGTATCTAAAGTATCATAGATACTCTTATTATTTTATATATTATTAGCAGACACCGATGTTTAGTAGCATTACGTGTTGTTCGACTTGAAAGCATGATCAACTGCGATCGAAACGACTTATGGCCATTTTCTAGCTTTATCCTTTTTTTACCTTTGTCTGACGCACTTATGCCACAATTTTGAGAAAAAAAAAATAAAATCACACATGCACAAAGATATATATACTAATGCATTTTGAAGTTTCTCCTTTATTTTTCACTGTCCGTCGCCGTAGTTTCCAGGTTTAACTCCTACTCATAATCGTAATTTAAATATTGGGATAAGTAAATATGTATCGAACGATGACGATTATGATGCTAGCGGGTTTTCCTTACTATTGCAAAATACCCGCAATAATCACTGATTATATGCGTACCTAGGTACATAGCAAAAAACAAACCTTTAGATGATTAATGTCTCCGACAGGCTACCTGACAGAGATTCAATTGATAGAATCATATCACAAGGGATATCCGTGTATTTCCGCGTCGGTAGTGATACCTGGGTGAATTGCTGTTGTGGGTTTTCTGGTTGGGATATCCCTATTTAGGTGATAGGATGTCGTCTAGATGTCTACACTTTTATTTCGCTAAACACGTTTATGTTTTATTGCAAAAAAAGATGAAAGGAAATTGCAACATTGTTGCAGTTACACTTAAAACACACATTTATTCTATCAGCAGATTTATTACATTGTTCAAAGTGCATCGTTAAAATACCGTCAATGTGGCAAAAACGCGCGTAATTTCACTCTTTGATGATGGCTTCTCTGGTTAGTGCATATACTCATGTTGCTGGCATCTTCATTGCGGCACAGAACTTGCTACGAAACTATTTGGAAGCGGAAATTGTTTAATATGCAAATAGTAACAAAAAAAAAACATACAAAAACAATGTACTTACAAACATAAATGTAATAAATTAGCTGCAACCACTATTTGATGGTGTGGTTGATTTGGGTGAAAAGTTCCATTCCAGTAGGCGTGACTTACTTGGTAAAGCTATTTGTTAAGTAAGCACACCTCTGGAGAATACGACTAGTGCATACTAAAACCACAATGACTTAATTTCATAAAATATCCGCTAGGAGCGTGCAATTATAAAGAAATAGTGTAGAAGACAATCACCCAAGCTTTCTTTGAGAAAGTAAGTTTGACGTCTAAAACTAATCATTTTCTGTAGACCTCAAATGATGTTTTAAAAAACTTTTGTGATTTCGAAGATTCATTATCAGGTTTTATGTTAGAATCTCTGAAGATTTTTGTAGTTGTAGCATCTGTCCATAGACACCGTAGTTTACTCATCGACCTTTGAGCAGAATATGACCTGATTCTTTGCTTGTGCATTTATGGGACTATTATTGAATTCTGAATGAGCGGACTGCGTATCCCACGAAAATACACTTTTATTTGTTTGACTAGAGAAGTGGAAAAAGAGGTGATCTATTACATTCCTTGTATATACCATTTAACTGAACTTGTTAGTCTTTCCTAAAAGAATCAGTGATCGTTTTAACTTGCAGTCGGATCCAATTTAAGTGGTTAACTCCTAGAGAAAATGTTTCACAGTCCAATATCTTTATCCCAGCAAGCATCGCTTAGTTGAATCCCTGCTGAAGGAAAACAGCAATGGCGCTGATCTTTTACCTGTATATTGGCTAAGGTCCTTAAGAATCTCTTCTGAGTTTTGACTTAATAAATTCAGTTTTCTAAATGCTTTCAAAGAAGTCTTACTTTTTGAACTAACTTAAGAATAGTCGCAAAGTTCATCAAGGGTGAAGCTACAGATTCTTCACTTTTCTGCCTATTCAATAGTATGTGTACCACAATTTATTGCTATCAGCACTGAATATGTCTCCGCATGGAAGACAGATACAAATTTAGATAACATGGGGTGCAATCAAAGGACGTGAACCTCCACGAAAATGCCACAGCCGCATCCTAGATCGATATTAAACCCATCTGTAAAGACCCGACTCCATTTATTTTCTAGTTAATATTCTATAACAATTTCGGTGGCAGCCTCTTGTCATGATTAGGCTCTTGTCAGATCAGGCTCAAAACACACTCGGTAATTAAGATTATCGAAACTCTGTTGCGAGTGCCATCTTAAACAAAAGATGACTTTTGGAGACCTTTGTTAACTTCGATGTAGAGGGAGATTAATCAGAGCGTCTGGACCAGGCAGTAAAAAGCCCATACATCCGGAACAAACCTTGTCCTTAAACCTCATCCGGTAAAAGAAGCAGTGGCATTCTTAAAACCTTCTTCCACCAGACATTCGACGCATATGATATAATTTGATTTATAGTGTCGTGTACATCCAAAACACCCTCCTCAGTAAAAAAAACTCAATGTATTCCTGTCAAAAAGCCGACACAGTCTCAAAAGTTGCGTTATTGAAAGCTTGAGTTTTAGAACTGTGAGTTTGTTTTTAGGATTCACTGTCGATGCAAAAAAAGGGTCTGACATATGATAGATACATGGTTACTGGTTGTGATCTGAGGTTGATGGAAGAATACCGTATTGTTAACAAATGGTTCTAACATAGGGTTTAAAAAATTTATCAATTATTCGGTTGTAAGATAAACTATTAAGGTACACTCCTGAAATTCTGTACGCCTGTCATTTTTCCAAAAAAATATAACAGGGCTGCGATCTAAGTTTTAAATTGGGTGATTTGATAAGTGAGCAGTAGCAGTAGCAGTGCATAAGCACATAAGAAGTGTTCTGCGACTTCTTTTAAAATCGAGTAAAGCATTGAGTACTCCTCCATATAACACACATTGCCCTATGTACGAGTACACTATTAGCTTGACGAATTAATTAGTCTCCCGTGAGATTGTTATACGTGAGATGGATAGCTACATATTGCTTTAGCAAACACATAACTCTATCCTTGTGCTGTTGTCTATCCACATATGTTGTAAGTATATACGTACATATGTATGTACGTCTTGTCGTGGCCAAAGTTATTTATCACCAACAACATTCGCACTAATAACTCTAACGTTTTAAGTGTAGGATCCTTCCGTGGATCCTCAGCAAGACGATTGTAAATTAGTTAACCAACATCAGTAGCGAAAAATCAGAGTCAAACGGTAGCAAGATAGTTAAAATCAAAAACAGTGACCCAACTCGGCAGCCTGCGTGTTACAGATTTATATCTTCGCAATTTTGCATTGAATTGAAGTCAGCTTGAAGATCTCGGATGGAAATCAGGTTTTGGGCTTACGGTAGACTCAATTCGAGGGTTGCGATTAACAGTCAGTTGAAGTAATCAGACTGGGAATAGGTGCACAATTTAATCCGTGGTGAGAAATGCTTGCGATCAACATACCTCTCGCCAAGTTTCCCAGCATAGTTACCAATAACTTGAACTGAACACTTCAATTCATGGTTTTGTGCTTGTGCCTTACATCGGATGGATAATGTTCATCAATTTGTATCCTTCATAATTACAGGAACGTGTTATTTGAAAGTATTTATATATGTGTACAATGTATTTATATAGGTGAGCTAGAGAAACTGCTGAAACCCGGCTAAGTCGATTGTATAAGCACGGATTAAGGCAAAAGTATTGAGTACACAGTATAAAAATAAAAGCCGAAACCAAAATCTCTTTCACAATGAACTAAAGCGAACCTTTGCTGGCTTGGAGAAATGTTTTACAGAATTCATGTATTTCAAAAATTTGGTGCCTTTCAATTGAAGCGAATGGTATCCGCCTAATTACAAGAGACTGGACATTTCCACGGACAGTCGAATCAGTTTATAAAAGTGGTGAGCACTTCACATTGCACTTGTACTCTTTCACAAAATTTCATATCGACGTCCAATGGTAGACATCAAATGTCTCATTACAGTCTGATCTTGTTGGACTCTTGCGGAAAGCACATTTTCGTTTTGCTTCACATCGTCTGTCGCTTTTCGAGGTTCGAACACAAATATGCCAGACGCATGTCCGCCGACTTTTTGAAAAATAATCCTAGTTCGCTACTGTGTTCGCTGGCTAATGTTTGCATTTATCTCTTGCCTTTCCCCGAGAGTTGATGCCGTCGTCATCGAAACAGTCGTCGCGGTCCTAGTCGTAGTCGTGGTCGTGGTCGTGGTCGTGGTCATAGACGATGACTATGTCGTCTTAACAGTGTAACGTCACAGCACCAATCGATTGCATTAACCAAATTACAGTTGGATTGAAATTTGTCATTTGTTATTATTATTGTATCGATGACATGTTCGTCGTTTGCATTGATCATTGGCGTGCAGAGCGATTCCCGCATCCATTGACGCTCAGACGGATCCTCTAGTGGTCAACAGGTTTGGCAGAGCTTCTGAATAGTGAATAGCATACCAGCAGGTCTTGATGCACGCATTCTCACTTGAGTAGCCGGAAAGATGCTGTTGTGAACCGCTTTAATGCGAAAAATTGGACACGGACACTAGCTTAGCTGTACCAGTACACCGCACCTAGTTTATGTGGTAGCTGTGCGAGAGTCCAGCCACGCTAGATGACTTTCTGTGGGTTTCAATGAGCGTACAAATGGAAGCATAATTTTCCTTGTCTTTATTTAGATGGCTACTTAGTTTATGGTGTTCCATGGACTACACGATGGGAATACATTGGACAGTCGAACGAAGACAGGTAATCAGTGCATGATGTCTTTCATTTGAAAGGCATTGAGATGTATTTGATGTGATTCCTGGAGAATTGTAGAAACCATGTGGGTAGCATGTTAGGTTTTATGATGAACATTTATTTCAACGCTGTTAGATACTTGTTGGGTAAGGGTAGATTGAGATGATGCTGTTTGTTAAAAGTTTTCGCTTAAAAAATAATTAAACGTTTTCATCGTAATCTATGTCAGTATAAATAAGAATAGGTTGCAGCAGTAATTCGAATCGGAGGATTCAGTTTAAGTGGAGAAAAGCATTTGCAATGCGATGGGACGCAGGGTCCTCTCACTAGATGTGAAGAATTAATGTCGTAGAAGAGCTGAGTTGGAGTAGATTTAGTTACAAAGATATGCACTGAACCTTAATTTTTTTCCCCCTAGAAGTGGACTACTCATGGTGGAAATGTTATTCAGGAATTGACAACTATCAGTGACCTCTTAATGTCATGTAAACTGAGATTAAAGGTTTCTTTCAATTATGCATTTTCATTTATTTTTCTCTCAGAACAGAGCACTAAGACTATGTAGTCTATTGTACTACTTATTTGTTTATTTATTTATTTTTTTTTTCTTCAACTTTTCAGTCTTTCGTAGAAAGACAGTATCAACACCACATCACAGGTTCGGGTTCTGAAAAATTCTCCTCCAAGTTTATCGGCGATTCTGTCTCCCTTGATGCCTTTAAGAGCTGGAATTTAAACAAGACTCGGTGAATTCGGTTCTCCGATTGTATTTAAAGAAGTCTTGCATTCTCGAACTTGTCTTGAACCTGCTGGGAGGTATAAGAACGGTTTTCAGTGAAGCTTGTCTGTTGCTGTGTGTTGCTCTATATATTGTGACCACTTCGCAATGTACTCGTATAATAGTTAATTCCCTTCAGGATTGCGTAAAGAGGAGTAAAATCTAATCTGATTTTTCTCCAGAAAGACATCATCGGCTTTGGAACCCCTTATGAAGACCCGACTACATTGCTTCCTTGGCTTAGATTCTGGCCGAATGTATTGCTGATCACAGGGAAAGTCGATTTCGTATTTCGCAGTTACATAAATTCTGGTGTCATCGTATCAGAAAGCTTGTCGATAACCTCAGTGCCAGACTATTCTTTCCGTCTTCGGTAAGAAGCTTTAGACGTAACATTTTTGGTCCAAGGGATGACTCCCGAATAATAAGTTTCGTTGGAGAAGTGAATAGTGATGCCATTGAGCACTAGATATGTCCAACCAGTCATCATCCTCCTTGTAGTAAAGAGAACGAACTCAGTTTTGATAGGAATGCCTGAAAGCCTATTTCTAGTGCACAGATTGTCTTTTTATCACGTCTAGGATTGTCTGCATTTTTGAGATAGGCATACACGTGAGTCCTAGTTAGTTTCTGTTGAATTTTTTTATTTGTACTTTTACAAGGATGTGTGTTTATCAGTACTTCCAGAATCTTTATAAGAATGATAACAAGCTGAATGGTTAGGGATTAAGTTGAGATTTCTTAAGATGAATGGGTCTACGTTGAATAGCAGCAGATGCCAACTGGAAATGGGCACTTACATAAATGGATTAAAACTGTGTGTATCAATCAATTAGTGTAAAATAAGAAAATAAAGTAACAACACGTAAAATAAAAAAATTTTATTAAAAGCAGACAATAGAATAAATATGTGTACATTTTTTAACAAGTCAAAAATAAAAACACTATTTTAGTTAGCACCATTTCTAATAAGATTTAAATAATTTACAATTAAATATTTTTTTGTGGTTTGTTTTTTTGTTTTAATGAATATTTTCGCATATCAAAACTTGTAAATGGAATGCTTTTGTATAAGAGTGAAACATTAAATACTACCCATACTTTCGAGCTTCTACTATTTCCTTCAAAGACAGGTTTTGTTTTTTGTTTGTTTGTTTGTTTGTTTTTTTCTTTTTTTTTTTTTTTGCTACAAAAAATAATATCTCTATTTACAATAAACAAAAAATTTGCTAAATTAAAACTAAAAAAAATATTATTTAAAATTTTATTGAAAATTTAAATATAATAATCTTTTTCTTCAACTCTCATACATTAAAAATAAATAGTAAAATAATATAACTGGGATTGTTGGTGTTTCTTTGTTTAAAATTTGTTTAAAACTTTTCCATATATGAGTACTGTCGTACTTAGCATCATACCGAGCTATATCTTAGGTTATTTTCTAAAAAAAAAAAAATAAAAATAAAAAATGGGATAGAATAGTATATATATATTAATGGGTATTTTTAGATTTCATATAATGCCATGCGTTTAATTTCACTAAAAGTTTAAATAGCAAAACTACGAATATTGCGCGTTATGTCTAAAAAAAAGTATCTATAAGGTATAAATAATAAATAATATAATAATAAAAAAAAACAAGAAAATGTACAAAACATTTTACTGGCCTCCTAAATGAGATTTTCGTTTTTAAACTAAATTTAAAAATATATGTATATGTATATTTATTGTAGATGAGAGTATGTATAATTATAGTAAAATTTATTAAAATATTCCTAGAGTCTAGATGTAACCTATCCTGTAATAACTGGTTTTGTTTTCTTGATAACTGGCTATAGTATACTGGCAATTAAGTTCCGTTTTCGTATAAAAATATATAACTACAATAATATCATTGCCGCGCCCCTTCTTTTTTTTTTTTTTTCTCTACGTCTGGCCGGCACTACTGGCTACAAGTATAAAATACAAATTTCTTTTTTTATAAATGAATCTCTTGTGTTTTGTGTTTTGTGTTTTCTTTAACATTTCGCTAACTACAAGTAAAATAAATATAATTGATTTGAAGATCGATGAATTGGGAAAAAAGGATATGTAAATCGATCTGGCGATAGATTTCATTAAATGATAGAGATGACGATGAATGTTATTTGATGTTGGCTTGGGTGTTCGGTGTTCAATGTTCAGTGTTCGTTGTTGGTTGTCAGTGCCTTCGCATGTGAAGTGAAAGGTGATCAGAACGGCTAAAGGATCGCGTGCAAAGTTTACATCGAAACGGCTTCACGCCCGTATGTTTGCGGAAGTGCCGAGTAAGCTCGTCAGATCGTGCAAAACGCCATATACATCCCTCCCATGTACACACATATGGCTTTTCACCTAGGCGTAAGAACAAAAATGAAAAGGAAAATATACGTTAATATTGCATATAACATATTGTATATTATAATTGATTATTTTTTACCCGTATGTGTCCTTTTGTGAGCCTTTAGATGGGAACTTTTCGTGTAGACCTTATCACAACCCTCAGTGTCGCATTTGTGCACTTTACGGTTTTTCGAGAGATCACTTCCATTTGCACTCGTATCATCTGGTCGGCTAAAGGCACCACTTCCCAGCATACCACCGCTGCCACCCACAATACTACTGAAGGCACTCTTTCGATTGCTACCCACACCACCAGTTGACGATGTAAATGAACTATATGAAGGACTTAGCGCCTGTGAAGCCGCTGCCATAACCTTCCACGGCGAACAGGATTGTGACGCAGATGATGGAGCAACTGGGTTTATTCTACTAATGGCAGGATTTGAATTTGGACTGCTGCTGTTGTAGCTTCGCGATGACACTGGTGTTATCGATAGCGCCGAAGGTATCGTCGCTGATCGTGGTGAGATCGGTGGTGGTCGTTCTGGATATTTGTACGGATTTTTAAATAGACTCAGTAGGCTAAATTTTCGATCATAATCATGAAAAATTGATCTAGATGCGGCTGCTGCATTAGCTGCAGCTGCTGTTGAGGTGGTTAGAGATGGTCCTGTCATGTTGTTATTGTAGCCATAGTGATTGTTGTTAGCATAGCTAAGGCTATTGTTATTCGTTTCGTCCTTAAAGCGACGATACGTAAACAGAAATGGTGAGGCTGCAAGCAATGGAGGTATAGGACGTTTTGATGACGCTGATACTGAAGCGGCGGACGAAAACGCCGACGATGTAGGCGAATAGCTATGTAGCTGTGATGTGGATGATGTGAATGATGAGCCCGATGTTGATGCTTTGTGATGCACATGGTGATGAGATCCTGAAATGAAATAAAAATATTTAGTTCCCACAATTCCTATTCAATTATAAAACACCTCTTAATCGCTGATTGTATCTACAAGCAACTCGCTCCTATTCGTATGCGCGAGTATATCTGTAAGCTGCACCCCATTGCCACATTTGTTGACAACCCTATTAGTTTCGGGAATTGGACTTGGACTATTTGATCATAAACTGCATATCGCTTATAAAGACATAAATGCTCACATACAATGCAATTCATGTGTACCCGAGTGTCCAACACAGGCGCTCTCGGCTACTTTGGTGCCAACCGACCGTAACCGCAACCAGATAGTACCGAGTACTTGAATCAATCGCAATAAATCGTCATATGATTATTGGGGGGTACTTAAAGATAAATTATATTCTGTCTCCGATCTCCACACTTTTTACACCTCTGTACTTGCTTCAAGCTGAAAACGGACCCAATGCGAGCTCCAATCCAACCAATACACAGACTACAGAGTTCGACTATGTACGTGTAGATACAGTACAGTGCAAACGGAACTGATTCACACACAATGCGCAGAGTCGCAGACAGCTTCAAGCCAGCGCACTCCATTACCCCGCCAGCAAGACACGTACGAAGTAAATTAAATGCGAACTACTTGCAGCAACAGTGTGCTTGCGCACTGAGCTCACCTAGCTCTTTATGAACCTGTTGGCAGATCCGAGATAACCCTTTAAAATATGAGAGCATTTAGATGCCAGATGCGCACGCTTTCAATTCTATTGTCGCGATCGGTGGACAGATGAACCGATGAGCCGCCCGGGGAGGCTATAATGGTAACGTATATACATGCGAGTATAAAATGCTGCTGGACCGTACGAAGTGGCGGTCATCTGTTAAACTCACACTTTCAGCGGAAGATGAAAATCAATTTACCGTACGAGGTGTACCGTAAGCACACTGCGACTCCACACATGTATCCAGAACCCGAAGATACTCGTATTCGCAGCGGGCTAGCTGACCGTTTAATTAACCAAATTCTCACATATATCCCGGAGGCTGCAGGGAAAAAGTAGTGGCGCGCACATTTTATGATTATAATTGGAAAGCAGCACTCTTCGTATTAATAGTCCAATAAACATTGGCGCAACTGAATTTCCCAGGTGTTGCAGATGATGGCTGGTAGCTAGTGACTAAGTGGGGTAACACGGTTACCATTGTACAAGTGAAAGGATGAGCTCCCGCCCCTTAGACTCCAATCATATCCCTAATCCCTTTCCAATCAGAGATTTCTATCCTGTGACATAATCCCATGAATAAATCGCTCAGCATGCTATATATTTGCTTAGACTGAAGCTATAGTGCTGCTGATTCCAAATCAATTAAGAGTATAACAAAATGAACACAGTAGATGATCACGCATGGATTCGTTAGTTGACATATTTTGAAATCCTCACCGTAGACAGAGGTCTTGATTAGTTTCAACGATACGGATTGTGCTCTGCATTCATCGATCAACATTTTCAACAACGAATTCATTTTAAAATCAATTCGAAAGACTGAGAACACAAAAACAAACGAGCAAATGTGATTTGATCCGGGCTACATGTTGCCAAAGGATAATTGCAATTATTAATTCAAAAACGATCGACTGCTTGCTGTGATTGTATGTGAACCAATGATGCACTGCCGTGCAGATAAATCAGATTGGATACACACATGGGGAGAGATGGAGTGGTGCGATGATGCCCCGAAGAGATGAACCAATGATTTGTGTGTGAATATTGGAGCTAAATGTAAGTACGTATGCATACGAATATCTATGGACTGGACCGAAGCGATAGGTGGAAGCATTTCATTCAATGCAAGCTTATTTGAGTCATTGCACGGTGGGAACCAATAGGCAATGGGTGGATCTAATTTGCGATTCGGGTTTTCTTGTAAATGCCCGCAGTCCCATATTGGGAAAATTATGAAATTATTGAGTTTAACTTCAATATGATACTGATAGTGACAGGCTTGTTGGAATTGATTTAAGAGCTACCTGGGGGAAAGCGATTATGTCTTCAAAAGATTGAGAGCCCAATACAATTGTAAATTATATCTTGATGTCAGCAGGAATTGTATCCCGGCTTAGAGATATTAATATGTTTAGAGAATTTAAAGATACGTGTAAAGAGTATTGGCAAGTTGGTTTTAAGGGTTACTAAGCTCTATATGATGAGCAAATGCAGTGTACTGGCATGATCTTGTTCTGTCTTAATTTTAGTTTTACATTGACAACCCAAGTATAGGTCTTTGTCTTCCATTCATGACATCGACAAAATTGCATCAATTCGGTTAGTTAAGGCACAATTGGATCGTGTGCATTATTAGTTGAAAATGAGATTTCTTGTTTCACCTTGTAAGGGCATATGCAACAGGAGAAATATAGATTTGATAATTTAATGAAAAACAATTTTTTTTTACTTATGAACTGAATGAAGCAAGAGACCACGGAATAAATAAAAACTTAGATGCACAAGCACTAGTTTACCATGACAAAATAATATTGGGACATATAAAAAGTCTCCGCGTTCAAAATCAATTTCAATCAAGTACATATTGGCCATTATTATCTATGACCTTTTGCCATTTTCCTTCTGTGGTTTATCAGCAAAAAACTTGGCCAAGTGATTTTCAGCGGCTCTTCGGTTGGTCAATTTTTTACTATCAAGAGAGTTTTGCAAAGAATAAAACAAATGGTAATAAGAGGGTGCAAGGTCCGGGCTATACGATGGATGCATCAAAACTTTTCAACCAAGCTCCGTCAATTTGTTCCGAGTCATCAAAGATGTGTGTGGCTTAGCATTGTCATGATGGAAGACAACTCCCTTTCTGTTAGCCAATAATGGTTGCTCTTTCTTGATAGCTTCATCCAAACGGTTGAGTTGTGCACAGTAAAGGACCGAATTACCGATTCACCACGTTCTAGCAGCTCATAATAGGCAATTCTCTTCCAATCCCACGAAACACTCAACATAACCTTGTTTGCCGGCAATCCAGGCTTTGAAATCGTTTGTGATCGGTCACTGGCCTTTGACCATGATCGAATGCGTTAGATATTCTCGTATTTAATCCATTTTTCATCATTTTGAGTAGTCTGTCCATTTTAAATGATTCCAAACTGTCATACGGTTGATGTTTAGTACATCCGCTATCTCCAGGCAGCTTCCGTGCTGGTCTTGCTCCATCAGTTGCAAAATTTCATCGACTTTTTCGGTGACAGGATGACCAGTGCGAGGTGCACCTTTTACATCGAAATTTCCGGAACGGAAACGAACAAACAACTCCAGTGTCCGGCGTTCACATACAGCATTCTCACCGTAAACTGCACAAATCTTTCGGCATGTTTTTGTAGCGTTTTTCCCTTTTTTTTATAATAAAAAAGGCATCACATGGCGTATTTCTTCAGATATTTCACTAATATTCAAATCAGTATAACTTCTAACATGAGCAACAAATTACACAGCTGTCTTCACAAAAATTGTGCCTGACATGTCACCTTTCTAACAGGTATTCGTTTGACACAATCAGATTACTGTTTCCAGATAAATGGACACCAACACCATCTAGTGACGAAAAACCGCAGACACTTTTTATATGACCTATTATTTTGTTGAATCTTAGACAAATTTTTTAAAGCCAATGATATTACTGTTGTGTCCAATGATGAGACAACTCTCATGTAAACATTTGAAAAATGGGTCAAAGTGCTTTGCCACCGATGGTTGTGTGTTTTTGGAAATATGTTAGGCATAATTTTAAAGGATTTCATGTTATGACAGACGTCCGTCGATTGTCTGGAAAGCACTTTGCTAAAGTTCCAGATGACTTAAAGGTATGTATATTACTTTATTAAAATACGAAATCCATATCCGGGACTTCAGCACAAAGGCTTCAAGTTGCCAAGCTATAAGTGTTTAAAGGTATTTTATTTATTTTGATAATGTGCCAATATATTTTCACACTCATTGCATCAATAAACTGCCAAAATTGTCATGAAAACTTTGCTCGCGCAAATTTACATTGAAAATTTTTAGCCGATTGGAGCAATCAATGTAGGTACTAAGATAATATCGGGATGTCCTCTAAATAATACGAGTGGACAATGAAATGTTCATACTTTTGGAAACAAGAGCGTGGAACAGCATTCAAATTTATCGACTCGCCGACAAGCGTAGCACTACATTCACTGAACATTTTGTCCACATGAGATGCAATAATTAAGCCCAGAGTCCCCGCATTTGCGTCTTAAAAAAATTTAGCTCAAAGCAAACAAACAAAACTGTGACATATGAGTTCGAGAGGAGACTCATGAGGCGACCAAAACATCAGGCGTTGGAAGGTTGTATGAGGCACCAATGGGCCGGAGGTAGTCCGAATTCTTATCAGCTGAAACCACTCATCATCACCTTGAACGGTACATTTGCTTCTTCGGAGCAAAATGCCGAGCATTGAGCTCCACTATGTTTGGAGCTTTCTCACAAAACTCTTAGAATTAGTTTCTAACTTGTGAAGAGTGACAGGAGTATTCCCGCCCTTTCCTGTGCATCGGCGCCATGCTTAACAAATGTATCATTTAAAATGACTACAATTCTAATCGATTCTCTCGAATGTTTCCCCTTTCTATCAACATGGTCCATTGTGACGAAAGACAACAATGAAAAGTGAAAACATACCACAAACCTCTGATTGTACACAACAAACTTGTATACCCGAACTTGGTTGTATCTGCAAATGTATGGATACAGAGAATAAAACATCGCATCTCTAGCGAAATGTTTGTCTTTATGGTATATCACATACTCAACGCCAGTACGTCGATAACATAATGTCGTACACACACAGATTAGCATAATATTTTATTTCAGTTAGAATCTAGCACTTTCTAATGCTTCCTCAGAAGCTGTTCAAGCACAAAATAATTGAAAATGTCGAAAAACTAGAGTTGTAACCGATTTATTGTTAAGTCGCCAAATAATGATTAAAATAAATCGATGGCTTGAAATGCTGTATGACCCGAAGCGCCATCAATGTAACAACCAGATGTTGTTCAGTAATTCCACTTTTTACTCGTACTCGTACTCGTAGTACTCGTAGATTGCGATATGTCAACTTTGTGATTGTTTTCATTTTTGACATTCAATAGCTGACACTTTAAACTTACTGCGTCTAAATAGAGCATAATTTTTTATTTTTTTATCTATTAATGGGGCGCAAAAACGACAAAATTTTTATTGTGTTTTGCAAGAAAGATGCTGAGGCTCACAAAGAGATATGTGAAGTTTATAGCGTTGACTGCTTATCAGGACGCACATGTAAGAATGGGTTCAAGAAATTCTCTTCTGGAGATTTTTTTAATCAACAATGACCAAAATTCGAAACCAAAGGAAGACATTCAAAGAAAATTCGTGAAAACAAACTGAAGTTGATGATGACCAGATGAGCAGATCAAGTCATAATTGATTCAGATCGCCATATCATTGGGCGAGAGATTGCAGTGAGTTTAAAACACACAAAAATTAAAAATAACTGAAAGCGTCTTAGAGTATGGGTTCCATACCTAGTCAATTTTAGCGATAACAATTACAATAAAATCAAGCGAAAGCGATCATTATTCATGGGTCATGAGCCAGCACAAATACAGCTATTGAAACTGACTTAAATTTTCAACCCATAGGAAAATGGTTTCCCACCATAGACCACACATATTTTTGGTAACTCGTCAACAACAAGGTAACTGAGCCTTGGTTTAAAAGTGAAGTAACATCCACCATACACCCCTGACTCTGCAACATAGGATTTTTACTTGATTTGAAGTTTGATAAGACTTTCAAAAATGATGACTTGAAATCACACTTGGTTCAGCTATGTGCTGATTCATGTGAAATATGAAGTTGCCAAAAAAATGGCAGTAAGTCATCGAAAAAAAATGGAAAATATGTATATAGTATACTTGGTTAAAGTTTATTTTTTTATTAAAAAAAAAGTGTGTCATTCCATATTGAAAATTGAAACTATGATACCGCCTCGACAACGCATATAAAAAAAAAAAACTGATCCTGATAATTTTTAACCTCCTCATTTGAAGTAAAGGTTTTACGGTCTAAAAAATTTTGTAGAGACCGGAACATAAAATAATCAGAAGGTCTGGGGAATATTGCGGGTGCGACAGTAGATCTCATCCAAGTTATAAAAGCTTTTGGCGATTTACGAAACTTGTATGAGGTCTTGCATTACCTTGGTGGAACACTACACCTTTTATATTGATCAATTCTGGCTTTAATGTTTAAGTGAATCATTCAATTTTTCCAGCTAATGACAGTATACTTCAGAACTGATCGTTGTGTTGTTAGGTAGAAGCTAAAAAAAAAAAAAAAACACTTCCTTTGAAATCGCACTAAACAGATAGCATCACTTTTGTTTAGTGCATATCGGCTTTCGAAGTGCTTTGAGCCAGTTTATTCTTTTACTCCATGATCTTTTGCATTTAACATTATTGTAGACAACTCATTTCTCATCCCCAGTGATGGTGGCCTTTAATAATGGATAATTTTCTTGACATTTGAGAAGCAAATCACAGACATCAACGCGAATGCACAAATGCACAAATTTCTTTCCGTAAGAAAATGGGGAACCCATATGTCTTCAACTAGCCTTCCAGAACGTGGTGCATCTTGCCGGATCGAATTTTTGCAAGCCAGTTTGGCACTGACGTTTTGTTAACACATCTTCTCCATACACATTGGATAATTTTTTGCTTGCTTGAACTGCATTTTTACCTTTTCGATAAAATATGTTGAAAATGCTTCTTTTCACTTTCCGTATTTGATCAAACGTACAAGCAAGCTTTTCTATAACAACTTAAGAGTGAAGTTGGCTCTGAAAAAGTAATTAAGTCCTCTGTTGGGAAAAACCGAAATAACTTTCCGATCAACCCAATATTTGTCGGAATGTCGGTCCCTGGTATGTGAATGCGAATGCGGTACAACCTGCGATTTTATTAATACAAAGCACCCCAGATCTTAACTGCTTAACAGAATTTAATTATTTCTTCTTTAAACTTGAACATAGAAGGAGATCCATAACTGTAGCATCCGGTTCTATTATTATTAAGCCTTAAACCACTGTTACCAAGACTAATTACAAATCGTACAATCTCCCACACATTTCTTTTATCAAAAGAAGACAGAAACAAAGTTATTGGACACAATAAAATATGTAAATTTAGATCATTTACTGAAGCTTTGTGGCTAAAGTCCTGTAAAATTTTTCAATTCACTTCAAGTGTGTTATGTGCTCGTATTCAATGAAGATAAACTTTCAAGCTTAACTTTAACAACCGTTGGAAAATACTACAAGTACTACTATCAGTAAGCTCTTGTGCGTGAAACATCGTTCGCACTATTGCGGCCTTCGTTTTCTTCGTTTACATGGTCATTTTGAACTCACTTGCTTTTAAGTTTTACCATTCTTCCAGCAAGTCGACAGAAAGCATTGAAGATACACCGAGTATGACCTTATGCGAAATAGATCGAAACGTACTGGGAACTCTTAGTCCGCTAAGTAAGTGGACGGTTTTGACTCACCGAAGGTAAGACCTTATCTTTGCAGCACTTTAACATATTTCCCCTTCGTAGAGGAGTCTTTTACCCTATTTTGGCCACCGATATCACTCATCAGTCTTGTAATTGTAGTTTATGTCTAAAACTTACACTGTTAAGAAACAATTTCATGCCCTTCGACTCTTACCGTCATCGTTTCACAATAATTCATCGCTTCAGTTTTGTGAAACGCACAGTTGCAATTGTTTCGTTGCTGCCGAGTTTAACTTCTTCGGCATTTTTACCACAACCACCACGACATTGCTATCAACAAATCTGGTAATCAACACTTCGCGTGTAATCTGTAGGCGTAGAATTTCATCAGACATATGAAATGAACTTTATTGGACAAGTTCCGTCAGTAAATCGTTCAGGCTTCGGATCTGTTTAGGACTGTCAACATACTCGGTCAAGAACTACCTTCATTGGGTTTCTTTACATAACTTATTAGAACACAGTGGGACAAAATTATAGTAGTGCTTCACCAAACTCTCTAAAAGGTCGACCGAGGATTGATAGGAAAAATTACAGGCTACTTACTAGAGTTTTAGAGGGGAAGTATGAAAAATAGCTCCTACGACATGCGAGTAATAGTAATAGTTATTGTAAAGCTCTTCATCGTATCAGATCAAAGTGGTAAACTATTTTAATAAAAGCGAGGAAATGCAGAGTATAACATAAAATTGAACTTCAAATCGAAAATTTAATAATAAGAAGTTCTTTCTCTTTTATTATCAAACCACAATCGGCTTTTGATTAAAGACTCTATTATTTGGAACGCGTAATCAATACTATAAGAAATTTCGTATAAATATTCATAAGACTATTCAATTTGTCGCCTTGTCTGTTGGGCGCATGGTGTGAGATTAATTAACATACGATAATCGAAAACCACCATGAATCCTATTTTAGAGTGTCCAGTCGTAGGCATTGACATATTAAGTGATTAATTTTTGGAGTATTCGGATAGATTGTTGGAACACCGGTCAAGAGTCAGACTAAATGATTTTACATACTTTAAATGGGGATTTCAAAAACTAAAAGACAAGTTCAAGCATCTAGTTACCGATTATGATATGAGAATTTCTTAAGATGTGTACATGTACGAGTATATAAAAACATTGACAAACTTTACTATCTACAAGACTTGAGAATCTTTGGGAGTCAAGAACAAAACAAAAACTCTACATTATTTGAGGAATTATGTATATTTGACAGTATCTGTACTAGATTTGGTATGGCTATGCTTTTTAGAGCACATTGTTGAATCCAATTTCTTTGATGGATCTGAGAATGGGTAGGTAGTTGGCTTAGAATTGCTTTCTTTTATTTGGTTTTTCCCTAAATATTTTGTGTATCTGAGTCAGTGACCAGTACGATTCCAGAATTTGATCTAAAATATCGGTGGTCTCGTTGCAAAATCTGAAGAGACAATCATCTTTTTTACCTATTTTGATCAGATGCTCCTTAAGTCGGTAATACTGCGCGATTAAAGTTAAGGATTTCAAAGTCTTAATCAGTTGTCTAAAAAAGGCTTAATATGCTTCAGATCTTGGGTTTTTTAAAGCGTTTCTTATTCCCTGAGTTCTACTCGTAAATTATATTACCTATAGCTTACGAGTATAAGAAAACCCTTGTCTTGAAGAAGAGTTCGTAGTGCAAATGTAACCAGGTAGTCAGTAGATGGTATTATTACCTAATTTTTTTAGTCATTGTAGGAATTTCCACACAATCTTAACTTAAGGATACAGATGGCTGCAAGATTCTCAAACAATATTTTTTTGTTACTGCTTTGTTGTTATAAACTTACGAGTAATTCTTGAGATTTATCCGATGAAATCGGTCTGGGTTCGGAGTGTAGATATCTTGCTCAAAGATCTTCTGCAACAATTCCTGCATAGGTTTTCAATTCATTCGCGCAGACTTATTGGTAGACTATGGAATTGCTGCTCCAATCTTTGTTACTGTTGAGATTCATTAAGAAATGCTGCTCTGAGTTGAATTTCCTGACGCCGTCATCTCTAAGTATAGCCAGAAGCACATGTCTACCCAGAAATGCTTTAAATTCTTTCAAACAACACTTGTCTCGCCGTAGGCCACCATTCCCGAATGTCTTTAAATCTCCCCTGTATGGAGTCAAACTTCGAATTCAGTACTTTGTTACACGCATATTTCTGACAGTTTGCCCTTTAAATTTGAATAATGCTCCTGTAATTCAACTGCAACTAGGCTCCATATTTGAGCTGATGGTACCCCGTGTCGTGGCATCCTCTGATTGTACCTACTCGAATATATCATTGTGTTTGGATTTTTATTGGCCTTGTGTTCAGCAACTCACACATCAACTTAAATACTGTATGGTTCATGGTTTTACTTTCAGAGGTCATTAGTGGTAGTATTAAGCAGCCTTTTAATATCAAGTCTCATTTTATCTCCTTTGTATCTAGCGCAATTATTCCCATTAGCTGATACAGAACGGTCTATGTCGATCTGCCCACTTTATGCGCATAGGGAATAAGATCAAGACTCTTGCTGTAAGGGTTTTGGGTCTGTACGACTTTGGCTGTATCAGGACTTTTTTTTTCGCCCCCTGAAATGGACTTATTTTCCATTCTAGCCTCGCCCTGGAATATATGGCGCATGATGTTTCCAAGTCTTTCTTGACAGTTTTGTTTTCAGATACGTTTGCGATCGTTGTCTGTTTGCTAGTAGCCTGCGTTTGGAATCACTGTTGAAAAGTGAAATCAGCAATAAATTTTATGTAATTGCGGAAATAAATCTGCTATATGTACAAATAATATTTAACGATAATATGTATATACTTTTACGGATGCACATAAGAACTAATTGTTAATTTAAAAGCTAATAAACGTAGGTAGGTGCTTTACGAGTAAGTGCAGAAAAAATGAGAAAAAGTGAAAACGCGCCACATTCACTTCGTCAAAGGAGATGGCTTAAGGTGAAGGGATTTTAATGGCTCTATTGTAAAAAGCAATAAAACTGCTTAACACGTGATAATCACCAGACACGCATACATATTTGTAGGTATACACGAATAAAACGGATTTATCTGTACAATAAAATCTGGGTTAAAATAAATGCGATAGTGTGAAGTATAGAGTCACTTTACGACGCTGATATCCGTTGTAATAAATTCTTCTGGATGGAAACACTGTAGCACTGTACTCGTATATTTGAATAAAAGCTTGCATAATGATCTCCGACTAACAAACTAATTTGTGGAACTAATTGCAAATCTAAATCGAAGCATATTCAAAAGCAAAGCTTGTTAACGGCAATGGTAACGACAAAGAGGCAAACGGAATACAGCAAACGGCAAATGGCAGACGGCAGCTCCGTGTCTAGGTTGTAACCTCCAGCATCCAATAAATGTTACTACATCGCTAACATCGCTAAGCTGGCTAAATTGTAGCATCTCATCGTATATGTATAAAACTCGGATCTAATGAGTTGAGCGGGCTTTCAAATGGATAATCGGCCGACGATGGGAGGTGATCAATTGCTTCCCAGAGTAAGAAAAAAAAAAAAAAAAAAAAAGAGAAATCACCGTCACACCGACACACTGACACACCAACACACCGTGTGTGCATAACATCAAACCGACACCGACACCGACACACTTTAAGTCACTGACGATGCTATAAAGACAAAAAGTGAATGTTGTCTCGTCCTAATTATGATGCTACTACGAGTATTCGTACAGAGATCTGCTTCACGGATCTTAGATGTCAAGCTTTTTAATAAATGGCCACAGATGTATACGAGGTAGAGGGGTGATATAAGTCGCAGCCCTCGGAATCACAGTGGATCACTGCAAAATACTGCATAACGGCGGGGGATGGTACTTGTATTAACCGACGCCGGTCAGCTTTCATTAACCAGCAAGCCAACCAAACATCCAACCAACCGACAACAACAAGAATTACCTCTATAGTTAGGCATATCGTACTTGTACGATTCAGAGTATTAGCATTGCAAAACTAATCGACAGCAATTATAATTATATGTATTACAATTGCAGTTATTTTTTAATGCGAGGGTATTCGCGCACTACTTGTAGCTCGCCGATCGGTGTTCGGTATTCGATGTTCAGTGTTAGGTGTTAGGTGATCGGTGATCGGTGATCACTTACTTGCAACAGCAGATGATAATTAAAATTCAAAAAAGATAAAAGCGGATGCATAATCAGTTTAATCCTCAATCGGTGGTAAGCGGTCGACCTGATAATCTCGGTATTTGCATGCGAAATACTTGAAAGTTGTCAGCTTTATCGGAAAAGCATGTACCGAGGGTGTAAAAGCCGGCAACTATATTGCGCCAGCGGTAATTCCAGAAGGCGCGTTTTCTCCTGCTCTAAGTGTGATGTCAAAGAATATTTATTGCGATTGGTCGCCCGATCACGATATAGATTTCGATGATATTTTGTAATGCCACAATTAGAACATTGGAAACATCTACGATTGGTGGTGGTATCTTAGTGTGGCACCATGGCATGGAGTGCGGTGGCTGCACGACATTTCGTTGCAGCACTACACTTGCATTCAGCGCAAGCGCATACTGAAATTCGATTACATGCGAATACTCTCCGGGAGACGATGTTGATGCTATGAACTCTAGAACTCGCAGAATATTTGTATGGTGGCAACGGAATTAAGATGTTCCTACTGCAAACTACTGTTTGCGTCATTGTAGAAAATTGCAATCGCTGCAGGGGAGAGAACATTTAAATGTCACAGCAAAGTGAGTTAAATCGTGAAAGGATTTTACAACTATGCAGCAAGCACACAATCTTTTTAGAAATTCGGCATTCGCTCTGACATAACAGTTAATATTTAAGTTCAAAACAATCTCACCTATAATGCTAGTCTTGCAAATTCTTTCAATTTTATTGGACTTCTTCCCAAAATCGATGCGCCACCAGCCTTTCACTTTACGTGCAGGCCATCATTTAATCAACGATCAAGGAGAGAAATTCGTGCCGTTTCCGAGGAGTAACCGTGCACACAAAATTAAGTACACACCAAGCGCAACAAAATGGCTAAACAACGCACTTAATGCCCGTGTGGTGTGATTATAACGCATTAATAAGTTTTGCTTTCAAATAAATTATCCATGAAGATGAAGCACGGTTCGCATCCCATTCGAAAGTCATTTGAGGTGGAGCACAGCCAGAAATCCACATCCACATATACGAATACGAGTAATCCATTCAGCTTTAGCCACGGGCGCAACCACAGCCGACAGCTATACCTAGCAGCCACCGGCAGCGATTTATTCGCAACTTGGCATTTGTAATTTTCACTTTGCAATTGCTTCAATCAACAACCAAACAACATCACCATCAACACCGAGACCACCACTACCACCACCATCACACAATCATCATTGCTACTACGAGTACCTCATATGCGATTTTGCAAAATTTTAAACACTTCGAACGATCACGCAACGCCACGTACTATACAATAAAATGCGGCTTGGCCATGAAGTGTAAGCTGCGCGTCTAGGAAGAAGTGATTATAGGCCGAAAGCCAAGTGCGTGCAAGATGCGGTTTAACTCTTTCGACTTTTTTTTTATAAAAAAAAGCTCAAAACCGTAAGCACTCATGCCCATATTTAATAATTTTATGAGCTGATGATGATTTTTATGACACCCATGGAATCAACGTTGTAATATTGTCGTACTCGTGGTTGTAATCACTACAATTGTTGTGCCTATAGACCTATTGAAAAGTAATCACAGTAATTAAACTAATAGTTTGACCAGGTATGGGACACGATAAGCAATGGTGCATTAGAAATAATATTTCAAAGGAAAGTGTGTGTAGACGGATGAATGGACATATTTGAAGTTTTAGGTATGTTTTGAATGCTCCCGGAACACCACATTAACCACCAGTTACTCGTATGTCTCAGTTCTTTAATAGCTTTAAAAGTTATTTTAAAGAAAAACGGCATCAAGTCGAAATGTCTTCTTGTTAAATATTTTATCAAAATCTAAAATTTTTACATTTGATGCCTCTCATCGTGCCCATATCCATTGCTAGTTTTTGATGAGTCAAATTTGTGCCAAGACCTTTGCGAAGCAGACGACAGACTTATTCTATTCTCCCACCATACATAGACAATTCGAGTCTAATGTGAGAAAAAAAATAATCTAAATCTGATCTCGCAAGCCAGGCTCCACTATTAAGATAAGCGGATAACACCACAATGTTAGTTGGAAGTTTCGAAGTTAGGGAATAACAGGTGTAGTCTTTGACCTGAGAACAAAGCTTTTCGAAACGATGAGCAAGTGTACCAGCATATATCTTTCAAGGTAAAACCTTTGCCTTTAACGATCTATTGTAAAATATTGTGGTTAGGTATTCGTGTATTCAGGAAGACATTTACATGCTTATTACTCTTGGAATGTGAAAATCGTTTGAAGACAAAACTGATCTCATACTTAGGAAAGGTGTGAGATTCCGGCATAATAAACCCATGTGGTTTTTTAGTCCTAGTCCTCGTTTTGCTATAGTCTGCCATCAAGCATTTGTGTGTTGAAACTTAATATCTTTAGCTCGCTAACATTTACATCCTGGTACTGCACTGCCCTCATTCCTTCTTCATGAGGCTACCTTTTCAACAGACTGTGCTATTTTCCAGGTTTTATTCTCCGAAGCTAACATCGCCTTATTTTTTGCCTAGTTAACGTATTTCAGGTTTGCACCGCAAGAGTATAATATAGCTCGTGCCGCAGTAGGTGTGATTTCACTTATGATGCCAAAGCATGTGTTTGGTTTTTCGGAAAATGGGACAAAAAGAGAAAGAACGATGAAGATCTGTTTCTGGGCGGTTTGGATTACTGTCTTGGACAAACCTATATCAAGTCATCTTGAACTGTCCATGGTCATCATCTCGGTTATGTAAAAAGTTGGATCTACATGTTTCCGGCTAAGCCACGACTACATGTTTTTGATGTTCTTCTTTCCACCTTCCAGTATTCGTATATTTTTCGGGCTTAATTTGCCAAGTCCTCAATCGACAACAAGACACTGATTGCACGGCCCTGAATAACACCTCGGTCTTACGTCTGTAGATTGTCATTTTTTGGCCTCCAGTAATATTTTAGACCCATAGGGGATTATCGATGTATTCACTCATATTCTTTTTCTACCATATTTTTGCCTATAAACTTTTGGCGCTATACGTATAGTAATAGAACCGCTTTGGTTTTTGCCACCCCAACGACGGTATACTGTAGATGTTATCACAAGCTTCGTATTAAACCATTAATAACGCCAAAGTACTTTACCTATGGCCTATAGATTATAACACTCTTGTCGGTGCAGTGTTTACCATCCTTTTACTACTAATGAGTACCACTTCCGTCTTCTGTTCAGCTAGCTGTAAGCTTCGCGCATTCGGTACTCTTTCACTTCCAGGTGTTTGATACTCACCAAATAACAGTGAAATCAACTATTTTTGGCTTAACCTCGGTAGTTTTAGCTAAAAGACATTATTGTACATTCCGTTCCACTATAAGGGTCCCAACATGGAGCCTAGAGGTACACCATTTGTAATATTTTACTGCAATATCCCATCCGGTCTATAGTCTACCAAAAGCTTATGAACATATTCTAAAACTCTTTCGGCCCTGAATGCTCAATGGATAAAAGATTAGATCGCTATTTTAAAGGTGTTTTTCATATCTACTGTAATAATAGCATATTTTTTAGATTTTCTTAAGTTTTCATGACTTTCTTTTCAGCCCTTACAAGGTTCTAAGCAGCGTCGATCAGCGAGCAGGCTTTCCAAAAACAATATTGCTGCTCCATAAAGCCACCTAATTAAAATTGTTCCCATTGCATCTAGCATGCAGAGCCGTCTATGCTGGAAGGCTTTGCGAATTCTTGTTTCCTTTTGTCAGGTGGCCAAGTTTTTGAAACTTCTATTGGTTCGAACATACTCCTTCTCTCAATTACGCATTATAAATGGAAATGTAATCGTAAATCATTTCAGATTTCCAAAAATCGATGTGATTTTAAGTATGCCCTTTACATTCAATTTATGCTTTAGGCCCGGCGTTCTTTTACGGCCGTTACTATGCATACTACTACTTCTTTTATTACACTTTGGTTTAAGTGTGTGAAAAAATTAGCCTACAGACAATATTCGTACAAAGAAAACAAATGGTGCTTAAATTTGCGACGGGGCACACCTCCAGTACCTAAATACAGACATGGCAGTGCCAGTAAAGCAAACTGCTGCTTAGCCACAGAGCAAGAGCAAGACCTCAATCGTACACATGTTTGTTTGTGTTTTTTTGTAGTGCAACATACAAACGGCTAAGCTTAATTAATTACCAAGTTTATCATATACTCGTTATTGGAGTTAATTGCGAAAGCGCCTATTCCAAGTTCCAGCAAATGTGGCAATTAGTCGTTGTTTAGATTAGACAAGGCGCTTGGCCGGTTGGCCATTTGGTGCTATTCAAGACCTACGATCAGAATGACGACGAATCGGTGCTCATCAATTTCTGGAGTAAGTGGTGTAGATTTGGACCAAGTTAAGAGTGGTCTTAATTCACGTGGCGATGCTGGTTAAGTAGGACTTGGAAGGATCGATCACCCGTAGGCTGACGGTGTTTTTTTTATTATCTTGTTTTTGTTCTTGCCGTTACCATGGTATACAAATGGAAAATGGATAAATGAAGTGAAGAACAATTAAAAAGCGATTATCTGCAACTACACGTGAATTGGATGGGATAGTGTGGAGCAGAAGCGTGTCGTAGTATCTCATAAAGTTGACGCTGAGGGCAAATTCCTAACGTTTTCGATACAATTGGCTCAGGACAGTCGTTCAATAAGAAAAATTCTCACTAATGATGTGAAATTCTTTGCAATCATTGTATGGTAGTACGAATGCACTATAGATGGATGGACGTTTTGCAGTCGCAAAGTCAAGATCCATTGAACGCTTTACATTCTAAAACGAGCTTGAGGCACTCGACAGATTTAACTTTGAAGTATAGGTTGTACGAGTAGTCTGGTTAAAACCTTGGCGTTGAACGTTAATAATTTATAATTTCAAAGCAGGGATTTTACTATGTATAGTGGTTCCTTTATCAATTCGAAATTTTTACGGTTTTCACTCAGTCATAATAATTGAATGGGCTTTATTACTTTATAACAAATTTCGCAATAGCTTCACGATTTTTCTTCGAGAAATTAATTTTTATATCGCTGCAAAAACTCTACACCCACGCCACATTTTACGACCTCTACTGTATGTACATACGTGTTAAGCAAATTGATGCTCTATGATGTCCGTCAACGTCCCACAAGTCCACATGACCGGCCTCGTATCCACAAGTGATCTATAAAGCACCACAGAAAATCATTTTTCATTTAAGCGGAAAATCATTTCAAGGTGCATTTGCCCAACATCATTTGCAGCAGCAGCGAAGATGACGGTCAGACGCGGCAGCGTTACCATGGTGTCGCGCGCATATCATTATTTAGCCAGCCAACTGTTAAGGTGCTCTCCGCTCTGTGTTTTGTGCTCTGCGATCTGCTCCACAATTACTTCATTATCTTAAATGGCTTTTATTGCCAACAACAACATCGACGATGACGGAAAACGACAGCGGTTGCAACTGACTCAAGCTGAGTATAAAACGGAGACTTCGAGTAATACTGAAGTTGAGGCTGGAGCTGAGGCGACGACCAAGCGTAAATACTCATATCCGATTCTCCATATTCGCAAGTTTTTGCGAAAGGCGTTAAAATTCATTACGGAGGTCTCGAATCTCGGGTAGTACACGGCTCGGCGCAAACTAGCCACCGCACGCCACTTCACAGCAATCCCACAAATTGTGTCGCCATTCACTTGTTTATACATACAAAGTGCATCTTGTCGCTTTAATACCACCGTAAAGCATGGCGGCGCGTTTTCTTGTTTTGGGAAATCTTACTTCGCGGTCGATTACATCCAGGCACATTGTTTGAGTGGAACTACGAGTACGAGTATACTCGTAAGTGTTAAGTAAGAAAAGCCTCATCATCGTGACCTCTCTACGTTGCGGTCGCTCTGGCGGAACTAGCTAAACACCAGTCGCATACTACGAGTACCTATACGAGTACTGATACTGAATGAGTTTGGCTTTTGGATTCTCTACTTGTCTATTTGTCTGCCATGCTGCGTAGTGTACGAGTACTAACTACTGCGCGTTCGTCATTTATGAGCAGAGTGTAATTATTGCAATTATCGTTACTATATTTGGAGTACAACCTGTGCGAGCTCTCTGTGACGGTAGAGTAAAGGTCTGTTGCACAATTCGATTGCACTCGCAATTGCTGCTGCTGCTGTTTCTGCTGATGGTAGGCACCGCGACGAGCAGCACGAAGTGAGAGTGGTGGCGTTACCGCTTCTTTTTTTGGAGCCATTAATGAAAATCGAAAGGAGGAAGCTGCACCACTGTACTCGTACAGCCTGAAAACCTCTAAAGGTAGAGCTAAACGTACGAATACACACGGTACATTGCTACTTATTGCCAAAATGCAGTAGGATGGGTGTAACCCAACATCCCAGAGATAATGAGACCATGCGCGTGATCGTGATTCATGTTCTGTGTGCGGGTTGCTCTAAGGGGAAAGAGGAAGGTACCTCAAACGACTATGTGATGCACCTGCAGTTAATAAAGTTACGGAATGGAAAGGCACGAGTATGAGTACCGGCCTGTCACTGTTTGTCTTGTTTTTTCTCTGGTTTTTTTTGATGGAAAGCAATCAGTGGTAATTCGTGAGGTGGATGAGGAGTGTGCATGACTTGAATTAAATGCTCCGATGGCAGAAAGTTTGATTACACTTACTGGTGCTATCCGGGATAGGTGTATGTATAAATGAAAATGACACCGTTGATGGATAATGGATGATTTGTTTTCTAAAACGAATATTGCTGGTCAACACGATCAACATCGGAATTTCATAACCTATATCCAATTCAGGAGATTAAGTGGTTCACTAACTGAGGATTACATAGAAATACATCCTTAACCATTTCTGATAGTGCGTATATAAAACATGGTCGGACGAAAGAACAGAGGCCAAATTGAAGAGTATTTCCGATAATGAGGTATGAGACTCAAACTTACAAGTGTATGCTCCAGCATTGACACTTTTGCTTCTCTGGAAGCCGTTAGACTCCTTTCAAATAATTTTATAACACTTGTCAACGCGATTTATATCATGTGACAATGCATGTCCTTGGATGCTAAATAGATGAACTGGATTGCAATAATTTTGGCAAATTTGTTAGCTTCTTAGTTTTTCTGTATAACTCGGCTTGTTGGAGACTGATTTATCGTGATACAAGAACTTCTTGCAACGTCTTTTAGGGTATCCAGTTATTGTCCAATTATACCAACTCCAATGTCGTTTGCATAACTTAAAACCCTCCACTTACTGCGGTAACGTGTTGAAAACTAAGTTCCATAGACAAAATTGACCGCCATCAATTGTGGCAGAACTGACATGTCTTCAAACTGACGATCTTTCAAGCCTTTTATTGGTGAATTTTCTTGTGAGCAACTCACTTAAAGGGACTTTTACTCACAGATCAAATAGAGTTTCTGTTACCATCTCTTCTTTGACAGTCTTAAAGGGCCCTTCAAGGAAGGCTACCATAGCATATTTTTAGACATAAATTGTATTTTTGTTGAATTAAATATACTAATGAATTAACGGTGCGGCGAATGAATGAATGACAGTATGCTTGTAGAAAATTAGAGGGGAAGAATTCATGTTCTGATAAAGACGAAATCTTGTCAGCCTTTCCATGGACTTTGGTAAGAATAACATAATGACAGACCAATGTGTCTTAGTTGGAATAAACGTAAGAGCTTCTCTCTGCTTTTGATATATGGAACATACTGAATTCCGAAATAACCACTTATTTTAGTAATTCTTAAGAGATTAACACCTTAAACAACATTATTTTGTGCGAAGAAGTTCTCCAAATGCATAGGGCTTTTGAAATTAACTCTTCAAATCCCAATTCTACTCCTACATGTCGAAAAATAGCGCCGAGACGGTATATGTCGCCGACACATATACCCTAAACACAAAAATGAACATAGTTAATAAGATTAGCCATTCATAGTGATCACCAAAAATTTTATTGTTTAACGTGTGGATAGGTCACTCATCGATTGACCAAACCTACAATCGTGTACAATACGCCACGTAGTTTATCCATCCCCGTAAAATTCGTCTTTCTGTATAAATAGTTGTGTATAGTCGTGGACAGAAGAGAAGACGAAAAGTCGGACATGATATTGATATGAGATTTAGTATATCCGTAAAATCGAAGTCACAGACAATCATAAATTTGGTTTTCTACTATTCGCTAAAGTATCGGACAAAATTTTTAGTGTTTTGTTCTATTAAAGAGGCAATAAAGAAAACTTTACCGTTAAAGAGCTGATAGGGATCCATTAAATCAACCTTATAACGCAATACCAAAGAAAATGTGTCACGACACACGCGCGAAACATGTGCATGAAATTTTAACCCAAATATGCTTCAAATGGACTGTGTGGGTTTGTAGGCAGTTCTTCTAAAGGACTTAAGGAAAACCGAGGATTTCTTATAAATATATGGCACATGTTTTAGTTTGTTAACAACCCACAGGGTGCTATTATCGACAGTTGTGTTACTCAAAAGACTAATCTTCAATGGAAGTCTTAACAAGTCGTAAATAAACGATCCAAAAATTATTCGCATCCTGAAAAGTTTTTCACGCAAAAGAATTGCAGAGTAACGTGAGAGCTTTTAGTCTTAAAATTCAACGTCCTGCCTAGCCACCATCGGTATTATTGCCCCAGAAGGCAGGAGTTGCAATATCATTGGATTTTTTTTTATAATACCACTGATGTGAGTGGTAGATACGTAAAAGCCACCTTACTTAAGTCGAGAGAACAAATATACAAGGACAACGGATGACATACAGAGCATCAGAGCATTTAGAGCAGATTCAGGCGTGCTAAAAAAACCACTACAAAATCAAAAGAAGCACTAACGCAGAAAAAAAAGCAATCACGTATCATACGTTGGATCGAAGTCTTGACATTGTCATCTCAATCCAAATCCCTTTTTTAGGGATAAGACTGATGTTTTGTCGAAAGCATCTTTGCTTTTCTAGGCGGCAGCAATTCTCTGGAAATTGTTTACTCGAAGTTTTTGATTAGAAAAGTTTGCTTTCTATGATGATGTCCAGATATTTTACTTTACATCGAAAAATGAAACCACGAAGCCATTTACAGGAGCAGGAAAAACAACCTTTTTGGCATACAATCTATCCATTATGCTTAGTTGCTTGGCGGGAACATGGCGGGACATGTTGATAGATGTAAGTTTGGGGACTAAACAGCGGAGCCAATTGCATAGCAAGTCAATCGGTTCTGCTCATGATAATCACTATTATCTATAAAGCCAATGTTATATTTATCCTCTGCTATCTGAAGAAATTACACGTGATATCAAAAGTAACCTTATCAAAACCAATCCCAAAATGTACATCTTCTTATCGAGTGCCCGTTCAATTTTACCAGGAATGCAGAATAGCAAAATGATGTGCTCGTAGACCCTATAAAGAGACCTTGCACCAAACTATTGAGAAAGAATGACATTAAACTGAGCTTTAAGAGAACAAGTTCCCTGATTTTTAACCTTCGCTTCAAAACTGGCAAAATAGACGGAAACATACCTTTCTGAAGCAAAGCTTGGTTTGCTCCATCAATGATACCTTACTTTAAGCTGTCGAATGAAGCGATTATTTAACCATAAAAGATAACCTATTAAGGATCTATGGAGAACCGTAACGCCAATATAGACAGACCAGCTTATGTCAAGGATTGACCAATTATTTATTAATACTTTATATGCTTTAAAAATAAAAGAGTTTACATTGTCCACATCACGTATTGATTTCCTCGGTTAATTAGCTTAAGAGTCTGGTTTCTTTTATATGTGACTTAAGAATGGTATCATCTTACGAAAAAGAACCTGGTAGCAGGACTTTTCTGCTAAAAACTTCCCACAAGTCAAACCTAGAACTTCATCGTAGATAGAAAACATAGTGCTGTGGTATTTTATGTTCTTCATTCAATTTGATTTGTTTTCATTGAAGCTACACTGATCCACAAGTTTCTTAGAAGCCAAAACAGTGACATTTTAATTGCACTGCCACAGGATTAGCCAAGAATCAAATGCTGCAGCAAACATAATTCAATAGATTTAATGAAATAAATTAGTTAAACTCGTGCACTTTCGTATGTTTATAGTAAAAAGAAGGAAAAAGAAAAAAAAAGTAATTGTCAGCGGGAAGATTGAGTGGACTCCAGTTCACTTCACGTGACAATTAATCCTCGCGCAGGCCCTCAGTGACTATTGCATTCCCCAGAGGATCCATTTGTGCAGAACACACATTCGCTGTTAGCTAAAGAATGGCCCGCGGTCACATCATAGAGATCTCATATAGGTGGATTGGATTCTTCTTCATGAGTGCCTCTTTCAGGCCTCCCTTCTATTCCGCGAACTACACGAACGATAGCAAACATCGACACCATCAGCAATTTGTGATGACGTTGATTGGTTTTTATGATCATTCCGATGGTTGATAAAAAAAAAAACTCAGCAGGAGATCTCAAAGCACCTCAACGCAGTAGTCAACTCAAGTGATACTTAAAAGCTAATTTAACTCACTTGGTATTTCTACTAATCAGCTGTAATTGCGATTCCATTGGGTCTCTAGATGAGACTCAAAGAGTACAAACATAGAAACACAGTCTAAGTAATTATTATTGTATAAGGGATAGGTCATCGGCTTGTTACATTCCGTTTGACAAAATTTAAACTAAAAAGCAGTCTAGTTGCAGGCAACAAATTGATTAAAGAAAAAGTGTTACAACGAATACGAATACGCTTCGGGAAACCATTTGCAAATACGAATATGTACTTATGGCACTGCTAGTCCAGAAGATAGCAAAGGCAACAGAAGTTACACAAAACGATAAATTAAACGATGGCTTGTGAGCACATCATAAAAGTCGTCGGGCCCAGGGCAAATTAATGAACATCACGATGGCCTTGAGGGCCTTCTTCACCTCCTCTATGCAACATACATATGTATGTACATATCTGCCTTCATATGAGTATATTTTGTGGTCGCTGCACGCCATTGTTAGCGCACACTGATTAATATGCGTTTGGAATCGAATTGAAAAATGGCATTTTAAGCTGCACGGTCGATGATAAATCTGTCAGGCTGCGAATGCACTCGTAGTTGCTTGCATACGCGCATATGCAAATAAAGTAATTCTCTGCTTAGAAAGTAACTACACAATACACTGAGATCAAGATCAGCCAACAGCAGAAGTAGCAGCCGCATCAGCAGCAGTTGAGGCATCAGCAGTTGGACCATCAGCAGTAGTATCAGCAACACTACTCACTGGGGGGAAATTAAAAAGAAAGAGGCGTTCGCATTCGCGTTTGAGATTGCCTTGCATGTGCTCCTTTGAGTTATCGAATTTTAATTTGCCCATAATTCAATCAGCCCACTCTGCCGCAATCACACACACTTGGGGTTGAGATACACATTGGGTAGAGCCATGAAGAGAAGTGCATCATCAATTGTCGGAAGAGAAATCAATATTTTACGTGACTTACGTGCGAGATGGTAATGCCTACCCGTGTGACTTGCTTGCTTCGATGTTGTTTACCATGCAAAAAACAACAACAACAACAAAATTCAAGCAAAACTGTGAACTGTGTGATTTATTACGCAGCACGGTTGTTGCAAACATTTGTTGCATTTGTGGGCCCAGTTTTGAAATTGAATTAGGCAAATCGAACTTTCTAATATAGGGGAGCACAGACAACCTGAATGCAGATAAATTGTTTCGATACCTCTCGAAATCACAACTTCAAGATGCATATGTGAGAGAGCTTAAGTCTTTCCCTCACATGAGGTTGATTCCGAAATTCAGCTCACAAAGCTCAGCCTTTTCCCGACTCAATGGATACTACAATACATTGGAAGTCTGCTCCACTGTGGATACTTACATATTATGCTTGCATAGAGTATTTCACCAACCCGATAGCAAACTCCTTTAAAATGTATTTCGACACTTGTCTACTTCATATCTGTATCCCTCTTCTTAAATTCTAAGAAAAAAATTTTACTTTCTATAACCTATGTTCGTGCAAATATATACATATGTACATATAGCATAACATACATATGTACATATGTTTGTAATACGTGCTTGTACCTTCTCTTACTGAACGTGCTGTCATCTTTTAGATTTGCCGAAAAATGCGGGAGATCTCATTTAGTTTAGCAACTCAAAGTCGGTAATTTGCTCGACCGACAGACAAACTCTACCATCATCATACCGCCGCCACCTATTGCTTCAGTAACTTGAGCGGACCTCGCCATAGAAACATTATCCTTAGGCATATAAAAAGTGCGCCTCTTCCTTCGTACCTATATATGTATATCCATAGATTGACATCTAACAAATGCGCATAAAATTTGTAACAGAGTGTAGAAAAACAAAACTACTCACTCCAAGCTGGGAAATATATGTTCCCAACAGTAACAACAGTTACAATGACAACACAAAGTCACACACCATCCTCCATATAAGCACATCTTAAACATTTTTTTTTTGTATTTTGTCGCCGCCGCTCATGCCACTACAAAGCCTAGCTAGCACGATGAGACAAACTGAAAAAAAAAAAAACAAAAACAAACAAAAACAGCAGAAATGTTGCCCAGAAATGCCTTTTCACACCTCGAATCCCAACCAGCCAATAAGTGAGCCTATAGTGCAGACAACTACGACGACAAAGTGAACACTAAGCACATGGACTATTCAGCAAAGTACTCGTAGTACTCGTATAGGAGCAATTATCTTGCCAATGTAACCCAACGCATTCAATGAGATATCATTGAAATCACGCTCAACTACACGAGACACTGCACAAAACAGCCACCACACCAACATCCACCATCGACATACTACATCCAAGCAGAGAATCTGGACAGGACTGCAGTTATCCAGTTTCAACCACAGCCCCAGCCTCATCCCCAGTTGTCTTACTCCGGCTACTAGCCGGTACATTCTCGTACAGAAAAAGGCGAAAATTACTTTGACTGTTGGCCAAATAGGT
This sequence comes from Volucella inanis, assembly GCA_907269105.1. NCBI lineage: Eukaryota > Metazoa > Arthropoda > Insecta > Diptera > Syrphidae > Volucella > Volucella inanis. The sequence continues at coordinate 139,928,264 of OU026157.1, forward strand.
ATAGAGAATTCCATGGGTGACCATTATTAGATGGCATTTAAAAACACCGACATCCAAATTGAGAGAATTTACTACTACCGCAGCTAAAGCAGTTGGCGCGGTACAACTTCTACAACTTCTACAACTTCTATAACTTCTATAACTTCTACAATTTTGCTTCAAATCATCAAATTCGGTTTGGTTTGGGTTCGACGCAGTGGCTTCCCGCATTGTTACTGACCGCAATAGAGAGACAATTCCTGTTTTGGGCCAAGCAAGGATTATTGAAATATTGCATAATGAGGTGCCGCTACAGGGCACCACCAACATCAGCACTGGCAGTGGCTGCTACCACGGGCAGGGACAAATCGATCTAAATCTATTCGACATCAGCACCAATTCGAACTAATCCGAACAGAACTGGCAACCAGTACCTATTCGTATCTACTATAAACTATTATACACAAAGATAGTTCCCCCACGATACCTGCTGTACTTGACTGATGTCCTCAGCCCGCGTACTGACCCGCTTTAAGTACAAAATTAATTTAAATTTATCGACAGTGTCAATTTGATCACCTTAAAGAGCACTGAGCCCGGCCATATCTAGAGCGATATCCCATGTACACATACGAGTATAATAAAACTTAATTCTCTCGCGTGAGCAGATCACAGTTCATTATTATTGTTCAGAGCGCACAAGGGAAATCCCCATTTTTGGATTTGGGGATTTTCCTGAGAAAATCTCTTTTCGAACTATGCGTGGGAAAATGTCCTACTGCGTTGGCAGAACCACTGGCACCAACTACCAGCATCAATAGCAGCATCAGCATCAGCATCGGCAAAAATACCAACTGTCGGCACCTAGAACGTATCCTATTTCAATGCGAACATAAATTTCATTAGCACCGCCTGATCTGGATCTCTTGATCTGAATTTGGATCTATGACTATGTGCATCTCCGCATCTGTGGGGTTCTTGCAGGTGATTGCATGTCAAAGATCTCACAACAACACAGCGTAGCAGCTCAATGGTACCCACTATGTACTGTACACTGCACTCCAGATATGGTCTTGAGTTCGAGAATAAATTCGTTTCCAAAGTGCAAAAATGGAAGGAGGTCTACCTACAAAATAACATTGCTCCAACCATATACATCGGAGACAAATTGTTCAAGCACTACGTTAGGTATGGCGCGCGGAAGATTGGGACTTGTGTGTCTACGTACGAGTATGTATGTTCGTATATGAATTGTAACAGAGTGCGAGTATGGCATGAGGTATGACAGAAGGCAAAGTTCAGTGCGTTTGCATGCTTAATGCGATTCATGAGAGTATGTCAGGACGGGTCTTGAACTGTGAGATTTGGACAGAAAGAAAGTAAGCGAAACACAAACAAACAGGACATTTTTAGCTTCAACCATCAACAGCACAATCCTCCGATTCCTAAACATGAATCAATCTACGAGTACAACAGTGTATTTGTTTTTAGAAGTTAACCCCTTTAACTTAACCAAAGTAACAACAATTGCCTGTTAAATAATGATCCCTGCTTTGATTGGAGCATCAATAAAGAGAAATATGTTAAACCTTGACGATGTCCCAGCATAGCCACCTGTCCGTAAACATATATAAGGAAATAACACACAGTTTTACAATCCATACAAAAGCATTTTTAACATCCTGTACGAACGTCTAAAAACCATTTTACACCAAAAATATGCCAAATAATTTGACAAAGATAATTTGCCACCTTTCCTCCACTTTCAATGTCGTAAGTATTGTAGTATTTATCACTTATTTTGCAATGAATCTGTTCGTCTTGATAGAAAAGGCGATTTAGGTTTATTCTATGACAAGGAACTTAAATTCCGTACCCACATTCTCGTAGATAACATCATAGAAAGAGCCAACTCCGCTTCTAGCTTCTAAGGATTATGTACTTCTCGAATACGTCAGCTCTAAAGTGCTGTCAGTCCTAGACGTGATCGACTATTGGTGCACTAGAAATGGGAATTTAGTCAATCGCCTCAAAACTGGGGTTGTTCTGTATAATATACAAGAAGGATGTAATTAACTGATGTGGCCCATTCTGTGCTTATGGGTATCACCATCCGTTTCGCCAACGAAGCTAAGTATTTGAATTATATCTTAGATAACATTCTTCTTTAGCAATGTAAGGGAGCCTTGGGTAAGACATATGATTTATCACCGATTAGGGTCCTCTGGTTCTGTACGAATATGATAAGAACAATTATATCCTGTATTGTCTGGTGGAACAAGCTTTCACAAAAATACGTCATTGCTGCTTTCAAGTTTAGACGCACTGATAAATCTTTCTCCCCTTGATATTCATATCATGAGCTGCACTCTTAAAACTACATATCTTCCGTTTAAAGAAAAGTTGTCTTTGGTACAACATACACTGGAGCCTTGCTAACCTTGCGTACGAACTATTTTTTGAGCTTGATCTTATGGAAGAACCAAACATTCTGGTGCGGAATGATCTCGGCCAGAATCTAAGCACAATGTAGTCGAGTTTTCATGGTAGCCTGCAAAGCCAAGAATGCGACGCTGATCTCTTTCTGGAGGACTACTATATGAAATTTCACTCCTCGTTAGAAAAAATTGTCTCTGTCTTGCAAGCAGACATATACTATATATAGTCCTGATGGCAACAAACTATATTGTGAAGAATCGGTGGTGAAGCATTTCCATCTGTTGCCACAGCCAAGCTGCGCTTATGAGCTTATCCGGTTAGACTAAACCTGCAAAAACAATTGAGAATTGACCGATTGACCAATCGGTAGCAGCCATTTCGGCTAGTTTCATTTGCAACGATTAGTTGGGCACTCTAATACAGTATATACAATAATTCTTCTTGTTTTAGAATCTTTTTTCCTATCAACAATACCATATCAATAATTATTTTGTTAACTGGTCAGTTGATGACTTCGCTGTTAACCTTTATTAAATAACAAAAGCGTGCCTCTATAGAAGGGAGCACTTTTTTATGGTTATGTGAGGAGCATCACAATTTATTTAGGCTCCGAACATTACTCCAATTTAATAAAACATCAAATCTCCACTTAATCAGCTTAAAAGACGTCGACCACACATTAAATACCTACAACAAATAAGAGATTTTCAAACGAAAGTGTACCTAACCAAATAAAAGTGACTGTCACGGCACTCGCACCCATATTTCTCTCCACGTCAACGTCTGCAAGAACATCTTTTTACGCGACCTACTTTTAAGTGAATCTCTCCCCTTGAAACGGAGCAGTCAAATGCCGCAGGGAGACACGGCTAACGTAGTCCTCCAGAAAAAAAACAAAAAAAAAAAAAAAACAAAAAAAAAAAAAATACGGCCACAATGAACGACCCACCCAGCCCCTACATTCGAATCGTGGGAACAAACTTGTGATCACTCCAAAAATATAAATACACATAGAGGCATTCACACATAGATATAACAAACAACACCAATACACGCGCATCAAATCAAATGAATCTAAACTCGCGCGCTGCTCTGCTAAACCCCAGGGATACACGATAGAAGGAATACCCATCACAATCGGCATGCAGATTGCCTGCATCAGGCACCATGGGCAAAACAGCTTTAGCTAAACGCTGGAATGGCTTAGCCAAAAGTTCGGCTTATATTACATAGGAGACATTGATCTGGCCGTCCGATATCGATTTGTTAAACATGTCTCTTTAGGTTTTCAGCAAGATCCAGCTTAGATACTCGCTCTGTCCTTCTCGATCTGACGTCCAACGACGATCGATGACGACAACAAACAAACGATGCTCGTGATGCTGGCTGAGGCTAAGGCTGTTGCTGTGCCAGCAGTGGTTGTATTTGATGGTGGCCATGTTGGTGGCGGTGGCAGTGGCGGTGGAAAATTTATTATCAGCAGCGTTTCTGTTAATTTGCGTTTCATTGCAGACTCTGTCTGTTGCGGCTGCTGCTACAGCTGCATCAGCTACAGCTACAGAATCGATCAGTTCAAATACATAAATTTGTAGCTAATCAACCCATAGGTGGTCAGATGTCAAAGCTGAATTAAAATATCTCCATGTGAGAAGGAAGGCACTGTGCGGGGGTGCTCGCGCACACAATCTCCCAAATCGATCGACATACGGATACATAGCATAGCAGCGTCGATGCGATGCACGGCACTGCTATGCTGCCAGCCGGAGTGTTTTGTGCACCATGCAGCACCCGAATCGGACCGCCGACCTGCCTGTCACACAAATCTTTTAATGAAATTCCATGAATGCTACAAAAGGCTTAATTAATTGTGTGAAGTTGTACATGGGGCCTGGTATGTGATTCGAATTCGTAAACAGATGTTTGGCGCTGATTGGGCTGAAGCTGTTTTTTTTTTTTTTTTTGCTCTGTTTATAGGAAGTGGCACACTAGCCGAACAAATTCGAGTACGAGTACGAGTACGAGTATGCAATGTACTCGTATCTACAAATGTATTCTGCTGAGCCATGACCATGAGAAAATCAACTTTTTTGGATTGGATTTAAACTGCGTAAGAGGGTGGTGCTCGCGCTATGTACGAGTACTCGCTACTTTATAGAACAATAGGCTGTGTGGCCGCCTATCACCCTCAAGTATCTGTACGGTATACAAGTATATACCCGTAGTGCTGTATGTTGGTAGAGGTTCTTAATTTAATTTACGAAATCTCGTCGTTGAGCATACGATGGTTGCAGATGGTGAATGAACTACGCCATGGTGACTATAGGCTTCACGGAGTGTGATTGTTTTATCTCGACAGCGTATCGCAAGTTTTTATTCGCGCACTTTGCGGAAATGTATAGGCAATTGAGAAGCCACTACGTAATACCGAACAGCGAACATTGAATGCTGAGCATTGCACTTAGCTTGAATTAGCTCTGAGTACTTGTATCTCCGGCAGCAACAGTTGGTGGCAGTTTGTGGCAGGCGCGTTATGATGCACCTATAAGCGCATGCGATTTGTTGCCTTTGTTCACGTTGCATGTGGCATGCGTAAATCATTGTACGTGCGCGCAATTGAATTTTAATGAAAATTCTACCTTCCGCCAGCGATCGGTGGTCGGTGGTCGGTGGTCGGTAAACGCCGAACGAACTTATGTAGTACGTTCAATCACTTGTTGCATTTACGAGTATTGTTTGTCTAGTGGGTTGCGTTACTCCGCCCTGTGTGCAGTTATTTTGCTTTTCTTGTGCCTCTTTAGCTTTTGTTGGGGGAGTGGGAAGGCACATTTTCTCTTTCTCTGAGAAAAATTAATTGCGCACAAAAAACATCGCAATAATCACACAGCTATACAACAATAAACACAACAAACATCACATGGAAAAGTATTTTAAAGTGCGCACCACAAATCCGTGGCTTTCGAATCCATAAATCGTCTTGAAGATGAACTTTATGCATCTTTTCGTCAAAACTAAGATGCGTGAGCGTAATGTTCGTATAATGACAATGACTATGACCACTCATATTTGGCTAAGAAGTTGTGGTATTCCATAGTGTTAAGTCGCGGTGTACTCATACAAACATATGAAGATATGTACGTCTGTACGAGTGTGTGCGGATACGTATAGAAGTTTTTCTTTAACGGACCTTGCACGCTCTGTAAAGCAGAAATGGTTTTATGCTTAAAAGTGGGTTTCGTTCGTTCAGTACTTGAATAAAACTTGCGCATTTTTATTAACGGCTGTGCTGGTTTTGTACCTATTTTCTTGCTTTGAAAATTTTATTAGTCTTCTTTATTTCGCTCTCTCTTCTATTCTTTATTTTTTTTATGTTTCCTTTTATCGGAAATTGAGTTGTAAGTTTTGCTTTTTTTAAGGCCGTGTACCCGAAATTGAAAATGTAATCAAAGCCGTAAATAGAAATATAATCATGTATGGAATTTGATGGATTGGAAAAAGGTAACTGTTCGAATGAAATGCAAAGACTACATTTTAACTGCACTAAAATTTTCCAGAGGTACGTTGTTAAAAAAAAAAAAAACAAAACATTTGATATTGTATAAAATCTAGTTAGCGTCCTGACAATGTAGGCAACAGCCAAAAGAATCATCTTAGCTGATTGTTGGTAATATAGAATGTAAGGCAACATTTTAGCAGACAATACGATTATCTCTGGTGTTATGGACTTTTACTTGGCTCCCTTTAGTGATATTTATATCAAATTAAATCTTTCCATTCAAGGCAAAAGAAATATGCAATAAGGTAAGGTTAGATCTGAATCTGCAATAGGCATTTCACAGATAACAACTTCGGAGCCGGGCTTTTCTCCAACTCGACAGCTACCAAGTACTTATGCATTCTGTTACCTGAGCTTTGCAGGCGAAATTTTTTTAGTCCGGGAACAAGTAGTTCTGACTTAAATATTGTCATGGAACAATAAGTGTATTGGTCTATTGATTTACATTGATGCCATCGGATCCAAGTTTGATATTATAGTTCGTACAGTTTGAGATTTCTGGAAGGTACCTACAAAGAAAAGCAGAAAAGAGGTAAATTGGATGAACTGACAATCCCTGGTTTGATGAAGAATGCGGCCAGAATACGGCAAAAATATCGGCTCATCCAGAAGAAGAAAGAAGAGCACGAAAAGATCCGTACAGACAGACACCTGTAGAGATGAAGAAGGAAACCTTTTAGCAGAATCACTGCGGGTGCTGAGAATATAGAAAAACTTCTTCCGCACACTGTCAGGTAGAATAGACCATTCAATTAAGACGACACTAACCAAAACTTCCGTCTATCTGACCAAACCGAAGTAAGCATAATAATACCATATCTAAGCTTAAGTCTAACAAAGCTGCTGGACCTGACAGCTTACCGGCCGTTAAGGTCGGCAACTTATTAACCGATCCCATTGATGTCAAAAGAGATTTTAGGCAAGGTGACTCGCTATTATATGACTTCTATAACATCATACTTGAACTCCCAAGCCAACATCGGAGTCAAAGGTGGGGTTTAATTGACAAATTATTGCGTTCACTTGTATTGAAACAGAAGCTGACAAATGAGTTTAATGGTAAATGAGGCCAAAAACAGGTATATGCTGTATATGGAAGGAAAACACAATTATGACGAGTTGGATAACACGTGATAGTCGATACCTACAACTATAGTAGTGAGGGACTTTGTCTATCTTGGCTCTGCTATCAATTCTGGAAACAAAACCTTGCCAAAGCCTATATCCTGAAAAACGAAAGAGACTTTGGACGCTTTTGAGAGAAAAATTCGGTCCCGTTTTTCATTGGCGGACTTTGGGGGAGAAGATTCAACAACGAACTATACGAGCTGTACGGCAACAATAATTTAATCAGTTTGGATTTTGACGAAAGTGAATGGTCGTTTCGGAAGAATTGTACTCCTTTAATGTTCGGTCCCGTTTGCATTAACTTTAGAGCTGTACAACGACATTGGTCTAGTCAGGCGTATACTAAGATAGCTAGGATACGTAGAGCAAATGGACATCAATGCTCCTGTCTGCAGAGTTTTCGAACCTAGACCTGGAGGAAACAACAGGAGGCAGTTAGCTAATGATCGGATTAACTGGAGAAGAAGCTTGTTAAGGTTCAACTTCTCACAGAACTGTAGTGTCGCTTAAGTAAGTAAGTTGATTTCACTATGTGGCAAGAAGCATTATCTTGTTGAAATATGTAGTTTCCGTTGTTTGATTGACGTGGTGATATTGAAGGAAAAACTTGCTCTTGGAATTTTTTTTTTGACACTTTATGAAAGTTACGATGCTAAAAACTTTATTGTTTGTTTCCAGCAGTCTTTGTGCAATACATGATTTGAGCTGCGAATCTGTATTTATCGCTCTAAATCACTTGCCGTCTTTGATTTAATGTTTAAATGAAATGCTTTTTCAGTCATTCGATTCGTCCTTTGAAGCGTCAAGAGGAGGGTTTACCTTAACAATTTTTGAAACTCGAAACAAAATTTGTATCAACTTTTTTCAATGTTCCTACATATACATGGCCAACATGAAGTATTTCTTTTTGATGATTCGGCTCCTCTATTCAAAATTCAAAATTATGTCCTTCAATGTACGACAATTACGAGACTTTGTAGTTTCACATTTACGGCAGACAGAGTAAAAACTTAGCAAGGACAACTCTTTTACATTTGGGTCGTAAGCACGTCAAGAAAAGTTTTTAAAGGTTGGGGAGCGGTGTAAAAGCTGAACAGAATATCTTCTCTTATAAAAGGAGATTTATGAGATACAGTTAGGTATACTTTCCTTACATTTTGGCACATTTCAAGTTTTTAAAAGTAATTAAACGTATGTGGGACCGAATATTGTTTTTTATTACTTTGGTAGTTCGGTGACCATTGGCATAAACTCTATCCTCCCATAAATCCCGTTACAAGACGTTAGCTCACATGATCTTGCGAGCCAACTCAAGGATTTATTTCACGAAATTAGGTGATTTTCGCATTTTTTCTTCAACAAATTGATTGTTTGGTGCGATGTATGGCATGTAGAGAGTCATAACCGTTCCTTCATCATCTTTGAAAAACCAACGCCCAATCATTCTACCTCATCAAAAACCGTACAAAACTGTTATTTTCGCAGGATATTGGGTCAGCTGTTGCATTTCTGTAAGATTTTCGTCACTGCAATATCTATAGTTTTGTTTTTTAATGTACTCGTTGTCATTAAAACTTGAGAAAATTGGGGATTATCATGCAATTGATGAAGGACCCAAGGGCCTATGAAGTTTTATATCAATCGTTAAAATCCTTTGCAAACTTGCATAAGGCAACGTTTGGATTTTGATGAACGTTGCGACTTACAATTTTGCTGCAGTTTTTTTTTTCAGAAGTCAGCACTTTATGTGTATGCGGACGATTCTCAATGCAGTATGGCTTTCGACAAATCTCGGTAATTATAAATGTAATTCGTGTAATTGTGGGCTTATTTAGTATCACATCATTTCATGGAATCAAACTGTCAGAAAATGACAATTCAAAACTCGTATATGGCACAAACTATCAAAAGTATCTCTATTGTATCTAGGTGGCTTGACATGATGGAATAAACATTTTTCGGTAAAGGCTGACCTGAAATTCAAAAGTACTTATTCTTTCCCACACCTGCGCTTAACCAGCAAGATTGTGATCTCCACTAAATGATCGACTTTCAATTGAAAATAAAATATAAACGCCTTTTCCTAGTGGTAACACCATGCCTGTTTGTTGTTGTTTTTGCTCTTCCACACAAAACTAATCTTTTTCTCATACCTAGGAAAGCTGTTGTTCCCATGGGATACATCATTGCTTGATTCACGAGCTCTGCGGTGGTGCCCTGCCAGCAACATCACCATCACTGTCGCCATCACTGGGTGGGTATTCACTCTACCCGCGCCGACTAAACAAATAATGCAAATGGACGCAAATAAACCTAGAAATAGCAAAAGAATACTGCAGCACGACGAGATGACTACAACGAAGACGATGCGACTATGGCTATGACTATGAGTACGATTCCAAGACGACGAAGACGACAACGACGAACGCCAAGATTATGGTTATGTGCGCGATGAAGGTGATCGTGTACTCGATTGAGTATTACCGGTTCGCGTAAAACTTTGCTATCAACTGGAAGAAGGAACTAAAGAAGCGCGCTCGTGATGTTAAATCCCGCCGCACTACCCCGTTTCCAGTTGTATTCTGATATGATGACCAATGTTCTCACAATGTACAACATGATATCTGAGACCAGTCGCGCGATCGTTATGCGTTTACATTGTTTAAGTAAATTCAGTTTAGTTTAGTTTATTAAACAGGATGTACGATATGCCCTACATGCAATTAAAGCTTGATATCACCCACTTAACGATGAGCAAGCAATCGCAATATGCCCAAAGTGACACCTTTCTAAACGAACTGGTCAGTAACTACCACCACACCGTGGGAAAATCAAATTTCCTCAATAACTTCATATACATACGAGTACATTCGAGTATATGTAGGTATGCACATTTGTACATACATTTATAACTATGGCCAGAGAATCTGGATGCAATAGCAACACACAAACTCTATTCGAAAGCGACTATGTCGATGGTTGAGATGGCTGATCCGCAATGGTGGCATCGACGACGGCGACGGCGACGACGACAGCGGCAGCGGTGGCAATGTTTGCTTCGACTTTGCGCACAACAACCACAAACCAATTATTTTTTATCGATCTACTTTTACTGTATGAACAGTAGGCAAATGATATTTACTTTTCTGCATCATTACGCGGCCCACAAGTTGAATGTAATCATCGCACCGATCACGTATTCGATGCACTTAATCAGGACTACGACAACTGGCAACTGTTCGGCGAAACGAAACACTCCAGCAACAGCAAACCAACAGCAACAGTGGTACCGTTTTTGTTTTTTACTACCACCCTGTCAGATAGTCGACAAGTTCACCCGCAATCATAATTATTCGTATGAATTCCAAAGAAAAATTTAGTGACAGCGATATGCCCCAGCAGATACTACAATGACAGCTGCAACAGCGAGACCATGAAACTCGTCCGTTAGCACACATCCTCGACTCGATTCTCAAATTCACTCAATCCACTCAGGACCGTGTTTATATCATAACAAACATTCAATTTATTGACACATTTATTATGTTTGCAATTTTAATGCACCTCGTCGAACTGTGTGTATTCGCACACTGCATACAACACACAACACACAGTACACAGCACAGGGCACGAACAATACATAACACAGGGCACAGAGAGTATTCGTATACAGAAAACATCCAGTTGTCCATCTGTCTGGTTGACTGTCCCGACCGAAACAATTCCACCGATCCGAACGACGGATCTTAGATCGTTTAGAGTCAGGGCAATTATTCAGAGGAGTGGATAGAAATGTGCGCACGGTAATGCAGAGCAATAACGGGAGAGTAACGTCCAATTCAGATTCGGATTTTCCCGGTTTTCTATTTTCAGGTGGCTGGCTTGCAAGTGGTCTAGTACTCGCATTAGCTCGGTCGCAAGTTAAATGGTATAACCCGCCAAGATACAGGTCTTTGTGCCGTCAACTGTTTGATCTTCGCTTTAACCTTTACTGTGTATGCTCCTACACTGGATAGAAGAGAAGGAGATGATGTTTGCGTTTGTGTTTGTATTTGTGTTTGCTCTCTGCCGAAGTGCATCTCTGTGGCTAATGAGTCTTGTAAATTTTACAACCTCTATGTATTTGCAATTAGAAAATCGGTGGACGACACCAATAATAATGAAGATGGTCGGGATTTTTTAAACAAAAAAGAAAACTCTGTGAACGTGCTCCAAGAATGTTATTCCAAAAGAATGAATTCTTGTGCATCATAAGCGAAATCACCGTCATTTGTTTGCAATTAGTTTCCGTCTACGAATGTAATCCGAATCGGCTTAGCATTTTTTTTTTTTTTTTTTTTTTGTTAGCCAAATGTACAGATGAAAGTAGAAATTCAGTTAAGTGAAGGCAGACAGGAAGGGATTTCGGTGTGGATGGAACAGGAAAGATCACTACCTAAATCAGCGATTTGAAGTTCTTAAAATTTGTCGGAAAGGCCATTGGCGTAGAAGTGCAAGGAAGTGCCTTGTGATTAATTGTGATTAATTCTTGATTAAGGGACGAGCAAAAACAGAAGCTACCACCTATTTGTTGACGATCAATAATAAACAAAGCTGCTGCTTTTCTTAGACAATTAAGTTTGCGATTATCATTAAAAATTTTATAACTAGAAGCTGATGTTTGATGCTTAGAAAGCGCTACTCTCCGCGGTGAACCTGGGTCTCAACTACCAAGTCCTTCTACCTAAAACGATCTCATGCCAGCTGGCCTCAGTGATACACTCCAAGTTGGTTGAGGTCCCTTTCCACTTGCGTGAGTCAGCAGAATAAAGTCGTTCTTTGCTGCGCCGCCTTTTCTCGGGCTAAAAATCAAAGACTCCGTAGACACCTGATTTGGCTCATTGACAGCATATTCCCATTGCCTGTGGTATCTGCATTCATACTGTGGCTCTATCAAAGTAATAATTCAAGTTGAGATTGGCTCCTCGGAAAGGTTGTACATCCAGTATATGATCAATCTATCATAGCTGACGGTTGGTTGATCAGGGGATAGCCAAATTTATTTATGGTTAAGTCTCGTTACAAATCCTAAAAACTTGAATCCATTGTCGAACTTGGTGTTACTAAGTAACCTCCTTGACCACCAGAATGCGCTGCTATTGCAAAAGTGGTTATGGTGCCTTAATGTCCATTCATATTTAGGCAGACATGCCAAATTTCAGTGCGATACTGTCTTTAGTTTTGTTTTAACAGCTGATTGTTGTTGACGTGTTTGGCATCATGTTGAGTATGGACAAAAACGATTTTCGTTCTCTCATAAAACATTATTTAGAGGCAAAACGGCGAAGGAAACAAAAGAAAAGTTAAATAAATATTATGGGGCTAATGCTCCGTCAGATTACACCATCAAATATTGGTTTCGAGAGTTTCGTGGTGGCCGCAACTCCACTACCGATCAAGTCCGCAGCGGCGGCCCACCAATGCGGTTACAGAAGACAATGTCAAAAAAATACATGAAATGGTGTTGGCTGACCGGAAAGTGAAGGTGCGCGAGCTAGCAGATACCACAAAGATTAGTACTGAGCGCACACGCCATATTTTGGGCAATATTCTGCATATGAAAAAGTTATCCTGCCGCTGGGTGCCGCGCATACTCACTCCTAACCAAAAACACGAACGCGAGAGCACTTCGATAGAGTGTTTGGACTTGCTGATGCGGAATCGGGCGGACTTTTGGCGTCGATTGTTAACTGCTGAACGCCAGAGAATAGAATGAGTGCCCGGCAATGGGCTGAAGCCGGCACGAGTGCTCCGAAACGGCCGAGGGAGGCTCGATGGGTCCGAAAGGTTATGGCGTCGGTTTTCTGGGATTGTCATGGCATACTCTTCGTGGACTACCTCGAAAAAGGAAAAACCATCAACAGTGAGTATTACTGTGCATTATTGGAGCGATTGAAGGCCGAAATCGCTGCAAAACGGCCTCATCCACCGTATTCGCCCGATTTGGCTCCCTCGGACTATTATCTCTTCCCAAACGTCAAAAGATGGTTCATCAATAAAAATTCAGCTCACGCGAGGAAATTATCCAAGCCAAGGAGGAATATTTTGCAGACCTTCCGGAAAGCTACTTTTCGGGCGGGATCAAGATGTTGGAAAATCGCTAGAATAAGTGAATCAAACTAAAAAAGGGACTATATTGAATAAAATAAAAAAAACATTTAAAAAAACTTTTTTTTTTCATTCCCAAGGAGGTTACTTTTCACCCCACCTAGTATGCAGAATGTGTTTTTCGATTAACTTCTCAAAAACGGCTTCCTTTCTCAGCCTTGCGCTAAGATTTCCTAACACAATTTTGGTGTCATAGCTGGGGCACTGAGCATATGTTCGGCCATAAAAATTGTCTTTAAGGCTGACTTCCTCATCCTCTACAGAGGCATGAAGGGAAATGATGCGGATGCGTTATGAGGCGTTTGTTTACCTGTCAAAGGCTGAAGACTTTTCCATTGATCCTCCCTCGAATAGGAAATCCACGTCCAAGTAAGCGTCGTCTTCGTAATAGTTTTTCATCTGCTTTTTGCCCAGTCCATCCCATCTTACCTTGAATTGCCGTGATATCTGCTTTATGTTGAAGCATTCTGTGGCTTCCGCGAGCTGTTCGTGGTCTGTAGAGGGTTCTAACATTCTAACATGTACGAACCTAAAATTCATTGTCCTTAAAACGTTTTTTGAGGCCATCAACATTATAAACGTACGTATTCGAGGCTGCTGTGTTTTTGTCTATGAACTGTTTTCTTTTTTGCACTTTGGCCTATTTAGTTTTCCTGCCTTGCATTCTCTACTCCACGGTCCCGACACAGCCATGGAACTCTCTTAAGACCTAAGTCCCGAATACGTCAAAGTTGTTCTAAAGAAGAATGGGGACTAAGTAGCTCCAACTGACTAAAGCCGTGGCATATCTTCAGCCGCTAATGACACCCTGCAGGGTTTGGGTTCTTCTTCAGTCATAGATACTTAGCTCCTAGGCTTCATGACGTATATGTGAGAGTAAGCTTGAACACCATTGAAACTTAATGAAATTCGATGTCATAATGCTATGAATCCTAGCAGACACCAGCGACAAAAATGATAACAGGATCAAAGTCAACAGAAAATAACAGGGCTTATTTAGGATTCATTCAAAATTAATGCAAATAAGGAACGAGTGCAACTACTAGTCAAGTGGCATATTATTGTATTATGCCACTAAAGCGTTCGAGCTATTGCCAAGTCAAGACTAATTTATTGAACTGATTTTTTTTTTCTATTCAAACAATGTTGAAGAACGGTGCATTAAAAGTTTTTCATTTTTTATTATAATTAGCGCGCAATCAATGGATTTTGTGTAGTCTTAAAATGTTTGCATGTAGCGCGGGCATTACTCCTAAAGGCAGAATGAGAACTACCATGATTCGTGAAAGTCAGAAAACGAGAAAAATCATACGATATCGGCTTAGCCATGTGTTAGACATAGACAGTTCCAATGGCTTTAAACCCAAATTTCAATATGGCATCATCTTGAGTGTGATGGCATATTTGCTCTAGATTGTTACCCGCCATCAATTGTCATAGATACAATATTAGCGTCTCTTAGTTTTAATTATGGTTTTACACACTAAAATCTCTGCTAATCGAAGCTAATTGCTAAGTGTCTGCGCGCTTTAAATCCAAAAACTGGTCGTTGAGTCAAATTCCGCTGCTTACTGTCGTCATTCAGTCATTCAACGTCGCCTTACGATAAACGTCATCACTGTTATGACTGTATGCCCCTGATTTAGAAACGACAAATTGATCTATTATTCCTTCTCTCTTTTGTAACCTTTCACAAAGCCACAGCCGCAACTACAGCCAATGCCATAGCCGCAGCCAAGCCCGAGGGAGAAAACATAACGCGTGACAATACAACGTCAATGCCTGTTGAATATGCCTTGGGGCACCAGTACAGGCCGCGTGTTGCGCTTCTTTGTGTACTGTTATCTTACATTTCACCTCATTGTGTTCACGCCATCATCACTCGCTTATCTGACTCACAACATTTGATCTTCAGCAATAAAGATCTACGGCTGTTGCCAGTGGCTTTGCTTAACAGAGCTCCTTTAGAATTTCATATTATGATATTCGTATAACACACGAGTGACTCTCTTGCCTGCCTGTCTGTCGTTGTACGTCCGTCTACTGTCTGAATGTTGTGTGTTGCGGTTTAGATGATCAGTTCCAGTGGTCGGGCCAAAAATCCGATGAGAAGGTGATGAATGAAAGCTTGAAAAGTTTGACAGCTATGATTTGGTAGCAGCTAAATGGAGTGGCACGCGGGGTGCCTATCTGGGAAAAATTACCTTCAAGTGTACAATTTGCTTGATTGTTGAACAATTCGATTTTTTTTTTTTTTTTTTATTATTATTGGGCGATGTTCTTGGATCTTTGTAAACCTTTCTTTTGGGTATGCATATCTACTATAAATGAGGTGTTATTTAGATTAACGGCTGCGATCAATGATGGATTCATGCGTGTCCTATGGGTGAAAAGAGATTTAGAGATTCGTAATCAAGTGATTGGAAAAAAAACTTCCCTGCAAAGCGAGCAGTGGAAGATACTCCTTTGAAAAAGCAGATGAAACTAAATGAAACAAACGACGAAACTATTTCTAAATCATATTCAAAAGATAATTTCCAGATGAATCTCAGTTCAAAAAAATAACATACATATTCATATACATACATGCATACATATCTATATGCTACGAGAATATCGGCAATAGGTACTACGTCCGGATTTTTACCAAGTGAATGGGTATAGTATCTGGAGATATTCTTTAAAAAAAAAAATGGATTATTCCATTGAAATATCAGACATTTTTGAACGAATTGAAAATCAGACGGAGAACACCCCATCATCAATTAGATATATATATATTTGTAAGTCACACGTACACAAGTGAACAAAATTCCATGCAGACCCGAAATACTTGTTAATCAAATAAGCTACAAAGTTACGACTAGGTATCTAAGTGAAGTAAGAATGACGCATAACAAATTTAGTCAGGCTATGCACAAGAACTTTAATTAACACAATCTATGACGGCTTAACCGTCGCGACGAAGATATGGCGTTGATAGGTGCGAACTTAAACGGTGAAGGGCTTTTGCACGAGGGCATTTGAACGTTCCGGCAAGTTGTTTCTTTTTTACATACATACGCACATGTGCATTTATGTACAATTACTTGTGTTAATTTTTATTTTTAGATTTTGGTAAAACTTTCTTTTTAGGATGTAATTTAAGATCATTGTTTTGAAGAAAACATCTTTTTTATTAAAATGACATCACCTCTACATACGAGTAGGTCTGCCACTCATGTGAACTTTATGCGTTCTACACCCTTGATCTTATCTTGATCTCCTTAAGTTGCTTCCTACGACTTAAGATCATAAAAATCCATTCGATCATTGCGTTGGCAACATTCTACCTTCGCCTGCGTGTCTCAATTTCAATTAATCAAACGCTGACTATAGGAGTATAACGTTTGCATTTAGGAAAACAGCCACGCCCGATACAAAGATATTCGTATTCGTACTTTGCAGCGCCAACGGCACGAAGATTGTCTGCCTTTCATTTTTATCCGGATCTCTACATTTTCTCTCTGCCTTTGCTACTGCTCTAAGCAATCTTACTGAGATTTGTTATACCGCCAAAACTGGGTGTGTTGCTTCCTTAATTGAAACAAAACACTCTTGTGGGATTCACACCTTTTGAACTGATGGCTGGTGATGATGACGGTGCAGATCATATTGCCGCACCATTGCGGTCTTTTTACAGTGTCTAGCCTCTCTCGAATCAAAATACCAAACCCAAAACTCATGTCTATGTAGGCACCGACAAGTCTTAAGCTTCTGCCTCACACAGAGTTCCCAGTTCCCAGTTCCAGTCGCAGTGGCATGCACCACTACCCACCCATGACAGGTGTGATATTTTTGCACAAATCTAAAGCCACATTTACGGCAGCAAGTAAATCTACAGCTATAGCTACAAGAGCGTCAACACTGATCCATCAATCAAAGCTCATTAAAATGAACAACCATGAAGGAATTACCGTCACATTGCGGCGGCAAATGACGCATGAGTCTTTTGCTGTTGTCGTCGCATCTTGGCTGCAGATAATCCCGTCCGTGTCCATGTATCAATTTTCATTTTGGTCCATCACCGACCCATACGAGTTGAGAGAAAGAATTTACATATTCATCAAGGTTGCACACCTCTTCGCATTTAAATTCATTCAAAGCCAGCCGTGATCCGTGCACAGGGTGATATATATAAAAATAAAAAATAAAAAAATAAATAAATAAATAGGTGGCCATCTTAGCCTATAGGTACGTATGCATATGTATACGAATGTGTTGTCGTACATTCTTATACTGGGAGGCCTTTTGAGATCAATCAGAGCAGATAATGATGCTTTCGTTAGGCTTTCATTATTAACATGTGTGCTGTGATCGCGTACAGCGTACATTGTGAAGCGCCAGACAAAGCGATCCAGATTCAATGCAACTTTGAAATTTGGTCGACATAAATGACGGCACTGATGCGATTGATTGACGATCATTGAGAGAAACCCCAACCTGTTGGCTACACTTTTAATTTCTTTATTGGCCAATGCCAAGCTGTTCAAGTTGATCTTATCGATTGCATCTAAACCGCGTTTAATCTGTGACCACCGCTGCTGCTGGTCGCTCAATTGAGATCGTTTAGGCTCGGACCATTTAGCTATATGTACATAGATACGGGTACTTGTGCAAGTAAGTACTCGTACATATCTTTGCTCCTGCTGCAGAAGCAATTACACACAATGCTAATGCTAGTTGTGGCAGAGAATTGTAACCCGTTATTTCGGGTTCTTAAGTTAAGCAGCAACTAGATCTCTGTCCTTGTTTACGGTTTAAGAGATAAAAGCAATTGTGCCGGCTGCAGCACGATCCGTCAGTCAAAATTTGCCTGTGTAGTGCGCTTGGGCTTATTACGTAATTTTGAAAAATTTGTAACATATGTATGTAGATGTACGAGTAGCTGCCGTCCTCGTCGTCATCATCGTCCTGTTACCCGCGTACCAAGTTTAGTACCTTGTATTTCGTTTATTTGGTTTTACCGAAAAATCCGCCATCTCGTTAGATTTGAAACAGTAACAGCAGCGCAGTACTAACAACAACAACAACAACAGCAACAACAACAACAACAATAACAGCAACTGCAGTGGCAACAAAAAAGATCGCGTAATTGATCCATAGTGCCATAGCTGTTTTCTCATAGAGAGTTTTCGCGAAACGGAATAACACATTGCCACCGGACAGACGAATGGACAGACAGACAGACAGACAGACAGACAGATGAACGGACGGACGGATGTAAAGAACTGCAGGAGCCCCAATTTTGGCGCACTAGTTGTCGGTTGACCTCGTTTTAGCCGTTTGAGTTATTGTCTCTTCAGATACCTAACATAAATAGATTTTACTGCAAATGTACTGTTTTTGTTTTATTTTATTTTTATTTGCTTTTGTTTGTTAAAGTGTATACAAGTATCTAGATTGTTATTTTTCTTATTTATTTATTTTTTTTTTTTTCGCGCTCACATATGTGTTTTCTTTCAATCGGTTGTTTGGGCAATCACAAGCTAGTAGAAGTTATCGAAATTTGACGATCGACTTCGAGTATGTGCAACGTGAGAAAATTACAGGCAAGCTCAATCGGATGCCAATTTAGGATACGTGAGGTTCTTTTCATTTGAACGCGCTTACTCCAAAATAACTACATATAGGTATATACAAGTACTCGTATCTACACCAAGTTAGTGTTACGTTTATCTGAGATTGTGAACAGAGAGGAAGAATATGTAACTTATACAAGGCTGTCGCTCATGAAGCTGAACACCTGAGTGGTAGTGATCATGATCTGATTGGCTCACTTGTTTTAGATGTTTTGGTTTTTTTTTTTTTTTTTTGTTCTCCATTTCCATTTGTTGTAAATAGCTGCATAATGGTCGAAGGAATTGACTATTTACGATGTATAACTACGATGTGAATAAAATCAATGCACTTCAACAACAATTACTGACATCTTTCGGTTCGAGATATTGATTGTAAACTGCTAACGATGTTCTGTAGCAAGTTGCAACATTTTACCACTAGTTAAGTTGCTAAGTTCCATTTAAGAGATACAGAACAATGTACAAATATGTACACAATTATTCACGATACTCGTACGAGTATATTCTATGTTTTTGGAAAAAAAACTGTATTTCGTTTTACTATGTCACGCTAGTGATAAAGCTGGGTCTATGGTTGGCTATTGTTTACCTACTCGTTTTGTTACCTTTGTTCGTTTTTCTACATATGTATCAGTCTCTAATTAAAACATATTACTGCTTTGGAATACGAAAAAGCCACTATTTTAGGATTTCTATGCGATTTTAAATGCAGATATCTATTAAGAAAAGCTGTCACACAATTTAATAATCAAACAATTTATCCAAAATCTCTGGCTACTTTGACGAAACTCAACGAAATGCATTCCAAATATAAAGAGAAAAAAAAAACAACAAAGCTTGTTCTCAACAAGTCAATTCGTCACATCGCATCCCGCACTTTTATTCGTAAACACAAGAACTTGTTCAAATAATACCGATAAAGATTATTTCTGCTGCTTAAATGGCAAAACATGGACTCATACCTAAATATATAGACAAGTGTAGCCATGCGTACAAAATGTAGCGAAACCTTTCAAGAAACGTGGAAAATTAGAATTTCTTTGCGCTCCTTATTGGGCTAAATTTATCGTAACTGTTAATAACACAGGAAAATTGTAAGAGTGTATAAAATTTTTATTTGAGTTGATAAATCAATGCCTGACATTTAACTTTTAAAGATTATTTCATATAAATGTTGAGTGTTGACCACGACTACGTTTTAAGTGGTTCATACGGAGAGTCCAGTTTTAAATCACTTTTCAGCATATTGGCTGGTGTCTTGCTAATAACCCGTGTAATGTTGTCTTCCAAGGTTGCAATCGACAGTAGTTTATCTACATAGACGAGTGATTTGACGTATCCTCATAAAAAAAAAACAGTTAAAAGGCGTCAAATCACACGATCTGGTTGACACCAAATTCACCGGTCTATAACAAGAGATAAATTGCTCACCGAACTCATTTCTCAATTGGTCCTTCAACTCGCGTGCTATGTGGCATGTAGCGCCGTCTTGCTGAAACCACATGTCGACCAGGTTCAGTTTGTGCATTTTGAGCAAAAAAAGTTGGAAATAATTGAACAATAGCGTACGCCACTGACGGTAACTTTGTTCTCAAGGTCATATTTGACCATAAACCGCACGAAACCTTGCATTTTTCCGGGTGCATTGGCAGCTCTTGTACTCGTATTAGATGAGCAACATCTAATCAAATGATCTTCGTTGCTGAAGACAATTTTTCGATAAAAAAAGAGGATTTTCTTCCAGCTTTTCTAAGGCTCACTCATCGAAAATTCGACGCTGTGGCAGGTCGGTCGGTTCAGTTCTTGCACGAGCTGTATTTTATAAGATTTTAGACCAAAATGCTTGTGTAAGATCTTGCAGGTACGCGAGTTACATAATCCCAATCACAAAGACACATCACGGTCTTCATTAACACTGGCGGATACGAGTAGGTGGCTTGATGTCCACGTGAAATTGATGCGTGAAATTGATGCGAATTTCGATAGTAAAATTAAATAATTTGTAAGCGTTGTTGGGGTGTAAGTCCTTCCATGATGAAATGGCAATGCTGACTGAACATGCTTAACTTTGACACAGCAAAATTTTCAACCTTTAGAAAGTAGAACAAGGAAAATAATCAAACCTATTGGGCTTAACCAAAGAGAAATCACTTAGTGAACCTAAGCTTCTACCAACACCTTACTTCATAGAGCCTGACTTTTCTCCAAGCAAACAAGAACATTTTCAACATTTCTTTTTATTGCGCTGTTAGTGCAAATAGGATTATGAAGTATTTATAGAGACCTTTATAAGTTGTTCCCGAGTAAGACTTAGCCTGCTTGTGGGTAGCCGTGGCTCACGTGGAAAATTTGGTGTTCGAATCCCAGCCTCGCCTTAAAGTCATTCATTTTTTTAGCTAATGAAATCAAGGAAAATCAGTACGTACTTCTAGTACGAATTTAGTCTCGCCATTAAATGTTAGATGTCACCCATGGAGTGAATTAACCACTGAGCACAAACATAGGTTTTCCAAAAAAAAAAAAAAAACTTAACACATGCTGAGGCATTACAAGTGTATTCACACTCTCTTGAGTGTTAAGTTCTTCTTTAAAAGAAAAAATAAAAAATCAGAACGTCAGTAGGGTTTTACGTGAACTTCTGTCTGTGAAGACACTTAGTTTCACAGGATGCCCATATATCTATGGGAACAAGCATACACCTTGCCATCGCTTGCATTAATTGTTATACCAATACCAACAAGTTCCAATCTTGGTAAAAGATGCGTCTAAGCCGACTTAAAACCTCTTGCTGACCTTAGGATCACAGCACCCAGTACTTACTGCAACTTTACATCGGGTCGAAACCAACTGGAAAAAAATTCCTGTGATTCAAGGTTTAGGGAGGCATACCTCCTGACTCACACTGTACAGTGATTTCAGTCGTAGTATGGACTAACGGTGGTCCTGCCACCACCAGGACCTTTGACCTGGTCAAATTGTAGCAACCTTCAGAGGCGTCAAGTACAGAAAAGCATTACGATATTACAAGTTTTTGTTGTACGCTCGCTTTTTTCATCAATGGAAGAAGCCTTGGTGATTGAGTGAGGGTTCCCTGCTTAGTCCAGTGATTCTTCGTTTGATTGTCATAGTTCTTGTTTTTATAATTACTGCACGTTCAAAGTATAGGGTGATTCATGGTAAAGTTTGATTTGTAATGTAAAATAAAACACATAAATTTGAAAGTGAACTTAAAATTTTTATTAGCAGTTAAAAGAACAATTCATGGCATTTACTTTTTGAAAATGATATCATATAAATGTTGGCCACAACTACGTCTGAGGTGGTCCATTCTGAATGTCCAATTTTCGGCGACTCGTTCGAGCATAGCGATTGGTATCTCGCAGATAACACGAGTAATGTTGGCTTCCAAAACATCAATCATAGCTGGCTTATTAGTGAAGACCTGAGACTTTACATATCCCCAGAGAAAATAGTCCAAGGGAATGATATTGCGCGATCCAGGAGGCCAATTTACCGTAGTAAAACGTGAAATTAAGTGCTCACCAAAATGATTTCTCTACAAGTTCATTGTTTCACGCGCTATATGACTCGTAGGGCCGTCTTGTTGAAAGCATGTTGACCATGAGCTTGAATTTCAGGAAGCACATAGACTGTTAATATGGCGCGATAACGGTTACCATTCTGATTTGCCTCATTTTTGAAGAAATCTGGACCAATGATTTAACCAACCCATAAGCCACACCATACCGTTGTTTTTAATTGATGTAATGGTAGCTCTTAGTGCTCTTCGGTTTGCTTCGGCAATTTTGTTTATTAACGTATCCATTGAGGTACATTGAAATGTACTTCATCACTGAACAAAATTTCACGATAAAACACTGGATTTTCATTGAGTTTTTCCAGAGCCCATTCATTGAAAATATGACGCAAATTCAAGTCGCCTGGCTTCAATTCTTGCACAAGTTGAATTTTGTACGCTTTCAGGCCAAGATCCTCACGAAAAGTTCGCCAAGTTGTCGAATACGCCAAGCCAAACTGCTGAGAAAGACGACGAATCGATTCGTCACGGTCATCGCGTACACTCTCAGCTGCTATAGTCTTTTCTCTACGTGCTGGATGTGGTCTAACAGATCGAGCAAATGGTATTGGCAATATTGGTTTCAGTAGGTCGATTATGCGCACCGTAAGTTCTTCGAATCGCGCGTAAAACATTTTTTAAACAGAACGCTGATTTTCGTAATACAGCTGAACAACTTGGAGACTCTGTTGTGGTGTGAGTCTTTCCATGATGACTTGGCAAACGATACTGAACAAAAATGACAGAGCAGTTTGATAGAAATCACGCGTAATCTGTCAAAAAAAGCCTTTTGAAAATCAAATCTCACGATGAATCACCCTATATTAGGAAATATTTGCACATAGCGAGGTCTAAGAAAAATATGGGAGGAAAGATAGAAAGATTCCGACCCACGTTGGCTTTGAACGTTTGATTCTGTTTTCCAGCTTCCTTGCTTCATGTTTCTTTAAGGAATCTTTTGGCTTACTATGTGGTCAATGCACAAGAAATTTATTTTTAGCCAGCGAATCTATCTCTTCTTCGGATTTTGTCTGTCAAATTCAAACCACTCAGAATTGTGCATATTAAAATCGCTTGTAATACCTATTTCAGTACAGAATCGTTGTCTAGATTGGGACTTCTGCCAAATAAATGAGCAGTTGATAGTTTACTGGTGGGTATGAATTTTTAATCATAAAAAATTTAAATTGAGTTGGTATCCAGGTTGTTGCAGATCTGAATGATCCGAAAGATCATGGCGGCGATCTAAGTATCGAAAAAACTGTCCTATATTTAGAGACATATGGTAGATGTACGAAGAGAAGTTTTCAATACTTCGTATATTTCCTTTGAGTTCAAAAGTAATTGTAAATAAAACAAAAACACGAAAACCACAAACACCGGCTATGGAAAGCAAAAGTATAAACTGAAAATTATTAAGTTTAGTAACTGAATGCCCTTCAGCAAATCAACTCATGCTGCTTTAAATAGTTCAGCACTGGCTCCCACTGCTGCGGGTGCCTTAATAATCATAAGAATGATATAACTACACAAACTACTGTCTATTGTTGTTCACGTCGAAAAGCTTTAAACTCACTCGATTGTCAAACAATTAGTTCACTTGAAATCCAAACTCTGGAAATAAAGGAACAAAAAAACAAATTTCAAATTAAAGAAGTCAATAGAAAAGAACAGACTTTTGTACAAAGAACTATTGAACATTACCTTAGAGTACTCCTTGTGAAAACGTAGGTCCTGGGCCTACTGTACATGGCATGTACATTGTTACTGAAGACTATTTGCAAATTGCAAAAAACTAGCAAAGTTTTGCAGTCAAAAAGATTATGCAAGCGATACACATAAAATTGTTGTTCAGTGCGAATCACATAGATGTAAAGAACACCGAAAACCTCAATAAATCTTAAACTGAATAATAAAGAAGCACTCCATTTCGTTATGTCAATGGAAAAGGGGCTTTTCTTCATAATCAGTTTATAATACGACTCACGTCTCTTTGGTAAAAGTTCCGATTCTAACTGCCTCTCGTTTAGAATGCAGGCTGCTGTCATCAGTTTCATTCGAATGACAATAAATGCTCATGATAGTGTCTATCTTTTTTCACCTGGCATGAGCAGAGCATGTGGATCGGTTTCAGTTTTATTTTTTCTAGATTTTCTAAAACTCAAATCACCCCTCCCTGTGAGGTGGTGTATTCGTATGTATACTGCCGTCAGTTTGCCGTGCATAACTTCTCGATCACGGTTAATTGCATTTAATTGAATGTGACGCATGCGTTCCAGCGCAGGAATGTCTCATTCACTCGCCCATGGATATCGTACTCGTACTCGTACGCGTATGTGTTGCCCAAACGATCATTATGTGAAAAATACTCGTAAGTACTAATTGAGTTTACAAGTACGAGCAGCTCGATCACTCTTAGTGGCCTATCATTGCATCACTAAGGCTTCCTGAATTCCGCCGGTAATCCGTGCACAGAAATCCAGATTTAATCGTATCCACTAGATAGAAGATATCAGATAAATTATTTCATCGGTCCAATAGAGTCGCATGGGTATTAATGATGTCACCGAACGCAATGCCATGATTGGTCTTCGATGTCGTATTCTTCATCGATTACCACAAGGGTTCTAATTAATAGATCTAGCTCTAGGCGAGAGAAGATTATACCGCTTGGCTGAATAAGATTCTCATTTGACGATCGTACCAATTACTAAACTGTTGGGGATCAAACAGATACACATTTTTCATCCAACTCACGGGGTTTTTGTTAGATATGTTAGATGTCAAAAATTGTCTCCTCATGAATGTGATGAGTAATAGGATCGAAACATGGTTATCCACGCATTCTCGTAGATGACTGTAGATATCATATCATAGACGCTTTGAGAAATGTCTTTTGGTGAACAGATGTTACGAATAGATTTGATCAAATTTGTAACCATCTCTCAAACTGTGAATTTGTTAATTAAAGATTAATTGTTGTTTTGTGAAAAGTCGTGGTCTCTACAGAAGAGTGGAAATTTTTAGTCAACTGACACTCTTCTTTGTCTTTAATGATGTATAAGTTAACAATAGTTATTGATTACTGAAAAATGGTGAAAGTTACAGAGTGCTTCTTTATTGATGTCCTGACACGGGTGTGAACCGTGATCCCTTGAATGTTGAAAAATAATTACGTTGAATTAACTTTTCGCCGAACCTGATTTATAGACTAATTTTTGAAAGGTTAGGTATACAGAAGTCACTAGGAATTCTTTACATATTCATTACGTTCACATTTGCGTGATCTACAAAGCCTAGCCTAACTAGATTAAGATTGGAACATTCCTTTTTGCCAAATAAGTAACCGAATTACGAAATATAAGATGTGAAGCCTCCGGCAAATATTCGTGTATGTTCTCGTATACCATACATCTGTTCCAGTAAAACTCCCCAGGTATAACAAAGCTGGCCTTCCTATGCACGTATCACATTCTACTTGTATATTCAACTTAGGAATCGTTGTTCATTTGCCAGAAATTAGTATTAACCCAAATATGCCACCAGAAGTACCAGAAGTGGTATGTTTTAGTTTCATCTTACCATAGATGGGTAGCAAATACACACAACCCACTGATCCTGGTGCTGGTGGCTGTCGGTGCCTTTTACGAGTAATACACAAGAACTCTTACGCGTACGTACACGTACATACGTAGCCCATGTAGAATCAAATCAAAGCTACACAGAGCACAAATATGGCAGATGGTTTGTTTGGCCATAATTAAGGAGAAGTCAAAAGCCATGCTAAAGCAGAGTAACTCTGAACACCATCGTACAACACAGCTGTGTGCTTTAAAAATCAATCTGTGTGTTCAGCGCTTAAGAGGAAGTGCTGGACAATATAAATAGTTTAACCTCGGACTATGTTCAAATGCCCACATTGGGGGAGAGTCGGTTACAGCGTTAACAACGACCTAAAAACAATACCAGAGTGCGCGCAAAAAAAAAAAAAAAAACGCAGAAACATACAACAACTTAACCGCGCTCCAGTTTGCACAGACTCTTATGAATTTTTATTGATCTCAAGTAGATCCCAAGCTACAGAGGCAATACTAGCAGTATCTCAGCTATAAAACAGATGGAGCCGAAGTGGCTCTACATGACCAGTCTACCTACAGTTATAGCGCATTATGATTGCGCGGGTGCAATCGCTTAAAACAGCTCTAAACACGAGTCTACTACAAAAAAGAGAAAGGCTCTGGCTCTAGTCTCAAGTCTCTACTATTTGAACACGGAACTTTGGCGTTATTTTTGCAAGTCTATTAAAAAAATCTTTTGCTTTTGGACATTGTTTTTTTTTTTTCCTATTTAACTCTTGGTGCACTCTACTAATTCCATCTAGGTACGACCATCTACATAGCAGATGCCAATCGACAAATTCACACACAATTTGGCAAATCAATTATTGAAACGCGTAGAGGAATCGAAAATCGCGCGCAATCCACTATTGGTAGCTCGAGGGCATCTTTCGTGCAAGGCACACTATACTATTTCTTCACACGCAATTCACCCGCCGCGACGACATCTCACTTTCTACAAACGCGATACATTACTCGCGTAGAGTGTGTCGTTGCCGTGACGTGATTTTGACTATGCCTGTGACTGTGATTGCGGCGCTATAGTACCTTTAATGTGCAATGTGTGAGCGAACATGTGGTAATTTAGCATTTGGCGCTTGCTTGTACAGAACGACACAAAACACGAATGTCCCGCGATGCATGAATTTTATTAAGCGCTCATCAAATGGAACTTACTTTTCAATTGCGTCGAATAGAAATTGTGTCATAAATGCAGGGAACGATGAAAGTTTGTTTGTGCAGTGACTGTTTCTGCAGTTGTTGTGTTTCCTGAAAAAAGCTTAGTTGGTTGCATAAAGTTCTACCTACATACCAAAGCGAAAAGATATAAAAAAAAGGCCAGTCCAGCAAGTCAGTCTACGACAACGATTTACCAAAATTGCACTATCGCAAATTAACTAGAAATTAATTAGAAACCAAATTATTTGTTTCAAAAGTGTGGACATGCTCGGAGTATTCGAAGGAACGAAAAATATGCAAATGAGAATCATGGTAAACAACGAGTTTTTCATCAAAATGCGGTCTTAAGATGTGTCCGATCAAAACTTGAACCTAAATTCGGTTATCGGTCAGTGGACTGGAACTGGTATCTAAGATTGTGAGTGACATCATCAGATTACATTTCTAAATGGGTAAATACGAGACTGTCATCCAAACGGAGATCAATGAAATCGAACTGGTCATTGGGTATTACACAGTATATGTAAAAAAAGGACCGTATACGTCATCAAGAGTCCAATTGACGGCAGGTTTCTCCAGGCCATAGATTAACCAAAAATTTAAGATATATCTGAATCAGTTAATTCAAATTTCAAGTCACACTAGAATCCTGGCAAATAATATGTCCTGTGAGCATAGATTAAAAGGTGCAAAGTATGGTATTTTCTGGATTTGACCTTGTTGACACAACCGTCTGCTCCGATTCCTATTCAACGACGTGTTAATTATGAGATCCACTTTGCGCAACACGAAACATAATCAAGAAGTCGAAAACATTTCACCGGTTTGTGTATCTGAGTAAGCTTTAATCACAGTTGAAATATCAAATATATTTAAGGTTCAATCATATTACGACTTACATAAATCTTTATTCTCAAATATACAAAAATTGTTCGAAAGCCTATTTCTTATTTCCAAGTCATAAGTCTGGTTTTAGAGATAGCCATTCGACTATAGACCAAGTCAACAGAATTATTGATGTTTTGTTCTGCTGTTTCTAAACATAGAACAAAAGTTCGACCAAGTCTGACACGAATGCCTCATAAACAAACTGAGAAAATCTTATCAACACAGTACTCAGTGACAATCTATTTAAAGGCGTCGCTACTTTAGAATAAAATAATTAGATATGTGCTCTGAATTTTCAAAGGGAGTTAAAAGTAATAGTTCCAGTTCAACAATTTAGCCTGTGTTCATCAATGACCTTTCTAGCCCATCACAGACTATGACTGGTTTATAAAACAAAATTTTGCTTTACAAATAAATAATCAAAAAAGTATGAACATCTGTCACTATCAAAATTATTCAATGGCTCCAGAATAAATAACGCACATGACATCCCTAATAGCGAGCTTTATCATGACCAAAGGACAGAGACCATAATCAAGGAGATTTAGAGCTATGCAGTCTTACTTCGGGCTGCAGATGTGGCCTCCAATCGCTCAACAGGACTCAAACATCTCAGATGTTGAATTCTTGGTTAAACCTTCTCCATTCCCTGTCAATACAAAAGGGATCGAAAATGACCCGCAGTATCTATCTTTGGAAATAGCCAAATGATAGTTCATGCGCTTTCGACAAGAGTCAACTCCTGTGTAACTGAACAGGACTGGTATCATAGGGTCCTGTATTAAGGTAATTTTGTTTAACAATATAAGGCTTCACCTTCTAACTTTGAAGCCAATCCTTAACTACCTTGAAGTTATAACTGCCAATGGTGATAATTTGGGAAACCGCCTGTGGTGTGAATCTTTTTATGGTGACAACATTTCGGCCACTTCCGCTTCGCTACTAACAAATGCTTCATTGACGGCTTGCTATGTTCGTTTACTTACATCAATTTCATCCGCGCATGCAAGCAATTGTGCAGACTTAAAAAGATCGTGCCTCTTGTTAGCCAGTGAGTTTTGCATGATTCTTTCTAGGGCTATGTTGAAAATTCACATGACAGCCGGTTGACATGTCTAAAAACTTTTTTGACATTGAAGGTCTCACTGAATTCATTACCGACCTTAGTGGAGCAACGTAAATTCTCCATTGTCATCCTGCATAACCTGAAGTGTTAGGCAGGGATTCAAAAACTAAATAGCTTGTCCCTATGCATGCTGTTATACGCGGCTTTGCAGTATGTTTTCTAAAATCTACGGTAGTGTGATGGGGACTTTCTTAGCCTGCTTGTTCTTAAACGGTATCAATCTGTTGCTACATTCGTTTAAATCAGAGTGACGGAATTCTCAGTAGTCTTCATTTTTATCTGGCAGCCGTATTTTGAATATCATAGCTGTTTTACTGTCTGCAGAAGTGGCCTTTCCATATGTGGCATTCGTGGAAAAAAGGCACCGAGTGTGTCAAAATATGGCTTCGAAATCTTGGTAGTAATCTACATTTGAGCGACCATAGTCCAAAGAACGGTCAGGGCTAAACTTTGTGTGGCTCGTCAGAAGGAAGTTTAAAGATTCGATTCACTTAGGCCGAAATCTACGCGCCACGCTAAATAATGTAGCATTTCGTTGTTTTTATTCTGAGTGGCGCAGTTATCGCAGAATAAAGCTAAATTCAAGATGAACATCTCGAAGTAATGACGGATTTGACTGATGGCACCATTAAGTTCTGTGACCACTTTAAATTCTTCATCGAGTAAATAGTTTACTTGAACTTTGATAAATTCGTTGTGAATACATTTACGTGTTTTTTTTAAATACCCTGATCCCAACTGTTGTGGACTAGAGGGATAAGATACGTTTTGTTTAAACTGGTTTTAGAGATAGCTATTCGACTATAGTTTAAACTTAGTACAAGATTAGAAGACATATCTTTATTTGAATCAAGCATCTTACAAGATTGTTGACAGAATTCATGTTGACGTTTTACACAATCAATATGACCAAGAACAGCTCGTTATAGAATCAAAGAATTTTGTAAACAAACGTCGCAAATATCATCTTTCGGGTCATGGGTGAGATGTAAGGACAGTACTTCGCCCATATTTTCGAAAAAGTTTTAAGCGCAATTGTATCTTGTAGAAGACAAAGTTTTGCAAAACGACGTTAAACAGCGCTTTTTGTTTTACTGGATGGCAACATCGGCATTTTGTAGACTCTGGACTTATTACTTTCAGCACTTTTACCATACTTCTTTCGAGTTTGATTATTGTAAACGTTTTCAAGAGATAAATTTTGTAGATGAAACTCAAATAAACCTAATTTTGATGTGTTTTTCTCATATCTTGGATGAATTGTTTGCTTTCCACAACAAGATTTTCTTGTACAATATTATTGCATTATTTGGAACAACAAGGTTGACATCAATTGATAATAAATTATTCTTGTACATCTTTAGCTGACTCCTCTAATTCGACTATATTCAATTTAGAGCTGTTTAACTCAATCTCATCGTTGTGGTATATCGTATTCAACACCTCAAACTCTTTATTAAATTCACTACAGACACTCATTTTTTATAAAATTCACTTTTAATAAGCACTGGCTTGGTAAAACAATTCACAAAAAAAAAAAAAAAAAAAAAATGAAGTGATAAAAGTTCAATGTCACAGCAACAACTGAAGGTGTCGTCACACTACAAACAAACAAACAAACAAAAAACACGGAGTGAGAGGGGAAGAACCTCACCAGAGTTGTACCCTATGACAACAAAGCGCTTCTCACAACTGAAGCCGTTTTCACAATAATACGATATTACCTTGCGAAAATTTGAACGCGTTTTTCTCAAAAACTTGCTTTCAGACACTAAGTAACTTTTTTTGGCAAATACCACATATTTTTAGCCTCGACTGCGGCTCTACTATAATCGTCCATGTTTTCTCTCATAAGTCATTATTCCTGCAGCACCTCACGAGAAACAAATAAATATACTCCTTAACAAAAAAAAAAAAAAAAAAAAAAAAAAAAAAAATTATAAGATTCCCAACGCCCAAATTTTGGTAGTGCAATCGGCCAACTAGTGGTTCCGATGAGCAATATTTGACACTTTATGTTCTATTGCATAAAATTATATTTGATCTTGGGCGTATATCAAGCCAGATATTAGCGGACATGGTAAAGGCTTCTTGACTAAGTCTTCCCCAAACGATGAAACTGCATTTCAATGAAAGCTATTTGTTCTCTCAATAGCAATCATAACCGTAATATATTATATATATGTCACAGCTTTCCATCAACCACCTTTTTTTCGGTTTTATATTTACAGATTTAAGCACACATAAACACAGGAGTCCTTACCAATAACAATTAGATGGTGTTCAACAGCAGAATCATCACATTTTGAGGCTTATAGTTTCTGATAGACTATGCCTAACTTTCTGTGGAAAAAAAATCACTTTCACGCACAATCCTAAACTGGAAGGTTAAGTCTTTCGTTAGACGGAATGTGGCCTTAAAGCTTACATAAGGTATTTATGAAATAGTTCACTTTAATTGATACCGAAGATCTCACGCCGGGCGCGGTCAAAATAATGAAAGAGTACTTCGGTGAAAACATTTTGATAGACAGATTTCACTTCTAAGGTTGGTATGGCTAAGTAGGCCATATTTGTATAAGGAGTGTAAGCTCTAAGGTTTTATCCCAACACAGAATAATATTCGACAGCGTGGGTCTGTTTAGGCCTCACTAATTTGTCAACATCAAAACGACGTATTGAAGAAAAGATATTTTGGGCCTTTGCATTTTTTTATAAGTGGAAGCTCTCACCAAATTAAAATGGCACATCCAAAACCTTCTTTCAAAACAATCGTACTGTTATCATTGTTTCTGTTCAAAAAAAACAAAAAAAGTTTCTTTCATTTTTATAAATTAAAAATTCATTTTTCATAGCTCATCCCAGTGGACAAGATAGAATTCAGAGAGGTTAGAGGTAAAAAAAAAACATGCGAGAGAGATTCCATGAACCACGAGCTAAGTTAAATATCACAAGCAATCGATTTCATGATGACGATGTTGCGCTGACGAAATGCCCGTACATATTTCGTATCTATAAGTATCTACTCGTAGAAGAACTACTGCTCCCCAATGGGAACAACATGCTCTATTGATTATGATTTGAAAGGTGGATCCCGTTAACGTGTCATCGGGAAGGTTTTTTGCATTTAGAGACGAGATGATGTGCCTTCTCGTTACCAATCAAGGAATCCAGTGCCAAAGTCTGCATCACTGGATGTGATGCACAGACAACATGTCTCCATGTGAAGCAATCACTTTGAATCTTCTTCAACAATGACGACGAAGACGACGACGACGACGATGAAGGTAGCAGCAGCCGTGGTAGTGGTGGCAGTGACGGCAATGATACCAGTGGTAGTGATATTGGTAGTGGTGGTGGATCTTCTTTTTTTCGCTTCTTCTTCTTCGTTTGCTGCTGCTTCTTGTTCATCTTCATCTGCCAGATACGGATGCTGGCACACAACAATTTTGAATGCGATCACGAACTTGACCTTTCACATAACCCATCGAGAAGCTAAGGCTGCATTGTGGTATAGAGCAACAGAGTTTCTATTCCGATTTGACTTTGTGTCGAATAATGAAGAAGAAGAAGAAGAAGGCATCGGCGATGATAATGGTTTTAGCGTTAGCTCGAGGCACGGCACTCTATGATGGGATGGGTTTGGTTCACTGCTGCCCACTTCCCATTCTTCCCTAACCTCCGACACATTTAAATGATGACAATTCGTCGTCGTCGTCGTCGTTCTCGTCTTCGTCTTCGTCTTTGTCTTCGTTTTTGTCGCCTAAATCGTTGTCTAAGATTTTGTTTTAAAGTCAATCCGACAATCTTTTTTTGGTGGTAGCGTAACCCATACTATTGCCAAAGGTTAACTTCAAAATACTTTGTTCGGTGCAAACTTGGCTGCCGTTAGTGGCAGCGATTTTATTTATGAGCTCCAATCAGATCTCTCATAAATCATTTGGGAAACCATCCAGAAAACTATGAGAACCAAATCTCTAAGTTAATTTCGCTCCAATAATAGTTACATACGTTTGCCCGAATTCAGTTAGGCCAAACGGGGATAAGACATGATAACCACCACCATCTACGTAAGTTTCCTTCCTTTCAAGGATGACTGGAGCAATTCATTTTTTCCCAAAAACCAAACTTAACGACTTGTAGCACTACATTGAAACGCCTGACAACTAGATCCGATAATCGCTGTTGACAATCTCCTTGGCCAAGAAACACCACAGACTATGCATCGTCGTGGTTGCCGTCACTGTTGTTACTCAGTGCACAGCGGCATCTTCATATCTATAACTCACTTAAAAAGCGCAGACATTAAACACAGACATGGGTAGAACATGATGTCCAAGCACCGCAATAAAATTTATTTTCAAATTAAATTCAATATAAGAGTTTGCCTATTCACAGTTTGTGTCTTGGTCTTTGGTTCTTCTTTCCCACTTGACCACTTAAGACTACCACTATGTGGTACCACTTGTACTACAGACACACGCTACATACAATTGCAAAAGTGCAATCTTAAGCCTTTAAAGTTGGGGATTTTAAGTTGACTGTGATGCTGGGCTTTAGATGTGTCTGTTAGATGCACCTAGTAGAACATTGCACGACAATGAGTAAAAGGAGTACGAAGTCGGCTTCCTTTGAACTGGTCGCATGCGGCATGTGCGCTTGTTTTTCCAACAAACAACAACAACAGCAACAAGCATTTACATCGTCGTATATCGCCTTTTAGTTGATCTGATTTACCATCGCCTGATCGCATCAGGCATCTGCTACAGCATCAACATCAGTAGGTACTGCCTGGAACTGGCCTGGTAAAATGGTGGTCTCACGTTATGCGAGAAATGAAATATCAACGCGTGTGGACTAATACCTGTATTCTGATTGAACAAACATACATACACGCTTTAGCAATCGTTAAGCGTTCGGCGGATTCACTTGCCGACAAGTGTTCTTGCAGGAGGAAGTGATAAGTACTGCGTTCCATAATAACTCTTAAACAGTTACGAGCATATGCTCCGTGATTAACTCAAATGTAGGGCAAGTAAGTGGGAACTAGTGCTGCTAAATTGATATCAACTGTTTTTGCTTAAAAGCATTCTACTCTTCCCTAAACTAGCGTGCAGTAGGCAAATGAATCCAACTGATATGATCACGCACCTGTGGCGATGATTTTTACGAAAACTTATTTATATGTCAAAAGGCGATCGTTAACCAAATAGTTTGTAAAAATGGCTAGCTTCTGTTTCTGTTACTTGTCACTTGTCACGATAGTTATCACCGAGGCGGATGAATAAAAAGTGAAGTCTATGCGTAAGTGCAAACGCATCGCAACCTTGCTTACGAATAAAGCATCGAGTTCATCTTGATGAATTGGGTATTCGGATTCCTAAATGAAGATTGGAAATATTTGACAAATTGGTGACATGCCAATTGGACTAAATAAGTTTTAGCCTGTGGGTCTTGTGTATTAGTCGACGAATACCCTCACTGCTCTATGCCACCACCTAAACTATGTAGTTTTCAGAAATAGCATCCTGAGCGAATTTATGCGAATCTTTGCAATAAAGGAACGCGAGCTCCTTACAACTGTCGCACTAAGACCTCTAATCTATAAGCACCAAACATACCACATCCTATATTCCCAATCACTGGTGCCATAATCCCTTCAACTCAATGCTGCCCCTGTTGTTCTTAACGTTCTTACTCAACTTCATTATGTATTAGTACGGCAAACAAAGGAGAGAAACCAACTATTGCTAATGCTATATTCCAGCAGGTCTAAGATCTAACTCTTGTGAATAGTATCTCCTCTGGTTTTGTTCAAAATTGGAAAGTTTCCAATGGAAATGCGGACTCTATGTCTAACCATAGGAACCCAAAAACAATGAACTAGTGTCGATATGCTTTAATTCTCCCAGAGCCAAGAACCTGACTAACGCGATTTCATCCCCATACCATAAATGATATCTCACTCTCTGCGAAGAGGGTACCCTGGTGCTACAATAAGCATGAAAAACTTGAGAAAATAGCTAGAAAGGGATTCAATAACAAAATAACAATTGATTAAAAGGACTACAATAAGTCTCTCACAACGTTTAAGAAATATTTTTATTAAATCAAAGAGGGAATCCTGGAGGAACATTTCCAATGGCTGAAAGGTCATTACGACCACTGCTAGTGCACAGAAATCCCTACCGCTAGAATACAAAAGTGCCAATCGAAAGGAAATATTCGAACTCCTTCTGCGGACCAACTTCCTTGGCTAATACCAGACCAAGAAACGCAAGATGATGTGTTGCAAAATCATCAACCTTTGAAAAGAAAAAATAGGCATAATAACAACTATCTGGAACTGGTGTAAAAATAAGGAGCTCTCAATTAACAGCAGCAAAATAACAATAATTCCATTCACAAGCAAAAGAGAGATAAACTTCTCTATAGGAAGAGATTTGGTATACGTAATCCTAGATAAAACACCTACTTTGGGGCACTCTCTCAACCAAAAAATAAACAATGCTATAAGATACCTATGAAACACAAACAGCTATTGGCCAAACCATGGGACCTAAATCCCAAAATGTATGCTGGCTATAAAATCAAATGTTGAAACTTATCAGACTTTATGGTGGGGTAGTGTGTTCCGGCAAAATCCAGCAAAGATTAATAAAAATGAAACTGAGCATTTAAGGGTCTATAAAAATTACCCAAACTGCAAGCATGAAGGCATCATTATACCTAGCTCAAGCTACATCGTGCAAGCCACTAAAGCACCTACGTCAAATCATAAATTAGAGCAATTTTACACCACCCTTAATAAACATCTTTACGGATTGCGAATCATCTTCACTAGTACATGCAGATTTTTCTTTAAAACTGAGGAATCTGTGGAGCACTTAATCATCACTGGCGATATTTCTAAACAAATGTAGTCTCCATAGGCTATGAAGGCGATCTCGCAGACAGAACTAATCCTATTTTCGGAAGTAACAACAAATAGACAGAAGTGGCTCATTAGATCAATCTGGTCCCAGTACAGAATGGTCTCTGCCATACTCTCGGAAGACATACTTTACCTTTATTAAACTTTTGATTCGGTTGAACCAGAGCCACAACGTCTCCACATAACACGATTTCTTAATCCGGCTGCCATTACTTAACACAGCGAGCTATTTCTGTGCAGTTACTTTTCAACTGCACAGGCCACCTTAGGTGCAGTTTGCATATGCTGTGTGATCTCTCTAGGTTGGAGCCAGAGACTTTTGGGACAAGAGTATCTACATATATGTCCCAGCCATTTCAGTAAATGAGGAATTTTTTTTCTAATTTGACTAAATTGATAAAATCCGTAGAGCATTTGTCTGAATCGTCTTCTCAATGAACAAGTCTCCTTTCAAAATGTCGTAGACGATTTCCATTCGCCTGGATCTAAACCTACCAGTACCCCTTTACGGTTTAAGTCTACGCTTCTGAACTGTAATATAGCACAAGTTTGTTATCCAAATCACGTCGAAGATGGGAATGGCACAGCTACATGGATACATGTCTGTTTTCAAAATCATAACAATAGAAACAGGTTTTTCTAAATTGATTATCGATTTCGAATCTTTGGATCGTTTCTAAGGTATGTCTCAAAGTGCAGACTTAGTTCCGCCCTGTAAACATTGGTTTGTCGACAACAGAAAGTGCACAAAGGTTGGCAAACGTAGGTGAACTTAACTAGTCTAAGTGGCAACTGGCCAATGTTATTGCCTCTATTTTTTGTATAGATTTACAAATAAAATAAAAAAATAAATGCTAAGTACGGTGGGGAAATGAAAAATAAAACTTCTTCATGACTAACAACCGAATTGGTTTCGGAGAATCCATATATCCTTTACCACATTGTTCAACCGTCTACCACTTACCACAATGTAATGCCAAATACTTAATAAACCATCACTACCTGGGGCGCCCGGGCATATTCATATGCAATAGGAAGCTTACTCGTAACTTCTCTTTTCCACTTCTTAGATTTACAATGATTAAGCCGACCGATTAGGTTCATGAGTGCAGTTATTAATCAGCACGGCATTGGCCTTTTTGTAAATTCGCGTGGCCAATGCATACGCATATGCTACCCCGAAGCCAGAACATTCTCAAGGAACATACACTTGTTGGCACTAGCAAAAAGAGAAAGGCAAACCAGATCAACAGCATATTTAGCGCTCGTCGTTGGAATATCCACAATCAGTACAGGCGCTCGCGCATATATCTACCTGTATAAGACACAAAAAAAAAAAAAAGAGACACTCTGTGACACAAGAGCCGTCCGCGAGCCTGACTATTGACTAGTGTTTTCTACCGTCTACCACTTACCACCCTACCGCCTGCCACTAACTGCCGAGAACCAAAAACAAGTCACGACTATAACCAAGCCCACATTTCGTTTTGAAGAAGATTTTTCGTGGGCCAGAAGCGACACTAAAGCAAATTTAGTATAGAATACGTACAACCATAATCGCCATAACCGCCATAACTACCAAAACCTACCACCAACACCACCGCCACCGCCATAACCACCAAAATGTCAATTTAAATCGTCGCCCATGATAATTACGGTGACAGTTGCGCCTCTTCGAATGTGCCAATGAACAGAAACGCGTTTCAATGAGAACAGCAGGCAAGGAGCCTCTGCAACTTGAAGTGACGCCTGGATCGTCAGCTTTAGCGACATTTGGCGACAACAATTACGTGAAGATTCGCCGCAGGAGCTTAGAAAACACAGAATTATATCTGAAGAGATACTAGTCGTACACAGAGTAGTAGAGCACTACCGTGAACGGGAATTAATACACAGACTAGACGCCGCGCCAACAATTACGAGTGTAACCTTCTTGCGTTCACTTGGGAATCATTGATGTCTCTTCTCTTTTCTTCGACGAGTATCTGTTGGCAATGTAAGTGGCCGCCAACCAGACACCTGAACAGTGCGTTATTTGCGTTGTCGTCTTCCTAGTAATGTGCGCGGTCTACATTTTCCCTTCATATTGACAGCAAAATGGACAAATGGACATAGACAATGTCTACCCCGAACCAAGTAGAACTTGCCAACGCAAAAGAAATCATCTCGAATGTAAATTTATGGGACGCACGCATGCACTTCACGCATAGTTCCTTGAAAATTGCTTTTGCACGTGTAATGTACTCTTATTCGATAGCGTACGCAATTTGAGGATAATTAAAGCGTTTTGTCTGTTGTCTGCATGCATGCAAAGCGGTTACAATGGTTATGTATGGCAGAAACGATGGCGACGTTAGCGACGACAGCGATGGCACAACGGTGCCATTTCGTTGAGGTGGAAGAAATTTCCACGAACCATATTACTATACAAGTACTACGAACAATTGCCCTCCATTGGGCATGACACAAAGTCAGCTACTTCCATCCAACTCAAATAAGGACTTACAGTCTTGTTAAAATCTTTGAGATTAGACCATCTACCTTTCTACCAGTTCACCATCTACTGAAGTACACATATAATTTGTAGATTGCATACCCAACTTGGATTCGCTTGGCTACGTTAACTAAAGTAAAACCCACAAATCACCGCTCTGAACAGAGGTCCGTAATTAAAATAGAAGGAGAGGTGGAAATCCCCCTCGCCCACATACTCGTATCGTAAGCCACATGCCAGCAAGCTCTAACCTATGCTCTTGATATGAAAAAATGAAAATATTCTTAAGGTAAACGCGCATGAGTAGCGAACTTTTTTCTGCAACAAAAGCTAGTTTACCTTACCGTAAGTGGTAAATGTGACGACGAAACGATGGTGGAGCATACTTTTTAAAATGCATACATGGACGTACATATGAGTACTCGTAAAGCAATAAGTT
Organism: Volucella inanis; assembly: GCA_907269105.1. Taxonomy (NCBI): domain Eukaryota; kingdom Metazoa; phylum Arthropoda; class Insecta; order Diptera; family Syrphidae; genus Volucella; species Volucella inanis. The sequence goes on from OU026157.1 coordinate 139,967,385, forward strand.
GGTCGCCCTATGTAAAGCATGTCGCTTGATTCTAAACTCGTAAGTTTGCGTTCATTTTGTTTTTTTTTTCACCTACTTTTACCTTGACTATCGATATGCTTGACCAAGCTATGCCTAACCGATATGCTTGCCATAGACCTAACTACGAGTACTATAAGTATTCGTACGTAAGTAAAGTTATGAATCAAAGAATCCCAAAACAGGGCATTAAACATACTGGGCACCGTGTTGCTGGTACGCTTGCGCGTCACTTAATTAGTGCATGGTACGTGATTAAATGGAGCACCCTGGTACTTTTGTCCAGAGCCAGTTATGTAAAAGTGAAAAGCAAAAGAATATCGATCGGTAAAGGCCTTGGCGCTTGCTTACCTTTAAAACGGAATTTACATCGAAAGTCAGCAAGTTAAAGACTACGGAGAGCTAGTGACTTGACTCTCTTTATGACCATGTGACCATGAAGCTATAATACATACTCACACATGAATGCTTCAAGCATTCATTTATCTCTGGCAAACTCCTCATTATTGACGATGCCGAACATTGCCATAGTGATTAATTTTTTTAATGATCCGCCCGACCGACAAATGGACGATAATAGTGGTAAAACGTCTTGATGCCAATTAGCCCCTTGGCAAGTTAACTACGACTTACGATAGTTTGCATAGCATGGTAAAACTTCTTCAAATGAATAGAGGATTTAGCTAATTAGACTGATCCAATTTTATTGTGCGATTATACAAAACTACATATTTATTGTTGCTCGTTTTGGATGAGCTTAGTCAGAGAAAATCGGGGATTTCAGTGATGCCCTGTTAGTTAATGGCCTGAAACTGTTATCTTTACGAAGAGACGAGATCATGGGAACTTTTAACCCTTTATATGTGTCATTACTTCATTTCTTAACAACAAATAGAAAGCATAACTGTGTTGAATGAAATGTATTCTATATTAAAATCAATATATGTATAATTAGCCGGCTCGAAGTAGGCAGAACCAACACTATTAGGTGTTGAGTGGTAGTTCTTTTGTTTTGTACCGAATGTGTCTATCTTGCATATGAAGCAGTGTAAGCAAGTTCGGAAGGGAAGCATTCCATCCAATCAGGATCGGATCCTACATGTTCATATGGTGCTACAACAGTCCATGCCCCATCTGCAATATTTTATCAAAATTTTCGGAAACAGTACTACAATAGATACAGCAAAAAAAAAACTTTAAAAAGGAATACTGTAGTCCTCCGCTATCATAAATTTAAATATTCAGACACAAACAAACTGTAATTGACATCTGCTAGACGGTGTTTATCTAATCAATATTTGCTCATGTAACAACAAAAACGAAAATCCTAGTCAACTGAGTCAACCACTTACCTCTTGGTGAGCGCAGGCTAAGATCCACTGGTTCGACTTGCACTGGAGGGCCCTCTGCCTGCAAAAAAAAGGAACATAAATCTCGAATTAATTAGCAGTCTAACCCGGAAACACGGTCAGTTCAAAACATTACAAAAAAAGAAGAAAAAAACACACATAGATAACGTTAATCTGAGAGTTGCCAACTTGTTACTCAGAACCATATCATTACAAAAGCACCCGTTGATCGATATTTTCTCAATGAACCGATCAACGACTTTCAATTAAATAAATAAATTTCCCGAACAGCTAACAACTCAAACTCAAACACTTCCCTACAGGTGATCGAGGTGTCTAAATAAATTGCATAAGGGTCGACCTAAGAGACCAACTGAACACTTCTATAGTGATGGCCCTGAAATAGCAATACAAACCAATCGATCGAGCGTCTAACCGCCACCATTCCGCCAGCAAAGTGAGTTATTAACCAGTTCTCGTGCAAATATTAAAAGTTATTAATTACTCTTGAAGTTTGCAACTGTCGTTTGCGTTGTTCAACTCGGTTTCACTAAACAGAACAAAATCAATGCAAAGTGATGTAAATTGAATGCAACGGTTGTAGCAAAAAAAAAAAAACAAAAACAAAAAAAACGTTCCCAATGGTACCTTATGTATATTGCTTTATCTGCTCCGAAGGAAACTACCCCATAGTGCGCACATATTGTGGGCGATAATGAAAATTAAGAGCTACAAATAAGATTTGCGCTACGGATATTGATAAATGACAGCAGGCTCTCCTCCAAGTGGGCTGGCTATCGATCCGTACTCCAATTTATTCAGTCGTCACATTAATCAAGAATCAGTTACTGTGTCGGTAGCAGACCTGACGGCTCGCGACGTGATATCCAACTGCAGTGCTATACGGCTGCCCATTTGAATATTTCTATTTCTAAGGCTTCGGCCTCGTCTGACACTGATGCGCGTCTATATTCGTATTAACGTTTGACACCCGTTCCTACCCAGCCACATGAGTACGAGTACCCGTAACATAAGTTAAGACAATTCTTATCAACCCAACGAACTTACTCGTAAAATTTAATTGCAGTGCGAATTATTCCAACCGGAAGTTTCTCCTTCTGTAAGCTGACACTTAACTGGTTTACAGGTGCTTGCTTGTCTCTAGGTGACGGTGGTGGTGCAACTACATACTTGTACAACACCATACAATGTATCATTTAAATGAGGTGAACTTATTCACGTGCCTATGTCTCATAAAATGGCACGACCTAATGTGTATACGTATGTACTCGTAGCTTGCAAAAGCAAAACATAAAAAGGCGGACACTGGCCGAATGTTATTACCGATTACATGTCAAGCCGCTTGCATTAGGACACTCTGCAAACAATGTTGATGAATAATATGCAATATGCATCGAATGCGATTAGTCTTATAAGTTGTAACATCAACTGAAATATAGTAATTATGCTGTAGTTCCGCATTTAAGGGATGAATCAACTAACATAATAGCCACAACGACACAAAAGCCATAAAAAACTTGTGTTTGCCTGCAAACGAATAGTGCTTAAGTTAGCTCGAAAAGCCTTCACCGAGGATTAAGGTGTCTGCACAAATATACATTTAATCCACACTCGATTCTACTTATCCACAATATCTTTTAAAAATCTAAGCTTACGAGTACTACATCTACTGGTGTACTCGTAACCACAACTCCGCCAGCAGTCACAGTTGTTACGCCAAGTCGTCGGCCGCGGCACGAGCGATAAATTGGGTTGGTGTCGATCGATGTCAACCTAATTTCTGGCCACCCTAATCAGAGTGGAACAACGCGCGCACAGACATCGATAACGACATCAAGACAAGGAGACAACCAGACAACGAGACAACGAGACAACGAGACAACGACATAGCGAACGCGCGATCTATTCAAGTGAAAACAAGCAACTTAAGTCATTCGAAATCATTGTCAACACGAGTTATTACCACGGTTTGTTTGGCGTTTGACAATCTATTGTGCGCGGGACACACCCACGACCTTGATAACCAGAACGACATAAGCGGTGGCTATTGTGCGCCTAACCGCTGCACTGTATGTACATGCGAGTAGCTAGCTATACGCTCTACTACTGACTGTGGTTGACAGTGTATTTTGTTTTCTGTGTTTTAGAATCTTTTTTTTTTTTTTGTTTATCTATGTGTCGACGGAACGTAGCCGTGATTAAGCAATTTGTAAAGCTATGTACTTGGTCTGACACTGACACAATCATGTCAATCGAAATGAGGATGAGATATTGACTGAAGCGGCTCCTTTTTGGTCGAAACATTATAACCTTGACCGAGGCAAGGATTTTGAAGGCCGAAACACAGCCAATTACATTTAAACAGAGGAGACAGAGGTTTGAAATCTGCTTGCTTCTAACCGCACCATTTTTCTTATTAGGTTACTCGCGAAATTTAAGTGCACATAGCTCGTTACCGTCACACTGGCAGCGTTGCAAAACGCCATAGAGGTGGTCATAAAAAAACAGCAACATCGTCAGAAATGGTTCGGAAAGTGAAGGCTCGAATTGAGTGAAATCCGCATCGAAGTGGAAGAAAAATGGCTCATAAGCTCAACATATCGTTGGAACGGATGCGACACATACTGAAAAATTAGCTTGGGCTCAACACATCGAAGAGTTCCAAAAAGCACACGATCTTACACCGCAACAGAAAAAAATAAGAGTCGAAAGAGCGAACGAGTTGCTACGCTTGCAGGAAAGTGGTGAGTTGCCGAATTTGGTTTTTTCCGATGAGTCGCCATTTGTTATTGAGCAATATGTCAACAAACAAAATGACCGAGTCTACTTACCAGAGAGGTCCTTCGAAAATTTACACCTTCGGACGGCTACCAGAAAGCAGGTAGTACCGATGGTGATGGTTTGGGCCGCCATAACCGCCGATGGTCGCTCTCCGCTAGTATTTTTGGACCGTGACGTCAAAATTAATGCGATCGTATACCGTGAAACTATCTTAGACGCAGTATTGAAGCCTTGGGCAAACGCGCGTCAACCAAGATTGGTTAAAAAACAATGTTCCACACTTCATTTCTTCGACACAATGGATTGCAAATTCTCCGGATGCAAATCCGTTGGATTTCTCTGTCTGGGGTATTTTGAAGGCGAAGGTTGGCGCTAAAAATACCAAAGTTTGGACCACCTCAAACAAGCACTTCGCCGGGAATGGGCCAAAATACCGCCAAAGATGGACATATTGAAAACTACTGATACAATTTGAGAATTGATGTATTTTCCAACATTTTTTGCTTTGGCACAATAAAATTTATCAAAAAATAAAAAAATTATAGCATTTTAAAAAGATTCAGTTCGAGTCAGTCAGGGTGTAGTTTCATCATTTTCGTACGACTGTGTATTATATGATATTTTAAAAACATTTCATAACACTTCAGCAACATTTTTTTAAACTTAAGAACAGCTACCACAGAGAGGTAAGAGAAAAGAAAGGAAATATAAGGAACCATAAGTTTGTAACATATTATATATAAAGATTGTGGCAGAGAACATTTTCGAAAAAATTTTTTTTTCAAGTATGCCAAAACTAGACACATGACTATGTACGAGGCTCTATTGTTGGTAAGTATCGATCTGGTATTTCTTCGGGATCAGCCGTAGTGGTGATTACCGGGTTTAAATCTGCACTATCAGATCATTGAGAAATGGTTCTGACTTTTATACAATATAATGTGCGGAATCTTAAATAGACAAATTAGGCGCTCATGATGCGTTCATCAGGCATATGCATTGAACAAGCAATTCCCTGCCACCACTTATTGGTGAAAGGCACAGACAGGCATTCTGTTCGCTTTCTGTACTTAAGCTTACAAGTTGCTATCTTTATTTCATTTTGGTCGAATGGACATACTATAATATCCTGGTTTTTATAGTCCAGGTCGAAAGTTGACATATCGCAATCTACTTGTAAAAACTGAATGTGGTTACAAAAAATAATGGGGCTTCATCCCATACAACATTTCGAACCATCGTTTATTGAAATCACTATTTGCCAAGAGAGTGACTCATCAATAAACCGATTACAGCTCTAGTTTTTCGATTTTTTCAATTATTTTTTCGTGAACAGCTCTTTTGAAAAAGCATTAGAAAGTCTTATAATCTGAGTTTTAATGATGTTGAACAAACCCAGCACATATTTCTCAAAACTGAAATAAATTATTGTTCCGACCTGCCTGTTAATGATATTATGTCGCCGTTGTACTGGCCTTGTTTATGTTATGTTATATACGGGCAGACATTTCGTAGAAAGAGCGACTTTTTATTCTCTATCTCCATACATTTGCAGATACAACCTAATTCACTCATACTACATATTATGTGTGTACAATTAGATCTTTTCAACGCTGTCTTTCGCCGCAATGGATCACGTTGATAGAAAGAAAAAGCATTCGAGAGAATCGATTCCAACTATTGGTATTAGAATCGTAGATACATTTTAAATGATGTGTTCGCTGGACATGGTGGCGATGCACGGAAAGGTGCGGGAGTGTTTCCGCCACTCTTAACTAATTAGAAATCAATTCTAAGAGCTTTGTGAGAAAACGCCTAACAGAGTGGAGACAACTACTACTTTTTCTGGGCGCCTAGTTGCCCAATTCAGTAAAATTTCATTTTTGTATCGCCCGACTGACTGATCTCTGTATTTCTGCAGTTTCTGGTCCTTTTCTTCTCAGCAAGATATAAAGGATAAAAATAATTCACACATTAATTTTTATTACATTATATTGTTTATAAGTTTAGGAAAAGCCAGTAAAAGAGTATTCATATCCCCTTGGTGCGCGCGCGGAATTATATAAAAAAAAAAAAAACATGCTAGCAGCGGCCAATATGTGGTGGCGAGTGTAAACAGGGGTTGCCCGCGAGGCGGCGTTCTGTCTTCACTGCTATGGTGCATGTTGGTGGACTTACTGCTCAACGCACTCAATAGATCTAACGTCTCAGCAAAAGCATATGCGGATGATGTAACTTTACTATCTGTTGCATTGTGTTTAGCGACTGTCTGTCCAAGGCGCAGGCAGCCCTAGGCATGATCGACGACTGGTGCACTAGTAATGGGCTTTCAGTCAATTCTCTCAAACCTGAGGTTGTTCTCCTTACAAGAAAAAGGAAGCTGCCTGGTCTGACCCATCTAGTGCTAAAAGGCATTACTGTCTAATAATTAATGGGTGCTATCCTGGATAAAAGCTTCTCTAAACGAAAGCATCTAAGGTGCTGTCGGCCTTCTGGCAGTGCAGAGGAGGTAACACCAAGACATGGGGTGGTGACCAAAAAGAGTACTTCGGATCTACACGGTTATGATAAGGCCAATTATAGTATATCCTATGCGTCGGTTGCCTAGTGGAAGAAGCTCTTGCGAAAACATGTAATTGCTGATTTCACCAGACTTCAAAGAAAGGTTTGTCTCGGATGCATGGGAGATTTCCCTAGCACTCCAGTTTCCTCCCCATGATATTCATATCATGGGCTGCACCCTCAAAGTCATCTTCCGATTAAAAAGAAGTGGTCTTTGGTACAACACGCACTGGACCTTCGATGAGCTTGCGCGCCGGCTGCCTTATGACTCCAGTCTGATGGACATGCTGTCTGATGCAATGACAATAGATCTCCTGTTGCGGAAAATATACGAAATAGACTTGTCTTGTGCCCAGGACTGGCTTCGGTATATAGGATGTGGTGCTGGTGTTTTTCTGTAGGACGACAACATTAGATTTTACTTCACGTTAGAAAAGCTTGCATCTGTCTTCCAAGCAGAAGGTTACGCAATCCAAAGGAGGTCAGCGGTCTTTCTGCTGTCTCTCAGTAGGAAAGACTAGCGTCTTGACGGGACATTACACTTTTACAAAGCATTTAAATGTGCTGGGTGTAATTGACGCAACATCCTGCGATGCTTGCTGCGACGACACCGCGAAGCACTAGCTCTGTGAATGACTGGTTTACGCTCGCACCAGGCTGCAGGTAATTGGCTCTGACGTGGTGGGTACTGGTACTGTAGGTACCTTATCACTGAAGAGCTTACTCATCTTTCTTCATAAAACTGAAAGATTTCTTTAAAAGGAACTTTACTAGTCAGGACTAGTCCTTTGTCTGAGTGCTCTATTCCGACATTAAAAGAAAAAATCCTTCATTTACTCGTATGTATATAATATAACAATAGAGGGTGATTTAACGTGAGGTTTGTTTTATAATGGAAAATAAAACACATAAATTTGAAAGTGAACTTAAAATTTTTATTAGCAGTTAAAAAAACAATTCATGGCATTTACTTTTTGAAAATGATATCTTGTAAATGCTGGCCACGACTACGTCTGAAGTGGTCCATTCGGAGGGACTCGTTCGAGCATAGCGACTAGTATCTCGTGGATACTAGATGACGAGTTATTCGTCAATCGTAGCTGCCTTATTCCTGAAGACCTGAGACTTTACATATCCCTAGAGAAAAATAGTCCAAAGGTGTGATATCGCACGTTCTAGATGGCCAATTTACCGTAGCAAGACCTGAAAATAATTGCTCACCAAAATGATTTCACAACAAGTCCATTGTTTCATGCGCTGTATGGCTCTTAGCGCCGTCTTGTTGAAAACAAAGCTCACCGAGACCATGTGCTTGAATTTGAGGAAACACATAATCCTTTAACATGGCGCGACAACGGTTAACATTGACGGTAACATTCTGATTTGCCTCATTTTTGAAGTAATATGGACCAATGATTCCACCAGCCCATAAACCACACCATACTGTTGTTTTTAATGGAAGTAATGGTAGCTCTTAGTACTCTTCAGGTTGCTCATCAGTCCAAATATGGCAATTTTGTTATATACACTGGATATATTTTATATATTTTAAGATATACACTGGATTTTCATTAAAAACAATTTTCAAACAGAACGCTAATTTTCATGAGTCTTTTCATGATAACTTGCCAGACAATACTGAACAAAAATGACAAAACAGTTTGATAGGATTCACGCGTGATCTTTCAAAAAAGTCCATTGAAAATCAAACCTCACGATGAATCACCCCTTATAAAATATAAACATGTATAATATAAAATCTTTTTTCGAACTGAGAATGGATAGTATGCTGAGACTCGTACTATCATTGCTAAATGAATTTAAGTTTAGTTAAAGGGGCTAGGCCTCTATAGGATTTCAAAAAAAATCGATTTTTTGTTTAATTGCTTTCACATTCAAAAATGTTATCCCAAAAGGTTATGGCTGGAAAATACCTCGAAGTACTTGTTTTTTTAAAGTATAGTACAAGGCCTCCAAGTATGACTTTCTATAACTTAAAATTTTAAACGCGTTTATATAAAAACTGGTTCACGAGCTGGTGATACGGCCGTAGACCCTTCCAAAAAGAGAGGCCAGGTGTGAAACGCTGCACAGCTGTCATTTTTAAATAATTTTGTAAACTCGATTTATTTTCTATTTTTTCTGAAAAAAAAAATCACAAAAAGACTATTTTTACGGCCTTTAGAGTTGCCTACCCCTTAAAGTCCACGATTTCATTTTTCGCCTAAATAAAATAAACATAAAAACAAATTACTTACTCGTGGAGTGGGTTTCTACGCCCTTTTCGGGAAATCCATTTTCGCAGGTCAAATACTTTGTATTTTACGATTAATTTCCCGCAGAAATTGAGAATTTAACATATATATAAGATTCTTCGAAAAAAAAAGATCACACATATTTTAAAATACGGTCTATGACGTATTAGAGGTTTCTTTTGATAGAAAATAGGAATTGCCTGATTTAAAATTGCCCTTTGGGAAGCCGGTTGTATAGTTCTGTACATGTACAATTTATCGAAAAACCTTCAAACGCTTGAAGCATTCATCTGGGATCGTTCTTGAAGGATACGAGTAGTTAGTCAAGTTACCCTGAAAGATTTTAGTAACTCCACTGTTTTTTTTTTAAACGAAAAATGTCACTTAAATTCGAGGACTTGCTGTGCGTGACGTATACGGCCATAATATAGGGTTTTCTAATAACGACTTGACAACTTTTTTTTTAAATTAAAGGCAAACCATTTGAGATATTTCAAAAACTTTATTATTGGCTTGAAGTACAATCAAAACATTTATGAATGGAATTCGACTTCGTTCATATGGCCACCGCGGGCACGATTGCAGCGGTCGATTCGTTGGACCCAATTTTCAACGACTCGACCACACATTTCGGCCGAAACGGCCGCTATTTCGCGTTCAATGTTGGCTCTGAGCTCTTCCAACGTCGTCGGCGTGTTGGCATAAACCAAATGACTTAATGTAGCCCCACAGAAAATAGTCAAGCGGCGTTAAATGCACGAATCGACTGGCCCATGTCTTGAGATAACACGCTCACCATACTTACTCTTCAATAAATCGATTTTAGCGTGTGCTGTGTGGCTTGTGGAGCCATCCTGTTGAAACCACATGTCGTTCTAGTCCATATCTTCCAATTCGGGCCAAAAATAATCGGTGATCATGGCGCAATAACGCTGACCATTCACAGTAACGTGACGATCGTTATCGTCGACGAAAAAATATGGCCCAATAACGCCGCCGGTATGCAAACCGCACCAAAAAGTTATTTTTTGTGGATGAGTTGGTGATTCATAAAGCACATGTGGGTTTTCACCTGACCAATAACGCATATTTTGCTTATTGACGAACCCATTGAGCCAAAAATGAACTTCGTCACTGAAGATGATTTTGCGATGAAATTCATCATCTTGGCGCATCTTCTCCAGAACCCAATCGGAGAACATACGTCACTTCAAATGATCCATCGGCTTCAATTCTTGAGTCAGCTTGATCTTGTATGGGTGTAAACCAAGATCCTTACTCAAAATACGTCATAATGTGGTCTGAGCGATGCCCAATTCTTGAGAACGCCGTGGAATTGACTGATTAGGATCGTTTGCTACGGACATCTGAACGGCAGCGATATTTTCGACACTTCGACCAACCCGTTGTCTCACTGACACGGCAACATCACACAACGAATATATAGACTCAAATTTTTGCACTAAACTTGTTATTGTCTGTCTACTAGAGTGAGAATTACGACCGAAAATTGGAGTTAACGATCTTTAAGTTGCAGTCACCGACTCCGAATATATGTAAAAAATTTTTATAATTGCAGACGTTGCTCGTTAGTGTACTTTACCATGATGAAAATGTTGAGTTTACTGAATAAATTGACAGTGACCGTTTAATGATTAGTGAAAGAGTGCGTTCACAAATTAAATTTAAAGTTGTCAAATCCCTATTGGAAAACCCTATATAATATATATCTCAGCATTGACAGCTAGGGAGGTAACAATAATGCAGAGGTTGGCAGATATAAGTTACAAATGCGCGAATTTTTTCGGAAGCCTTTGATAGTGGAGAAATTTGAAAGTGAACGCAACCTTTGTTATTGCCACATACAAAGAAGGAGGACATAAAAATATCTGTGAAGCAAGCAACTGAAATTCAATTTATAACCGGGATTTTGACGAGCCGAAGAAATAACTATTGCAACTGCAATAATTTCAGTGAACACTCGAGTTTAAATTCAAACAAATTGTTTCAAATAAGTTCGTCATTATTTGTCATTAATAATTTCAAAAGCTTTGTGAATTAGTCTCAAATTGGTTTATAAGTAAAGTGAACAATCTTCTCAACCGGGCTTGTACTCATTCGTTGAAATATGTTTAACAAATACTCGTATGTTCACTATTACTGCGTTCGCATGACACTTCTCAAAGAATGCGCTAAAATGCCCAAAAATATTGGTAGAACAGAAGTAGAAAAGTATTTTTTTTTTATTAACCATTAAAATACGAGTATATAACTCGCAAAATTATATCTTCAATAATGCTTTATATTTCTCCCACGTATCTGCATTAGTACTGCGCAGCTTGTGAGATAAGTGCCATTATATTGTATAATTAAATTTTAAATCACCTCCTAGTATGTTAAGAGCTTTCCTATGTCTTTGTGTTTGAACAATTAATTTATTTTTCTTTCGGACCTTTCAAACCTCTGCTAGAATTTACGCCTCTGTTGCCATTTTGACTAAATTTAACCAGCAAACCACGACAGAGCCTTAGTGTTTTAATTTTCGCACTTCAACACGATATTCGCATTTCGTATAATGAAGATATTAATTCTTAGTATTGTACGTCTGACTCGTAATCCATCATATTTTGGCAGCTTTGCTAAATTATTAAGGGTTGTCGTTGTTTAAAATAGCGCAATTCTCGGCTTTTATCGGCAATGAGTCCCGCTTCACTAGGAAATGTTGCACGACACTCAAAAGCATCGAACTTGGAATACTGCATTGTTGTACTTCAACAACTTTAAATTTTCCGGTTATTCCAGCTTTGCAATTACTTAAAACATATTACCTTGACAGAAGACATGCCGAACTCACGCGTATATTTAGCATGAGGCCAGTTTATGGGTATATATCATACTAGTCTACTTAGGTTAGATGTACATAATTAAGTGCTAAAATGGCGCAATAGTAGATTACAGAGTCGGGGGCCAAAACTTCAGGGCTCAACTTTTGTGTCAAATTGCTTGAATATGATTTTTCTCCGCTCAACCTTTTTTTTTTGCAAACCGCTTTAACAATTGCTCACGTAGTAATGTGGTACATTTATTTGTTACTATGCCAAATGCATTGTGTTCAATCGGTACATGATATACCAACTAACCAAAGAAAAAAAATTCTGACATCACTGCTACTCGATGTAAGAGTTCCTTATTCTTTCCAGATCCTGATTTTCTGTAAATACAAAGGGCTTACAGACCAGACTCTAGCCCTACCTACCATTAAGAGCAATCTCAATTTATTTACTTTTTGAAGTAACAAAGATTTAAATTTCCATTCACATTTATGACATTGCTTTATAACCTTTATGTATAACATGCATGCCTTGGAATTGTAACATTGTAGCGCGAGTTTTTTTACTTCAATTTGCCGGTCGATAACAGCTAGTAAAACAAACTTCTCAATTAGATCAAAATCCGTAATTTTTGAGTAATGCCTTTACTCTGTTAGTAAGCTAAGTGGCACCCTCTGTAGAACAATTCCCGCAACAAGTCAAGCCAATGGTGGTCTCCCCATCGGACCACTATGTTTTGTTGTCTATTGCCGTCTGTTTTGATTTTTGTTTGCTCTGTTTCGGGCCACTTAAGCACCCAGTGAAGCAATTAAGTCAGAAACCATTCAGTCTATCATTCGCTGTTAAAAGTCAATAAATAAAACCTGCAATAAATTTTCCATTTAGCATTAAATGCGATTACAGGTTGTGGCAGATATCCGTACGTACTTACGGTGTGCACAATGCGCTCGCTCTATATGACTCCGGATAGAGGAGAGCTCTTTGACTGTTTCTACTGTTGTTGCATGTCATATGGTAATTTCTTCACCTGCTAGTTGTCACGATCCATATAAATGTGTGGTAATAAGTGCGACTGAGTTTATCACGGGACTTCTATCTGCCGTGCGAAATGTACCTGTGCCTTTTGCCAGGTCTACCCCACAGATCACAGATCCAAAGAGCCAGAGAAGCAAAAAAAAGACCAATGCTACTGCTGCTACTATGTATTGCTGGTATGGTGGGTAGTACCATAGTTTAGTGGTGATAAACTCATTGCAACCGCATACGAGCACAAAAGGCTATTTTATTGAATGGATAACGCGAAGTGAGGAAATCTGGTCATCGTCAGTATAATAATTGACAGCGAGTAACAGCGGTGACTGGTAAATCACTTAACAATGCCTCACGAGTGAATGGCGGCGGTTGGTGGCTGTGAAAGCCCGCATAAAACCTACGAAAGTATTTTTTTTTTTTTTTTTTTTTTTAGAAATTTATATTGCCAACAAATGCTTCTGCGGAAGTGTCGCCCGCAGCGATTACTAGACTGCTACCACCTCACCAACTCTCGTACATACTTGTCCCCTTTACCAGCAGTAGCAACAGTAGCAACAGCAGGAGTAGCTGCATTGATACAATTTATTGTCCGAAGGCACGAGAGGAATTTAAGGAGCTCACTAACTGACTCTATGCTTGTGCATTACAGTACTCGTATCTCTGGCTTAAAGCTGCTTTTGGGGGAAAAATGTGGGAAAATTACGCGAACGTGTCGCGGCCGCCACCACCACCTCCATTGCCACTGACATCAACGTAGACACCGCCTGCCACATACGCGATTCTCATTTGATTCGTAAAGACACCATCAATATTGTCGTCAACACCACTGTGCTGTCATTGTTGCTGTTACTGGTGCTGCTGTTGTCAACGTTTGTACTCCGCCAAATGATACTCGTACATCTATACATTGAGATACACCGAGATCCGAGAGAAGGTGTGGTAATTTTCCACTTTATTAGATTCTAAATTAAATTGATTGTGTTGCCAGATCAACTTATACTCATTGGAATGCAATTAAGGCTTTTAGGCAGTTTTGTGCCGCCGAACACTCTTTGAATCTCGGAATTGTGTACTTTTTTCTCAATCGTTTTTTACCCGTCTAGACACAGTGGAGTGCGATCGGCAATAATGTTTCGTCATTTCGTGGTCTATTGACAGTGACAGCTGCCGCAGCCGGTTAAATATGATCGAATTGTTTGGAATTCAATCGCACTTGCGATTCTTTTGATTTCGATGGCAGTACTTGCTGGACTCACTCGTACATAGATCATGCACTTTGATTTGTTGACTCTAAATGATAGTAGTTTATCTTGGGAAATACGAATTTTTTTTTTTTTTGGAAAATTTATTGGCTATTGCAGTTCTGCAATAAATTTATAAAGTTAAATTCAAACGAAGCAGGCAGCTAGATTCATCTCCGGTCATTGCATCATTTTAAATATTTTATCACAACGATTTCATTCAATAGACTTAAAGGAATACAGAGAACGTTTCCATAATAAGTACTATAAACGAAAAAATATATGTATTTGACTTTTTTCTGAAAAGATAGGTGATGGCATGGCCAATGGCTAAGTTCGTGAATATTACACCAAGCGGTCTGGGTTCAATTCACAGGTCAACAACTTTAAACGGCAAACCTTTGAAATAGAAAAAGAGTTCCTTTTTCTCGCAATTTTGAGTCGGCAGGAAAATTGTAGGTCCCTCTCTTCTTCCATTTGAAGAAATAATTAGACGTTCGTCTAATAGTTATAGTGATTGAAGAAACAGTCCAGAACATACCATTTCACCATCTGAGGAAAAGTACTCCTGACCTCATTTTACTATTACGCAGAATATTGCACTTACCAAATTTGTATATTGCTTTGATTGTGGCAATGATTTTCTCAAATACGTCCATTCCAATCGCACCTCGTTTCATACTACATTGGATTAACCAAAGATGCGTACTCCATGCATTCCTCTAAAATTATTCATAAGTGTTGCTATCTATAGTCTATCCAAGAGGATCTCGGAATACTAGGTTTTCAACATCGAATGCTGCTAGAACTGACTATTCAAGTTCAAGAAGTTTTTGTTTTTGGATGTCCATTAAAGTCAGGGAAAACGTTTTTATTGGATATGTGGTTTTGCACACCATCATCGTATATTCCTTTTTCTGGAATATGATAAATTAAAAACGATAAAATGCGTGACGAGTGGACCCTGATACGAGCGTATGCCGAAAACTCAGAGATTATGTCCGAAATGTTGTCGTCATCCTTTTAACACCAGGAGCAGCGGCAAAGTTGCTGACCCCTTAGAGATGACAGAAAAACATCTATGGCATGTATTGGGTCTATAACTTATGCGGTTTGCTAAGAGATGGCGTAACTTATATTATTTCATTGTTATTATTTCATTGGAACATGCGTTGGAAAGCTACTGTCATTGTTCGTCATTTGAGTATATATCATTAATTTGAAGCGTAAACAACAATCATTTTTTTCACTCAAATATGTCGAACTTTTTCCGCCTGAAAAAGTGTTTTTGCGGGGAGTTCTTCTTCATTACTTTAATATGAAGAAAACTGCTGCCGAAAATCATCGTATTTTGGTGGAAGTTTATGGTGAATATGAGCTAGCTGAGCTAACGTACCAAAAGTGGTTTGCACGATTTAAAAGTGCTGATTTTGGCTTGGAAAACGAAGAACGTCCTGGGCAGCCAAAAATGTTTGAAGACGAAGAACTGGAAGCATTACTCTATGAAGATTGTTGCCAAACACAAGAAGAGCTCGCAGAATCTTTGGGTGTCACTCAAGCAGCCATTACAAGACGTTTAAGAGCAGCTGGATATATTCAAAAGCAAGGAAATTGGGTTCCACATGAACTCAAGCCGAGAGACGTCGAAAAGCGGTTTTGCATGTCCGAAATGCTGCTTGAACGCCACAAAAGGAAGTCCTTTTTGCATCGGATTGTTACTGGTGATGAAAAATGGATCCATTACGACAACCCCAAGCGCAAAAAATCATATGTGAAACCCGGCCAAACAAGCCAATTCAACGGCAAAGCCGAATATCCATGGCGCGAAGGTAATGCTTTGTATTTGGTGGGATCAGATGCATGTGCTGTATTATGAGCTGCTAAAACTGGGTGAAACCATCAATGGACAACGCTACCGAACACAATTAATCCGTTTGAAGAGAGCAGTAGCCGAAAAACGCCCGGAATATGCGACCAGACACGAGGCAATAATTTTCCATCATGACAAAGCTCGGCCCCAAGTTGCTATTCCGGTTAAGAACTATTTGGAAAACAGTGGATGGGAAGTCTAACCCTACCTGCCTTATAGCCCTGACCTTGCCCCTTCTGACTACCATTTGTTCCGGTCGATGCAGAACGCTCTCACTGAAATACGTTTCACATCAGAGCAGAATATCAAAAATTGGCTTGATTCATTCTTAGCTGCTAAGCCGGCGCAGTTCTTTTGGGATGGGATCCACAAATTGCCAGAAAGATGGAAAAAAGTCATAGCTTCAGATGGGGAATACTTTGAATAATACTATTGTACATGTTTTTCTTAAATATGAAACAAACCTTTTTCTGAGCGATCTCATTTCAGTAAATTCCGACTTAGTGAAGGTGGCTTCAAATCTTTTGAGTGATTTGCTCCATTTAAACATCTTGACCAGGCTTCATCTGGTTTCATCTGGAGTTTCGATCTTTTCGCAAACAAATTTATAATAATTTATTTACGACCTCTTTACTTCGATCTGTAAAGACTTCAGTCTTCCTCCAAATAGCACAGACCATTATTTTCTATTTCTAGCATTGGTCTGTTGAGTCAATTCTGATTTTGACATTTCAGAATCCAAACCCATGGGCTATCTTCAACAAATTATCCATCTAAAACACCAGATAGCTCGTTGGTCGTATTTTCTCCTTTTACTTTCAGCGAGTTTCGAACAAAATCAAAGGCAGTTCCACGAAGAGATGGAAAATATAACTTGTTAACAAATTTCAAGATCTTCAGCAACAGTGTTTCTACATGTCCTTTCTTAATCATTTGCTTCTTATTCAAAGCATTTATTCTGTAGTATTCTGCAAGCTACATTACGACAATGCCAATGAAAAAGTAAAGATCATGAACACAGTGAGTTCACCGGCTTAGCCATTTAAAGTGAATACATACGGAGGCACATATTTAATAAAAATGTTAAACAAACAACCATGTAAGCATCGGATTTCTATACATTCCCATTACCTCCTTTCACATGCAGCAGAATAATTCCCATATTTAGATACATACACATGTTGAATGTGTTTTTTTTTTTTTTTTTTTGTAATTCCCATTTCCGAGCTTGATCCGAACTTGATCTCCCAACCAACTGTCAAGCAAACCATTTATCACGCACACTTTGAATAAGAGCCGATTAATGTTCCAGGTCTACACGATCCGCCTTTCATTTGCACGCCGATCGAATTAATTAACAGATCCTCGCCCAGCACAATCGAATCGATTTATTAGGTCCGATTACTACCGATAAGCCTAAGTGTGTGTTGTGAGTGCGCGAGTACTTTTTTCCACAGGTTAAAAGCCCAATAAACTAAAAAGCCAAACGATCGGTGATTTTACAAAGAGGAAATACACATTTTTTTATATACGACTCGAGTAGGTCCGCCTGAAGTCGCATGCCAACCAACCGACAAAGTTTGGTCCCACAAATTACTGACGGGACAGGACAGGACCCTTTAATCTGTATTGCAAAACTTTGAGAAAGGTTAATCACTTAACGAATATATATAGAACGAGAACGCATTCATACGAAGTAAAAGTTCGAAATGCATTTACTTGTAAACTGCGTCCACCGATCTCAACGAAGGGCTAATGACTTAATTATGTGCGTGCGAATACGTATCTATATGTATCTATTCTCTGCAGACTGCGCAAACATATATAGGACTTTCGTAATTTAATCATAATTTCCAGGTGACGTGAATTTAATGTACATAAGTGAGCACATTGTATAGGTGAGCTCGTATATTACATCACCCGATAATGCAACAGGGATTAATTTAAGGTAATCGATCAGCCCAAACAAAGTCGCAAGCAACGTGTAAACAAATCCATTTGTTGTTCCGTTTGGGCGTTTTCTCTCTTTCCTCACTTTTCTATCCCGCAACTTGCTTCCAATCAATTGTCTTTTTGTCCCATCAACTTACAGAGACGAACACGAGCACAAGCTAAGCTGAGCTGGTTGGATTTCATTATACCCAAGTCTTTTTAGGAGTAAGTGTAAGTAGTCATCGCTGTTGTTGTTGGCGTTGTCGTAATTGTCATCGTAATTACAGTTCGTGGGGCTAGTTAAGTACTAAAGGTCGGAAGATCGAAGGGTGTAGCCTTGTTACGTTGGACGATCATATCGCAACGCGCTAGCTAGTTTTTCAGTTTGTCAGCTCGAAGGTGTTCAAAGCGACTTGACTTTATTCCATATTTGCAGCATAGCAATTAACAAACAAAGGTGCGCGCAGAGAGGTTCTCACAGGTTACAATTCATCCTAAATGGGTGGCAAGGTTATGTTAATGGGTGGTCTAAGGCAGTCAACGTAATTGTTTCATAAAATAGTGAACACCAGCCGACATTTAAAAACTCTAAAAAGTTTCACCTTTAAGTAAGGAATAGGATTAAATGTTGTGACCCTAGATAGTTTTAACTACACTTCAAAAGGTGCGCCACATTGGATCAAACGTAGTCGCTGTTGGTAGAATATTCTTTTCGACGCTATGACGTTTGGAGCGCCACATGGTCTCAAAATAAACTAAAATTAAATTTAATTTTTTTGTTGAAAATGGACCCGATCGCTGGAGATGATCTTCACAGAAAAATAGTTATTAACTTGGTTCCCTAAGAAGTGGTATAGCTCTCGTTTATTCAATTCCCTTCCTGACCCAATTATATCTGGTTGTTATAAATCTGCAGACCTCAAAAATGTTAAAATGCATTGGGTGACAAATTGCTGTAACCAATAGCGGACGATGATCGGGCCGTTTTTAGTAAATAACAAATCTTTCTTTAAGGAAATTGCTGGAGAAGACACGATGAATTTCAAGTCGATGAGCAAAGCCGCATGCGCAGCATTCATTGTCTCGAGGTAAACAAAACGATGCTCTTCGAATTCATTTGACCACATCCTAATATAGGTAGTGCACACTGCTTACTATCATCATAAAAGCCGTTTGCATTTTAAGAGAAATTGAAGACCATTTACTCGTATATTTATATTTTGAAGTACTATAACACAGCTTTCCATAGATGCGTCCTAATTTCTTTTTTTTTTTTTTTCGTTTAAGATTTCACTAAAATTTTCATTTTGGATTCAAATATAATTGAGACTATTAGTTATAAAGTATGAGATCGGTCAAAAGTTCTACACGGAACCACTTGTATGAGTAGATGCGCTGGATCACATTCTTCATGACTTTTCAATATAATTTGGCTGAAATTCTAGAAAGTTCACGTTAAATATTCGCCTGTAAAATGTTTGGAGTTTATGACTTGTTGGCACAGTCTTAATATGTTAAATGGGGCGGCCAATTGGCATGGCCTTTTCTGTCCATAAAACGATCACCGAACTTCACCTTCAATAAGTCGATTGTGGCACGATCTGTGTAGAAAGAAGCATTGACCTCCTGAAAAGCCATATGGCATTCCCAAAATCTTCGAGTTCCAATTTATCCCCACAAATAATTTGTTTTCATTGTTTGCAGCTGACTCATTCTCATCATGTCGGAAGAAGCACTTGCCAATTTGTCTGTATACAGTGGATGCTGTATGCTGCTCCGGCTTTTTAGCAATATTGCTTGTTTACAAAGTTATTTAACCGAAAATGTGGCACGTTACTGAGGGTAATTTTTTGGGGGAAATCCTGATCTTCTTCCATTTTCGCAAAAGTTCAACGTGTACAATAGTCATTTGATTTTAGCTCTGAGTTACTACATAGTACCTTTAAAATGTTTGCACACAACGCGGCCGAAGAAAAGAGAGGAAATAAAGAGCTCAGTAGGACATTCCATAAGCGAGTTGTACGGCTTAGGAAAGAATAACGATATTTTAGAGTACGTGCGATAGTGGGCCTGATGAAATGAAAATTAAAAAGATTATCGTAGAGAAAACGTAGCCTTGGGGCATACTAGCATTTATTTTGTAAATATCAGACATAAATCCATACAAAACAACTTGAATTGAACGTTCCCAAAGATAATTTTAAATCCCTTGAAGAACGCATTTTCGTTAAAAAGCCTGATGCCTAAGTATGTCAAATCTTTTATAAATATTAAGTGCAACTGCCTTGCTTTCGCTAGATTTTCAGTGAGACATGCCATCAAATCACCAGTGAACCTGACCTTTGAAAGAAGAGACGTAAGCAAAATGGGTCTGTTAGAAGGGAGAGAAGAAGATTCGACTTTTTTAGGGATGGGCTGGACAAATACCGTTTTCCATCTGCTTGGAAAGAATCCTGAAGAGTAGGATTGATGATTGCAAAACGCTTTGGTTTTGCCAGCGTGGAGGAACGCCTTTTCAGAGGAACGGAAGGTATACCATATGGACCAGCGGATTTGTGTATATTAAGACTTTTAAGTACTTTTTCTACTACACGAATGTGATAGTGGATTCGTTCCGTTGAAGATTCGACGCACTCAAGTGTAGGCACAGTGTGCAGAAAGCAGACTGGCCTTGTCCAAAGAGCTGACAGCTAAAGTGTCATCATAAATGATCGTTGGGATAGAGGATGGGGCAGAATTTTTAATGTTTGTTGAAGAACGATCAAAAATTATTACTTCCTTTGGAAGATTGTAACATACAATAGTTCAATATTTTTGACTCAGTTTTTGGTCGTATTGAAATTTTACACGCTAAAAACGTTGCAGTCGTTCCCGGCTCGTTTGAACTTTTTTCAGTTTTCCTCTGTACATGGGTTCGGTCTTGTAGAACTGAAAAAAAATTCTCGAGTCGTATCAAGCCCTTTCTTTTGGTTTTATACTCTTCATCCGATGGGGCAAAAAGGGTTTCATTCCGAAGAGTTAAAATTCATAAAGAAGTTGCTAAATCCAATTCAATTGGCTTTCTCGTATTTCCATATGATTTTTCTTTTCTATGACACAGTGGTCTGACGAGCCTAGAGGAGATAACACATTGACGAGGGTGTGAGCGGTATGACTACTAACTCCTAATTTTCGTGTGGGCTCATGTTACTTATTAACTCGCTTATAATCACAATTTTCTATTCACCTATGGTGCTCCGCTCTTCCACAGGCTTGACAACGTCCATAGTTTCTGGGAATTAGTCTTTCTTAAAGGAAAGAAAATAGATAATGAACCTTGATGTTTGCTTATGTGCCGACATGAGGACACCAAACAGTCCTGAACCTATTGCATTAGATCAAACTCTAAACAGAGCCTATGATGGCGAGGTATTTTAGTACGCTTGTGACTTACTAAAAGCTCGTCCAGCTCTTACCTGATGTCAATGCAGGACTACTTTCCCCACAGTTAAAACGAAATTAATGCTCTTTTATAGACTTAAGTTGATGGATATGATGGCTGCTGCAGCTCGTTTTCAATGCAGCAATACAAGTCTACTTAAGTCTCCGCTATCATTTCAACCTCACTATAATTACCACTCGCTTTAGTTAGAATAAGTAGAGTTGCGGAAGGGAACATGTAACTTAAATTCGTTTTTAACGCCACCTATGGGGTGATGCAAATTAACTGGCGTTTCGATTTGGGATATTTTTTAACTTAACATCTGAAATGTGTCCTAGGAAAAGTTTCCTGCTTTTGATTAGTGTTGAACATGAACGTTTCGATATTGAAGCAGTATTGCCAAAAAATCTACTTAGTTCCAATGATAAAGACTCTCAGATATAGCTTAAGAGGCTCTTCCACATACTCCGGAAAAGCTGGGGGTATTTGCCCCCAATATAGCTTAAGTCGACGGCACGATAATGCAAAAGTACGAACGAATGGAATAAAAAAATATAACTACTCGAATAACCGCGAATTCTCCGAGCTGCGTTAAGATGTAGATATAGTTCAAAAAGTTAAAAAAAACTTTGACTGTTGCAATTGACCAGATCAAAACAAATGGACAACAATAACAATTTTCCAGTCGCAGATCCTAAAAGTCAAAGGGAGGTTTATCAAATTAAAAAAAACTTAGATATATTTTGATACCGGATAGTTCCAAGTATCTTTTTGGAATGGAAGAGGGGGTTGTTTCTCAGCCAGAGACTCTACAAGTTCAGAGCCCATTAAATATGAACAATTTTATTTAAATTAACTGAATTTTGGTGCTTTTAGGAGCTAAAATGTCAAAATTTATGGTATACTCTAGATTTCTATAACTACGTTTTAACAAGAAGAAGTATTGTAAAAAGAAAAAAGAAGGGAAGAAACCAACGACAGTCAACATCTTTCAAAATATCTACATGACATATCTACCCCAATAAAGACTGACTAAATTGATTGACATTAAATTATTTCCAATTTTTTTATGACCAACAAACTGGCTTCTATAGTGATGTTTATTAAAGAAAAAAACAAAAAAACAAGTAAAAATAGTTGATTGCTGTTAACTACTTTCTAATTAATATTCAGACAGTGCGTTGCGGTACACTTCACCATTCTTTTCCAGATAAATACCGGCAGACAGTATCGCCACAACTCGTGGTCTACTCTCCGCATATACCATATAAATATTATATATCCTACTATACATATACATATATACATATATACGAGAGTAAATCCATAAGCTCCCATCCTGCTCTTAACACTTATTACACGGAAATATTAACTGTGCTGCCAGTAACTCTGTCGTCCAATCGCTCGTCGACCTGTCACGTTAAATCGTATCGTAGTGCAACAAGTGCGCGACTAGACTGCTACTATACAATCAAAAACAATGAGTTAAGCCGCGTGTATTTCCCTGACAATTGCGGCGCCTTATGGTCGTTCACCTGATCTACCTGTCTCGTTCTCTTATTCAACATGGATACAAACAGATTTCCCTCAAACTCTCTCGTCTCGTTTCGTCTTGTCTTTAACTGCTAGTGCAGCGCTCATAAATTTATTATTAATACCTCGATTATTAATTTTGCATCGAGGCCTAATAGGTGGCACAGCGTTAAATGCAAGACTCTCTTGGAGCAGTAGCCATATCCATATCAGCGTCAAGGAAATCTCCTATGGAAAATGGGGGACTATATGGCACACGCAGAACTCGCAGTATATCTTGTACCCCATTTTAAAATTTACTTTATCGATTCGGATATATCTTTGCGGTTGTGTTAGATGTGTATGTGCGTCGGGTGTGCGCCCCCTGGCCTGGGTTCGTAACACTGCGCACCATCTGGCTACCGATTTACTGCCACACCGCACCGACTTATCCATCTTAACAACGTTTTACCACCGAACGTCGAGGGTACTCTCTGCAGCTACCGCACAATTTATTCAAGAAAAATGATCGCTTATTATTCATTTATTCAGCCTTTATAAAATCGATTTGTTACTTTTTAAATGGCGCGGAGTATTTGCCGGCCAAAGAAAGAGATCAAAACGAGCTTAAGATACCAAAGCACATACATACTCGTAGATACTCATACTCGTATCCGTACGTACTGTGATGGAGAACGTTACGTACATAGAAGACTCTACGAAAGATTACATCGTTAAAAGATGGTTGACTTTTATTTCCTGTTGCTGATCTTCCGATTGAACGACAATCATTGATCGTTAAAGATGTGTACAAGTGTACAAAGTACAATGATTGTTTGTCCGATCTAATCCGACTAGAGATTTTTTTGCTTGAGTTCGTCTTAGACGCATTACAGCAGATACCGCAGCTACCGGTCATGGATGAGATCTGCGATGGTGGCGCAAGTCACACAAATTGATCTCTAAGTGATTGGAAATTAGTTCGAGGGGTTGGACGAACAAAAAACAACAAACCTGGAATCCATTACTATGTACGACAACAAGCGAGCGTTTATAAATCACTCAGTACGCTGCGATCTGTGAGTGATTGGCGAGATATCACGACTATTTGTCTGGCATTTATTATTAAAACCTACTTGAGGTGCTCGGCTTGGCGAATGATTGTACGCACAAGCGTTTCCAATGCAATCATAGGCCTGATCCTCCTTCTTGCACTAATTTCATATGCGATGTAGGCATTGGTGACAACTAATCGGAGATTAATTTTGCACCACATCCCCTCTAATACACTCCTCTGGTCTTGAATTAAATAGACGAGATGCTTCATGGTGTACTCGTAGATATTGTGTGCCTTGCCTGATACATGTTGCTTGATGTTGACCAATGATGAGATGATAATTGGGTTGGTGTCTCCGGCAGTTTGGCATACGGAATCTGGTTTTTTGTGGTGCTCCCGATTGCTTGTACTCTTGGCTAGTGCCAAGCACAGCAAGATGATGATTAAATCAACACACCAGCTGAGTGTGTAACGTGCGCAATAAAAGACCGATTTCTTTGAAATTAGATTAATTGATTGGCCCGGCCAGATACAACTTGTTGACAGGTGAATTCGCATCGCTAATCATGTAAAGTGAGTAAGTTGTTTGACTCAGTGTAACTGCTAATCGAGTGAACAGCGACGACAACAACGACGACGACGACGACTGCAGAAAAAAAAAAAATAATCATCAAATCAGGACCACGGAAACTCAATTCAAATTGGCGAAACCGTGGCTTTCCTTTGGCATGTATTTGTGTAGCATATGGCATATGGTGTGAGATCTCTACCTCAGGAGGAAACATCAACCTAAATTGCAACACAAATATATGGAAACCCTGGAAAATCGTTACTCGTAGCAAGTCTCGTACTATTTTACACGTACTAGGATAGATGTCGTCGGTTTCGTGTATGTAGGAGGCGAGAGAAGTTACCAGTCACAGGCGCAAAGAACTCCACACAGCACGTTGTTGCAATAACCAAAAAATAAAAAATAAAAATAAAAACTGAAAAAAAAAGAAAATAAAACGACAAACGGATATTTTAGCCGAAATCGTGATCGTTGAAACTTTTCAAGGTGAGACGGAGAGATGATAGCCGTGTGTCTACAACATGTATTTACCGCTGTTATTTTGCACTGCACCGCATTGCACCAACAACAGCAACATCAACATCAACATCAACAACAACAACAACTAAACATTGTAGGCACAACACTGAGACACAACAGCGCACATTCACCTGGACAGAGATTAACGTGAATGTTTCGATGTTCGGTCGTTTTGTCATGCTGGCGTTTTTCACAATTGTAAATTTGTTTTGTGATATTTTCACCTGGGACGCCCTACTGCGGTTGCGCGAAATGTTGTTATGGCAATGGTTTGCAAAAGGGTTGGGGGTTTTTGTACGGGAACTTTGGCAAATATTGGTTGCTTATAGTTAGCTTGCCACATGGAAATTGGTGAGTGGTGCCTGGGCGGATGCCTCGTACCGGAATGCACGGTTGGACTTCCTTTCTCACTCGCAATCATGCGGTGGACTCGTTGTGATTAATTTTTCGTGAAAGACTCTTGCACGGCACAAAGACGGACACACTTTGGTTTGTGTTTATCTATGAACAGATTCACCTCACAAAGAAGTGGGTTTTGTGCAAAATAACAAAACTGTTTACTCCTTTTTTTTCGCCTCCTAAAGATGGGTACTATAGGCGCGTCACTGACATTTAAGATGGTTTTGGAATAAAATTTTAACAAATGAGTACACGTTCGACATTAATCTTTGGAATAGTCACGTTAACACTAAAAAATTCCAACTCAGCACAGATGGGAAACGATGCAAAAAGCTGAGGTAAATACTATGAGTTTCAATCTTAGAGATACAGTTATATTTTTAACATTTAGCACAGACAGATTGAAATAATCTGGTTACATCATTATATTTCTAGCCTAATAGGCAAATTATAAGCAGAACGGGTAGATGATGTGGATGATAGGTATTCGCCTTGTCGCCTTATTCTTATTTATTTCATCTTACTGCTTCTGGCCTAAAGCGACTCAGCAGCTCTTCCTATTTATACCGTTCTTGCGCTAACTCTAACTGCTTTTAGTATGTACGCCAAATAGTTTGCGGCTTCATTGAGGCGAGGTTTTCCTTAATAGCATATTATGTCCCTTCAGGATGAATTCGATGATTTTCTTAGTTGAAACAATCGTTCCCTCAGAATATGTCCCAGGTCACAATGGCTTTTCGGAAAATAAAATCGCCGATGATCTTGATAGGCAAGACTTAGAACCAAACCTGCTTTAGAGCTGCCTGGGTACTCAGTTGAGCAAAACTGCAGATAAGTGCAAATGGCTCCAGAAAGCCTGTAGATTCCTTGACAGGGAGCTACTCTTTATCAAGCATTGCTGCGGTGGGTGCTGGAATTGTAGGCACAGAAGCTTTTACCATTCTTTCTAGGAAATACTAAAAAATTACAGGAGCATAAGATGAACAAACCTAAAAAAATACCGATAAGGATATATGGTATTAGATTATTTATCTAAGGTTTTACAAGTTCGGAAAGCCCGCTGTAATTGCAGATGTTAAGATCATATTGAGAATCGGAAAAATGATTCTTAGATTTCGCCTAAGCTCTTCAAGAAGTTTCGGACTTATAGTGTGATCAAATCACACCCCATCAACGTATTGCTTCCTCTAGTATTTCGGAAAGACAATTCCATCACTACTGTCTTGTAGCCGATTTTTTTTTAATAACTGTAAGTCTTAGTCACGATTCGGGAGAACAAAATGTGTATATCCCATTGGGAAAACATCCCAAGGCTTCGCCAGGCTAAAAGACCCACCAAAGCCTTTCACAAAAAGTCAAAATAATCCCTACAACTCAAAAGAGATGAATATCAGACTGCTTGAATTTCTAACCTGTCACTACCATATTAGAGATCACCTACATAAAATAAGTCTAATTCAAGAAACTGAATGTCGTTTTTGCATGGAAGTTGATGACGAAAGGAGACGACACTTGCTCGGAGAAGTTTAATTCCTGGTTAAATTCTTAAAATCTCCACCCGAGAGATTCTCATTTTCATCAAAAGAGTAGAATCTCTCTTGGCTTCGTAACACTGATTTTGTGGCACAAAAGATCTTTGAAAAGGCAACAGCTTCTGTGTTTGCCGCATTGCAATCAAAAACGCATCCAAAAAACTGTGTTTTCGAAGCTACTTCAGCTCCTGCACATGTTACAGCCTGACAGAATGAAAATAATGGCATTGATGTATTGCAATGAACATCATGTTCCTCCCTCACACATGGAATCTAACTTAATAAACACTCGATCTTCAAAGTAACCAAGTTCTTCGTACAGCCCAATCAATTCGAGAGCCTTTTCTGGACACTATTTTGGTTATTGAAAAACAAACATACATCCACTTCGGTATGTTCGGTATGTCCATAGTTTCGAAAAGTTTTCCTCCTCAGTATCTGCAGTCTTGATTCCATGTTTGACGAGTTTGTCGATGTGGCTCTTGTCGACCGGCAGTTGTTGTATATCTCTTCAAATTACTCAACATGGAAGTTGTCTCGACTTTCTTAGACGAATATGAGCTCATAATTGATTAATTTTGGATAACTTAAACAGAGGACAAGTCAACCAAGCACTAATTTGTGAAATACTTAGCAAACTTAGTAAAAAACAGCATCGAAAGAGCATAACGCCTTAAGACCAACTTTACTATCTGTAAAAACGTTTCTAGATGTGAAGTTTCTACAACTTATAATGTAAGATACTTGCACCCCCCATTTCACTAGGTCCTGTACGATCATCGCCACGAAAAAGCCATTCAATATTCCAAAAACATGCAAAGAAAACAATTATTCTTGAAAGAATACTCAATCGAAGACGATTGTCTTAAAGGTTTTCAGTTTTCATAATTTGATAATTTTGAAATCCAACTAACTAGTTCTTAATTGACATCGAAATCATATTCCAATCAAAACACCGACTACATCTATACGATAAGTGCTACTTGTTTCGCAGGTCAGATGTCGAATAGACTAACTTGAATTCCCGGAATTCAATTAGTGAAATTTAATATGCTTATTTTAACAATTAATCTAGCGGTTGAGAAAGCTTTAGCCTTACAGCCCAAAAAATCTAAAAAAATAATCTTGACATGAAAATTCAACTAAACCTGTATTCAGCAATATTTCGTTGTTGAATTGATTATCACGGAACGACCTTGAACTCTTAATTATCATTGATGGCAATAGGAATAGAACAACACATAAGTTTGTATACTTCGCACCTCGCATCTACAGTTAAGGTGACAATCAAAGATTTAGGAGTTAGCAAACATAGCTTATCCGAAATTCCACAAAAACAAATCCCCTGAATTAATTTACTAATCAGAGTCTGTGCAGTACATTGACCTCTAACCTAATAATTGGCGTCCTCACTCGTGCTTTTTTTAAAGCCCGACGGCGAAATACCTTTCACATACAAGTCAACGGCTTATGGAATAGATACAAGTATTCGTATTCATTTTCTCATTTGTAAACAATGTTTTAGGTACAATTTAAATTTTTGCTATTTCATTGGTGAAAAGGTTCATTTCGGGTCAACTGTCTTGTCTCGATGTCACCGTCGCTGTTGTCGTTTTGATTATATGTATATTTGTAAGTGCAGTGCAATGTACATACTCGTGCACAAAAATGCGTGCCGCCTCGTAGTGCCTTGTCGAACTGCCAATCAACTGGCTGATGGCAAATCAGTTCCAAACTCACTTGTCTATCTGTAGCATGAGTTTCACTGGCAAAGATGCTAGTACACTTCCCTCAAGTCAAAACAGGCTGCTGTCAGTAATGCACCACAAACGAATTGGGCAACTTTCATTAAGATTCTACTACAAAGCGATGTGTATTCACCGGACCAGTCCATCAAGCTTCTCACTTTGACTATGTATACGAGTTCGGATACGGATACGGGTACAGCTGCTGCTGGTACGGCTGCTGTTGCTGCCGCTGTTGTTTACCACCAGCTTGATCAAGCAGAGCGAGTAAGTAAGAGTAGTGCATGTCGAATATCCAACACCGTATACTGAATAGGATTCAGCAAACAGAAAACCGTCAGCATTGCTAAACTAAACATTGCTTTGGTCTCTACTTACTGACAGGTTTGCAATTCGTTGATCTGTTATGTCCAACGGGTGTACTATTAATAATAACGCACGCTGACGAAAAAGTCGCAAAGTCCAGTCCAGAGCACCGCACATGTTCCCTTTAAGCTTAAAGTGGCTACGAACTAACACTTAGTTGTTTCAAGTTTATCACACAGGAATGTTATTTAAGCACAGCCAAATATGCAAACAGGCATATTGCCCGTCAGATTGGCACTCGTAGGCACTGAGTTGTTTTCGTATGAACACCCGTCTAACATACCAGAAACCCGTTTGCATCCGTCCCATCGGGAATTCAAAATTACTATATGGCACCGTAGAGTACACAGCAGAGACTATGACAGCGGCAGAAGCAGACGTAGTTGAGTTGCGCGCGCGCGCGCGCGCGTTTTAAACACTCCACTCCAACTATGTATGACTTGGATTTGATTTATCACTATACGAGTACTCGTATGAGCTTGACAAGTAAACCGGGTTGTGAACAAAAACTTAACAACTGGCTGATGAAAGCGCAAAATTTCGTATACTCACCTCCTTTGCTGGCAGAGGGTCTGGTCCAAGTCCATTCTAAAAAGAGAAAATAACGACAGTTATTACGAGTCGATGGTAGTCCTTCAAAATGCATCAATCAAGTGGGATGTATTAATTGAATAATTTAAAACAAAAATAAATATATATAAATCTCGTATCAATACATATACATATGTAGTCGTATATGTAGGAGACAACATGGCTAGGCTACCAGCCTAAGGATAACTACCATATTTCAAGAAAGTAAAATGGAAACATTGCGAGGATGTGCAAAGAAGTTATTTTGTGCGTTAGTTTGAATTTTCCTTTTATTTTGAAGTTTTTTTTTGTTTAGTAGAAGTCGCTATTCCGAACAGCTAAGAGATCTTTATATAAAATCTTGACCATTTCAGTTCTACTTTAGAGATGAAGGTAATCTCGGTTGTTTCGAGAGAAAAATTCTTCTTAAGATATTCGGTCCTTGACGGGCTTTGGAAGAGAATTCAATTCAATGATCAACTATGATCATGGCTTGAACATGTAGAGTGAATGGACGGCAATGGTCCGCACCGCAGAGTTTTCGAATTTAATCCAGAGGTACAACACAGTAGAGTAGGATCTCGTCTTAAATGCTGCGCATAAGAAGAAGGGACCTGCCAGCAGTTAGCTAAAGACCGCTTGTTAGTTGTACTGTAGCGCAACCTATATAAATAAGAGTGTCAGTAAGCTTCAAAAAGGAAATACTTGGAATCTAGCTGTGGGGGGACTTGAGAGATCCTGTCGTGCAAGTCCAATCAACTATTTTAAAACTTTGCTGCTGAATATGTTCGGTGCTGTCACCCAGATAAAGATTCTTCATTTTGGTAAGAGCACTCAAATTTGTCAACAAGTTTTCCGGTGCTGTCTTCAGCATATATGTAATTTCACTATATATTCCCTAATTTTAAAGGACTTGAGTTGTTTTTTTTTTTTCTTTTAATAACCAAAATACTGGCGCCAATATTATACCCTGGATTCTTGTAGTCTTATGTCCATATGATTAGCATGGACTCAAGATAGCTGGTTCTGTATCTGAGCCTCTAAACTATCAAAAGTTGACTTTAAAATCGTATAGGACCCTGATTCCAGGATCTACGCATGTTCATATTATATTAAAGAATTATACACCTTAAGAAGAAAGTATAAAGAATTATACACTTTAACGATTCTCCAATAAACAGGAATACAGCCCTAAGACAAGAGCTAGAGGTAGTTTAAATCCTTGCAAGGTTAAGCTTGTATCATGCTGTGCATGACTTCTTGAGATTTATAGGGCAGAAGACCAATAATTGACTATATAAATTTTCGAGGAATTACAGATTTAAATTATCGCCAGACCTCTCACAAAGGCTGAATTTTATATCCAAGCATTGACGGTGTTCTAGCTGAAAAAATCAAATATGTTTCTTAGATATAGAAAATTATCAATTTCCACTTTAGCAATACTTAGCTCCATGAAGAGTATGAAATTCTAAGCGCTTTTAGCTTAGACGCATTCACGATTACCTATACTCTCCATGGTCCACGATTCGAACTACCGAAAGTCTCTTCAAAATCAATAAAAGCGAGCGAAACACAAATCTATACGAATCTAAATCGAAGGTTATTCCTAAGGTCGATGTGTGAAGACCCATAAAAATCTAACATCATCTAGGCTTCAATAGTACATATGCAACAAAACTTTATCCTACTAGTCATAAAGGCTTTCCCTGGACTCACTTCGTTGCACAGTTACTACTAAGCATCGTTAGAATGTCCATTCGCGCAAAAGAAAACCTGTCCTGTGTCCGATGTTGATGTTGGGATATATGATACTAACGACCCGACCAAGTGTTTTCTAGACCAGAATATTTACCATATACACGTGCTTCAAGAGTTTCTAGGTAGCCGTAAAAGGTGCCATACTCAATAGCGCTTAAAGCCTACTGTATGAATTCAGAAACAGCAATTTGTGTTCAATGCCTTCCAAAAAGTTGCTAAACGCAACTAGGTTCGTATCTGATGGGTGCCTTTTCTGCAGTATCCCTAACCACACGCTCAAATCCCTACGAACATGTGAGAAAAGAAGCAACACCTAACATATTGGGGTAATGTTGAAGGAGTTGAATAAGCAAAGAGAACCGTCTATTTTCGTATTTTTAACGAAATGATATTTGAAAGCTTTTTTATAGGATATGGAGAAGAATTCAGACACAGTAATTTGAAATATTTCATAAAACTAACCTGTCTCCCGACTTTCTTTCAAGAGGAATAAAGCCACACACACATATTGCGTGACCCTGCAGCTTGTTCTCTCTTAAGGGTGCGATCTTCTTCATACTTGACCCCTGAAAATATTATCAAAGCCTCGGACAGTGACCTTTTTAAGTTCATAAGAAAAATTGAGGAGTTCGTAGCCTTATCGGCTTCCAGCATAAAAGATTCCAGATGCTATTTTGCAGCAAAACAATTTTTTTTAAACGAAAAAAGATGCAGCGACGTTGATGCTCATTCAAATTTGGAACCGTCCCGTTGTTGTCCAGTTGATCTATCACAATTCCAAGGTTCTGCTTGCAACTTCTCATCCTCATTTGATATTCTGGCGGAACCGTATAGACTTTTTACCAGGGTTCTTATCTTAGATTCACGCTTGTCGTGTCTTATGCTGCGCTATGCTTACTTTCATTTCGTGTGGTAATTTAGACTTGAGCAGTCTGCGATCTTTAATCTGCAATAGCCGCCCATCAGATCTGCTGATTGTTTTCTATTCTAGGTTAATGATCACTAATCACTCGGTGTGCACCGAAATTTTGAAGTCCATCGGTGGAACCCGACATTTTTCACCATCCTCTCCTAGTTGTGTGGCAAAATATTCTCTATAATATTTAAAGGAATAATATAGTATGTTGAAGCTTCCATCACATTTTGATCTGTGAAATCAACCGAGTATGAAGCAACAAATCATTAAGCCAAACAAAATAGCACCACAACACCATAAAACGATAAAAAATTGCTCAAAAGTGGAAAATGGAAAACTTTAATTGGCTCATAAGAGTCTTCATCGCGATATTCATTCAATACTTGTATTGAAAAAAAAAAAAAAAAAAAAAAACTCGAACAAAAAAATCACTGAAAATGATGAATGAGCAAAACGTTAAGGCTCACTTCAGTCTCTTCTGTATAGATCGTTAACAGCGTTTTCTAATTTAGTTTAGTGTAGCACTGTATAATTTGAGAACCGTTAGCTCGTTTAATTACACGACTATTGCCATTTGCACCCTCCTCAATTCGCAACGTAGAAACATTGTAAACGTAAATAGCGAATAGCAGCTAATACTCGTACATACGAGTACTCGTATTTCATGGAATGTACGGTAATATAATGCAATTCCCTTTCGTATGTCCTTCATCAATTAATTGACACTTCTCCAGACGAGACAGAGAGTTTCACATAAGACACACTCGTAGCTCCACCAGCCATGGCAAACTCTGACTGCTGCCCGGTCAGACCCCCAGAGACCACGCATGCGGTCGCGTTCCAGTTTCAGATTAAGTTTCAGTCCATTGCGACGGTTTTTATTGCTGCCACTAATAATTTCAGAGCCGCAGCAACAATAAATGAGATTCATGCTGTGATCCCAAAAAAAGGAGCCCAAAAACTGAACCTCACCAAATGGGGACTTTGAAACAGCACTTGTCGTGCTGTGAATACTGGGCTTCGCCAAAACGTTGTGTGTGGCTCTAGTTGGCGCATACGTTCAGTTGGCCTATTGTTTTATGGAGCGCAATGAAAGGTGGCAATAAAGAGATCGTTGCAATAAAACAACAACAAAAAAAAGGTACTTCGCTCCCGCGGTGGTAGCTAATCAAGTCGGTTCACCTACGGGCCACTTAAGAGAATCTGACCAATGCTCAAGCCATAGTCCGCAATTTTAATTGTTTACTTAAGTCGTTTGAGACGGTTTTATTGATTTTTTTTTTTAGTTATGAACTTGCTTTTTAGCTGTTAGGCTGTTTGGCGCGATCGGCGCAAAGGCAACCTGTAATTTCGTGTGTGTCACAGATAGTTGATGGCGGAATATTATTAAACTGTCAACGACAGCGACACATAGTAGCAGTTGTGATTGAAGTTGTTGATGAAGTGGACGGTGATGCTTTTATTGGGCTTTCATTAGAATTAATATATGATTACATACTAGTATTCTGCAGCAGCAATTAAAATTTGCTTACCACGAGCATACAGAGCTACATATATCTCAGGTTATGGCTAGTTGTCATTTTATCGGTTATAAAATTTACATTTTTTTTATTGACAAGTTGTTGTCAATATATGAAACCAGGATGTCAATTCAGCTTGCTTTTGAGAAATACATCAATGTTTGTCAGGCTTTAGCGATCAATTGTAAATCAACCAACGTTGAAAGAGCTTTTGCAACTCATTGAAAAAAGGACCAAAATATTTGTTTAATGAGATCATACGAATCCTGGTTCATAAGATTGTTGTTGTCAATTGCAATAAAGTAACTTAAAATAGCTCTAAAGGTTGAGAATGTTATCAAGATCTCATTGGCCACACTGTTCTTTTTCTCAGCGTGACCTTAAAATCATACCTTGTGATTTACAAATAGGAAGGAAGAGTGTCTTTAGCACCATTTTTGAAAACGACTGCGGGCTAATCAATTGGGCCCTCAACACAGGTCCGACTTGGTATAACTGAAACACGATAAGCGCTGGCCAGGCGACTATCTACACGACTACGCGACTTAAGTCTACACGATAGGTGTTCACATAAAACACAAAAGACATCATAGCATGAAAGTGTTACCTACATCTTAGCTCCCTGATGAAAAACCAAATTCCTTACTTTGCGATCAGTGGCATAACTCCATTATTCGGGACATCCAAACGTCTCGAGGAGCCAACAGGAACTTCGACCACTAAATTGAAGTAGCAGAGATACAAGCACGGATATTCCCGGATAAAAATGAAGAATATAATATAGTAAGTATGTTTATGTTTAAACGGCTGCAATCATAGACAGATAGAGTCTTTGTGTTACCTCCTTTGTTGTCAATATCAGGCCTAGAAGGATACACTGCATCTGATGTTCCTAATTTCATCCACCAATAAAAAGAGGCACACAAAGCATTATTGCATCGAAGGACGAGAGGTACTAGCGAGCTCTACCTACGATACGAGGGCGGTTCCAGAACTACCCGGCCTGACTAAGACATGTCGGTAGTTGTTTGAAAATATCACTGTATTGGAAAGTACGCAGTCTATAAAGCATATGTGTCAAGTTTGAAAGCGCCACGTTTTTTAGTATTTGTTTAGCAGCCATCAGTAGTGAACGTTGTCAGTTAGTTTATGAAAATAGAAAAAATTGGTCATCATTATATGATACAATACTTTTATTTGAAAGGCCTCAGCCCAACCAATATAAAAGCTGAACTGGATTCTACTCTGGGTGAGACTGCTCCTTCGTTTACAACAGTAAAATTTTGGGTTGCTGAGTTAAAACGAGGCCGTACAAATGAGGTGACGACTCCAGAAATGGTGAAGAAAATCCACAAAGCGGTAATGGATGATCGTCGACTGAAAGTGCGCGAGCTAGTAGACATTGTAGGCATTTCAAAAAGTGCGGTACATCGCATATTATTTGAAAGAAAAAATGTTTTCCAAAATATTTGATTTTCTTTCTTGGGTCGGGTACTTCTGGGACTGCCATCGTATAGGGTGACAGAATCATCGACTTATCCGAAGAAAGGAAACAGAGCTATGGAAAGATGTTATAATGAGAAATAATGTTCCAAAATTGTATCAGGACATAAATGCCATCATACACCATGAACTACGATCGGCAGCAGTACTGTCTACATGAACAAGTAGAAGTTTGGATAGATAGACGGGGTAAGTCGTAAACAGATGAGATCAAAATAAAATGCATGGAGTCGACAATGAAGACACTACACCCCAACGTAAGGTAAATTACTGCCTTACCCGGCTTGTGATAGTTAGATCGTCACCCAGATACGTCTATCGCCCTGCGTTTTTTTTTTTTTTTTAAATTTGCTGCTCATATTTGCTTTCCTCAATCCTGTTTGTGGTTCCCCGAACCAATACTAGACTATTAAAACATTGATCTTACCTTAGTGTCATCATTAACAAGATGACAATTTTCTTTTTTTAACAAATATTCGATCTAATTTGATAGCAGCTCCATCACCACTTCTATCTATACACCATGTCCATAATCCGTTAGAGACCCAAATATGGAATGCACGCGTCCTGCGTTTACGTTTATGTACGTACGTTTAACAGCTTCTGCATCATATAGATTCGAGTGTATTCGCTACCTTAACCGTGCCGCAAAAGACTATATTTGCCATAGGTGGGTGTTTGGGGACTCAACCTATCCAACAATCCAGCAGTCAGGCAGCATCGAAGCTAGTTATGTATGCGCGCAAGCGCACGCATGTTTTCCCTCTGTTTCGCCATTTTACCATAAAATAATAATTTTCCTATTTTCCCTCGATGATCTTTCGTCAAGTCGATGTTTTGCAAGCAGGCAAAGTGATTTACGAGCATGGCAACGCGGTCAGAATTTTAATTTTTGCTAGCGTTGCGCCGACCGACCGCTGCTGCAACAGGTCATATGGTCTGGAATGGGTGACGTTTATGTCCTGCGCGTGCAAGGGCTGTCATTTGTTGTGTTTTTAATTGATGAGCGAGCGTATATGCGAAATAATTGCGCCACAAAAAAAAAAAAAAAAAAAAAAAAAGGAATTTGACTTGACATAAAAACGAAGTTGTTTTGTACGATTGGTGCGATTTGTACAATTTGTGCGATTTATACGTCTATGCACCGTGTAAGAGGTGCAAACAAAGAATTCCATAATGAAACAGAGCGGGGCCCAATCTAATCAGTAGCCGAGGAATTCCAAATCAATCACAATCGATGTCGTGTTTGGTTTACAGGCTCATTTAGCTTGGTTGCCATAGTCGGGTCGCTTTGTTTGGTCAGTTATGTAGTAGAAGATGGAGGAGGTATCATACAATGAATAGCCGCAGATGCAGTTGCAGATACAGGAGATACAACGACTGATGCTATGTGTATTCGTATCTTACAAATGTTTTCCGCTGACAGAGGTATAAATGACTGTTTTCCGCTTTGTTTTTGTCGTGACAGTTGTGGCATACTTCAATCGCAGGACGATTGTGTTTGTACTCGTATCTTGGTTGCTTTCGCACAAATCAATAGAATGATCTTCTGGAGATCGTTAAGACTTTTGACCATCAAGTGATAGATTTGTAATTGGCAGGCACATAGGCGCCCACCGAAGAGCTTTCTCTTCCCATTTTGCGTTAAAGACATGTATGTTACTCGTACTAAGCCTAAGTCTATGGGAACCGATTTCACGTGTTTGAAATGGATTCCAATGCGATCGTTAATCACTTTGGTTACCTCTCTAATGGTGAGAGAGTGGAGCAGAAGATAATTTCAATTAAATACTTCACCACCGCTGTGAAACTTATTCCACTTGCAACATTTCCCATACTCCTTCTCTATTTGCCATTTTCAGAAGTGTTCATTGAAATTGTTTCACTGTGAGTACAAGCCTGAAAGTAACTTATGACTGTTCATCTATACTTTATTGTACATAAAATTAACACCTTCTCTGTGAAATGCAGATAGAAGGTTCGATTGCACTTTTAGTTTCTGCATAGCCATTAGGTTGGGCGATTCTTGCTTTGAGGTTTAAATACCGGTTAGTTGTTGCAAAGAGGATGTGGATATGTGCCGCCTTTTAGGACTTCATAGCACGCGTATGAAATGATAATATGTACGGAATTGATTAATGACATTTGGTGTCGATATTTGTCATTTTGCTAATTTTTCCAATTTTTATGCGTATAGTGGACGTATTCTATTCACGATTGCTAATAAGAAATAAGAAACATTTTTTTGCTTCCCTCCAGGTCGACACCGTAGCTATGTATGTCATATAATTGACCAAGAAAAAATAAATGCAACGGTTTTCGTAACTATTTCTATTTGTTTTTATTTTTTTCTAGAGTTAATGACCACCGCATTACAATCACATGGGCAGATATAATGATCATATGGATGAGAAGACGGGAGATGGGGAACGAGAGACTATTACAGGCATGTCATTTGACAATACCTTTGCAACGAGCTGTGTCATTTGCTTCGTAAAAGGTGGCGATCGAACAGACAGATCGGCAGCAAATTAAGCTACAGCTACAGCCCAACCACTCAAGCAGACTAACTGACTGATAGACAGACATAAAGCCGGAATAAAATGGGCAAATGTTAGATCTGCAATCCAAATGGGCGCAAAAATATTTGAGTGGTTACTCGTAAGCATGTATGCTGTACGCACGCACTTGTTGCTTAGTTAGCTGGTTATATAGATGCTAAAACTGATGATGATGGAGCGGACGACAATCCTTTTGCAGCCACCAAATGCTGTGCGAACAGAAGGCAATAGAAATGAAAGAAAAACAAACAGCAGCAGCAGAGACAGCAGAGACAGCAGAGACAGCCGCGACTGGCGATGACAGTAAAACCGCTAAGAACGCGAGATTTATGAGATCCCAAAGATTTATTGGTTTTACGGATTCAGTTACAATCGAGATGATAAATTGCCAATGAGTTCGCACAGACTACGATTGGACACTAGGCCGATGGAATGTACAAGCATTAGCCGACCAGTCTACTCACTGTCATGTCCCATGGTTGGAAATTTTTCTCTTGGCTGGCCAGAAATAACATTCAGCCGCTTCTAGCAAATTGGCCAAATGTCTTCTAGTCAGTTTGCCGGTTGATCTCTGTCTGTTTGTGGAGGTCTGACAGCTAAACGAACAATTTGCATGCCTGCCATAGACACAAGATGTACACTGACAAGTGCGCTTCAGCTCGGTGCATAGGCGGAGCTCTACTAGATGATTAAATATTTTTCCTCCCATGCGCGTGTCCACTAACTGACCCTCAAGCAGGCCACCATCCCCGACTGGCTCAGTAAGTGGGTGGGTAAGTTGGTGCGTGCGTGTGGCAACCAGGAATTGATATGTTTTCAAGCTCACTCACGCTCGAATGACACTTAATTTTCGACTGTCACAAATGTCGACGTGAGTTGCTATGTGTTGCCGTATGGCTAAGTCCCTTCAACTATATAACTGTCAACTGTTTTAATCATCTCCGCCACCCTCTTCTCAATCAAACAGCGCACACACGGAGGAGGAGGATATGCAAAACATGAGCTGTAGCCCCGCAGCGTTTCTACTCGAGAATACAACGCCTGATTTGAATATGAAAATGTGATCGCACGGCTATGCAGTGTTCGGGTATGGAGCAGCCGCTACTCTATAAAAAAAAGAAAAAAGGACAAAAAAAAAAACAAAAACACACAGGTGAGGGAGACAGGTACGCTATGGGCTGTATGCCGCGCACTAGTGTTTGTCGAATCGTGTTTTATGATTTATGATTATACACCTTTAGTTTTCGCACTACTGCTAGTTCTGGCGCTGCCGTTGTTGATCCGTTGCTGTTGCTATTGCTGTTGCTGTTGCAGTTGCATGGATATTGCTAACACGGCTTCGATACTGTTGCTGACACTGCTGTTGTTACTTGTATTTCCAAACATTTGCCTATACAAATGGCATCAGGTAGGTGATTTGTTTGCTGCTTCATACGAGTACTACTCGTACTCAGTCACCACTAACGGCAATCGTAAACGTAATCCTTTCAGCCGCTAGCCACCACTAAAATCAGTACCCCGCCTCGGCGACAAGACGGGCCAATAGCTGTGTTTATTGTTCAAGGGGACCCTCTGGTTGTTCGCGCGTTCACTCGCAAATTTGATTTGATTTGTGATAGATTGAGTGTCATTATTTCTTTTCTTGACATGAAACTTTGACACCTAGTCGACTATATATACAGCGACATCAACGGCAACTTCAACAGCCTGATGCCGCTGACGATGAAGGTGACGGTGATGGTGATGGTGATGGTGACGGTGACGGTGGGAACAGCAGCTGTAACGTTGAATGTCGAATGTGTGCCCTCTATTTCCATATTAGGTTGCCTTTTGCGTGGCTGCGATTGTTCTACTAAAGCGGCGGTCACATGCTAAAAACTATCGTATACATATATCACACTAGAGAATGCATTCACTGCGGATCTGTTGAATGTTAGATGGATAGATAGATTAATGGATATATTTGGATTGCCAATTCGTTTTCAAATGCTGCGGGGGATAGAGGAACAAAGATTTGGTGCTAACGAGTGTGGTAATTAAATTAATGAAGGCGATTCGCCTTGGCCAGCTAATGCTACATGTACTCGTTCGTACTCATAGTTCGATGTGAACATTTCGACCGTTCTCTTTCTGATGCTCCTACAAGTTTTTATTGTGGCAAGCTTGCACTTCTCTACTGCAAAAGTCGTAAACCAAGAGCTGGGAAAGAGATATTTTTACCAACCACTGAAGAGTAGGTGACGGTCTTCCTGGTTGACGTTAAGCAATAAAAATTCATTCCCTGCAAACCATTAGACCAATCAATAAATTGAATGTGAATTTTTATCTCGCATAAGAGGGTATATCCTCAGCGACTGCAGCCACAGCTACGATTCCTCCAAAAACAACGCTTGAGACCTTAACTTCAATTTAGCGCAAAGCAATGCACCTATTGAGGTGTCACATAAACGGGCAATTGACTAAGAATTATCAATCAGTACAAAATATCATAAAAGTAACATCTTGAAAGTAACAATTTTCGAACACGAATACGAATTTCGTCCTGAATAAATCCTTAAAAATTATTTCCTTTATGTGCATAGATCTGGGCTACTCGTATTCAAAAGAAGAAGTGAAAGTTCGCAGAAACACATTGGAACTAGTAATGGGATTTTTAGAAATTCCATACCTTAACGAAGTTTTTCTGAATGCCAGAACGTAGCCAGGTTAGGTCATATACTAGATGGGGTGATAAGTAACCTCCTTGGGAATGAAAAAAATTTTTTTTTAAAATGTTTTTTTTTTATTTTATTCAATAAAGTCCCCTTTTAGTTTGATACACTTATTCTACCGATTTTCCAACTTCTTGATGCCGACCGAAAAGTAATTTTCCGGAAGGTCTGCAAAATACTCCTCCGTGGCGTCGATGATTTCCTCGCGTGAACTGATTTTTTTATTGATGAACCATCTTTTGAGGTTTGGAAAGGGATAATTGTCTGAGGGAGCCAAATCGGGCGAATACGGTGGATGCTTCGGCGATTGAAGCCGTAAGTCATTGATTTAAGCCATGGTTGCGATGCTCTTGTGTACCGGTGCATTGTCTTGCAAAAAAAAAAAAAATTTTTTCACTTCATGTGAGTCCGTTTTGCAGCGATTTCGGCCTTCAATCGCTCCAATAATGCACAGTAATACTTGCTGTTGATGTTTTTTCCTTTTTCGAGGTAGTCCACGAAGAGTATGCCATGACAATTTCAGAAGACCGACGCCATAACCTTTCCGACCCATCGATCCTCCCTCGGCCTCTTCGGGTACTCATTCTATTCTCTGGTGTTCAACAGTTACCAATTTTTGGTCAGGAGTGAGTATGCGCGGCACCCAGCGTCAGGATAACTTTTTCATATGCAGAATATTGCCCTAAATATGGCGTGTGCGCTCAGTACTAATCTTTGTGGTATCTGCTAGCTTGCGCATCTTCACTTTTCGGTCAGCCAACACCATTTCATGTATTTTTTTGACATTGTCCTCTGTAACCGCATCGGAGAGCCTGCCGCTGCGGACTTGATCGGTAGTGGAGCTGCGGCCAGCACGAAACTCTCGAAACCAATATTTGACGATGTAATCTGACGGAGCATTAGCCCCATAATATTTATCCAACTTTTCTTTTGTTTCCTTCGCCGTTTTGACCCTCAAAAAATAATGTTTTGTGAGGACTTCAAGGCACCATAACCTTTTTTGAAGTAGCAGCGCATTCTGGTGGTCAAAGAGGTTAATTTTCACTCCACCTGGTACATAGGAAAATTGGTTGGTTTCCTTTCCTTGATTTTCTTGCATCATTTCATTTCTGTTCATCAGCAGATTAAGAGACCGCCTATCGATTCAAAAGGTTAAACTTTCCGATATCCTAACAAACTTTCACTAACTATCAAAAACTATCAAAAAACGACAATCGTAATAGTTTGGAAACAGGAAACAATCACTGAGGGTTAAATCAATTCAAATTAAAGCAATTCTCTGCCCAATTCATCATGGCGAATCAGCAGGTGTGCACTTGACGGAAGATCATATTCTACAATACTTTCTACCAAATGCTGTTTTTTTTTGTTCAAATCATCGTTGAATCAGTCAAATAAGTTGCCATAATATATGCCGTTGATTGTTATTGCCTTTTAAAGGTAATCAAGCTGGATTATGCTGCCGCCATCCCAACAGTTGATATGACAGACGCCGATTCGCCGAAAAACCACTGTTTCGACTGTTGCTTGGTTTGCGGCGTGTTGTATTATCCTCGATTATGAAACGTGCAATAACTAAATCGAATTGGGACAATGAACAGTGCTGAAGTCGTCGTACAAAATCCACTTTTTTATTCAAGAAGCCAAGAAATATATTATTTCACCACGAAGTTAACCAAACTTATAAGAATGCGTGATTCCGTTTTTAGAGAAATGTTCAGTGTGGTCTTACGAATTGAAAAGAGAAACAAAAGTTAAAATAGACTTTAATATGACCGCAAGGGGAAACTTAATTCCCTCTTAATTAAAAATTTTAACAAACGCGGACCTATTTTCTGCGCTCAGAAGATTTCGCAAAAGAGCAGAACTACCTTCAAAAAATAAGCTTGATTAGCACTCCAAAAACAGGCCAAAAAAATATTTTCCAGATTGGATTTCTATTGATTTTTCTATACAGTCGTCACTTAGTGTCAACGTGTCGCGTTAAGACCGTGTCATAATCATTTCAGCTTTAAATAACCATTATCTCTGTGTTTTACTACGAATAAGTAAACCGACTGTGTGACAAAGATTGTGAATTGCTAATCTCAACCTTCGGCCGCGCAACGCATTCATCATTCCATACTCTGTTGATGATGAGGTTCATTTTTCTCACTAAAGTAACAACTCCAGCTTTCATAAATTGATTGCAGATAATGAAAAGTTGTTGATATGCATTTACGATTCGCTCTGCATTTCGACAGGATCCCGTCGAAATCACGAGAAGCCCGCAGTTCGTGCCTAAAGCCAGCTGCGAGTTGTTTAGTTTTTTGTACAAACTCTGAATTCTATTCCTATCACAGGGCCCTTAAACCTCCACATGGCTGGCAAGGCGGTTTGGCTTTGTTAGGCTTTTTCTTTCCTTTCCCTGCTTGTTAGCCAAACTTATTGTTCATTGCAACGCCTTATTATGTGTCTTTTCTGTTACTCGTTGCCACTGTGGGCTTTTCTCTTCACAGCCATTTCTTTTCGGGGTGGATAGTAGCCCAGAACTGTGTGGAGCCTGGATCTCCTGGTTGTTGAGCATTTGTCTCAAGCATTGTCAATACTTAAAATATCCTCGGAGGATATTCGGGCTAAATGGTCATAGCCGATTGTTGCTCTTATGAACTTGCATAATTTTGTATTTTGGATATACACTTTTAAAATATCAAAACGTCGGTTTACTAGATCAACAACATCGAAGAAAATTAAATCTAAAATGCAATAGGGGCTTCCAAAGGCTATACCCAACAAGCACTTAGGTATAAAGTACGAGTGCATTCATATTTCTTAGTT
Source organism: Volucella inanis (assembly GCA_907269105.1). Classification (NCBI taxonomy): domain Eukaryota; kingdom Metazoa; phylum Arthropoda; class Insecta; order Diptera; family Syrphidae; genus Volucella; species Volucella inanis. Next base: position 140,010,758 of record OU026157.1, read on the forward strand.
TGGAATTGCAAAATGTATCTAAAATCTTCCACACTCATATACCGCCGCACACATGCCCCAGGCAATATAATTTACTTTCTCAACCATTGAAGTTAGCGTCTGGTCCCGTTCAACTTTATGGTAAACAACTTCGAAAACGTTCTCATAAAAATGCACTTCAGTTATAAGGCCGACTTAATTCCTCTTAATTAACGAGAATCTCATCGTTTTTATGGCAATCATACCTGCTACTGATTAGAGTTTGGGTTTGGATAACCATCGACGCTGGTGGCCGATAAACCACGCGTGAAACTAACTCAAACTTTCGTTAATAGCCGAAATGTATGAGTAATTAAAACTGTTACTCTGTAATGGGAGCAGCAGGTGTTTCGCATTGCTTGCAATAACCATCTTCCATTTCCATCGGCCGATGTTCAACGATGAACTGGAAAGTGATAATCATTTCGTATATGCAACCACCATGCCATCCCCTGAACCGTAGACAGTCGTATTAGCATATTTCACTGCTAGTCAATAATCTGCGAAGCCAACGAAGGCAACGTCATTCATAATTTGATCATAATTTTGGATTTACTATTACAAACGTGCATTCGATAAATGATCGTCATTGAGGCTTTGTCCAGTCTACACATGTAAATATGGTATATACATATTCGTATGTCCACCGAAGTCGAAACTGAAACCTTCTCCTGTCTTGTACTGCTGTACTGTAGACATGTGTCGCAGGTGTACTACTTACTTCTGACCATAAATCGAGTGGCGCAAACGGATGCAGATGGATTTTTATTTTTTATTGATTCGAGTTGCAATCCAGTAGCGTAGAGAAAAATTCTGTCCATTCATAACTGGTAATAAATTAATTAAACGACTTTTAATTATGTATCTACATTTTCGTACTTTCACGTTACCATATTTTGAATTTGTAAAAAAAAAGTGCATAGGTTTGAAGACTAAAGATGGAGCCTGGAGCTGGTTGAATAGTTTTAAGCGTAGTGACAGTTAAATTATCCACACCCATTGCCGTTCACGTGAAGAAAGATTCCAAGAAGATCATCTCTCCCGCAAGTCAAATTCATGTGGCGCGATAAATGACTTGACGAATGACTCAGTATGTGCTTGCGTGTGGGTATACAGGTACGAATATCTATGTATCTATCTGTTAGCCCCTTTGAATAATCATTACAAATGACTTGTGTGTTTCATCTGTTTGCGATCAATATCATCTTCGTTTGAAAGAATGGTTTGTTTAGCCTTTAATAGGAGCATCAACACCAGGGCCGCTGCGCTTCGTAATGGACGTAATCGACAGTCATCTTCGGCGGTGGGGCAACTTATCTGTTGTCCATTTTTTTTTTTTTTTTTTCATCTTTTTCTCCTTTCTAAGGCTGGGAATGTAATTTTTTTTTGTATCTTTTACTTTTTCCCCGTTTTACTTGCTTCAAGTGCAAAGCTAAACCGGTGGAGGCGATTCAAAAGCCGAAATGCGGCGAAGGCCACGAAGCCAAAGACGAAACGTTTACTCTTTCTGTTTCTCTTTGTGGCTTCGCCTTTGTCGTAGTCGCAGTCATAGTCGTCGTGTAGGTAGACATCGAGGACCTCTCGGGGCAGTACTTAATAGATTGTTGATGAGGCGGCTGTACACCGTAAATTGTCAAAACGTGACTAGCCGCGAAAAAGCACTTGAATCTTTCAAGCCCAAAAAAACTGAAAAACTAAAAACCGAAAACAAAACAAAATAAAACCGACCAGAGCACCGACAATGGGTGTTAGTAAAATTCGAATCCACTGACCATCGCATCGGTGCCATTGAAGCGATAAATCGGTGGCGATCATCATATCTAAAGCTAGATGACTTTTTGACTTTGTTTTCAGAGGAAAGAATCGCCTATTGTGCTTTCAAAAAAAAAAAAATTTCAATATGTTGTTGAGCAAGTTGATTTCTACGCGAATTAAGCGACTGAGTTTAATGCAAACATTGAGTATATTAATTGTTGTGTAATTGATAATTGATTGCGGCAGAGAGGCAGAGTCAATGAGGCACTTCTTTCTAGGGAAGGGCCCCGATTGAAAGTTGTACATACAATACATAGATATGGATATGCATTGTTGGGGATCAGCTATAAGTGGAAACACAATAGATGTGGAAATAAATTAGTCTTTGATTTAGCAAGCAATAAGATTCAACAATTTATTTAGAAAGCTGTCTTGTCAATATTGCAAATAGGAATATGCAGATTTATCCCATTTTCTTAGGCTAGTCGGATGCTGCCTCCGCTGTCTAATTTTACATAATTTTAGAATGATTGTGAAACCTTAAAGAAAGTACATATTTCTGCAATAATCCACTATATTCTGTCTACTGATGTGCAGGTTTAAATAGCTGGCGCTACTAACCTTAGCCACCAGCCGACCAATCAAATTTGATTTAAGATTTTTAGATATTGATATTGAGTACAGAAATCTTTTATATCATAAAAAAATTGAACTGATAGATGTTCCAGTAGGGATAACTTTCAAACCGTGCTGTCGTCTTTGATATTTATGCTGTGTATTGTTTGATAAATCATCCCCAATAGATTATTTTCAGAACACTTCCGAATCACTCATACTTATTTTGAAAATCTGCTTTCAATTTGCGAAATTACTACGCTCACTAAGTATTCGTCGTTTTGAGAATAAGTTTCGTACCACATACACTCAAAATGACGCAAAGCCAACAATTCATCAACATTATGTGCGTTTAATACCTATAGCTGCTGTGAGTGAAAGCGTATCGATCGCAACGGTTTTGCCTTCGGCCGTACACTATGTGGAAAATTTTACCAAAAGTTCTCGGTCTGCAAAAGTACAAGATCACTGCTAACGATTGGATTGGGCTCTTAGGTACATGAAGTTGGTTCAAAGTATATGGATGCTAGAAATTTGCTAAGTTATATTATATTACAGTATAAAGTAACACCTTTCAAATATATTGTGAATTGTTAATTTTTATATGGCAAATCACAAGGTTATAGCGTTGAAGAACGTCTGCAAATCATTTTTTTTTTTTTTTTCAATATCAGTGCTCCATAACCGTCAACGGTCGATCGATGATTAGCGACTTGTGGTCTAAACTGAATGAATTGGATACCGACAACATGTGGTTCCAAAAGGACGGCGCTAAACGCCACACAGCGCATGCCACGATGGACATTCTGAACGAGCGATTTGGGACACGGCTGTCTCGAAAAGCGAACTGGCCACCGAGATCGTGCGATTTAACGCCTTTAGACTTCTTCCTTTGAGGCTATCTTTAGTCGCTGGTCTAAGCGAATAAATCAGAAACAATTAAAACACGCAAGTCGGACCTCCTAAATACATGCCACCAAGCCAAGCCGGGGCGGATATTTGAACAGCATTATATTCCGTACTTAATCTCATAAAGTGTTCTTTCACATAAAAAATTGAGTAGATATCTCACACACAACTTGTTTTATTTACATTTGAACATCGAGGGTCCTTATTGAAAGTCCCTATTATTGTGAAGAAGCTAAATTTGGCATTTTTTTTAAATGACGCAAATCTAGAAGAGTGCCAGGAGACTCAATTAAAACAACAAATATGCACTGTCTGGTCTGGTCTCCGCGCTAGTAGCTAGTTTTGAAGTCAGGGATTTTTTTTTTTTCAAAAATATGGATGACATATGTCATACCAACAAGATGGCTATATGTGCCATATTCCCCAGGAAACCTTACCTTACTGGTGATCCAGCGAAAACTTTACATCGCGGAATTGACCAGTGATCAGTGACCTACCGAGATCGTGCGATTTGACTTCATTCGAGTAGTTCTCGTGGACAAAACGTCACGAAAGGCAGCTCTAACTTTGGGGCGGTAAGAGACTTTATCCACTATCAATTTCAACAAAGGCATCAGGGAGAAAATCGTGCGAAGAATCACACGATTCTTTAAGATTCGAAGGCAATTGAGTAATAAGGCCCTTTCTTGAACAAACAAAAAGATTTTATATTTTATAGATGCTGATTATTCTAGTTCTGTTTTACGATGCAGAAGCTTGGATGCTGACGAAAGGGTAAAAATGCACTCATTGGCTTCGAAAGAAAAAATCTTCGGATGATTTCTGGTCCCGTTTAAATCAATAGAGAATGGAGAAGACTTTTCAACATCGAACTATGTGAGCTGTATAGCGATTCTGACCTCGTCAGAGAGCTCAAATAACCTGGTTTAGATGGCTACCCGCACAGCTTTTAGCTCTAACCTAGAGGGACAACGCAGAAGAGAACAACCTCATCTTAAAAAGCGCACACAATTTCAAGGGGAGCTCAGTCAACTTGGTGTGCGTAATTGGGAGCAGCTGGCAAAAGACTGAGCTAGATAAATAAGCATGCTAGCCCTGAGGCCCTGGTAAGATGTAAAGTCTTTAGTGTGCGTTATTAAAGGTTAAAGATCTTAGAAAGAGAGGCTCAAAATAAGACCGACAGGCTACGTTTCATCAAAAATTTACAAGAACATTTTAGTAAACAGCAATTTTTAGACATTGTATGGTTAACACCATATGGTACTTTGCAATTGTTCTGCCAAACATGTTTTTATTGCCAAATTAAGCTCTGAAGATATATCGTTGGAGACGAGTTCCTGGAACCTTGAGCTTACTTTTTATCAGGATTTTCAGATTCATATTTTACCTTCCTGCAAATTACAAGTATGTGTATTGCGCGTGTTATATTTATTTCAAGTAAACTCAATAAACACAAACGAATTGCTTCGTGACAAAATACAGCGCATCGAGAAGAAAGCACAGAAATAAGAGACTAAAGATGTGAACTTTATAGATAAGAAGTACAGGGTAATAAGAGCTATCAGAAATCCATCCCGCTTAATTATAATGGTCCATTTCAAGGTTTATCAAACTAACTACTCTACAACGGTCCTCATAATCTTGTGTTTGCCTTCATACTTTTTCAAAACAACAAATTTAAAAACCAGAAAACAGTGCTTGTTTCTTACATCCAAATTGTAGTTTCTGTTTCCAACATTTACCGTCGGCAAAATAAGTACCTTCTTTTTCTGGTGTAAGAATGTTAAAATGCTCATTTGCAAAAGTCTTAGATTTAATTAAGTAGGAAAGTTTTCCAGAATCCACCTTTAGTAGTTGGTAAAGAAATAAGTGAATAAAAACAAGACATATCGTTAAATCGCCTCCTAGGCTATAACAGCATTCAAAGTATCTCTCATAAATACATTCTAATAAGATACGAAATAATTCTTCCTCACATTAAGTAGACAAGAAATTGCACTAAAGATCCCCACTAAGTGGCATTTCAAGTGGGATGGAGCTGACATTAAATGCATCAAACAGCACAACAAACCATCAAGTGACGTTGCGTCTTCAAGTTCAGGCAGTGGTTAGTTTAGTAGTGCTTGGTGTGTACCACGTATTCATTTCGTATACCACAGTATAAAGGAATAGTGCTGGCGGTTCAACTAGAATCTATCGGATCAATTTGGAACACAGAATCTAAATTTATGATGGCCAATTAGAATTTTCTTCTATAATGGCGCTGAGGCAGTAGGAGCAACTAAATTGCTAAGACAGATGAGCGGACAGACCAACTAAATACGAATAAAAGTAACATAAGTGTGTGCCAGCTTTAGCTTCGTTTGCTATTGCATATTGCCCAAGTGTAGGGAGACGAATCCGGTCTCCCACTTCAGTGTGAGGCCCATCTTTTAAAATTTCAAAATTGGCATATATGAATTGGATGGGAACGTTGTAAATTTGTCTTGAATAAATAAACACTAAAAATAAAACAAAACGATATATATATAAATATGTACCTCCTTTAGAATGCATTTGGAGGACGAGATTATTGGTGCTGTTGTTCTAGTTTTCCTTAGAAATTGGATGATAAAACATTTACATAAGAAATAAGTTAATTAGCTGATAATTTAGTTAAACGTTTTATTTGAGAGGGCTTAACTCAGGACTATAGTCTGCACTTACAATATAAAAAAAAAAAGAACCTACCAATAGTTTAGAAAAGATGTCGCTTTGTGATGCTTAGGTAGTACACCTACCTCAAAGTTAACTTAAGTCCTAAGAGGAACATCTGGACAACTGGTGTCAGGGGTTTAAAACTGTGTTAAAGTTGTAAATCTAATAAATGTTGGATTTGAACGGGTGAAGAATGTTCACAAGGGAAGATCGTTGGCAGATTGGGAACTCATGGGGTGAAGTAAGTAAATTAAGTAGAATTTTGGTTAACAATGAAAGTTTTGAGGGTCGATCTTCGCTAATTAGCCATTTGAATTTCAATCTGAGCTTGAGTTAATGAAACTTTACAAATCTTAAAAATATTGATATGCAAATATCATACACTCGTTTGTACAATATAATGAATTCGCGCAGTATGTTTTTCGTTTAAGTCTCAAAAATCAAGACCTCATGCGAGCTATACATATACAAGAAGAGCCACAATCTATGACTCTATTTTCTTAGGCAATATCTTTGGAATAGAATAACGTTTCTTTAAATGTTTATTTAAGAATTCAATTTTAAACTTAAGTGAGCGCAGGGTTTTGTTGATTACTATTTGGGATCTTTTTATGGCATTTTCAATGGTTTTCTTCAGAACTTCGGGCGATGGGTTCTCCAATTCTTGATGTATGTTTTCCTTGAGGGTTGCCAAAGTTTGTGGTTTGTCCACATAAACCCGTTATTTTAAAAAAAAACCCAAAGAAAGAAGTCTAGGGCGGTGAAGTCGGTCTGCAAATGGTCTAAGCCCGATATCAAACGACCGGGGAACGCCTACTTTAGAATGTCGGTTGTGGCTGTTGCAGTATGCGCCATTGCTCCGTCCTTTTAGAACTACATGCCCCAATTCATCCAATTGAGGAATGAAGTAATTAAACATTTTTAAGTTTTTTACCAAAATGCTCCGCAGAGAAATGCATTGCATAGGCAATTGCGTAGTAGGATATCTTCAGCCCCAAAGCGGTATTCTCAGCCGAACGGTACCTCTCGGTCTTCTAGGGCTTACTTGATAACGTGTTGCTCCAGTTTCTAAGAGTCGTGCGGCTAAATGCTCGATTAAATGACAGGTGGGAACCGGACGGCCAGGAAAACAGGCACAAAATGCACTTTGCGTCAAAATCACATGATGACGTTTATTCTGCTTTCTTCAGGAGTATAGCGTTCCGTTGTTTATTCACACACATTCTAGTTTTGTTTGCTTCACAAATATCAAAATCGAATTGACATTCAACGGCATTTGTAATATCGGGGATGGCCGTTGTGTAGTGGTATATGCATTGACTCCTCAAGCAGAGGGTCGCGGGTTCGAATCCCGTGCCAGGCAATTCTGTGAAAAAGTCTTTTCATAGGATTTATATGTAGTTATATGAAAATCCCGTCGGCGTCAACTCTGACATGAAGGCATAACACTGATGATGGAGTAGTTGCTGGCTGGGCTAAATGTAACGAACTAGCAACTAGCACGTACTTAAGACCCACTGGTTGAGGAGGATGTACAAGCTCGTCTAGTTCGTCTAAAACTACCGAAACCTTATACACCTGAGTTTCAAACTACTACACCACCCGCCCGCGCCCAGGAAAAAAAGCCAGTAAAAGGGTATTCATATCCCCTTGGTGCGCGCGCGGTATTATAAAAAAAAAAAAATGGCACTTTATGATAGGTTTATCACATAGAGGGTATATCTACTGTTCTTCATTCACTGTTGCATACACTTTTTTAAAACTGATATAGGCGTTCTGCATCGACCGGAACAAATGGTAGTCAGAAGGAGCAAGGTCCGGGCTATAAGGCGGGTGGGGTAAGACTTCCCATCTACGTTTTTCGGCTACTGCTCTCTTCAAACGGATTAATTGTGTTCGGTAGCGTCGTCCATTGATAGTTTTACCCGGTTTTAGCAGCTCATAATACAGCACAACCATCTAATCCCACCAAATACAGAGCATTACCTTCGCGCCATGGATATTCGGCTTTGCCGTTGATTTGGCTGGTTGGCCAGGTTTCACATATGATTTGCGCTTGGGGTTGTCGTAATGGATCCATTTTTCACCACCAGTAACAATCCGATGCAAAAATGACTTTCTTTTGTGGCGTTCCAGCAGAATTTCGGACATGCAAAACCGCCTTTCGACGTCTCTCGGCTTGAGTTCATGTGGAACCCAATTTCCTTGCTTTTGAATATATCCAGCTGCTTTTAAACGGTTTGAAATGGCTGCCTGAGTGACACCCAAAGATTCTGCGACCTCTTCTTGTGTTTGGCAACAATCTTCATAGAGTAATGCTTCCAGTTCTTCATCTTCAAACTTTTTTGGCTGCCCAGGACGTTCATCGTCTTCCAAGCCAAAATCACTACTTTTAAATCGTGCAAACCACTTTTGGGACGTTCGCTCAGCTAGCGCATGTTCTCCATAAACTTCTACCAAAATACGATGACTTTCGGCAGTAGTTTTCTTTATATTAAAGTAATGAAGAAGATTTCCCCGCAAAAACACTTTTTCAGGCACAAAGTTCTATATATTTGAGTGGAAAAAAATTATTGTGTTTTACGCTTCAAGTGAATGACATATAGTGAAATGACGTACGATGACAGTAGCTTTCCAACGCATGTTCCAATGGAATAATAACAATGAAATAATACAAGTTACGCCATCTCTTAGCAAACCGCACGAATTAAGAATATAGACACAATATATCTTGCATTTGGTACGAAATTGCCTTGGAATTAGGAGCCAGATTTAAAGGCTTCTCAGGGGCAATTTCACAAAGTCCATTGCAGACTGAATCGTCGGTTCAATTACAAGTTAAAGTTCCAAATTACATAAAGGGCGTTTTTATATCAAAAGTTTTATTCATTGAATAGTATCTGTTTTTAACGAACTGCACTCCCTTGCAATAATTTTGAGACACTCACTCGTGTATTTGTGATCCTATCTGACCAACAACCTGAATGAATAGCCTAAAAAAATCATTCGTTGACAATCCACTAGTTCATTTCGCTGAATAATATTGTTGTTGAATGGAGTAATACAAAGGTATCATGGGCAGTATGGCACGGTGCAACATCCTGCTGTAACCACATATCGAGATTATTACTTTTCTGTCCGGAAACGTTGGCCATTGATTCGAACGGAAAATCTGGCCTTATTTTCAAAAAATTAAGAACCTTATTTATATTTTTCAATATAAATAAGGATCGACTTCAAGCTGTTCAAGAACAAAACCCGCGGATTCCCGTCGGTAGCCATGGACTAGTGGTTTTAGTTTATGCACCTGCTGGGTCTTATATGGGTGTAAGCCACATGCTGGGCGGACAGAGATCAAACTGTTTCGATCGATGCCAAATTAAATATTTCGTAACATTTACTCACAGCGACTTCACTTTCTTCTATACATACATTACGTTGACACGTAAGAGTTGGTCTATTACAGAATGGGAAAAAATAGAGGCAGGGTTCTATAGGCTTATGAAGTGAGCTCTCAGAAAATGTCGTTAGCGTGCATATGGATCAGCATATAAGTAAATACCTTTCATTGGTGGGAATGTAAAAGAACACGCCGGGGAACGGAACTATGAATATGAAGAGTGTCCTGAAGAAAAAGGACACCAAATTTAAATTTATTGCCATCTATGTTGGTACCACTTGAAATATAGAATTTGATTTTCGGCGAATCACTCACAATTCAGCACAGAATTTCGAACAATCGAAACAGACATATGCTATACATTCCGATAATTGCTTCTAAATACTATAGACCAAAAAGAAGAACTTACCGCGCAAATTTGTATGCGTTAGCAAAACCATCATCTCTATTTTTCGAAAGTCCAGCTCCATATATGGTATATAAACAAATTTAGTAGAAGAACGATGAAACCAAAACGGCTTTTAAGAAAAAAGACAATTCAAATACAATCGATAAGTTGCGTTCTAATCCAATGTCAACCAATGTATTTAAATTTAATAAACTTTGGAAGAAGAGTCACCTTGAGGCACAAGAAAGCCTTCTTATATTTTTTGTGATTGCAGCACATCAAGTTAGAGAAGGGCTGAGTTCATAAACGTCAGCATTTATAACTTAGTAAAATCGCAGATCTTTCCTCGTGTGTTTTTGAAAGCATTCACTGAGCAGATTTATCTTAGTACAATCGTCATTTTTTATGCGTTCATAAACGTCATTTCAGGGCCAAAATTAGTAATATTCAGACAAATTTTTAATTTGTTTTCTTAAAAGAAAAAGGTTTATTTATTTTTATTACACATTATTTTAATAATTCTTATATATTTTCTTTTTAAATGACAGAAAACTATTCCTCACTAAAATCTTCTTAGTTTTTCTGCAACCACAATTCAAATGCCTAACTATTCTGCAAAAGTATGACGAGATGTTGACGTTAATGAACACAAGATAACTGAGTTAGTTCTGCAGAAAATCTGCATTTTTACACCCAACTAATGCAGCTCTTTGTTAGATCCATGGATACACCCTTGTATCCTAGTATAGAGTCAGAATGCGACACGAAAAACTGTAAGAAACAATGATCCATTTAGAAAATGTCGCTTCTTTTTTATTACGCGCTGAAATACTCGTATAATGAAAATATGTGAGTGGGTCCACACAATCGACATACGTTTCGATGGAGAAACATCGCAACGCTGCGAAAGATTTGCATATCATCTTCATCAATTTGAAGAAAGCGTCTAATGAAGTTCATTAAGATCTAATATTGGTGACCCTAAGGTGTCAAATAAAAAGTCTCGAAGTCCTTAAGCCGAAGTTCGAGTAAAAGGCCGAAATAAAGATTATTTTATCATTTCAAATATATATGTAGATAAGCGTGTCGAATGGTTCTAATGTAAGTAAATTTAAAATAGAAGTACATATGGTATTATTCGAAAATGAGCAGATCCAGTCGCCAAAGTACCATATATGGAAGAAAAATAAGATGTTTCGTTCATCTGCAAAGGATGATGATTCATATACAAACGAAGCATACTTATCCCAACTCAACAGACATTCAACACCAGGAGGAGGCAATAACAACATTCTACATACAATTACGAGGTTCTGGAACGGGTATGCAAACAGAAGACATAAGGTCATTATACCAACTACAATTAATGAACTACCAAGTGAACTTCGAAACCTACCCAAAGTCCAGGTCTTAAAAAAAAAAACAAAATAAAATTAAAGCAGAATACTCAAACTTAAATTTCTTAAATATTTAAATATTTTAAATATCTTTTTTAAATATTTTGTTTACTTAAATATCTTAAACTCTTTCTCATCTTCATATAAGAGAGACTCAACAATATTTGTTATTTTTTGTAACTAGTCTTCTGCAGACAAGCAGACAAGGATTATTAAATATATGTATGCCAATAAGATCAAAATCAAGAAAATAAAATTAAAAATCAAGCAATTTAAAAAATGATATGGATATCTGGAATTGCGATTGATTCAAATGATGAGACAAATCGAAATTCAAGTTGAGGAAATAATTTGTTGTTCCTTTATACCTATAAAGGTTTTGCATTTATATAAAAAAGGGTAACAACTGCCGATCACTAAAGACAATGTCATTTGCAATGAAAATTGACGAATGGGTTCTTGCAATTGTCAGGAAATTTTCGACAGAGTGCTTAAGTTGTCATACGGACTACGCTCATCAGACGCGTAACTCGGCTTCATTTCACCTAATTTCCTGTCGTTTTTTCTTATCGTTCTACTGCGAGTTCGAATGCAACTGAATTTATAAATCTGTATACACTCTGAAGATAAACGATAAAAAGCGGATTGCATTTCTCTACAACGTGACTTCATAGGAATCTCCACCACAAAAATCTTTTATTGAACTGCTTCGAACTGATCATCTCACTTGGTATTGTCATTTAAAAAAATGTCGCTGAAAAATTTTGTCCGGAAAGCGTTTGAAGCTCGAGATTTAATCGAGTTTTTGAAAAGAGGGCAAAGAAAAATTTGAAATTATGATATTCAGAATTGAGCTGAATTAATTATACGTAAGTTGCACCGCGTTAAAGAGGATCAAATTTAATGGAGCGAAGATTTAACTAAGGCTTCGTGCCTACAAATATTTCTTTTGACAGTCGAGTAGTTTAAAAAAACAATAACCAACACAACAGACTATATACTTTGTTCACTAATTTACTATGATTTTTAGATTCCTTCATATATGAATATAATACTTTCGATTGCATTTAACTGATTTGTTTAAAACTTACCATGAAAACCATTAAATTATAAAACAACAAACGAAATTTCGATCGCCTCCTCTTGCTGCTAATGCAATCGCAATTGCAATTACAAAAATTCGTTCACATTTCATGCACATTACTTCCGATGAACGGTCGTAGTTCCCGCAATGGTAAGCGTCAGCACAGAGTTTAAATTGAAACAATAAATAAAACCTTAAAAAAACAGAAACCACAATGAACCTATCTTCTCGAAACCGCTCACTTTTTTAAACCGCCAGGAAAAAAAAAAAAAGAATCCCAAACAAAACCAAAAACACAAATTTCTTCACCATAGAGCAAAGAACCACGCTCATCAAAATCTCACTTTTTGTTTGAAGAACTTTTTACAATTTTATTTATTTATTTTTTATTTTTTTTATTTTTCAAAAATAAATCGATATCTGATACATTAAAATTTGAACACAATCAAACCCAAGAACTCCAACAGTAAATAGTTAGAGAGTGTCGAACGCGGGCGGTAAGCAAGAGCAATAAGCAACTGCTGCTGATGACGACAATGATAAAACTTATCACATAGAGTGCACGGCTGTTATCTTTTATCTGTATCTTGTCGATAGAAGCCGCAAAGTGCTACAAGCTGCCCACATACCAAATAGACAACACAACAATTCTAACATCAATACAAATGCCCTTTCAATTGGCTGAGATTGAATCTGAGGCTGAAGCTAAGGCTGCTGCTATAACTGGGGCTGGTACTGAGGATTTGATGTTGAATTCGGGTTCAGTTTCGGATTCGGTGTTAGTGTGGTTGTGGTTGTGCTCGACGACACATGTTTGTAGTCTGGTTCACAAGTTAAATGACATAACCGGCGCACGCTGTTCTTTTATTTATTTGTTTTTTTTTTCTGTTAATTTTTTATTATTTTTTTTTTTTTTTTATTATTATTATTTTTGTCTGCACACATGCAAATCGTATCAATTAAATTACCCACCGCGGGTGAAAATTGCTTTAAATCTAATTTTAGACTGAGGGATGGTCACTATGTGACAGGTAGTACTACATATCCGGCATTTGTTGTCGTATCTCGGTTAAATCCCTCGTTGATGTTGTCGCCGTTGCCGTTGCCGTTGACGTTGCCGTTGCCGTTGCCGTTGCCGTTGCCGTTGTCGTCGCCGTTGTTATTGGGGGGGTTAAATGCAATGACATTATTTGTACCTAGTGCAATTGGAAATATCCGGCTACGATATTCCGTTTAATTGTGCTCCCACCCTATTGGCACAGCTGAAACTGATAAAAACCAAACTCAACCGAAGCAACAAATTTTCGTACAGTGTCTGATGAGTCTGAAGTCTCTTTGACTTGATTCACCTTATGGCTTGGCTTAGTGATCATTGACAACTGCTTACAATTCGTTAACAACGCACGCACACAGTTTAGCACCTGTCGGATCGTAACTAATGTGACGAGGATGTCAAAATAATCCACAGATACGAATGTATGTATACCCTTAGTCGATCAGTAGAACATCAGGAATCCCGTTCTCAACGTCTCAACGTCTTGAGTCATGTTTCACAGCGTAATTACACGAATTTCAATTTAAGGTGATCAAAACTTGGAATTATGAAAATGGCAAACAAAAAAACAAACCAAACGCGGATAAATGGAAAAAAAAGTTAGTTAGACTTACGAAAAAAAAAAAAATAAAATAAAACAAAAACTAGCGAGAAAATCAAAATAAAAGAAAATAACCGAACGCACGTTATGCCGCCTCACGGGACAGCTCAGTACTGCCTCTACCCGGGTTCCGGCCGAAGCTGTCTACCCCCAGTCGACTTTTATTTTTAAGTTACACCAGTTAACCAGCCAACAAGCGACCAACCAAACAGCCACCCAAGACCCAACATTCAACAAAACTTCACAGATTGTTTACCTATTCTGGATGTGTTGCGCTGGTGCTGGTGCTGACGATGGTGCTGACGATAGTGCTGCCTGGTGGAGGCACCTATCGCATCAAACAACAACAAAAACAACAACAACTGCATCCATGAGGCCCTCGTCATCAACATTGCCAGTGTTGTATCTGTAGTTCACACGCAAAATGCTGTGCGGTATTACTAGTGTACTTCTGCGTTATTGTATAGGTATCCGTAAGCTAGGCGGCTTAAGAGAAAGGTACAAAGAGTTCGGATTGGTGAAATCAAAACTTTGAGCTGGTGCTAGTACTGATACCATAGCTGCAACCGTTCGTGTCATCTCACTGTGATGTGACTCTCGAAGTTCTCTTTTGGCGCCGAGCCGGTGTGTAGACATAACAGTAAACAAAACGATTTGTTTTTTATTTTTATTTTTTATTATTATTATTATTATTTTTTTTTTTTTTTTTTTTGTTTCTTGACGATGGCGCTTATCCTCTGTTTCTCACGTAAAGTTACCGTGAGAAGTAAGAGAGAGCTTTTTTTTAGAGCTACTCGCATATAGCTTTTGATAACAGGTGGAAGTAAAACTTCGTGTTGTTCTTTGGGGAGTTGGGTTCGTTGCAATGGCATAAAGGATGGTTTAGGTGGGAATTTGGAAATCTTTCTATCTAATGGACTTTGCATCATAGTCATTATGTTTTTTAATGGATGGACTACCTTCAGATAGTGCATATGCTACATTTGCAAGAGGTCTGCATGCACGGCTACAATGAAAAAAAAAAGAAAGAGAAAAAGATATACACAAATGTCAAAATAGATTCCTTACCGACCATTCCACATCAATGTTGTTTGGCTTTGAAAAAAATCATTTTGTTTAGCTATTTTAGCCAGTCTGTTGGAAGTAAGCTCTTCAAAAGGCTGAATTCAGAGAAGATTCTGAAATGACGAAGCCAAAGGCTAAAATAACTTTCAAAATATTTATTTATTGATGGGCATCGGCAGTTCGATTAAGTTGTTTGCACCCACATTGCTTTCACTTTTCAACCGGAACAGCGAGTCTAAATTTTATCACAGATTAGGCCCTTGTGAATCGCTTGCATTGGAGTTTCGAGTAATTTTACCTCGATTTCCTGAGTCTATTAGGGTGGAATAATGTTTCCCTAAAACTTAAAGTTTGAAGACATTTTGTTATTATGAAATGCCTAGTAAGACTGGAAAGTGAGATATAGTATATCTCTTAAACGGCATGGAATCCTTATGTCATGTTTTTAAGGAGCAGGTACATAAATGAATCCTCGTGAATTTCATCATCAATCTAAGTTGGATTGTGTGGTTCCTTAGACTGCGCTTTCAAAGCCATTCTCCGGTTTATAAAAAGTGGGCTTTGGTAGAACACGCACCAGAGATTTAATAAACTTGAGCGCCGACTGTCTTTTGACTCTATTTCAGATCCCCTTACCAACCTTACCTATGCTCAGGAATGGTTTCGGTCAAAATCTGAGCAAAAAATGGAATATAGGATGAGGTGTTGGTGTCTTCCTGAAGAAAGAGAGAGAGAGAGAGAGATTTAACTCCCTATTAGGGAAGCGTATTCCAAACGGAGATATACCCAAACCTGATAGCCACAAACTCTATTATGAAAATTTTGTGAAAGGGGAGAAAAATCCGAGTCTATACTGATAGTCAAGATAAAATTGGGGCTATTCTTAGCCCCTCTACGATATCTGATGCAGGGCTTCTCCAAATGCAATTAGAGTTCACTGAATTTCACTTGGGTCCCAGGTCACAAAGGATTTACCGGAAATGGAATCGCCAATGAGCTTGTTAGGCAAGACCTAGAGAAGTGATTTTTTAAGACTCGAACCAACGTTAGAACGACTTTTGTACTCAGTTCGGACATCCACTAGCAATTGGGTTTTAAGTGTACATGACTGCAGATGACATGACTACCCAAGGTGCCGGCTGACCAAACAAATACTTCTGGACGGGTCTTAAAATTCAGCGCGTTTCTTAATAAGAAAGTCTACTGACTAATTATTGGCATCGAAACGGGGCACTACCCTTTTATTAAACAACTAAGTATGCTAGATATAAATGACACTTGCTATGAGATTGAAGCATCACCGCCGAAAACTTCCTTTATGATTGTTTGGCCTAGGTTCGCGTCAGGTCGCAGGTACTTGGCAGGGCGGTAGTGTGGTGGTTGCTGATATTAAAGCGTTTTTTTATAAGGAACATACAAGGAGAACTATTTTTTTGTCTGAGGGCTCTATTCCGAATGAAAAAATAAATCAAAAAAAGGTTTGATCGTTGAAAGCACCTTCTATCAACGACAATGATTCTCTAGAAATTTCGCGTGTCTAGTTTTGTAAAAATATGGCCCAAGTTTCCAATTCACATATGGACACGGCCATAAAAAAATATTTATAGTAATACACCCTTGTTTTGTTACTGCTTATACATGGTTTTATCGACTGGTGCGTTCGAAAACCGTAGATCGTTCGTTAGCCATCAAAGTGCCCTTTGTGGCTTTGTGACCAGAGCCCGGGGAGAGATTTAACTGGTGGTTCGTAATGAGACTAACACATAGATGGTGACTCTAATAACATGTCCAAACGTGTCTACATTTGATAATATTCCGAGCATTAGCCATTGAGATATTGAAGTTTTTGTGACGCTTCTTCGACAGATACGTTGATAAAACTGATTTTCTGAATTCAAATATGCAGTCGTATGCTGAACCCTCTGGGCGCCCAAATATGTCTATTACGCCGGAAAACATAAAAAGTCGTCCACAAAATCGTTTTGATGGCCGTATAGTGAAAGTGTGTGAGATAGCTGACATTATAAAGATATCAATAGACAGTTACACCATATATTGCACGAGTAAGAGGATATGCGAAAGCTCTGTTCGAAGTGGGTTCCGCGTTTGAACGACGAACAACAACGTGTCGATGATTCGGAGCTCTGCTTGGAGGTGTTAAAGCTCAATAAAAGGAATTTTTCCCTGCGATATGTGATAATGGATGAAACATCGATCCTACTACCTGGTCGTGCACGTCAAAAAAATGCTCGAGGGAAAGAGATAGGTCTATAAACATTCAAAATGGAAGTACCTTTCTTACCTCTCCTTCTTTCCTACTTAAATAATCTTCGCCCGCGCCGTGTGCAAATGTTTTAAGAGCACCTTAAGCCCTTCAGCGTGCCCTATTTAAAAAAAAAAAATAAAGTCGAATTTTGCGAAAAGATTGTGTTTTTATGTATTAATCTCAACCACCTGTTACATTGTGTTTGTAAGTCATAACATAACATAGTCATAAACAGTATAATCTATCTGGTTTTCAACTAATGTGATAATATCATGAAGTGTACTTTGCTTATGCCAGTCCTTCAGTCAATATAGCTTTTTTTTGTTAATTTTTTGATCTCCCATTCCTCTCTACTCGGATAAGTGAAGGCGAATAGTTTTCCAAAGTTCAGCGTCGAGAGTCTTCAACATAGCCTAGTCTTTGTTTTTTTTTTTTTTTTTTTGATTTTAAGTTACCTTCTTTTGGAGCTTGCTGAAAATATATAGCACTATATGTGAGTATAGGTTGGAACATTGCTGTTTTCATCCACAGAATTGTGTCAAGGGCTTAGTAGTATATCATTATGACAGAAATTCGTTTTCTTGCAGAGAATTACGTTGTTCTATCGAAGATGGTACCCTACGTTTTCGCTCTATTAATCTTTTCAACAGTTCCTCCCTCAACTTCTGGTACTTTGAACTGTGGTACGTTTTCCCTATCTGCGATCATTAAAATTTCAGTATTCGGTCGCAGCTCTAGATAATTTTCTAACATGCCGCTTATGGTAGGCAGTGCCTTTACATGCAATGACCTTCTAGACACTGTTACCTAGCTTGGAGCTGATTTTTACGATTTACGGGGGCAAGGTCAACCTAAAGTAGGTACTAAGTAGTTCCTCACAAACGTTTTTAAAATTTATTCTCACTCTTAAACATGCACTTCGCCTTTTCCCCAAAGAAAAGACTTTGAACATACTTTACTTTATTTTCAAAGGAGGAGATGTAGGTATTTGCTTTCTGATCAGAAACATATTCTGTTCCGAAAATTTGCACATATTGTAGCGAGGAATGGGTGGAAAAGGCAGAAACAATGCGATGACTTAAAATGATCAAGTTACGCTTAATCTATTGAATTTATTCAGAAACCCTGAGTGCACAGAAGCTTACGTGCTTAGATAATATTGGCATCATTACGAATGAGTTATTGGAAATAGACTCAGAAACTAAAGGTATTCATTCAGCTATTAGGATTCAAAATTGTAAAACGAAGGCATTGGAAGACCGATTTCAACTTTTACATATGGTATTCCTGACTTTATATTACTTAGTTCGGAATAAACACAAACCCTTCGGTGCGAATTGAAACGGTAAGCGCAAGATCACACCAAGAGCACTGATGCATCAACCACAAGTTCAATATGGCCTTTAGCATCACCTAAAATGAAACTAAACGAAAAAATACTGACTTAAACCAATTGAATGAATTAATCACTGACCTAAAAATTAAAAAATCTGGGAACCTGTACCGTATAACAAAACTTCTTCTATGAACCCCATAATATACATCACCGGTTGGACTCGCGCTATCTATTTGCTACGCGCGTCTATCTTTTATTATTTTGTTTAACTTCAATCCAAATCCCTTTCATTTGTTTGCGCTCTGTGTGTTCTTGTCCTCGTATGGCGAATTAGTCGACCTTCCTGAATCACTTTCCCAGACCTCTGCACATCAAGTTATCTGTTTCACACAGAAGGTCATAAGTACTCCATTTTTATCGTTGTCTTATTTTTCCATCACTTAATCCAATCAGCAGCGAAAAAATCCGGCAATGAACCAAATCCATATCTGCATCTTTGCACTACAACATCTTTCAACCCACACCATACGAGTTTGCATCCAAAACATCCATCACGAGCTAAGGAAAAGTCAATGTGATTAGTCACGACCTTTTATGGAATTCACATAACTCTTCGTTTGCATGATTCGGCTGGGTCCGAAATGAAATGAATACGACTGCGAATGCGAATGCGAATGCGAATACTCGTACGAGTACAAGAAGTACTGCGTGTTTAGATTTTCGACCACATCAGCGTTCGAAAGATCTCCCTTAGTCCGTCTATTTGCGTACCGTCATTTCCATGTAAATCAGTAGCTATCATCTTAAAAACTCAGCCAAACTCTAGTAACAACAACAAGCAAGGACCGGCCGCGACGATGCGGTGATGCGGCGGCGATGGTAAATGGACATTGTCAGAATGGTTCCCATAACCCATTTCCACTTCGGCGCTCGCCATACTCGTACCAGTAGACATCGCTTAAAAGAGAGCACACAAACAATTCGGCATTTCCAGATTCTGCATTATAATCTCGGCGTATCGCCAGGGATGCATAATAGGCCTATGCAGATGCAGATTGCGACTCACCAGTGCCAGTTTGAACAAACACTGATCGAAGTGCATGACTGTGACGATGACGATGACTATGACGATGACGATGACGACGACATATAAAACACGAAGCAAGAGCGATTTAATTGATTGATAACGTCATTTTGCTGTGCATCTTGTCAGATGTAATGGCAGGTTGATCTCCGTCTAGCACTGTTTGGCTATTGACGATAGGCGATTGGCGATTTTGTCGCCGTATCTAACTGTGGACGCAAAATCAATTTCGCATCTATTCGTACAGTTGAAAGCAACTGTTTTTCAGCCATCGGCCGTACAATTCGTAGTCCTATCATCTGTCGTTTCTGTCGCATGTGGGAAAAGATTCTGTATAAAAGTATATTCGTACGCTTGTTGCGTTGTTGTTGGTGAAAGAGCGCGGGTGCACATGCATTTTGATCCAATTTTCGTGAGCAGATCTCTGTTTTAGGATCTGCCAAACAAAAACTCGTTCGTGATTTTTAGTTTTCTCCCAAGACTGTGCAAGTGGGTACAAAGCCAACTACGAGTATGAACCTAGGTCCAGGACCACGACCAAGACGCGTCTACTACCAGTAACATACAAAAACTTTAATTTTAATTGAAGCCGAGTACTTTCATGGTAGGTTCCCACGCCTGAGACACATAGTGAGAGTTTGTATCTTTGTATTTGTGTAATAGCTCACCGTAGTACTAGCCAGCTAGGTAATGTAGTTATGAATTGAGGCACTCATACACACTTTAACAGCTAGTCTTCAGTACCTCATGTGGCTAGTGGGAACTGGGAAGATGCAGAGCAATACATTAATCTTTTACATTGAAAAACAGTGGCTGGCAGGGTTGAGTAGGTTGAAGTTGTTAGTCAGTTAGTCTGTTACTCTGTTAGACTGTTGGTTATTTTGCGAGCATTGTTGGCAACTCGCTTAATTTAAGACCTTTAACTCTGCATCAGCCTGCCGAGATGCAGTGTCACACACTTGCACATTGATACGTGTCCAGACTGCACAGACCACAAATGGAATTCAACTTACTTTGGCCTAAGGTTAAAGTTTCTAATTGCAAATGTCAACAATACTAGCCACAGCCATCTCTACGGCACTGGCAGCAAGCATTATGTGACATTGGCATGTAAATTATTACAATACCCGGCCAAGGTATGGACAAAATAGGGATTTCCTTTCGTAATTTCCTAAATTAGAGTTATTTAACCATCAGGAAAAGTTTTGTGTAGTTGGGTTTAAACTTTTTGAGGTATCTACGTTTTTTTTTTTTTTTTTATTAAGTTGCAATCGTAAGTTTAAATACAACAGAGTGGGTTTGGATGTTGTGTTCATTAGAAGCAATTAGATGGGTTGGGTTTGGTTTTCGTTCCAGCAAGTTGGTTAATTTGTTGTTATTTGTTGTTGGGCGCAACGTGAAAGAGAATTTAAAGGCAGTCTCCAATCGTATACAATTCTAAAGAGAATAAGTGTAAGCTTTTCTAACAAAAAAGCTCACCGGGATACTTAAACGGAATGAAGACAATTTGTTGTATATTTTTAGGAGAAAATTTAATAATAAGCTTTTCCAGAAACTTTTTGTTTAGACACAAAACTTGAGTGGACTGACTGTAATTGCTTTCTGTAGTACTACATTCGGTGTGTGGGGCTTGCTCCTAAAAGCATTATACGTTGACGGCACGTGTCAGTCTTTAAAATACAGGAGAGAACTGTTAATCATCCCTTTTCGATAACCTTAAGTAGTGATATATGCAATTCCAGGTTGAACAACAACCTGTGATTTGGGTGACCTGTGCGTCGTTTTTCTGAATTAATTGGCAAACAGCGCGGGCAAAAGTAAAATTAGGACCAAAGAAATGAAAGATTTAGATGTGAGTTGGGATTGAATGTTTGTATGTATAGTGACTGAGAGATACAGGGTTTGGAATGCCATTACATAACGAATTGCTCGGTTTACGAAAAGATGACAGATTCAAAACGTGGGCGAAATTTGGTTTTCCTTTTGATAACCAATCAGTTTTTTGTTGATAGTGAGCTCCATACATAGAGGTGCGATCTTAATTACTTTCTGACTAAAGTGGCGGTTTAGTCCTAAGTGAGACTGGAACTCAACCAACTCCTCTCAAGTTAGCACGATCTCTCTCCAGCTGCCCCCTGTGCCATAGGCGAAGTTGGTCGAGGTTCTCTTCCACCTTTAAGAGCTACATTAGATGCGGTCGTCCTCTGCTGCCCCTCTCTGGGGGCTAAACTCGAAGAATGTTTGGTACCTGTAAATACAGACTTTGAATTTGTAAACAGCTGACTAGATCAATGTCGACATACAGCTCCTATAGTTCCTCTGTGTTCCTCTTTCATTCCTCGTCTTTGCAAACTTGAGCGAAAATCACACACAGTACCTTTTTGTCGAAACATCCGAGTGCTTCTTCATCCGCTTTCGATAAGGTCCAAGCCTCTGCGCCATAGAGCAGACTCAGTAAGTTAAGCGTATTGTTAAAAGCTATATTTGGCTTACGAGAGAGAGCTCTATTAATCAATTGTCTCCTCAGCCCTAAAACACCTTGATTGGTAAGAATGATACTACGTCTAATTTCTGCTCTACTGTCGTTGTTGCTTGCAACTGCGGATCCAAGGTAAGCGAAGCTCTTAACTACCTTAAAGTTATAACTGCCAATGATGAAGCCCTGGCCAAACCGTCTGATAACGGCATGTAATTTGCTTTGCCCTCGTTTACCGCAAAACCTATTTTGGTCGATTTCGCCTCAATACTCGAAAAAGGCTTCGTTGACGTTCGCTCAATCAAATCAATGTCATCCACATAGGCAAGTAATTGTGCGGACTTAAAAAGCTTTGTGCTTTATATAGCTCGTTCCAATACATACTGTCGAAGCTGTTGAAGTCGATCTATATCTGTATATCTGTTGATCTATGATAAGCTTTCATCGCCTGAGATCGCACTGGTATTGACCAACCTAGCTAATTGGGTTGAGGACAAAAATATAATTTAAGATAAACAATTCGGCCATGATATCTCATATGCGGCATCTTAACTGATATCTGATATCCACTCAAACAAAAGCAATGTTGCAAGTACCTGCCTGATTGATTTTGAGAAACCCTTCGACACCTTCTACTCTTTAAATTGAACAGGATAGGCATAAGTTAACCACTATTGTACATCTTAAATTTCTTGAAGCCAAGCCTTTTATAAAAAAAAAATATGGTTTCAAGAGATGAGAGGAGATGATTAAACAGTGAACTGCGAGATCCGCCACAACAACAACTTGGTCAAAAAAGGTCCACATCAGTCGCCCAAAACGCCAAAGACATGTAGACTGTTCCACTCTTGGAGGAACAGCTTGCTGGTGGAGGACCTCGCCTTAGGTAGCATACGCAAGTGCTCCGACAATGACCGAACTAGAGGTACTTAGGGAATAATATTATGACAAATTCTTAAAAGTTAAAGACTGAAAGCGTTGGTCTAACTGAAAAAACGGCTTGCTTCTTTGACGTGTAATGTTTTTGAAAAAAATTCCTTACTCAGTGTCACGTTAAATCTTCTGCCTATTGGCTAGGCTTGCCAAGCCTGTTACGAAGATGCGCTGAGACTTCTTTAAGTCAACAGAAGCTACTAACTTTAAAGATCTATCGATCACGTGAATTGTTTTTTTTTTTTTTTAGTTATCGCGCTATCAAGGGGTTAAGTTACCTTTAAAATGAGTAAGTTTTAAAGTAATTAAACAAAAAAATCAAAAAATCTGCATCATAAAACATGCAGATAATTGGACTGAACATTAAGCCAAGCCATTGAACTGACTTAAAGACTACCTTGGCTATATAAGCATATTTGTATCATTGTAACAAGACAGACAAACTAACAAGTCTATAATCTATGACTTGTGGACGATGAATGCCTGTGCTGCACTTGACAGTAAGTAATAACTGTTGAGATTATAATCTGTAGATTTTAAACTATAATTTAGGCTCATGTTGATTATATTCATGCAGTGATTAAATACAATAATAATTATTAATTCAATATAGCAATTTAATTACTTAACAAATTGGGCAACCAAGTGGAATTTAATGCTTGCAAAAGTCTGATGTTTGATGATATCTGCTGTCGTTTAAGTGAAATTTAAACACACAACTACTATCCATGAATGGCTTTTGCGCCTTCGAAACTTACCATTCTCGGCATGAGTGTCGATGACAACGTACGTTGGTATGACCACATGCTGGATGTCCCTAAACATATTGCAAAAGGTCTACGTTTCATAAAAAAATTTAAGAAATATTTCGCGCCATTTGATGTAGCCTCAGAATATACCTATGTTAAGCATCTGTTAAGCTCCAAAAGCTTAGGTGACGTCATAAGTTCAACCGCAACACAGGTCTCGCCATGAATGGCCATCAGTTTACCCTGAAGCCGGCTTTCGAACTGACTCGTCAACAATCTTATTCTTTCCTAAACCACACAACTCGATCGTGAAATGCCTTGCAGAACTTTTCATTTCCTAGTTGTTATAACCTTCCAACATTCAAAACCATCATACCATACGCCAACATTTCTCTTTTTTCTGTTCCCTAATTTCCCTTTGATTCGCTTTTTGCAAACATTGTTAGAGCGCAATCATTATCCCCTGATTGCACGCTATTGGGACCGGTTAGTTCATAATGGACCAAATATTAAACCAACAGCAGATCTTGAAAAAAATTCAAGAAGTTCAGTTTAATACTCACCACCTCTTCATGGATTTTAAGGCCGCATAATACAGCAAGTATTTAGAAGAGACAGATCGATGTCTGATTTTAGAATCTTGCATCCTCACTATTCCGCAAACGTCGAAAGCAGTCTCACTGAGACTTTTGATGTCCAAAGAATGATTTTATAAGCAGCATATTTCAGAAAGTTTTGCGAAACTCTAAAGCCAGCACATTCTTTCTAAAAGTCTGTGCAACTAATACTACTCATTAGTAACATCAACATCATTGGCAGAACGACAGAAACCGGGGCGATGAGCTAAGTTGTAAATGTGGGCAAAGCTATTTATAAGCTATCCATAAGAACGGACATTGGTGAATGGGAAAAAATGTTCTAAAGAAAAGTCATACCTTGGGATTGGCCTAAGACTTGAAATAAGTATACGATCTTGTCAAGAAACAGTAAAGAGGTATAATATTAAACTCATAGGCTATTGCACAGAAGACGAATAAAGACATCCTCCGAGTGATATTTGATTCCGTTTACGCACCTCAGAGGAGAGGAACTAACAGCGAACTGCACAAGCTGAACAGTGACATCAATATGATCAAAAAGTGAAAATCAGCCGTTAAAGATGGGTACAAATAGAACGAATTTGTATGAACTTTACCCCCCAAAGTGTGCAGAGGAAGACTTCAACTTAGTTGTGACACACGAATGGAAAACCCTCAATCAACTTCGAGTGCGTTACTAAAGGCAGGTGTCCAAAGACTCACCGAACATATCGTCACTGAAAAAATATTTTACTACAGGAAAAACATTAAGGACCCAAGCGATTCATTTTTGTAAAAAGAAAACTTTCTGTGGGAACAAAACCTTCTGAAGATTGATGTGTATTGTTTTAAGTCGTCCGCCGTTCAGCTAAGCCTGGTAATTTCTATCAAAATTATAGCCAATCAGTGGCTTTTAATTTGTATGGGTTCAGCGAGTGGTCTTAAAAATATTTGTGTAAGAGCAGTCCAACTGCGCAGCCGATACATCGCAAATACTGTATAGAAGATGCAGATAATTAAGCTAAACGTTACAACAAGTCGACATAAAAAAAAAAGTCACTGAACTGACAGCCTTTCTTGATCTTACATGTATATTTGAAATATTATATAAAAAAATATGTTGTAGCAAAAAGCTGACAAAGTTGCAAGTCTATAATCTACGACTTGTGGCGATGAATGCATATGATGCAGCAGATACATAAATTACGACTGTCGCATTTTAAAATCTTCAACGTTGCAACTAGAACCGTAATCTATGCTCATAGTGATTACAATTAATTCAATACTGCAAATTATATAATTTTTATTGTCGTAATTAAAACAAGTACTCATACAATCTGAGTGCTAAGCATATTCATTCAGTCGCTCCACACCAGCCAGAAAATGCACGCATGAATACGAATACTCGTATTTGACTACTCGTTCTAATAGCTACTCGTATCTGGAGATTAAAACATGGTTTTTCTATGACTTGTTAGTTGAATGCTGTGATTTCTAGGTAATGGCGATTACCATGAGGGTTTTAATGATTCGTAATACGTTCAATTCGATTGAGTTGATAAGCATGCAGTCGCACGACTTCATAATTCAATGAGCATTTCAGACGTTTCGGGTTAACCTGAATGAGTAATTACATAAATTAAGCAGATGATTTTTAAATTATTAAGGTGTCTTAATCTTTAATGTGTTGTATGTGGGTTCTTTAGAACTTAGACAGTTAGAGAAAAATAAATTTGTAAAAATGTAGACACTCTATTGGTTTCCTTGTTGTAATCAATGTCTTTACGAAGTCTAAATATTATCTATATAATTCAAGAACCCATGACATATCCTCTTTCGAGGCTGCCTTCTTTGATCATTGTGCACAAGGGCAAGCATCCGAACAGATGTTATTCATATTTCTGGCTCAATTGTGTACTAGGATTACTCAATAGCTGATGTATATAGGTTTTTAACACAAGCGACTACACTGAGTGTTGGCTATATCTAGAATATGGAATCATGAAGTCCCACTACATACGAGGTTTTCCATAGATATAAAAAATTAAGTAGCACATCGAAGGCCACATTAATCTTGCATAGGCTTGACACAATTTCTTTTCAGGGAGTACGAGTGATCTCATAGTCAACTTCATTTCGCTTCAGTTCAAGGCCAACATTCTTCACTTGATTGCGAAATTCAAATCAACTATCTGTTCCTGTTAAAAATAGAACCTCGTGTTTCTTTTAATCAAACTAACTGAAACCAAGCCATCAGTTTATTGCCTCTTGCTTTTTTAAAAATTCAACAAGGACACGTTTCGATACCGTCTGAAACTAACCTTTTCGGCCATACACAAATCGACCTCAATTGCTGGATGGCATTTTCGTTTCATTTTTTTTTTTTTTGTTTTTGTGCATTTTATCGTACTCATTTGCACTTCACGTTCCATCCTTCCAAATTGATTCAAGTTTGAGTTTTTTTTTTTTTTTTTTTTTCTTTTTTCGTTTACTGACCCGCATTCGATCTGAGAGATACATTTCAGTATCATGCAGATAGTAATTAATCGAAACCAGGTAACAGTCAATTTCCTTTTTGATCTCCTTATTTGTCCCCTGCGGGTTTTGATCACAATTATGTACAAGTTCCTTGAATAAAGTTGTTCTCAAATTGTGGGTTTTATTAATTTTTTTGTGACGTTAACCTACAATATTTCAGCTAACGTCATGCCATTCAAATTTCCCAAGCCATCAAATCATAAATCCCCAAGCCGATATAAATGAACAAAAACGATTTAGGTACTTGTTATCTGATGAAGCGCATGGTTGCTACTGGGAAGTTTTTTTTTATAGCTCCTAATACAAATCCGAGATAAAAATTTAAGTAAGTGATTGAATAATAGAACCTGTGCCAAATCCATAACAAGGCAACCAACCGTCTTTAGATAAAAATAAAATAAAAGCTATCGCAAAAATACAAAACAGAAAACCCCACTTAAGAGGGCGAGTGCAATCAGTTGAATAGAATAAATTCATTTATGATTTTTATGGCTTTCTTTTTTTGTAATTTTTGAATCACTTAATTAATTACGGCTGATCGGAAGAGTGAAGTTGGTAGTGGGGATTAAGTTCCGATAACAGTTCGTTCAACTGTTATGTGTTGGTGTCCGAATTCCTTCTATACTGGCGTCTCGACCAAGGTGAAGTTAATCCCAGAATAAATTTGGCGCACTAATAAATTCACAAATGGAGGAGCAATGATACTGTTTCCTTTGGTTGAGTTGGCCTGAGTCGGTGTCGATGTCGATGTCGGTGTTGGTTCTGCTTACCACAGAGGGATGATGAATGCGCTCGATATCCGACTTCACTCGCATCCTTGCACATCTCTCGCTTGGGTTTTTTGGTTTTACGATTTCGCATTCCGGCAACAGCAAGAGCAGCAGAACAGAAACACTAGCTAGGATACGAGTATGCAGAGCATTGTATCTACGTTACCCGTAATAAGCGGTTGAGGTTTCACAAATGGTTTGGTCCTAGTGGTACTGCCGGACGGTCGATGGTATCGGACTGGTTTTGGACTGGTGCTAAAAATGGTGGTCGGTTGGGAAGTTGGTGTTGAAGTTCGTTAGAGTCGAATAGTGTAACGCTTCAGGTAATAGTACTGCCAATTTTAATTCTTTTTTTTTTCTTTTTGTTTTATTTAAACTTGCTTTTGTAATTGTGAAGGAAACGCTTCTTAGATATGGTCAGATATAGGGAGAAGTCAGCTTGGCAGAAGTCAGTTAAAAACGTTTAACAAGCTGTTTTTTTTTTTTTTTTTTTTTTATTCACTTTTAAATAAGTTACTCGTATATGGTTAACCCTTCTGGTTTCCAAAAAAAAAATAGACTTGTTACTCGCAAATTCCAACAAAAAAAATTACTTTTGTGAATAAAGTACTCGTACATAGGTATGTACAATTTGGTAGACATGAAGTAGATAGTAAAACGGACTAGCTGCAGGCGTTGCTTGTTGGCCTCTACCAAAATGCAAAGGGGATGACATGTGATTTGATCAGTCTGATTACATGTGGCCAACGTTGTATTTTTCCAACTGATTTAAAGCTGCCAAGTATCAATGAACGACCATGTACTCTTCTTTTATATATTGTCATACCCGAATCACACCCACCAAAGAAACTAAATTACGTTTCGCTATTTTTAAAATTCGTGCATGCGTTTGTCTAAAAAATGTATTTTTGTTTCTCAAAATCAACTTCCTACCTACATACAAGTACATATTTGTGTGACGAAACAATTTACGTTTCTGTTTTGTTGGATTTGTTGTGATAAAATAAAATTCAGTATTTCGAAGAGTTTAAATGAAAATAACATACGTGGTGAGTATATAAACACTGAAACAAAAATAAATACCTATATAAAAACTTGATTGGATTCGTCTGTTTTCCGCACAATAATTAATTCCTGGGGCATGTTGTTGTTGCGTTTTGAATTTAAACACCATAAAAAAATGTTCGTCATGTTGCTCATATTGAAAAAAAAAAATAAATTGTATAAAACTCGCTCTTTTTTTGAAAAGATTTATTTTAGTGAATAATTTGTACAGCTTGCTTATTTACGGGTAACATATGTGTATCGCTTCACGAACTTGTTTTAAAAACACATATTGCGTTGTCCATGATCAATATGGCTGCGTAATATTGAAACGAGCCTTTAATATCCATCTAAATAACAGAGGTTAAGCTAATGTTGAGAAAGGCAAGAACCGAGTATCGTGTCATCATTATATACACTTAAAAGGTTCCTCCGCCTCAGAGACCTGGTGGAAACAAACATCGTCTGAATCTTAAACGTTCAAGAAATAATTCAGAACGTGAATCAATTATTTGGAAACATACCATACTGCATGTTTATCGTCAAATTAACTGCATTCTCAGAAATCAAGTCGTTAGATATGCACTGAAGGAAAAGGCTTTTCCATGCTAATCAATTAAATCCATTCAATAGTGGTCGGCAATTATGGGAAATCTGAAGGCAGATGGCAGATGGACAAAGAGTATAGTAATTTTGAAGAAACTGATTATAACAATAAGGGTTTATAGCACTGGTGAAGTGGAAAGTACCTTTGTTTGTGCTATTTTAGCAGTAATTTTGAACCTTTTAACCTTTAATTTTCAACACCATTTCCACACCATTTCCACACCATTTTCACACCAGACCATATACAAAAAGTGTATGACTTTTTAAAGACTTGGAAATTTTGGAAATTTGCAGGTTTTCGTATTGAAAACTAAATCTTTTACTTAAAAAAATTCCCAAAGTTAAAAGTCCAAAGGAGATAAATTGTGCAACTTTTTTGGACAATTCTTATGTAATAATCCCATTGTTACACTAATTCGTTATGTTTGACGAACGTCCGTTTCCTTTTCTTTCTTGTTTTTCCTTCGAGATGCCTACCATCATTTGAGACACATAAAAATGAATAATTACTTCCGGATGCCGTTCATTACCGACCGCTCTTACATACCCGGCAGCGTCGTTGAAGAGAAATGGTACAATGATCCCTGCAATTCAAAATTCTAAACAAAGCATGATAAGCATGAGATGCATTTTCTTCATATTAACCACATGTTGGTTTTCCTTAGTCCAAAAGGAAATTGGTCTCAGCCTTCAAGGTGATTTTGCTAGAAAACTCACCGTTCACTTGTTGTTATTCAAAAACAAATTGACGAACTCTCTCTTCTCTATACAATCTCTAGGCTTGATTTGTTGAGTCAAATGGAGACACAAATCTTTGATCAAAAAACGCTGCTTCATACAATAAAATTTTCAATTCTTGATAAAGATGCCGAATGGATGTTCCTGAAAGACGTTAAGGCCTAACAACAAAAATGGATCAAAATTTTTCGATCTCATATTACCTTAGAAAGTCAAAATCACTTAGGAAAAACGATTGACATTAATCAATGATAACACTTCTATTGATGAGATTTTAGAGACACTATAGATAAAATCCCTAAGATTTCCTTAAAACCTTTTAATTGGTTTTAATGTTTTCTTCTTTGTTTCCACTTACAAAATCTTTGTGAGTATCATCATTTTTGTGTAAAATTCAAGAAAGAAAATAGTATAAATCCGAATGTTTATTTCGTTGACATTATAACTCTCAAACATTTAAAACCAACGTTCATCGACACCTCTCTTTATATCCTCTCCAATTTTCCGTCACTCACCCTGTATAAAAGCATTTTAAGGGTGCCTAAGCGCGTGCAGAAGATAACCTTATCCGTCTCTTAAATCCAAGAGAGATGAGCAACCCCATCAATGAATAAGTGTTTACATCAGCATAAAATCACGATATTAAGTCGGACCCTAACAGAGGTAGTACACTGTGGTGTCATCGTAAGCCCAATATTTAACATTGCATCAGGTAGTGCCTTACACGTTTCGATATTTAGGAAAAGTTTAGTGCACCATTAAAATTGCAAAAACAGAACTTTCAGGTGCGGAACAGCAAAAATGCTTAAGAATATTTAAAAAAAAAAATCGCTTAGTCTACTTGCTTATTTATCAACTTAACAGGGTCCCGTTCCATGAAGAGTCCCTGTCTGAGAGACCGCATTCTTCCAACCCCTTCGATTCCGCGCACGCTGCTACCAGGTCGTAAAACCAAGCACCTGAAACGTTGCTGTCCATCCGCATGATGTGGCCAAGCCAATAGAAGTGGTTTCCTAGGATCAATCTTCGTTAGATTTCTCCTAAGATAAACTCCTTAACTGCCTCGAAATTATAGCTGTTGACTGTGATGTTTTATTTGAGATGGTGTGTGAATGTTTGCTTGTCGACTACATATATTTTATTTTGTCCTCATTCATAGTTATACCAATTTCTCTACAATTTTCCTAAACGATGAAGCGATGATGTCAATGTCGACATCGAGCTTAGGGAAAGCTCGGTTAAGGTTAAATAAATTGCATGAAAGTGCATCACGGTGACAAAATTCACCGCTTGTCGGAAGCAATTCACATGAAGTGTTACCGAATTGCACAGCACACCGCGTGTTCTCAAGTAGTATGTTTTGATATAAATATTTGGTATTCTGTACAGAAATCCTTTAGATGGGACTATCACGGAATTTCGACAGTTGTAGTTTACAATTTTAGGACAAAGCAGCCGTAACACATTATAAATTGTCAAATATTAACGTGAATCTAAGCAGCAACTCATTTTAATAAGTTAACATTTTTGTCTTTTACGAAACCAAATGTGTCATTCGTGTTTGAAATACATACATACATATATATTCATATATATTATTCTAACCATATGAACATATATAAAAGTTTGAATATGTCTACTTGCCCCTCTTTAATTGTAAAAGTCAATCTCATTGGAAACCAAAATCAATTTACTTTGCTATCTTTCCATTTGGGCTAACATCAGCCAAACAAAACAAAATACGACACAAAACAATATAAGAAGACTTTAATCACCACAGAATCTGAGGACAATGTTATAAGTATTCCATACCAACAGTTCCACCTGCCTTCTTTTCGTTACACAATTTACCACAAAAAGATTATTTAGCTCACACTCAAGCATACAGAGCTAAAGAGCTAAACATTTTGTCGGCCAAATTCTAGCATAAACATCAAACATAAATACAAGTATCTAACCTTCATCTATGGCATGAGGCTTCTCGTGCACCCTGAATGAGGGAACCCATCGTCATAGTCATAATCTAAATCACCATTCAACATCATCATCTTCATGATCATCATCATCAGCAACCAACACCATCACCATCATCACTCCCGGTCCCGGCCAGTTTGACTTCTCATTCTTCTAACCTACCACCATCGGAATTATGATGAGCTACATGTTTTGATAGCATTGGGATCAAGAGCACGTTTTTACTCGTGCTGTTGGCCTAGGTTCGGGTCGGTCAGACTCTTGTTTACATGTTTGCTGGGCTCCTTTGCTTACCTGTTGTATGTGATTCTGAAATTGATGTAGAACTTGCGCACCATACGCTTTACTCCATATCTAAATATACGAAACCGAGTATCTTTCTCGTGATTTGTTGCTATACATTCATACGAGCATTCGTATTTGTATTCAACAAGCTCTACCGTATCAACATGTTGCTAAGAAACCCCCATTTCGTGTGAACCTGCTTCGTGGGTACGCAATGGAGCACCAGTGGCAACGGTTTAGTGTTTACTTGTCTTCCACGTTGAAAGGTGGTGATAGTTCATGCCGTATGAAGTTTATCTGCATCTAACGTGCTTGTAGATACTTTTGTTTTCATTTTATAAATAATCGGCAATTCTCAATCGGCAGTCAGTCAACTTCGGGCCGCAGTAACAATCGCATAAAAACGAATTCGCCGAAAGACAAGTCTTCAGTCCTCACCATAAAATCGCTGCATTTCGCTATAGTCCCGCTGCCGCTTTCGGTTTCGGTCATTGTCGTTGTAAGTTGTTGCTGTTATCGTCATCGTCGCAGTTTTCTTCACCGTCGTCGTTAATGTTATTATACATATCTATGTTTTGCTTCTTATGTCGTATGTGCGTTCTTTGGCAGTGGTGCATTGTATTCAATTAAATTCAATTTACGGTCCATTAAATCGTCAGTACTGTCAGTATACTGAAAAGTGCGTTCTTCAGTCAAGCCCACTCAAATAAAATATACGAAAACACATCAAAAGACACACCAAGAGTACGAGTAACTGCGAGTATGTTATATACCTATGTACATGTTACATTCTTTTCTTTTTTTTTTAATAATAGACGCGTGTCTTGTTTTCTTTTTTGTGATGTTATTTATTCCCTGGCGTATGATGTGTAAAAATAAATTGCATCACAGAGTCTAAATTCAAAGAATGGATGCGACGATGTTAACTAATAGTCAAGTGAGATACCGCCCGATTGTTTAATGTGCAATACGTCTTCGTTTAATACGAACAAGCCCCATTGTAACTTTTCTGTACAAATACAGATACTTACGGTCTTCTATTCTTTCATATTTTAAAAGCGTAGTGCTTTACAATCGCAACTACCCAAAGTGTATACCGAAGAAAACATAAAATTATAAACAAATGTGGTGAACCACAAAATCGCGCCTTCTCCTCAACACTTTGTTAAATATTTGAAAACCAGACGGAGACTCTGACTCTCTAAACAAACCGGTTTTTGAACTGTGTTTATACTGATTTGGATTTTAATTACAATTTATTGAATTGCGAATTGCACAACAAACAAAATAAACTGGTTAGCGAATGAATCTCTGTACTCTGTGCAGTCAATGAAGAGTTTTTCCCCCCAAAACCTGATAATGAAGACCAACAACAGCTGGGTAACATTCAATCGAAACCGATTCAAACGGGTTTAATTGTTAAAGATATTCGTAACATATACTCGCACAATAAATACTGGGGCGACCTGCGGTGAGATGAATTGGAGGGGCTTGTTTTTGGGGCTCCTAAATAAGTTTTATAGTTTAAAGGTGTGCAGCGACGAAAATATAAACGTATTTAAGCTCAAGATTTAAGGATATACATACATACGTACGTATGTAGATATATAAAACTTGGGTACATCAACAGAGTGCAGTGAAATTTATCATATAACAATAAGACCCGAAAGATCGCTTCGAGTGTACTTAATCACTCTTCAAGCTTTTAAATGATGCTAAGATTAAGAACGGAAAAAACCTTCAATCGGGTTTGCTTGACACTCACTCTTGACATATGACTCAATTCCAGAGCAAAGGGGTGTTTCCAAAATAAATCAGATTACTCATTTTACAATCAAGCAAAGGGAAATTTCTAGCGATCATTTCGTTTCAAAGGGTAAGATATGTGACTGGGCCATTGGGATGCCCTTCAGTTTAAAGCAATACACTTCAGAAAAGAATTCACTATTCACTATCTCATTGGGTAAGAGTGTGGTACTAACTCCAACCTAGGCAAATATTACCAGTCTTAAATTAATAAGAGGAATTAGAGAAATTTTTCTAGAGCATAATAAAGGATGCCTGCACTGTCCTAGCATGAATGCATTTCAATGGTTTTCGGGCAAAAATCAAAAAGGGATTTAAAAATACCTTGCTAGTGGATGTAGAGGAACTAAGTGTAGGGTTTTTAGCAAACATTCAACAACATTAGAGTTAAGACTTCCTCAAGAATAGATCAAATATGTTATTTACTTCTTTGATACCCCATACACAATAAAATTACTCCAAAGGTGAAGATCAAGGTATACGATAATACAGCTAGAAATATGTGGAATATACCAAGAATTTATACGGTATCGATAGTGTGTATCCAGAAGGAAAAGCGTAGTTCAAATTTCGGGATACTTTTAGATGGTCTTGGTCTAGCTAGGGTTAACTACTGGAACTAAATAGATTATCGGTTTTCGATAATCTGGATACAACAACACGGCCACGCTAAAATCGTTGAAATCGGATATTATCCAACTCAAACTATGCTTTAATTTTCGGCCATTATATATACCAAATTGTGTGCAACTGCAACACTTTGAGAATACGATATTTAAACTTAGTTAGAATGTAATATTTTACATGGTCAGAGTCCTCGGTTCCAACTAATTCACCGAATTTAGGCAGCGTTGAACGTTACAAGTATTGTACATGGGAACACGTGTACCATTGGCATTCGGAGTACATGAGGAACATCTTTAAAGAGATTTATAGTAAACAGACCAGTGTGAAGAACTACTGTATGAATCTTAAGGGATACTCAGTATTTACACATTATCTTTCCGAAAAGTTGAGTAAAAATCTAACTTGGAACTAACGTACGAGTATGTACTCTGATATATCTTCTTTCTTATATATTTCGTACAATTTGGCTATAAAATGTCCTGTTGAACTCTTTATTTTCTATGCAATATAAGCTGCAGACATTCATCGGTATATGTCTTTGTTTTCTCCTTAATTTTAAGGATGTTCACAATGCTTTGAGTGCGAGCTTATTATTTAAAAATGAAAATATTTAATAAGTAGATTCAAGTTTGAGTTAAAATGTGGTCCAAATCACATGGAGAAGAGTCAACTCTATTCTAATTCAACTGGTGTCTTCGTCAACATAAATCTCTCAACTATATGAACATAAAATCTATTTGGGTAACATTCCAGGAGATAAGGACTTAAATGGTCAAATACCTGCAGATGCAGGTATTTACTAAGAAAACGCGTATTTTTATGAAATAAGATTTTTTATAATCTATAGAAGAATGGTTCCCATGAATAATGAAAAACAATATAAGTTAAATATACTCCACGACCTCTGCTGCATATCCGGGGTCTTTGGATAATCTTGTTTTCTCACATTTGAGGCTCTTTTTTCTTCAACAACAGAACGATTGTTAATATCTATTTCACATGGCGCCAAAGAAAGAAGTCACAGACTGTTAGATAGCATATTCTCGATGGGAAATTCTGACCACCTTTTCAAGAAATGACTCGGTCAGGTAACTTTGATCGCAAAAGAAAAACGGTTTTGTAACTTGTGTGGCATCTTACCTACATCCATAGCTTCAAGTTCCGGCCATAAAAATCCAATAACCATGGTTCGATAAGGCAATTAAATCACAGTAACAGTCGAAAAAATAGCTCCATTTTCGCAAAAATAAATAAATTCCAATGATGACTTATACCCAATAACTGCATTAAACAGTAAATTGTCGACGAATATTCTTGGTTTTTCAGACCGCCAAATGAGATAATTTTGTTTATTTACAAAACTTTGAAGGTAGAAATGTGACTCATTACACAAAATGATTTTTCACTGAAAAACTTAACCAATATCATGTATTTCCAACACCTAATTTTCAAAGTTACGACGCTGCTGATGGTCGGAATGCTGAAGTTTTTTCGTCAACTAAACTTTGAAGACTTTATGAACAAAGTCTTTATGAAAAACTTTGCGAAGTGTTGTTCAACACATTCCCAGTTTCTGGGATCGACAACCTGAGCCTTCGGACGTTTTGTGTTTTTAGGACACAATTTCGTCTTGTCGCATGTCTAGCATGTACTAGCTCAAATATCTGAACCAATAATGGTAAAGTAGTAGGTGCTTCATGTCGACCAAGAAAACCTAACATTTCGAGAAGTTTCAGCGAAGTTACCACCATTTTTGTAGAAAATTTTAGCAATTTATTTTCAATAATGGCGTATTTTTTACTTATAAACAAAAAATGACAGTGAAGCCTGAAGACAGGTATAAAGTATCTAAACAGGCCATATGTGGCAATTCGGAACAAACTAAAATGATGTCATCGGTGTTTATGTCTTTGTTATAAATGTCTTAATTATGTCTCTTTGTTTGGTTTCCTATTTAAAAATAGCAAACATATGTATAGGTTTCATATGCGATGTTCGTTAATCTGGATGAAAAATTCCTTTCATCGAATAATTCTGACCATTCTATGTTTATTCATCAAAGCGCCCTTTGGCGTCACAACGCCTTGATACAGTTTTAGTTAATACAGCCCTGTTAGCATTAATTGGCGATATTTGCCAGCCAAGTTTTCCCCTGAGTAATTGTATACAAACGAAAATACAGTATACTCGTATATGTACTTAATTCAATGTATCTTGATAAAAAAAAAAAAAACGTTCCTCTATCTTTAAGATTTTTCTTTTTTTTTTTCGTATTGATGTTGTTTGGCATTTGTCGTTTTACGGGTTAAAACCGCGGCCAGTGCAGCAGCAATTTGTGTAAGTGCGGGTACCACTGCAAAAGCATAAAACCGGTTGACCGGTCTCGTATTGTTAAAAAAAAAATACGAAACTCGCGCTCATATATTGTACATAAAAGTGTATGTAACTAAGTTCTCGCATGTAGATTCTCGTATCTGCGGAAAGTTGTATTAATTTAACCCTGGACAACAACATTTTTTGAAGTGTATCATACTACGTACTTGACGTCCCTTAACGAGGAAAAGGAGGTGTGTCTCCCACAAAGCGAGATGCCGTTGGCAACGAAAGACCTTGTAAAAGAAGTCAATGATCCCCAATCAGTTTATTTTATTTTTTTTTTTTTTTTCTTCGTCTTCTTTTTTTTCTGCGAGAGTTAAATTCGCCCTCTGAAACAATGAAGTTTACCTTCCCCAGGAGCACTACAACGAGTATATCCCTAAATATCCTAAGGGTGTTTGGTCGCGATTTATCTTGATTATCAACACTAAATACGCGGATTACTTTTGTTAGATGCGACCAGAGGAAATACTTAAAAATCTTTTACAGTTTTAGGGATGCGGAAATATTTATTACTGCTTAACACTTGGCCCCGGTTTTAACAACAAATTTTCTTAGGGATTTTGCTGCGCAGGGACATACGTATGTACGTCAGTGTAATACGTACGCTTTGTTTTCCACATTTATCTGATGATGAATACGAGTACGATGCCATCAGGTGATACTGACGTAGATAGTAAGGTTTTAAAGATAAGGAATTTGACGATTGGCGTGACGGCGTTTTGTTTGCAAACGTTGGAATGCGCGACTAGTTCTATTTACTTTTACATCAAGTCGAGAATTGAAACTCTAATGAACTTACATACGAGTAGATAGCTTCAAGTTGGAAAATATTTTCTCGAAACTGATTAGGAGGTGTGGGCTGAAGTAAATGAAAATTAAAATGTAAATTTTCTACTTGCTGAAGCATCTGAATCCAATTGATTGACATATCGAGGTTAGTAGGTCCTGTGGTAACGCAATTGCTCTTAATTAAATTGTTGTAAGTCCTCATTCTCGCAACAGCAAAAAATCACTTAATGTGTAATTAATTTACTGATAAGCCAGTTCATGTACTTACAAATTGATGTTGTAAAAGCATAAGCAATCAATTATTTTTTAGACGTAAATAGACATAAAATCAGCACGTCTACCAATAATTAAGCACTTAGATTGTATCTTTACGCCAGTGGAATGAATGAATGTTGTAAAACGTAGGACAAGGAAAGCTGTGCAAAGCGTGCGAGCTTAAACCCAAACACACTCACACTTACGGCTGAGAGCCTATACAATTTTAAGTAGAGAAAATGATAGATACTCATACATACGTTTTGTTTTGAAAGTAATCTCGTGAATTTTTCATTCCATTTGTTATTCGATGGTGTATCTAATTAAATGCTCGCTATTTAAGACTGTAGTCTAAACTCGCACATATCATCCATAAGTACATTTGTTAATAGATAAAAAGACTTGCTATAAGTTCGCAAGCATTAGATATGATCCGTTTACAATGCAAATATTTGTGATCTTAGATCTAAGAACAAGTTTGAAGCCAATTTATGCCTCAGTTGACTTGAAAGATATTTTCACATGGCCCACCGGTAATGCTTTCACAACATCAGTCTGCATAAATAAGCTAAACTTGATGGAGAAGTCTATTAATATATTTACACGCGAGTGCTGCTTTTAAACATTTACTAGAAGTCAATAATACCACCTTAGCTTTTAGCTAATGATATTGAGGTTGTATTATTAGTCTTATGAGAGGCAATTAGTGGAAATCAGTGTCCATAAGTTTGCTAAGCTCATTTGTCAGTCTATCTAAATTCCATTTTTTCAGGGAGGAAGAAGGAACTTTCATCGGAAGAAATCTTTCTTTTAGAACTTGTTTACTATACTACTGCTCAAAAGTGAACCAGGACGGTAAATATAAATTTGTAACCTAACACGCTTCCTGTATTAGTCCACACTTTAGAACGATGACTCCTTCTACACAAATGTCAGCAGTTGGGTTTGCGAATTATATTCGATCTTAGTGTAACTCATTCGTTACTTGTTATCTGCTAGAGCTTTTATCCAACTATTATGAGTTACCTGAAATATTGTGAAGTTTGCTTTAATAAAAGGTCTCGTAACGGGCTGTGAATAATGTCTTGACGTACCTTAACTTTTCCCGGTTATTCCCTATGCTATGCATTTAATTTTCGTTTTAGGGAAAGCCTTCATAGCAATGTACATACATTTAGCGTCTTCCAAATAAGATCTCTGATTGTTTCCAAATCTTAGAAGATGAAATGCCAATCTTTTGAAGTGTCGCGATGTTTGTCCTTCATTATTCGTAAGCTTTGAATCCTGTTGTATGTCGACCTTCGTCTTATGAAGCCACATTACCTGCGCTGCCGACTGTCTTGAACTCCCTCATGTATTTTGTATATAAGCTTCATAGATCGGTGACTTATGCAATTTTCCGTAGCACCTTTACCCTAACAGAACAAGAATACTCTCCCTCCGCTGGTAAGGCTGCCGATCACCTCTTACTATTTTACTAAATAAAATCGTGAGCCACGTGAAATTCAAGATTTTCGATTAGGAGCGTATGTGATCCGGTCCAACTGCTCATCCTCCCTTGGTTTATTCTTCTTATTACCTCGCTTACTTTGGTTTCCGTACAATCTGTCGTATCTTTAGCTTCTCTCTTTTCACTATTGTCTGCATAAGAATATATCTATAATACTTATAAGAAACACCAAGTGCTTTCACTACACTATATCTCAAAATCAACATGTTTTGGACTCATAGTGGTTAATTTAATGAAAAATTTTCTCTTTACGGATTAGATACAAAGCAAATTGTTTATCCAAAAGTTTAAATAAAACAATCTATCCACCCACTCATGCTCTTAAATTGTTGTCTTAGATCTTGTTAAACAGTCAAAATGACTCAAATCACGGATTTCAACGTAACATCCTTTTATCTTTTCTCCGCCAATTAAAATCAATAATAATCAGATACACTGCGTAATATAAACCTTCTTACCTATTCAATGCCACAAAAAAGCAATTATTATAATATAATAATACTGATTAGCGTATCATTAAGTCAAAACCATTCCCGCACCCCAACTAGAGTGTAATGGCAAAGCAGTAATCCTTTTTCGATAGCAAAACAATATCAGGCAAAGGAGATGGCAACGGACATGGCATCAGTTCTAAAAGCACAAGAACTTTTTGTTATTTTGCAACATTTCTGCTATTGCCAATCTAAGTTTCCACGAATCCCAAATGGGCTTTCAAACAGCACTTTGTTTGAAGGGGATAGTTCCCCTTCCCTACCAACCACTCCAAAATTACCTTCCATGTACGAGTACCTGTGATATGATATGTATGTATGTATATGCTGTTACAAAAGCAACACGTGATCAAAATTTCTTATATTTAGACTAAACAAAAAAAAAACTGTAAAGGTGGTCATTCAGTGTGAGGCGGGTAAAAGAGGAACAAATGTAGTAGCAACATTACTCGTATAAGATGACACAGAATGACTTTTGACGTGTCGCATGCTTTAACACACGCTGGCGGCAACAAACTACCTACAAAAAGGACAAAAGGTTTAATGGTGTTACCTTTATTGGATTGGCATTAAGACGTTTTCAGTTTTAGGGGAGAAGTTGTTGGGTTGTGGCAGTCGTTTTCGTTAGATCCTCTGGGCAACGGGCGGTTCTCATTCGAATTTCTCGTCAAGTTACTCGTATCTTAGTAGTAAATTTGATTGACCCCCATTTTTTCGTTTATTCTTACAATTTTGCAGATCACAAGGACACGATATTCGTTTCAAATTGAATTTGTTTTATTGCTCTACACGTATGCGCGTAAGAAATGATTTTTGCCATCGACGTTGTTGAACACCCTCAAATTAAAGTTGTGCGCTCGTAAAATAATTTAAAGTGATAACTGGGCAAAGTTACTTCTATTAACACTAGCATACGAATAGACGAACGATTGTTGTGTAAACAGAAACAGAAACAGAATACAAAAAAGCAAACATTTTACACTCACAATTGAAATAAACTGCAAGTTAGCTACAAAAATGCGAACTTCAAGGGAATTTTTACTGACTGCAGCTATCGTAATGGGTAAGTCACTCCTTGTTAATTTGTACTTCAAAGTTTTTTTTTTTTTTTTTTTTTTTAGTTTTACGGTGTAAAGTTAAGAATATTGAGGAAAATGAAGAGTGCCAACTGTTTGGCAAATTACGACTGTGTCTATGTTAACAAAACCCATGATGCAATGAAGCTTAGTGGAACTGCATACATAGAAACTTAATGGCATTTTCCGTAAAACGTTTCTATATAATT
Organism: Volucella inanis; assembly: GCA_907269105.1. Classification (NCBI taxonomy): domain Eukaryota; kingdom Metazoa; phylum Arthropoda; class Insecta; order Diptera; family Syrphidae; genus Volucella; species Volucella inanis. The sequence goes on from OU026157.1 coordinate 140,052,260, forward strand.
GCTGTTCTTTACTATTTTGATATTGCGTAGCCTCAAATGAATTTAGATAAGACCATTATGAGTACAACATACGAAAACGCTTGTCTGCATCGGCCAAAAACACGTTTAGGATTATCACAAATTACAGATTCTAAATACACCTAGTTGGAAATGCCTTTGCCAGTGTAAAATAAAACTGGAATCTATTTAGATATTTACTTCGACGTGCCAATCAACAGCTTATCTAAGGCGAGGTGCTATATTTTTGCGCTGACCATACCGAGTGGATTCGTAGACTTTCTAGGCGAGTCCGTATGCAACAACTTAACGTGTCCTATTCATCTAGCCGATGAATTCGGACCCTTCTACAAGGCTTATGTCATATTTTATTACATATTTACTGATAGCTTGTATAGCTTTTGGCTATATCTTCTCATTCAAATTCCGTTTATGCAGGGACAGAATATTTTACGAATGATTCCTCTAAAATGGATTTTCACCCGATGGTGCTTTAATCCTTGCTTCCTTCGACATGCATTGTATAAGGAGCTTATTTTTCATGTCCACATATAACTTCAGATAGACCACATGTTAACTACCTCGGTGGTTGTATTAAACCATCTCTAATAATTTCTTAGAACTCCTCGAGAATTCTTCAGAAAACCCTCTCACAGTTTCTTAGTATTTGAGTTGTCTGACGTCCAATTTAAGCACACCTCTTGTTCAGAAAGATATTCACATCTCTTAACCTAAAAATGTCGATCCACATGTTTTGAGAAACGATAAGATATTCACTGCAATAAAATATAGGAAAGATAAGAAAAAAAATAATGCACCCTACTTAATCACTGCTGACACCTAGTAGATCCGTTGTACATATTTTGGGAGTAACTCTTGATCATGTAGACATACTACTTATACCAACCAACTACTACTCAAGAGGATATTGGTTCAAAACTCAGCCAACAGCGAACAAACAAACAGATAAATTAATCTTTTTAACTCAGTCTTCACATGGTATAAAAAAAAAATGTTATTCTCCCGCCGTTAGAAGTCGGCAAAACATCGTATGTCCCCTTGCAATCTGCATAACATGACAAGTCGAACGACGCAATGACTGGGGGAGTCGAGGACTTGGTTCACCCTAATTTTTTTTTGTTATGGATATGAGACTCTTCTGAGTCCTCTTCTTCTGGGTTCCTCAGCTCAAACTACGATATGTTCACAGTGCAAATAAAAAATCCCCCATTCAAATACTCATGTCTACCCTTTATTTTAAATAAGCGTTGTGAATACCTTTAAAATATTTGGATCTAAACTACTCTATTTCTAATCTCATCACGGTCTCGCCATTTACGTGAGCACTGATGTAGCATATCAAACTCCACCACAATTCGATCAAAGCTCCATTCCGGATACCAGATACGTGTTGTTGAAATTCCATCTTCGTAAGCAAGCTCTTCACGACTGCTTTATTTTTTTTATTTATTTATTTACAGAAACCTAAAACTGGATAGCAAGTCGCTACTTAATAGGTTTAATGCATAATTCCACACAAAACGTTGTATCAATGCATTTTTAAGCTAAGACCATTATTGCGGACATTTTTAGTGAACACATATCTGTCCGGCTCTGGCACTTCACAAAAACACACAAAAACAATGTCTTGAGATTTACGGACAATATTGTTCTTAACCTCTCACCTGGATAAATACACCGTTGATATATTAACCGTTCTAGTCTCAGTGGACCACTGTGTCAGATTTCATCGATTACGACGTAGATGCAGCAGCTTACACTTGAGTGCGTGGAACATTTCATGGGATCAAAGACTGTTTCGCACTCATAAGCTAACAAGAATACTTGGAAGTCTTAATATACACAAATCTATTGCACTGAGATCCCTTCTGTCCAAGGTCATATAATTATGAAAACTCGGGATGAGACGATGACTGGCAAAATTGTTTTTGTTGTAACAGATTCAGTGGTGATTTCATTGCATGCTTCACCCGAACATTTGTTTGACAAAGACTTTCATATAAGCATCCCCTCTACATCCTTCTGTGAGGAAGGTGCTTTCATGGATGACAAATCAATCCACTTCTATATGTACAGATGGATCTAAAACTAATAGCAGGGTTGGTGGCTGTGTTTTCTCGGGCAAGCTAAATCTAAGTCTCTCCTTCCGTCTTCTAAATCACTGTAGCGTGTTCCAAAGGAAATTTTGTCGATTAAAGAAGCTCTGTCCTAGCTGAAGAAAAACGTGTAATCCTCAAGGGGTATCCGCGTCTTTTCGAATAGGCAGATCCAGTCTCACTAAATTCTAGAGCCGATAATCTCTTAGGGAGATAGCAGAGCAGTTGAACATTCACCTACCATATGTTGTATGTCGGGCCACAGAGATGTTCCAGGGAATTGTACGACTCAACGTATTCTTCAAGAAAAGGGTAGTATCGGTATACCAATCTTTTTGTGCAAACTAATATAAAAGCTGAATGCTAACAAAAGAACAAACTTAAGGTGTACTGTTGGTTCAACATGGCTAGCGACCAAACAGATTTGGCCAAGGCTGGATCTGAATCGCTCTAAATAGGAAACATCTCAGCGCCATCATAGCTGTCATCACTGAGCACTGCCCAGTGATGCATGCAAGAAGTTTCGGTATCTTTACAAATGATTTCTGCAGAAGTCGTATAGACAAGGAGGAGGAAAATACAATCCTTCACCTACGATGTACATACCCAGCTCCCTCCCAAACTTCACTTGGGAGCTTTCTTCTGTAATGACTTAAGCGATCTAGAGAATATAGACGTAAAGAGTGTCCTTCGCTTCATGGGCTCTAATTGAGCATCTTACGGCAATCAACGTTTTAGATGTAGTCAAGGTTGCTCACTGTGAACAAAAGCAGATACGGCTGTCAATTTCAAATCAGTGAAAAATCAAAAACCGCGCCAGTTTTTTCATCGAGTCGATGTCGTTGATGAAATCTGGATTCTTTACTGCTCACCAAACACCACATGGGAATCAAAACAATGAATTTGAGTAAGTAAATCTGTTCCGAAAAACGACTGAGATGGTCCCATTGGCTGGGAAGGTCACAGCTAAGATTTTTTGAGATTCGAAGTAAATGATTCTCATGGACTTTTTGAAGAAAGGCAAAACCATCAAAGGGCAATACTATAGTGAATTGTTTGAAAGATTTGAAAGGAAAAATGCTGTTCCATCATGACTACACCCCAGTTCACTCATCTGGAATTATCTTGGCCAAATTGCACGATTTGACGTAAGAATTGCTGCCGCATCTGTCGTATTCGCCCGACTATGGCTCCGATCGATTTTTTTGTTTTGTTCCCCGGGCATGAAACCGCACGCAGGTAAAAAAATTTGCTCGAACGAAGAGGTCACCTACAAGACAAAAGTCCCAAAAACGTAGGAAAAAGTTTATTATTCGGAAAAGGAGATCATCATCATCAATCGTGAAAAGTTTGAGTTTTTATGGCTAACACGGGTTCGTACTTATATACTACCTCCTATCCAATATGTATATTCCTTTCCTGGCGACAGTAATCTCAACTTTTCATATTTTATCCCAAATCCATGTCCTTGCTCATCAGTTGCAGAACGGAGATGGTAGCGCATGTTACGCTCGATAAATTCAAAATTATTACAAAACCAGCCATTACCACCGTGGAATTTATTGCTTCCAAAACGTAATGATGCCTGCTGTCATCATAACAGCACCGTAAGCAATGAAACTCCTATCCTTGGTATATCTGTCAACGACAACTTGAGACGATCATATACAGTTTTTCTAAGTGAAATAAGAAATATCTAAGTCTTCCATCCTCCCAAAATATGAATACAATGTTAACGTCTTCTCGGTTGCCCCTGAAACTTTTCTGGATCTGCTAGATAGAATTCGTATCGAAGAATTTTTGCCTCACCTTGTTTAATCGCAATATTCACAACCAGCATATAATCCCTTCAAGCTTTCAACCGTAGCACCCGTTTCACTATGAATAATCATCAGTTAACTCTTTAGTCTATCTTCGGATGCATATTAAAATGTTATTGAATATCTGGGATCTGACAATAGCTTAGAAATCTATTGACTTTACTATATGAAGAAAACTTAAATTCAAATTCTATTAACCTAGTATCCCAAATGCGTCTGAAAAGGAGTTCTTAGGCAGTAACTACTCGTATCATTTCTCTGAACTGTAATTGTATTTGCTTTAAATTTAGACTAACGTAAGTATAGGGTGACTCACCTGAGGTTTGATTTTCAATAGGCTTTTGATTTTTTGACAGATCACGCTTGACTCCTATCAAACTGCTTTGTCACATTTGTTCAGTATCGTTTGTCAAGTTATCATGGAAAAACTCACACCACAACAGCGTCTCCAAATTGTTCAACTGTGTGAGAAATGTTTTTATTGTGATTCGATTACGATGCGCATAATCGACCTACTGAAAACATTATTGCCAATACCACTCACAAATTTGAGTTCTAGTTTACATTAGTGGATGATACTCGACCGGTTAGACCACAACTAGTACGTAGTGAAGAGACTATAGCAGCTGTAGCTGAAAGTGTACGCGAAGACCATGACGAATCGATTCGTCGTCGTTCTCAGCAGTTGGCTTGGCGTATTCAACAACTTGGCGTATTTTACGTGAGGATCTCGGCCTAAAAGCGTACAAAATTAAACTTGTGCAAGTATTGAAGCCAAGCGACTTGAATTTGCATCATATTTTCAGTGAATGGGCTCTGGAAAATCTCAATGAAAATCCAGTGTTTTATGGTGAAATTTTGTTCAGAGATGAAGCCCATTTCTGGTTCAATGGAAACGTTAATAAACAAAATTTCCGTATTTGGGCTGATGAATAACCCGAAGAGTACCAAGAGCTACCATTACATCCATTAAAAACAACGGTATGGTGTAGTTTATGGGCTAGTGAAATCATTGGTCCATATTTCTTCAAAAATAAGGCAAATCAGAATGTTATCGTCAATGGTAACCGTTATCGCGCCATGTTAACGTACTATGTGCTTCCTGAAATTCAAACACATGGTCTCGGTGAGCTCTGATTTCAACAAGACAGCGATACGAGCCATAAAGCGCGTGAAACAATGGACTTGTTGTGAAATCATTTTGGTGAGCACTTATTTTCACGTTTTTTTATGGTAAATTGGCCGCCTAGATCGTGCGATGTCACACCTTTGGACTATTTTCTCTGGGTATATGTAAAGTCTCAGGTCTTCAGAAATAAGCCAGCTACAATTGACGCTTTGGAAGCCAACATTACTCGTGTTATCCGCGAGATACCAGTCGCTACATAGTATCATTTTTAAAAAGTAAATGCCATGAATTGTTCTTTTGACCGATAATAAAAACTTCAAGTTCACTTTCAAATTTATATGTTTTGTTTTACATTATAAATTAAACCTCACGATGAATCACCTTATACAAGTACCAGTAAGAGTAAAGTTCTTGTTTGTTCACTTTTAACTCAAACTTAAATTAAAAGTAAATGAATGGATAATTTTTATTTATGACCTTCAATATAAAAGCTTCAATATAAAGGCAGTACACTGATCATTAAACAACCAGCTAATTGGAACTGGAAATCAGATTCAGTTTTTGTATTGTAGTGCATACGGGGCGCTACTTTATTCGAAAAAATGTTGATTTTTCCATTTCAAATAAAGTAACTTTAAAAGAAATACTCGTACAGGTATTTGCTTAGAGTCACCTATTTAGCCAACACTTTTCGCAAGAACTTTGCTGCCTTGTAAAAAAAAAAAAACCTAGCGCTAATATTAGTTGACTTTCTGAGAAATTAAAAAAAAATTCAAGAGTATGCTGTTTATGGTAATTGAAAATTCCCAATGAACCTCACCGAACTTCGTCATACACACATAAAGGATTTCTTCTAAATATATTCGGATTTTCTTTTGAGATTTATGAAAAGAAACGTGCTCCTCGGTTACAGTAAACGACTTCTAAGCATGTGAGATTCCAGTAGTATATTGTAAACCTTTAAATCCAGAACGGTCTTCCTTACTAATGTACTAGTTATCAAAAGAAGGAATTTTTCAGTTCACATCATTTAAAAACTGATGTGTCATTTCATTTTAATGTAATGAAAACCTAGTTTCCAACCAACCTACTAATTTGGAAATCAACGTTGATCCATTCTTTTTTTTTTTTTTTTTTTGTATTATATTTGTATTTTATATTAAATTATTTTATTATTTTAGATTAGATTATATTTATTATATTTTAATACGAGAGTATTAACAACTCATCAACATATTGCAAGTCATGATGACTATAACTTCGACACCCTTCTAAAGAATCCTTAAAGCTGTTTACTCAGTTCAAATACAAAACTTCGTGGTCACGGTACGACGCAAACGAAAAATTCATCTTCAACAAGATATATCAACAACTTAGCACCAACTACCCCCAGTCTAAACTCAAAAAAGAAGTCGACTCACTCGAAGAATAACCCACATTTATATAGATGTACGAGTACGTACATACTCGTATGTATATCGGTTGCAAATGATTTAGGAAATGTGTCCTTCATTGTAAGCATCACTACCCCTTGAGTTGAAGGGAACCTTGGCCGTCAAGGTGTTTCCATGATACTTTTGAGCAAATTAATTCATTTCAAAGATCCATACAATCTATAATACAATATCTTTTGCATAAGTAATGAAGTAATTTTCCACTAATTGCCACATCTCTCGAAAAGAGGCAGGGGTAACAGAGTGTAGGAAGAGGTAGGCAATTCATAATTTAACTCTTTTCTTACATGTGACGAAAATGGCACATCTTCTTCTTTTTCAAGATACCGAGGAGTGCTCGTAAGAACCCAAAATCATCTAAGGGTTATTCCCTCACGTGCGCAAGTCATAATTTTTAATATAAATTGACAAATTATAGTTTTTTTTTGTTTTTTTTTTTTGTATCATAAACAATTCATCGACAAATCTTCTTCATTATTCGTTGATGGTTAGGTTACATGGGTTTACCTCGACCAATCTTAAAATGATGTAACCTCTCAACTCAACAATCTAAAGAAGCTAAGAAGCGTCGATACCAATTTTTAGGTATGTTCTCCAACTCAAAGGACCCATGAAAACTCTACCAACAATCTGTGTACAAGTATGCTTTTGTGCTGTGCAGATGTATTAGTGTATGTGTGCAATGAGTGTAAAGCAAAACTCAAGTATTATTAATGATAAAAGGATTCATTTTCACAATATTAACCTCCTGCACAACGCTTCTTTGGCAGCGAGAAGAAGGGGCATCGGCATCGCCATCAGTTTGGGCATCGACTTTGGCATCTGAGATGATTAAAATATCGACGTTTCCATGCAGCAAAGAAAATATAAAAAGTCAAATTTAAATTGTTAAGGAAATTGTTTAATTTTACCGCGGAGAGTGTGAAGAGGGATGTATAGCAAATCATCTCAACCCTTGTTCGCAACCAAAAGCCTATATACATAGTCTGCCCCAACATCAGTAGCAGTAGCAACAAAAAAAGGATAACCCGTCATCATTCTTTCTTGCGCATCATTTTTTATCGCTTATTAAAAAAAAAAAAAAAAAAAAAAAAAAAAAAAAAAAAAGGAATCTTGGAAGATTGAAGTGAAAGAAAAAAAAAAAAAAAAAACGAGGAAAACCTTAGCATAACGAAATTAAAATTTAAATTAAACAAAAATTTTTAAAATTGCTTTCCTCCGGCGAGTGATTGCTGGTTTGTTGGCTGACCAACCAACCATTACAACTGACCATGTTTGCCTTTTAATAGGTAGAAGTCTGCAGGACAAGCATTCATCACAGAATTTCATAAAAAAAATACGTTCCTAAGGGTAAGAGCGGGACATTCGTAGATAGGCCATAACCACAAGGATCCCAGTCATTACTGTACTCCTGTACTTGTATTCTCTGTTTTTGTTTTATTTTTATTTTTTCTAAATTTGGATCTGATTTTAACGTTGAATCTTCCAAAGCATGGAAAATAGAGATAATTTCAGTTGGGTGCACTCCCACGCTGACCAGGCTTTTTTTTTTTTTTTTTTTTTTATTGCGGTGGCAAAGTCTTTTTCGCGAATTTATTTAATTTTTTTCATTGGGCGCTGAGATAAAAGGATATATGTGGTGCTGGAATACCCCTTTATCCAGTAATAAAAATTAAAATTCTTTTACTTCAGTTAATGAAAAAAATGTCGAGCCGCAAATACTCGTGTACTATATTATGTGAGATTTGTTGAAATTTTAAGCCTACGGATAAAAAGGGTTGTGATAATTTATTTATTTTTTTTTTTTTATTCAAGGGATTATTTCCTAATCGGAAGACAATGAAGGTTACTAGGTATTCTATGATAAGTGGCAGGCATAATGTCAGAAACATACCTGGCCAAAATCGCTTAATTTGGGATGTTTTAATAGATTTTGCATAGATTGTTGGCCATCTAATGAGGACCAATAAAAATTATTGATAATTCAAATTCAAGGGGCAGCGTTGTCTTCACAGGTATTCTACACAGCCCGACATCAGCAACTTTAAACGGCCTCCAGTATTTTTGCATCGTAACTACACTAGAAAATCTTGCCAATGCAATCTTGAATTGAATCTTAAGAATGCGAATGATGCAGTATTTTTCAGAGAAAAAAATATCCTAGCTGTCCTTTTAGACCGCAGAACGCTTGATAATGTTGAGGTTGTCGTTCTCTTCAAAGACAGTCATGCCGTAGTTACATAAAGTCTACAAATACCGCACAGCATAGAGAGAAATGAATTCGTGGCGGATGGAGAAATGCCGAGGAAGGTACCACTTCTCATTAAGCCGTCACATACGAAGTAAAGGCTATGATCCTGATTAATAAATTATGGTTTAGCACAGGGCGTCATTTGATAGCCAAATATAGATGCGATAAGTTTTCAAGGCATTGTGACAAGAATCGAACTGCAGAAAAACTAAATTGTTGCTCAAATTCAATATATTGTATGTACAATATTATAAAAAAATTAATTCTTGCTTGTTCGGTCTTCTCCAAGACCTAACTCACCTTTTATGTGTTTGTCTAGAATAGAAGAAAAATCGCGTAGAGAATTCTAAGGTAGTTATTTCTGCAAAGGCCTCGAGGAAAAAAGAATTATGTGCGCGTATATACTTCGATATTACCAGGAACTTCGGTATGTATTGTAATAGAGTGTCTTACGGAGAGTTTTTAAGGCTGCTCGTTTCTGATAAAAAAAAAAGAGGTAATGCGAGTGAGCCTACTTAATGCCCCGTATTCCTTCCTTCCTGCATAAGTGTCTAACTGATTGAATTGCATTTTTTTTACTTTTCCAAAGAATTTTTAAGATATATTTTCATTAGAACATCTTAAAACACAAAAGAGTTTGTTATAATGCTTAAGTAGTGAAGAGTTGTGGTCGGTGTTTCGTTTCATCAAGGTCCGAAATGTAGTTTCAGCGGTTTCCCAAGTTTTATAGAGAGAAAAGAGTAAGTACCTCTTCTGGCGACAGATTTTTTATTCTTGGTTATTGAAACATATCACTCTGATAAAGCATTAGTTCTGAAATAGCATTTCCAAGCGTAAGCTGGCAATAGTGTAGGCATCGTTTAGAGGCCTCTGATCAGGCTTTTCTTCTGACTCTGACAAGTTGTATGAATGTTGGGAGATCTGGAAAATATAGAGAAAATTTCATACGCAGACGGGACCAAAGATCATAATAAGAAACTTTTGTTGAAAGTGCTAAGAGATCTTTCATCCACACTTGAGAGTATCTATTCTTCTGCGCCGCATAACAGGGCAGAAATTATGAAGATCTTTTACTGCTCAATAGCTTCCTAAGCCAAATTTTGTCCATTGTTTTTGGATGACAGTTAATTATTTGCTTTGCTTTTATTTACGACTAGAAAGGCCGTTAGACATTGACATAATACGACAGCATGAATATTGTATGGGATGTTAGGCAGGCTTATGTCCCTGTAATTGGAGCAGGAAGTCTCTTTTTTTCAACAACAGTAACAAACGATGCTGAGATTCCATTCATCAAGAAATGCGATTCATTGAACAAATTTTACACATACGAGTAAACTGATACATATTCATTTCTAGATCAAGGACCAACCCAGCCTACACCCGGGTTGAATAGCGTGTCCTGCCTGACAACGATGATTTCGCTAAATCAGAATATTTTCCAATTCGCGGAAAAAAATAATCACTTTCGAGTTCCTGCAGCAATTTTATCTTGGTCACTTTCATTCAACTTTTGCAATTTTTATTTAATTGTGTATATTTACGTACGATACATCTTTCCACTTGATTCACATTGGTCGATAGCAGTTTGCAAAAAAAAATATGTGTCACAATAATCGTGCAATAAATTTATATATTTTTTTTTTAATTTAACATTTAACATACTCGTATGTGCAAGATGCACTTCTGCAGTGACTTTGCAATGTGCTAGGTAAATGTTATATTATATACGCACTATCAACTCCTACCAGCTGCCAACTGCCAGTGCACTCGCCACAGGCCCACTGTCCACTGTTCACTATTCACCATTCACTGAAGCTATGAATACTCAACCAATAATTCACATTAATACTGTTCACTAGCTAATTAAATTAAATGAATTTATTGGCGGAAATTGAAATCGAAACCACCTTCAGTGCACACTGAATGCGCAGCACAGGATACACTGTATATGTCATACATATGTTTAAATGTAAGTGGGACTTAAGTGGAAAAAAATCGGACGCACATGATTTGCTGTATCCCTATGTGCATATAAATAAATACCTATACAAAAAAAAAAAAGAAAAACACAAAATACTCACAACAGGATATTATTTGTCGACAAACAGAACCGCATTACAAAAGAGTTCAGGAAGGATCCCATCAGACATCAGTTGTGGCAGTTTGCTACCCATTTGTGATCCATAGGCTGGCGTGCGTAATAAATTATGCAGCACCAAACATATGCTAATTAACCGTCGAATTGGAAAAGTTGAAAACTCAATTTCGGCTTTCATCATCGCTCAACTTATCACTACCAACTTTAGAGCCAGTATTCGTATCATCAGCGCCATTGACAAGCGTTTCAATGTGCGATGGGCTGCATTATCAATTGATGTGTGCAGGACTCATGCAATCGCCAGCACTTTACCATATTTAACAGAACAAAAATAATTAACTTAAATCATACGAACGCAGGAGTAAGAGATTATATGGAAACCGTGTGGGGACAGATAGACGCATGGAAATGGAAGCGGGTTGTGGTAACGATGACACTATGCATACGAATACAGCACATCAAAAGTGACAGAAGCACGAAATGCATCCACACGCAGATAATACGCGCCCATGGTGATAATGGACGCTGGCAGTTGCCGGGAGTGCACCCATGTATCGGCTAATTGTTGGTCCACCAATCTTTGGCAAGCAATACTCGTACTCGTATATCGATGTATACTCGATACAGTTGCTACTATTGTGGCTAGCGGTGCTGGTGTGAATGATTTCCATAGACTACAATGTACAACAATGTGCCCATGGTCTTAATTAACGAAACTTAATGCGATTTAATTACATTTCGATCTCGAAAATGCGAATGAGAATGCGAATGCGAACAGTAAAATCGTCACGTTATTCCTAGATATTTGTACTCGTTTTCCGGCTCGCTCAATATGTAGCATGCTTTTCATTATTTCCGACCCAAAAACTCGGCTGTCAAGCAAATTTGCTTACCCAGTTCAGACCGGATAGTTACCTGTAAAGCGGTTGTGATTTTACAGCTGAACTCGACGTGTCATGATCGTCCTTCTGCCCCATCATTCTCTTCACCTTCGACTGGTTAGATACAATTGAAATAATTGAATTAAATTTAAAGAACAAATCGGTGTCGGCAGCGTAACTTATCCGTGTGGAACCCTGCAACCTTAGTGGTACGAGTACTATACATGAAATGGTATACTTTAGGTGTTCGGCTGCTCGAACATGAATACATATTACGTAGTTTGACTCATGTTGTGTATCCCGGTAGTTGGTCAGGATGGCATTGCAGTACTGATGCAGTTTATATTTTTGTTTCTTTTTTTTTCAGAATCGAAAACATAAGCACTGCATGTAATACCGCCAAATGGGCATCTCGAACGTACTGCTGCACCATGGTCATAAGTTAAAAGTTGTATTCCGCTCAGGATTTATATGGTCAATTATAGGTTCCCATCTTGTGACATTGTGGATTTGAACAAAAATAATCATGAGGCTTTAAAGTAATCGCAAGTTTCATCGTTATAAATATAAGATGTGACAAATAAACTCTACAATTTAATATTATTGAATTCTAACTTCAATCAATCCTTTAGGCATAAGGAATACACAACAGCCGCGCGCCATTGTGATTCTTTAATGCGTTTAGGTTCCATCCCGCTAAACCCCAGAGTTCGTGATTCCTCCTCAACTGTTCTTCAGCAAGTTTGCCTTGAGTGACCTACTCTCCTGGTATTTACTAGGGAGATTCCACTGGATAGCATATTCCCTATAGAACTGCATACGTGCTGTAAGATGTGACCAATTCACTACCGCTTTCCTCTTCACATTTTGATGTCTATAGGTTTCTGGCCGTAATCGAATGAAGTTTGTCGTTCGACCTTTGACCTCTGACAGGTTGCATAGACATATATAAATGTAAGTTTGCAGCTTCCTTGTGACAGTGTTTCACTTTAAACATATTACACCCATAAGGTAGCATAGATTCAATTGTACGTTGGATCAAAACAGTCTGAAAACATTGCTTTTCCAGATTTTAGCCATCACACTGCAAGCAACTTTTGCTTTATTGGTCCTGCTGCCCACGACCAGATCTGTGCTTCCATCTTCAGGTCATCTTCTCTACCTGGTGTTATTTTGAGTGTTGAAGACAAAAATGGTTAGTTTCTGCCGTATAATCAATAGTCCAACTTTATAGGAGCATTTAGTGTACGTCCATAACCTTGTGTGAAATTAGACAGATATATCAGATATGGTGCCATTTTTTTATTTCAGTCCCATATTTGCTCCCGATAGTGATAATAAATTCATTTGATAATGAATTCATTTGACACCTTATTATTACGTCGTCAGATTTACCTCCTTCAAAGGTAACATCAATTATAGCTACGAATTTTTCTGATATACTTCTTCTGCGCAAATCACGCCAAATGTCTCGGTTCAAGCTGGCAAAGGCTTTCTCGAAGTCGATGAACAGAAATCTGTACTAAACGCATTGTTCAAAAATGATCCGCAGTGTGTTGATATGATCGACGCAGGCCAATCCGACTCAAAATTTTGCCTGATCGTGGGCGTGTGTTAAATCAAGATACACTCTAACTCATTTTTAGAATTATTTTACTCATTTATGGTATTTACTACTGGAAAAACCCATATTCCTCTCAAGTTTCTTCTACTCTAAAACTCTCGTTTCAATGCCTTCCTTATTAGTATGCTGTATGATTTACGCTGAGATGTTGTGGCTTAGAAGAGTTCTGCTGGGATACCATCAATGTCAACTGCCTTGTTCTCCTTTGGGGCCCTGATTGCCGATAAAATTTAAAAAAACTTTTTCAGGGAAACACTCATTAGAGTTTGAGATCGATTCGTTACTTACCAAATAATTGAGAATAACAGTAAAGTGATTCTTTTATTTAGTTATAGTACCTGACCCTCGTCCGAAGTCAAAAAGTTGCCGCCTAAGTTTTTTACAAGGTGAGATTTGGAATTTTTTAGCCACACGTAAGTTCGTTTGTGATATTGTAGACGTTCCTACTGTCACCTCTTCTGGTGACTTCACTATCACGCCTTACAATGCGCTTCTTTTCTATTGTATGCGCATTATAACTGAAAACCATGTCCTCTTAATGTTTTGTGCCTTTCCTAGATACAAAAAAAAAAAGATCACAGTCTTCTACCGAATTTTGTGCCTTCCCCTGTTAAAAAAATAAAAATATATTTTCCACAGCCTTTCAATGCCTCCAAGGTAAGTTAGTCTGGTATTTGATGATGCAATTTTACGTGTTGTAACTAACGAGCTTAAGTAATTCAATGGACTAGTCTATCTAGTCTATCTATTGATCAATTTGTTCTGAGCGGCAGAGATGTGCTTATCAAAAATTGGGAAAGGCTTACCAACATAAATTACAATATGTATTTTTGCCTATCACAGAGCTCTGTTATTTTCAAAAGAAAGAAAAGCCATTTAGACTTCTATACATTGTGACATTTTGTCGTCGGCAGATTTTCATTTAAATACCACAATAAGTGACAATTTATTTCGCATTCACGCACTACTGGAAAATACAAGTCATCCAGAAACCTCGGCCTTTTGCATGAATATGCAATTTGTCTATCGGTTTATGTGCATGCCCATGTATCAGTTTCAGTATCGATTCCGGTGGATAGAGAGTTGTTTAAATTAATTAACTTTCATTGAGGAACCCATCTGGAGCGCAAACATAGTCACCAGACTAAATTCAAAGTCAATCATTGAAAATTCCTGGATTTGGCTTTTGAAAGCCATGTAAACATATTATAGCATAGGAATAAGGGTATGTAATTCTTCTTTACATACGGCACTAGGTATTCTCTTTTATATTGGCGGATTGTTCTAGCATTGATGCAATGCTGGTACTTGTTCTTGTGCACGTACTTTATCCTTCAGATCCAATGAAAAAAACCGCTTCAAATTGTCTGTCAGCTTTGCGGATGTGCGATTTTGTCATCAACGCTTTGTTGGTTGCTGTTGAACGGATAGTGGGTGTACGCGTTAGTTGAACAGAATTCCATATTAAAAAGTCACACATCATAAAAGTCGAAAAGAACCTTGAGTTAAACGGATTAACGCAAGATATATGTGTACATTTCTAGAGCCAAACAAGTGCTGCAGTCTTATCTGAAAACCACGTTTTCTATTCCAATGACTCTGCAGAGCATCGCTGGGTTTTGTGCAGGGATCTGGCGTGCAAGACGGCTTTTCATTATGTTTGCCAGAATCCGCAAACTTTTACGCTGTAGCTGCATCTTTCACTCTAGAGATGAGAACACAGTTAGAGCTCAAAAAATAGAAAGATAAAAAATAGAAAAAAAAAACTAAAATCTCGAATGCATTCATTGACAGCTCTGTGCCACGTTAATGGTGAAGTGGCGAAGACCATCGGAAAAGTGCAAAATCTTCTGCTCGTCATCAACACGAGAGAGCAGGGAAAATTTGTTGTTGTTTTTTTTTTTTTAACATCACTTTCGTTGGCTTTTATTTATTTTTATTTTTACAAAGTGAATGAGAAAATTTTTTGCACTCGAGATTTTCTCTCGTACAAAACAAAAAAAAACTTTACAAGTTGAACGCAGCATTCAAAGCGAACCGTGGATGAAATTGAATCTGAATCTGTGAAACCGAATTTCATCAGAAGGGATTCGGAGTTCATTGCGCGTGCAGCAGCCCAGGTTTATAGTTCTCTGTAGAACAAAGCAAGACTGACTTGATTGAGGATGTCACATCATTCACTCAACAGCATCAGCATCACAGCATTTGAAGCAGCAGAAGTAATACCAGAATCAGTAACAGGGCCTGCCAACGATATCCCTTGTGCTCTCTATATTCAGCTCAAGTGGCACGAATCATAAAATGGATATGTTACCGGGATTTGGGAGTAATTAAATTTTTACGGATTTTTACTGTATGTCTCCAATTAATTGCATCTGGGTCAAAAGCTGGGGGTCACACAAAAGATATAATGAACTTTGTATGAGTACTCTTCAAACCATGAGATATGGCAACATACCATATGTATGTGTTTGTCTGAATGTTCAAGTATTTCAACAACGCTAATTCACTCCAGTCGATCCTCATGACTAAATGTAATTCAGTGGTGCATTCCTGCTTCAAGCTGAATTCATTCCAGCCGCACAAATTGGATACCTCACCAAAACACACTAAAGGAAATAATAATTAAACATTTTCAAAATATACGCCCGGTTGTGAGTACAAGTTTTCTTGTTTCTACTCTATTCCTTGGACTTCCGGCATTTGAAAGCGAGTGTACTCATCATATCCTCCTACATCTCTTGGGAAAAAGGAAATGAAATGGAAACTTTGTCCACAGTTGAGTGATTCTTATTCGCAGTGTTTTTTGGTATATATGTATAAAGATTGTTAGCTAGCTTTAACATTCCTCCCTCTCTTCCTCTCCATTCCATTGAATTTCTTGATTCCAGTGGATTTGATAATTACTCTGCTGATGCAGCCACTATAGAAGGATACCAGAGGAAAGACATAAAAAAATAACAGAATATTACCTCAAGCTAAAGAAACAAAAGTGTTGATGGATGACGATGGAACGAGTGTCATGAGAATTTACCTTCATTTCTTTTAAAAAAGGAAAATCAAATCAAGGTTCATTAATGTTCCATTTTGAGGAAGTGAAAGACATCAAACCTTCGGGATTCAACTTGAATAAAAGTTTAAATTATACAAAACAAAATGACGCAAATACATGTATGTATCTTTTTGTTTTTGAAATATCGTAATCGTAATTTTATCCACACATTTGTTGTTTGCTTTAGTTTTTACAATGAAAAACACTTATCCACCAATTTCTGACCTAAGTTGTCTTGTTTGCAAACTCAACTCAGTTAATCCTTGTTCAATATCAACTAAAAAGTTAAATATTCTTTACATATTCTAAGCTTCTTCTCTCGATATTTCTGATCAAACTTACATTGCTTTTGGCGTTTGCATGACAAAAGCATTTTCAAAGATTTGATCAGAATCGAGCAATCAATTGCTGCCCTTTTTATGATACTCATATCGAAATTTGCGATAAGTGAAGAGAATATTTTGACGCATTATGCACCGAACAATTTCCTTTTACTCTGTTTGCACAGATGAGTTTGCACACAGGGATCTCGATGGGCCCGTTTTGGTCCCTAGTATTTGTGTGATGGCATATCCATCTATTTTAATGTAACCTAATCACACACATGAAACCACGTTGGAATAAAAGTTTTCTTGTATTACTCAATAACAGCCGAGACGTCACGAGATAATAATAATAATAACTATCTATCGATGAAAATAAGGATCAGTCAACAACGACAAACTATTTAAACTTAAAATAGTCGAATAAGCTTTATGGAAGACTGTTGGACAATTCACAGCCTAAAATCTATACATTATCGATCTGAACAAAGTTTCAACACACTCAAGAGATAGGCGATGTCATGACAAACAAAAATACAACAGACATGTGATGTTTACATTCACGTCAAAACGGAATCAATAAGCAAGGCAGACATACTCATAACCAGACAGTTCGAAACTAATATTGCAGGATACCTGTGCAGAGTTCAAGTAAGACCATTAATCGATCAAAGGGAGCAGTTTCCGCATGACAATAAGTGCAGATACCTGACAAAAATATACATTAGAAAATTCACATTTAAATTAAGAGAAAGAGGAAGTATATAAGTATATCACTACACTTTATAAAGAGAATATAAATATATACATAGATATGGAATCTGCAATTGCACTGAAAATAGCTTTTTAATTTTCCCACGTTTTTTCAGATCGATGTGGGACAAGAAGTAGACCAAATAGTTTAACGTTTATAATTTGTTCCCATCTTTAGTGCCAAAATCACTTAATCAGAAAAGTGAACTTGATCCAAAGGCTCACCTCAAAAAGAATACATGGATGCAGACACCATCAACTTGTTTAACATGCCATTTAGATTCCATTATCCTGCCAAGTGTCTGGCAGGAACAATGGTAAGCATTTGCAACATTCCGACGCATACCTAATCGCTCGGAGGTATTTTCAACATATTGTATCTCCAGAAGTGAGAAATGTTTTTTTCTTTTTTTTTTCTCACGCTCAAAACAAGTGCAAATCAAAGTAGGTGCTAATACATGTCTATGGAGCAATCGTCTCACCTCCGCTAAATATTTTTTAAGTGTGCTCTCGTGGTTCCTGAAATTCTCAATGCAGATGCTTTCATCATTCCTGGCTGTTCGGCTGGCCTTTGGGAGAATGTTCTTTCTTTACTTTTAGAGCAAAAGTAGATGCTAAAATATTCAGAGCTTGGTCGTCGAAAATTAATCAGGTCATGGTTTTGGCAGCCTTAGAGAGATAAATAATGGGGCTCAACCGATATCGTATTATACATATTCATAACTCTCATCTTTGAGTTGCATTGTGAACGTTGAAGGTGCATACCACGAAATGCTATTGTGTTCACCTGTCGTCAAGGAGTATTTTGTTGCATTTTACCTCTACCTCACATCGCTGCCAGTCAAACGAGAACAAAACTTTCTTTAGACATTTCCCTGTGCTATGCTCTGCTGTGCTAAGCTGCACTGTGCTGAGCTTTTTCTCTGCGTATTCCTCCTGCAATCCATGAATAAGTTAACTTATCTCCTAGAGCTGTACTATAGTACTGTACATGTATACTTAGTGATGTACTCGTTATGTGTGTTGTGTTTGTATTTATTTTACCACCCCCCGTTTGACAATTTTTATTTTAAACAATTCACTGTCAACAGTGACAGAATAGCGTTGGGCTGACGGCGTGTAATTCTATGAAGGATATGCACATACTCTATAAATTCAAAAAAAAAAAAAAAAAACAGAACCGAAAAAATAAAACCCCTTGAATCAATATTCGTTGATGACGGGCAGGCAGAAGGAGGAGGTTCTTTGTTTGTTGTTAACAAATGGCATGATGAATTATTTTAACAAAGCAAAAGCAAATCGAGCTGAATAAATCAAACAGTTTGCCTGGAATTACGTATACGACCGAGTGTACGAATACAACCACTGCGAATGGTTCTACATTGCGTTTGAAGAGAAGGCTGGCAGGCTTGGAGTTGAGTTGTGTCAATTTAATATTCACCAATTAATTTTGTTCGCTCAGAAAAACACAATTGGAGATTTTTTTTTTTTTTTTTTTTTATTTATTCATTTTTCTTTTTTTTTTTTTTTTGTCATGTTTTCCAATGGCATTTACTCACTGTGCGGTATGTTGTACCCCAAATAAATTGTTTTGTTTATTTTTGAAGATCGTAGTATGAGTACTCGTATCTGTGTGCGCATTTTATTTGAAATTGACATTCAAAGTATTTCGTTATTTTTTTTTCCGTCCATCGGTTCTGATGAACATCCGTATACAGACAGAAACACCGAGTGTTCATAGAATGAATGGCATTCTGTAGGACATCATTATGGGGATTGAAATTTTTGTACGGATACAGTTTGCCTAAACACAACCCAAGTGTTGGGGTAATTTTTTTACCAACCGATTTTCGAACAAATGAGCCTTTAATTAAAATTTACAAAACAAGAAAAAAAAAATAGAATGAATACAACTTTATTTTAAAGATTTATAAAAGCTGCCTGTCATAGTGTCGATAAATAGACATGTATTGTACTAAGCACGGTGGATTTTTTTTAAAGTGGTGATGCCGAGCCGCAGATATATTTCAGGCAATTGTAGAGCCCACGAACTCACCAAGATTGAAACCGCTCTACCTGTCCTACCTGAAAAAAGTATCATTGGTATCCCAATCGCTACAAACAAACTAAAACTAAACCTAGACGCTATCAGAAAAACAAACCTCATGTGAACTGTTGGGTTATCATGTCCAGGGACCAAACAAATCTGGCCAAGACTGGATATGAAACGCTTCAAGAATTTGATCTTTCTAAATAGGAAGCATCTCAGCACTAGGTGTGACACTAAATACTAGGAGAAGGACACAATTTAGCACCTACTCCGTACATTTTCAGCTCTCTCACAAAGCTCCAGAGTGAAGTGTATTTTTATAATGACTTAAGCGATCTAAACAATATAGACGCCAATAGACTTCTATGCTTCGCCAGAAAGGCATGGTGAGCCTCGAGCTGTAAATAGGCTGAAAGAGTTAGAGGAATATTTGTCCAGTCCCTCAAGACCAACCCGACGGTGGAAAACCGAAAAAAGTTTTAAGGATGCAGGAATAACTGCAATGTCTTTCTCAAGCCTGTGAAATTTCAATGCGACCAAAAACTGAGGCAAAAAATACTACAATGTCGCAAGGGAAGTAACAATTGTTGGTCCATCGTCAAATATTAGGAATTCTATCTCATCATCCATCCCAACGATAATTCATAATGACATTCTAACTCTTAGCTCTTTAGACAAGGCTAATCTGCTTGCTATACACTTTGTGGCCAACTCAACATTTCCAAATTGAGTAATATCTCAAAACACGAAATCTTCTCAATGACCGGCATTATGGTTTTTGTAGCAACAGATCCAATGGTGATCTGATGAAATGGTGATCTATGGATCTATGGCTCTATGACTCTCTTTTTCAATGGATTAGAAATTACCTTTTGAAACGTTAAATTCAAGTTATCTTAGGTGGTTTCAAATATGATGTTCACAAAATAAATGCTGATGTGTCCCAGGGCTCCATTATGTCTCCGACACTCTTTTCAATTTTCATAAACGATCTCTTATCAGCTTCTTCTAAACCAATACGAGAATATTCCCTTACTGACGACATTATTTTCTTCTTTTCATATTCGTTCCGTTACTGATGTCCCTGCCCTTCGGCTGTAAAACGGGAACGGGAACGGCAACGGCAACGGCAACGTATGTTAAATTCATTAAATTCTGATATTAACTGCATAACTAATTGGGGAACCACATTTAATGCTTCTCAAACACAATGCTATCTGCGTCAAATTATTAGACTAACATCATAATAGTATAATCAAGGACCTTATTCTATATAAGGTCTACTCTTTATACATTACCGAAATTTTTCAATAAAACAGTTTTTTCTTTATCCGTCCACCAAAATGTTCCAGCAGCTCTCAGCAGAAAATGGTCTCTTGAAAATTTTAGCCTTTTAGTTAAGTTAAGTTAAGTCCATCTTACGTGCGAGCCTTCAAATTATGTTCTCTTAGACATCTTCTAATGCTTCACCCCAATTTAGTTCATCTACATTCTGGGTGGCTATTAAGAAGGATGTGTACCAGTATTTACTAATCACTTTCGTCAGGAAACTAAATTTCGACGAATCCACAAACTGTTCGATTTAATTCAGCGTTAATCTTAAGGGTTAGGCATTTTCCGCTTACTTCGTTGAAAAATCTCAGCCTACACCTGTATCAATTTCAGCTGTTGCCGTAACTTAAGCCGCAAGACCATGGCTTTCGACGAGAATTCACGTATCGGAACCTTGAGCAGCATAAATTCGACATTTATTTATTATGATAAATCGTATTAGGTGACGAGGCTCACTTTTTAAGTTGCTATTTACAGAATTAAAGCAAATCCAGAAGATGCTAATGGCCACAATTACATGCACAAAAGTGCACTATACTCGTATAGCGTAGTCTTTGCGCTGGAAGCATCATCTTTCAACATATATTAGTTTTCAGAAATACTATTGTAGATTGCAAACATAGTGTTCAGCGATAAATGTTTTTTAAAGAAGTCAGCATGGAAGAAATGAGCAAGGCTCTTGTTTCATTGAAGAGAATAAGTTGCATGCCATACGACCTAAAGACTTAAAGCTGAATGCAAGCATTAGCTTTCAGCAATTGACTATCCCCGAAGCATTAAAAATAACACTTCTCTGTCGAATTTCAAAGATGGGAAAACGAACGATATTGGAAACTACCAGCCGATATCCATTTTCTCATTAATGGATACAGTTTTAAAATATACCGCTGCAAAGAAGTTATATAATTAAATTGAGAAATTCGAATGTACTGGCAACTAATTCGGTTTTAAGCCTTATAGAAGCATACCCGGTTGCCGTTTCTAAGAGAGGGCATCACTTGAATTAAATCCATACCATTTTCAGTAACAACCTTTAAAAGATACCTGTATAAATTTGACAGCTGTCGGACGATTAGTTCTCGAGATATAGCGTGGTTGGTGAAGCAACTTTTGTTATTGTGAAAAAAAATGGATTCAAAGCAATTTCGTGTGTTGATTTATCATTGCTTTTTGATGGGGAAAAAACGCAGCCGATGCAAAGAAATGGCTTGATAAGTGTTACCCGGACTCTGCACCAGCCGAACGAACCATTCGCAAGTGGATTGAAAAGTTTAAAAGTGGTCATACAAGCACCGAAGATGATGCACGCATTGGACGTCCAAAAGAGGCTGTTTCAGATGAAAACATCAAAAAAGTCCACAAAATGATTACGAATGACCGTAAAGTGAAGTTGATCGAGATAGCTGTGGCTCTGAAAATATCAAAAGAGCGTGTTGGATATATCATACACGAATATTTGGACATGCGAAAGCTCTGTTCAAAGTGGGTGTCGCGTTTGCTCACAGTCGACCAAAAACAACAACGTGTTGATGATTCAGAGGAGTGTTTAAAGCTGTTCAACCGCAATAAAGCCGAATTTTTGCGTCGGTATGTGACAATGGATGAAACTTGGCTCTATCACTTCACACCAGAGTCAAGTCGGCAGTCAGCTGAGTGGCGAGCAGGCGACGAACCTCGTCCAAAACGACCAAAAACTCAAAATTCGTCTGGCAAGGTAATGGCATCCGTATTTTGGGATACACATGGAATAATTTTCATCGACTATCTCCAAAAGGGGCAGACTATCAACAGCGACTAAAAGATTGCGTTGTTGGAGCGTTTGAAGGACGAAATCGTAGAAAAACGGCCGCATTTGAAGAAAAAGAAAGTGCTGTTTCATCAAGATAATGCACCGTGTCACAAGTCGATGAAAACGATGGCAAAATTGAATGAATTCGGCTACGAATTGCTTCCCCACCCACCGTATTCTCCAGATTTGGCCCCCAGCGACTATTTCCTGTTCGCAGACCTCAAAAAAATGCTCGCCGGAAAGAGATTTAAGATCGATGAAGAAGTAATCGCCGAGACAGATGCCTATTTTGAAGCTAAACCGAAATCGTACTACAAAACTGGTATCGAAAGATTGAAAAATCGTTTCAATCAGTGTATCGCCCTCGAAGTCAACTATATTGATAAAGAAAGTTGAATTTTGCAAAAATTTTGTGTCTTACTATAAAACGGCACGGCCTATGTGTTACAATTCCTTTCGACACTTTATGCCATGAAAATGTAAGCATTCGAGGAGAGCTGTTATTACAATATATTTTAAAAGTTACCTAGAAAACCAAAGATTAAAAGTCGAAATTAAGGATGGTGTATGCAAAGAACATTTGCCAATCTACGGAGTGTCGCAAAAGCTATTCAACTCTGTCATAGCGTGGTGCTATATATAAGCCACTTTTTACCTCAAGAAAACAACTACTACGAGACTTAACTCGAATACATATCAACATAGGAGTTGTATTGCGACAGCATGGCGCAAAATTTGACCGAGATTATGCGTTGCGCATTGTCATTCCCGTTTTCAAAAAAAGTACTACAGCTCTTAAAAAAAAAAAAAAAAATACCGTTTAAAAGATCGAAAGTGATCTACCAAGCCATTTGAACTCCTCAATTAGATGCACTTATTTAGTTATTATCACATTCTTTCTTCGAGTACCTCCACAATGGCACATAATTATCACAAACTATTTAAGAGGACCTTGGAAATAAGGAAAGTAGGCATTTCGTTTATTCATGCTCTTCACACTCAAAAACTATATATGCTCACATAAATTCTAGTCCATTAGACTAATTGCCCCTATAATTACGAGTTCTATTGTTGAAGTTTTTTCCGTGTCTTGAAAATAAAAATGTGTTTTACATTACATTGAGCTGTTTGCAGCTCATGCATGTTGAATTGTCGTACGTAGTCTTATAAAAGATGACAATTGCTATATAGATGTCGGATTCTCAAGGTTTCCAAATTGTTCACTCATTTTAGATGACATAAATCTTTCGCCCAATTTAAGGGGGCCAAATGAGACTTTTCGAAAACCAAGTACCTATTCATATCTACCCGTACACTATATATTAGTCTAAAGAACCTATGATACTATATAGAAACAAAAGGCAGACACAAATTCGTATACTCGTATAAGATAGAAAATATATTTTCACTTTGTTGTAGAAAAATTGAGTGTCAAGTGGTTCGCTTAGTTATGCGCTTCGACACCATCCGCTTTCCATTTCAAAACAAGATTTATTTTCCTGCCAAATATGTATTGTACATATGTATCTTCTTATTTTTTTTTTTTTTTTTCCATTTTCTACTCATTTTTGTTTAGTTTGTTTACATGTTTGGTACCTAAATATGAATCATTTATTCCTATGTGCCTTGCGAATGGTACTGATGCCCATTTTCTAGTGTTGTATGGCAACAGTAGCAGTTTCAGAGGAAGAAGAGGGTAAATCCTCTTGACATAATTTTCTATAGCTCGCTCTCTGACAATAGCTGATGCGAATTTTTCGTCGCTGAATGACACAACTAACAAAAAGGTGCTGAGAGACAACAGCAAAATTTGTTTAATTTTTTTTTTTTTTAGTTTTATTCTATTTCATATTCTTCGTCGCTTGTTTTGTTTTGTTTTAGCGCTTTTTCTACAGCTCTGTTGTGCCTGATGCCATCGTCTTTGCCAGTCTATTTTAACGAGTAGTAGTGTCCTGTTTAAGTCCAAATGCTTTTCTATTTTCACATTTTTACAAGCACGCCATATCATCAGATAAATGGATGAATGAAAGAATAAGGGGATGCTTTGAGAAAAGGATACTTTTCTTAGCTTAGAATGAGCAAAAAAAAGAAAAAATAATCCCAACTTTACGAGCATTTGTTTGTCAAGTTTTTGTTTTCGGTTATACTTGAAAGAAATGCTGAGTTTTGCTATCATAATATAGCTCCTTTACATACATATACCGAATTTAGTAACAAATGCAATAAGAATTAGTTGGAAAATGGAAAATGCACATTTTTGGATGACAAATCAGATGCAACCAATCTTGGTACGAAGCTGTTGTTTTCTCAAGAATTTTTCCTTTGCTTCCTTTCATTGAGTTGAAATTTATATCAAAATTGAGAAGAAAAACTAAACACTTTGTCTCCCAACGCAACACCTAGTCAACTCTAGATTAACCTATTTGAATACATTTTACACTTTCGTAATAAATGATGCTGTGTCCAAAAGCCTGCCTTGTAAAAACAATTTGAAGAGATTTTTTTCTTAATGTTTTTTTGTAACTTTTGTTTAGAGTTAGATTTAGATTTAAAATTGATTTTTGTAACACAAGCGAGTAGCAAAATAATATTTAGATTTGCAGACGTCAGACATTTAAACCTTCATTTGTTTGTTTGTTTGTTCTTTGAACCCTTGGAACTTGCGCTTCTTTCAGACAGAATCCTGTATTTTTTTTTTTTTTTTTCACTTTAAGTTTCTTAATATATAGACGTAGGCAAAAGGCGGTCTTCTAATTAGAATTCACTTTAATTATTTTCATCCCTTTTCATTCCTTTCGTTTCTTTATACTTCCCGTACATTGTCCAACGTTGCGGTGGATATATTATGTTAAAGCCTAGCGCACGACTGTGCTGTTAAACAAAAGTCTGAATTTAAACAACATTTTTCGGTCAAGAAAACTAAGAAGTTCCAGGTCGTTTTAACCACGTAATAATTTCTTTGTGAGAAATATCGTTATCCCAATTTATCATCACATTTTTTTAGACTACAACTTTTTTACTTTGATATCTTAAGTACTGTTTGCGAGTTCAAAAGGTGCAATTGATTCATTAATTGTTATTCTCCTGCACCTTTCTAAAATTGTTTAATTGGTCCATGAAGGATTGCAAGAAATAAGTTATTTCGAACTCATTCAGGTCCCTCTTGAATAAAAAAAAGTCCGATCCGACATTGAAAAGGAATAAATTTTGGATAAAACCTTCACTCCAAAGGTTTCAGCTGTTCATTTTACTTTCATATTGACATCACGTTGTATTCTTATATCCATAACTTCCTTTTTAAAATCCTTACGCGGTCATTATAAGATCTTACGAAACTTTGTGAAACTCTTGATCCAACTAAATGAAAATTATGTGCAGATCTTTCGTAACTCTAAAAACGCATAGTTTGTGTTATGCTAACTCCAACAAAACTTAATTATATTTCGCTCCCGACTGTCTTAAATCCCATTTTGTATATTCATAGTATGCGACATTGCAGTTGTTACAGGTTCTCGTGTCGGCTTTGCCTTCATACAGTGGGTTAAAGAAGTTATCTCTCCACTGGTGTACCATCCATTCGCATCTCATAATTTTATTCAACGAAATCACGACCTATCATATTTTCATATGCTGTTAAAAAATCCTGACACCAGACATAGGGACAAAATAAAGTCACAACAAACTTCATCAAAATCATTATTTTCCGAGCTTTTCCCGTTTTTTTTTTTTTATCCCGTGTATCCTAATTTGTTGACTTTGGATACTTTAGCGCTTCGAACTTTTAAATTTTTCGCCTTCCTTTTCTAGTCCTTCACAGGACATCTACCAATTCTAGTCATAGTCATTCTGTAAAAACAACTTATGCGGTTTTATCGAAGCAAAAAGTGTCCATCGTCCTCTTAAGCACAATCAAATCATGAAACTTATCAATGAAATTGCAACAATAGCTGACTACAGCGATGACGATGTCATCTACGACATGTTATTGAAAAAAAAGGAAAAAATAGAAACTAAGGAAACTTCCAGCTGTACACTTGCAGATAGAGTGAGAGACAAATACGAATAATTCCGCAAAGAAACACAAAACTTTATCTTTTCCACCAAAACGACAGCCACATTTTTAAGAAAAAATATTTTCAATCCGTTTTCGGGTTGAAGTTAGAACTCGAATCGGAGTTGGAGTTGGAGTTGAAGTCATCGTCGTTGTCGTTGTCGCTGTCGTCTGTAGTCGTCCTTTCTTCTGTCCAAACTGACAATGGAAGAAATTATGTTTTGCTGGAGGATAAGAATTTAACGATAAAAACACAGAAAAGGATCATATGCACCCATGAAGGGAATATAACGGTAATATTTCACTGTTTCTTTGATTTTTTTTTTTTTTTTTTTGCCCTCCATCGTACAAGTATGGCACTCTTATTTGTAATATACGAGTTACGGGCGAAGGGTTTAGAATGAAGAAAAAGTCGAAAAGGCGATAAAAAGCGAAATATTTCTATTTGATTCCCTTTTACGAGGGCTAAGTGAAATGCTGGACTGGCACTGTGCTCCTCCTTTTCCGATTTTTGTTTTATTTTCTTCTCATATTAGACGTTTTTATTTTGTCGCCCATTTAACCAATTATTTTTTATTTTTGCTCTTCTTTCCAGTTGCATGCTGCATGACGGTGGTAACGAATGCCGAGGAATGTGGCCAAGAGGAATTCACCAAGTGCTCAGAACCTCTAGACATGCTTCATCTGACGTCGGAGTTTTCAATTGGTGCCTCTAAAAAGGAAGAACTAGACAAACTTTGCTAGTAAGTCGCTAAGGGAACTTTTTGCCAAATAGAAACGCAATAGTGTATCCGTATGTGGGTGGTCTCTGAATGGAGAATGAAATGAAGAATCTTTAATGGAATTAATTGTGACCAATTGATGTGGCCAGTGCAGTTTTCCGATCCCTTTCTCGTTTTTATTGTTTTTTTTTTTTTTTTTGCTTTCTGCTCCAAAGTAACATAAGCTTTTAATTGGAAAGGATGCAAGGACCTTTCCTCCTTAGCTAATTCGCACATACACAAGCATTTGCTTCCTTAAAAATTGCGCCCGGCACAGGAAAAACGAAATGACAAAGTTTTATCTCGTCCTATTTTTTTTTTCTTTTTTTTTTTTCTTTTGCGTTCAAATTGGTTTTTTCCAGCTACCAGTTCGCAGCTTCCAGGTTTCACAGAATTCCTTGTGTTTCCTCCCGTTCAAATTGATCAAAAGGAAACCAGAGGGCAATTTAACACACAACCATGGGTGGGTTAGAGAACGAAAACAAAACAACGGGTACTCGTCCGCTCTGCCGCTCCTGCACTATTTTCAATTCAAAACATGTTCATAGATTTCGGCAGGAGTAGAAGGAAAAAGCATCGACAAAAGGACAACAAAAAAGAAAAACTCCAAAAGGAATGGTTCTCCTACAAGCAGCAACTTAAAAAAATAAAAGACAAAAACCGAAAGGCACCAAACTCTCAATGCCAGTAGTACTGGTATGGGATGCTGAGAAGATCCTCTCAATACATTTTTCGTGGGACTTAAATTGAATTTATAACTTTTTCGTAAAACAAACGACCGTTAGCCACCATACAAATGCACACACACACATGTGTATATAAAAACATATCCAACCCCAACGCCAAAACCCGATCAAGTCAAAAACCAGAAAGCGTTTGCATTGGGCTATAAGGTCAGAATGTCGTTTCTCCTTGGCTTTCTTGCACCTACATACATATGTGACAGCGCAAGTATTGTATTCTTGTCAAAAACATCGCTAAACATATTATTTGTTGGATAAAGCAAGGGTGGCTATCTGTACACTGAGTTCTAATGGCTTAACCATACCAGTTTCATAAAACAAACATGTATGTATGTATGTATTGCTAAAAGAACAGCGAAGCTCAGACAAGTATAAAGGTACATGTTCTTACGACTCACTTGTGTCCTTACCTATTATTTTTTTTTTCTTGCGACTCTTTTTTATTAGATGTATTGTCTGCTCGTTGTCTTCAGGTGCGTATTTGTATTTGTTTTGTCGTTTTGTAAGGATATTTGTGAGTAGTCCTTATTAATGCTCTGGAATTCATGACTTATTGAACTGTACTAAAAGGAAATGTCATTGGGTTAGGTAGAGAGGAGCGACGACAGCAGGATAACAAGGGTAAGATACGAGTATTCCTAGTTTAAGGTTGCTGCTGCTCATTAAAAATTCTAATCGGATTTTTTTTTCCTGATACCCAATGGGTCACGAGTTTCTTAAATTTTTCTAGGCTACCGCTGTATGAGTATACGAGAAGGACATAATCTAATTATTTGTGAAATTTAAATTCCGGACTGTCCTTGTTTGGGATAGCAAACAGGTGTGGGTGGGGTAAGAATTGTTTTGAGAGTTTGGGAGTTGTTAGGAAGGAATATTTAATATTCAATAGAAGCTAAATGGAATAGCCATCGGGATAATTGAAGTCTAACAGGCGGTAAGACTCAGAAGTAGGGGTTTATACCTACATACGAGTACGTATGTATGTATGTACATGTTTTAGAAGCCTAGAGGTTTGTAAATCATTGCTTTGGATTTGTACTTTCCTTTTCGTACCTTTTCTATGACATGAAATGCTTTTATATTTTTGTTCTTAGTTTTCTCTATCTAATAGGAATGGAGACCAGAAAGATATCTCACGGTAAGCCGGCACTTTAAAGTAAAAATATTTAAAAAACTTCATGTAATTAAGTTGGATATAAATATAGTACGCAGTTAACTAGTTTTCTATTTCCAACCAAGGAAAATATAACCTTTTCAGACAAGGGTTTCTGTCGTCTCTTGAAAATGCTTTTACACTCACATTACCATCATCGTCATCATCTTGTTTTATCTTGTTATAAGTCCAACATTAGCCTCCTTAGCTATTCACCCTTAACCAAGAATGGATTGATTACAAAATCCACCACCTACCACTTGTTCCACTACAACCCTTCTTGTGTACTCTAGGCGCCATAACACTACTACTGGTGGTGTTTAAAATTAAAATGCACTCATCCAGAAACAGGATATAAAAATGAAATTTACGCCCCTGACATGCTATGCAGCAATTACACCGTCAAACGCCGACAGATTGTTGAATTGAATCATTAAAAGAAGTGGTAGCCCGCCACGAGATGATGTTCCTCGACTCGATGGCAACTTTTCATATTCGTATCTGCCGGCTCATTGCTCAGAGATACAAGGGTACTAGTATTCATGTCAGTCAATTGGGTGACAGTGTCCTTTTTGTCACTTCTGCGTCACTTTTTTTTCTTTCTTCTTTTTTTTTTAAATGCAAATTTCAAACATGGTAACAAAGGGTACGACACTCGTAGGACGAAACACCGACACATACGAGTAGAACGGTTTCACACTTGACACTGTGAATGAGCGAACGAGTGCATGCATACTCGTACTTGGTTCCTGCATGATGAATTGCAGTGTCATGCATCGTTATATGATATGGCAAAGATGTATGTAATATAATTAGGAGAGTAAATTCCTGTCGATCTGTCATTTCTGCTGTGTGAAAAGGGGGTGGACAGAAAGAAAATACATTTTACATTTTAGATTTAACCAGTTAACTATTCTGACTTTTCTCATTCCATTTATTATTATTATTTTTTATTTTTTATTTTATTTTTTTTTTCTTACAGTGAATTGCGTAAGGGTGTTCGTTGTATACAAAGCTACACAAGACGATGCATGGATCTGCAGCAAAGGAATCAATTTAATAAATTATACCATGGCACTAATCAATTCATTCGGGATTTATGCAACAAGGGCGAATTCCAGGATGGTAAGGAGTAATTAATTTTCCCTTCACTTTCGAACACGTTTTTTTATTTTATTTATTGTTTCTGATACTCGTGTTCAATGGACTGTTTGAAATTTATAGTTTATTTCATTTTCAATTATTTCATTTACAGAGTATCTGAAGCATGCACCTTGTTCGGAAATGGCCAAAAGAGAATTCGAGGTGTGCTCCTCAAAATACAAAGAGACAATGGTATTTATGAAGCCAAACAAGAATCAGGAAAATCATGAGAATATAACTCTTAATGAAAACATTAAAACGATTTGCTGGTGAGTTAATTGGGTATAAATACATATCAAAGTAGGGTTTCATCTATTTACATTTGTTTTGCTTCAAGTTCTATAAATGAACTGGTAGATTGTTCTGAGGATGCAGCGCGAAAAATGTGCGGCAATGAGGCGGCAAAATTCACCAGGGAACTAGTGGATAAATATGCAAATAGCTTAACAAAGGTAAGTTTTAAAATGATTACTTTTAGAAAAAGTCCTAAATTTACAATAATAGGTTTTTATTTCCTATTGGAAAAATTAGTTGATTTTACTACCTGTTTTTTATTTTTATCATTTTTTGTTGCTTCTTTCCGCCCTTTCAAGTCTTC
Source organism: Volucella inanis (assembly GCA_907269105.1). Classification (NCBI taxonomy): domain Eukaryota; kingdom Metazoa; phylum Arthropoda; class Insecta; order Diptera; family Syrphidae; genus Volucella; species Volucella inanis. The sequence goes on from OU026157.1 coordinate 140,083,382, forward strand.
ACTAGCAATGAATAGTTATTAGTATGCCTTGAACCTAAGCCCAACTTCGTATGCTCTGTGATTCCCCCATTAGCCGAACAAGACAAATATCGAATAGCTTACCAAGCTCCGTGATTACTAGTCATAACTCACCTTCTGTTACCAACTGATTTTGCATGTGTAAACCTTAAAATCTTGCATTCAAGACTACCTCAGTTTAAAAAAGTCTTCTTTTCATAACAGGGAGACAGATTTGTTGATGACTCAAGTCTAAGGACCAGAAGATGGTTAGTTTTTCTGTTGCTCTTTCTACTGCTACAGTAGAATTTCTGCTTTAGCAATGCAGAATTACAGAATTGTTTAAGCTAATATTGTAACAGTTACATAATCATAGAAGAGCAGTATCAGCCTAAGAATGTTGGGGTATCGAATTTTATTCATACTTACGAGATTAATGCTTTCAAGTTGAAATGAATTTAATAATAGAACACGTGGCAGTCCTGGTTAACTTCCTAATACCGAAGTTCCCTGCTTTCACCCCGAAAATGCAACACTTTTGTATGTGTAAATTTGTTGGGAATCGCGGACTTTAGATTTTGAAAAAAATCCACTGATGACTTTTAAAGATATTGAAAAAAAAATACATAAAATACAGTTGTTTTCTTCATAAGTATAAAGGACTCTTTCGAAATTTTTACAACATTAACCGAGACTTACTAAGATTGCAGGTATTTAACAAAAATTTGAAAAGAAATTGGGGTAGAATCATCTAAGGCTTATAACTAAAATTTCGTTAATGCAAAGTACCCCAGACCTGATCTTAACTTCTTAACAAAATTGAATTATTTTTTTCTTTAAATAGAACAAGAACTGTGTCCCACATAGAAGGAGATCCACTACTGAACCATCAAGCCAATTAATGGTTCTATTATTTTAAAGCCTAAAACCAAGTTTAGTAAGACTGATTACAAATCGTAAAATCTTATACACATTTCTTTTATCAAAAAAAAACTGAAACAAAGTAACTGGACACAAAGGAATATGTAAATTCAGCTGAGATCCATAACTGAAGCTTCTGGTCAAAGTTGTGTACCCTTTTTCTAGTTCTCTTCAAGTATGTTATGTATTCAAAGTTTTCTTACTTGGTGGAAAGGGAAGATAAGCTCACCTACCACACTTTTTTTCGGCTTTACAAAAACCTTTCAAGTTGGACCGGTCAGGCTTAACATGAAAAACTGCTGAGAACAACAAGTTCTCTTAACATGAAGTTCTTGGGGTGACCCATGTGTCGCACCTATTTCGGCTAGTTTTTCGGTTCTTTCGCTCCTTCTGAGAATAGAAGGAAATTCATGTTGAGTCTGGGGGTTTGAGTATAAAAATCCGTAAGCATATTTAAGTGCATATGTATAAGTAAAGAAATTCGCAAAATATTAATCAGTTTTGGCTTTAAAAGTAAAGGCAACGAGTACATGGGGAGTCCAAAAAGTACTTCTTCAATTTACTACCATTGTTACTACCATTAAGGCCGACATTAACTAACTAACTAGTCTTAACATCTTTAAAATATGCTTGGAGTGCATGTACGAGGGTGGATCAAAAACTTCCTGTTGCGTTGCTTTTTAAAACGATGGTCTACAAAGTTTCAGATTGATTCATCAGTTGGTTTTCATTTTCAAAACTATTTATTTTATGATTGAAGCAATATCGATTCGTTATTCTATTTTTATTTTTGAATGGAAGAACTTGCGGAAAAATAAAAGCGAACATGGATGCTATTTTTGGAGAACCTTCACCATATATATATGTATGACAATCGTGAGATATTGGTTCAACGAATTGAAACGTAGTCGTTCAACTGTTTTTGATGAGATGCGCTCAGCCTGTCCAATAGAGAAAATCTCTATTATTAAGAATTATTAACATAATTCTTATTGATCGCCGAACGAAAGTGCTTAAAGTAGCAGAATCCGTAGCCGTATCAACATTTTACATAATAATAGTACAAAACAAGGGGATATGGCTATCAGCACCAAGACAATGATTGGAGTACTTTAAGCAAAATACACAAGATCTTTTGCGTTGAGTGATAAAAAATAAATCAATTACTACATCCCTGAGATGCCTTCAAAGAAGGCAAAAACGTTCCCATCAGCTGGAGTGGTCATGGCTACATTTTTTTGTGATTCGAAGGCACTAACCCTCATGGACTTTTTGAGGAATGAAAATACGATCACATAGGAGTGCTGCAGTAGAATATTGAACCAATTTAATAAGAAATTTACCGAGACTTGGCCCCATTTGGCAAAGAAAAAAGTTCTAAAATAAAAAAGTAGCAGAATCTCATTCTGAAAAGTTCGACGAACCATTTCTTTTAACTGGTTTAAAAATTTCAGGAACGTTAAAAATCCTGAAGGAGATCACTTCAGAAAATGTGAAAAAGTTGCGTTTTTGTTCGATCTACTCTCGTACATAGGTACATCTTATGTTTAAAAAGAACAAAATAATTTTTTCATCAATCTTAGAGACATTTAATACTCTATCGCAAGCTTAACTAACCTTATCAACACATTTTAAGGGCTTTTACCACCTAACATAAAATGAATTTAACAAATCTACTTAATAACAAATATAGTATACTTTTTATTTTTGGTGCCAAACTCCATTATCAATTAAATTGTAATCTCTCTTTCCCAGCTTTATTGTGAAGAATACACAAGACATCCTGGCACATGTAGAGATGGAGACGGTGCGTCTGGTCCTCGACTGCAAGGACAATCGACTATTGCCCTCCTGGTTGCTGCCACAATAGCACTTACCTATTACAGAAGAAGATAGATTCTATCAGAGTAACGAGTAATGTATTAGAGTTGCCATCGCGGAGACAACTTATCCACTCAACGCACCTCTCACAAGTAAAAATATAAAAAAAAAAATAGAAGTAAAAATAACGAAACACTCGGTGAAGCAATTTAGAAACTTTAGTCAATTTTTAAGATAAGGTATAAAACCAAAAACACAACAACAAAAAAAGGAACACAAAAATTAAGTAAACAAAAAAAAAAAAACCCAACCAAATCAACAAAAGTAGCATCACGTTGTGTGACAGCGTCAATGATTTCCTTATTAATTTTCTCGACGCTTCTACTAAGCCACACACTTTTTTGTCTTCAAATTTAACATAAAAGCTAATTCTTGAAAAAAAAAGAAAACTACAATAAGCAGAGAAATTTACTTTCAAATTAAACTTAATAAAAATAGTGCTTCACAGTGGAATGAGATTGGTAAGCAATTGCAATTGCAATCCAAAGTTGCCTGTTATAAGTATGTACATCATGAAAATATAAAGTAAATTGTATCGTTACTATTGTAACGGCATAACGAATAAAAAAATTTAAAAATTTAAAAAAAAAAAAAATAAAAAAATTAGCACAAACCCAAAAACAGGTGACAGATTGTGGCAGTGATATATTTCTTTTGCAAGTTTTCACAAAGTTCTAGATAAATGACACACGACAAAAAAAAATATCGGAAAAATAGCGAAAAATATCCTTAGAGGAGGAGAAAAAAATAAACTCACTTCCACCAGTACTGCCACACAAAGTGCCACCTGTTGAAACGTTAAGTAGTTTTAGAAACATAAAAAGAAATCTAACAATTTAGTTTTACTGAAAAGTTTTCAAAAACCAATCTTCAGTAAATATTTAAAATTAATTACAGGCATAACATACATATGAACACACACACATATTAATATATATTTTTATTACTTATTGAAACCAGTACCTTAAGATATTACTACTGTAATTATTATCTATTAATATATTATTATTACTTTTGTTTAATGCGGCTTAAATTTTAGGTTCTAGGCAAAATGTAACGGTTTCCTTAAATCTTGTCACTTTTGATTATGATATTATGTAAAATTCGTTTGTAGATTAATTTTTTTTTTTTAAGAAAACAAAAAAAAAAGAATTTAAGAAAAATATACCTTGTAAACATCATTGAAAATAAAAAGACCAAAAATTACTTTAAACATATACATAAACAAATTATTATATATTATATACAAAACACATATTATAGACGATGTAGAAAAAAATTTTAAATATTTTAAGATTTTTTGAGGGGAGTTAAATATAAAGTGGCCATTTGTTTAATTTTACAAAAAAAAAAAAAAAAAAACTGAGAATAAAAAATTTTCAATAAAGATTTCTTCTTATTTGATTTGATATTTTTTCATTCGGATAATTTGTTGTATTTTTTTTTTATGTATGAATATTTATTGTAGTAATAAAAAAATTTTTTTTTTGAATAATTGTAACTTTATATTTTATAAATAAACTTAATTTGTTTTCCATTTTATGTAGCCTGATTGTAAACTAAGTTAAGAATCGAAAGACAAAGAAAAAACATGTTGAAGAAAAATTAAAAAATTAAAAAAAAAAAAAAAATAGTAAATTAAAATTTAAATGAGAAAGTGGTGTTAATATTTATTTTTTTTTATGGTTGATAAATTGTAAAATTTCATTTTGGACTATTGTTTATTGTTTTTATTTTGATTTTGGGACTTTTATCCGCACTTAAACTACCAATCGACCGCAGTGAAGATAGAGAATCCTATAGAAACTACATACTATTATAACGACTGAAGAAATCCCCCAGTATGATACTTTTTTCTTTGCTAAAGCAATTTCATTGCAACCCTAAAAAATACGCGAGATTAGCATTTCTTCTAAAAAATATTTTTTTTTAAAAGATAATTTGTTGTTGCACATGAGCAACTTACTTACTTAGATAGCTTTACAGTCTGTGGTGGCCGTCGGTTTCAAAAATAGGCCTTTCCAGTTAGCGAGGTCTCTGGCTAATTTTGGGCTCCAGATTTGAATCAGGAGCCTTGGGATTCATTCTTTCTATATATCCTTGCCGTCCTAAACGGCTTCTGTGAACATTCCTAACCCGGTCAATTCCACTATACTATATAGTTCGTATAATTCGCAGTTATACGGTCAAGGATATCTTCATTCACACTCGTTAAAGTCCATGATTTTTCACCAAATAGCAAGACTGGGATGGTAAAGGACTTATATAATATTGTTCTTGACAAGACTTATTACTCATTTGCATTCTTGGGGCGAAAAAACATCGATTGTAAATTGTAACTCTTCGTATAATTTCTGACGAGATATCATTAACAGGTTTGATAGCTGAGCCGAGGTATACTAAGCCCCTGACTACCTCAAAGTTATAGCTTCGATGTTAATGTTGATGGTCTCTTCTTGTTGACATTTACGACTTAACCCATTTTTGCCGATTCTGTTACTATACTTGCGAACGCAACAGTCAAATTTCGTTGAGTGCCACTTATCTGAATGTCATCAACGTAAGCGAGTAGTTGTATAGACTTCTGGAAAACTGTGCCTCTGTGCCTCGGGTGTTAACTTGCGAGTTTTACACAATTTTCTCAAGTATAATTTCGAAATTGCATAAGTCATCTTTTGAACTCAAAGCTCTCAGGGAGACTATTCTCAACCTTTTTTTTTTAAAGAACTTAACACTCAAGTGGGTATGAATACGCTTAAAATGCCTCAGCATTTGTTAAATTTTTTTGGGAAATGGGATTGAGAGAAAAATAAAGGTTAATGGGGAGACTAAATTCTTAGTGGAAGTTGGCTTTTTGTTGATTTCTAGACAACTAATCATCTTCCTTGATTTTCTTTAAATGAAAAAATTAATATCTTTTGGGCGAGGTTGGAGTTCGAACAGTGAATCCTCCGATTTGGAAGACAGTCTACTACCACTTGAGCTATAGCCAACCACTATGACATGTAGTGTTATACTGGAATTGTACTGGAATGAAATTTCTAACAATAGCTTTCAAATGTCGATTTGACAGTTTCTGTCACTTTTGTTCTATTTTAATATCAGGTACCTGAATAAAATCACCCTTTACAAGTATTTCTTAGTGATCGGCTTAACTTACACTCAAACCAAACTTTCGTTTGGATGTCCATTCGGAACTTTTAGGTCTATTGGGGTATCCAAATTTTTGCCAGTGATAATGTCGTGTAAATACAAACAAGTTGACAGTTTACTCATTAAGACCGCCTACCGAGACATGTATAAAAACGCAGTTTTTTTGTTTTGTTCTTGGGTTATTGCCATACACATTTTCTTTCTTTGGGTTTTTTTTTTTTTTTTTTTTTTTCAAAGGATACTAAATTCCATATAAGAGAAAGGGAGCACTATCTTGCGGCATTTCCTGACTAAATGTATTTAAAATAAGGATTCTTCTACCTTTGCGTTCATGATTCTTTTTGTTTAAGAAAAAGTCTGGAGAAGCCTTCATATACACAGGTCGGATTGATATTCTGTTATCCCCTAACTTTTGACATTGTTAAAGGTTCTCTTCAGCATGCCATGTTTTTCGAACTTAACATTTTGCTCGACGGATTCTACTAATTTTCCTTTGCAGCTTGCATGTTAAAAAGTAAAGAGCAAATTTGCAGATATGCTCGGGTGAGTTGAGAGTCGAATACGTCTTTTTTCTCGAAAGCGGAGGCAGGTGCCTTGAAAATTGCTTCAGCGTACTTGCTTGGAAAAATTCTGTTCATATCTTTACTAAATTCCTTAAGTGACGAAGACATAGTGTAAAATATCTTTTGTTCATTTGTTGGCATTGTATTTTATTGTTTTGCATGCAGTTAATTACTTTAGATTTTGCTACAAAGTGAATTTCGTGTAGCAGCGGTTCGATAAAATCCACCTTTAAAGTTGGAATGCTCTACTAAACACTGCTGAAAGCCAAATTGTGCTAAAAAGTCATCTCTCGTAATGGGAAATTTTTTTTTAAGATGATACATACTTTTATTTTCAGATATGCAAACGAAAAAAAAAAATAGAAACCAAAACACAACATAGATCCTCTTGCAGGGTATTATTGCAGGCTTAATACCTGATGATTGCCAAAATACCCAAAACCCAATTCGTATATGTATGTATGATATACCAGGCTATACATGTACGTATACATCGACGATGTATTGTACATTCCCTAGCTGGCTTGCACTTTTCTGCACCAATAGGGAATTATACTTGCTTTTGTTTCAAATTGAGATTAAAGAGAACATTTTGTGCCGCAGTAGCACGCACCGGCAAATTTTTGTGCATACGATCCGAATCCATTTTTAACCAATAAGCTCCCCCAATATGTGAGGTCACCAACTAACCCAAAGTGGGTGGACAAGGGTGAAGGCCACTAGATTTCTGAATGCGAAATGACCCAAACCGAAACGAAATATTATGTGGTATTTCGATGCGAATAATTTATTAGTGATTTGTTTAGCGATTATGTTCGAACAATCGAAATAGATAGAAATTCGGGGTTTTTTTTTGCGTGTTTCTGTTTTTATTTTTGCTTTCATCCTGATCCTGTTTCAATGTTGTTACACACGTCTGGTCTAGGAATAATTTGTGTGACGGGATTACACCATTATCCGATGTAAATAATTATTTTAGCTTTAAATTAATTTTAATATTTATAAATAATTTTCCAGAATTTGGTTAACATGCCATGGTTGATGGTAAACGAGAACCAACACAAAACACAACAATTTTAGATGAATGGAACTGTGGCTATGGATCAATAAAAAAAAAAACCAAGTCCTTTAGTTTAGAAAGTTCTACTTGACTTGAACTGCCAGCAGGTACGAATAGTGCAGGTGCAGTTTGCTCCTCATCCATTGGGATCAAATTGGACGTGCCTGCTTGTGGCATATTGCAAATATTTTTAGCACACTTGCTCTCAGTGTTGATTTATTTGTTTGGTGACATTGCAAAATCTTTGTTCATATAAAGTTCAAGCAAAATATTACGCTTTCAATTTAATTCTGCGATATGAATGGGTGTGGAAGAGAAGAGAAATGTTAAATTGATTCATTGCTTTTGCACACTACAGACATGGTAAGTGTGGGTGTTGAATCGGTGATGAGACATTGATTTTTACTCTTTGAAATTCAAATGACCTGAAGGACATAACCGAAAGATCACATGCATAAATAAATGTATCAGAGCCGCATTATCAAACTAAGACTAATTCTCCGGCTAAGTCCTTTAATAAGGGTAAGCAAACCAGACGCTACGTAGACATTAATTGATTGGACCAAGAGTCATGTTATCTGAACAGAGAATCCGGTTCAGTCTAAATTCGGTGTCTAATACTCAGCCTTTTACAGACGTCTACCTAAGTGGACGAATATCAAAAGAGATTATGAAATTGTAAACCATTATGAGATTATACTATATACTGCTACTGTTAGGAAATTACTGCGGACATACACATAGTCGTATTCGTATTAGGAAACTCATAGGTTGTTAACCAATACACAAAACAGTAATAGGGTGTCATTGGAATTCCACTTTAAGGTTTGTTTTTCGCCAATGAATATTAGCGACATAATGGAACTCATAAATGAGTAAAAAAGGTTGAATATGGAGAAGTTGTTTATTTCTGGAGCAACAATTTAGCCAACATGGGATTAAGATGAAATTATATTTTGAAAGTCCAACAAAGTCTGGAAAACAAGAATTTTGTACTACTGAAGCAAATATGCACATATGAATGATATTTATAGAGGATATGCATTCTTTGAAACACTTTGTAGTTGTTCCCAAAAATTAGTATTATAATGAATTCAGAGTCCTCCTCTTCAAGAGGTGATGAAGGCATGCAATGGTATTATGTCGCTTGGTTGAAATTCTTATGAGTGCACATCTGAACTCTGATGAAACTTCAATATTTCTAATTAGTTCTCAAATTCTCATTTAAATATCAACTGACTAGATTCAAAGATTAAAACTGCATCCTTTTTGCATCCCAAATCCAAGTTTAGTCATCTCTTTTCCTTTTGTTTTTCTTTGCTTCTTTATCCCTGTCTTTTACTCTCACTGTTATCACTTTCCCTGACATTGTCTCGATGGTTTGGCAAATATCATAGAAAACTTTTAGTCATAACTACAATAGCAAGTTGCAGTCCCAATTGTACGAAACATTTTTGTCGCGCTATCTCTTTTGCCACACGATGTCGAATACAAATCTCATTTCGTATATCTAACAAGAGCACCACCATGTTACTCATTTACAACAAAGTTTCTTCTCGACTGCTAAGCTTTCAAAAATGTTTGATTTCCCAATGGTGTTTCCTTTCCTAGATTTTGCTTGTTGCCAGTTGCCAGTTGCTAAACAGCAAAACTCAGTGCCTCTGACGGCCACGACGACGTGTGTAAACCGCTCAAAAATGCTTCACTCCCGAGAATTCTTCGTCGCCGTCACCGCCCCTACCACCGTCAATGTCACTGTCGCCGCTCCCGTCCAACCAAAACTTTACCGGAAACTATCAGCAAAGATGTGAATATTTTATACACTTGCCAATTCAAATTATAGTTAATTGTATCTGTTTGCCATAAACATTTCAACTCTAGAGTCCTGCAGTAAATTTTATTAATTTTCAAGTAATATACATTCAAGTATACTCGTACATACATATCTTTTTTAACCAATCTATTCTCACACACATCACGACATACGTATGCATAAGTACAAAGTTTGACTGTTCATGTTCAGGAGGATGTGGTGTAAATTCCTTCTTAATTAATGTGGAATCCGTTGAAATGGTACTTCCGCTTTGGGCTCGCAAGCAAAGCCTTTACAAGGCATTTCAGATGTACATACATATGTAAGTGACTTTGACAGGTTTCAAAATTGATTTGTGGCATTTTCAATAATAAGTTGTACTCGAATTGACGCAATTAATTCTAATTAAAATCAAATCAAGTATATGATGCCCGGGGTGACCGCAGTAAGGCATGATAAAACTGCCTGATATTGACACACAGGTAGGTATTATCTATGTATACATGTAGTGCAAAACAATTGGTGGATACTCAAAAGGTACAAATACTCCTTACATTCACTGAAGGAACTTCTCAATTGTTTATTTATCAAGTAATCTGTCAGAAACTTTTGTTGCGTTGACACTTATCATTCGTAGAGCTGGTTTAAAATAGAATTAAAATTTTATCTCCCTGGCATAAGAATATCGTGCACGTATGACAAAATTGACGAAAGTAGAGAAACAAAGAATGTTCAAGATGAACACAAATAAAATAAAATCATTCGAGAATATACATTAGTGTGTTTATTAAGGCCTTGGCAGGTATGTTTACTGATGCACATTAGCTGATAACTTTTCTTAAATTAACACCCCCATTATCACATGTTAGTCAAATGAGCTTAAGGATGAACACTCATAGAAAGCCTTTGGCACAGCATTCAGCATGATTATAGAAAGTTTTTGCGTAGTATAGGTACGGAAAGAAAGAAAGACTTTTCATGTTTATTAGAATTCCTTTAGTGACATCTAAAATAAACTTGAAATCCTTTAGATGATCTGAAAGCAGGTCACATGCAAAACGAATAAGTATATGAGTATTGCTTTCATAAAGTTTTAGCAATCCGACCGCCAAAAAAATTTCCCGGGAAGATCAGACATTCCTTGTATATCTGAACGACTGAAATATGGCATTCCATGGTCTAGAACTACATATATTGAAATACAACCGAAATCCAATTGTTATCCTTATAAAACTTGAACTGGAAACCAAAGATTTATCAAGGAGGACCTTGTTAAAATTCGTAAGAAGAACAGATTTTGATTTGATTTGAGATCCGGGGCAACTCTAGACAGATTTATTAAAAATTATTGCGAGCGTCCTCAATTTCTAGACTTAAAACCAACACAATTAACTATAACTATACTAGGACTAGAGGACTAGAGGCATAAGTGGAGTAAAGAACAATTTTTTGGGACAGCCTGTTGAGCTGGAAGTCGAAGAGAGTTTGGATATCGTTCGTTTCCCGTAACATTCTAGATATTGGTTCAAGGTATCAGTAATTTTTTAATTGAGGTTATAAGCATAGCTAGCCGAAATGTGATGAACAACGAGTATATCGACAACTTTCCGGTGTACAAAGAGAAGCTGTAAGTCTACAAGTTTCAGCCCGTCAATTCGTGTTTCGTGTTTTCAGTTCAGAGTAATCCGCGTTAAGCGAATCGGAGAAACCAGCGTTATACAGCTTAAACCCAAAAAATGTGTGTGGTGTAATGATGAACAAACTTGGCTAGTGTATTCAGTAAGCGGGCAGATAAATGTAGAGTAAAGGGGCTAAGTGATGAAGCTAAGAACGGAGTTGGGTTTTTTATATCAGTATCTATAGGGGAACGAAAATTAAGTTCCGTACCACAGATAACATCTAGATCATGGACTTCAGTTACCATCAAATTCAAAGAAGATCATTTGCCACGAAGTAGAAAATCTGCCCAGACCGTCCTGTGGTGGATAACATTCAGAGATATAAGATATGTCTGAAGATTTTTATGTCGTCAACGTAGATGGATATATATGAAGTTTTGATAATATTGAATCGACATCATTTATTGTTAAAGTGAATAATAAGTGGTCGAGATGACATCCTTGAGGTACTCCAGAAGATGTTTAAGTGAAGCTTGAAATCATGCACCTAAACAGAACGTTCTACTCTCGATATTCTAATTAATATTATAAAACTTACCTAAAACCCTAAAGCCTTTAGTTTGAGCAGAATGTTTTTATTAGAGATTTAGTCAAAGGCTTTCTTAAATGAGTGCCGAAAACATAAATTTCGACCATGCATTCTATTGCTCACAAAATATGATACTTTACTCGGATTTCGTAAGACTTGGGAAAATATCGATTTGCAATGAAAAACACTAAGTCATGAATGACGCCCTCAAACAGCTTAGGTATGCAGGAAGGCTAAGAGATAAGTCGATATATAAGGATTTTTGTAAGACGAATTGTATAAGAATTCTTCCAAATCAGATGGACACTGAAAGAGAGCAACATTATTGTGGGCAATTGGTTCAGTAGAGTAATCATCCTTGAGATTTTCTATTTTCTTACGAACTTGTTCTTACATTACATTAATTGATTGTAACATGATTGGCGGGCAATTATTTAAATACAAAGAGTAGAAGAGGTTGGACTCTAGGATATGATTGGCGAACGCCTGCCTAAAATGGTCGAAAAAAGATTCGCGTCCACTTGGTGACGGGAAGAGATTTCCAGAAGAATAATAACCATGAAGCTTCATGTGTCATGAACAAGATTTCGTCAAGAAGATAGGCTATCGTGTGACTTCTTCTTATTTGGTAAGCAAGATCTTTGACAAGTTCAGCTGGGCTGTGCTAACCATATCGAAATCATCGATCACACCCAACGTTCTCCAAAACTGTAGAAAATTATATGACAAATTATTAGCAAACAAAAAAATGCGGTTAAAGTAAAATGTTATTTTATGCAGCTAAAACATCAAGTACTCGTAGGTAATGAATTAACTATCAAACTGTTTCGTTTTTAGTTTGTCAAAACTAAGTTTGTTGAAATTTTTAACTAGAAACACAAGGCACAGTGGTAACCAAAAAGATAAGCCTCTTGATATTATTCTTAGAAGCAAAACTTTGCTGTCAAAAACTGCGTCTCGTCAGTGAGAAAGTCAAACGGTGGAAAAAACATAAAATGTTTTTTATAGGCTGAACCAAAAACATCCCCCATCAAACAAATGGAAGAAAATGAAACTCCAGTTAAGAAGGTCTTGGACTGTCAGCCTCATGACTTTAGGAAGACCAAGCCCTGTAAATAAGCAAGTAAATACGTTTGATTTAGAATCATTATAAATGGTAGGTGATCCTGTTTATTTTCATTCAAAGAGCAGAATCAAAGTAAACCAAGACACTTGTCATAATGGACGATGTTAGTAGAAGACATCTCGTGTGTAGATTGGAGAAGGGGCTATCTAGAGAAAGCCGTTATATGTAAGATTTGTTCTGGTTTGTTTTGAAGGGCGTATGTTGACCTATCACCGGTATGTGACATTTCCTAGCTTGGTTCATCTCGCATTTCTCCTATCAATATAGTAGTGGGATAATGGTCGGAAAAGTAACCAAAGTGTCAGTACTTCTGTCAGTTTCGAAATTCTGATTCTGATTTATTTTGCCAAACATATTCAGTAATCACAGCTTTGATTTTCTGACAGCTAAATTAACAGCATTTTTTTTTTTTTTTTTTTTTTTTTTTTTTTTTTTTTTTTTTTTTTTTTTTTTGAAAATTCAGCTTAGATAATCCCTCTTTGAATTGACTATCTTTTCGGTTTATATAAGATATTTCAAAGCTTAAATTGACCTTCTAAATCTACATAAATCGAAATCTTTCGGTTCAGACACCAACCCAATTGCTATGCAATTATTCTAATAGGGAATACAGTCTCTTGATCTTGCAAATTACTAAGTACAACGCATGAAAAGTACGAGTGCTTTAGTTTTGCAAAATCCGTTATGAAACGAAGACTTCATTGACCTTCATAAAATGTCAGTTATCTTTAAATTACTAGCTTACGGCCGTTAATTCCCCCCAAATGACCTTAATAAATATATAGGTACAGAAGGTATGCGTTCTCGTAATTATTTATGTCAAAAAATTCTTTTCAGTTGGATTGATTGTATTTACAAGGTAAACAAACCAAAAAGTTCAAACATCTAACCAACTTACCAAAAAAAACCATCTTCGCACTTCACACTAAGTAATGAGTTTCTGTCCTATCTGCGCGAGCCATCTCGTTCCCCACAAACACAACAGCTACAGTGCAAGAAAAACGCAACAGAAAATATCACCGCCTCGGAACTACACTTAAAAAAATATATATAAAAATAAATAAAACTACTTTATGTAGTATTATATAAAGAAAAGACCTCAAAACCATTTCTCACAACTTTCGGTTTGTATTGTATCTCATTCCTTTCAGGTTTGTCTTTCTGATAAAAGCATTAAAGAAATCGCTTCGCATTATACTCGCACTTCTATTTTCTCCCCCACTCTATTTTTTTGCTAGAACTTGACCAACAACAACGAAAATGAAAAAAAGAGCTCATTCAAAGTTTCTTATAATACAGCCGGAGATTACTAGCCACAATCGTCAAGGATTATTATGACCAAAGAAAGCAAAGCAGAGCAAGAGCTACCTAAACTCTTTCCTTTTCAAATGTGGTTCACTTTTATTCATTTCATTTTCGTTCATTTTTATATACGACTATGTGGTATTTCAAATATACTTATGTGTATGTCTACCATATTTATTTTTTGAAAGAAATCAAGGTGAGAAAGCAGCCATAGCCGGCCTTATTCGTAGAGTTCTATGTATGTATCTGAAGTCGGCATGTTGGTATCCCGATGCTATTATTAAATTTATTTCATCCAATCTAACGGATTGACAAACTCTTTACATTATCTCAATATAAAATATTTACAAAAAGGATGAAATAAAGGAGAATCCAACTAAAAAAAGGATATATAGAACTAGAGTCTAGGACAGGGACGGGGACAGGGACTGGGACTGGGACTGGGACTGGGACTAGAACACATAGAGACACAGCGAGACGAGGAGACAAAACTAATAATATATCGCATTTCATTGCGAATACATATGAATATAAAGACTATCTCTAGCTCAGTGCTGAGCGGAAGACTTTTAGGATAAAAATTTTTGCCATTTAAGAAAATCCTCCCTAGAGATCACAAAATGAAACAAACTTTTATATTCGTCTCTGTTGTAGTGCAGGATAAGGTTGCAATGGGGTAGCGAATGAAAATAAGTCGTCTTTTCTTTTGGGTGGATGGCAAAACACAGCGGATCGTCGATTGTAGTTACATTTTTTTTCCGAATGAATCCTTCCTCTTAGTATATAGCAAAGCCAAAGCCAAGCAAGAAAAATGGAAGATAGACGATTCTTGGTGGATATTCCTTTTTCCCTGTATGCGAATAAATTTCATCGCCCTAGTGCTCCAGTTCAAACAGAAAATTTGTATTTGGTGTTTGGATTTTTTGGAAAAATATGAAATGCTCATATGTACGAGTAAGTAAGTGGTGGCGGAATGAGAGGTTCGTTATAAAGGGTTGCAGATACTACATATTCTCGTACTACGCCGTGCTTAAATATGGAGGAAAAGAGCCCAGGTACCCGGCACCCAGTACCCAGAATCGAGTATCCAGTATCCAGCACCCGGTGATGTATGCAAAATTTACTAAACTGTAATAAAAGTTTTATTTGATATTTGCGGTGGGATTTACAATAATTCCAAGTTTGAATACATCTTGTTGTTGTTTGTACGAGTATCTGTGGATGTGTATGCCCCATGGGTGGCTAGTTGGTGGGTTGCAAGTTTACTGGTATTCTTTTTGAATTATGTGGAATGTTGTATCGTGTGCATTTGAATTTTTCGTGTGCTCGTATGAGGGGTGTGTACGCAATTTACAGTCTTTTATACGAAGGGCAATTGTTTTCTTGGATTGCTCTTTATTTAGGTTATCGAATGGAGTAGGATATACGAGCACTTGTATTGAGTGAGTTATACTTTATAGGGAGCTTTTATGGAAATGATGAACTACCTATTGTGAAGGTTGGCTGAGATTGTAGCTGAGCTGGCAGTTGGTTGGGTTTTTTAAAGATATAATTTATGGGAGTTCTTTGTTTCTTGGTTTTAGTAAGTAATTTCGTTCTTGAAGGAACAGATTTGTGTTAATTTTTTTTTTTTTCTTTCTCTGTCCAAATGCACAGAATTTAAAAACCAAAGATAACCAAAAGATATAGGTGCAATTTAATACTCTTCTACTTAATCGGTACGAAGATATCCTGCATTTGAATTCATATCAGTCGAAGCGAAAATTGCTTCCGTAGCTTATAGGAGTTCAAAGTAATTTTCTACTGCTTTAACATTCATAGCGACGACTTGATTCTTAAAAGTTTTCTCTCGTAAGAAAAGGTCAAAATGGTTCAAATAGTGGCTAAGGTCCGGTGAGTGCGATGTTTCGTAGCTTATTTGATTTAAAATTTTAAGTATCTTTTATCCAATATGGAGTTGTGTTGAAGAGGGTTGTACCTTTCGTGCTGTTAATGTCGATTTCCTACTTTCACTCATTATTTTCGTCTTTTCGAACAGCTTTGACACTTAATTTTGATCCAACCACAGATTGTCGTAAATAATATATTTTTCATCTATATTTTGTCTCAAAATCATCGAAAGATAGTCAATCCCGTACCAGTTGTGTTCCTGCAAGTAGTCATCCTAAAATAGTCACCCATGATCTTTAAATGTTGATCTAATATGTTTGTATTAAATATTTAATAAACTGTCCGGTGTTGACCTGAGTTTGCCTCCATAACCGCCGATGGTCGCTCTCCGATCGTATTTTTGGATCGTGGCGTGAAAATTAATGCGATCGTTACCGTGAAACTGTCTTAGAGGCAGTATTGAAGCCTTGGGCAAACAATCATTTCGGTCGGAGACCGTGGACATTTAACAAGACTCGGCACCGTCTCACAAAGAGTGCGTCAACCAAGATTGGTTAAAAAACAATGTGCCACACTTCATTTCTTCGACACAATGGATTGCAAATTTTCCGGATGCAAATCCGTTGGATTTCTCTGTCTTTGAAGGCGAAGGTTGGCACTAATAAATACCAAAGCTAGGACCACCTCAAACAAGCACTTCGCCGGGAATGGGCCAAAATACCGCAGAGCCGCTGCCGCTTCAGCCGTCTCAGGGCCATTATTCGCGCCAAAAGTGGACATATTTAAAACTACTGATACAATTTGAAAATTGATGTATTTTCCAACATTTTTTTCTTTGGCACAATAAAATAATCAAAAAATAAAATAAATATAGCATTTTAAAAAGTCGCAGTTCGAGTCAGTCAGGACTGTCACTCCTTTATTGTCAAATCAAGAATACCTGTCTCGATTTTTGAAAGAAGATGTATTGATTTAGGAAAACCATAGTAAACCATCATCAATTCATCCCCCATCGCACTATGTCACCATAATAATATAGTAGTGGTCGAGCGCAAAGTCCCTTACGACATTTTCTCAATCGCCATAGTCATATTTTGCACCACCCCAAAATAATTTAAAAAAAAAAAACTCATTTCCCTCTAGCCCTACCATTGAGTCTACTCAAATAATTCAACGTTTTTTAATTTACTGGTTGTACAAAGAAGAAAAAAAATAAAAAATAATAATGGAGTAAATGGAGCGCATAGGTCTTTCACTTAGTATTCGATGGCATTGAAGGGGTCATTTTGCACTCATCAAAAGAAGTAGCTACGATTCATACCTCTGCTTTATAAGCGAATCAAATAATGAGCTCTTAAGCGGATCACCACAAAAATCCAACCCAGCCCTGTCATACTACATAGATCTCAGGTATAAGATTTGAATAGCAGATTCCAGGTAGCCAGGTTGAATTATTATTGTAGAAAACAGACAGGAAAAAATAATGTTTAAATGGCAAAGTGGTTAAGCTCGTCGACTATTATGTCAGACTAAACACCATCAAACTTCCCCTCAGGCTGTGTTAGATCTCCGAAAGTTAAATCTTCTGACCAAGCACCAGGGCTTCGTCCACAACAGACTGTTGCGCCATCAATATTGTTATACATTGTATTGTATAATATATATGCTCTTAACCATCCAATTTCGATCGAATTACTAATAGCAATGGCGAAAATGTGTTGCGTTTAAATGGAGACCGGACCTAGATTAAAAGAGGAAACTAAAAGCCTTGTTACTTGAAAATGTACATACGCACGTCAAATCCGTCACTCGATAGAAAAGAAACATCCCAATTATGTGGCTATTAACAGGAAAGTCAAGTATGAACTTTCGAAACAACAAAACGCTAATTCCCTCAGCAGATATTGAGGATAGTCTCTCCGTAAAATACATAACTGTAGTCAGTGTTGTTACTGTCAATCTAAATTATTTTATTTGTTTATTTGTCAAAAATAATCTACAAAATAAATTTATAAATTACTTATTTTTAAAACATCAGGCGACAAGACCAACATCTATGGTTTAGGAAGTTTATAAGTTTATACATCGATGTCCTTAAGCTTGTTGCGTAAGGTAATGGCTTCTTTAATGCGTTGAATAGTTTGAACATCAGAAGGATTTAGAATTTTTTCAAGCTACTTCTGTTTCTCTTCAGGTGATTTGGTATTTTTGATTTGATGGAAAATCGGGCATTCGGCAGAAATATGACAAATTGAGAGTGCCTACTGCTTTGGAGTCTCTTTTGTAAAATAGTGTCGACTCTTACCTACTTTAATTTCTCCAGTTAAAGTTCTTAGATGTGTGGGGTGATGTGTTCGAAGAAAGTTCTGTTCATTTTGCCAAGTGCTCTCAAGTTCTTCGTATTCATTAGCATTGAAAACTCTTCGGATTAGCTGAGGGATATTTGGTAATTCTTTTAAGTAGGGATAGCGAATTTCTCCTTAAGTTACAGTATCTGCGTATTCGTTTTGTTTAATACCAGCATGAACTGGTATCCATGGTTAAATTAAGTGCTCATTGTAATAAAGGATACTTCTAATGTAGTTGAGAGTGGGGCAGTTATTTATTGCGTTTTTAATTCCGTTAGAAATACTAAAATTTGATAATGCTTTTAATAGTGGAGTAACATATGCTATGTAGACTCTAGCTGCATCTGGAAGAATATCCTGGAAAGCGATGATTTCTTAATTTTTTATTCTTTTAATTCTATAATTGTTGAGTTGGTGTCCTTAATGGAACCATCTGTACAGAATGTCCTTATAGGCTTAAAAAATTTAATTTAAATGTAAAGCGCACGGAAGTATTGCTTTGGAGTGCTTTCTTTTTTGTGGCTTGAAAGGCCAGTGTCGATAGGAGGAGAAGAGCTGATAGTTAATAATGATGGAAATAAGGGTTAATATTTTGCTTAATGAAGAAAATCTGATAAAGAATGCATATTTCGACCGACGCATGGTGAGGACATATACACATATATACAGTAGACTAAGTATATATTTCTATTTTGAAGAAGCCCAAAATGAGTGTAGCTGCCTTACTTATCGTCCTGCATCTGGTTCTACACAAGGCTGGTCAGATAGGTAAGATAGATAAATAGACGTATGCGTCAATGTGATATGACAAGTAAGGACCTTTAATTAGACGCTCATTTCAAGGGTTTAATTCAGTGGAAAAATAATTTATTAATTTAAACGTTAAAATCAAAAAAAAAAAAATACACTAGACAGTTTTAATGTAACCAGTTTGTCAGCTAAGGAATTATTTCAATCTCGCCTAATTTGCAAAGCTACATAGAAAGTTTGTGGAAAAGGAAGTGTTCTTTACAAATTATACAAAGAGAAAAGGACACGGCTGTGGTAAACTTCTATAAACATCATAGTTCTGCAAGCACTTCGTCTAATTTAATTTATTTAACTTATCAAAAACTTCAACGAATGCGGCATTGCATCAATAGATACTTGGTGAGCAGATTTCAAATTTTCTTTGAAGTACTAAGTGAAACTAATCAAATTCGTATTGGTTCATTTAGCAAACTTTATTCCTTACCCCTTCTATAGTGATTCTTAACCTGGAAATAAGTCTTGCTTTCAAGAAAATATATTACTTATGTTTCAAATCCCACAAAATTTGGAGAAACAAGACAAAATCTTAAATTAATTCACTTTAAAATGCATGCCATAATTAAGAATATTCAAGAGCGTATTGTTTAGTTAAAATTTCTCGAGTGCCAGTGTTGTCGTTCGTTTTTTTAATATCTTTCCAGGACACTATTTAAAATATCTTCAATCCGTTGCTTCTCAAGCTCATTTACCAAATTTCCTCTACCATCGTAGTGTTTTTTTTTTTTTTTTTTTTTTTTTTTGACTCTCATTTTGCTTATTCCACAGCCATATTTAAACTTCAAAACTAGCATTTCTTTAATAGTCCCTCTGTTTCCATTCCCTGTGTCCTTCTACAATTCCCAATTACAAAGTTCTTCTAGAAATTTGCTTTTTTATCATTTTCCCATCGGTTTTTTGTGCTTTCCTTTTTGACTAGTTTGCTTTTTACTCGTTTCGATTGCAGCAAAGAGAAGCGCACAAAATTAAACTATGAAAATGAATTGTCCTTCCGTGGTTGCCGAGCACCGTCCTGTAAAGGGATATATAAACATATTTTCACATATCCGTATATGTTGTGCCCACCTCCAACGATGGGAAACGAACCCACATATGGCCAATTTGCCCCCATGGATGCGGAACAGGACAAACGGAGAAAACTTGTGCCCAGTTATAAATCTTAACTTTTGCGACATACGAGCTAAAGGTTCCATCGTCCTAGGTTTATTTTCTTCGACTTGCTCTTCGGCTTCTTTTTTCTGTTTTCTGGAATTGGAAGGGTCAAGGGGTACATATGTCTCCCCTAGGAGAATGTATTTTTTTTTTCCTTTTTTTTAACTTTTAGCTTCTTGATATTCATGCTGTTCTAAGCTGATATTTCGTATCGAAAACGGGACAAAAAAAAAGCGAAAAGACATAGTCGTAGGTGAAAACGGATCGTTGCCCAAAGGGCAGGTAGAATTTATATTTGCTGGCACTCAGCCAGATGAATTATGTATGTGCATATGCATATATGAGGATGTTCTTAGATGTTTGTCGTTAGTGTTGGGCCGAAATCTAGCACTTTGTCAACAGTAACTGAGCCAAATTAGAAATCCACCAACTGATTTTGAACTTGGGCAATTATGTGGAAAACTTCGACTGACATAGATTCATTTATCCACTTATAATCTAGCGTAGATGTGTGCATTTAAATAATTTATACGTATGCTTGGCAAAAGCACTTCATGTTTGACTTAAAAATAAATTGGCATCCTTTACTGTCATTTTTATCGGATAAATGGTGGAAAAACTCTGGTAGTTCGCTTAAGCAAGAAAAAATTCGTTTCCCATCCACGAAATGGAGTTTCTAATCAACCCTTGACGGCCCTAATTTGCATTGAAATACTCTTAATTCGAGCATATTCAGACAGTTAAATTTGCAGATACATGTTGCTGGCAATCCGAATGTTGCTAAATCTATAAATACGCTCAACGCAGATCAATATAGGTACAAGGGTATGTGAATGTACCTTAGTCTTTCCTTGTCTATTCAGATAGAAATATAAGACTAGGTAGAGATCTTCTGTAAACAAAAGTATCTCCAAAAGTAAGCAATTGAATATTAACAAATGCACAGACACATGAGTAGGTATATATAGATATAGTATGTCCTTTGAACGCGTGTTTAGGTTTACGTATGTAAGAATGTTTATGCGTGTGCTGCGTTTGGAAGCAGAAAAGCAAATCATTGGCCAATTTGCGGCAACCATTAAGGATTATAAGGAATTGTTAATTCAGAGTGTTTGCGGCAAACGTTTTCCGGTCTCAGAACGTAGGCTACTATTAACAGATTGCCATTCTGTTGTTGTACTCGTACTCCTCTTCTGCTGCTCGGCTACTGCGAGGTATGATGCTATTATTCAATATCTAGCCGAGCCGGAAGTCATCAATACGAAAATGAACTGCAATTGAATTTCATTTCATACGCCTATACAAATGCAACCCACTTACAACACGAAAAGCATCCTCTCTAGCACACCAAATTCATGCTCGAAGCTGAGAAGGTGAAGGCGAAGAGTTATGCCGGTCACTTGATATGTGTTCCGCATTCATTTGGATATTCATGATGAACGTGCGAATTAGATGCTTAACCGATCTGGTTTTTGAGGGGGTAGCTAACGATTCAACGGATACACTATGCATCTTGGTCAGAATTTATATATGAATGTCTATGTGACTACAATGGCATTCTAGTTCTTGGGTGGCCTAATGGAATTATGCAAGCCAGGGAGAGTTTTGATGAATGTTACGTATGTACACATTTTCAGAGGCGTTCTGGTTTGCCATCCCGCATTTATAATTTGCGGTGCAGTGTAACATCTTGTTATCCTGCAAAATTTGTGAATATAGAGTACGATTCAATTAGATTGGATTTTGTTCTAAGAGAAGGGAATTAATTTCATCTTAAAGGTGCAACAAATTGAAATCCATTTGTATACTGCAGATGGAAAAACTTGTACAATCTAATTGATACTTAATCAATTTAATTGTATTTCTGTAAGTAACTTCGATAAACATTTCACATACCTCTCCAATCCACTTCCAGCTTACCCACCCAACATAATACAAAGTCATGACCCTCACAAATTCTTATTAAATTTTCCAAGCAAAAGTATCATATTAAAGCCGCACTACCTACAAACTCCTCTTATATATATGTATGTATACCTATTTATTGCATATACATATTTACTCTCTATATTTATACGTAAATGTAGTAACATCATAATATGAAGTGCACTTTGTTAATTACTTTTTATGCCTCTTACACTAGATGAGTGGGAAAAAATCTACATCAGCAGTTTTAATTGCGAAATTAATGTGTCAAGTCCACAGCTCACTCAAAGGGAGCAAAAACAGGATCTCTGCTTTAGTTTGCAAAACAGATACCGTACCGACTTTAGGTTCGTTTGTGAGTACAACCAAAGCAAATGCAATGTCCGCCAGAATTGGATATATCCGTACTGTTGGATTTTTTCCCATACGAAAGCGATTTCAAAAAAAGGACTACCAATAGACATGTTTTTTTTTTTCATCCATGTCGAGTTTCAGAAACAGGACTTCACTACGTTCTCTTATTCAAGTAGGCTAATAAGAAAAGTTTCAGAAGATTCTGACTTTGGAAATAATTTTTCGAAATCGAAAATGGGACAATGTTTGCCCATGCCATGAGCCTTTTGCTTTTCTCTCATGCATTCGCAGACCTGGCAAGAATATGGAAAGCAAAATTACAGCGAGCAGACACAATGTGAAGGAATGCACTTAATGCATGCATACCAGTCCAACTACTCCGCACTTGCGAAAAGAGACGTTCGTATGTGGAACATCTTGGCTTGCATTCGCAATCCTTGTGAGTTCTTCATAAGTTTCAAATATTTGTTTAACCTTTGTATGTAACACAGATACACACCCATATGTATGTACACCTACATTTTAATCTATGATAAATTGTTTTGCATGCCTTGAGCAAAGGTAGACTTCACATACATATGTGTATGTATGTGCTTTATATATGCAGAAAATTTACTGCAAATTTAACGCATTTCCCTTGCATTGATATACTGTTAACTGAAGTCAATGAATTGAAGGTGATTTACGGCCAATAGATGAGTAGTAGAAGAGCAATCTTTAAAGGATGGAATTTTAAATATATTTAAAATAACGACTTGTTGCATGCTTTTATGTATTGTAAATACATTCACTGCTGACTGCTGCAGCAAAATAACGGGATATGAATGAAAATTTTTAATTAAAACAACAGTATTCTAAAGTTGCTGCTATTTGAAGAAATTAACGCTCAGGTGAGAGTTCGGTTTTTTAAGGAATATTTTCCAAAAATGAGTTTAAGAATGAAACTATTATTTTTGCTCACATCAAAGACTAAACTCTTCTGTTAGAATAATATATCAGTTATTTGTGTAAGCCAAGTAGTCTTCTATTAATATATGCAGAACTATTTCCTCATTATAACTAAATTCTCTTATTGGCTATTGAGGTATATATGTAGTAACGTTTCATTTCAGATAATAAGGAATTGCCCCTTAACCGATACAGTTCTCGTTTATTTATTTAATAGAATTTAATAATAAAAAAAAACCTTATTATTTGAAGAGGTCGGAGACAGCAAATCATTTATTTTATTTCGAAAATGGCTTTAGAATCGCGCAAAACATCATCCCTTCTTCTTTCGTTAATTGGTCGCACTAATATTAAGCCAACAGGCTGCCTGCATAAAGATAACTGGCGTGTAGCGAACCTATCCTCTATAAACGCTGCTTTATTTTCTTCACATTGCAATTAACTCTGCCCTCAAACTGCGAGACACTCAGCAATGGGAACAGATCTATAAAGGACATGGCAGTCTTCTCACGCAGCCTCGCCCAATCAACCGACGTTCAATTAGTAGAAATAGACTTCAATCACCTGTTCCCAAAAACAACTCCAGCGATTTTTGCTAACTTTATTTCTATCTTCACAGAAGATTCTAAAACTTGCGCTAGAATCACACTTGTGTCGATGCTTTTCCAATCCTTAAAGCACTTTTTGGTTGGCCTTGAGCTCTTTGTACGATGCAGTTTTTACTTCCTCAACTGTTTCAAATCTCCGTCCTTTCATAAGTTTCTTCAGTTTTGGAAACAGGAAAAAGTCGCATGAGGCCAAAGTGGCTAGGTCGTGATTGTCGTGTTGTTTTTGGCCAAAAAATCTTTCTTCTTCTGAACAAAATTAAGAAGTTTCAGAACAAACTTCGCTGACACACGTCTCATGCCCAAAACATCTAAAAAAAATTGAATGACACGAGCCGACCGATATGCCAACATCTTCAGCAACTTCTCTTATGGCAATTCGACGATTTTCCAAAACAATTTTCTTCATATCTTTTGTTAAAGCGCTGGGGCGTCTAAAGCAAAGTTGGTCATTGGTATCCTCTTGGACATCTTGGAAGAGCTTTTACGACTTGTAAACATTTTTTTACTTAGAGCAGACTCACCGTTTACCACTGTCAACATTTCAAGTCTTTTAGAGCACTTGATTCTATTTTTTACAAAAAAAATGATGCAAATTCTTGCTCTATTTTTTATGGTAATTGAAAATCGCCGAGCAACCCTTAACACGTTTAACCTTTCTATCTGTCAAAAACAAATTAAGTATGCTATATACTTGAAACTGTATAAACTATAACATATGTTCGGGACATGTGTACCAACACAGCAAAAACCAATTGATAATCGAATGTACGTTGGCCGCGAAATTTCAAAAGTCACCTTACTTTTTGAACGCACCTCGTATTGTGCCAAACCAAAAAATGTTTGAAAATACATCAATTTTCAAATTGTAGCGCGAATATTGGCCTTGAGACGGCCGAAGACGCACGCTGCACGCAAGTGTCTCTGCGGTATTTTGACCCATTCCCGGCGAAGTGTTTGTTTGAGGTGGTCCTAGCTTTGGTATTTTTTAGTGCCAACCTTCGCCTTCAAAATAGCCCATACAGAGAAATCCAACGGATTTGCATCCGGAGAATTTACAATCCATTGTGTCGAAGAAATGAAGTGTGGAACATTGTTTTTTAACCATACTTGGTTGACGCACGCTCTGTGAGACGGTGCTGAGTCTTGTTGAAATGTCCACGGTCTCCGACCAAAATTATTGTTTGCCCAAGGCTTCAATACTGCCTCTAAGATATTTCATAGGATCGCATTAATTTTGACGCCACGGTCCAAAAAAAACGAGCGAAGAGCGACCATCGGCGGTTATGACGGCCCAAACCCTTCTGGTAGCCGTCCGAAGGTGTAAATTTTCGAAGGACCTCTCTGGCAAGTAAACTCGGTCATTTTGTTTGTTGACATATTGCTCGATAACAAATGGCTACTTCAATGGAACTTCAATGGCTTGAGCCCAAGCTCATTTTTCAGTATGTGTTGCATCCGTTCCAACTATATGTTGAGCTCACGAGCCATTTTTCTTCCAATTCGACGCGGATTTCGCTCAATTCGAGCCTTCACTTTCCGAACCATTTCTGCCGATGTTGCTGTTTTTTTATGACCACCTCCATGGCGTTTTGCAACGCTGCCGTATAACGGTAACGAGCTATGGTTCAAGACACAAATGATTTATTCACGTAGAGGTGCTGGAGGACTCTAACTACTAGTGATTTTCCAGCCAAATTTAAAGCAATCACACTATCACGTTTGAATTCCGCGGATAAAAATTTTTCAACACAACTGAGACGCAAATCGTTTAAAAGGCTTGTAAATAATAAAATTATCTGTCATGTGTCAAAACTTGAGCTCACTGTCATGAACGGTTTGGAAATTATACTATAACAGTTTGAAGTTGGTTGCAGTTCAAGTCAGTCAGGGTAACGATTAGATTCCTAATTCCTTCAAGCACCATATGTCTCTCGATGATAGAACAAATATGACAAGGAAATAAAACAAATAACTTTCTTTCAATAATTCTCTAAGGTCAATTATAGATGTTGCTATCGGAATAACATAGAGACATCTATACTTATATCGCCCATACTAGATCAAGAGTATTCAAAGGATAGATTAAGTATTCTACATTTTTTGCCAGAGCTGCAGTGACAAGAAGGAAGAGGATATGTGACGCACTTCTTTGCCAACTGCCTGGCTTGTTAAGCATCAAGATGCAATCCCTAGACAGTTACTACTTCAAAGGTCTAAATTACCTCTGATCTACGAAGATCAGCTTAGCAACTCATCAGGAGAGTTCCAGTGATATCACAACATTGGTCTGAGTGCACCCCAACGAAGATCGCTCGTATCTAACTTATTTAAACTTGTCTCCTTAGTACTTCTTGAAAAGTGATGAAAACATTTTTAACTTTTCGTTTGATTTCTGATGAGAAATGATTAGAAAACTTGACAAACACTTTACTACAAAGTTATATAAAGTTATATCACAGAAGATACGAGAAGATACGAATACTTCTTTTTACGTTCTCTCCGATTCTCTCCTTCTTGTTGACAGCATATGCTTGATTTCGCTCTTATTCACAGTCGAATTCGTTTCTACCGCTTTTGTCTCAATAATGCAAACGCACTAATAACAGCTCGCGAATGCAAGTAATTGCATAGATTTTCTATGAATTCTGCTTCTGGTACTGGCTTGCAATATTCGCAAAATTTTCTCAAGTACTCGTATAGTATTGAAAAAGTCACATCACCTTATCAGAATCATTTTTTGACATCAAAAATCTCAGTAAACTTGGTTACGACATCTGTGGTATAGTATTGTAGGAGAAGTAGATTAGATTTGACAGAATGTGACATGAAAAATAATGAAAAGTCTTGGAGTTCGAAACCCCTGACGACCAGGAACCCATCACAGTTTGGCTGTGTTCCTGAAGCTTAGCTTTTGAAGAGTTTTAAAGCAGTACATGACCGATTTTGAGTCAATGGTATGCGAGCTAAGGGCATTTATAGGTGCATGACTGTGCATGAATATATGAATGTTTACATCTTTGATAACAGAGTTGTAAATATGGTTGCCACATACTTGAATGGCGTGGGACTGTGGCTTATTAATTAATTTATATGATCTTAAGGTTTTCAGTTCGAATTACAGCCGAGTCTTTTTCATGACCCGTGAGTTGCCTATCAACATTTCCCCTTCTTGCACTACTCCCTCGTCTTCAGTATATGGTAAACTTTATATACCATTCACTGGGGTGTTAATTGGTTGATTCTATCGTTGACCCTCATTTTCTTACAGGTTATGTTTTGAAACTAGCTTTATCGACTTGAGCCTTACAGCCAGCAAGCACATGTCATCGTGGTACTCTAAGCTCACAGTTAGCTCCAAGGGAGGTATCGTCTTTCGATATTGACGATACCACTTTCTTTTAATTATTTGTATTGTATATAGTGCTACTACTGCGCTCCTTGAGATTGCTGCCTATTTCAATAACTCTTTCATATGCGGCTATAACTTGTCAATATTGAATCGTATACTGTGCTTCAGGCATTTACAGAAATGCTATATCCATCGTAAAAGATTAGCTATTATGTTGAACATGGAATGAGGGAGTTGTTCGACTTAGTTGTTCGACGCAAAAATATTCATAAAATAATAATAACAATAACAGAGGTGGTATTTTCGAGGTAATCATTTTCCACATATTGCCATCCTTGTGACCATGTTTAGATAACGTTTTATGTTCATTTTAGAAGCAGCGAAACTATCGTCAATAGGTCTTCCATTGGCAACATGCTGTTTATTGATATGTATGTAATTAGTTTTATCCTCTTCACTTTACAGTTTTGAGTGATTACGTATATAACCACATTTTATTAAGTATTTGCTTGCTCATTAAATAAAAAAATTACATTATCAGACATACGGAAATTGCAGCACATCGCAGAATACTGTACGAGTATAGTACACTCAATTATACCGGAAAAAGCGGCCAAAATGGATCCAAGTCTACGTTAAGGTTGAGTTTGTAAAATGTTATATATCACTCTTTTCCGATCATCAGGCCTTTGTAATATCTCAGAGCGTTGTAAGCGTTGTAAGGGATCAAGCACCTTATTCAGGATGAAATCAAATTTCATACGGAATCAACTTGATAAATACCTAAAATATAATGACTTTTCAGTACATGAACCCAATTGACACAGAATGAACTGCCTGTGTCCTAGACAGTTAAGCCTAACTTTTCAGGTAAAGTGCAACCCAAACGCTCTTCTCAGCCGGCAAGCCTGTGTACGGGATATCAGCGTCTTAAGGTGGTAATACGCTTTTGTAAAGCTAAGTATAAATACTATAACACATTGGACATGAAAAGTCCGCGCCGTTTTATAGTAAAACACAAAATTTTTGCAAAATTCAACTTTATTCATCAATATAGTTGCCTTCGAGGGCGATACACTGATTGAAATGATTTTTCAATCTTTCGACACCAGTTTTGTAGTACGATTTCACTTAAGCCTCAAAATAGGCCTCTGTTTCGGCGATTACTTCTTCATCGGTCCTAAATCTCTTTCCGGCGAGCATTCTTTTGAGGTCTGCGAACAGGAAATAGTCACTGGGGGCCAAATCTGGAGAATACGGTGGGTGGGGAAGCAATTCGTAGCCGAATTCATTCAATTTTGCCATCGTTTTCATCAACTTGTGACACGGTGATGAAACAGCACTTTCTTTTTCTTCAAATGCGGCCGTTTTTCTACGATTTCGTCCTTCAAACGCTCCAACAACGCAATGCAGTGCAGTGTCCGGGTAACTCTTATCAAGCCGTTTGTTTGCATCGGCTGTGTTTTTCCTATCAAAAGGCAATGATAAATCAACACACGAAATTGCTTTGAATCCATTTTTTTTTTTTTTCACAATAACGAAAGTTGCTTCACACACAACGCTATATTTCGAGAACTAATCGTCCGACAGCTGTCATATTAATACACCTATCTTTTTAAGGTTGGTACTAACTGCAACTGGTATGGATTTAATTTAAGTGGTGCCCTCTCTTCTAAGCCCATGTATTACATAAGTTACATCATCATGGAAGACTGAGAAACCCAATTTAAAGTGACATAAAGGAGCTGAAGCAGACTTTTCTGCCGTTTCGAAAAGAAAAAAATAGATAAATGAATAAAAGACCAGGGAAGGTCTTATGGCCTTTTTAATTAACATGCACATGTTCAATACCTTTTGCAGCATCTGTAGATAAATAAGTTTGCGTCAATGCCGTTTCTATTATCTTCACGATCCCAGCTGTGAATGTATTCGCAGTGGTTTCACTATTCTTCACTAAAGATTAACTTAGGACAGCGATCAATGTCCAAATATATAGATTTTTGTTAACATTCCCAACATTTCTCGTCCAACATTGCAAAGGGTATATTAAAACTGGTCGCACGACTGTCAAGTAAAGTAAATCATTAAGTTAAAACGACATTTTCTGCACGCTAACTCTATGTGCGATATCGTCATCATTATTTCCCTGTTGTATTACAACTCAAATTGTTCACACTTCAGTACGATTAACCCTTCTACTGGGTTGGTTATACTAATTTGTAAACCGCGCTTTTATTAAACTATTAAAAGTCACAAATAACTTAAAACATTACTTAACACTCACAGATTCAAGCTTCTCAAAGTAAGAGAAAAATTTTGGCAAAGATACATAAATTTCTAAGGAAAAAAAAAACAAATTCCCTAATAATGAACATAGTCGAAACCTTCATGAAATCAAAAGCACTTAATTTGCAAGAAACCACCAATTGGCATCATCATAGTCATGTGACCTTCCTTTATTAAAAGCCTTGCCCATACTTCCCAAATAGCCGATACCTATGTACTTGTACATATACCCACCACAAAAGTAAGTCACTCAACATCAAAAGAAGTCAAGGAACCAATGTGAACTTTTCGCGTGACATACTAACAATTAAGTTGCAATTCACGTTGAAAATTAAATACATTTCCTTTTATTTCCATGAACTAAATTACTAAGTACTCGGTACCGGGTTTCCAGTTGGAAAACCTCCTTGGCTTGGGCGAGATCCGACACCCATTTGGACTTGTTAAATAACATGACTTTGTGCACTGTTGCTTGTAAGCAGCGCTTTCAACAAGCTGCCAACCCTGCAATTCAAATCACAATAGCTATTGCTTCACACGCAACCTCTAATGAGTTCCTGACTTTTAGTAGATTCCTTTCCCCCGCCCGTTGCTAAAAAAAGCCGATAAAGACATAGAAAAGACATTTCTAAAATACGAAAAAAAAAAAAAATCCATAGCCTATCACTTGCTGTCAAATTAAAAGTTTTTTACCCTCCAGAAGCAGAAACCACAAAGCCATGTGATCACCCAGAGCTAAACAATTAAAAAGAGCATAAGTCGCCGCCAACGAACACATCATTTATCTTCTATTTCTTACACTCTTCTTAGAGACCAGCAGAAAAAAAAAATAATAATAATAATAATTATATGGATCTTAAGATCTCTTGTAGAAAATTAATATATTGCACTGGCGCCAACCAACAAGGACTGCCGCATTTCTTTGACTCCCAAGAATGAATGAAGCATAAAAATAAAGAAAAAAACAAAAAAAAAAAGAATACAAATAAAAAAATGGGAAAATTAAAAAACTTTCATGACTTTTATAGGGGAATAGCAGCGTTAGCAATGAGTACAAGGAGGTATGTACTCGTATATCGCACAAAAAGTTTCAGAATCCAGACCTGAGAAAGCAACCCAGCGAACATACTTATACACATGTACATACTTGTTCCTACTCATCCGACCTTTACGAATACGAATATAGTGCCTCCCCGTGGATGCAGTTAAATCCAGGAATTTATATTTTCATTTAAATGGTTAGCTGGAATCCATGTCGCGTTGGATATGTGGTGAAAGTATTTCCTTCTTTTTTTGGTTAGTGTTGCAGTAATGGTTGCAGTCAAAAGGATTCGCTACGACTATTTGACACTTTTAGCGTTAAGTAGAATTTTTTACGTTTCGCCAAAAAAGGAGGTCTTGGCGTAATTTCATAAAATATTTAACTGATAACAAGCGCTAATGAAATACTACCTGAAGTAGCACACTTCAACAAAAGAAAAACAAAAAACCTACAGAAAGCTATAAGCTCTATTAAGCATATCCCAACATATGCAGGTTCTTAGGCTAGTTTCAACGAAAGTCATAGAATAAATATGCATATGTACACCAGAACTTTAATTGAAAGTGATGTTAAATTGAAAAGGGTGTTGTCACTTATGTATTTCGTTTCAGTAAGAAAACAACTTCAACGCAAGCAAAGCAAGTTGCAAATACTCGTTAAACAATGTACAATTTAAAGATATCTGATTTCAGTAGGAATTGCAACACATTCGTAAATATTGTGGGTCAGGTTAGATTAGTTTAAGTGTGATCCCGACTCGAAATCATTTCTGTCAAATAAGCAATAATGTGTGATGATGCCCACTAGGATGCCGATATGTTACAGTTTCGCAGATAAGAGTCTTTTTCTGCGCTTTGGCTTGATCTACTCATATGTAGTCAAATTACAGGTATTGTCTTTTGACCTATTACAATTAGCCTTGTCTATCGAATCAAGTATGAGAATGGATAAACAGGTAACAGATGAAACTTAAAGACTATCTAAATTTGCAACACTTTTGGCAGGGTTATCGGCTTTACAAATTCACAGAACATCTCGATGACCTGGTATCTATCACTCAGTAGCCATTCCATTGATTTCTTAAGATAGGCAATAAAACCAGATTACATAAATTTCTAGCTGTCAGTACACGTTCACATTTTCATAGTATATGGTGTATGAGGTTCCACTTCAGAAAAAAGCGAGCCTATTTCTTTCACGGAATTTTCGCTTGAAAAATCCTGTAATGATTTTGGGGCGAAAAGATCTACTCATTGTGAGTTATTTTCCTTCTTTTATAAAACATTCAAATATAGTATGTAACGCGTTTAATTATATCTTTACTTCCCACGCATTTGCCTTTCTGTTTTGGGGTTGGCTAAATTTCCATTCGTTGGCAAAATCATTCTACAAGCCATTCTAGAGATTGATGACGTTTTTCCATTTGAGTGCTTTAAATAATTTTCTTTCGGACTTCTCTTCAAACCTCGGATGGAACTTGAACCTCTCTTGCTTTCTGGACCGGATTTTTCGACGAAATTCGTTGAGCAAAACCAGTTAACTTTCTCAACTAAAACTTCCCCACTATTGGCGTCCTTATGTGTAGACATGGTTTGCTACATCCACTGACATTTGTAGCATTTTCCTTTCCGTCGATGTCATTTTTCCTTTATACCTATTTCTGGTACATTGCTAATAATGTCATGCATACAAATGTCAATGCTGGAGGAATGACTGCCGTTTATAACAAGTCCTTTTTGGCTATTTGTCATTTTTCTGTTAAATTTAAGCCACCCCACATGTTTGAAACCGTCTGTGCAATTGCGTTGGCGGTTAACGATAGAGCCTAAGAATTTGAGTTTTTTGCAAATCTAAACACATGTCGGGAGATGGTTATGCTGATTCTGAAAACCAACAATGAAGATGTTATATTCTGTCTTAGTTCGATGTGATTTTATCTATGATAATTTTTAAGGATTTCCTGAAGAGCTGTCACAGCGTTGTTTATGAAAGCGCTATCACCTGTAAAGAGAAAAGTCACTTTTATGGGCTCATTAACATGTTGTTTCAATAGAAAATCGTGCGCGACATTAAAAAGCAACGAACTTTTCTCTGGTTATTCTCGTTAAACTTTTGTTTTAACATCATCGCACATATCGAACTTTACATACGTTTCGGGTACATGAGATCTTACCTCCAACGTCCAAATAAGATCTATGAGAATTCTATCGAACGCTTTTTCCGTATGTCGATATGAAGGTCCTTCGAAGCTTTGCGATGTTTTTCCCATTATGCTTAAACTTTGAATCACATCATATGTCGACCGGAGTTTAATAATATTGTGTTGTCAACTGTATAGGAGTCTCGATCGGTAGTTGTTGGAATCTCTTGTGTCGTCTTTACCTATTTATAGTGGAAGAAAAAGACAAGTTTGCTCGTTAGCTTCGACGTTGCTTTCAAACTTAGAGAAAGACACGATGCCTTGATGATGATTTTCTATTAATTTGAAGAGTGATCTGGAGACTGCTCTAACGAGAGGTAGCTTACTATAGATGTTTAGAGGTAGGAAGTGAAACAAAGTGTCTCGTGCCTCTCTGGCAGCAGGGGCAGTTTTCAGAACACAGCTGCTAAACAGCACATCGATCTTATTTAGTTTAATGTAATTGTTCTATTGGCCTAGGACTAACCGGCAAACTGCTCTTCTATGTAGTTTCAAGTTGTTATGCCAATTTTTCCCTTTGCCTTTTTGGATGTGAATAAGGCCATCATGGCTTTGTTGGCACATTTTTAAATTAGTAACCAGAATCGCTTCGAATTTTTTTGTGATTGAAAAAAGCTAATTAGATAGAGAACATTTATATAAGATGCGCTTACACCCGAAATCATACTTTGGCTTCCAGTTGAAGAGTATACATATTGTATATGTTTAGAATTCTTTTCAGTTCTTTTTGGTCTCTTCGAGTATTCTAATGTTTGACTAGGTGACTTGGTAGTATACTACCTACTGCAATATTATCTGCAGTATATTAAGTTCCTTGAAACTCTTTTTGATATATGATTCTCTACACATTTGTTTTTTTTTTTTTTTTAGACAAATATTTAATTACTCTCAGATTTTGAAGTCAAAGATGAATACATAAAAATAAATGTTGATATTCACATATAATACTACGAATTTAATTATCAAGTCCAAGCAAAAGCTTGTGAGGATAGTCAGAGGACTATAACAATATGCAGAGACTCAACATCAATTTCTAACCCGACGTACGCATAGAAAACGTGTCACCTGCATTTAAATGTATAATTAATGCAAATGAATAAACCAACCTCAGAGGACACTGATACATACTAAAGGTGCTGATACAAATGTACAACCACCTGCAGTCACTGATCCCCTAGATAGCTTCATTTACATTTTCGTATGACGACTATTAAACCAATCCGATTCAGTAATGTGGTCCTGCAGAAAACCACTTTTCTGTAATATCTACACTATCGCAACGTCCCGATTCTACATACGTATTTCCAAACTTGTGCTTAGTGTCCAGGGAGAGTTGGCAAGCTAGGGAGAAATCTATTTTGAATGACAATTTGAATTAATTCGATTCTAATAGGAACGTAGTACGAGCACGCAATTTACTATAAACCTCTCTTCCATTAACGAAAAACTATGCAATATCAACAAATTTTCGCTTCGGTAACCAAAAGTGCAAGGTAAAATGCTAGAATTTGGCCATTGAAACGTCTAATTAGAAAGCACTGAGCGGAGTTCCTTTTTTCCACACATGGCATGTATACAAATGGTCAAACAGAATGCAGCCTTTTAAGACTAACCGTAGAGAAAGAGAAATTTCATAATTTTTTACATGCACTTCTCGTATTCACATCAGTCGGTCGTAGCCTTCAGTCGTCCAACCTTTTACATGACACTTGTGCTTCACGCCTGGCAAAGCAAACATTTTACTGGATGCTAGGAACAAGAAAACGATGATTCTTTTCTCTTCTCCGACCGCCTATATACTCGTCCTCGTGGATACTACACTTTAGAACTTAATTCAGTTTTTCTCTTTGCGAAATTACTTTTTTCCGCTTCGAGTGTGCAAGTCCATGCGCTTTCTAGAGAGTGTAGAAGGCTCACTTGACCTGGAATTATGATACGAGTATACGAATAAACTATATGCGAATATAAAAAAAAATCTGAGAAAAGAAAAACAACCCTTTGAAATGTAAGAATGGTTGAATGTGCGATATGCTTATCATGTCTAATGGCAGACAAGTTTCTAGATAAAGCCACGGAGAAGGTGGACGTTTATACGCAGTGGAGAAAATCCCAAGTAGGTACGCTCAACAGTATATGGGATACGGTCCTACTAAAACTAGCAGTATTAGTATCTCAAATAAATATGATAATCTTTCGATAAATCAGGAAAATGCGACCAATCAGGGAAACTTGAGACTAAAAGATTTCATAATATATTAGATATTCAGACTAGATTTCAAGGGGACCTGTATCACTATGCATCCAAAAAAAACTAAATACATATTGCGATGTCTAGTTTCAGATCTATGTGCAAATACATAGCTATCAGAGTTGGCAGTTGGTAGCTGCCCCCAATTCATAACTGATTCTTACAGCATTTCATACATAGCATATCGATGACAAGCACCATACATAGACAGTAAAATATATTCACAAGATAGATTCTGCTTTCGAAAAACTAACTGATATAACTGATGTTTTAAAAACAGCTTAGATTGTGATGTGATGTGAATCATACCCCTCTGACTTACACAGGCAGGAGGAGTAGAAAGTGTGACCCTCCTGAGCAATTCATGTAAATATTGTTAAGACTCAAAAAAAATATTTTTTTTTATACAATATAAACTAAATGGCACGAACTTCGCAGGAGAATACTAAAATTCTGTTATTCCAAGCTGCTTAAGAGGGTGAACTTAAGTAAAAAGAAGAGTAAGTTAACAACAGAGGGGTGCACAAAGTTGAAATCGCTATGGGTTCCGAAACTACATGTATTACTCAAATCCATGTCTAAGCTGTTTCGAAATGACCTTCCTTAAAGCCTATCGTCAATCAATGAGCTTTCTTAAACTTAAGTAAGTGGCTTGCCAATGGCCATAAAAACATTCTTTCCACCGAGGATCAAGTGTACAACAAACAGAATCATGAAATTTATCCTACGTCTTCTAAGTAAGCGAAAAAAAATAATCCAAGTGCTCTGTTAACAAAATGTCACAGCACTCCATTTCTGAGGAAAAGATAGCATGAAAACAAGTTCAAAGTGTACTAACACTAAATTAGCTAAAGGATTTTGTGAAGAGGGGCGCAAAAAATCCAAAACACAGAAGGTGTACCCCTAAATCAATATGCAGGCCTTTAAACAATATATAGCATATAATATGAGTTTAAAAACTCACTGAATAAGTGTTTGTAATCAATATTGGAGAAATCCTTATAAACAGCAGCAGCGATCTGCATGCAAACTGTCAGCATGTCCCAGGCTGAAAAGGGCACTCACTTCAAGTTAAATCTAAATTTTTATTTTTTATTTTTTTTTTTTTTAATACTCAATTAATTAATTAACAATTCAGAAAACATTTCTGAATTTTTATATCGGAAGACAGAAAGAAAGTCTCCTTTGGTACTTTGCCAACTCTAGGTGGAGCTCCAGTCTGGGTGAACTTGGACTTACACAGCGGCAGTAGCAGTTGCGCACATAAAGTTAGCAGAGGACCCTTTCCACTTGAGTGCGTCACCTAAACCGAGGTCTTCCTTTATTACTTTGTCCACCCGGAATGGATTCGATGACATTACACCATAACCGGTCGTAAGTCCAGGCTGAAAAAGAAGAAGTTTAGTCGCTGTGGGGCTCATCAGATGAAGTTAAAGACGACGACAGAGGAAGATCCAGACTAAGTAACCTTACTTAGTTACTTAGAAGCAGCTAAAGTTTGGGGTAAACTTGGGCTTCAACTAATAAACCTCTCTAGTCAGCTCGGTTTTTAACATAGTTGACTGTCTTCACTTGTACACTCTAAGTTTAGAGACCCCTTTCTACTCGGCATCTAAGGCGAAGTCTTCCCTTATTGCGGAAGAATCCGAAGGATGCGAAGACTCTGCGGGCGACTGATGCGCAGTTTCTTGACTAGATCGATGTAGCCATACAGCTCGCATAGTTGGTCGTTGAATCTTCATCTCCATATCAACGCAAACGGAACCGAATAAATTTCTCTTGTATCAACCGAGAATATCTTCATCCGCTTTCAATAGAGTCCATACTTCAGTGCCATAAAGTAGAGCTGGGATAGCTAAGATCCTATATAGCTCACCTTAATTATACGGGGTAGGGTTTTACTATTCAATTGCCTTTTTAGGCCAAAGAAACAGCGATTAAAGAGTTTGCCTTCGTTTTATTTCTACAAAGTTTTTGTTAGCAGAATTGATAGTAGAGCCAAGGTAGACAAAGCCCATTTTTACATCAAAGTCGCCTGTGTTATTTTTTATACTTTGTCGATATTGTTTGTCCTTTCATGTTGACAGCATATACTTAGTTTTGCCCTCATCTACCGCTTAACCCATTCTGACAGTTTTTCTTTCAATACTACCAAACGAGTCGGTGACAGTCCGCAGATTTCTGTCAGTTAT
Source organism: Volucella inanis (assembly GCA_907269105.1). Lineage (NCBI taxonomy): Eukaryota > Metazoa > Arthropoda > Insecta > Diptera > Syrphidae > Volucella > Volucella inanis. Next base: position 140,120,759 of record OU026157.1, read on the forward strand.
GGAATACTGTGCCTCCGGTGTATGATGTAAAAGAAGTCACATGGTAGCGCGTTACCTTGTTTTGTTTGTTTGACAACAAAGGTTTCGGTCAATCCCGCCCTTTACGGAACAGCAAGCGTTCTCCATAGTCATTCTACACAGACGGATGAATTTGACTGGGATCACAAAACTATGTAGACAAAAGATGATGGATATCGATTTGGATAACCTTGGTTGTTTTTCAAGAATCTGCCTGAATGTGGAAATTTGGTTGACTGTGGACTTTCCTGGTGTGAAACCACACTGATAGGGGCCAATTAGGTTACTGATGAAGGGTTGTACACACTATATGGCAGATGAGATCTTGTACGCTTGTTTGTTGAGTGGTTCTCCTTTTTTGTGGAAATTTTCAACGGGCATACGAGTACATTCTTTTAACCAGATCTTAAAAAGGGTGTATGGGTGTATGCTCTCATCTCGAGCTTAATGGGGATTTTTCAGCATCAAGCCAGGTTGTCGAAATAGATATGGTAGCAGGGGAGTTTCAAATGAACCATAGTGGGCTACTGGCACTATCCTATGAAAGATTCCGTTAGAGAACTGCGTAGCGTATTTAAGCGAAGTAAAAAACGGCATCAGTAAATGAGAAAATCAACTCTCTTTGTAAAATCAATCTTAGACTGTCCTTAAAATTATTTTTTAGCGGTAAAAATTATCAGACCTAAGCACGAGGAATATACTTTCTAGTGGATATTGGTAGATCCAAGTTGATGGAGTTGTCTTTAAAAGCTTGATTTAAAGGCACCTTAAGTGGAAGTGCAATTAAAAGTTTACTGGGATCTATATTAGGATCACGGAACACCATGACACACATATAACGTAACAAGGACTTAGCAGCCAAACACTATTTTAATAACAAAAATATCAAACACTGAATACATATACAGATCCAGATCAATGATCCAGGTATTGGTCTCAATCAATAATCAATATCGATAAGTACCTCGAAAACCGAAAGAAACGTTATGAGAAACGAATGAGAGTTGGTTTGTTAAATAAAATTTTTAACTCAATACCATATGTATAGGATAGTTTGTACATACACATATGTATATGTAAAACACAAAAACCATAGTTTTCAACGCTTGTAGAAGTCCATTCTTATATTGTACATATTGGTATCCAATTGTTTGCTTTTAAACAGTGTCATACTGCAATATTTATTTTGCTGCCTTTCTTTATTAGTTGTTTTGCTGTCTGTTTTTTTTTTTTTTTTTTTTTTAATCCTTGACTTTGAATGCAGGACAGTGTAATCTAGTCTTTTGTTTTTTTTTTTTTTGTTAAGTGTGTCCTTGCTCGAGGTTTTGCACTCATTCATTTTGTCCAATGAAAAAGGTGAAAGAATAAACTTTATGCTCCTTTATGTCAGCTTTACTAGCCAAAGGCATCGTAACTCATGTCACACAGAGAAAAAGTACCGAGTGGAGGATTGCATGTTTGAGGACTTGTTTAGCTACAGGCAATGTGTATGCAATGTAATATGGTGAAAATAACATGTAAATGAAGAGGACATAAAAGAACTTGTGCGTTTATAAGAACAAAATGAGCTTTTGGTGAAGGAGATGGTAATGACAAATTTCCTAATACAACAGGTACTACTAGAAAAGATTCATGATTAATTGAAGTTGGCATGATTTTAGTGGAAATGGAAATGTTATTAAAGTTTAAACAAACGACTACTAGCGTATTCAAAGTGATTGTTAATCCTAAATTTCTGATCAGAGATAAATGTCTGCAGATCAAAAAGTAAGAATTATTTTGTTTATCACTTCAAAAGTTGCTTTTACAACTAACATAATAAATTCTTCTTAAATTGTTCTCGTCCCACTATAGGTATCTGCGGGCATCGAACACACTTTTATTATAATAACGTATCTCATTTGCTTATATTTCGTGTGTTCTCTTCGAATTTACTTACTTACTTAGATGGCGCTACAGTCTGGAGTGGACCAGGGCCTCAGCTACTATGCTTCTAGAGTTAATGCTTGTGAACAGCTCTTTTGAAAATGCATTACAAAGTATTATAATCTGAGTTTTAATGATGTTGAACTAAGGCAGCACATATTTCTCAAAACTGAAATAAAATACCATCTTGATCAAAAAGTTCCCGGCACACCACGGTGTGGCGCTCCCATTGTTCCGATTCGAGTTCTGTTTTTTTTTTTTTTTTTTTATTAAGTTGGTACATCTGTTGTTGACATTCACTCTAAATCTTAGCTTCATAGCTTGACATTTGCAAAAGTTACGTAGCCAACGAACTTGTATTAAATTATGCGTAAAAAACGGATTTAATGGTGCGCGAACGTTGGAAATGTTGGAAAAGTGTTTCGGCAACGATTCTCTAAAGAAAACGGTCGTTTATTGGTGACACGAACGGTTCAAATGTGGTCGTGAGTCAATCGAAAATGATGAACGACTACTAGCGTATTCAAAGTGATTGTTAATCCTAAATTTCTGATCAGAGATAAATGTCTGCAGATCAAAAAGTAAGAATTATTTTGTTTATCACTTCAAAAGTTGCTTTTACAACTAACATAATAAATTCTTCTTAAATTGTTCTCGTCCCACTATAGGTATCTGCGGGCATCGAACACACTTTTATTATAATAACGTATCTCATTTGCTTATATTTCGTGTGTTCTCTTCGAATTTACTTACTTACTTAGATGGCGCTACAGTCTGGAGTGGACCAGGGCCTCAGCTACTATGCTTCTAGAGTTAATGCTTGTGAACAGCTCTTTTGAAAATGCATTACAAAGAATTATAATCTGAGTTTTAATGATGTTGAACTAAGGCAGCACATATTTCTCAAAACTGAAATAAAATACCATCTTGATCAAAAAGTTCCCGGCACACCACGGTGTGGCGCTCCCATTGTTCCGATTCGAGTTCTGTTTTTTTTTTTTTTTTTTTTTATTAAGTTGGTACATCTGTTGTTGACATTCACTCTAAATCTTAGCTTCATAGCTTGACATTTGCAAAAGTTACGTAGCCAACGAACTTGTATTAAATTATGCGTAAAAAACGGATTTAATGGTGCGCGAACGTTGGAAATGTTGGATAAGTGTTTCGGCAACGATTCTCTAAAGAAAACGGTCGTTTATTGGTGACACGAACGGTTCAAATGTGGTCGTGAGTCAATCGAAAATGATGAACGTAGTGGCAGACCATCGACATTGAAAACCGACGAAAACATTGATGAAGTAAAAGAAATATTGGTCAATAACCGCAAATTAACCATCAAGGAGATAGCGTAGGACTTGAACATTGCCTATGGATCCGTCGAAGACATTTTGGCAAAGTTGGTGCCAAAAGACCTCAATTTCATGCAAAAAAGGGACCGTGTTGACGTTGCAAAAAAGATGATTTGCTAGGCTAAATCCGATCCCACATTCATCAAAAGGATCATTAGTGGAGACAAGACGTAAGTTTATCAGTACGACACGCAATCCAGACATCAGGCAAGTCTGGCGTTCACCAAATGACCCGAGACCAAAAAAACCACCTCGTTTTCGGTCAAAAAGAAGGCAATGCTCAAGGTTTTCATGGATTACAACGGTGTAGTGCATCATGAATTTTTCCTAAAAGGCCAGACAGTAAACAAAGAGTAATATTTGGGCGTTATAAGGCGTTTGCGTGAAGCAATTCAAAGAAAGAAACCAGAATTATGGGCAGAAAACTCGTGGATTTTGCACCATGATAACGCACCGTCGAACAGTGCCATCATTATTCTAATTTTTTTGACGAAAAATACAACAAATACTATCCAACAACCACCGAATTCACCTGATTTGACTTCTTTCTGTACAATCGAGTTAAAAAATCACTACGAGCAGCCGAGAGGAAGTAATGAAAAAATCGCAGGAAGCACTGATGGACATACCGAAAACCGAATATAAAAAATGTTTCAAGTCGATGGGGATTACTTTAAAGGGGACAATATAGATTTAGATGAATAAACTTGTATATTTAATTTTCTGTATAAATTCCGGGAACTTTTTGAATAAATCGTGATCCGGCATGTTAAAAGTAGTAATACCCTCTAGAGTGTTAAGTTCTTAAAAAAAAAAAAAACCCAATTAAGAATAATTATTATTATATAATTATTACTTATTTCCTCATAATCTTCAATAACTTATTCGAAAGGAAGTTTATGATGGACACACACTAATGTACATTTCTAAATTTTTCGTTGAGTTCTTTATACGTTCATAAGTTGAGGACCCCTACGGAGTCTTATAAAAAAAAGCGTTAAGCATTTTGAATGAGAAGTGCCTTATCGTGATGCAAAAGCTATGAATTGTTTTTCCACAATTCCGGATGTTTTTTCGTATTGCTTTTCGGAAACGGCGCATAACTTCAAGGTAATACTCATTATTGACCGTACGACCTTGAGAGAAAAACTCCTGATGCACTACATCACGGTAATAGAAAAAAAAAACAGTAATCAAAGGTATGACATTTGATCAAACTTGGTGTGCTTTTTTTGATCTTGGTTCTTCTGGCTGTTTCCATTGGGACGATTGGGCTTTAGTTTCGACATCATAACCATATACTCATGTTTCATCACTCTTTTGAGCAAGTCAAGAGCATCATTAACGTCATTCAAGAGCTCCTGAGCGATGCTCATGCAACGGTTGTTCTGATCAAAATTAAGAAATTTCAGAACAAACTTTGCCGATACACGTCTCATGCCCAAAATATCCGAAAAAATACCATGACACGGGCCAACCGATATGCCAACATCCTCAGCAACTATCTTATGGTAATTCCTAAATAGTTTTCTTTACGGCTTCGACGTTATCATCTTTTGTTGATGTATTGAGGCGTCTAGAGCGAGGTTCGTCATTGACATCTCGGCCATTTTGGAAGAGCTTGTACAAATTGTTTACATTTTTTTACTTACAGCAGACTCACCGTATGCCGCTGTCAATATTTCAATTGTTTTAGCGCATTTAATTCCATTTTTTACACAAAATTTGATGCAAACTCTTTGCTCAATTTTTTATAATAATTGATAATCGCCGAGCATCTTTAGCACCAAAACACGGCTAACCTTTATATCTGTCAAAAACAAATTAAGTATGCTATATACTTGAAACTGTGAACATACATTCGGGACAGCCTACTTTTTGAAGACATCTCGTATAATCCGCAACATCTTTTTCCGGAACGGTAGCACTCAGACAAGAAACCTGTACAATGTTTTCCATGTGTTCCGGATGCCAACAGCACGCGGGATTGATACCGATTTCCCATGCGATCCCCCATCTATGTACCTACTGCGCCCAACGCTGCTTTGACTTACTGCAAGGTTCAGTATCTCAATTGCAATCAAAAGCGGCTGAAAAATCTTTGTTTAACACAAGCTACGATACGTGAAGACTGCAATTTTTTTTACCCATCTGAAACCGTGAGGATCTTTTCTGCATCGAGTCTTTACCTGCGACGAAAAGTAGATCTTGTACGGTAATAGGAAGAGGTCAGGAAAATAGTTGGACATGAGGTGATGATGATAGTATGGTTGACGGCTTAAGGACTTGTGAATTATTCGCTTCGCATACATGCAGTAATAAAAATCGACATGTTACATAGGTAAAAACAGCCTTCACTGATAAACAGATATGTCTATGTACCATATGATATGAGTTTGAGTAACTTCTTAAAAATAAACACATTTATCTTAGTGGCGCATTGAAATAATACGAAAAAATACAAGAAAATCAGCAATTTCATATATAACGACCTAATCTATGGTCTTGTAGTCTAATTCTTAGAATTTATCTGTCATACAAAGATTTCTTTCTCTGGTGTCGTTAGGCCAGCTAAGGAGCAGCGCTACGAACCTCAGATATCGAGAAATTTCTGACTCTTCAAAGAGACATAATCCCATGGACAACATAGTTCAACCAATATAAAATTCAAATGCAATCGATCAAAGTATTAATGAAAAAAGAAATCTACGAATAGCTATACAAGCAAACAATTTAAAACGAAAACTCTGCACTGCGGAATGCGGATAGTTACGGATTTTAAAAGCCGACTTCTACTATCAAATTTTACTTTTAACGTATCTATGTTGGAAAAACTAAGTAAACTACTCTAAAGGATATCCTTGTGACATTATTACATACCAATGCACCCATAATTTTCATCGCCTTAACCAACAGCCTGAGGTGAGAAGTGAAAAAACTTGATGAACAGCGAAAGTCCCCGTAGTAGCTATAACAGCAGGTAAATCAATTAAACTTTACTCCATTGTTTGCTCATTAATTTTCTTCGCTTCGAGTGTTTGCACGTATACTTTTTTTCGCTCATTTTTTCACTATAAAACACTTAAACAGCGTTTTTTCACTTCCTCGCTTTAATAAAAAAAAAAAAGGAACAAAATAATTCAGCGAAGTTTCAACAATCATATCTAATGTGATATTAATTAAGCTGCTCAATATTTACCCAGTACCATGTCAGTCCTCTTGGTTATATTTTTAACTTTCCAATTTACGAGCAAGTATACGAACTCAGTATGTAGATTTATGGTAGTTTCGGTTCTACCTCATTTTCAATCTAAAAATGTCATGATAATAAAATGAATAAATTACCGCCAACATCTCTTTATTGAGGGAAGACCTAACTAATTACTTGCAGTGGTATTTCAAAATTGTGTCCTTGCACACTTAAATACGAGTACTCGTATATTCAACAAGTGTTACTTGCTTCCCATAGAATTAAATTCCTTCTACAGAATGAATGATAAATCTCAAGACAATGGGTTCTGTGATGCGCAAATATGAGTAATATTCCATTGGAATCATTTCTGCGAAATTGAATTTGTAATATCTTTGGCCATGAACATCAAAATGGGTGGTAAACTTGCTTCGATTTCCTACTTCGAAAAGCCCATGTACAACATGTTACAACTCAAACTTAGACATCTTTGCAATGGAACAGTGCTGTGGTAAAGTTTCAAATCGTATTTTTTGAAAACTGTTATAAGATGGAGTTTTATGTCTGTTCTGAGACAGCTAATGAATTTTTTTTTCACAACTAATAGAACTGCAAAAGTAAACGCGGAGGATGTTTTTTTTTTTTCCATATGATTGAAAACTTTTCGCTACGAGTGTATAATTGAAAATTAAACTTCATCCTTGTTATAAGAAACATGCAAACACCAGCATAGGGCAAACGAAGAAGGTAGAGCTTCCTTAAGCACACGTTTCCACAGGAAATGAACTTATGTGTGATACCAACCGCAGTGGGTAAGTTTACTTAAGAAACATGATTTTTTTACTCCTCGAGCACATCCTTCACCGAGCAAGGTTAAACATTGAGTTTTATGTAGCTATACTCGTGTATATGATATGTATAGATGTGGATATGTACGAGTATGCATGTGTGTAGGTAATTTCGACACTTTTACCTTGATCATTGGCTTCCATTCGGTGACTTGCCGGTAGATTCACTTTTATTTATTGTAGTGGAATGCATGAGAATATTTGGAATTTTGCCGGAGCATTGAAACGATTCAGATTGATATGGGTAATCCTTATTAATCCAGATGCATATGATTTCGGATCGAAAGAAATTTAATAGTCTAATATACACCCACAAACCATAAAATAATATAAAACATACAACCGTAAGTCAAAGTTGATCATCCGAATGATGATGCTGCAGTGACTTGGCAATACTTTAACCCATGCCCAGACGAAGGGATTCGACTAAAGGAAAAACCTTGAACAAAATGCGGAAAGGCGTACTTGAATTATTCATAAAATCCACTTAAAATTGCAGCATGGTCGTGTGCATCCTGTTGGAATATACGAGTACATACTCTTACATAGCATACGGGTGTTGGCTGAGACGAAGTGTTTTTACATCCAACCGAAAGCAAATGGATGATGGCTGGTTAGTTGAAGTACGAGTATGCCAGAGGATATATGCAATACGTCGAAACCATATTAGTGGCGGAAAATGGAAAATTATGAGAAATTAAAGGCTTGCAGTATTCGACATGAGGTCAGCGCATTATTTCACTGATGCTTGCTTCTGTTGCTTTTGCTTCTGGTGTGCCTGAGACATATGACAGCAGATAGGGATGTAAACTTTGGTGCACTGTCCCCTTAAATGTTGCATATTCTGTTTACGAAGCGTTAATTTTATTCATTAATGGAAATATTTTAAGGGCTAAAAGCCATAGAGTGAGAAGGACAGAATGAATGAGCATCACGCAGGGGCAACTTTTGTTAACCAATAATTGAATGGAATTATTTGTTCATGTTGGATATTGAAAAGTCAAATTTATAAAAATAAATTTATATTTAATATTTATAAATAGGGTAGGCTATCTTACACTAACTGATGTAAAATTTCAATTTCAATTTTAATTTTAATTTGTGTATATTTTTAACATTGTTTGATCTACTCGTATGTATTGAAAATAACGCCTTTTAAAAAACCTCTATTTTCTGGCTGAAAAATAATCGCTCTTTGAATCACTCTGCATGTTGTGTGAGCTGTTTTAGATTTAATCCCGTTAGTTCGTCCTTTAAAGTAGCACCACTAGAAAAAAGAAACCAGGCCCCGTCAAACCTAGAGAACGAAAAACCAAGCGAAATCTGCATTTTTTTTTTTTTTAATTATCCGGTCACCAACAATTTCTCCACAAATTTCAATAGTCACCCCTACTGTGTATGCAGTGGCTCCATTCTAATGGAACTATACATATATTAGGGCTATTCTAAACTGCCGAATGTTAAAAATTCTTTATGACGGTCCAACACACCGCCCTAGAGATGCATGTACACCATCTTCTAAAAAAATATGGACCGCTGATCAAAGAGGGTGTAATTGACGCTGCTGTGTGCCGATTGAATCTTATATGGAAACCAGTATAGACCAAGGCACCTTATCACTGACATTACAAAAAAAAATTTGTTTTGCAATACTACTACGACAAGATGATGAACGCTGCGCAGGCTATATGTGAACTCATTTGTCCTGTTTACAGGGAAAGAAATTTATCAAAATCCGCAGTTTTAATGTCAAAAATATGTCACACTCTCCTGAAATTCTTGAAAAAGTCTAGCAAGACAAGCATATCAGCATTGTCGATATTGGTATGTTCTAGTCATTGACAATAAAAACTGTCTTGAACCATTTACAGAAAACTGGATACAAAAAGAAGCTCTATTTATTGGTTTCTTATAAATTGAGAGAAACGTGATGGACAGAATTAATATCTACAAGACGTTGTTGAAACGCAATGAACATACATAACATAACAGACATAATCAGTGATGAAAAGTGGATAGCGTCAAATATTGTGGTCAAAGATGGTGAACCGTCACAAGCGTTTTAGTCTTGCTGTAGGTGCGATGGGAATGATAGGGAATCGTCTACTATGGGATACTTCACAACAGCTGAAAGTTAATTCTCAACTTTTCTCTGAACAACTCGAAAGGTTATGCCACCCAATTAAAAAAAATATATATATATATAGCTCTTATTGACCAATAAAAAATGTGTTGTCTTCCATCACGATAAACACGAACCACACACTTTTTTGAAGACCCTCCAGAAATTTCGAGAGCTTGGTTGAAAACATTGATGCACCCACCGTTAAGTTCAGACATATCAACCTCTAACAATCGCTTGTAGAACTCTTCAAGATAAGCCGTGAAAACAACTTGATTTAGTCAAGAACTACAGAGTTTCTCCACCAATGGCAGCTTAAGTTTATCCGAAAAATGTGGCTTAGATAAATTAATTCGTGTAAGTAAACCAATTAAATTTTACTAAGAAAACTTTTTCTCAGACCCAATATATTATCTCGACATGAGCTAGAAAGCTTATAAATAAATCTTATAGTCGTTATTCACCAACCCTTTCAGTTCACTCGATTTCTTACCACTTTAAAACGCTGGTATGTTTCAGAATCAATTCTAACTGCGCGTTCCTTATATTTACTTCTCCGAGGTGGATTTGAAGAGTCTTCTGGCAGGGGCATTAGCATGCACGCGGTCTCAGCCATCTCAACCGCTGCAGACGTATATTTCGACTAGATTGATCCATCATCCAACACAATAGTTAATTTCGATGTGTACTGTCAGCAGCTAAACTGATTAAATGATTCTTTGCACCAGACGTGTTCAGTAGCAATAAAACGTTTCTTAAAAACAACGCAAGGCACCGCTCTTCGAAAAAAATTACTAGAAATTACCTGGATAATGTTGCTTTACCCATATGACCTAATATTGCCGCATCAGATTATTCTCTATTCCCATCGCTGTAGAATTCTTTGCCTTCGAAATCGCTTACTTCAGATAATCATATAAAAACATGTTTGGAGATCTTCTTTACTAAAAAAAAACAATTTTTTTCGAAAGGGGAGTAATGAATTTCCCTACATGAAAGCAAGATTGTAATTATTAAATTCTTACTCAAACTCACTATGGCTGAAGTACTGACACCGCAGCAAAGTCAATCAATATGGTAGGCGAGATTTTGTGTAAAGAGTCGTTTTCCGACTGAGCTACCAAATGTCCTTATCTTCTGTTTTCGCGTCAAATCACCATAAACGATCTTAATGGCGTATGGTCGTATTTAGAACATTGCTTTCGCATCTCAATGTGGGCTGCATCATTGTTTTTTTAACATCCCATTCAACATTATTTTTGAATAGCAGTGAGGTTCATCGAAGTTCAAAAATTATATGTGCAGGCCCATAAAAGATTGTCTTTGCTTCACTGGCCAGGTTCATAAAACGTACCCGAAGTTGGTTGTTGTTCCATCGCATGATCTTTATATTACGGGGCCCAAGAAGGATGACGTAGAAAATCATCATGCGACGACCAAAAATGTTTTTTTTTTTTTTAACTAATAAAAGTTTAAGATGCAATCGTTGATATCAAGATACAAGGAAATGCATCGTCATTCACTTCTTTCAACAGGGATTCTCATGAGCAACATTCGATGAAGCCCGCACTTGCAATTTAAACATATGTTACATACAAGAGTTTGCTATGCACTGTTTCAGTCCAAGTTTTAAGTATTCGCTTACTTCTTAGTAACTAAAAATCAGATGATGTATTTTGAGTAGTGATAGTTATCTACAATAATATGAGTTTGACATTTACATACTTTGCGAATTCAAACTGATTAATGTATTGATTAAATATTATCACAAGTTATTCTGATGTGAGCTTGACAGCTTCCAACATCTAAATATGTTGATCTGTTTAGTTCTTGTTTAAGAATCAAATGCGTTTGCCAACAACCCTTCCTGAATCTTAACTGCCCCATAATTGGCATCAACAAACATCATAACAACAAATAGTTTCAACTTCAGTCAGAAAGGGTACCATGATAACTACAAGGATACTCGTATGCATCTACGACATATTTGCACTCAGTCACGAGTCAAGCTGGAGCTTGAAAGGGCAATTAAAACGCCTTTAATGGAATTAGCCACCTCACTTTTTGCCACATTAGGGACTTCAAATGCACACTAATCACACACAAATGTGTGACGCAGTGGGCATGTGAACGATGCCTGTCTAGGCAGTCATTCGTATTAAGGACACATTTAATTAGACTTCTGTTGAGCGGATTTGATACTCGAATGTACATATGAATGTATTTCTCCCCACTTGGGGGTTAAGATTTTGTTCAGTGGCACGAGTATAAATGTCAGACAATACGTGACATTTGTTGCTCATTCTCAAAGAGCATCTACTACCTATACTAATACTAAAAACCCATACAGATATGAAAACAAAAAAAAAAACTTAATTGGTAGTTCTAATTTGCTTAGTTTCTCTGCCCTTTCCCAATGAACTAGGAGACACAAATAAAGTGACTGAAATAAAAAAAAAAAAAAGCAAATGAAAATGTAAAGAGGATAAATCACAACCGGAATGTTATCTTGTCAGCACAGGGGTTTCCTGAAGATTACAAGGAAATCAGGTCATACTCATTACAAATTCATTTCATGGCATGTTTTCGGGGCAGAACACCGAATACACCTTGTGCGTCCTGGTCCTAAGTTTCCGAGCGAATGCTGATTTAGAAATTATTTCCCTTTTCGTGCTTTTGTCCTTAATGGCCAACTGTTAGGCTAATTGGCGTTAAGTGAGACCTTTTTATGGAGTACTCTTCCTTTATATACTCGTATCTACAATACAACGCTGTGAAGTGGGAGAATGGAGGAAGAGGGTAGAAAAGTCAAATACCGGCCAGCGGAAACCTTCGTTCTTCTGTTCGTCTTTCAATTTCAATTATGCCAGAGGACACAAATAGAATCGTACGAATACTCGTATAAAGAATGGTATTTTCTCCCCCAGATATCTTATAGAAGATGTGCTTTGGTTTCCCTTTTTTCCTCTTCGACTGATGATAGCCTAATTCAGTTGACATTCCGGAAGCTAGAAATCGCCAAAGGAACGACATTTCGACAAATCGAAGAGGTCACACTCTTGGAGTGAGCGAAATTGGATAAAGGTAAAAAATCAATTGTCGACAGTGTCTGCGCCTTGATAGTTATTCGTACTATTGCCGTTCCAAGATCTTAACGATAAAAGCAATGTCTCAATGAAGTGGTGTTCCTTTTGCTACCCAATTTCGTTGGGCCAAATATAGAGAAAGTGTGTTTTTGATGTGTTTGATATTTTTGACCAATGAAACGGGAGGAGATTATACGATAACACATTGGAAATAGCACTTCTGAAATACCAATAAAATTTTGAAATCTGATTACATGAAAATAACATCTGTGTGTTAGGTTTCTGCAACTACAATAATAAAATCACTGCAGATGCAAAAGATTAAAAATTAAAGTGAATGCCACTTAGTAATTACACCATTCTTATTTTCTTTATAATGAGCGCGCACTCAATTGATTGGTGTACCCTTAAAATGTTTATTCACAGCTAGGGCGAAGGAAATTTAAGGAGGAAGAAAAAAGAGGTAAATGTTTACAATGTTTACAAGATATAACGACCGGAAAGTACAGAGCTCGGCACTGCATTCCATAAGCGAGTTGTACGGCTTAGGAATGAATCACAATATTTTAGAGTACGTCCGAAAGTGCGCTTGAGGTTATAGTAATGAACATTCATAGCAAGACAGTGTTACAGTTGATGGTTTGAGGGGGCGGAATGCTACTGGCAATTTCAATGGAGCACTGGTGGTGCTCTAGTTGCCGTCTACATCCTTTTTGTTTTCCTTTGCGTCTATGTATGTTGTAAATTGTCGCCTTGTATAATGATTTCTATACCTGACGATACTTGCTTTTCGCGTCAAAATGGTATTGTTGGTTTCAAAATTGCATATCACATGATTATTTTGGCCTCTAGCTGGCTGAGAAAAATGTCTTTCTATCGTCTTCAGTTGCGGTTTCCGTCGACTACGAGTCTGCCTGATAATGGCTTTAATTTTAGGGTTTAATAAATCAAAAAAAAATCGTCAGTATCCTGCCACCGGTATGTGATCACCCTTTGTATTGTTATTGTCGTAGAAACTAAAGAAATCGTGGGCCTTGCTGGTTTTTATCTTCGAAGGAAAGGTCACAGTGGCAGAGTAGCTGGTTATAATTAAGAATAACTCATTCAACCACAGACTGATTAATATGTGTTATCTTTTTTGTCGCTCCTTGGATGTCGATATTTTAAGAAGTTCTCAAATGACCAGTATAGAATATTAATCTACCATATTCTATCTTGGAAAGCTTAAGTTTGACGCCGAAATGACTCATTTTCAGATTAACCATTCTTGATTTCAACGCATGTAACATACCCGTACCAGTTTGTAAGTACAAAAAAAAATGCATTTTCCTAATTACATCAATGCCTCATGCGTTGAAGTTGTTGGCGGTCATGTACTCGAATGTACATGCATGCACATATGGTTAGTGTTTGTACGTGGGTACTGAGTACTTCGCCTTGTTAAGAAATAATGATCTGACAGCTGACAGTTGCAGTCTCATGACAAATAAGCTGCATTTTGGTGTCATAATTAGTTCTTTTTGCCTGAGACAATGCGAAACATTACAAAATTACTCATATGTCAGTGAAGAGAGCAAAGTTCTAACTTTTCGTTAGAGAAGAATATTTTTGCCCAAATACATTTGAAACATATGCTGACTGTCCGGTCCCCTTATGCCACGCAAAGGTGCCGAAGAGCAGTAACAAGGCAACAAAAACCTAGGAACAACAATAACATTCAAAAGAAGACAAATAACAAAACAAGTTTAAATTGGCCAAAATGGGAAAATCCATGCAACGAGTGCTCTCAGTCTCGGCTTTCAGTGGCTTTCAACTTGTACAAAACGGAATTGTTATGCAGTGCTCGTGACGCCACTCGTCACTGGCTTCTTCCTCCAAGAGTACATCTGTACACAGATGTCTTCTGTTCACGTATTTGCTGGTACTATTCTGCCACTGGACAAAGAAGAAAAAAAAAATGGAAACCATCTAGATGACATACATTTGTAGGTGAAGCTCCCTTACAAACTCCTGGCTGGTAAAGTTCCTGCTACTCTCGCTGCTATTCCAGCTGTTCACATATTGTTTTATTACCCACCTTACGATGTGCTACTCTGGAGTGGGGGGGGGGGGGGCGTTGTTGCTGTCTGTCTGTCTGTCTTACTGTCCTTCTATCTGTCGCTCATAGATACAGGATATGATGTATTTGGAATGCATTTATCGCTGTCAGCCCAGCAGCAACAGCAATAGTAGTAGCTGCACGTACTGGATGTCGCACAAAGTTGAACAGTTTTTGTCCCAAAATATCAGGATAGCGGGTGAGACACTTGCTATAAAGTTGTTCATCATCTCCAGTGATAGGTTTGCTGCCGGTGGCGATGTTTTCGTTGGAAAGCAGCTGGTGCGACCAAACAATTGACTTGAATTTTGAAAACAGGTAGTTGCTTGTCCTTAAATATTGGCAGGAATAACGGATAAAAGTTTAAATGTCTCAGATTCGGTTGAATTTGCTCTAAGTGCCGTTTAATCGAACATACAAGTATGCCATAGCGATAGCATTTGTCATCTGGATAAATTTCACTACGATCCTTTGGACGTTACGTTCCGTTGCAATAATCCCCGCAGATACTTTTAATTTCAACTTGGACTTTTTTTTTTTTTTTTGCACCACCAACCAGGCAACCAACCCCGTTGACTGTATGTGTTCGAGTGAGTATTCAACAAAATGAAACATCAAAATAATTGAATTTGGTTGAGTTTTTACAACAATGGCGCGGGGGGTCTTGCGTAGGTTACTCGTAGCATCATTGTATGAATCTTTATTGCAGTGCATTTAAACACGAGCAGTCATTTGCAGTAATTTGAAGTTTTGATTTCCCCGCAGAGCGCTTAGAACAAGTGAACAATTGTTGAAACGTTTGTGGTTTTCAAGCTAAAGGAGCTAAAACTGGTACCGTAATCGGAGCCGAAGCTAAAGTCGAAAATGGGGCGTTAGTGGGTGTAGTAGAAAATAGTAGATGTTTCAGCATCAGTGAGGGCGGCGATATTATTTTCAAGGAACGGGAGATGTGTGGCTGTTTAATTTTTAACATTTAAAAAGATAGCAGTGGTTGTACAATAATTTTCTATTACGCTGAAGTTGAAATGAATTTAACCAAAAGTTACTGCAATGATACGAGTACGGTTATGGGTTCATTACAGACGTCAGCGCTAAGTTTTAAATTCTATTTTATAGAACTAAATGTTTTTTGTTGGCGGTTTATTCCACTGGGGGATTATGTTCAGCGTGGGGGTTGGCGAGGATATTTGGCGAAGATACATTTAATACGTAGAAGGCAGTTATTTTATAGCGGGAAGGGAATAAGTATACATATATATGGTAAATGTTAAGTGAGAAGATGGGAGGATTATCGTAAATTTGTATCTAACTGGAGTCAAGAAAGATATGGAATTGTAGTAATGGGCAGATGAGCATACGAGTATGTTGGCAGGTTAATAAATGGCCAGTTCAGGAAGTTGTTGTAAATGACGTACGAGTATTTATGTTTATATGTACGTAGATCACTAGATTTAAGCACATTTATAGCCAGGCGCTGGACTTCAAGGCGACTGAGTCTCATTGGGAAAACAAAATTGTTAAGGTCAACACCCTTCCGCAAGAAAAATTAATTTTATTCTTTGCCGTTTGGAGTTCGCTAATATCACATCTTGATTCAATTTATATATAATAGTTTTCGATCATGTCTGCTTCTCCTCGCACATAGGACCTTGTATGTAACAAAGTAGTTGTATTTCGATCAACTCCAATATCAGTTCGAGTATTCTGCTTGAGATTGACACCATCTACAGTAAAACATCATCTACACTACAGCATTATCTCTTTCGAATTGTGAAACTTTGAATCTAGTTGTTTCGCGAAACTATGTCGCAACGATTTGCTAGTCAAACTTAAAGTCCGCTTGCTTAACTCCGCTGCATATCTGGAATAGTTCTGAAGCGAATGTCCCAAAACGCACAGCGCAATTAGTATTTTCAATATTGCAGAGCATAATCGGATCAGATTTTGCAGGACTCAAAAACTGTTTATAGAGCTCGACTAGGTGATTGCTATCATATGCGGTCTTGAACTTAAACGTCTCAATCTCAGAATTATCGGATTTTAACAAAATTTGTTTTAGATTGACAATTTGGTGGTGAAAAATTAAGAAAGAAATTTTGCGTAGCATGTGGCGAAAGGTTTGCGAAATGTCGCTATCCTACTTAATTAATTAACTTGGAAAAATTGACCTGCACTTCTCCGCCTAATCTTAACAGCATGAGGAATGAATACGTCTTGAAGAAATATCGTTGCAACTGCTGTAACAGAAATTCATCGGGATTGGACAATACACTATAGAAATCATTGTTTTGCTTTGGTTACAAAAATAAGATAAGCTTATATCTTAGACAAAAATTGAAAGTCTTAATAGCATTCTTGAGGCACCGAGATAGTTATGCATGCTCTGCTTATTCACATAGCCGTTGATATGAAAATGTCCTTTTTAACCGATCCATTCAAAGTTCGAAAACGTTTCAGTTCTATCTTCGCAAAAGTAATCACTCGAATTCTTATTATTTTTTTGAAAATCTTGTTTTTTTTTCAGTCTGTTGTTTTACGAATTTGGGTCATATTTTCTGCCGTCGCTCCTGGCGATGATCCCGGAGGAGTTCTATAGACCATTATCTTTTGTTTTCTGAACCTATGCCACCACAACTGGTGGCCTATTTCACCAAACTGCAAATTATGTTACAACACAAAGTTGTGATTAGAACGCAAAAAAAAAAAAAATGTGGGAAAACAAGTGTTGAAAATTCCCGTTGCATCGGATTTGACTTTGACACCGGCTGACTTATAATCTACAAGCATTTTCTCACAAGTTTGTTGAGCGTCGTGACGAAAAATTTATTGCACCGAAACAAAATTAGACATTTGTTGTGTCTCTAATAAGATATAAAAAAATAAAAATCTGTTTGAAAACTTTTCAGATTCTTTAGACCATGAGATAAAAATGAACCAGTGGAAATTTATTTCAAACTTCTAAGCGTCCCAAGGCATTTAATGTAACAAAGACTGAAAAATCAAAAATTTGAAGCGGAGAACGTATTTATGTATGTATGTACTACATACGAGTGCTAAAAAAGGGCTTCAGACTTTAGCTACAATTGTCTCTAGTAATTTTGTTACAATTTGCATTTCGATGTGCTCGAGTCACCTTACTGTGACTCAAACTGCGAGGGGACATCTTTCATTCAGATTCAAAATATTCTAAATTTAGGGCCCGAAGAAAGAACGATTAACTCAAGTTAAAAAAAAAAAAAAAAAACAAAAAAAACATAAAAAGGAATAAGAGTAATAAAATGTTGGCCCTTCAAATTATCAGCATTTTCATTTGGGTACTTCGAGTTTTCTTCCTATTCAATGGTAAACATCTTTGAAAAGTTATCAGTCGCTTGTTGCAAAATATTAGCCAATATGTTCTAATCTAATATTTTATGATATTGAAATCTTTTGCAATCGCAAGTGATTCAGGCATAGAAATTTCTCCTTCAAAATGCTAATAGCGTGTTCTATTTTATTTATTTTATATATTTTTGAATTTGAGTTTCTCAGTCTAGTGGGGACTTCTTTGCAACAATCGTGTACACTTCCGAACCAATTCAGGTATGTGTGTAGAGGTTTTAGTCAGACTCACATACCAACATGCAATTAATGGAGTTCTTTCCATGTCATTAGACACATGCAGATGCAAACGCGAGCATCTATGTTTACATAAGTCCTCCTTTACATCCGTAAACACATTGCATGCCTAATACGAAAGTTTCAGTAGGTCAACGTAAAACATTTTCAAACAGTAAGTTAAAAATTGCTGCACAAACTTAGCAGAGATTCAATGTATGTAAGTCAGCAAATCCATGGAACTGTCCTCAGTTTTCAAGCCAGTGATAGCTGTATGTAACTGCTGATTTGGTGTTGTTTTTTTTTTTAAGTCGGGTGGTGGGCCAATTATTGCTATTATTTCCTCTGCCTGGAAGAAATCATTAAAGTTAAATAACTCAAAACGCCGACAATATTGTTTTCTCAAACGTAAAACACAATCGTTACATTCGCTACAAGAACTAAGAGAATGAATTACTCGTTAACTTTTAGTTGTAAAATATTGAAGAATATTTGTAAATAAGTAAAATTTAAAAAATTTGCATCTTGTTAATTATAGTACAACCGTAAATAACTTTAGGTGGAACGAAAAGTTAAATATTCCTTTGCCTGGTGAAACGACAGTAATCCAATAAACCAGAAGTTTTTTTTTTTTTTTAAATGCATGCAGATACAAATTTGTATTGTAAGTTAAAAATTGTAAGTCGAATACTGTAGTACCTACGTACAAAAAGCGCAGCGTGTACAAATCTGTGCTTTACAGCTATTTACATATTGTTTGACCTCAAAAACACTAGCCTTCTGAGTATGAAGTTACAATTTCAGCTTACAAAGTTGTCGACTGGATACCCTTTCGATAAGCCATATAGAGCTAATAATCCTAATATTTTAGTTCTTTATTTACATCACAGCTTACGATTTCCTTTAGCCGCAACTGTTGGGGCCCTTTGCTTAACAAAACGATTGCCCATAACGAATCAAAAACCTAAGCCATGCATTTTTTATTCCAACTGTAGTGCTTGCTTCATTTTAATATCTCTATCCATGCTACATCATACTCGTAGATTGCACTTATCCCGGAAAATTCAAATCGTTGTACAATTTGGCTCCAAGTTGTGATATTTTCCAGGGCGCTCTTCCGTAGCCACTACATTTTTTCTATGATACGATTGCTAACTTTACCCAAAACCCCCAAGGGTCGGGCTCTTTTAATGCCCCCATTCAGCTGTAAATGTTCACCATAAGGGTTCTGCAACCATCTCTAGCTGAAGAAATCTTTGAAATTTCAAATATTACCTTTTTCGTTTGAGTTTTGAATTTTTGCTTTTTGAGCTGGTGAACCATATATAATGGTAATCATACGCTACAGTTTCGATTTCGGCAATTTCATTGCTAATCGGTACTATACCATATGTACAGTCACAATATTATCAATGTTTTTTAATTGCTTAATAACTTCCATGTGAGTTAATTTAAAAGGTCTGCTATTTCAGATGAAATATGAAATTAATGGTACATAGCACAAACATTAATTAGCATTTGATAAAGGATAAGTGTAATACTACCCGCATGAACCTTGATTTTTTAACTCGATGAGCATCAGGCCATTAAGCACTTCATCTCCACTAGATTGTAAGCGATTAGATGTCTACATTGCCTAGGACACTGTAAAATGTTTGGCGCTGCCAGAAACAGTAGAGAAAAGCAACTCAAGAATTTTCTTAATCAAATATATGTTCGTGTGTGTATTAAAAAAATAAATAAATAAACTCAATGATTAAGTGTTAATTTCCAAAATTCTGTGTTTCCCTTTTCTGGCATATGAAACTTCAATCGAAGTGCGCTACAACTGAAAGTAATTTGATTTAAAAGGAGCTTTTGAGGATCCTAGAATTTTATGAGCCTCATCTAATTATATATGCACATATGAGGGCGAAATATATTCATACAATTTTTTTTTATAAAAAAAGATACATGTAAAAGTATGTTTGTCTATAAATCGTTTCTTTTTCTTCAATACTCAGCTATATGGTAAGGACGCAAATAAAAGAACTACCTTGGCACTGACCATTATGCTGTTAATGACGTTGAGAACTACAAAAGCCTTTTCCAAGTTTTGCATGCCTATTGTTTCTTAGAGTCCTCAAAACAAGGACATTTTCCTCCCAATAGGATGACAATAGCAAATAAAAAATATTCATAGTCAAAAGCACTGACAAAAAGAACGTATCCGTACAACTGTAGAACGGGGGCTTATTTGAAAAATTCTCACGTATACAATTGTTTCCGTCCCCGGTGTGCATACCTTTCATATAAAAGTAAAAGATTTTCCACAGAGGGTGTAAAATATGCTCTGACATTTCAGTAAACTAAGAACTACATGCCATATATTCATAGGAATGAGTACATGGGGCTGTTGTGTACAGCAAAGGGGTGACGCTTAAGTGTTGTACGTATGATATTTCATTTCAACTAAATATGTTATGTATTCTTTCATCCACGACTGAGGCAGTGTTGGTGCAAAAAAAGGATAAATTAACCTGGAAAGACTTACATTCCTTGAAAAAAAAAACACAGAAAACACAGAAAACACCTCTGTGAACAGCTTTGTTGTTTTTTGAAGTAAAAAAAAAAGTACAATACTCACACATGCATAGCACACGAATAAAAACTCGAAGAGGACACTTCGGCGTTGTTATTTAAAATGCACTTTTGCCCTTGAAGGTTAGTAAGTCTGTAAACTTTATGCATGACCAAGGTGAGCAACGGCTTAAAGAGAAAAACACAATTAAAGAATCTCATTGCATGTACTTGTACTGCACAAACGTCTTACTTGTTTTCCTTAAACACGACCTTCATTTGCCTACTAAATTATATGAATATAGCTTCATTTACCGTTGTATGCTTACAAATTTGTATTTTAGTAAATATGTTATGTGTGTTTGTAACAGGTCAATAAATGATGGACAAGGCTAAGTCATTGACAAGGAGATGGAAGAACCATTGGTGGTGATAATCAACAGGCCGCTGTCAGCCAAAACAAACCAGTCAACTTCAACGGTGATGGGAAACAATTGCATCCACTCGATTCCGACAAGGTGAGGATAGCCCTATCTAAACTTAAGTTCAACAAGGCTGTCGAACTATTTAAAGTGGCAACAAATGACTTTGTGAATAGCAGTGAAGTTGTATGTCCGTTCACGAAGAAAGGAGAAATAGAAATAAATTTTTCTCTGTCATTTCGCTTTTAGCATCTATTCTAAACTTATTCGGCTCAGCAGAAAGAAAGAGAGCTCCCTGCTCCGTGAGGGTCGATTCTATACAACAATTTACCTATGCGGATGACATAGACATTATCGGCAAAACAAATCGAGCTATTTGTAAGGCATTTGCAAATATTGAAACAGAAACGGCGAAGGTAGATCTGGCGGTAAACAAGGAGAAAACGAAGCAAGTCCCGATATTCAGAAAAATGTTTTTTTTTTTTTAATTTTTTTTTTAATAATTAGCGCGCGCTCAGAGGATTTGTATACCCTGAAAATGTTTGTACATGGGCGAAGGAAATTTAGGGAAGAAAAGACAAGTACCGATTGTTGTTAAATGTTTGCATGTTATAACGACAAGGAAATAGAGATCTCGGTAATGCATTCCATAAGCTAGTTGTAAGGCTTAGGAACGAATCACGATGTTTGAGAGTATATAAGTAATTTGGACGTAGTCAACGATTTTGTCTATGTAGACTTTGCAATTAATACGAACAAAAGGACTATCTTACAGATCACTCGAGAGGTAATTATTGCTAATTGATGGATGTGTTTTTAGGACTCAAAAAGAAATTGAGTACCTTTCATACAGACAACCAAAAAAGCATTCTATAAAATATTATCGTTCCAATCCTCCTTTATGGCGCAGATGCATTGACTTTAATAAGGATGAGGAGGGGCTTAGTCGTGTCGAGTGAAAAGTGCTTCGAGTGGCCTGCCGTCCAGACTGCATCGACGGACAGTAGAGGATAATTATACGAACCTAATATACAGGGTGCGGCAAAATAACCTCATTACTTTTATTGGTGTGCACTGAGAAATGGAAGAAACTAAGAGTGGTGTGGATAGCGGCAATCGGTGGAGGAGAGGGGGAAGCTTTTTTGCCGAATTTCCCGTTCGATATTAGTCGCCGATATGGCTTGGACGAATGCACAATGAACTTTTACCGTCGAAACGTTCATTTGCAACAATGACTCAGTTGTCGCGACACAGCGTGCACTCACCGGATTTAACCCCGTGTTAGGAAATCCATCGCATACCTCAACCCATGCCGGAGAGAGTTACTAAGAGCTTCAGAGTGCGCTTGCAGCAGTGCAATGACAATCACCGACCCCACTTGTCAGTCAGTTTAAACTGAGTCAGGGAGTAAGTAACCAAAACCAAATTTGTTGCATAAAGAAAACTTGGCATTCGCATTTTTTTCTGACTATTCTTGTAAATAAGGCAAAAACTTACAACTTATTAATATCCTAAGGTTCTTCTCTAAATTGAATCCGCTTTAGAAGACGTCACACTTTTTCATTGCAATTGTTGGATGGAAATTATATTGCTTTTGCAACAATTATTTATCCATACTTAAGTATGTCTGTCGCATCATAAAGTGCGCGATGGCGACAGGACGCTAGAAAAATGAGACAGAAGCAGCAACCCACTACTTTATGAGCACTGATGTTGGTTTGCTGGCAATTTCTCCTTCACCATCTCTCGTATAATTCTCAAATGACTAGCGTTTAAAATAAATGTATCGAAGTACAATATCATATTTAAAATGGGATTACTGTTGAATCAACTTCTGACAGCCAGTTGTGTTTGCATAGGTTCTAGTGTACCCTTAAATGGCCTTCTCCTTTCTCAATCGAGCTTGGGCACGGCTCTGATCGAAATGTATTCGGTGGTATTCAAGCTATGTGGTATAGAACAAAACCAAATACAACTACGGTAACAGTTTTATTGTGTGATTATAGATTATTTCATCATCAACCATAAAAAAAAAAAAATACACAACACACATACTGTTATATGAAAAAATAATTGGCCTACTTGTGCAGTCATGATATGAGATATAAAAATAATTTAACGCCTCATAAAAAGGGTGTCAATATGCCGGATACGGAAATCACGAACAAACATGCTTATAAAGAGAACATCAATGAAAGCCGAAGCCAACTTGATGAAACTTCCGTTCAATTTATTAGCGGAAACACATTCATAAGGAATATGTTCCGTTCTTATTGTTTAAATAACAAAAAGCAAGAAAATGAATATCCCTTTCTATCCTACATTTGAACCGACCTTAATTTATTACTTTTCTGCTTCGTAAAAATAATGTTGCTCTGGCCGTTTAACGTAATGAATCTATGAAATTCTTCAACAGAATATTTAAAACCGTAATGCATCGCGCGCATATGGGTGTTAGTATCAAATTATTGAGATGCAAGCTTATTCCACTATACTGCATGCAATTATTATTAGACGCGCTTGGACGGTTGATTTAGGCATATTCACTAGATTCTAACACTATCGTCATACTCGTAATATGCATTTTAAATTCAAAATTATAGCTGCCTGCCTGCGATTAGATTTGAGAACTGAAAACGTAAAGCGCGATATTTATGATGATGCTTTCCGGACTAAATCCAATATTCAACTACGCTGATATTGTGCAGATTTTAGTGATTAAAATTTCATATTGCTAGTTGAAAATTATTTATATATAACATATAATCACACTACTAACTCACATCATATCCCAGTTCGTCATTTTTCTCTTTTTGGTCATCCCCTATGACGCATTTCGATAGTAAAAATGCTTTTAACATACTTAATGAAGAGTTTCTCTTCCATTTTATTGCTAGATGTTAAGTTCATCTTACGATTTGCTAAAAGACATTATTGAGAGGTTGTTGCTATGTACTCGTACTAGTATGTGTATAACGTTGTAGTACCTCTGTCTGAATAACCACTAAAGGCTCTGGGATCATGGGCATGCTGCACATGATATTCGCCTTGAGCTGAATGGATATATTTGTTTGTGTTCGTATGTATGAAAGTACAGATGCGTATGCTAAAAGTAGTTCTGAAAAGCAGTAAATACTTTAAGGAATTAAATTTCATTTACTGCCACTGTAAAGAATGAAGCAACAAAGGTAGTCATGATTTCTTAAGATTGCCTCACCTTGGCATTAAAGAGCGAACCCATAAATGTTCACATTTCGTATGGGATTCTTGATGATGTTTCTTTTATTTTTCATTTTTAATGCTTTTAAATTTGCATTGTTGTATTTATTATTTTGTGATTGATCTAGTTGTGAATTATCTTGTACTTTGAATTCTGGAGTTGCATGTTATGTATTTAGTAGTTTCAATTAAAGGATTGTGTTAACGAGAACTTGAAAAGTCCCAGCTGGTAACTAATGTAGATGTAGATGTAGATGTGCTTATGTAGACACGGAATACTACACAGCTGCAACCAAATCTATGGATATCTCAGACACCAAAACAATAGAGAAAGACAGTGAGAAGACTCAACAAACCGCCAGAATCTATGTCAATATCGTACCACTCAACGTCTCGTCTACAGTCAGCATGAAGTTCTAAAGACGTCGCAATTGATGTTATCCACACGAAATCCCTGATTTGATAAAAAAAAATACAGTAAAGTACATATAGCGTTATGCATAGAAAAAGAAAAAAAAAAGAACATTAGCTTCTCCGAAGGAATAAGAGAAAGCATGAAATGCGTGTGATCAAGGAAACGGAAAGGTGCCAATCATGGAAAAGCAATTGGAAGTTTTAGCTTGTAAAAACACGTATAGACTGAGGATTGAACGAAAAAAAACATTAACTTTTTAATTTAATGCCCAACCGACTAAAATTAAATAAAAATTTAAATGTCTAGGCTTAAACCTGATAAGGCCTTCAGATCGGATGGCCTGTCTACAGAGCTATTTAAGCCAGCGGGTGATGGTTTGGAAACACAGCATTATTTGTCCGACCTTCAAAAGCTATCTTAACATCGCTTGAGAGGGCTTATCTGCCGTATCGTACTATTGCTACTTCCTGTTAGAACCACATCGAATTGAGGAATGAAAAATTCATTGATCATGGCTCTGAAGCGCTTATTATCCACAGTGAACTTTTGGCCCGCGTCGTTCTCAAAAAAAAAAAAAAAAAAAACTCCAGTTAAAACAACACACCATTCAGTGACTTTAAATGGATGGAACAAAACGTCACAATAGACAGGTATATCTCTCAGGTAGCTAGTAATCTTCTCTTGGTGGCTCTGATTATGTCGCTTAATTGAAAATCAAAAGAGGAATTACTTTGTCACTAAGGAGACTCCATATAAGGCCCTTATCAACAAAGTAATGCAGTCCTATGAAGATGAAAATAGGAAGAAATATAACAACAAACTCTACGAGCTGTACAGTGACATCTTACATACTTATGGATATCTGTATTTTGGACATCTCTGCTGGGGTAAAACATGGATACACAGTGATTCAATCTCATATCATCAGTCCATTAATGTCAATACAATTTTGATTATATTAATAACGGGAAAATATTTTAAAATATGCTTGCTCAGCTCCCGCTGCGATTATCTTTCAAAGCGTTTCACTGCACTTAAATAATCTCTTATCACTTTTCACATGAGAGTTATCTACTAACAATTTGAGCCAGACTACGAGTACTTACAGTCAACTGTCTTTGTCGTACTAGTGACATTTTTTTTTTTTTTTTTAGAAAATAAACAAAGCATAACATACATACAGCATTTATACACTTACGAGTAAATAGCCTACAACCGCACTATCTCTAAAAAACAAAAAGCGTAGCCTAAGCAACAGCTGGAAAGAGACATTCAGTGCAGTGCTCAATATGAGCAAGATCGGTGTGTAAATTTTTAGTTGGAAAAAATAAGTTAATCGTAGTGTTGTCTCTTAAAGGCTTTCTATATATATTCTTTGTATGTTTTTTTCTGCTTCCTTGTTGATGCAATGTATAATGGACTGGAACACCTTACATCCAACAATAATTCCATTGAATGTACGAATGGACAACGTTGCAATTCGCACTCTTCAGAGGATGTATCATCTCAACAACAGAACTCATATCAACATTATCATCGGTCCCTGCGCTCGATCCATCGTCGTTATGAAAATCCTATAATGCCATCATCTTTGGCAACGTTTGAAGACAGCATGACGGAGATTGTTGTAAGTACATTCAAGTACCTGTGCGGCAAACTTAAATTCATACATCCCTTTAATAATCAGATGGACGATGTTCCAACTGAAAACGAACCCACTTCTGCAATCCTCAGTTACTGTAAAAGAAAGGTAACCCTTTAGAATTCAAAAAAATACATTTGCTAATGCATTTAATGAAATTTATGGAATTTTTTTTCCCAAAATAGTTTCTTCGACCTTACATGACCATTCTCGCTCTAGTAGGGTTGAATCCGATCTCTACAGATACAACTCAATGGAAATCTTGCCTTAGTTATCTCCAAGCTTTGATAATTTTACTCATTATTTGTTTTGGCTATTTTCTGCTGTTTCTTACGTCTTACAGGTATTTTTATTTAAATTCAATGCATATGTACATGCTCGTATTTCACACATATATTAATAATGATTAGAGGAGATCGTGGCTTCACTGGGGACAGAAGAAACTCATCTAACTTTTTCGGTTATCATGAAGTGATTGTCCGTAACTGGGGAGAAATTCTTTTCGGATACATCATTCCGAATGGACTTCATCTTCTGGGATTTGTCTCTGCAATCTTTGTGTGCAAGGTCGCTGATAAAGAGCAACTACAAAACTTAATCGAAAGGGTGTTTCTAATGTCTGTGAAACCTAAGCGCCTTTGCACTATTCTCTGGGTACACATTGGAATAGGTCTTGGATTTCTATCTCTTCTCTTTGGATACGTCATACCAGCCGTATTAATGCAAGTCCAAATCATACAAGTGGAATGGATGCCCATACAACTAGATGACTCCCAAATTTCAATAAAGGTTTGAATCTTTCAATTGTTAAAATTTTGATTAATGATCCTTTCATTGTAGATTGCCCTTCTCTGTACTATTTTTACTCAGGACTTAGTTGAGATAGTCATCCTGACAAGTTACAGTATCGAATGCTATTTGTTAAGGGTTCACTTGCATACACTTTCGCAAAAGCTACTGATGCACACCATCGAGAGTATTGATTGGATGAGAGTCAGTATTATATTCAATATCAATTCAATTATTAATCAATTCAATTCAATTTCCAATCATTTCAGGAAGTTTTGGAATTCCGAAAACTCCTCGATCATCTCAACAACAAGTTATCTATTCCTGTATGTTTCTTCACCGTAATGAATCTTTCATACGCATTAGCGGGAATTGTTTTCCTCTTTAAGGACTTTAACTTTCACGATGCCGAAATTAAAATAGTTATTTTAAACATCACAAACGTCATTTTATGGCTATTTATGGGCTTACTGCCATTTTTCACCGCTACCTCTGTATCTCGTGTCTGTCAGAAAGCTCGAGCAAATGGCCATCAGATAAGAGTTAGACCCTTTGTCTATCACAATACGTCAGCCGAGGACCTCAATTCCATGCTCCTTTTCGCATCATCTTTAAATATGTCCGCTAAACTATTTCGCATGCCGATTCAATCGAACTATCTTTGCTTTGCCATTTTAGTCATATCCGTGATAATCTTAACCCTGGGAATGTGTCTGAACTTCTCGATGGGGATTCTTTAAGTGTTTATTCGTATGCGTATTATTTATTTCATAAGTGCGATTGTTGATAAAGTCTCCTTGTTCTTGTATGCTCACAACTAGAAATCCTTTATCCTTTTCCTTTTCTTTTTTGTTTTTGTTTTTTTTTTTTTTTTTTAATGGTGAAGCAATAAAATCTCAGCATATGAATAACGAATTTTCCACTAGTAAGGCAAGTGCCAACCTCCAGGGGGTTGAAATGACGAAAAAAAGATTTCATCATGGGGTAAAGAGATCATCACAAATGTATTTTCTTTGCCGGTGGGGTGCTACATCGACTGACTTCTTTGTCAGCTGATCATAAATTATACTTTTCTATTTGTATCTTAAGATGTTCCCTCGAAATAGGATGTTTCACAGAGTGTATGGCATGATATATTCTACACACAAGCACACAAGTATATCAGATATATTAAGCTAAACAACAGTACTACTTATACTGAGTCCTTATAAGGAAAATGATTTTTTCCTTTCTTTCTCTCCTATAGAACGTTTTCTCCTTTAGATTTTCGTCATTAGATTGTAAGCACCAGCCATTTAATTTCATTAAAATTGGCTCTACAATGACCCTGTAAGCGTTGTTGTTTCAGTGTAAATTTAATGGAATGTCTCTATGATTTCAACAAAAGGTGGCGAACATCAGGTGCAACTTTTGTTAGGGCATTTGGGAAGTGCTTAAAAATTCCTGGTAATAGCATAGATTACTGCTTCAATTTTGTCATTTTTAGAACAATCTAACCTATGGTGTGTATAGTTAGGTTAACAAGATTTCGCTTGGATAAAAAATGTGTTAGTTTTGAAATTCACAAACTTGCGTATGTAGGAGTATATATACGATGTATTGTGCATTAGCCTATATCGTTTTCAGCTTAAAGCGATGATTTATTTTTTATTTTAAACAATTTTGTTAAACGAGTGCTTAAAGATGGAAGATACACTAATTAAAAGCTACCGACTATCATTTTTTTAAATATTGTATATTAGAGAGAAGACTGTTGCAAGTCAAGGCTATCTTTTTCTTATTTATTTCTTCTTGTACGAGTACCTACCTATAAGGTGCGGCAAAGGTTATATGATTTGTTCTTTGAATAAAAATTTAATGGAATTAGATAAACAAAAAGTTTAAATTTTATGAAAGTTTACTTTTATTTAAAGTTTATGAAATGTTATTGTAAATGAGCGTTGGGATGGAGGATGAGGCAGAATTTCTAATGTTTTTGACGAATGAGCAACAATTTTTTTACCATTGGGACATTGTAGTATTTTTGGCCTCCGTTGTTGGTAGTACTTGAATTTCACACGAATAAGAAAGGCATTGCAGTCATTCCTGCCTCTTTTGAACTTTTTTCGGTTTTCCTCAGTGGGGTTTGTCTTGTAGGACCGAAAAAACATTTCTCTAACCCCGACAGCGTAACACGCCCCCACATCCCCCCGATGAGGGATGAAGGATTTCATACTAAAGACAATGGTGCCTGTGATCATATTGGCATTCACGTCATTATCGACGAAACATAACGACCAGTTAAAATTTCTAAAGAAGCTGTTAAGTCTGCTCCAATTGGCTTTCTCGTATTGCCATACGGTTCTTTTTGGAATCTTTTCTCTAACTGTGTGGTCGATGTACGAAAAATTAGCTGACCTTCTCTTTATCAGTGTGAGAAGTTAAAAACAAGTCCAGGGTGTCTAGTATATGTGTGGGCTCATTTACAAGCTGAGTCAAGTCGTTTTCCGCAACGAATCTCTCAAGACACCGCCTTTCGGGTGTTGTCTGTCCAGAATGTCGAAGCCACTAAGAGTTGTGTACACATATTTGAATAGCCCGTAATAACGATTTCAATATGAGGATACAGTGATACAATTCTTTGAATGAAGTCAGACTGCGCAACGAACTCGTTATAGATCGAAATGCTATCCAGTTTGAGGCTTCTGTAAATAAGGCAGTAGTGGATAATTCGCTTACGGAAATATAATTTTAGCCACACGGATCACAATGTGGTGGAGTTTGGTAAGCTACATCAGTTTAAATTCAGATGAACATACATAAGTCATTATCGAGTGTTGCATGCAGATGTGACGTTCTTTCGCCAGCCCTATTGGTTCGAGACTGTAAAACATGTAAGCTAGGAAGCGATAGATAAACGTCTTGTCAAGGCCGTTGAATAATATTTTCAGAAAGTAACAAAAGTCGAGTCGCAGTCTCAACGTGGTCGATGACTGACTGATGACGATATCAATATATAAAAAGAAGAAAATCAGCTGACGCAGCGGAGGTCTCTGCCAAATTTGATTCTTGGCCGAAAATCAGACTTTGAGTGGGTAAACAACTTCGTTTATCTGGATTCTAATATAAACTCAAATAAACACGCCCTTGAAGAAATCAATCGAAGAATAACTCTTGTCAAACAATGTTTCACGAAACTTATTTCTCAGCGAGAACTTTATCAAAAGCGGCTTAAAGTGTATTTTGCTTAGTTGGTGTTATTCGGATTATATTTGTTTGAGTTTATAGGAATAGATACAGCGACCTGCACATGTGTGCTATTTAGAGGAAACTAATTAAACAGAGCGTTACAAAATGGTCTAGATGGGTAAACACCAACGCTTAATTTGAAAAATGTTTGAATCCATTGTGGTAATTTAATTGCTGAAGTCTTAAGAAGGTTAGCTTAAAATACACGGAATGAGGAGAGGTCGGATTAATGCGGAGATGCATTCCACCTTAGCGAAATCAAAAGTAAATTCATTGCTATCTTTCATGGGATCAACTTACTTTCCGATCAAGAAGTAAAAACATTTAAAAATGATAACACTAAGTTTTCATTTTCTTTCTCTTATTTATTATCTACGTATCAAGAATAACGAACATTATTGTTTTTTTTTTAATGACTAGCGCATTTTTTTTTTTTTTTTTTTTTTTTTAAATCCTAAGGACGGAAAAGGCAAACGAAAAACGAAGAATATTATAGAGAAAATATTGAAACAATGTCTCATTAACAAAATATCTAAAAACCTTGGTTTCCAACATTGTTTTGCTGGTTTAATAGCAAAAAAATCGTTTACGGATTTAAAGTTCAACAACAAAAATAGTTAGTGCATAAATTACAATCATTGTCTTGTCTTTTGTAGCCCTCTCTCCTTTGCAGCAAAAGATTTCTAACCTTAAAGTTTACCATCCTAGCCACGGTGGATGATTTATTTTATGTGGCGGTATAAAAGTCAGGTTCACAGGAATATTTATTAAAGCATGAGTTAATTTTAGTTTCTTAAGCGTAGTCTGTATGACCAATCCATTCTTCCCTAAAAGAAATCCGGCCGGTATATGAACATCTCGATTTGTGTTGTCGTGAATCATTTCAATATAATGATCGAATTCACTTGACTCAGCATTGAATTCGGTTATAATAACAGCTTCAGCTCCAGCCAATTCAGCGTTAACTGCTTTTGCCAGAAAAGAGCATCCTCTAAACGCAAAATTTTATAAGAATTAATAGACAATTGACTTTCAAATGAAGATCGGAGATAAAAGACTTTACCCCCTTTCGATGAGTGCAACATTGCCACGTATATCTCGTTTGTTTGTTATCTCTGTGCATGCGTGCAAAGGCACTGTCGGCACTAATGCAACACCTTCATGTTTTGTATTGAATGTTATTCCAAAATCCTTAGCCGGTCTCAAGCGATACGTGTACTCCAACTCACTAGGTTCGGTTATTTCGAAGAAAACATCTCCAGCTATAATATTATGTGTTGTAACAGAGTCGATAAGTTGATATGCCACTAAAGTTAATGTAATCTCTAAATTAATTAAATTGTTGATAAATTTTAATATATGTATACAGACCACCAGTTCCTATGATGCAGAACTTGTCAACTGATAATATAGCAATGAGAAACCAAAGAAGAATACTTATTCTCACATATCGCAACATTATTTTCGAATATTTTACGTAAAAAAATCATTTAATCTTTAGTTCATTAACAATCAAAACAATTTCATTTTAATAAAAAGAAAAATATTGATAGCCCGAGCAGAACCGATAGATCGTTGACGTTTCCGGAACTTTCAGATGTTCTACTGTCATTTCACTTCATTTGACAGTGATTAAAGTTTCCTGCCGTCGGCTAGGTAGTGCATTTTTTTTTTTTTTTGGTTGATGTCAGTGATAAGCCAACCAAAACGAAAATGCGAGTGCTTATATTAATGGTTTTCGTGATAAACCAGTCATTGGGCCAAAAGGAAGAATTTCACCTGCTTCCCAGATTTTGGACGAATACTGGATTATGCCCACGGGGCAATATAACACATGCAGATATTTCTGATTCGATAATTTCCAATGAAGTTAAGATAAACTTGCAATTGATTGGGGCGCTTCCCAATGGAGCTCTTTCTAGTGTGCGAATCCACTGGCTATTGGAACTTGTTCAACTTACCAAATTTGAACGTAACGGCGTACCGCGGTATGACTTTACTAAATTGGATAAACTTGTATGGTGGTTGGATCGAAGGGATCTTTCCCTCGGTTTCGAATTTATGGGCAATCCGAGTGAAGTATTCACAACAAATGCTTCCAATGCGGAGTACATGTGGCAAGATTTATCATTTCAAATTGGGAAAAGATATTTAAGTAAGAAACGATGCTGCCATCAACAAATTTTAACATTAAATTATACATAATTGGTAGATCGCCTAGGACCAGCCAAACTCATGAAATGGAGATTCGAATCGTGGAACGAGCCTGACTTACAATCATTCAACCTGCTGCACTTTGATACTGAAAGTAAACTGAAGTCCTCTTTAAATTGTTATAGAATAATTTATCATATTTGGCAGACTATGAACAGTATCTTCATGCCCTTCGTCGTGGGTTGGATGCAGCAGGACGTAGGCCGCTGGAAAACATTCATTTTAAACTCTACGGCCCAGCTGGGCTATTCAAGAAGCAAAGTAATCACCCACTTTGTTGGCGTGCACTAGAAGTGTGCAACGAAAATCGGCAAAATTGTCCATTCGATGTTTTGACCTACCATCGCAAGGGGTCTGGAAGTAGCCAAGAAGTCACCGCAGATGGCATGAAGCTTCTTGAAGATATATTTGAAAAATTCCCCAAATTAATTTCAATCCCGGTGGCAAACAAGTTAGAATATATATTTGCATGTTGTAGACTTTTCTTTCGTTTTAAAATTGATTTTATTTGGTTTCAGTGAAGCAGATCCAATCTCTGGCTGGTCAACACCCCGGGGCTTTCAAGCTGATGTACGATATGCTGTAATGGTTGTCTCTATTATATTTGATCACTGGAAAGCGAAATTGGAAAGTAAAATTTTCGATAACTTAGACTACATAAGCCACGACAATGCGTTCATAAGTTACCACCCCCACGAATTCTCGCAGCGAACTCTATTTGCCCATTTTAGAATGAACAAGTCCGAGCCAGAGCCATACTATCAATTCATCCAAAAGCCGGTATATGCTGCACTTGGAATGATGGGAAACTTGGCAACACATGCCGCCGATATAGAGAAGAATTCCGAAACAATTCGAGTCTTAAAGTCTAATAATGGAAATGACTCAACATTTTTGAGCTATGTAGCGATTTCGAATGGCGTAGTTGGAGCACGGGATCGGTTTCACATGCAAATCGATCTGAAAGCAATGAGGGGAACAACTTTCTCCTACGTGATAGAGTTCCTTGAGTATCAAAACACGGATCCGGTCTACGTGTGGAGATTTTTCAATTCGCCTGCATATCCAAACAGCTCAGTAAGAATGGCTATGCGCAGAAGCCAAGGTCCAAAGTTATACAGCGTCGGAACTCTCGTACAACCTTTACTAAATGTAAATGTATTCATACGGTCTCCATGGATGGTTCATATCAGGGTTTGTTCCAATTCTATTGCGCTACCAGAAAAACCTCGTAAGCTGCAAATTATCCCACTTACAACAAATGAGGTACTGCTCTTCTGGCGGGAAAAGTATCAAGGTTCACGATGCATAGTCACCTACCAGGCATGGTTTTTACCCACGAATGAGACCGAATGGCGGGAAATTACAAGCGGGTGGCATACCCCATTCTTATCATTCCATTTCGCGCCTAATGACCACCTAGTTCAAGGTTGGTACAGTGATTCATTATTTGAAAATCAGAGAAACTTCTAAAATAAAATATCATTTCTTTACAGGAACCTACATGGTCCGCAGCGTTGACAGCTTTGCGCGCTTCAGTGAATTTTCCAAACCAAAAAATCACATGTAAACTTTTATTTAAAATTTACAAGTCCAACCAATGGCATCTCTTTATAAAAAAAAAGAAAACAAAGCGCATAATTTAAATGCACAGTATCCTAAGCAATATAACAAATATTTTCACCAATAGAAGAGTTCATTTTGCCTATATCTATGTATAGCACTCCTATGTATCCAAAACCAGCCACTTCTCGTTAACATGCTCGATTTGCTTGGTAAGAATTGGGTTCCTAACTCTTACTTTGATCTCAAGCTTTCCACCAACTGGCTTGCGACCATCCATTAACTGTTGAACAAAATTTGTTAGCAGATATCAAAATTAAGACTTATTTCATTGAACTCACATCGTAAGTGTCGTGAATCTCGCACTTGGTTTCGAGTGGCTGCAGCTTCAAGTTCACCGTTCCGATGAGAATGTCAGATCGCAGGAAACCGCTGAAACAACACATTGGCAATATTCGACAAATTCCACAGCATCTGGGGCATTATTTTAGTTTTGCGAATTTGTTTTTTTTTTTTTTTTACAATTTAGCAAAAATTCTTTAACAATTTAGCGATTGAGTTAGTAATACATACGAATAGAGCAAAAAAGAAGCTTCTGATGGAGATATTTTCGAGCAAAGTATGAAGTATGTAGACAATTTTGGAAAGTTTAAAACAAATAATGGGAAACACATGCAACATAAGGTGCAGTAAGCGCTTTGAAAAAATAAAAAAAAAATTGCACGGGCGCAATTGATTAGATATTACTTGCCCCAACTAATAGACCTAATTATTACATCACCAAATGATGCAAACATAAATAAGTACGAGTACTACAAAGAAGAGGCCATTAGGGTGCCCATTTAGTAAATAAAAAAAAGTGTTAAAGGCAGACATATTCTGTTTGCTGATTTAACAATTCCACGGATTAAGTTAACAAAAAAAAAAAAATTTTTTATTCAACACTTACCCTCTCGAATAAACTTCAAACTTAACCGCTTGACGTTTAAATAGCCGTTGACACTGCCTATTGGAACGTTGAATGTCTACTTTAAATCTTTGATTGTAATCTGGGCTATCTGTGTCTCTGACCAGGGAACTTTTTGCTTTGAAAAAGTCTTCCTATTGACGAATAAGCCTTAAAGTGTTCATTGTTTCACATTATAGGAAATACCAACCTGAGGATAGGGAAACTCAACTTTGACATAACTGTCGACATCCTTTGAATTCGGTACATTGTAGTTGATGCCACGGATGATCATAATTTCAACTTCGTTGTCGGTTAGATCTGTATTGCAATGGACAATGTTAAAGCTCTTTTGTTCGTAATGAAATTTCGGAAAGGGGAAATTTTTCCTGCAATCATAGGATATTACATAGATAGCATTTGATCGTGAATATGGATATAATGGACTTTATTTTACCTTTTTGAATATCTTATCAAATCTAAATCTTTTTGAACAGTTAAAGCCAAGTTTTCGAAGCGGTTCATGCCAGCTATATCGCCCATAGCCTTATGATGATCTCTGGAATCAATCAGTTCCATATAATATATTAAATCGGTTTCAAATTGAATTTTTTTACCTGGTGTTCTTGCACATCATGAGCTGCTTTGCTAATTGTTCCTCTAGTCGAACGCTTATATCAGAGATATCATCATTCGGATCACAATCTCCTTCACTCACAATTGCAAAGGACGCCTCCAAATTATCTCTTTGCGATGGTGGTACTGGTAACTATAAAGAGATTTTCTATGTTTTGCACGAGTGAATATAAACTGATAAACAACTAACCGTGTTTAAATCAACAGGCAGTCCACTACTTGCAGCATTAAGAAGCCCTTCAAACCCTTTGTAAATTTTTAGATACTCCTTTGCTTGCTCAATTTCACCAGCTTTTTTCGCTTCAATAGCTGCGATTTTAAACTCTTTTTGCCTATCGAGGAGAATTTTCATTTGCTGTTCAGCTAAATTTGTGCTGTGTTGATTTCCTGAGAGTCGGGTAGTCAATTCCTGTTTAGGGGATCGGTGTGCTGGTTTGGGAGTGCTCTCAGCACTGGTATCTTCATCAAGCTCTGCAATAGGGGCGGTCGTTGGTTTTGGTGGAAGCGTTGGTTTAGGACTTGGTACGACTTCAGGAGCAGCCGATTTTTGCTCATCACTAATTCCAGGTAAAGGACCAAATCCAGGAGGTGTTGGCAATTCATCAAATGCAACTGGCCTGCCAGCCTTATAACTTTTTATTGCGCCCTCATACTGTTTGACTATTCGTCCGAAACGACGCGCTTTGCTGGAATTATTCTCTGCCTTTGCTGCTTCCTCAACTGATTTATATTTCAAAAGTCTTTGCTCTAAAGCTTCGAGCATGTTTGTAGGCGTTTCTGCATTTTCTTCAGGAATAGGAGCTACTGGAGTAGCCGGTTCTTCGACTTTTGCTGGTTCATTTGAACCAGCTTGCATCTTGGCTAAAAAGTCTGTAAATTCGTTTGGAGGAGGAGGCATATCACTTAAATCGACATCTTTTCCTTCTTCACACAGTTTAATGACCATATCAAATTGTTTTAAGACTTTAACAAACTGCAGAGCCATAGCAGTATCTCCAGAACGTTTTGCAGCTAATGCAGCAATCTTGTACTCTTGTTTACGTTCATTTAATTTTATCAAAATCGGGTTATCCGATGCTGGCTCTTCAGTTTTTTCTTCTACCGATGCGACCTTCTGCACTGGAGGAAGTACTGGTCCAGATATTGTGGGAACTGCTGGAGCTGTCCTTGAAGGTGTTTTTGGAGATTCTTTTTCATCAGGAGAAGGCTCTTGGGCTGGTTTTGCCCCCTTCACGCTGACTTCTGGAGGTATGTCGTCAATGTTTATAGATTTTCCAGCCATAGATTGCTTCAGAAGATCATTAAGAGTTTTAAGACCGCGATTGTAACGTCGCGCCTTAGCTGATTCCCCAGAAGATTTTGCAGCCTTCTCAGCAAACGTATACATCTCGATGCGGTTTTTTATAATAGATATAGTGTCTGTTGTTGTTGTAGGAAGAAACAATTGCTGTTCCTCTGTGGATTCCTTCTCTTCCACTGTATTAGTTGGCTCAGATTCTAATTCGACACCAGCGATTCCTTGCAACTCCCCCAATAAGTCTGGATCATCTTCATCACCAGAGAATTCTTCATCACTTCCAATATCTCTCATACTATCAGCAATCATTCTATCTAAGTCTGACGTAGGCAACAACGTAGATTTTGGTTTCACTTGCGGTTTTTTCTTCCCACCTCCTCCGACGATAGCAGACAATTCGGCCTCCAAATCACTATCATCATCCATGGCACCTCCGGTTGGATCAAAATCATCTGAAATTTCCGTTAAACCGAACTAGATAGGAGAGAAAAGAATTAAGTTTCTTTGACATTTTACAACTGCATAGAGAGATGAAAATGACTCATAGCTTATCCAAAATTATTAAACAACTACGTCTTTCCGTCAGAATAGTATTTACCTGAGACAAATCATGATTTCGCCGTTTCTGTGGCTCTGGCTTCTTTCGGCTAAACATTGCATCAAAAAGATTCTAATAAATAATGTCCAGAAAGTGTTATTTTCGTACAACTGATTTATGACTTTATTTTCACTTTTGTTTTGAATGACAAAATAGGCTGTTGACGTTTAAATGACAACTCGTTCCGTTGATAGTGCCAAACCTTGATTTTTTTAGATTTGGAAATAAAATTGAAACTTTTAATCGGCCGGCAACACATATATGCCCTCTAAGTTAAAAGCTCTCAGCAGATCTTTCAAAGCGTCGCAGTGTTACAATGTTATACCATATTTACAGCCGTAATCTTCCAATCACTTTGTGTGCTGTACCTTCTACTAAGCAGCAATGACTGTATTAGTTTAGTAAAATTGCATTGTCGACTTTCTATAACTCGCTCATACATTTTCATATCAGCGACATCAGTCCCGCCGGCCGATAGTTATTGTAGTTTTTATGTGACTTTTGTTTTTATATGATACATTGGGACAAGAAAGAAATGCCTCCCCTTCCTAGGCATTTGATTGTCTCTCTCTTAAATTCAAGATTTCACCCTGTGGGTAAAATATCCAGTTTGAGTGCACACCTCGGTTAACTTTTTTACTGCCTTGCTAGTTTCGGTTTAAGTCTGGCGCTTTCAAAGAGATGTTTTCACGTGGAAGTTAACACTTAAAAAAACACCTATTATTTGGTTAACTTGTGTCATATTGGCCGAATATTTTCTTAATGTAATACCGAAAGTAACACACCACTGGGATATGCTGATTGGTTCAATGGAAATGATTAAGATTTTAAATGCGCGTCTGTCTGCTTTAAAATATATATATATAATATAAACATGTATTAGTTTTGTTTTTCATTTGCATATATGAATTTTGGTCGAACAAATGGCAGTGGGTTCCGTTTGTCGAATTCTCGTATGCATTGCATGCGATAAAGTCTGAAAAAGCCTGAAGAATTGGTAGCACATAGGTATTCGGGTTTTTTTTTTTTTAAGCTGCTGCACAATTCTGGTTAAGGGTTACATATATGAAATGGCAGTAGGTTCCGTTGCAAGCAATAAAGTCGAAAAAGCCTGAAGATTTGGTAAATGTAGGTCATGGTATGGTGTGCCTTTTTTTTCATAAAGAGCATGAATAAAATAAAAATGAATTCAAAAATGTGTTTAAAGTGTCCATATCATCAGGCTCAATACCAAAAGGGTTATTTATACATTTTTTCACTGCTTGAAGATGCCTTATTGATGAGACAGGATGCTTCCTCTCTCATGGCAAGTCACACTGGTATTGCAACAAAGAAATCTCTTTACATTGTCATTGATAAAGTTTCTTACCCGAACTTACTTCTGCAGTTTATGAATGTGTGCCTGTACAGGGCACTCCAGGGCTTCACTTCGAGTTACCCGATCGTATTTTTTATACAAAACAACTACAGGCCAGTTTGATGCCGCGAATATCATTTTTTTTAAATGGATAGATGTTGGAACCTGGAAAATTGAGGTATGACCGTGCAATCGAAGAAATATATTTTCTGGCACAAGATAACCAACTGCTAGGTGTTTCAACACCTTCCCAGGCCACCTCAATACCTCATTGTGTTACCTGCGCTTATTCTCGAACTTTTTATGTCTTTATTAGGTTATTGTCGTAAAAAGCCTTCATATCCATATCGAATATATCAGTTATATGGATATATGGTGTATTTCTTTCTTCCAATTCAGCCTGTTTCAGCTCAAGAAGTTCAATTTCTGGATTTATACCTCGGAAACTTAGCCTACTTTCGATTAATCCTTCACAGTTTACAAAACTTGGTTCCATGATAAAATTTGAATTTGGATTCAACATTTTTTCTGTAATCTTACTAGAGTACATTTTGGTGCGTTGCATAACCTTCATCTGAAGGATTCCCTTGGAGAGCCGCGGTTTGGCCTGTTTGAAAGCCATTATGGATGAAGAATTGCAGATTACCAGGGAAATAGGAAATAAAGATAACAGTGGAGATGAGTTGATTCTCGAAATTTCACAGAAACGAATGATATACATGAATAAAAAGGCTGTCACTGTACGTCAGATGTGCGCTCGGTTTTGGTTGGTAAATTGAGACTCGGAACGAAAATTCTGGGGATATTTTTTGAACTCAAAGGCTCATATTAATTTCTGACAGTTCATTGACTGAAAGAAATTTGTATGGAAAGTTAAAATTCGGTACGGAATAAGATTAATATATTTTTTTTTAAAGACATTGTTGTTTTCAAATACGTGTTGGGTTAAAATGTCGAGTAAAAATACGTAAGTTCTGAAATAAGTTCTTGTTAAGTGTTTAGATGGCTTAGTTTAAATAGAATCGTGCTTAAAAATAGGTAAACGAAGAACCTGTGAAACACAAAAAAGAGTTTATGTTATTATTATTATTATTTTTCGATTCAATATTAAGACCATAGTGAAAAATATAGTGTTTTAAAAATATGTACATATATTGTTAAACAAATCAATAAAGACAATATCTGGTATGGAGCAAAGCAAATTAAAATGTTCATAGATGGAATCCTACTAATATTATAGCAGAATATATCAAAGGGAATATTTTAGGTGGTGGAAATTGGCCTAGTGCTTGAGTTGTAATTGATACAGGTTCAAGTACAAGAGAGTAATTGCAACCAACTCTCAGCATTTTATTTCACCAGGCTATATAACACAGTATTTACTAAATATTTAATGAAAAATAACAACACAACAATCTTTTCGTGTTTCCTAAGTGGTTTGTTTACATTTTTTAAGTCACGATTCTATTTAAACTAACCCATCTTACCACTTCACAAGCACTTACTTCGAAACTCACCTATTTTTGCTCGAAATTTTAACTTTATATTGATCAGATAAGAGTTTTTTAACAAATTTATTTATTATTTATGATTTATTTATTGTTTATTAAACCTTACATAAATATTTTCCCCGCCAACGAGCCTTTAGAAATCAATCTAGTAGGCGGTAAAAACAAACAGCAACAATTGTATAGACTTACACTTTTGAATGCTGTCATAGCTAGGTTGTCAACTGTCGTATCTGTCACAGGGACATGAGAAAAAATATTTATTCGCCGGCATATTGAGGGAGCTGTTGTCTGGTAGAAGTTATAAAAAGTATAAAGCCCTCATCAAAAATTATAAAAATTACAAAAAAAAAAAAATGTCAATTATATTGACATCACCTCTTAGGAATGTAATCATTCCCAAAAGGTTACAGCTTTTTACTTCTATTTCTTCTTTTTATTATAAGAAACAGTTTCTCCCGTAGATTTATTCCATCTCATCTTCGTTCTTTCTCGAATCAAATCACCCAAAATCCAAAGTCTATGAATACCTCATCAATCACAAGCTCTGAAGTAGAACATCATTCACGTCTGGCCAATGAATGGTGGGATGCAACAGGACCACTTAAGGGCTTACATGCTATGAATACAATAAGGTACCTATTTATAGTTAAACTACTTTTACAAATGTCCTATTTAAATATCATTAATTTTAGAGTACCCCTTGTACGCGACGGTCTTATTTCTTCTGGTAGCATTGATCCAGCCCTGTACCATACTCCAAAAGTATTAGAAAATAAAAAAATTCTGGAAGTTGGATGTGGTGGTGGCATTCTAACAGAGAGATTAGCAAGACTTCATGCAGACGTGACTGCAATTGATTTAAGCGATGAGCTAATTAAAGTTGCAAAGGAACATTTAATGAAGTATAGTCCAGAGCTAAGTCCAAGGATAACTTACAAAATGGAACCACTTGATATACATACGATGGATAATTTAGAAAAATACGATGCAGTTATTGTTTCAGAAGTCATCGAACACATTGAGAATAAACCAGCCTTCATCACGAATTGCGTAGATACTTTAAAGGTAATAAACGATGTTTTATTGTTGACGATGTTTTTCTAATGACTCATTTTTCTGTTTTAGCCGGGGGGGTCAATTTTTATAACGACACTAAATAAAACGACTATTATGTGGTTAACTGGTATCATATTGGCCGAATATTTTCTTAATTTGGTACCGAAAGGAACACACCACTGGGATATGCTGATTGGTCCTCGAGAAATGATAAAGATTTTAAACGCGCGTATGTCTACTTAAAAAAAAAAAAAATAGCAAGCATATATGTTTTTTTTTGTTTATTATTTCTTCTAGTTAACTGCAGCACTGTTCTGGTTAAGGGTTGCATATATGAGTTTTGGTCGAACAAATGGCAGTGGATTCCGTTTGATGACTTCTCGTATGCATTGCACGCGATAAAATCTGAAAAAGTCTGAAAAATTGGTGAATGTTAGTCATAGTGTGGTACGGCCTTTTTTTTCTCCCTAAGTGGAGCTCGAATAAAATAAAAATGAATTCAAAAACGTTTTTAAAGTTCCAAATACGCAGCGATTCAATATCACCAGGTTCAATACCCAAAAGGAATCTATGATTTTTAAGCCTGCTTAAAGGATGCCTTATTGATGGAAGAGGATGCTTCTTACGCTGTCACGGCGAGCCCACTGGTAATGCAACAAAGAAATCTCTTTACATTGACAATGATAAAGCTTATTACCCGAACTTACTTCTGCGAGTTATGAATGTGTACACAGGTTAAATACAAAATTATCATATGGATGCCTGTACAGGGCACTCCAGAGTTTCACTTCGAGTTACCAGATCGTATTTGTTATTTGAGTATAGGCAAGTAGGGGGCCTCAAATACCATTTTTGCTCCTCAATTCATCTTTTAAAATCCGAAAAGGTGAAGTATGTCTGTGCAATCGAAGAAACCCGTTTTCTGGCATTAAGTAACTAACTGTCATGTGTTTTAACAACTTCCCAGAACACCGCAATATCGCGAGATCCATCGAATATTTAATGTCAGTCTTTAGCAATCTGATTGCTGATGACATCTGCGTAAGACTACAGTACCTTATGGTACATACCCTAATACTTTGCCTGCCAGCCTAGAACTTGTGAACAGAACAATTCAAAGAGCACAATTGAAAAGATTAAACAAAAAAATGTATAAGTTTGTATTGTATTTAAAGTACAGTGTATCAAGAATATTTTCAGTCATCCACGTTCGGCTTTAAAAATTTTGGTTTTTTATTTTTCCCATTATCATTTTCATTAAACCTGCGTTTATGCTCGAACTTCTTATGCATCGTCTTTGCCAGATTATTGTCGTAGAAAACCTTCATATCCACATCGGATACATCGGTTGCTTGTTTGGGGCGACTTCTTTCTTCCAATTCGGCCTGTTCCAGCTCAAGAAGTCGTTCAATTTCTGGATTCATACCTCGAAAACTTAGCCTACCTTCGATTAATCCTTCACAGTGTACAAAACTTGGTTCCATGATGAAATTTGAATTTGGATTCAACATTTTGTCTGTAATCTCACTAGAGTACATGGCTCGCCCTTCTGCAGCTTCTATTTCTCTGTCGACTTTCGCTTTGGTGCGTTGCATGAACTTCATCTCAAGGATTCCCTTGGAGAGCCGAGGCTTGGCTTGTTTGAAAGCCATTACTGATTAAATATTGCAGATTACCAAAAAGGAGTATTAAATAAGGATAACAGTGGAGTTTAGTTGGTACCCGAAACAATACGAACGATATATATAAATAAAATGACTGTCACTGTACGTCAGATGTGCGCTCGGTCCAGGGTGGTGTATTGTGTATGAATTGGGTACGTTTGATTAAAGATACAACTTTTTTGTTAACTAGCTTAAGGTATTTTTTAAAATTTCTCATAACTACCATAATGCAACGACTAAGTATAGCCCCGTAAATGGCCATTCATGGAAAACGTAATTGCATGTTTAGTGTTTTTTGACAAATTATTATGAATAAACTAACATTTGAAGAACGCTTCCGTATTCGCTAGGTTGTGAATTCGGGGACAACTTTGCAGAAAGATCTTGGCCTGCACCCATATAAGACCCAGCTTGTGATAAAAGTAAAGCTATTAAACACTAGCTTGCAACTGGATATTCCGGATTGGGCTCTTCAACAGCTTGAAATCAATCCTTATTTAAATCGTTTTTTCTTACTAGGCACACTTTTGGCTCAATTGGCATTTTTGGGCTAAGACTAATCCAAAAGGGACCCATGAGATTCAATTAC
Organism: Volucella inanis; assembly: GCA_907269105.1. Lineage (NCBI taxonomy): Eukaryota > Metazoa > Arthropoda > Insecta > Diptera > Syrphidae > Volucella > Volucella inanis. Next base: position 140,164,698 of record OU026157.1, read on the forward strand.
ACTCACAAAAATGCACTCTCTGTATCTCCCTCCTCTATGAATTTTATAAAAAAAAAAAAATCATAAACATCGCAGAGTCAATTAGTATAATCTGCTTTGACAAACCGAACAGTCCATAATGTGTCAAAAATACTCACCACAGTAAACGCACATGGCAGACTTGGCATAGACCTCGTTTGCTGCAACTGAGTTAACTTGTGAATTCTAGGGATTAAAGTGATTTTGTTTTAATAATAATGAAAGTAAAGACGTTAAATAAGGAAAAATTCCTTAAAGATAAAAAGGTAAATAAGGCTAAACTAAAATCATCCGCCAACAAACCTGAAAATGTAACTAAAAAAGTAAAGAAAGCCGCTAAGCGCAGTAAAACTGTCGCCAAAGAAACTGTAAACAAGATTGGAAAAAATTCGAAAACATCGAAGAAAAAGAAGTCTCACAAGCAAGAATTGGAAGGTTTAAAGGACATCGATCCCGAATTTTACAAATTCCTCAAACAAAACGATAAAGAATTGCTAGAATTCAATTTGCTAGACAGTGACGATGATGATGAGCATGAAAAGCCGAAAAAGCAACTGAAAGATAAATCTGCCGTTGAGTCAGATAATGAGGATGACGGCGACGATAATGAAAAGATTCACAAGCCGAACACGAATTTAGAGGTTGCCAGTGATGAAAGTGATTTTGAAGACGAAGAAGAACACGCCGAAGATGACATTCAAAAGGTAACACTGAACCTTTTGCGTCAATGGCAACTGCAATTACAACAAAAGAATGTATCCATTGATGTCGTTCGAAAAGTAATTCAAGCTTTTAGTTCTGCTTTGGCAAGCGTGTCGGGAGACGAATCGAAAACTTCGGTGTACAAAGTAGAAGGTTCTGCCTCTTTTAATGGAGTTGTTCAGCTGTGCGTGCTTTACATGCATCCTGCACTTATAAGTTCACTAGGAATCACGGAGAAAACAAAGACTCCTCTACATAAAACGAAGAAGTGGGCTAAAGTGCGAAGTTGTCTTCGATACTACTTGATGGATCTAATTCGCCTTATTGAGCATGTTTCAAGCCCTAATATACTTACTGTTCTTTTAAAACATCTTCATCAGATGGCGAACATGATCGGATCGTTCTCAACGCTCGGAAAAACCATTCTCAAACGGCTTATTGTTCTCTGGAGTACAGCTGACGAGACGGTTCGTATTCTCTCGTTCCTATGCATTCTAAAAATCACACGAAATCAGCAGGTGTCAATGCTTAATCATGTTTTAAAGGCGATGTACCTCTCCTACGTGCGCAATTCCAAGTTTGTGTCGCCAAATACACTTCCATCGATCAATTTCATGCGTCGTTCACTAGTTGAAATGTTTGCTCTCGATCTAAACACAGCATACCAACATGTCTTTCTTTACATACGACAATTGGCTATCCACTTGCGAAACGCCGTCATCCTTAAGAAAAAGGATAGTTTTCAGTCTGTATACAACTGGCAGTACATTAACTCCATTCGCTTGTGGGTAGATTTACTTGGAACGACACACAACAAACCACAATTACAGCCACTCATCTATCCTCTGGTCAGCATAACAATCGGAGTAATCAAGCTTATACCAACCGCCCAGTACTTCCCTCTGCGATTCCATTGTATCAGTGCTATGATAGCATTGGCAAAGCAAACATCCACATTCATACCGATTTTACCGTATATCCTTGAAGTATTGAACAGCAACACATTTAACAAGAAACATACAGTGGTTTCCATGAAGCCTATGCAATTCACTTGTATTCTTCGCTTGAACAAGTCACAGATGGCTGAAAACGGATTCCGCGATGAAGTCGTGGAGAATGTTTGCGGTTTGTTGCTTGATTATTTAGCACATGAATCAGCAAGTTTAGCGTTCCCTGATTTAGTGGTGCCAACGGTAATTGCTTTAAAGCAAAACCTCAAGGTAGGTGCATTAATAGAATATGTTTAAACTTTGTTTAATAACTTGTCGTTTCAGGTATGCAAAAATTCTAACCACTCGCGAAAGATAAAGCAGCTGCTTGACAAGATCGCAGACAACGCCAAGTTTATTGAAAACGAGCGAAGAAAGATTAACTTTGGCCTTAAGGACACCAGTCTCGTTCAGTCGTGGGAAACCAAGATTCGCAATAATGGTACTCCGTTGGGAATATACTACACCAACTGGCTTAAGACACACGAAACGAAAAAGCGCCGCCAAGCGGCTAATACAGATGACATCAACGATTACGATATTCCAATGATCAAACGGCAAAAGACCCCGAAATCTAAAGATGAAGGCGAACTGGAGCTATTCCCATCAGATTCCGAAGATGAACATGCGAATGGCAAGTTAAATGGTGAATTAGAAGTAAAAGAACCACAAGAAGCTGTGAAGAAACCCAAGAAAAAGAAAAAGGTTCCAAATGTCAGTGAAGTTCCCGCTGAGGTTGCAGAGGAGGAAGACAACGACGACGCAGCAGCTGCTGTGGATATTGTTAAAGATTTAGATTTAGATGATTGGTAGATTGATTTTTAAGTAATATTTTTTTTAATTCATTCTAATTGGTCTACATACTAAATAAAGTTATTTAAGATTTCGTCAAATATTTAGCCCTTCTTTTGAGGATCCTTTCCGGGAATAAACTCGTATTCTTTGTATTTAGGAAATGAGTGAAAACCAACTTCCTCCTTAGGCAGTTCTCCGCCCACTGGTTTGCCGGTGACTTTCTCAAGTTCAGCTGCATTGCGCTTTTTCAATTCCATGATTTGCAGATTGCGAACTAACTCGTCCCTGGTCGGTGGTTCTTCTCTATTAAACGAAAGACACTTAACTTGTATTGTAGGTACGAAAAATTTATAGATTCATATAAAGAAACCTTCGAAATCTTAACCATGCCTCCCATTCGGCTGTCATTTCCTGGTCAAAGGCATCTTTGTCAACTGGCTCAAACCATCTAGAAGGCTTCCTCTTGCCAATTGAAGGATTCGCTGGGATTTCGTAGTATTTATTTCCAAAATAATCCTCTCCCACGTAGTTGCCACGAATTTGTCGTGGTCTAAATGAATTCACGAAATTTTGGAAAACTATTTTAATTATATCACGGGTTGGTTTCGACATGATTTTCTTTTTAAATTTGAGAGAAAAATTTGTATAAATATGCTACGAATCGCAATTACAGAGTTTAGGGGTTATGATTTGTTATATCTATCAGCTGCAAACTTATACTTGTCGGTAGGGTGGGTTTTCTATTTTCACCCGCCCAATTCACAATGGTTTTGATACTACAAATTTAATTTGATTTTTTCGAAATGGAAAGCGTATACCCCGTTTGACACGTAAATTCAATATAACAAACAATTCATTCATATATAACAAAACCCGGCTTTATGATAAGGTTTATGCATTGTAAAATAAAGACTAATTGAAATAGTGTTTAAATAAGCAAGATGTGCTTTATAAATGATGTAAGAACCGTCTTCTAACTACTCTGAATTGATTATGTTGCTTTGGTACGATATTAGCTCTTTGAAACATTTCATATCATATATTTTAGTTATATATTAGGTCGGTTTGGATATATTTCCCAATAGAAATACAACCATCAAACTGTCACCTTTTCGAACAATTATATCGAATCCCATTGCTGTCACTTCACCAGTTCAATCAGTCGCTGTTATTTGGATGAAATTTCGACTTCACCAGTCTTTTTCCGATTTTCATTCATGGTGGTTCTTCATGCCGTCGCAGTCCTCCGCAGGCGTGGTATTCTTTTGTTTTAATTTTTATTTTTTTTTCTCCAAACATTTGTTTTTGTTTTAAATTAAACTTAAGTGGACATTAAACGCAAAACCATCTCAATTTTTAAAGCAAAAACGTGACAAAAGTAAGAGGAAGAAAAAGTGAAAATATGTGCAAAGAAATTTAAAAAGAAAAAAAAAAAATTGTGTGTGCCATTCGCTAATTGGATAGAAAAGCCTAGCTATACCAGCTCGAGTGAGATAGTGGCATTAATTAGGGTAAATAGCCTTCGTCGTAGCTTTTTTTCCCTAAAGTGACGTCGCGTATATCACAGTGCTTAGTCGAAAGTTTTTTTTATCTCCGTCGTTCGAATTTATTGTATCTTTTTAGTTGACGTTTTTATCAAACAAAAAAAGAAAAGATTTAAATGCAAATGAATTCAAAGTTGGATGTGTTAAAAAAGGAAGAAAAAAAGTACAAAAAATATTCATACGCAGAATGAAAATTTCATTTGACAATGTTAAGAACCGAATTAATTGTGCACCTTGGAATTAGACTTCTTGTGCGGGTGAGTAGAGTTTCTTCCTATTAAAGAAAATAAGAAAACATTTTTTAAAATCGAATTAATACGACAAAAAAAAATAAATAAAAAATAAAGATCAAGTCAAAAGGAAAAGCAATAAGAAAAGTCGGGTTTTCGGTGTGTTTACATGTGCTATCTCCGTCGCACTCGTTTAAATTTCGTTTAGATTCTCTGTCTCTCATTGTGAACATAAACCGCCATTTTCTCTGTTCTTCACATGTCGTGGCTCTCCGTCTCCATACTGGCCAAAGTGGTAAAAAGTTTTCCGACGCCGACGTATGTATTAATTGGGAATGTACGGGTAAAAAATATTGATATCACAAACTATTACGTGATATTGTGCGTTTTTACTAAAAGTCAAAGAGTTTTGTTTGCAATAATTTAAGGATCAAATTCAATTGGAAAAAAGGGACAGGCAAGTTGACTAGTTTGATTAATGCCACATAACTTTTCGCTTGCGGAAGAGGCAGAGTAAAAAGAAAATTATTTATCGAAAAACCAACAAGAAAAATTACAATTTCAAATTTGTTTAATTTTAATAATATCTTGGCCTTGATATTTAAAGAAAAAGTTCTCGAGATCGTGGAGTAGCTTTAAGATTGCACTACGTTGTTATATTTTTTACATTTTATATATATATATATATATATATATATATTTTTTTTTTACTTGCGAGTGAGTAAGTAATTAATTGGTCAGCACTGGTGTAGTGAGAGAGCATCGGTATGCAGTTTTTTTTTTCTTCATTTTTGTTGCAACGATTTTGGTTTTAGCAATAATTAGCAAAAAAGTTGGAAGAGCTTGTCTTAAAATACCTAATCGTACTTTTTTTTTTCTCCTATCGGTCATATTGTTTTATAATATGTTCAAAATTTTAAATGGATACGGATCTGAATAGTTACCAGAAAACTAATTAGCAATTGTTAACATGTTTCCTTCCACTGGTTTTTTTTTTTTTTTTTTTTTTTTTTTTTTTTTTTTTTTTTTTTTTTTTTTGTATTTTGGAGCATACCCAACCATTATTGGCTTTTTGGGGCTGCGACGAGCGCTTGGAAACCGGACTTAATTTTATGCTGCTTGGTCAGACAGTGGACTTAGACTCTTATTGCATTTAAATAAGTATTCATATGAACGCAAATGGACTTTAAATGAAAGGCTTAAAGTTTTGAGTTCGTTTCAGATGACGTCATTTAGTCTTGAGAGAAATTTCTTTACAGCTCAGATTAATTAAAGCACAGTCAGTGCCTTTTATACGAAGAGTCTTTTATGTCCAAGAAGAACCAAAGAACGCCTCATTTCCTAAATATACGTTGTTCGTGGGATTTTGTCGTTTAAACTCCTATGAGTCATAAAGAGTAACTCTGCAATCACCCTGCTACATTAACAAAGCTTTTTCTCTTTCTAGTAGTAGTAGAGTTAATATCATCGCAGCTCCTACCTGGTACTTATCTATCCTTAGCTAATCAAGAGATTAGGCTACAACAGTAGCATAGACCAAGTTCTAGCCTTTTGGAGCCCAACCTTAATTGGGTAAAAAGTGGGAACAAGCAAGCATTAATCCAGCATATAAATCAAAATATCATTTGAATGAATTTCGAAACCTATGCACATCCAAATTATTATCACCGCGAAAGAAAGATTGAAAAACAAGCTTCTCCAGCGTTAGGTGACTCGATTTTATTTACCTACTTTATTTTTTAATTACGAAAAGAAACATAGATCAGCTATGCAACTCTTTTTCTGGTTCTTTTGGGGAGTTGAGATGAGTAGGAAAATGAACAGGTTATGAATTTGATAGTAACTAGTTTTAGACAGTAAGTAACTTAGCAGAATTATACACACAACTGAATGTAAACGATTCATTCACCCCTGTGAAGACATAAACCAAGAAATGGTCAAGAATATGGGTAGCTTGAATAGTGTTAATCATATAAATTTTCAATTCAAGAATTCAAAAGTATGGATATGGTCATTTGAAGGGCTATGTGACCTTGCCAGACCAGTGTGGATCATGACCTAATCATTCATCATCATTTTGTTTACTGAAACGATAAATTACTCTATATTGGCATTTCGAATGGCGAGAAAACTACCTATTTCGAAAGTGCAATCACCAAACTTCAGAAAAGGTGGCAGTCGGTATGGAACAAACCATATATCTCAACCCTGCTTCTATTAGCATGCAGCATGATAGGAACATGCCTATTTCCACTGAAAACTATTTTCGTTTGCTCAGCAGTAAATCGATTTCTCTACAGTATGACTCTGCTGTGATTATCTCTCCCTAATTCACTAATCCTATTACCATCGTTTTGTTTTTACGGTGCAGTTCTACTTTGTCAAGTCCTCTGAGAGACTCACTCACCTCTAATTATTTTACCGATTGGGCACAGATGTTGCAGATTCAAAACGTCGTAGAATATTTGCTTGTGGTACTAGGTGGGGTAGCCTTGTTTCCGATATTCAAGACGGATAAAAGTCATAGCTGGATTTTGTTCAATGGCTGGGGAAATTTATTCTTCTACAGCGGTATGTAGCGTCCTGATAACGTATGATTCCTCTTGATTCTCTCACAGTTCCAAGTTATCTTTATAAAACGATGTTGGGAGACCCTATGACATGGTCCTTACTCCGTGTAAGTACTATAAGGACGTTCATTTTTTGTGCTATCCTATGAGCTACTACTAAAACAAAACCGATAAATCAAAGACTTTAATTATTGTTTCACAGTTTTACAGAAAAATTGCATGTTCTTGCTTTAAGAGCACTTTTGTCTCTAATTATTTAAGTACGTATTTATTTACAAAAGGAATAATATTAATAACTAACTTTAGTTCTTATTATGTCACATCAGTTACACGGGTTTTTGAGCAAACGTTAAGCCAAATAAAATCACCATCTATAGGCTCTTTGCATTAGTTTTTAATGTTAATGACTGAACTTTTGTTTTATCTCTTCTCCTGCACATTACACATTGCCATTTCATAACGGGTTTTACACCATTCCAGCAGTCCAGAGTCAAAGTGGGAGCTTAAATAAAAAAAAGAAAAAAAAAAACCCACACGGTCTATTTGCTGTCTAGCAAGACGATACATTTACTTACCTACCAAGCATTTCATTTTATGTACGAGTATTTTAGCTCCTCTGCATCGGCATTGAATGGAATTTCTGCTGTTTCGCAACTAGCTACAGGTAAGTAAGTCTTGTCACTTGATACATGTACGAGTGCATACGAGTATTCGGGCACCGATAGCTACAGCTGCTGCAAATTTATGGTCGGTAGTGTATGTACTTCGTTTGTTTTTTACTACCAATAGTTCAGCATTTATCACCTTCACAATATGGTCGAAAAGTCTCAATGGAAATCAAAAACTGACCAATAGAACTTGGAATTTGTTGTCAGTCAAAATTTTGCAAGCTTACTCCAAGGATTATTAAATAAATATTTTGGCAAGTTGATTGATGGATAAATTAGTATTCCCTGTGAGTGGGTATACTAAAAAATTAGACTCACGTAAAATTGCAAAGAACTACGAACTAGTATGCGGCTTTAAGTATGTTTGTAAGTCGCCAATGAAAATGAAAACAAAAGCAAATCGCCAATTGTTTTGTTCGACCTATTGACTTAGTTTTCTGGCTTGAATTGCAAATGAGAAACCGTAATCCTCTTCTGATGCCAACAAGAAAACAATTTATGCACAGATATTTTTTATTTTTTGTAAATTAATTCAAGAATGCATTCGTTTGTGATGTTTTTTTTTTTAGTAGAGAATCCTTTAAGTTATTTTCAAGTTTTTTTTTTTATAAAACAATGTGTTTTTCATTAAAAATAAGATAAGTATATGAAAGTACATTGTTTTCATATTTTTATTGTTTTTATGATTTTTGCGTTTTATTTCTTTCCGTGACACTCCAGTTGGACGTGTAAGTTAGTTGTGGTCTGTTTTAAATTGTATGCGACACTAAAGGTGATGTTTCTTATTTGGATCTTTCAGACAACGCTAATAGAGAGTTAAGCCCGCAAACCACATCATCTATTCCGGCATCACTCGAATAATTTTTATTTCAAAGCAACCATTAGCATTTTCTCTCGCCTTTTCTTTATCAAAAGTCAATGTTTCGCGAGCTATACATCAGGTTTGGACGGAAAGTGTCTTATAGAGCTTGCTTAGTTTTTTTTTCAGTTGTTTTCCTAGTTCAAAGACACAGCAAATAGCAAAATCCACGTGAGTTTCATTTCTAGAGTAGTACCTCAACCTAAATAGACAAAGTCCCAAACTATATACTTCAAAGTTAGATGTGTATAATTACATCTGCTGCTACATATTTGTTCCACGTATCGCCCCTTATTGGAAGAGCTAAATTCACAGACCTTAGTACCATTCTACAGGCCACCCTATTTTGAGTCATCTCGTTAGTGTGACCAAGAATTTGGTGATGCTTTTGCATATAAGTAATCCCAGCATTACTTTGTACTTCGGCTTAAATTGAGTCTCTGTTACTTATTGGATAGGGTTTTGCTACCGACAACTTTCGTTCAACGTGGCAAAACCAGGTCAGTTCTTTTACTCAGTTTGTCGTCTATAGGTTTCTTAATGTTAAGACTTTTGCGTGTAGACGTAACATTTTGACATTTATAACATTTTTCTTAATACTTCTCGTACATTATCTAAACTGAACGAAAGATTGTTGTATATAATAAACCTTTCAGCTGAAGCGACATTGAGTGTTTAGTACTCTCTCCTATATTTTCATAATAAGCGACATAAGTCTTATCGATCATTAGTAGTTGCAATTTTTTGTGTCGCCTTTGTCTTTATAGAGTTAAGCAAGAAACCTCACTCTAAATTGGTTAGAAACTCAATCGCTATTCCTGAGTTTATTGAAAAAAATTGCGAACCGTTTAAATTCATATATCTCATATACATTCTTCTATAAAATCTCACGTTTCCATTTTTTGTGACAGCGTCAAGAGATTGGCACTATTTAGGAAATCTTCGTTAGGTAGTGTGTTCAGCTATTAAGTCTCTGGGAATCTTTATATATTTCGGCTAATGAACCTGTAATTTTTTCTTTATGTTATCTAAAAAAATATTAGCTCGTTTTCACATACTTCCATCTAACACTTCTTTTATTGCCGACCAGCAAAAGCTTATAGATTGGGAGGGTACATCTTATTTGCATGCATCTGTAAGCATAGTAGCTAGTTGTACGTAGCAGTTCGAAATATAATTCAAGATGCACTTTATCGGTTGCGGTATTTTTGCTGTACTGAGTCCACGTTTAAAAGACTAGACTTTCCGTTATATTCCTTCAACCGTTATTTTCGTCCCATTGTTCCAACATCACGATTCTTTATTAAAATATGTTTGGTCTTCATTTATTAATAAACTCATCTTCATTACTTTTATTTCAATGCCGGCAAACGCACGCACCAGATTCCTGTTTTCTGGTCAATCCTAATAGCATATGCGAGCACTTCTACAGAGGTTTGAAATATTGTGCTTCTAATAGTGGTGTACATGTAAAGACTTGTTACAAAAATATTTGTACGATATTTTTTTTTTTTTTTTTTTTTTAATTTTGCTTGCAAGAATATCCAACAGGTGTTTGTGCTTCTGATAATACAGAAATACATTTATTTCTTAAAGATGTGAAGCCTCTTGCTAAGTTATGTATTGGGTCTATAACTTAATTCGCGGTTTGCTAAGAGATGGCGTAACTTGTATTATTCCATTGTTATTATTCCATTGGAACATGCGTTGGACAGCTACTGTCGTTGTACGTCATTTCACTATATGTCATTCATTTGAAGCGTAAACAACAATAATTTTTTTTCACTCAAATATGTCGAACTTTGTGCCTGAAAAAGTGTTTTTGCGGGGAGTTCTTCTTCATTACTTTAATATGAAGAAAACTGCTGCCGAAAGTCATCGTATTTTGGTGAAAGTTTATGGTGGACATGCGCTAGCTGAGCGAACGTGCCAAAAGTGGTTTGCACGATTTAAAAATGGTGATTTTGGATTGGAAGACGATGAACGTCCTGGGCAACCAAAAAAGTTTGAAGATGAAGAACTGGAAGCATTACTCTATGAAGATTGTTGCCGAACACAAGAAGAGCTCGCAGAATCTTTGGGTGTCACTCAAGCAGCCATTTCAAAACGTTTAAAAGCAACTGGATATATTCAAAAGCAAGGAAATTGGGTCCCACGTGAACTCAAGCCGAGAGACGTCGAAAGGCGGTTTTGCATATCCGAAATGCTGCCTGAACGCCACAAAAGGAAATCATTTTTGCATCGGATTGTTACTGGTGATGAAAAATGGATCCATTACGACTACCCCAAGTGCAAAAAATCATATGTGAAATCCATGGCACGAAGGTAATGCTCTCCATTTGGTGGGATCAGATGGGTTTCCTATATTATGAGCTGCTAAAACCGGGTGAAACCATTAATGGACAACGCTACCGAACACAATTAATCCGTTTGAAGAGGCAATAATTTTCCATTATGACAACACTCGGCCCCACGTTGGTATTCCGGTTAAGAACTATTTGGAAAACAATGGATAGGAAGTCTTACCCCACCCGCCTTATAGCCCAGACCTTGCCCCTTCTGACTACCATTTGTTCCGGTCGATGCAGAACGCCCTCACTGAAATACGGTTCACATCAGAGCAGAATATTAAAAATTGGCTTGATTCATTCTTGGCTGCCAAGCCGGCGCAGTTCTTTTGGGATGGGATCCACAAATTGCCAGAAAGATGGGAAAAAGTCATAGCTTCAGATGGGCAATACTTTGAATAATACTATTGTACATGTTTTTCTTAAATAAACGTTCAAATTATTATATACCCAATAAGTTTCAAAACATTTCTTATCTGCTGGGAGAAGCAATAGCGTTTGCATTTTTAAACCCTATGAGGTTTTAGTTTTGTAAGTAAACGTGTGAGACACACCCTATTCTTATATGCTTAACAGTGTTAAACGGTTCTATATGAAGTTAAGAAGAACGCTAATTTAGCGTTTTTGTTAGTTTTTGTTAATGTTGCTTAAGCAATAGTGGTAATCCACTTACACGATAAGACATGGTCAGCCGATTAGCGTATTTTACAAATGTTGACGACGTTTCTACCATTTTTTCTTATCTATAACAAGTAATAATCTTTGAATTTGAAAATAAAATGTCTTCAAAGTATGCGAAACCAAGTTATTATAAAATGATTTCACTTGCTCTCAGAGATTAATTATTGTTGTATCGATGCCTTTGTTTACATGAATAATATTTATAAGTAACTTATTTCGATTAACTTTACATACCTACTAAAAACTAGCATTTGATGTTCTGATTGGTCTAAGTATTGCGTAAAGCGCCGATCAAACAGTCGCATGTCCCACATTTACCTAGCTTTTTGAATTAATCCTTTTCCAATAGATTTAAATCTGGCGAATTTTCAGGCAAATCTTTGTAAAGTATCGCAACTTGCTTTTTAATTTTACTTAAACTGACCGACTTTTTCTCGAAGCGTTCCATATGAAAAAAATCAATTAGCATCATCTTGACTTCTGACGGACTTTGGAATGTTTTTTCGATTCTGGCTTGTCTTTTGCCATCCATTCTGATGACTATTGACTTTGCATGTGTTTTATGAATGTGAAATCAAAATTGGCACAATCCAGCATGTCTGTTCACCATAATGTTTTTGTCTGCTGATCTGCTCTTTACGTGTAAGTCGCGCAGCAATTGTTTAACTAATTTATGAATTTAATATATTCCGACAAGTTGGTGATATAAAGAACCGAAATCAGTCCCGTCTCGCACGAACAACTGGGACAATGGCTTCTATAGCTCGCGAAAACCGAAGTTTGTCGATTCCACATCAATCTCAGAAATTGAGCATGTATGCACTCTACTGAATTTAGTATAAAGACGTGGATCTTAAAACCTATAAGATTCAATCGGCACAAGAACTGTCAATACCTGCCTGCCTGTCGACCATCAGCAGCTTCGTAACATTGCTAATTGGGTATTGGAAATGCATAAAATTGATAAAAAAAAAAATCAAGTGAAAAATCATAGCCACGATAAAATAACTTGCGCCGCTCTTGAAGTATATTTGGAGAACCCTATATGCGCAAAAATTAAGTGAAGGTTGCACTAGATGATGCCAAGCAATTGTAAATACCATAATAATGGTGACTGAATTAATAAAATTCTGGCATTTTCATTTGTTTTTAGTCGCACGTTTTTGTTGACCACACTCTGTTTTTTAGTTAGAAGTGGAAATTCGACAAGGCAAACAATTTCGATATTTTCAAACTCTTTGCAAATCCAGATTATTTTTATGCCACCCTGTAGATGAAACTACAAACCCATAAACCTAAAATTCAAACAGATAACGAGTATTTGCGATATTAATTTGGCTCCGCTATACATTAAAGTTTTAATCGTATGAAACGCACGTTTCCTTAATAACGGGATTGATTAACTTGTTTATCAATAAAAAATCCATTCCATATTTTTTTTTTAGGATCTGCTTTACATTTGTGCTTTCTCTCTTCTACATGAACCAGTCAACTAGCATTTGACATTTTACTATATACGTTCTTAGTTTAAAAAAAAAAAAAAAAAAAAAAAAAAAATTCTAATGTTTATTTCTTTATTTTAAGTTTTTTATTTTATTTTCTATGCAAACAAATCGCATGTTTTTACGATAGGAAGACGATGAAAAGAAAAGAAACACGACAAACAAAATTGCTAATGTGGGCGACGACAGCGCACTGCCACAACTACAATGAAATGTTGTGTTGCTTTATAGTTTTCACTTTGGCAAAGTTGTTGTGCAGTCGCACAATGATACCAGTCTCAGCAACAGCGGCAGGTTGCAAATAGATGGAGCCGCATATCAATCACTATCTTGTCAGGCTAGCTGGCTGACTGGTCGGCACAGGTACAAGTACGAGTATGCTCAGCAATAGCAAAAGACTCAATACATTTCACAAGTGCCTGAAGGAGAAATTTCCGAAAGTTACTTGGCAAGATTCATTGAGAACAAAATTCACGAGACGACCACGGTGGTATTCGGTACATGCGAGTAGGTATGTACATAACATACTTGTTAAGTTAGTAGCTCCTTTTTTTTTTTTTTTTTTCGATGCGATGAGTAGGTTACGAATTGGCAACCCATTGCTATTTCTAAATTATTTTAAATCACTTCAAATCTGATACAGATGTGTTCTCGGATGATTCATTTGATTACAGGTTTGCACACTTGCTGATCTGAATTAAAACCTTAAATTGAAATCAAATATAATACATACCTACATACATATGTTTATCTATGGCACGACCATAGCCACTTATACTTGTGTTTATATGTATCCTTTTAAAGTTTTAGCTGTGTGCCTCCTTTTTCACGTGGAATGTGTAAATTTAAAAGTTGATTGATATTAATTACAATGATCTAAGGAACCAATAATTTACAGCAATTTATTTCCATCGTCAACAGTTGGAGCTGTGGAGATTTTCATTTGGGAATTTGGTGGACATTCTTCTAAGTGAAATCTAGTTCATAAATATTGAGTATCGTCGTATGCATTCAGATCGAATGCGACTCTATAGAATATTATAACACATATATCTGAACAAAACATTCGATTTGGCAAAAACTTTCTTATGCTAATCAACACGAATTAGATAAGAAAGTGGGAACAACTTTACATTAGAGAAAAGCTTTGTTTTTAATGCTATGCATATCTTGACCCTATTATGTGATATTAAAAATAAACTAGAAATTCTAAAGAGACTTATGGTTCTTTATAATGTATGTATGTATGATTGATAGATTCCACGCAACATATAAAAACTACCTATTAAATTTTTCTCCATGATATCCAATTAAAAAATAGGCCGTGTTAATCACTACAATCATCAATTTTTGTTAAATAGCTTATCGAGATTAGATGAAAAACTAATCTAGTCTATACATAGTACCAATTTATTTATGTGCTTCTTGTTAGCTTATCTACATCGGTTATAAAGTCTGAATCTGTAAAAAAATACAATTGGCCTAGTTGCAGGTTCCTACTCGGCTGGTGTTGCATTAATGGAATATCGAATATTTTATAGTACGCTCGTTCATCTCCATCGTCTGAGCTCCACCCGTACTTCATTTTCACCTTATCTCATAATCACTAAAGCAGAAAAGTTCGATAAAGAAAGAAGAAAAACTTCATCTTACAGCTCCCAACTAATTGTGTTGTATCCGCTTGTTAGTTTTTATATTTTCAACATAGAAGAAGTATTAATTGGTATACATACAAGTTGGTGCTTCTTATGAATGTATCATAGATATACATAGGCAACTTTCGGTGCAACAACATCGTTTCAGTACACAAATAGTGTAATGTACTGAAATTGTATTCCATGCATCATAAACGATTGATCCCTCTACTGCCACCAGTGTAAAAAAAAATAAATAAATAAAAAATACAAAACATGCAGGTTACGATAATTAAAATGGCGATGTAAAAACACGGAAATTGTTGTCATGTTTTACCAGTATCTTATATAAAAAATTGCAAATTATTCCCATTGCAAATTTTATTTCACACAGATGAAATCCTTTGTCGGAGAGAAATAATCCTATTTTATAAAGGGCTCATAAAACAGGTGGAATCAATTTAAGGTGGGTTTAATTTGTCAAGTGACCCTAATTACATATTTGCGTCACACCATTATTGTCTTGCCTACATTTGTTTGTTATTTGTTCTTTTGTTAGAGTTTTCGCAATTTATCATTTCCATTGAATTGTCTTTTTATGATCCCGCAACAATAATTTTAATGTTGAGACCTGGACTGTTCTAGTTTAGTTTTTTTTTTTTTTATTGATTCTGATAAGCCATCGTAGCGAGTTATTTTGTTCTCAATTTTATTAGTGACTCACTTGAATTATTTACTTAAGGAGAGAGTTGATAATTTTATTTTTGTCAAATTTAAGAGACCTACTCGAATATATAAAGTAGAGTCTTCTTAATTCTCCTGATAAATGGAAACCAGTTTGAGCTAACTTCATTGCCGCACCCTGTTTATTTTTATCACATGTGAGCCATACTGTAGGGTGAAACGTGAAGAGCACTTTTTCTTTCAGAGAAGCTACCTGTCTATCTCCTCTCCAATGTCAACAAATGTTGTGTATACATACTTATATACGAGTACAATAGTTTAATCCAAGTCGATCGCTGAACGATGAAACGACCTTAACGTTTTGAAAGTATTTGAATAATGGTGATGCCATCCTCGAGTCATCACATTCATCGGAAATGTTTTCCGTAATTTTTTTATTATTTTTTTTTTTTTTAACGAAGTGTAGAACTTAAGAAGTGTCTTGAATGTGTGTCACTCGATAAGAGTAAGAAAAACCAAGCTGCGAATAGAGCTGAATCAATTTTTTTGCAACTATACTCGTACACACTGATACTCAATGAATATACCATATTAATTGTTGATGCCATTGTGCCAGGTAATCTTAGCTAATCGATTTAGAAGTGTGAAGTTTTGAACGAAACGTGTCATGATGGGTATTCGTATTTAGTTTATCATTTTATTCTTCTTCTTTACAAAAACAATTATTTGGTTCAGTGGTTGCTTCCCTTACTCCTAATAGCAAGACAATCAATTCAATCAAAGGGTGTTTGCGCTTATGCAATATATACGAGCACAAATATTCTACACACGTATTTTTTTTTATATTATTATGAATTTGTTTTGCCAATTGAATTTATATAATCAAAAGGGGGAAACTGTTGAACTATCATTCGCAATTATAATTAGAATTTTGCTCTTGCCTCATCGTCGATGTCAAAAGAAAAATTACGAATCTATTTGTTTACAGGAACAACAGGTAGATGCATACATACAAGCATACACATTAAGACATGTGTTCTTACGTGTGTGTCAGAGCAATCTTATTTTACGGTTTTTATAAAAGGGAGAGCGTTTTTTTTTTTTTTTTTTTTTTTTAATTTAATTTGTTGGCTCTTAAACTTGAGACGTGAGTTAATACACAAACACAGGTTTTTGTGGTTGTGAAAACAAGTCACTTTAAATGAGAAACAAAAAAAAAAATCATTTCTCTTATGTAAAGCAAATTTTGGTGTTTCTTAGGCCTGTAAAAAAGCAAACTAATTTTTCAAAATTTCTAGCTGCTTTTCGCTAATTGTTATAGAATACGAAAACACGTCTGATGTGCATACACACGAGTAACTTTATGTAACTGAAAAACTGCCTTAATCAGGCCGACCTTTTCTTCGGTCTCTTCCATATTGCTGTAAACTTGCTAGGCCAATCATCCTGACATCCTCAATAGATTATTGTTTAAGAGGTAGGTGCAGTCTTCCCAGTCTTCTCGATCTTGAAGGTTAGTATGTTAAACTAATCTTAGCTGAAACGTTTGTCTGATATACCAATGTTGTGCCTTTTTACACAACATCTACAACATTTTAGAACTTAACATATCAGACAAAGTATTTTTTCTGCTTGTCATCCAGCAGTTTGTGTCATTAGATTGGATTGATGGGGATAAGAGCCAATACTGGGAAAAAACAATTGGCTACACTTGTTTCTCTTAAGATCTTAATAAGGGTGTCATTTCTAGAGTTGATAATTACCCCGATATAGTTAAACCTTTTGATGTTGTAATTGACAATCCAATAGGTTTTGGATTTGTGGCCATGGCCGTTAATGCTTGGAAGACGCAATCAATATTACACTTATATTTTGCATAGCTCAGCAACTCAGTTTGACATAGCATTTAACCCCCATGTAGGTAAATGTGTGTGAAAAAAATCAGATATGGCGATAGAATGATCAATGATATCAATGATAGAATAAATACCATGTAGCCATTCTTAAAGTTTTCTTTTACAAAGTATTCAAGCCTCTTTTTCAAGAGACCATCAGGAACCCCAAGATGACAATTTTATGTTCGATTAATATTGCGAAAGCAACTTGTAAACTTATAAACAACATGCACGAGTCACAAAGAAACCATTAAAACGAAAACAATTTCTGATAGATATATGTCTTTTTTCAATATACATTTTTGCAATCGTGAATCACAATTTCAATAGCAATGGGGTTCCGCAAAGACCACATTTTTTTTTTTGTCAAGGAATGTCATTTAATTAAATCATTCCACTCGTGTACTCTGCAGATTGGAACCGGATTCTTTTGCATATCTATGTCTAATCTGCATCAAATCACACATCTATTATAGATGTGATTAAGAACAAAGTGAAGAAAGCTCAAGATTTACTTGAAGCCATGCACAAAATAGTTTCTTATATCCATAGATTAGATTTTCTTATAAAAATAATTATCTGTGAGGATCGAATAGCTTAATTATTCCCATAATTCAAAGCCTTCGTAAATCTGGACAAAAATTTATTATTAGGTAGGAGGTTTTTTTTCGCTTTTACTAAGTTAAGAACATATTTTTTCGTATTGTTGTTCCCAACCAATAGTAAATTTATTTTGAATGAATCACCTCTTTTACGCAATCACATAAACTCCAACATTATCATATTAAAATAGGAATAAACAAATTTTCTCTGATGCGGCGAAGGTGTTTTGGGTCACCAACTTGCACTGATTTTTGATTTTTAAATATAACACGAGGGCATATTCGACTATGAGAATGATTTTATGTTCTTTTTCTTCCTTAAATGAACCCGAATTTACATATATGGAATACCCTTTAATGTTTTTCATACTTTTCTCTTATTTAATAAGAAATTTAATTACATGCTCCGTAATTCTAATTACACCGGTCATTTCAAAACGAATGCACACTATTTAATTTAACAAAGTTAATATTTATTTTATGCAGTACAACTTTTCAATTACTCAAGACGTTGGGAATGTCTTGGGAGGTTTGATATGCCAGTCAGCTCACCACATCTGCCGAATGCGCTGGGTAACAACATCAAAAAGAGGGAAAACTCATTCCATGAATTGGCTCTTTTAAATTTTCGTACAAGTCGTAGACTGGTGGGCTTCTGTCTGCACTATATGTTGCGTGGGGAAAGACTTCCCACTTATATTGTTGTGGTAAATCAATCACTATGTTTCTGATATGAGGGTGACTCAAGTATGTTAGCCAACATTTTTGTTTTCTTCAAAACATTTTTTTGCACAAAACAGATGTAGCAGAGAATATTTCCTCCTACGTTGCTCAACAATCTTTATTAACAAAATTTGATACAATCCGATTCTTGGGGGTGTGTCATCCCTTATGTTTTCATGGCTTCAAAAATGCTGTTGGCCAATGAACACAGAACTATGGATTATTGTCTGCTTACCACAATGCTCATTTAAACCCCGCTGATTTTGAGGATCCGTGGAATTTTGGTTTTTGGTCCGTAACGTTTCAATGGCAATTCATTTTAAAGAAAATTTTTGATTTTTTACTCTCACAGTATCCGAGACACCTGCACTCCACATAAACTGCTAGGGCTACACAATCAGGTAAAAATATGCTCATTCGTTTTCAACTCCAGCTGAAGCCGTTTGTATTAAGTTCGCATCATCCACTTATCAGCTCTGGAAATGTATGCAATATTTCTGAAATGAAACTCATATTTGACATTTTGTAAACTAGCAGCGTTTCTTACCATATTCTAATATTTTTTCTTTTGGCTACTGCAAACCAACATAACACTTTTCTACCATCTAAAAGGATACAATACCATCAAAATATAATTCTAACCCGACCCGTTTCCTCAGAATTTATGGACACGATAAGAATTCAAAGTTTTATTATACTAATACTAATTTTTAATCAAAAAAAAAATATCGCGATGAAAAAGTCCAAATTCTCACAGCTCTGCCACATTCAATTAGGCTATGATGTAAGCGCCTTTAAGTGTATGGTTTCTCGCGTAATAACTTTACAGACTTTCATTAAGTATGGCGACTGAATCAATAAAAGTGCCAACTAAAAAGTTTCCAATTTGTTAGATTAAAAAACTTAAAAAGACATTACTCACTCAAATACGTATCTCACTAGTTACTATTACAATGTGAATAAGATAGGAAAGCAAGGGACAAGAAACTAAGTACCAATAATCTTCTTATAACTTTTATAATTCCTTTCCTCCTTTTTTGCACACATTAATTTTTTATCTTTGAGTTGAGAAACAGAATTCGCTTTGCTTATCAGTGAAAATGCTTTATTTCAGTGAAAGAGCTTTCGAAAAAAATTGCTATACTCGTTTAGTAGCAAACTACGTACACAATGTGTTTTTTTTTTTATCCAAATTGATAAACATTCTTATGTGATGATGTGCGAAAAGAAATAAACCTAAATGTTTGTACAACTTGTGCTATTTTATAGTGTTCTAATTTAGTTTTTCTCTTTTTTTTTTTACGTTTCAGGTTTAAAAGTTCAGTTTTGAGCTGTTAAAAACTGCAGTAAACCAGGAAGCACACTGCAAACTAAGTCACAAATTACAATTCCCTTTCTCCCACGGACCCCACGGGATACAACAGAAAAAAATATATATCGAGCAATCATATAATTTAATTAGCCGCCGCCCTCCTTTCTAGAGGCAAATCAAGTAAAGGCAACATAAGAAAAAGGAAAAAAAAAAAAAACGTTCACCTTCGCTTGGCCATTTACTTGTATTGTCACGGTATCACGGCACCTACCACATGCAAGTTGTTTGTCGTTCCACAAATCAAATAAATATCAGATTACATGAATTCAAAAAAGAGACGGAAATTTTGCCAACGCCGCCGCCCCATCAAAATCAATCAAATTTTACAATACTTGCTGCTATAATCCCAATTGGCTTCCGAATCGACCATTAGAAAATCAACGGTTTATCATTTGTGGTGGGGTCTGACGGAAGAATTTCCCCATCTACATCTGCAACTGCAATTGCAAAAAATAATTTGAAACGAAACTGAAACGACTGATTTTTATACAATAAATTTATTAGATACATATATACTATTTTGTATATGGGATAGAAAAAAAAAAAAAAAAACAATCATATATTTACTATTAAATGGCATATCAATTGTGATACTTAATTGTGCAAGACGCGAACAGCTATCGAGAGAGTTCATAATATGAGCAATTTTGTCTGCACATTTGCAAATATGTAGCTTCTTCAGTTGAACTCTATTTATATATATATATATATATATATATATTTTTTTTTTCCACAAGTGATAAATAAAGAAGAGGGAAGAGAATATACAAGAATTGTTGTGCTTAACAGGAAAGGGGAAGGTGTATTGAACTTGTCCTTTCCAAGACAAAAAATATTAGAGACAGAAAAAAAAAATTAAATCAAATAATCGCAGACATTCAAAATGTCTTTCATAAATAATTTGAAGAAGGTATTCCACCTCGGAGGTGGAGAGGCAAAAAAGAAACGTCTCTACAATAACATAAAAATGGATACAAATCCAGCTGAATACTGGGAGATGGTTGGTGAGTTGGGCGATGGTGCATTTGGCAAAGTTTATAAAGCGCAACATAAGGAAACAAAACGTTTTGCTGCGGCAAAAATGTGCACCCTGGAAGATGAAGAAAATCTCAGTGATCACATGGTGGAGATTGATATTTTATCAGAAATCAAGCATGCAAATATTGTGGAACTCTATGAAGCTTTCTCTATTGATGATAAGTTATGGGTAAGTTTTATTGCATTCCTATAGAACCTCAAACACATTCAAATAACCAAATACATAGTGTTTTTATTCAATTAACGTTAAATGTTCAATTTTTTCTCTTTGTGTTTTCGTTAATACATATAGATGTTAATTGAGTACTGTGATGGCGGTGCCTTAGATAGTATTATGGTAGAGTTGGAGAAACCTTTAACTGAGCCTCAAATATCCTATGTATGTAAGCATATGACTGAAGGCTTAAGCTTTCTTCACAAAAACAGAGTAATTCATCGAGATTTAAAGGCTGGAAACGTTCTACTAACCATGGAAGGCGGCGTCAAGTTAGGTAAGAATATGTATAAACACTCTTATATGTTTGTCATGTACATGAATTTTATTGACTCATGCTCCCGTTGTCGTTCACTAAAAATAAAGGAGTTCTTATTTGGAGAAAAGTCCATCTATTTTTATCACAATACATTGTGACACTTCAGCTTCACTTAAGCATTTACTTTATATATTCTTTTTAGCTGATTTTGGTGTGTCTGCTAAAAATAAACACACACTCCAGAAGCATGACACGTTCATTGGCACCCCATACTGGATGGCTCCCGAGCTAGTATTGTGCGAAACTTTCCGAGATAATCCATACGATCTAAAGGTTGATATTTGGTCTTTGGGAATTACACTTATTGAATTGGCGCAAATGGAACCACCCAATAGTGAGATGTCACCAATGCGTGTGCTTTTAAAAATCCAAAAAAGTGAACCACCAAAATTGGATCAACCATCTAAATATTCCCGTGATTTCAATGATTTTTTGAGTAAAACTTTAGTTAAAGTAAGCAATGAGTCTTTTTATTTTCAAAAAATAAAATGCTTATCCCTTATGTGTTTTTGATATTTTTAGGATCCTTTGTTAAGACCATCTACAGATGCTTTAATGTCACATCCATTCATCAACAGAAATCTGGATTCAAAACCAATTAAGGATTTATTATTAGAGTACAAAGCTGAAGTTGTCGAAGAAGAAGTTGTGGACGAAGAAGCCGAGGTACCAAATACAATACTACTGTTCATTATTTTTGTTTAAATGTTTTTGGCTATACAACAAGTACTTTATCACCTGCAAATGTTGATACCCACAAAAAAAAAAAAACAAAAAAAAACCTTTTTTCTCCTTTTTTATATTTTCACGCTGCTTTTAACACAATTGTAATATTTAATTGATAAAATATCATTTGGCAAAAACTTGAAACAAAAACAAATTTTAGAAAGCAAAACGACAAGCGAAACGAAGGTCACTTTATCAGAGGGTTGGTAAGTCGTCAGACTAGTGCAATACATCCAAAAACACAGAAACAATATAAAAATTACCAAAACAAACTCAATCTCATTTAAGAATTGTTTTTTTTTTTTTTTATATAAATTTTGGACTCAAACTAGTCTGGCTGTAATATGATCATTAATAAATATTTTTGTTTTTAGTTTATTTCATTTCTTATGTATGTTTGCAATTTTTCTAAAAACACATTATTGTACTGGGAATTCGTAAAAAAAAGGAGCAAAGAACATAGACAGTGAGAATTTTTTGCGCTACCTTGATAGTGTTTGCATACATATAACATAATGTACAATTTTTCGTTGCCCAGCAAATTCCAATATAGCACAACAAATATAATGGGACACATTTAATGAATATTTAGTAATAATGAAAATCTGTGGTGGCGCGGTGCAATTGCAGTCAACTGCTAAGCTAGAGAGTCCGTTTTCTAATCAAGCTAACGGCGCAAACCCGAAGACTTGTTTTATTGACATCACCATTCGACAGGCAATGGCAGACTTCTGATAAAAAAATCTTTTACCTAAAAAGTTTGTTACTCTTCCGCCATTCGGAGTTGGCCAACAAATATCTCTCACTCTACACAAAGTAACAACCCCAATGTATTGAGTGGAAGACTATGTTTAAACTTGCGCTTACATTTGATGTCATAGGACGATGTCAGATAACTCGGACTAACAGAAAATGTTAATTTATTTTTAAATTTTGATCGAATGACATTATATGTGCGTAGAAAAACTTCATTGTGCACGGAAATATTTGTAAGAAAAACCAAGAAATGTGGCAACCAAAAATATCTGCTAGAGACTGCAAAAATCATCATTTTTATTTCCGCTTTGCTTAAGAATCCATTTAATCTATTGTGTGTCAAAGTTAATTCGCTTGTTTAGTTGTTTATTATTTATTTATAATACAAAAAATCGTAATTTCTAAAAAAAAATAAAAAAACAAAATTTAATATTTAAAAAAATCCATAGGAACCCCGCAACTCAGCACTCCCACTCGACCTGGACGATGACTCTTCATCCCAACAAAGTCAAGAAATCGATAAAAGTAAGATTTATCTAATTTGTTTGTTTAAATTGTAGTCTAATTTCTGGTTATTTGCAGTTCCAGGCACTCCAACATCTGTGTCACAAATATCAAGGGATTCTAAGGAGTCGTCGCCAGCGATCCCAGTTACTCCAACAGCAAGTACTCCACCACCAACATCATTGCCACAAACAGTTCCAGCACAAACCACTTCAACAACAGCACCTACATCAAATCCAACACCATCAGTTGCAGCTATTACGCCAATTGGTAAAACAGATGATAATAACAAATCTAAAGTCAAAACAACAGTTCCACCACCACCACCACCAGCAGCTGCAGTTGAAGAAAAAGTACCACCACCACCAGCGGTTGTACAAAAACAGATAAGTCCTCCGATTCCGTCACAAAAATCATCCCCACCATCTACACCACCAATTCAAGGTGCAAAAATAGATTCAAAAATGACAGCAGCAATTGCTGGTAACATCAGTGAAGTAGCTGACACTGAGAAGAGGAAGACCGAAAACGCTGATGGAGAGAAGAAGGTGAATTAAAGAATGATTTGCATTATAAGTGTTGATTAAGGAGTAGATATACAAATATTGTATTATAAATAGAAGCAAAGCGCCGTACATTCTGTTTAAAGTCTATGCTTGACTAAGTCCTGAGCTTTTGTCTATTTTACTTGAAGGTCAAGCAACTAAGGAAAATTTTCAACCGTTATTCCTTCTTAACATGTTGGAAACGACGTGTTCGCCTTGGTCAATGTATTTTAGTTGATATACCCGATTATATAGAAGAAAATTATTCAAGGTGATTTCGTTGTGAATAGTTGTCAAAACGATACAATTCTCACCCACCACAGGATAGTATAGTAAAGGTTATTGTTTAACTCTGGAGTATTTTTCATTGCAGTAGAGCTTTATGTGTTTATACGTTGCATTTCGTTTTCAATTTATAAAATCTTGTCTTTTCTTCTCAGCCAAATGTACGAAAAGGCAAGAGAAATTTGACTGAGTGAATACTTTTGTATTATTATTATTTTGTTGTTTCTTCAGGGTTTCACCGATTTCATAGTTCATTATATGGTTGCAGAGTATTATTTTTTTAGGTATGAATGTATATATGTACATGTAAGAAGGTCTAGATGCTATTGCTTTAAAATTATGCAAATCATTTCACCTTAACCATATCAAAGAGTTTTATAAATGTTAACATTTAAATGTATTTCTTAATAGGTTGTCAAAAAGGAAAAGGGTAAAGCGCCGCCACCACCACTAGTTTTCTCACAACCACCACATCAAGAGCAACAAAAGAAAGAACTTGAGTCTTTAGATTACAAAGACAACATAGATGCAGTTGCCCTTCTGAAAGACATAATTAAACCGCCTCCTGAATTTGAAGAAGATTCAAATTTAATCCCAACATCCAATATAATTGAGCAAAATAGAAGCAAAGACGAAACAATAACAGTTGAGTTTAAGAGTCAGAAGAACGATGAAAAACGAGTCATTCCCGTTGGAAGAAGTAATTCTGAAGATGACCAACAGAAACCATCATCGCCTATATTGTCTTCAACGCCTACAATTTCGGTTACATCGACACCTTCTAAAGTCGTTTCAACAGGAACTGCTACAACAACCTCTAATACTTCACTTATAACGATTAATAGCTGCGAAGAGAAAAAACCTGTCTTGCCCAATAGTCTAGCGTCAAATGTGAGCCAAATTACTGTAGTCACTAGTACACATCCGCCAGTTATAATTGATAATCCCCAACAGAGAATTGATACGGCGACAAAACTAAACAACAGCAGTAGTGAAGTGGTCATTGTGTCAAACGACTTGAATAAAACCCATGTAAATGAATCATCAACTGATGATGATTATCCGTCATTGGACAGCTTGGAACATTCACCTCGAAAGCAATCTAGTATGATAGTCATTAATGAAGATGAAGCTTTGGGCAATGTACCAAAACCCACCGTTACACTTCCAAACGCTCGTAAATTAGATGAAAGTGAAGTATTGATTATAAGTCCAAGCTTTGTAGATGAAGACTCTGCTTATGGTACATCCTCTGCAACGGGTGCAGACAATCATCTTTTAGATACTAGTCACGTATCCGTTGTTACAGTTGGAGAGGAAATTAAGGTAAAAGACAGCAGTCACATACGTGCAGCCGAATCAAGCAGCGATCTTTCATCGACAGGCGGTCCGAGTGAATGCAGCGACGATCTGCGTAGTAGCAGCGAACATATACTTACAAAACCCAATAATAAAATGAATGGCGGACAACTTGTAAAAACAGCTTCCATTTCGGCATCCCGTGAAGATGTCAGCATAATTGTTAATCATAAGAAAACGCTGCCAGAGAAACGCATCTCACCGGACAGCAGTGTAGGCTCAATGGAATCACGAACACACAGCGAATGCGGATCAGTGCGTTCTAGTGGCGGAACACCCGTACGCGGTGTAATTAAAATTGATCGCAGTGATGCCGAAAGTATTGCCACCACTACTAGTCATGATAGTCGAGAACAAGAAGAGGATGTTATCATCCGTCGCAAGCCCTCCCCTCCAAAAGTGGAGCCGACCAAAGAGGAAATTGAACTACGTAATCTGCGTAAAAAGACACGCAAGCGTACCAGAAAATTCGAAATCGATGGTGTGCAAGTTACCACAACCACTAGTAGAGTTATTTATGGTGATGATGAGACTGGCCGATTATACGATGATCATGTGTTCAGAAAGCAAGAACTCCGCGAGTTGAAAATGCTACAAAAACAAGAGAAGAAACAACAAAACGATTTACAACTTAAAGAACAAATGGCCAAAGAACAGCAGGATCGTCGTTTCGAACAAGAGCGTATTAGTTTAGAGAAAACATATGAAAGCGATATGGACTCCCTGGCAAGACAACAAAAACAATTGATCGAAAAGACCGAACAAAATCAAGAGGCTGAATTACGCTCATCATCAAAACGTATACGTTCCGAGCAAGAGCAAGAGTTAAAAATCTTTAGAGAGAATCTTAAGCAGGAGATTCGTTTATTGAAACAAGAGATAGATTTATTACCCAAGGAAAAACGAAAGGATGAGTTCAAGAAACGACGAGCTGCAATGGAGCTAGATCATGAAGAGAAAGAAAGGCAATTCTTAGATTCGCTTAAAGAACGTCACGAATTACTACTGAGACGAATAAGTGAGAAACAACGCGACAGACTGGCAACTGTGGATCGTAATTTCTTGCAACAAAAGCAAAACGCTATGCGTACTCGTGAAGCCTTAATTTGGGAGCAAGAGGAGAAACATTTACATGAGCGTCATCAGTTATCGAAACGTCATGTCAAAGATATGTGTTTCATGCAAAGGCATCAAATGATTATCCGCCACGAAAAAGAGTTGGATCAAGTAAAACGAATGTTGCAACGTAAAGAAGAAGATTTATTGAAAAAACAGTCTATTGAGAAACGAGCATTGCCAAAACGTATTCGGGCTGAACGTAAAGCTAGAGATCTTATGTTTAGAGAGTCATTAAGAATTTCTACCAATTTAGATCCGGAAGTTGAACGAGAAAGGTTAAAGAAGGTAAAGTAAAAATGTTCTCATGCTCTTTACAGTGTGCCAACTAATTGTGTGTTTTGCAGTTTCAAGAACAAGAGAAACGACGCTACAATCAGGAGGAGAAGCGTTTCGAAATCAAACACCAAAAACAACTTGAGGAATTAAGAGCTACTCGGGAGGGAGCAATAAGGTAAAATAATTTTTTAATGACATGTTAAATATTCTTTCTTATCCACTGCTTTCTATAGGGAATTAGAACAATTACAAAATGAGAAACGCAAAGCTCTAGTCGAACACGAGACTCACAAACTTAAGGAGATCGATGAACGGCTTCAAAGGGAGCTACGCGACTGGAAAGAACAACTTATTCCACGCAAACAGGTAAGTGATTTTTTTGTCAAGAATATAATGCATGTGGGTTAAAATTCAGTGGGAACGGTTATAGTTAAAAATATTTTGCATGATAACAATAAAATGAAAAAAATAAAAATAAAATTAAATATTTTTTCTCTCTCTCTCTCTCCTACTAATACATATGCTTACCTGGACTTTTTAACATTTCAATTATTATCTTAATATCCTTCTAAAAAATGCTACTAAATGTTATAAAAATTTCAATCTACTTTGGCTGAATTTATGATAAAAAAAAAAAAACAGAAACTAATAGCTAAGTTAGACCAGATGGTAGACCAACATGAGGCAAAGTATGGACCAGTACCAGATCGATCAATGTTTGATGGTGATATAGTAGTGCCGGAACATTTACGGAATGGTCGATCAATGTTACGCGGCGGATTTCTCGGCAGTCTTACCAGATCTCGAACGTTCCTTACTCTCTCCACTGACTTTTCACAATCAAATTTTCGTGGTTCAGCTCCGGATCTTAGTCGCAGTTTACCTAATACACCAGTATCAGGCACTAAAAAGCAAAAGAATCGTATTATACCGCCTACGTCATCGGTAGATTCTGTAATTGAGGAAACCATTCAGCAGCAGCATAGCTTTACTTCTTCGTCCAGTGATAATGTGAGCAAAATTTATGTAAAAGACCCATATAGTAATTCCTCGGAAATTGGAATTGAGTTGAGACACAACCAAGAAGGAATATTACCTCGTCTTTCATCGACACTTCCAAATAAAAAGTATGCAAAGCACAACAACACGCAATCACACATAACAAAGGTAATAGTTGGTAGACCGAATACCGCCCTTAAAAGTTCAATGGATTTGCCTCCACCTTTAACAACATTCCGTCCGCAAAGTCTTGATCAATCCGTAATCGTTGTGGATCGTTTTAAAAAACCCTCTTCAAACGCATTACCACCAACGACTACCAAAGAACATATTCTCCATTCGTCGTCTTCATTTGCCATCAAGCGTCCAACACTAATCAACATTCAACAGAAGCCAACATTGGGTTCGGCCAAATCAATGCACAACATTTATGATGCGGCAACCACATCAACTTCACCATCTTCACCAATTTCGCCACCAACTTTCAAATCAAATTGGGGCCAAGTACGTGGCTCGAACAGCTTTGCGGATGGAGCCAGCTTATCAACACTATCATCATACACTATCCCACGAGTTTCACTTGCATCAAATAACCAAAGAATTACTATCAACGGAAAGAATCCACCTAACAATGGAGAATTACGTGATTCTGCAGCCTGATAATCTGATAAGCCACAACTGTCACCTTTCATCCCATTAAAATCCTTTTTGCTTCATTTATTTGGCCGTTGTGTCCCTGTGTCTCTTTCACTTATGTCTTACGTTTTCTTTTCTTTTCCTTTTTTTTTATTTTTACTCTATTCTTCTCTTATTTGTACTATTTGAACTATTGTTCCACTTTTATTTTCTATTCATATATTTTGCTACATTCATTTAGAGTAAGTTATAGTGTACACCAATTTACAAGTGCCAGCATTCTATTGCCTCGGCGCATAGATTTGATAATAAAGAAACACGATGCTTTAAATAAAACCAAAAACAAAGTTGCCAAAAATAATTATTGTAGTAAAAGATAAAGTTAAACGAAAACAAAAAAAAAAAGAAAAAAAAAACAAAACTAAAAACCTTACCCATATTTAAGTCAATTTACTCGCATTTAAGTAGTAAAAATGGTTTTTCTTGTAAATACGAATATACATATATTATAAAAAATATTAGCAAACATAAAATGTATTTTTAACTAAAACCATTCCAATAATCGCATACACACATTGCACATTTTTATTATTTCCTTTTATATTGCATTTAAGTTTTTTGCATTTAATGCTTCCTCCTTCACCATTTTGTCATTTGTACTATTCCCCATTTAAAATCATTGTCCACATTCCTTAAATCAAATCGCATGCCAATTGTTCCTCCTGATCCGCAAATACTGAATGGTAACAATGGATTGCCGACTGCTACTATGTTAACTGCGGTAACATTTATTTTATAATGAGATTAATGGAATGAATTTACTGATATCTACTGCTACTGATGGTGGATGGGAACTTGTGTACAAAAGTTTGCGGAAAAGGTTGGTTTTTTTTTTTTTTTTTTGTAATAAAAAAAAATAAACAAATAAATAATTGTTATGCTTACGATTAAAAAAAAAAAAAATCAAAAAGCAATACAATTACAGTCCTCGTACGATTATGTGGTTTTCGTAAATTAAAAAATAAAAAATAAAAAAAAAACTGAATTATTGCAATTTTAAACCTTACTCATGCATAAGTAGTATGAAGTGTAACACGTACATACATATATTAGCATATGACAAAGAGAAAAGTGTTCAACATAAGAAACGTCCTGCAATGAGTTGAAATCTCAACAATCTTACAGAGGCTTTTCAGATAGAATTTCACAGATTAGTTATATCTACAAAAGTTTCATTTTTCCTTCATGTCAGTTTCCAATATGTGATAGAAATTCAGTAAAGTAGCAATTGATATCGGTGATATTGTATTTTATTAAGGCCTACACAATTTTCTTGTAGAAATTGGTCACACCCCAAATATAAATGTTGATCATTTTTGTGTATATGCTTAGAGCTTTGCTTTTGTATACATTTAGCCATGTTTTGTATTTCAAACAAACAATTACATTCTATCTAAATGTTTTATTAGATTTGATAATAGTTAAAGTAAAAATTCAAAACTTGATCAATTATATATGTTAGCAATGAATACATTGGCAACATATTGTTATAACAGAAAATTCACCATTATTATTAATACTAAGGGACCTGTTTCGTATCCCTTATCTGACGGATAGTAACAAAGCAAAATAAAAAGCGTGGTAAAAGCTATCAGAATAAGATAACTTTTTGCTTGAGCCAGAAATAAGTGCAATATTTTCTTAGACCTGTGAAATTTTAATACGACCAGGAATTGAGGGAAAAAATGTGAACGTAATAATTGTTTGTTGTTCGTTAAACACAATAAAAATGTTGCCTTATGATCCATTTTAACTGTGTCAGCTCTTTGCAAAGGGTAATTTACTTGTCACGTCGATCGTGTCACATTGCCGCCTACACTTGAACGTGTCGAATTTTCAATGGGACTAATCTACATTTGCACCTAATATCTCGAGGCACGAAATCTTCTCATTGAATTTTTATTCAATGAAAATATGATCTGTTGACATCGATGATTCTCTTCCAAATATGATTTAAAATCAAATATTCCTTTTTTTTTTTTTTTTTGTAAAAGCAATGAAGAAAGCTTATTTTCGGAAGATTTTCTGTCGGCAAAATGAATCTAGACTGCTGAAAAGGACAATACGGTAGATGTGGAAGAATTTAGATATCCAATGTATCAGTTTTTTCACCGTTATCCGTGCGGTTGTCATGCAATAGAATTGGACCATGTGTATTAACTAAAACAGGCTGGTTTTTGGGACTCGTCCATTTCCTGGCTACCAGCTTGTTTGAGTTTTTTTTTCTCACTTTATCTATAAAAAAAAGTGGTGTACCCTTATTATCATGGTGGATACTCCCATATTCTGTGTAGTGCTCCGCACCGAATTTGTTGGATCTGCATCTCCCGTTGCTCTTACTATAAAACATCGTCGTCAATTACCCTTTTTCTCGTAGTTCTTTTTCGACTCTGAAATCTAATCCTTTAACTCGTCTTGGTGTGCATGATCATCAGTTTACCATTAGCTCAATTGTTTGGCGTACTCTGCAATACGAGAAGTTGAAATGCTCTACCGAGCTTTTTATTTCTACATCATTAAAACCTGGCAATATTCAAAACCAACGTGTATCGGTATCTTTCTTTTGTCCTCCTTAACTTTCTTTCCGCAAATATTTAGGGATGTTCATAAAAAAAATTCATATAATCAATCATACAAATCATATAAAAATTCTTTTGCGTCGATCACATGAACACATTTGACAATCACTCCGCAGTCTTTGGTGATCATGTCGCATACTATTTCAACACTACTATCTTGTTGATATGGGATAAAAGTGTTTTACTCACTTAAATTTAAATACAGTAATTTAGATCAGTTTAGACTTTGAAATTGAGACATATGGTCATATTGAATGTTTTCATTCAAAAACAGAATTGCGATTATGTACAGTGAAAGGTTAAAAGTCGACATACACAAATCTATCATAGTATGTAACATAGAGACCGCAATCTTTCCAATCCATTAATGTTATTCAGAGGATTTTAATGTATAATATTTGTATCTATTTTTACACTTCATACTTCTTGAAAAACAAAAAAAAAAAGAATAGGAATTTTAATATTTTATTTTTTTCGTTTATTTTGCTTTGTAAATATTTTTAATTATCTTTTGAAACAATACTAATTGCTGTAAATATTTAATTGCTTTATTTATAACAATAAAAAAAATACATATAGAATTGTTTCACTTCTTTTAATTTTTAAAATAACGATTATTAATTCTTATTAATTTTAAACTTAAATACAGCGATTGGAAGAGACTTTTGCTCAGCAATTGGAGGAGATGGAATCACTATATGGTGGCGCACTTATAGTTCCCATCCCGTCAGATACCTTACAACGTGACTTTACTGGGTCTACGCGTAGCAGTTTATCATCGTATTCTGAAGGTTAACAGCGATATTTTTGAGTTTCGATTTTTTTTTTTTTTTTTTTCACAAAAGGAAATAATTGTAAGATTCCCGAGCAAGAGCAAATATATTATAAAATCATACAAGTTATTCTGTATTTATAATTTATGTATACTTCAAATTTTCATTATTATTTTTTTCTTACTCCCTGTTATTTAGTGCCCGCTAGTATCAATTATATAATGTAAAACCTTCTTGATATAAATGAAAATATATCTTTATATACATACATAAATATATAAATTTTTATTTCTTTTATATGTAATTTTATAAATTTTTTAGGCTATTTTTTGTTTGTAAAAATAAAAAGTAATTTAAAAGTGGTATGTATCATAGTTTAACAATGTATACAAGTAGATAGATAGAAAAATCTATTTTGTTTGAATAGGTAAAGTAAAAGACCTAAATTCAGAAACAAAACACGTATATTACTTAAAAGATACGAGCTCCCAAAGTCCAGAAGACTAAATATAATATTGTTAAAAAGCAGTAACAACAAATTATAGGAAAGAAAAAAATAAATAAATTGTCCAAAAATGCACTTCTTCCAAAACTATTACCAATACCAATGCCAATCAACATTGAATTAATCGAAACGAATGAAAAGAAAATATTAACACATGGTAGAAACATGAATACAGTATATATTTTTGTATAACTAAATTTTGCACGGCAACACATAATAAAACATTAAACAAAAAGAAAAGTAAATAAATAAATAAATAGCTGTAATTATAGGATAACAAAAGACAAAAAAATAAACTAAATTAATTCTTAAGTAAAATTAAGTTCATATGCGAAAGAAAATATAATAGAACATATAGAAAAGTTAATAGAACAAAAGCAGCATAAATATGAAGAAAAAAAAATGTATTTATATTTTAAAATAGATTACATTTCACAAAATTTGAGACGTCAAATTAAAATTCAAAACAGTTTTGTATATAGACTTTAACTTACAAAAAGTAAAAACGACTTCCAATGATCACAAAGTCAAAACTCAATGTAAATATTGTTTATTTTGCCTATTTTTTATTTATAATTACATACATCTTTACGCGAAAACATTTCTTAATACTTTTTTCTTACTTTTGTCTAACTAAGACTTTATTTTTTATGTAATGCTGAGTTAAAACAATTACCCTTTGACTTAGTTTTAACAATGAAATTGTTTGTATTCATACCAAGAATCGCAATCCAAAACACAAGCAAATGTGTTTTTGTATCTGTAATTTTTGGTTTCTTTTATGACAGATAGAAGAAAATATATTTATATGTTATTTAATTATTATTACGTTTATTATTATTTTTCTTTAAAATGAGTTAAATGTACGAAAAATCAATTAAAATATACGTATCCAACAAAGTTAGTATTTCATGTATGGTGTTGCCTTATTTCTTCTTATTCTTTATTTAACCGTTGAAATATGCAGCACGTATAATTGCATTTAATGTTGCAGTACATATTTCTCTCACGTATCTGCATTCTTAATGCGTCGCATGACGTGATCCTAACGAATTTTTTCCTAAAAATTGAGTACTCTCAAAATTTGTGCTTTACGAATCGAGATCTATTAACTTAGCACACATTTAACTAAAATTTGAAAAAAGAAAAAAAAATCGTGGTTGAATCATGTAAGTTCCTCAAGGAATAGTAACAATTTAGAACCGCAAATGCGGTACAACCTAAAAAAATTTTTAATGCAAAGTATCCCAAACCTGACCTTAACTTTTTAACAAAAACTGTATGCTTCATAGAAGGAGATTCATTGATAAAGCATCAGGCTAGCGGTTCTTTTTTTTTTTTTTGAAGCCTAAAACCACAGTTAGCAAGGCTGATTACAAATCTTACAATCTCCCATACATTTTTTTTTTTTTATCAAAAGGAAACTAACAAAGTTACTGGACACAAAGAAATATGTAATTCAGCTTACATCATTAATTGAAGCTAGACTAAAGTCCTGTACCTTTTTTCCAATTCACATCAAGTTGGTTATGTACTATACTCGTATACAACTCTTTCTTGCTAAGCAGAAATGGGAGATAAACCCACCTGCTACACCAATTTTTATTAAAGTTTAGTTTTGACGAAACCTTTCCAGCTTAACCTGAAAAACCATTGGAGAATAATACAAGTTTTTTTTTTTTTTTTTATCAAGAAGTCCTTGACGTGATCCATCGCTTGTACCTATTTCTGCTAGTAATTGTTTGCCTTTTCTTCGTACCTCTGCTAAAAATTGAGTCACTATTGTTTTTTTTGACGACCTTCGTTGACGGTGTTCCCTATTTAACAATCTCATATTTCAGATTGATTCAACGATTAGTTTTGGTTTGTATTAAAAGTGTGTGGGTTTGATGCTATTTATAGGGACCTTTCGCCATATACTCGTATCACAACAGTGAGAAATTGGTCCAACGTAATAAAACGTAGCCATACATAAGGAGCGATCGATCGTTAAAGAGTTCTATAACATGATTATTGCTAATCGCCAAACGAAAGTACACGAACGACAATCAACATTTTACATTTTAAAGTCAAAGCAGTGTTCGTCGCTCTTTAAACGAAATCGTCGAGTTATCACCGTCGATAGCCAGAGACCAAACGATAATCAAACAATGGCTTTTTTTAGACGAATTTACCCCGAAGATGGCAAAAACGCTCCCATCGGACAGTCATGGCTATGATTTTTTGGGATGCGAGAAGAACAATACTAATGGACTTTCTGAAGAGAGGAAGCACGATCACAGAGCAGTACTAAAGTGAGTAAGTTTATCGATTTGATGAGAAATTGCCAGTGACACGGCGCCATTTGACAAAGAAGAAAGTACTGTTTTTCTGCGACAACGCACCAGCTCACTTAGCCCAAATTAAATAAATTACGACGATGTACCATATTCGCCAGACCTGGCTTCTTACGACTTGTCTTTGTTCTCCAACAAGAAAACGTGGCTCAAACTCGCGCGAAAAAAAGTCAGCTCCAAAGAAGTGGTCATCGGCGAAACAGAGCCGATTTTGACAAATCATATAAAAAGTGGAAAACTTTCGTTTCTATTCCTTATGGATCAAACCTCGTATTCATGTCCAACTTTTTTTTTCAGTTTTTTTTTTCATTTTTGTTGCAATAATTGGTCTTAGAAATTCAAATAATTTTATATACTATATAATTTGCACAAGGTAGTGGCGCTACTACAGAACAAAGAGCTGCCTTTTCAGATTGAATAAAACCGCAATGGAAACGTTTTAAATGGTAAAAAATGGCGTATGGCGATGAATTTTTGGGTTAAAGCAAGATATTTGGGGGGCACCTCAACTTTTCCATTACAAACGAAAATGGTGAACGCGTGACGTTCACTGTTTGAGCAAAAGGGCAAAAGTATTCCAGCAATCCGAGCAATGGTCATTAAGGCTTTCAAAATTTTCACATTGGCACATTGGCACATTGGTGGCAAAACATGATCTAGTGAAATGTATCGCGCATATAATATTGCCTTTTAAATTAGTACAACTAAATAAAGACTAAACCCAGGTACAATATGATTTAAGGTACAGTCATTCATTAAATAATGATCTAGAACTACTCGCCAGTTGAAGATCAGAGAATCTTCTATACTATGATTACACATCAGTATTTTAAGCAACTAGTTTGCACCGAGGTATGCATTATATTAATATTATTAATGAAAAAAACACATATAAACATTGATTTGATTGGAAATTTATTCATTTAGCATAACCATGTTATTGTTGTTTTTCTTTTCATATACATACTGTACACAGTTTTATATTTTCAATGCTATTACTAACTTAATTTGTTTTCTGAGTTTCTTTTAAACGTTAATCTTCAAAAACATAATACGCTTAGTTTTGACGGCAATTGTTTTTAAAATACGTCAAAATAAACACGATATGGTAGAAAAAAAGAAGGATTCAGGGAAACGGAAAGGAAATCGTAACTTTTTGCAATCGACTTTTACTACTCATAGCAATAGGCTCATAAATACAGAGTGTTTGAAAATAAGTTAAAAGACTTATCCCGACAAGTCTCCATGGTCAAAGAGTGCCTGGTCATATAATTCTGCAACAACTCGTCTGCCACCAAAGAAGCGACCGTGTAATGCATCACGACCGCGTATCGCTTCTGTAGCTGTAGAGAATTCGACAAAAATTTTCACGATAATCTCGGCATCTTCATCATCTTCGTTTTCAGTTTGCTTCTCCTTATAAATAATAACTCGACTGACGACACCGAATTTGGCGCATTCATCTTGGATTTCCTCTTGGAGTGTTTCATCGACATCCTCTGGGCCAACCATGTTACGCAGGATTATAACTCTAGATTCTTGGGGGCGCATTAGACGTTGCATTACCAACTGTCTGGCACTTTGACCTTTGATAGACATGCTCTCTTGCTGCTGAAGGGTTTGTGTTTCACCTTCTTCCATAAGTTTTTTTTGGAGTTCTTCTTGTTGTTTCTCATGGGCTTTTTTAATTTGTTCTGAATTATTGGCGACAACGACAGCTGCTGGAATAAGAGTAGTGGGAGTTACTATTGTGGGTGCTGCTGTAGAGACGCTTATGATTCCTGGTGGAGCTAATGTAGAGGGAGCAACAACTGCAGGTGCTTGAAATACTGCAGCTGTGTGGAATCCCGTAGTTGCAGGTACTGCAATACCAGGGGCTTGAAGAGCAGCAGCTGTAGCTAAAGGAATAGTGGCGACTTTTGGAACAACGGTAGCTAGTGGTGGAATCGCGGAAAGTGTTGGTGTTGTAGAAAGACCCATAACTGCGTTGCTTGCTACGGCATCCAATGCTTGGATTTTTGCAGTTGCTGCAGCCGCAGCAACAGCCGCAGCTGTAGGCATTGTTGAATTTGTAGATGGACCCATCAGTGCATTTGGTGGTGTTATTGAACGTCCAACTCTGAAAAATAAACTTATATATGAAATCTGCTTAAAAAAAAACTGTTCTAACTTAAATTACCGCAGCAGCTGACCACCAAGGTCAAACAGATTCATACTAGCAATAGCTTCTTCCATTGCTTGCTTATTTGCATACTCAATAAAGCCATATCCCTTATGTGAGTGCAGGGATGTTCCTTGTGCCAATTTACAATATAATATTTGGCCAAATGCTTCAAATACACTTTTGATATCTTCCTCTGATAAGTCTGGATGAATGGAAGCCACATAGATGCGGTTGTAACTTTTCGCCTCTTCTTGAATTTCATCGATCACCTGTTGTGCTTGTGGCATATTACTTGGACGACCCACTTTAATGTTGCGTCCACCCATTAAAGCTCCGTTCATTTGTTCCAAAGCTAATTGCGCTCCCTCCGGAATTTCATATTCAACGAAGGCAAATCCTTTGTGCTTCTGAGTGATTGGATCCCACGACATATTAATGGACTTGATGGGTCCAAAAGGTAGAAAAGCAGCACGAATCGTATCTTCTTTGAGCTCAAATGATATACTACCAACGTATACTCTGAATAATAAAAATTCGAATCAATCATTGAACGGAAAGCGGATCATATTCAATATGCTAAAAAAAGTCAGATCTTATCAGCTCAAAGCACACGAAACTTATAACGATATCGAAATCTCATTAACTCGAGATCTAACTTCGAGATATTAAAAAGTTGTTTTCACTCCAAAATATATTGTTTTACATCATTCAAACGCAATGAAGCTGAAAACTTATATTCTACTTACCTACACATCAAAGCTAGAGCTTGTTGCCTTTGCACCTGAGTTCTTTGACTTGCCAATTGCTAAATGATAACAAAAAAAAAAAAAAAAAGATTTCAATTAGATAAAACAGGGAAGAAAACCTTATGAAGAGGCGGATTTATTGATTTCATTCACCTGCTGTTGATGTGCCAATGTTTGCTTCATAAGCACCATTTTAATGCTCTGCTCCATAGCATATTTCTTCGCCTTAGTAACAGTGTCATGTTGTTCAGAGCTTAATTTTGGCAGGGCACCTCCAAGTAGTCCCAACAAAGCAGATCTCGTCCCAGGGCCAAACTTGACATCACCAGTTTGCTTTAAATCATAGATAGGTTGAGATATGAAAGGGATTTTCGGTTCCGATTTGCCTAGAATTTTGAACTCTTATTTAGTAAAAGTTTCCCAATAATCAAAACAGCTAAACATCATCTTCTTAGCAACAACACAAAAGCATTTCCTTTCGTCAAAGTCAAGTCAACGTGAGTTAAAATTTAATGTCATCTAGTGTCTATTATTGGTTCGAACTTGAAAAACGTTAACAAATTGTCGTGTTTGGAATATATATAAATATATATATATGCAGAAAGTCATTCCGTTTCGTTTCTAGAGAGGAAGAAACAAACAGAAACGAAACAGATATAATCTCTTTTTTTTTTTTGCTTAAATATTCGATGCCTGTAAGAAAGATAAAAAAAAGAAAAAAAGAAATATTATTATAAAATTGTGGTTAATTTTTGTTTTTGGAACATGAAACAACCCTAGGTGAGTGTTTATTGCTTTTAGCTCTCATAAGCCTAACATTTTGCTTATAGATAGCGGTTTGATCTGTATATAGCACACAGGAGACTTTTTTCTTATATTCACACACATTTAAATTTTTATAAACTGTTAATCCGTCTGAAAATAGGAGAGAACAAAAAGAAAGAACCGGAGAATTAACCAAACATAGATTCCTAATTTGTTTATAAATGAATATGTACTGCAGAAAAGAATTGTATGGTATATTTATGTACATATGTATGTGTTAA
Organism: Volucella inanis; assembly: GCA_907269105.1. Classification (NCBI taxonomy): domain Eukaryota; kingdom Metazoa; phylum Arthropoda; class Insecta; order Diptera; family Syrphidae; genus Volucella; species Volucella inanis. The sequence goes on from OU026157.1 coordinate 140,203,499, forward strand.
ACTAGTTTTAAATTACTAATATTTCAAACGCGCACATTTAGGCATACAATGTTAGTTTGTCAGTTTTGTTTATGAATGGATTGGCACATTTTCCGTAAAAAAAAAAATTCATTAATAATAAATGGACAACAATTACTACAATAGATAAACTCTTTACATTAACGATTTAGTTTTTGTCTTCTACTAGAAATGGCTATAAACAACTTTATGAACAATAAAACAGTTAGTAAATGTAGATGAGCTAAACAGAAAGCTTGTTAACAAATGGCTTGATCACCATAACAGATTTGATGACAAGAAATGTTTTACGTTTTTTTTGTAAAAAAAATATGTAAAATATATGTAAAAAAATATATGTAGTGTTTCCTATTCTATTAATCGTTCGAACTTTTTCACAGCAGCATTGGAAATAAGCGCCGCGTAAAGCAGTGTTGTTGTGGAGAAGCAACACATTTGCACTTATTTTCCCTCGCCTTTTCCTTTGATTGCTTCCCTTAATTGGAACAAAGTAGTTGAGTAAGATGCTGAGTTTATGATTTTTTTTTATTTTTTTTTGTGTAAGCGGTCAACAGATTTTTGATGATGGTGTAACTTTACATTTTCTAGGAGTCCGCAATGACAATTATGACAATGCATGGACTGACTGCTGCTTGCTTTCTTGGTCGTACACTCATGTTTCATCACTTGCAACAAATCAGTGGAAATTGCTCACCACAAAATCTCTTCAGCTCTGAACTTTCAAAGATTTTCGTGCCAGTCATTATAGTTGTCTTTCACTTGGGGACTTCTAGAAAACAAGTGACCACAATTGTACGATATTTTGTATTAAAACTCTCAGATAATGTCATTAAATATTTAAATAATTAAATTATCTACAACACTTGGTAATCACATTGCAGAAAATATACAACACCACTCGTATCCTAACTTGGTTTGAACGGAAGATTCGTTAAGTGTTTGCGTTTAAGCTGGCGGGCTTTTGAAGAGGAAATATGTAAAACAGCGAACTCTAGGAACTGTACCCCGACATCGATCTAGTTAGAAAAGTGCGCATAAGTCGTGTGAGAATATTTATGTAGAGGATACACATGGAAAATTGATATTAACGTTCTTACTCGAAAATTATTTTATTTTTTTTTTTTTTTTTTTTCGGTAAGGCACACAAGTGGAAAGGGATCTCAACCATCTTGGAAGGCGCAACTGGTAACATCTGACCAAATACTCCGGTAACTGGATAAGTTTATTTATTGAGGCTCAGTTTCAGACCCCGCACTGTAGAGCTATCTAAGTCAGCAAGTCAGCTAAGTCAGTTTTGTTTTACATTATCGAATACTCAGCAGAATTACAAGAATATTCTTTGTGAGTAATTGAAAAGATGAATGCAATAATGATTGTTTGGCATTTCAAAATGAATATGTGTTCAAATAAAATAGTTCTTCACTAAAAAATATCTAGAAAAAGAGTTTACTTAAAAATTGATAAATTGTTGTTCACAGCACATTCATTATGCAAATGTTCATATGGATGTCAGAAAACATACAATATTTTCTAAAAAGAAAGAGAAACGAAGTAGCAGAAAATGGTACGTAAACATCTCCTATGATTCCGACTATTTTTATAATATGCATAAACAACAAAAGAATCTTTCGTTGATGTAAGTTCAACTAAAGCAAAATCAATTGAAACAAACACTACACATAAATATCTCTTTGGATAAAAAGAAAACGTAGCTTCCAATCAAGTTTAGTTTGATATAATAAGTCAATTGGTATTCAGCATGTAATACCAGCAGACGAAACGCTTTCCATCAGTTTGAAACATTCTGCTTCCATAAACTGTTTAATTAGTCAAAGAATACAAAAACAAAAAACAAAAACATTTTAACAATGTGATGTCAGAAACAAACTAAACTTGGCCAAACTGCCTCGAATAGTGTTCCTTTTAGTCAGATAACATTATTTGTTTGAAATCAACAAATAAACACACATACTTGTACACTATAAGATGAGTTGGAAAAATAAAAGCCAATAAATTTGAACTAATTAAAATCCATACAATTCTTTCTGCTCACAAACAAATATAAGTAGTAGTTTGCTTAAACGTATCGACCTTAATCACGATGCAACATGAAGTTGTGCAATGCCACATTCTTTCGACTTTTTGGGAGCAAAAGTTTTTTTTTTTTATAACAAATACGAAAATGAAAATCCTCTGAAACGATAGTAAGCACAGTGGAAACAACTTAAAACGAAAAAAAAAAAAATTAAATCTTCTTGCTTTCAAAAGTGAAAATGCCTCTGTCATTTTCTGATTTAAAACTTTTTTTTTTTTTTCTTTGAATAAACTAAAAAAATAAATAAATAAAGAAAATTAAAAAAATGGTTATTAATCAAAATGAAAACAAAAAATTGTACACAAGAAAAAAAAAAAAAAAAACGAAAAAAGAAATAATTCTGTAAAGTAGAAAATAAGCAGCCGGTTTTTAGAAGAGCAGAGATGTCACACCTTTCGCCCCCCCCCTTTACTATCTAGATGGTGTTTAGGGGATGTTGTGCAGGGTGTTGCAGCGCGCTTTTGCTTTACAATTTATCCTCATTCGTATAGAAACTTAAAAATATGTCATACAAAGAAAAAAGAAAGAATTTACATGAAAAAAAAAGAGAATAGTTCGATTAATGATCATTTTTGTTTTGTTTTGTTTGTTTGCAGGGGTTGTTAGTTATAAAAATATTTTACTCTAGTTATAAAGTAAATCGATGGCGAAGATTGTTTATTCGTTGGTTTAGCTCAGTTTTTGATTTATTTTTTGAATCTTTTTTTTTTTTATTGATCGCTTTAGGTACGAGTACACATTTGTTTTTGTTCTACTTGTCGAAGCACTTAGGGAAAGGAACTTTCGTTTTAATTATCTACTCTTTTTTAAATATAGAATTTAAATGCAGTTTCTTATATACATATTTTTTTTTTTTTGTCTTTTCTCGTTTTGTCTTGAGCTCAGACTAATTTTTCAAGGAGTGCAAGTAGGTAGATTAGGTAGTGTCTCACCTGACATCAGCATGAGTCTGCAATAACTTAAGAGCAGAACAAAAAAGAAAAAAAAAAAAAACCGACGAATTAGTTAAGATAATTTTTGACATGTTTAGAGCTTTTTTTTTAGATTTTAGATCTTTTGTAAATTTTGTATACAAATACATAGATTTTTTTGTTTTTTGCTTACTTTATCAAATTGACTACAATAAGAATAAGTTTGAATTGACATTTTACTATATTAATTATTAATGTAATATATACGTAAAAATGATAACTTAAAAAAGTTTGCTAAATTTAGGATTTGTCATGATAATTTATTACTACGTGTAGTTTAAATAGTTATCAATGTGCAATTGAAAATGAGTTAAAACGTTTCATTATTTATGTAAATACCTGAATCCGAACGTGACTTCTTTGTCGGTGAAGCACCATCATGGACTCCGTCATCTGAGCGAGGCGATGATCGCGATTCTCTTTCGTGCGAACCCTAGAAAAGTTAGGTATTGTAAAACAGAATTTTTGGAAGTATTTTATGATTTTTATGTCTTTAAAAAAAAAAATTAAAAAAACTACGCAACCCAATTAATTTATTGGGTCACATGTAATGATACGTCGATCACTGGAAAATTTTCCGGGAAAATTCAAATGATTTGTAAAATAAATTGTTTTGTTGCTTCTCAAAATGCTCTTCTTTATATCTTGTTCAATCCAATTTTCGTGATAGTCAAACTTTTGCCTAAAAATTTAATTTTTAAGGAGCACACCTAGTGTGAAACTTAAAAAAAATAAAAAAAAAATTGATTTTTTTCTTTTATATTTCGATAGTCTATATCTTTAAAAATAGTATACTAAAATTTCTAATGAATATCTGAAATTATTTTTGAGTTACAGCCTTTTAAAGAGTAGCGGCTCAGCGGTTTTATCTTCATGTTTTTATTTTTAAACGCGTTTTTCTCGAAACTATTGGGTATATATTTTAATTCGTGCGGTGTTTTTTCCAAAATTTGAACGTTTATTTAAGAAAAACATGTACAATAGTATTATTCAAAGTATTGCCCATCTGAAGCTATGACTTTTTCCCACCTTTCTGGCAATTTGTGGATCCCATCCCAGAAGAACTGCGCCGGCTTGGCAGCCAAGAATGAATCAAGCCAATTTTTAATATTCTGCTTTGATGTGAACCGTATTTCAGTGAGGGCGTTCTGCATCGACCGGAACAAATGGTAGTCAGAAGGGGCAAGGTCTTGGCTATAAGGCGGGTGGGGTAAGACTTCCTATCTATTGTTTTCCAAATAGTTCTTAACCGGAATACCAACGTGGGGCCGAGTGTTGTCATAATGGAAAATTATTGCCTCGTGTCTGGTCGCATATTCCGGGCGTTTTTCGGCTACTGTTCTCTTCAAACGGATTAATTGTGTTCGGTAGCGTTGTCCATTAATGGTTTCACCCGGTTTTAGCAGCTCATAATACAGGACACCATCTGATCCCACCAAATGGAGAGCATTACCTTCGCGCCATGGATTTCACATATGATTTTTTGCACTTGGGGTAGTCGTAATGGATCCATTTTTCATCACCAGTAACAATCCGATGCAAAAATGACTTATTTTTGTGACGTTCCAGCAGCATTTCGGATATGCAAAACCGCCTTTCGACGTCTCTCGGCTTGAGTTCACGTGGGACCCAATTTCCTTGCTTTCGAATATATCCAGCTGCTTTTAAACGTTTTGAAATGGCTGCTTGAGTGACACCCAAAGATTCTGCGAGCTCTTCTTGTGTTCGGCAACAATCTTCATAGAGTAATGTTTCCAGTTCTTCATCTTCTAACTTTTTTGGCTGCCCATTACGTTCATCGTCTTCCAAACCAAAATCACCACTTTTAAATCGTGCAAACCACTTTTGGCACGTTCGCTCAGCTAGCGCATGTTCATCATAAACTTCAACCAAAATACGATGACTTTCGGCAGCAGTTTTCTTCATATTAAAGTAAAGAAGAAGAACTCCCCGCAAAAACACTTTTTCAGGCACAAAGTTCGACATATTTGAGTGAAAAAAAAATTATTGTTGTTTACGCTCCAAGTGAATGACATATAGTGAAATGACGTACAATGACAGTAGCTTTCCAACGCATGTTCCAATGCAATAATAAC